>OU538798.1:0-1250000 GCA_912999815.1 Campaea margaritaria | reverse complement strand
TGGAAATAACAGGCGTTAAAAAAAACAGGCTAAACACATAAACATAAACAGGTAAATCGAGGCTAATCGGATCAGGGGGTGAATCGGATTACCAATAAGCAAATCGGTCATATTTTAAAAATCCGCAGCTTTTAAATAAAACCAGTCACCGTAACACATTGCTTCTATCCACAATATCAAGCTAAGTCATCCTCGGACGCGCCGAGAATGACTTTGCTTGATATTACCTCACAGGTCAGTCTCGGCAACGGACGCTTCTCAAAGTACCGCTCTTTTCATGTACCAAACAAAAGATGATCCGAATCGCCTCGGTCTACTGTAAACCGCTGTTTTCTTTCGGATACATCATCGATTCGTTACGTTGCAATGCTGGCGATATCATGTACAAGGCTTGTACAATATTATGTGTATAGTTGTATAAATAGTTTAATACCTACCTACATATTCATATGCCCCAATAGATAACACTATCTGAGCACTCCAAGGCCAGAGCACGTAAAACTTAAAATTATATCTTTCGTACCCAAAAGTTTCATAACACAATTTCCTCGTAATCCATGTCTCCTGAACTAGACGAACTCGTGGGTGGGACTCGCGTACTCATGGCGAGGTGCGTGGGACGGCTCCGTGGAACTCGTGGGAGTAATCGCTCTCGTATCCAAATTTTAATTAAATTAATTGGTACCTCGTGCCTACCCAGGCAATTCTAAAACGACAAAGAAAGGAGGCTTTTGTTTTTTTGTTCGTTTTTTAAATGTTTGGCTTCGTGGTTTTGTGACCAGCCAGTGTTTGACATTTCGAGTTTTTAGGTTGCGTTCCAAATATTAGTTAAAATGTCGAAACCCATGCAAACAAGTAGTAGTAGTCTAGTCCTGTTTAACATAAGATAGTTGTTATACTCTTTGGTCTAGTATCGTGACGTTCACGATCGATACACTAAAGTGGTGATATTTTTTAAGAAAACTAACTTGAAGAGTTTTACACGGTTTAAATACTTGAAAAACTACACCATTAAAACTACAAGAAATTACATGTTTTTGTGTATTTATCATTTGCCCTCACTTCTGTACGTTGACAAAACAGCAACAAGAAACACACAATTGAGAAAAACATACCTACTATAGTGTTAACAACATCACCATTTTCTATTTCCCGCCCAAACTCTTTTTTTATAAGATAAATGTACTCGCAAAGAGTATACAAATACTGCCTGCGTGTGGTCTGTCAATGAACATGCTGACAGGAAAAATAAAAAAAAAAGAATGAAAATGTTTGCAAAATTTTATTATAGAAATAGATCCTGCATGCGGCAAGAGCCGTCGACCGCGTAATTTTCCTTTAACAGCGCAACGGAACGAACCGCCTCCATATTGGCTTTGTAGTGTAGGTACTTTTCCCATTCCGTCACGTGCAGGCTGTGGTAAAAGAATGGCACTGAAAGCTGATTGCCAGGATTTTATTTCGGTACCATACTATTGTGGTTTTGAAGTTTTTAAATGCAACACAAATCTGCGTTTTTACCAATTTTCGCTAAATAAACCTGTTATTTATAGTTATATAAACATGGATCGTGAATTTGGGGATTTTTCGAAAGTATTTATCCCTTTTTTTTAAATGTAAGCATCATTTAGTTTACAGGTTATTGAACTAAATAAGCCGAGATAGGGCAACAGTGATATCTAATTTCAATCAGTTGCAAGTCGGAGCCGGCCGTAAACTTCGATCCGGCATTAACGACCACAGACAATTTATGAGCTACGCCATATTGCTTTTGCTGACACAGAATCGAGGATTTATTGGTATTCTCTTCTGGACATGGGGAATGAGTAGCAATGATGAGAGTGGATTTGATTTTTCGGGTTAATTAATAGGAAAAAGGTTAAAACTTGTATTTTTTTTATCAGGCACTATGACACACTCACCTTTGCCATATTGGTATTTTTACAAAAGTAAAATGAAAGTAGTAACATTATGGTTTAAATAAATTAAATTAGTCTTTAAAAATGTTAGTAAAATATCTGATGGCGTGAACCTTCGCTTCGCGAAAGCAGCACATAAAAACGTCTCTATTAATTTTTCATCAAATGTCTAGGCACAATAAAGTGGCTCCTTTGCCATAAACTCAAAATGGCGGGCGTTAGCAACGGTTATATTTCGGCCTGTCTATTTTCTCGCGCTTTCGGGAGTTTTACAACTCAATAACTCCGATATTAACACCGGGTCCGATTTTATCATTTCAGGTAATTTCATTATTTTTACGATTTTGTAACACACCTTTACAGGCTATAAACTGTTGGCTATCAAAATTCATAACAGTTTTGGAGTCTGTATCGGGTTAGATGCCACAAAGGTGGAGGATGTAATAGTAAAAATATTAAAAAAAAAAAAAAAGCTAAAAATAAATTTATATAATTATAGCGCTTGTACCATCCAAGTCTGATAGGTAGCGGGTATATAATATACTACCTACAAGTATCTACCTACTTACTACATATGTTACATATTAAATAATACTATGACGGGAACTTCATTTTCCTTCGCTGCTTCTAACTTACCACCTGGTACTCGAGCTAACTCGATGCAATAGACAATATAATTTTTTAATTAAACCTTAAAATTTATGATTGCTTTATCTTTCTCTATGGTACCTATAAGAGACTTGTAAAAGTATATTATTTTTGCCTACTTGCAATAAATGATTGATTGAATTTTTATGGTTTTTGCAAACCAACGACGTTTGTAAAATGGCACATTATAAAATTCTCCGACGACATACCAACACGGTGAAAATGCAATATCTACATAATGCCATGAGTCGGCCATTATTGTTTTGACGATAGACAAGGCGTCTCTATAATGTTCACATCGTGAACTCTATGGCTTATTACGTTTTATGGGGTGGAAGAGAAACCTGTATTGTTCTAAAAGGGTCGTTACATTTTAGTGTACTGAGGAAGGAGTGGGAAGATAATTTTCTAGAGTATGTTTCTGGTGGTTTTTTGGAGACTTCTTAATGCAGCAGAATAAGATTAGAATATAATGAGACGGCCTTTACACGTTAGATTTTTCGTAAGTAAGTAAGTTTCGTAAGTAAGTTCAATAATACAGTTGTGGCTGAATGTAAATATTAAACAAGCCAAAAGAAAAAAAAATCATTTTCATTTTTTCCTATAATGATCCGAAACTGTAAAATTGTAAACAAGCGATCCACGCTGGTGTCCTACACTACGTTTGCCTGAAGCCGTATCTCCTGCACGTGTTTTGGTCTACACACTACACAAAAACCTCTACACTTCCCACTTCCAGTACAACAAACACAACAGTTGTGTTTTTCCGTACTCGTGGCAAGTTATGAAAAACACAACAGTTTTGTTTTTAGCAGTGAACGTGTTAATATAAACGCGGTCTCCACTCTAGAACTCGTCTACCCCATCGGTTGTCAATTCTTCCAGAAATGTGACCAGCCTGTTGCCACTACATCTTGCTAATCATTTGAAATTTTACATAACGCCATGGAACTTGACTGGCTGTAGTTATCTCCACACTAAACCCATAGGTACCTATCTAATGGAAACTTAATGAAGTGCCTACGTTGAAATTCCATTAAGCCGGTTCTCTGTATCATTAAATAAACATTACCTTACAACTCGTTGAAAGCTTCATTTACAGGCAGTGACCTGATTAAAGCTCAATTTATAGTATCTAATGTGCTATTTTGCAAATGGGGTTTCATATGGCTTTACACTGCTAGATATGCATACTTTTTAGAACATAAAACTTTATTCAAATGGATATACTTACAAACAAATTGTAAAACGCCATTTTGTGGTGGCGGTCATATTGGATTTGAAATTTATCATAGTGTTCTACTAGTTTACTAGTATAGTATTCTACTAGTTACGCCCTTTCATTTGACACCCATATTGAGGGAGTTGTGAAAAAATATGTAATCCGACATTTTGTTGCGGCGGCCATCTTGGACCGATTTTCATCAAACATAGCTCGCTAGCTTGAACACTCAAGACTAAGACACCTTTTAAACAAAAACACTAAATCAAAATCAGTTCATCTGTTCTGGACAGAAACACACACACTTACACACAGAGAGAGAGACACGTTAAAATTATAAAACCCCGTCGTTTTTGGTTCGGGAGTTAAAAACTATAGAATCTATTTCCTTGAAACAAATGTTATATGAGATCGTCATTAACAAAGAATATAATAAGTAGAAAGGAATCACCTTTTCAATTCAATGAAGCAACGTCTTTATTGGGGACTAGCTCAACCCGCGACTTAGAGCATTATATTTTTAATTATATCATCTGAACTCTGGAAATGTATAGGTACATGAAAATTTAAGTTCAGATCCCTGTTTCCCTGTTGTGCCTGAGCCGTTTCAGAGCCTTTGCGAGACAAACTTTCAGACAGACAGACAGAAAACAATTCTAAAAATGATCATTTATGATTAGGCATCATATAAACAGCAGTATCTACTTAAATTTTGGCATTTATGTGTAGAATAATAGATGTTTGCGGAATTATGGTCCTAGTAATTCCTAATTCACTAGATACGGGGAATCTTAGGGGTCGGAAATCTCTACGTAAGCGTGGCGCGTTATTTACTGATTTACAAAATGTTTTCCCTTAAATAATCCTCTTTTAGTAATAAGATTTCCGTTTAATATATCTTATAATATTTTGTAAGCACCGATCTCTTGGAAAAATTATGCGGGGCAGTGGAAACCGCCGCGTGTTGGCATAAATATCTGGGATTAACACAAATCCGTCCATTTTTTCCTCTATTGTAAGATAAAACACCGCAAGGCAAGATCAAGCGATGCTATAAATACTTTATAATAATGTTAAAGGTATACGAAAATGTATAAGCTAAAATCGGAGCTGACTATATAATTAAATGAGTGTTTTTTGAATGTGTATCTATGTTTTATAATTGTAGTGAATAATCGTGAGATAGAATTAAAAAGTCAATGGCTACAGTCTGTTGTACCCACAGTTCATTTTCAATAAAATTTATTGTACTCTACTCATTGGTTATGAATCTCATTTGACGGTATTTTGACTAGAAACACTGTCCGCTAAATTGGACCCTGTAATTTGCACGCTTTGTGGATGAATAGCAAAGATGTTCAAGAAAGTATACTTTATATAATCGTATATAAAACTTATTCAGCAGCTCAAATAATTAAGGACCGAAATAAATTAAAATTGCTACAATACATATTTAATGAAATTAATAATTAGGTAAAGTCCAGTCCTGTATCAAACCTTATTTCAAAGCTTTTCGAAGTAGATTCAGCTTTTTAGACTGTCGATGTTTTCCTTTTTATCTGTGATTCATTGATTTAAGTTGACAGTACTGAAGAAAAAAGTGGTCTTGGTATTTATGCTATGGAACATAACAGGCGTGTAAAGAAAACAAAAAAAAAGGTTCCCATAATGTAGTCTCTGAGTCCCTACCAATCATCATCATCAACCCATAACGTCCCACTGCTGGGCACGGGTCTCTCCTGACTAACGTGAGGAGGGTAAGGCCATAATGCGCCATGGGGGCCCAGTCTGGATTGGTGGATAACATAACTTCCTCCGAAATAATTCTCGGGTAGGTATGTGGGTATCCTCACGATGTTTTCCTTCACTGAAAAGCGAGTGATAATTACGTACATATGTTTTACAGAAACACATTGGTACGTGCCCGCACTGGGATTTGAACTCACGACCTTCTGATTGGAAGGCGGACGTTCTCCCACTAGGATACCAATATGTTACTATAATTATGCGCACAGGATTATGCAATGCATGGTTCTGGGTGGTGCTGTGACTGTTATGGGCAGGCGTAGCGCTTACCATCAGGTGAACGACTTGCTCGTCTTGTCACACAGACAAATTAAAAACAAAATTGTCAAAAAAAATAATAATAATATTAGCAAGACACTTTATTCTGTGAGTCTATGAAAAAGGAGAGCCTATTAAAGTAAATAGGTACCTAATTTTTGTTGGATTAAGTAGCACGTTTTGAGCCAAAGACACGCTCGTGGGGATGACGCCTAAAGCTGACCTACAAACTCACACGTGTATCCAATTTTCCTCAAAAACTCGGTTTCCCTTCTGTTAGTATTCATCCTGGCGAGCCCGTCTTAAACGAATTGAATTCGAAATTAATTCCAACACCGATGCGCCTTCATTTACATATTTTCCCTAAGAACAGAATCAACGTATAAAATTATACCTACCTACCTAGATGTTAGAGTTCAGAATGTTGTAAATTATAAAGTAACTAGCACATGCGTAACACCATCGTAAAATGCTTATTAAAAATACATAAGCATCTACCTACTTAATTATTTCCTTCTGTTTCTCATTTATTGTCCTGTTCCAATCGCGTTGTGTTTTTTTTAAAAGCTCGTTTATCTCGGAATTGGCTAAGGTCTGAAGAACCATAACGCCAGACGTATTTTGTTTGCTTGCTACTCTCGATGATTTTTTTATTCCCTTTTGGCATCGTACTTTCAACGTATTCTGCCAATGTTTATACTTTTAATTTTATGCTTTTTTCTTGTTTCTCCTTTTCGGAATATCGCATTTTAATAGTGCTACGGCTACGCCGGTGGAATACAAAGCTACGAACGTAGCAGTTTCGTAGATGATTTAGAAATTGATTGTATTTTCAATTTATCCAACGAAATAAATATATTCTAATAATAATTGAAAGTAGGTGAAAATGAACGAACTAAACGCATACTATAGAAGGGAGACCCTTACCGCTGGAGGGTGCCGCAGATACCATATAAAGCCTGTTTCAATATAGATTCCTATAAATAATCGACCTATTCAGACCCCAAGTGCTAGGAAGCATGGCCTATCTGCGATGACTACGCTCCGTGGACCAATAGGCTTGGGAAATGAACTGGAAGGACAAATATTGCGGCACATAAATTATTATGACTTAATAAAAATTAAAAAAAAAAAAACAAAAAATTTTGTTCAAACACCTATTCACGTTTCCTTCTCTCCGTTGCGGGCTTCTGAAGTCCTACGTCGCTTCAAGAGGGTTCCAACTTTCCTTATCTAACCTCTCAAATTTTATTACTGAGATTATTGCGCAAAACCTCTCCAAAAAACACTTTTATGTTGTTAATCCTGTGTTTAATATTGAGGCTCTTCAGATAGTGCAGATAACTTTGGTATCGGATCACGGTATTTTTACGTGCTTTCATCAAGTTCGTTCAAGAGCTGAGTAGATTTCTCGCAATGCTTTTCTTTCTTTCTTTTTAGATTGTTCCAACATAGGGGTGTAAGGTAGTTGAACAAATAAAAAAACAAATGACAACTAACTTGAGTCTTTATGTGTAAATGTTGTTTCTGTCCATCCAAAGGTCTGGAAGTAATAGTTTTATGCGACAAGACCGGCCATTGTATTACTCTATGTTTACTTTCTGTATTTTGTTTCTTTTTAGTGTAGGTAAATACAATAAAGAGTTTTATATTCCATTCTATAAATCGATTTAGTCCGGTCTGTTTGTACCTTTACTTACACACCAGAAAGCCAACTTCTCGATTCCCGTCTATTTCTACAAGATGTACCAACTCTAACAAATAACTTTAAGAACCACTTGAGATATCCCAGCCAACTCTCAACTCAACAAAGTCACGTTCCGTACAAGATTTTGCAATGCAAAATACTGGGTGGCACTGCAAATTTTATCGGCAGGCATGTCACTCACAATCAACCGAACGACCAACTAACACTGTAGGAAGTCCAAAAAGCGCATTTTACTATTATAGTTCTTACGATTACTACTCCTTAATTGTGCAGTAAACTCGTGACTTTGAAATTAAACTTTGAGTTTAAAACTTGCCTCATAAAGTCAAACAACCAAAAGTAGCACATAAACTAACCCACAGTTACAGGGCCTCGTTAAACCACGGTTAACTAGAGTTCCGCAGTAAAATGGTAGATTAAACCCGTAGATAAAATACTTTATTATTTAACTTCCAAATAGTAGCGATACTCCGCGAGCTGGAGCGTTTTCCGGTACATTACGTTCTCCCATTGAAAAGTGCTTTAGTTTTCATTTAAAATCCATATAATACAGTTAATGGATCACTGAAAGCCTTGAGGTCTATTGAACAGGAAGAAAAGGATACAGTTTCAAAGATTGTAACCTTCAACACCAAGGAGAAAACTTATTTTATATGGAGTACCATGGAGAAACCCAAATTATTTAACTGTCCATAAGTGAAAGCGGTAAGAACGCGAATTTTTGTTACCATGTAAAACATAGTGAACTAGCTGTACCCTGCCACGCTTCGCTGGCACATCACTGATGAAAAAAATAGATAAAAACAATCCTTGATGCTGATTATATATCATGCTAAAATTTCAGCTCGATCGGTGCAGAACTGTTTGAGTTTTTGAAGCGTACACAAACCAACATAACATTTTTATATATATAGATTACACATAATATTTAATTTCCTTCCATTTTCTACTAATGAAGGATTGGATCTGTTAATTTTGCTGCTTTAAAGATTACAAAAGGTAAGGTCCATGGTCCATCAGGAACCATCGCTCGATGCTTCGAAGGGCACGTTAAGC
Organism: Campaea margaritaria; assembly: GCA_912999815.1. Taxonomy (NCBI): domain Eukaryota; kingdom Metazoa; phylum Arthropoda; class Insecta; order Lepidoptera; family Geometridae; genus Campaea; species Campaea margaritaria. Next base: position 1,241,383 of record OU538798.1, on the reverse strand, counting down.
CACGCCAGAGGTCCATGGGCGGCCTGACAAACTAACACTAGAAACTCTACCACATTCGTCAATTAAACAAAACCAATAAAAAAAATCAAGCTCTTGTTCATAAAAATGTCTATTTACAAACACATGTCATCTTAAACCTCTTTCATGGCTTCTTCACACTAAAATGACATCGTAAAGGGCTTTTATATACATTAAAAACGCGAGCCGTCGAGCACAACGGTGTATCTCATGAAAATTTTAGCAAACAATAAAGTTTACAGCTGTTTTGACGAGCATCCGACCAGTCTAGGACGTGTGTAACGTCATAATAGAATATATTTGAATCTTTTAGTTTAACAAGCGATGGTGAGTGGTAACTGAGATGTGTAGTTATTCCAAAACATGCTCGTATCGTTACGCAGATCTATAAAGAAACGAACTGTCAAAAATCTGCTACCTTCTTATTAAAACTCCTTATTCCGGAATGGTCCTCCGCTTTCAAGGGTACACTCAACTGCACAAACATGTGGTGACGTATGAGTACAATGGATGTAGCAAATCACTGGCTAAAGGAGGGTCGGGTCAACGCCATTGAAGGCCCTCCGAGGGACTTGAATACGAATGCCGTCGGACGAAGAAAAATATCGGTGGCTCTGACAAGGGCCAAATGGTTTGGATATTGTGTCGGTTTTTTAACTATCGATGGTTATGTAGAGATAGAAAAAACATCGCTATAGCTAAGTGGAAATAAAAAACAAAATCCTATGCGTATTGAGCCAGTGTGGTGCTATTTATTTATGAAAAATATTCCTTTGGGTGGGCATGACAGTTTACCAATTCGCTCACCCAAGGTTTACAAGGCTTTTTACCAAATAAAAAAGAAACAAAATACAAAGTAAGGTATAATTATGGACTTTCATTGCTCTCAGAGAAGCCCCATGTTCCAGTGTGAAATTAATTAAATAATTAAATAGGTAGGTACCTAGTTCATTATTTTCCGAAAGCAATCACCGCCAAAAGGCTTCTAAAATCAGCCTTTTTATAGAGAGTACCTATAGCAATGTCTATTGCGCGTGTTTTGGTCTAAACACTACACAAAACATTATAATTTTTTACATGTCTTGATTGATATGAAATCATCAAACATTTTCAAAAAATTTACATTAATTTCAATGTTTTGTGTAGAGATTTTTGTGTAGTGTGTAGGCCAAAGACGTGCAGGAGACACGGCTTAAGAGAATCAAAGGTGCTTGTAACACCTTCCATTGATATAAAATACCACTGAATGATGATGATGATGATGAAATAACAAATGTCAAACCAGCTAATAACTCCTTACAATCTTCAACAGGCTGTGGCACTTGTCGAGTAGGTAAAAATAACACAAAAACGTTAATAAAACGTAAATTATCTCTAGGGGCGAAGAGTGGGCACCTAATTTTCTACGCCGATGCTCCCTTTGATGTCCGAAGTAAAAACGCCGCCGGATTACCGCTGAATCCTGCTGTTACCATAGCTCATTATTTTCTAAAAGTGTATGACAACGGCAGATACGGGACTTTGGGTTCTTTTTCAGTTTTTGGGTCAGATCGAAGGCTGATAAAATTGGAAGGCGGAGGGCTGAAACTTGGAAGACGCGTTATCTCTAAGATGGACTTCCGGAAGTGGGATTAGCATTTTTTTATATAATCAAGTACCTAAGCGGTGATAACCTAGGGGAATGTCTGCCTTCCAATTAGAGGGTCGCAAGTTTGAATCGCGGCGTTGGCAGTGGACACGCACCAATGTGTTGTTTGTAAAAACATATTTTATGTAAGTAATTATCACTAGCTTCTCGGTGAAGGAAAATGTCGTAAGAAAACCCACATGCCTATGAATCAATTGGGAGGTATGTGATCCACCAAACCAGGACGAGGCCCCGAGACGGATTAAGGCCTTATCCTCTTCAGGAAAGTAAGGTGTGATCCGTGCTCAGCACCTGGGCTGTAGAGGCTGGTCTCCGTGGCCTGGTCTATGAGGCTGCCATTGGTCTTGGGGGGTGGATTTAGGTTGTGATGATGATGATGATGAAGTACCCACGTGTAGTAAAATCCTAAACGATATACCTATATCAATAGCAGTGTAACCCAGAGCTTTGAATTGCAAAATCTTAGTTTTTAAAATTTTTAGAAACATTGTCCTTCAAACCTGAACACTACTGCTTGTCTGTTGAATATCTGGCAAAGATAATTGCAACTCTTCGGGACAACTTTGCGGTAGAGACCTACCACTAGATCTAAACGTGTCGTAAAGTACTAAATTGTGCCTACGTGACGATTAAGCACGTTGTACATAATTGTTGTGCAGTAGAGCAAGTAATTTTAAGCAACAAAGCCAGTAGAGCCGCTATTCACATATAAAGTGGATGAACAATTTTAATTTTAGGAAGTACTATTGTAATTATATTCTGAGTGGTCACAGACTGTGACGCTAGTCAAAATATTATTTTGTATGCAAGGTCGCGGTTGATACTCTACGACTTTTGACAACGTATCTTGTTTGATATGAAAACATCAAACATTGTCAAAAATTACAATGTTTTGTGTAGAGATTTATGTGTAGTGTGTAGGCCAAAGACGAGCAAGAGACACGCTTTTATTCAAACACGAAAAAAAAACAATACCTTCGTTATTTGGTGTTTTCATAAACATAAGTGTCATGAATATTTGAGCCACATTTGAGCGCTCCTAACTTCCGGCACGCTTCGGCATTATCCTTGTCATGTCAGATCCTCGCGTCACGCTGTCACTCAGTCTGATATGAGCAAATGAAAGCCTAAAATAGGTACAGCGATAAAATTGCAAACCCGAAGGTGATGTGCAAAATGGTAAACAATTGGGAGACAAATAAGTTGTTGCTAGGGATTTCTGTTATATTTTAGGTAAGGGGTTGGGTTAGTGGATTACGTCTGCTATCATTATGTATTCGTATGTTTCATTCGTCTGACAACGTAGACGGCATTAGAGCTATATATTTTTTCTTCGTCTCTTTTTATGTTTTAGCTCACTGAAATAATTGCACGCTGCTTTTTTGTTCCCTGCATATTTTAAGCGCGGTCGGAGTTTTTATTTTTACATTTAGGGTTTGCATGGTATATTAAATTAGTGTTCAATATTTTTATAATATTTTAAGAGTTTGTTTATAGCCGGGTCTCCTTCACGTGTTTTGGTCTACACACTACACAAAACGTCTACACAAAACATTGCGATTTTTGGCAATTTTTTGAAAATGTTTTATGTTTTCACTTCAAATAACAATGTCATCATCGTCAAAAATTACAATGTTTTGTAGAGTGAGTAGACCAAAGCACACGCAAGAAACACGGCTTATAATTAATTGTCAAAATGTCGAGTTCAGTCGAGTAGTGAGCAAGTCTTTTTTTTTTTTACCTGGTGAATGCATTACGCATACCACTAGACCCGGGTGAGGGCCGGGTGGTTATGTGGGAATCCCCCGCCAGACTGACGGGTATACCCACTAAACCTCAGGGTGTTCCACCGGGACGCCTTTGTTGTCGAGGCTACGGGTGCGAGAGTGGACTTCCGCGGAAGTAGTGAGCAAGTCTCAATCAAAGTAACGATTCAGTGAAATGGTGTATGATTCGCTAAAACTTCCTGCACATCGATCACTAAGTTGACATAACAACGATGGGCAATTTTGCACAAAAGACAAAATCATTTTTTTTAATGATATAGTGGCATACAATCTGACGGCCCGTCTGAGAGTAAACGGTTTTACCGCCGGCTATAGCTACCTGCAACCGGCTAGAGCTATTTTCTCCCCTCTCTTAAAGAGACCCATATTATATTTCTCCGGAAAAACGTATAATGGCAGCTCATTCCGCATTCTGCAGGTGTGAGGCAGAAAACATTGCGAATACGGACAGTGTGGGACTTCCACAAATCCACTATATAGGGGTGAGATTTTTCGCGATGTCGAGATGTGCGGTGGTAAAATCTCGATGGTGGAAGGAGCTTAAACAGTTCTTCGGAACACACCGCGTTATAAATTGACACTGAATGCATCGATGTTTAGGCGTTGACTCAGTAGCTTTAGCTTTTGATAAACAATAGAAAACAATGTATTTCACATCAGTGCGTTCTATTTCTACACTACGAGTATGTGCGATATTGGGTTTCTTGTTTGGTTATGTGGGACTAGCTGCGCCCGCGGTTTCACCCGCATAATTCAAGTTTTCCCGCAATAACTCTCTTAAAAGCAATATATTTTCCCCGTTTTTGCCACATTATTCATTGAAGCTCCGCTCCTATTGATCGTAGAGTGATGTTATATAGCCTATAACCTTCCTCGATAAAAGGACTATTCAACACAAAAATAATTGTTCAATTCGAACCAGTAGTTCCTGAGATCCAAGCGTTCAAACAAACAAACTCTTCAGCTTTATATATCAGTATAGATTAGGATGTTACGGTCTGGATTAAAAAAAAACAAATAAAAACAACCCAATCCACTTTACACCGACAAAATTTAATCGACATACGATAAGTAGGTAGGTTTTTAGGCCAATGATTAAAAAATCAATGACATTATGAATTTAAATGAGTTTTGTTTAAAACCAAAAAATCTAAATTTATAATAACGTAGGTATGTTGCTGATGAGTTGATTACGAAGCCTGAGAATGCGGGTTCGAATCCCACGTAGGCACAGAATACTATTTACACAGATGTAATACTTATTTGTTGGAACCACGTGATTGTATATATCTGCTCAGAGTCGAGATTTTTGTGAGATCACGGTCCTCGTACTTTCAGATTCCTGGGAATCCTAGTTAAGGGTCCATCTACGAGTGTGTAAGTTATCGTAACGCAATTTAAGTTTTGCTCAGTGACAATGAACAAGACCCTCGGCTAGCAACAAGCGTTATGTATTAAAGACAGGGTAAAAACATAGTCAAGAAACACTTGCTCAGCTTACTAATTCCACAAAAATTGTTCAATCCTCGGTATTAAAAATCTGCGTCAGGTTTAATTAAAACCCGCTTATTAAAATTGATGGGTAACGTTCCTCCGAGTTACCCGAGACGTGTACTTACAGCGGCGCCCTTTGTGAGAGTAACCATTCCTTCTGGAGCTGCCTTGAGGAACATTATAACTTAATGTTTCCACGTTTTAATGAAAAAAGGGACAGGATAATATAATTTTAAACTATTAAATTATACCTACTAATTATGATAATTCAATCGTTAACAAACCATTTAGATAACTCTTAGACCCTATAGTATTTGCGCTCCTTACCCTAAACTTAAAAAAAAAACTATATGAAACACATTTTTAACGCGAAATAACTTAACCCTGAGGCAGACAGCTATTGTACCATTAACAAAAGTTTCAACCCCTCCAGCCCTTGAGCGGTCTACGCTAGCCACGCGAGTGTCAATTAGACATATGAAAAATCTATGCCAATCTGCGAAATCATCACTTCACTCTACGTTAATACATTAAATTTTCGTAATACCTAAGCACGAAATGAACACCAAAATGTACTGAGAGTTGAGACTATCGGAGGTTAATGATCGGGGCATGTGCTCAGGATAGAAACGGTGCAAACTCAGCGGATTCCCACCACGTGACAGCATCCACGGATTCAGGACGTAGTGCTGGGGGTGTCTAGAAGTGTCTTTAGGGATCAGGGGCTCACGGGTGTCACCACGGGATTGTTTACGGGGTGACCTTGGGAGGTACCTACCTACGGCGGCACGCATCGTCTCGGTTGGCCGGGCCCCTGCGAGCGCTCGGCCATATCTGTGATCACGCGTGGACCATCACACTAAGCACACTGTGCACTGGCCGTCACTCATATCAGGGTGGCGCAAGTAACGCGGCGGGTCGTCTGAGCGCGCCGCGGCCCGACCATTCACTGACTCCCGGGCGGAGAGCGAGCCCCACTGCGCACACTCGGACATGCGTTGACGGCTCCGCGAGCGTCCTCCGGGTTGGGCCGAGGATGCCTCTCCCTCAGAGGTCACAAGGTCATAGGTAGCCCGCGAAATAAACACGATTCGCGACAGCCCGCGCCCTTACTATTAGTTTGATGGGCAGGCCCTCTCAGACGGTCTGCTGTCAATGGCTTCGTGCCTGTGATTCATGCGGGCTAGCTGGGAGTCCTTACTCGAATCGCTCGGTGATTCATACTCCGAATCACTTCGAGTCAGCCTTATATAGGGATCTAATAATTGTCTAAGTTGCATTTAGTTTATCGTACTTAAGGTGGAACGTTGGCACACGGCGGGAAATTAAAATATCAAACAGTTTTTTCGTTTGTAGAGCTACACCGGGTCACTAATATAAACGAGACTGTATTTCGCGCCAACCGTAAATCGTTCTTTTCGTTTTAATGTTGAAATATTTAGCATAATGCACTGTATTGCTCAAATATGTCAATAATCAGTCAAACTGATTATTTCAGTGTTAGTGACCCGGTGTAGCTCTAAAAACGAAAAAATTGTTAGAAATTTAAATTTCCCGCCATAACAGAAACGAACCACCTTAAGACACGAGTTTAAGAAAAAAACCGGCCAAGTGCGAGTCGAACTCGCGCATGAAGGGTTCTGTACCATTATTTATAAAACGGCACTATTATTTTAATTTAATTAGGTATTTATTTTTAAAGTTATTACTAATTATTCTATGAATATTTCAAGCGTCTACCTGTTGCCGTTATCAATATCGAGCTAAAGTGAGCGTCAAAATTACGTTTGTTGTGTGAGCCCCTTAAAGAGATCCTTAAGTATTTATTTTATTCTGTTTTTTAGTATTTGTTGTAATAGCGCCAACAGAAATACATCATTTTCTGTGACAATTTCAACTGTCTAACTATCACGGTTCATGACAGACAGCCTGGTGACAGACGGACAGACAGCGAAGTCTTAATAATAGGGTTCCGCTTACTTTTTGGGTATGGAATCCTAAAAATACAAAAACAACGACGTCACGTTTTCAGTTTCCTGCCAAAGCTGCGTTTATGTATTTTATTCTGATTGACAAAGACGTGACTATCTCATGGGCTAGCTTTTTATTTAGAGAATTATCGAATTTTATATTTATTTAAAACTCAGACAGGCAGTTTCCGTCATACAGACACGAAAAATGGAAACAAAAAAATATGACTTCGATTGCAACCAACAACCAACCAACCCTCGAGTGCTGAGACGTTGAATCGACACTGCGCCGAGATTGATCGTGTAAATGCGAAAGAACTAAATAATTGAAACAATATGAAAATTTCAAATTGTTTATAATAAAAACATTAAAAACATTTCCATCTTGATGTCAGTGCTGCGTATAAAGAAACGTTTACTTGACGTTTAATGGATAGGGTTGCTAAATAATAATATTTCCAAGTATATCTGGGAGTAATATTGTAGAAAAATAGTGTATTTATTTAATGAAAAGGATTGATAACAAAGAAAATTTCATTAAAAATGTACATTGATATATTTTACTTCTATTCCAACTATAAAGTTTATTAATTGACTTTAACAGTAAGAAATTATAAAAACTGTTTGCACCGACTGGCCATTTTGTTCTTTATAATATGGCAACATCCCAGTTCAAATTCTTTTTATTTCGGTTCTTTGCCGTGTCTTTCAGGGTGCGTTGATAAATCTGTGAAAATCCATCCAATTCGTTACTTGTTTCTTATAAATTAGTTAAAGTTTAATTCTATAATATATTTCTTGCCGTGCACTATGTGTATTTTACGTATTTTCATTGTTGGTGATCATAATAATAGTCGCGGCATATTGACTGTCAGCACGCAGGAAACAGTAACCTAAACACTCGAGTTGCGAAGTAAACGTGGTTGTTTTGGCTTTTCAGCGAAGAGCATCAGGATGAAGTTCAATAAACTCGTCACATCATCGAGGAGGAAAAATAGGAAGCGTCACTTCAGCGCTCCCTCTCACATCAGACGAGTGCTCATGTCAGCGCCTCTTTCCAAGGAGCTGAGACAGAAATTCAACGTCAAATCGATGCCCATCCGCAAAGACGACGAAGTTCAGGTAAGCAAGTCATTAGAAACCCTAAAATTATGCATTTTAGGTTATGTTTTTGTGGCAAAACAAAATGATGAAGAATAAACCATTCACAGACTTCGGACGATTGCTGCTGCGCTTGGGAGGAACTGAAGGTTTTCTTCTGTGAGTCCTGGGCAAAGCATGCTAGTCCGTATCCTGGTTAAAAATATGGCTCTGATTGTTTTGTCAGAACTTGCAGTTGTAGGCAGGTTATAATGATATAAATCATTGTCATAATGGAAACAGAAAGCTACATATGAATATTGTATTGAGAGACATGATTTTTGTTTAGGCATATCAAACACATGTGCTTGATGAAAATTAACTCAGTCTATCCACAAGTCATTGAAGGCATTGATGGACTCACTCTGTTATATTCTTGATTTTAGTTTATGATTATGTTTCAATTCATCCAATGTGGCCTTTTCTTAGAAGGGTTATGTTTTATGTATAAAAAAATTATCTTTATTGGTACTAACCGTCCGTCGCATGTGGTCTTTTAGAGTACTGATTTAAGAAATATGTAAAATTCAAACATGCTTTTACTTTTAAAGACTGTTTAAATGCTAATTAAAGTTTTGAATAAATAATAAACTGTTGAAAGTCTAAGAAAAAAACACATTTTAATGTGCTTAATAGGCTGTTGAGTCTTAAGGTCTTCAGGGATCTTCCTATGATGAACTGCAACAGATGGGGGGTTAAATATGTCCCACTACAATGCCTAAACTTATCTTCCGATTGTGACTGATGACTTGTCAATCAATGCATTATTATGGTCTGGGTGACATAGAACTCATTTTTTGCTATTGTATCGAGTGGGACTCCATTTATATTAAAAGATTTGTACTCAGGGTTCTAGAGATTTTCTCCATCTTTTGTAAACCTCATTACCATTAATGACCACAAATTAACCTCACTTCCAGGTTGTCCGAGGACACTATAAAGGCCAGCAGGTTGGCAAAGTTGTCCAGGTGTACCGTAAGAAATTCGTAGTCTACATTGAAAGAATTCAGCGTGAGAAGGCTAATGGAGCCAGTGCTTACGTCGGTATCCACCCCTCAAAGGTATGTTTAAATTTCACAAAACAAAACTGCTGTGTTTGTTGTAAGGCAAAACACTATAGTGTGCAGATCCGCACCCGTGGCTAGACAAGCAAATCTGCTCAGCAGTGAAAGTGTTAATCAGGCAAGCTAGTGCCACTATCTACATTATCACATGTCAGTGTGATTAGATTAAATGATGATAAACTTCTCCCTTAGACTTTGTCTTCATGCATCACCAAATCCTGAGGTTACAACCAACGGTAGGAGTGATGCAGGGACTCTGCTAATGCTGCAACACTTCCATGGCTCTGATAACTTACTATCCCTAACATTTATAACTTACTATGATGAAATATGCAATAATAGAGATTTTCATTGTTCCCAGTGTGTGATCGTCAAGGTAAAGATGAACAAGGACCGAAAGGCGATCCTGGACCGCAGAGCCAAGGGCAGACTGGCGCTCTTCGGTGCCGGCAAGGGCAAATACACTGAGGAAACCACCACCACTACGATGGAGACCTCGTAAACATAGTTTTTAAGTCTAATAAAATATGAAAAGCATTGATTTGTTTCAATTTTAGTATATTTTCTGTCACTTAGTTGGGATGGTCTTGAAGATAGTTCCTACTTTATGAAACTTACAGAGGAACAAGTTAAATTTCCCATTCGAGACAATAATCCATCAAATACCTAATAGTATTTATTCTAAGTGCATCGTAAATGAAGTCTCATTTAGTTATGTTAAGTAAGAGATGACAATAAACATTATATTCTCTTTAAAGAAAAGACTGGCTGTTTTCCTCTAATGCTTGCTAGCTATGAAGGAGATTTCTGGAATAATCGCTCCGATCATTGAGAAAATAGACTATTGGCTAGAGCCCTCTTAGCCATCTGATTCTGAAGAATGCTGTTTAGATTTGATTGACGTCTCATGGCAATCAATTCACAGGTTAGGCAGGTAGGCCAAAAGATCCGACCCAAACAGGCTGAAGGGTGACAGCTTGATCAGGATTATGAAAACCAACCTGTTTTGTTTGCATGCGCCTCTAGGCTAAGCTATCTGTCAGAATTGTTTTTGTTACTAAGTAATGAGATGAGCATGTTCCCCATCTCATAGTAACAGTCAGGCCTGTCCATAACAGCTATTATATTGTTATTATTATATGACTAGCTTTAGTTCACAGAAAGTGTAACGATTGATCACGGCCGTGAAAAAAAAAAGAAAAATGCGAAATTAGGTCATGTTATTAGGGGATCTTTGGGTTACCAGAAGACATGGAAAATGATAAGATAAAATGCCCTATCGTAAAGCATTGCAACAGCAGCAGGATGGCCGTGATTATGAAGTTGATGCCGACAGGGATTTTCAGAAATAAAACACTACATTTATAATAATAAGGTTGATATAAAAAAAAATGTTTAAGTGGAGCACTCACTCATTTTTCCAATAATAGACATTTATCCACCTATACAAGATTGCCATCACATAATATGCCAATTACTTAACACTTCAGTCAACTTTCAACTAATATTCTATTACAATTATTGCAATTTTGACTGAATCTGCTGGTCAGCTTCTAGGACGGATCATTCAACAGCACATTTTAGAGTAATCCTTTTACAATAGGAATCAACTGCTACTTCCTACCTCAGCAACACTACCTATTGTGGTTGGACCACATTCTGATATAGGTCAAACTAGGTAGGTAACTACATAAATGAGTACAGTATAATTATTATGTATGGTTAGATCACTCTAAATTAAGCCCCAAGCTGACCACAGGCACATCTAGACATTTAGCATAATTCACAATGAAAGAGTTCTTCGAAATGAAACAGAATTAAATAAGCATCACAATATAACTAATGATGCTACTCAATAATATAATCCGGTAGTTTTCCAAGCACATGTTCTGAGATTTCCGAGTCCCGTTTCCGCTAAACCATTCACAACACAGATGCATATTGACAGTATGCTAATTTTATGAATACAGCTATCAACAACTGATGCTATTCAAAATGGATTCTTAGACAAAATACTTATGGCTGGGTGGACCAGACATTCCTGGTACTACTGAAGAGTTAATAGACACAATGTTGAATGGTTGTACATACTTATTAATCTGTAATACACACCCACTACTTACTAGTAAAAAACATTCTCATTCAATCCGTGTCATAACTAGCCTGTGTCGCCGTCCTGTGCGTGGGCACCGGTCGCACTGCACTATTTACGGCACTGCATTCAACAATTACTAATCTAGCATGATAGTCAAGCTGAATTAAACTACACTTTACAATGAGCATATTGTGGTCTCTGTGGTACAAAATCTGTCTGTCTCTGGTGTAAAGTTAACAAGTGAGACCAAAATAATGCTTCACATTACTTAATACAATATATTTCATTACCACACAAATCAACATTAAAATATGAGTTGTGGTGGCCGATAACGTTGGATTCCCACACAGAGCATAATATTATATTGGCGTGAGATACACCATGTTCCGAATCTGGATGTTTGTAGGACCATGTTCCCCATAGTTCCTGATTTCTTAGACACAGGGAGTCCTAGATATGGGTACGTATCTATGTATATGATCTAGACATGTTGTTATTTAACATATACAACTATACATGTCATAAACACTTTCTATGAAATATATAAAATACTTCACTCCTGCAGTACATTTACTGCAAAGTCATCAATGTAGGTGCAAAATATTAATTGAACAAAATAGTGGACCAAACTAACCATTACCAAATAACTGTAATATCAGGTTAGAAGTTAACCACGATAACATGACACTTAGTTTGAAAAAAGCAATGCATCTATCAACATATTGAAGGCAATATGAACAAAGTGTCGCCAAGCCTCCCTTGCAGGTTGGGTGTGCCGGCTCGGAACAACACAATCCTATCATAGATTTGTTGTTCTCATTTGCCGGGTTATTCGACTGGTTATAAGAAGCCATGTTATTATGGTTTTTAAATACAACTAAGGCAATACAGAAATCTTATCCGATTAGGCTCATAAAATCACAAGTGTAGGCGTTATTGCTTATTGTTATAGATCTATAATTATTATGCTGCCTCACTCTTATCTTTGAGATTAGCTTTGGATGCGCATTTGCACCGTTTCTTAACTTCATTGTTGAGGTTTTCTCTATTTCTGGCTATTTCTATCGCATAGAATTGAACTCGGGGAACCAGAATGGTGTTTGCTTCGGAATAGTCCCCTTTAGTGTCGGCACGCATGAGGGTTCCAAAGTTGTAATCTTCGACGACGCTTTTGAACTTTTCACAAAAGATTCTCCATTTAGCTTTGTTGATGGTGTTCTTTATGACGCCTTCTTTGATGTAGGAGACGTCAAGGTCTGGGAAGTCTTGTCTGAAGTGCGTGTAAATCAAGTCGTCATGTGGCGTGAGCTGCAGCCATCTGGTGTCCACTGAGCATAACACCTGGAATTACAAAATAAATGCCCATAATTTAAGCTTCCCATATTGCGGAATGTGGAAACAAACAAAGGAGCACAATTATTTCATACATTACGAATAGCAATAAAAAGAAACGAAATATCTAAGGTTCTAAAAAAATCTGTAACTCCTTTATAAAAGTGCTAAAAAAAAAAAAGTGACAAAGTGATAAAATAACAATAATCGAGCAGTGCAGTGCCGCGCAGGATTATGCAATGCAGAGTTCTGGGTGGTGCTGTGACTATTATGGGCAGGCGTAGTGCTTTCCACCAGGTGGACGCCTTGTCATCACAAAGTCAAATAAAAATTTAAAAAAGTAGATATCTCTCTATGAGTTCCGGAGAATAAGTCTTGACAAACAGAAAGACGGACAACAAAGTGATCTTTTAAGGGTTCCTTTTTCCTTAAGGTATGGTACCATAACAATGAAATAAATAACTGAAAAAAGTAAAATAAACAGGAGTGCACTATGTAGGTACTTACGTTAAAATAAATATCGCTATGTTCCATCGCCCTTGCGGCCCACAAATGCTCCAAGGTCTCATCATTGGCGAATTCTTCTGCCGGTCGTGTCAGGACATCCTACACACAGGATTACATACTTCAAAACATATCAAAATGTATAATACAGCAATTATTTTAACTTTGGACTCAAAAGTTGATAATTTATAGGATGTTTAAGTTACGATTTCATTCAATACACATTAACTACATACATTTTGTTGAACATCTTGGTTCGCTTGAAAATGCGGGACCTAGAAATGCAACCTATTCATGGATGTAACTCGTAATTTAAGTAAAACTTGATTACCATTATAGAAACTAATGATATAACTTTCTTGCAGCACTAATAGTATGAAGAAGTATCAATTTATAGCACTGAAAATTTAAGGAATTTACAAAATCACGTTTCTATAAAATATCCAAGGAAGCCAAATCACTGCGGCGGTATCGGTGTGTTGAAAAAAAGCCATGAATGAATGAAGCATCATTCCATACTTTGTCTCATCTTGCTTTTATATAACAGAAAGAGAAAACACACTCATGCTTGGTTAAAATTCATAAATTTGGCCCAATATCGGAACAAAGAACTGGATGGATTGAATGTCAAATAAAACGTCACATTTTTTTTTTCATATGTGTTTTGGCTTCGCTGGCTTAGGCATTTAGGCAGTTTCAAGTATGCAGGAAGGATCCAACATAATAATATTAGCTATTTGAAATACTTAAACGATAACATAGTAAAAACATCGATTCCTTCTCAGTCAGATAGTCAAAAACTCCCTGTTTTTGACTAGTCCTAGTCTAGTCTAGTCACAATTCAATAAAGTGGATGATGCTTTATTGAAACTCCATAAAAGTTGTGGAGAGCAAAAATATAAAGTTTATTGGGTTAGTACCTATCATCCCTATTTCTCAGAAGGCTTTGAAGCTTTGAAGCAACGATTGTTCGATTGTGTGGACAACAAAGATCTAGATCATAAGTGGTCAAAGAATACTATGACAACACACACTGTGGTTCATATTTTCCGTTTGAACTCCAATGCAACTTACAAAAATGTTGTAATTATACATGCAGCAATGCAGTGCCGTACAATTTTTTGCAATGCAGCTTAATGAGTGGCACTCCAAAGCTCCAGATGTTTTGCCGGTTCAGTTTCACCGGTCTTGCCTACCACTATATTTTTAATTTTTACTGAAAATATTATTTTCCGTTTATTTCCCCCCAAAACTAGAAAATTGATCTATTCTGAACGTTTCTTTAGTATGACGACAATCTAAAAAGAGACGGCAATATACAATTACAACGAGTTAGAAACAGACCCTACCACACTAAAAATTCGTTCAAAATTCGTTGAGCATTGTTTGCCACTTTCGTCACTAGTTTTTATTGGCCGAGAGTAAAAGAGGGTGGCGCATGCGCGTTATGCCGACGCCATCTCTAAACTACTGTGCCTATCTATGTGCTTGTTCTACAGTAAATTAAATGCTAATTCGTGCTAAAAAGTGTGAATAAATCATGGAATTACATTGCCGCGATTAAGATCAAGTGATAGTTCAGTGAGTTTGAGAATATTGGTGGCGTCTCCAGGGTTCGACCAACGGCGGGTCCTATCTTGCGGAAGTTTCTTGGCTATAGCAACGCATTTTTTGCGACTATCTCCGCAGCAGGTCGCGACATAGGATTATTTCATGGGCATTCGTCGTCAATACAACTAGCGGTAACTTTCCGACACTCCTATTTCACTGTTCACCGTCACCATGCGTAGAAAGTGATCGTAGCGGGCATAGCGCTCCCCGCGTTCTTTCTTGCGCGCGTATCGCGTATACCTACGTTAGCTATGTATCAATTATTGTTGTGGGTCAAAGACATCGCAGTGTGCTAACCTGCTACGAAAACAGAACCGTAACCCGGAGTCGTATCTTTTGTGTTTCAGTTCGCGTGAGGAGTTAATAGTGGTTAAATATGAATTCAGCTTTGAAGCCGGTGCTGGGCGGCGCTGGGGTGCCTCCGGCGGGCGGTCAGGCGAGCCCTGCGAAGGGGAACGTAGCGGGCGCCAACCACGCCGCCGTCGGGCTGCCACAGGGCGCGCAGAACTCGCACACTTCCAACAACCTGGTGGGGCAGAACCTCACGCAGCACGCGCCGCCACCGCAGGCGCCTCCGCACGCCGTGCCGTCCATGGCACCCGTCTCTGCCAACATGGCTCAGATGGCACAAAACATGAGTCACCACGGAAACCTCTCCCATCTCAACCAGAACTCTGCAGCGCCTGCTAACCTCAGTGCAGCAGCGAGTCCTACCAAGGCTCCTACCACCAGTTCTCCATTAAGTCTGGTGCAAGACAAAGTCGTTGTGAACGCCTCTCAACCTCTGGCCCTCACACGGACTCCAGAGAAGGATAAGAAAGAGCTTGATTCAACAGGTCACGCTAATGGCACGATAGATTCACTCAAATCTGCTACTAATGCTCTGGTCGCATTGAAACCTCAAAACCCGGAGCCGAACAAAGATAAACAAGACATTTCCAAGACTTCACCCAGTACACCAAAGCCTCCCGAGAAACCTACTAGTGTACCAAACACTCCTCAGAAACCTGAGGGGGCTAACCTGGCGGGCCAGGCCGAAAGTCCTGCTCTACCTAAAGTGGCTACAGCAAATGAGCCATCAGAGAAGTCTCCATCGAAACCAGCTGAGCCAATCCCGGCTCCAACTGCAGATATTGCACCGTCTCAAAGTGACACTAAACCTGCACCAGAGTCTGCAAACAACCAATCAGCAACCCAATCCGCCAGCCAACCCGAGAAAGCACCCACACCTGTGAAACAAGACCCTCCAGCTGCAGAAAGTGCTAAAATCGAAAATGCTCCTAAAGTGGAAGAGAAGAAAGAAGAAGCACCTGAGAAACCTCGGCCGCAATGTACCACAGAAGATAAAAAAGAGCTGGTAAAAGAGAAGGTGGAGGCTCCCAAGAAGGAAGACCAGGTCGATAAGCCCAAAGTAGAAGAAAAAGTTCAGCCCAAAGTAGAAGAAAAAGTTGAAGAGAAAAGAGAAACAAGAAAAGTGGAACCAAAACCCAAATCCACTCTGAAACTGGCGACAGTGACACCTCCGATGAGGAAACGGCGTCAGGTTTCCCCAGCAAGAGCTGGCGATGGTCCCAGTCCAGCAAAGAAACTGGCAGATGGCGAATCTACTCCGTCGGGTGAATCGAGAACTAAAAGGAACAGAACTAAGGTTGGTTTCATGCAATCTCTTTCTTTTCATATCCTGTTATGTTTACTTGTTTTAATCAACAGGTCCAAAACAGTCTGTAAATTATGTTCTACATGTCTACAAATTATATTTTTAGTACAAGTTGATTAATCAATCATAAAACATGATGGCATCTTCTAGTTTCTGTTAGTCAGGTCACCCAAGGGCCTCTGACATGGTTTAATGACTGCTATCAGTTGATAACGGCCAGGACTGACAGTATAACAAAATAACAAAAGTCAGATATTATGGTTTACAGATCATACACATCATAGTTTAAGTTACTTGGGGTCAGGCGAGATGAAGTTCAAATGCAAAATAATAAAAAAAAAAACTTTTATTAGTAAAAACCAAGAATAGGTGACATTATTTTTTTTTTATTCAGAGGTTTGATGAAAATGTATGTAACTAGCAGGCACCGCCATTGTAATTCCAACCTTCTTACTTCTACCGACCTTCTTATTTTGCTAGTTATTGTGTATTACAAAGCTCAAACTCGATGCTACTTCAATGAACTAATTTTCGCGCCAATTTTACCCATACTAATAGTTTTCTATTAAAACCTGATTGGCCTTGCTCATCTCACACCTAACTAGAAAATAAACAGTTTGTAAAAATAAACATATACTATATTTTGTTCCTGTATTCGCACGGGAACGCGAACTACGCGGCTGAAACCGCGGAGCGCAGCTAGTAATATTATAAGTAGGATAGGTACTTATCAAGTTATTAACTTACTAATGTACCTATGTGTATATCTCAACACGCACATTCATTTATATATATATTAAAACTATTTATAGAATGGTAACTTGGCTTAGAATATAGTTTGTGCAATGGTTTACAATACATGACTTAAATCTAAACTGAGCCAGTTACATACATACAATTTTTTTATCCTTTATTAAAGCCAGATTTAAAAAAAAACATAGAATAGAATAGAATAGAATAGAAAAACTCTTTATTGTACACCAGAAACAAAAATAAACACAGTACAGAAGACACCTTAAGTAATGTAACACCGATTCCATTTTTCGAATTCTATTTCCATTCTTGTGTAGGCAATTCACTCAAAATCTATGGCATGATGTAAATGGTTACACCATATCAACCATTATACTGTCTCTAAAAAAAAAATGTCATGCCACAAACATATATAATTAATATTTTCCGTACGGAATATTCATAGACTTTGAAGCTTAGTGTGGATTGTGTGCCACTGCCCTTATATGTTATATTAGTTGATCGAGCAGAATCGCATTTATTCGTAGCTCTTTCTCTTTTTGTCGCTTAAATACGTCGTTTGCTAGAGTGAGAAACGAAACGGGCGTTCTGTTTCGCAGATTGCTTGCAAAAGTAGACTGAATGAAATGATAAATAATTAGGTACCTATGTACTTCAATCAAAGCTCAATCAGATATCTGATCAAAAGAAGCTTTAACTCTGCCAAAAATTTAGTCAGTTAGGTATTTAAATTAGGCATTTGGTTAGTTAGCTTAGGTTAATTCGGCATATTGTTTTCTTTTTTTTCATTTGTGTGCTTGCTTAATTTTTTGGTGTAACTTCAGCTTAAATTTTTAGTGCTTACTACACTAGTTTTCCCAAACACTGGGGGGAAAAGTTATTGCCCTCGGAAAATGTAAAATTCCCGTACACCATGTTGTTTTTGCTTGAAATGTCATACACATTTACTTTCCAGGTGCAGTTGTACCAGTCTCCGACGCCCGAGCTGACAATGGCGACCAAGCTGTCTGCGTCCGCGGGCCGCGCCACCCCTACCAAGCCTAATGACGACAAGCTGATTGTTTTCTACAAGTGAGTACCTCCCTGACCTCCCTCTTAATTATGCCGTTCGAACCGCAAATAATGAGCATGTAATGGTAAATTTGCAATTTTTTGTTTATTATTTACGGTTTTTAGTCTTTTTCCTTTACATGTGCTGTAAGAGAGTGCTTCTTGCCAAATTTCATGGTTCTAGGTCAACGGGAAGTACCCTATTAAGCATAAACGGTTATATCTTATGATTGTGTTCAGTTACGAGTTTGATATTTTCACAGCTGTGGCCCGCATATTTGATATAATTTCAACTTGATAATCATATGTACTCCTGAAAAAAAAAAGTGATCCCATAAGGGTTCCTTTTAAGGTTACGGAACCCTAAAAAGACTAAACCAAAATCGCTTCATCCGTTTGGAAGCTATGTTCCCTCTGACAAACTGCTTATAACCCTCTTTTTCGTCAGGAATTAAAAACTTGCTAGTACATACAGTAATTAACACAATACCTTCATTTGTGTCGCGCAGTCAGGTTATAATAGCGTGGTCACTCAAATATGTACCCATAATTTGTTTTGTGGAACTGCGTCCAGCCTATCTGCATAATAGATGCGCTTACTGCGTTCCAGTAATTGGAAAATCAATAGGTAGGCCACAGCTGTAACCTTTCTCACCCTCAAGGCGGTACTTCAGTACTTACTTAGCAACATTGTCGTTATACCACAGAGTAAGTGATAGTAGGTTATAAACTACAGTGTGGACGGATATGAATGCAGTTTGTTGTAGTTGATTAATTTTTGTATGTAACTGTTATGGGCGGGCGTTTACCATCAGCTGAACGACTTGCTCGTCTTGTTACTCAGTAACATTCTACAAGAGTCGGCCTGGGGAAGACCTTTGCCAGAAATTCATCCGCCAAGCAGTACTATGCCAATATTACTGTGTTTTGATTTGAAGGGTCCTGTTTCCAGTGTCATTATTAGGCATTACGAGATGGAACGAATGTCTCGGAGTAACGATCTTAGTGCGATCGCTTACCATCTAGTGAACGACCTACTCGTCTTATTACTCTGTAGTATAAAAAAATAGTAAATTGCTGAAAGAACTCGATGCATCTCAATACTTTCTAAAATAACAGGACTTCTCTTGGAGAGTTTTTGAAGTGAGATGTTAAAATAACCCCATGTTTCCACAGAAATGAGTACCTAGCCGTCCGCAACGCCGAGGGAGGTTTCTATGTGTGCCAGGCGATGCAGAACGTGTACCGGACCTCGCGCAAGATCAAGATCCGCTGGCTCTCGCAGGACAAGTCTGATCCTTCTGGGGAGACGTACAAACCGGACTTCTATGATATCACAGGTATTACAAATGGCATTAGTGATAGCCAAGTGGGACAACCAAAGCAAGATCAATACCCAATGTGGGAGACACCTACCAATGTGGTTCTTGCAAAAAGTTGTATGTATGTATCTTTTGGTTATCGGTGAAGGAAAACATTGTGAGGAAACCCACACATGCCAGAGAAGTATCCAGTAATCCGCACCAGGCCCCGGCGGTAGATTTAGGTCTAATCCTCCTCATGAAATTGAGGGAGATCTGTGTTCGTATTTGTATGATGATGACCATCTCACTTCTTCCCGTAGACATGGAGTGCGTATTGACGACGCTGTCGCTAGCGCGAGCGGGCGGCGGCGGCGCGCAGCTGCTGAAGGCTACGGAGCAGGCGCGCGCATCCTCCATCCTCGAGCGAGCGCTGCGAGCGGAGCAGAGTGGCGCCAACAGCCTCGACCTCACCCCGGAGCACCCCGATGGACGTGAGTATACTGCAGCGGGGGCGGAGCACCCTGCAACATTGCTCCCCTTATTCGCCATGCTGACTTTCCATAACGAATGTACAATACAAACGTATTGATCAATCACAACCCAGTACTTACTTGGTGCGCAGGCTCGCTTCTGCAACTGGGCGGGATATCAAACCCTGTCTCCGTCATAACGGGTGGTGGTCGCTAGGATAAGAACCGTTACCGACAGCTTCGAAGCATGGAGCGATGTAAACTCGCATGTAATTTATTTAATTACTCAGTGTTATTGGTTTAAGGCGTACAGATTACCGCTTAGCAGAACGATATTCGAACTCCCATTTTTTGTTCCCCTAGTGGACCTATCGCTGTACACGACGGAGGCGCAACTGGATAAGCGCTCCCGCAAGCGTCGCGCGCCGCCAGCCGCTGCGGCCGCCACGCCGCCCGCCGCGCCGTCCGCCGGAACCCTTGTGAGTACCACAGAACATGAGTACTACATACAACAGGGGCACTCCACCTCGCACAAGCCGCTTCCTCGCACCTCCTCCCGCAATCGGGTGGACAATCGGGGGGGACAGTCAATATTACTCGCCCAAATGTAATAGACAAACGGTTTGTATGAACCTTCATACTAGCAGGTTGTCTATTGTTTTGGTCACGTAGTATGTTTCTGTGAATATCCAGAGTGCGCTTTAAATGTCTGTTCTATGTTCTACGAACACAAGGAATTTTACTGACACTACTAGTTTCCGAAATTGCAATATTTTTGAACTTTATTCTAATTGTTGTAAAAGAGATTGTTTTCTATGGAAAGTTATTAAGATATATTATAGCAAAATTAAATTTTTCTGTCTGCTCGTGGAACAATTAGAAGTACGAGAGTCTCATCCATTCGGTTGATTCGAATCGGACATGCTTCGGGAGTGTTGGGTTCTAATTTTGACATTGATTGGTTATAGCTTCTCTTAACTCTTATTAACTTTAGTTCTGGATGCAGATATTCTATCAAAAGGCTGGCACGGGCTGTTTGCTTTCTCACTCACTCATGTCTACATTTAAAGATATAAAATGACTAATTTGTAAAAATCGTTTACACCATTTTCCTCCTAATTAATTGATATTATTACTACATCCTGGGCTAAAGGATAATTCACCACTCATTTCCCACCAATGAAGACAAAGGAAAAATCAAAAAAGTATTGGCTTTCTTCCCAACGATGGAATATCAGCGTGACCAGAGTACCGAAATGTTACCAGTAAGTGGAAGCATTTGACTAACCGTTCTCTTGCAGAAGGACGCGGCAACGCCCGCGAAAAAGACGCGAACGACGCCAAAGCGCAGTCCGAAAAGCTCACGAAAAGCCAAAACAACTCCGTTGAAACCACAGATAAACAATAATAAGAGAAAATCGCCAGGTAGTACGCCCGTAGTGGCGAGCACAAGCAAGGTAGGCATAGTCCAACGGATTTATAGAAATGTACGTACCGCCATCATCCATTACATTCATGTCAGTGTGCGTAAGGTTGCGTGTGCGCCGCGTCCTGTTTGGATGACATTTATTGGTAGTGGTTCTTGCTGGACAGCTGAACAACATTTGCATTGATATGCTAAAAGGGACTGGACAAAATCGAACCCACAGTCTAGTCCTGTTAGATCCCTCCTGGGCACTTTAATGTTTGCCTCCAAAAAAAAACTGGAGAAAATTCCATAAGGCACAAGTAGAGTCTACTCATCTACATACGTGGCATACTCTTGTAGTGGTAGGACTCTTCTGCAAGAGTCTTCCTTTCCTTAGATGTTCGTCCACCAATCGGTAGACGGCTAACATTACTGTGTTTCGGTTTGACCAATGTCTCATGAATACAGTATTCTTAATCACAATTTGTTTTAACTCAAACCCCTAGAAAATGTATTTTTTTGTATGACTGATTAACGAGAGCAAGTTGTTCACCTGATTTTAAGCATAACAGTTACAGTGCCACCCAGAACATTGCATTGTATAATCTTACGCGGAACTGCACTGCGCTCGTCACCCTGAGACATCGGCTATAAAGTCTCATATGCCCAGTAATTTCACTGGAAACAGTGCCCTTTAAACCGGAACACAGTAATGCTTGCACACTACTGCCTGGCGGATGAATGTCTGGCAAAGGTGTGGTGGTACTTCTCCAGGCGGACTCTTGTAGAATAGGCCTACCACTACAATAAAACTTTGATTGATAATAATTATGTTAATTGGAATATCGGAACCATGCTCAGTATTAACTTCAATAACTCGGTAACTTTTAAAATAAGTACAGCCATAATTGGTTGCAGTCAATATTTTGTGATCAACAGGTAGTTTGAGGGTAAGCTATGTCCAATGTTGTGTGGCTGTCCCCTACCACATCCAAACAGATTAAAGCGCTAATTCTTATGAATTTTATTTACTAGTTAGATCTATGTTTGAGATTTGAATGAATGATTATTATTGAAATATTATTTTAATTGATTATGCATGTGAAATACAGTTTGCCTCAAGACTTTATGCTAAATTCAATAGCTTGTTTATATGAGAAAACCCTACTCATTTATATATGAATCTAGTAAGTTAATTGCAGAATCACTATCAATAATATAATGATAAACAATCATGTATTATTACACCAAAATGTGAAAGATTTACCAAGTATTTGGTTGGTACAGTTGGTTCTGTCCTCAGTCGCTATGTCGCAGGATGTGGGTTCGAAACCTTCTAACTGTACTAAATGACTGAGCCTCCGATGAAGGAGATCATAACTTTGAACTTCAGTGGTTGGATACTATTGGTGTCCGAAAGGCTAAAAAGATCAGCCAAAAATCAGACTTATAGTTAATACACAACAAGACTTCATCTACAGTTCTAGTTACATTGTTAAAGAATTTCTTTTTGATGTCATAATTGTTGAGTCTTGGGGTAAACTTTAATGTACTATTAAAAAGTTACTTACAGTGTATTTTTAAGTCTTCAGCATACTATTTGGGTAAAGGTATTATTTAATTTATTACGCACTGACATTCCATACATTGGAATCCATTAAGTATTTATGTATTTATAATATTGGTATAGGAATAACTGCTAGAATGGGAAATGAGGTGAAAGGAATGCATGACCACATGATGACATTGTCTGACTTCTTTCTGTTAAATTATAACGGACAGCCAGTTTCACAATCCACTGATAAATGCCTTTCAGCAGATAGACAGCTAAAAAGTTTACTTTCATCAATTGAATAAGAACGATATAAAGAATTACATTTAACTGTTTACTAAATAAATTGCAACATGATGCGTAGCAATATGTATGGCTAGCTAATCGAACACTAAAGCTTAGTATCTAATGACTTCCATCGAATAAATATATCAGGAAGTTGAAAACATGGGCTTTGTCTTTGATCTGTATATCTGGCCGAAGAGTTTAGTAAGTTATCTATCTTTATAAAAAGTAGACTATATTTATATGTAGATTCTTCCAAAAGAAAAAAGTACTTTTTATCATATAATAGTCAATTCCATATTCATACATCATTGCTTATTGTTTGTCATTTCTATTTAATTTGACTACTGCCTAAGTTCTTCTATTATTTGCCTTTCTATTAGATTTCTTTTGCATGCTGTACCTGTTGCACGTCCTTTTCTATTATGTGTTAAATGTATTTTGAGTGTGAGTGATTTTAATCTATGTTAACTGTTTAATTCTAAGTATTGTCTTTTATATTGGCGACCAGAATGTGCTATCTGCTCAATGTGTTCAATGTGAGATGTCACGTTTTTGTCGTAATAGAGCTATTTGTGTTATTTGTTCTTTAAAATGGAACAAAGACCGATTGTTTTAT
The DNA here is from genome assembly GCA_912999815.1 of Campaea margaritaria. Taxonomy (NCBI): domain Eukaryota; kingdom Metazoa; phylum Arthropoda; class Insecta; order Lepidoptera; family Geometridae; genus Campaea; species Campaea margaritaria. The sequence continues at coordinate 1,217,622 of OU538798.1, read as the reverse complement.
CCATATCAAGGATAAAAGGCATGGTCAAAGTGTATGAATAAATCAATAGATAGTTATTTATTATGTCTATAAATTAACTATTGGTTAGTTTAACTGGGGATTGAACAATCGGCCTTCAACTTTTAACACTTTGACTGCTGAGCCGATTTTCTTGTCTACCCACGGTTACGGATCTGCACAACACTTTTGTGTTTTTTCCGTACCGCTAACACAACAGTTGTGTTTCAGCAGTAAACGTGATAAAGTATTTATATCCCTAATTACAGTTTATTGGATTGATGGAAATCCAAGAGCATTGCTTACTTTGGTGACAACCGGGAGGTGGAGTTAAATAACTACTAAATTTCTGCTTACGTAACATAGTACTTGATATCCACCAATCTGGACGTCTGGATTAAGGCCGTGCTCATCAGTAGGCCGATATGGGTTGATGATGATGGTGATGATGATAAAGAATACTCGAACGGCAGGGTAGAGATAGTAATTTATGTAAATCCCACATAACTAATCAGCCGATTGATCACAGACTGCGACGGCGGTAACGGAAAAGGCGAAGGCCCCTGCTAAGAGCACGCCCGCGAAGCGAACGCCGGCGAAACAGAAAGTGGAGACGCCGGTCGTCGCGCCCTCTAGAGGCCGCAGGGCCGCGAAAGGTAACAACACCTATTCCTAGCGATTTTTTGGTACTTCGTGTCTATGTTTTAGTCATGTGCGCTTTGAAATCCAATGGCACCAGGTTCTATCCTCGGCCCTAAATGAGCCTTCGTGGCGTAAGTGGGTGATAATCCTTCTACGAATTGTAGGGTTGCGGGTTCCTTTCCCGCACAGGCCAAATATTTTTAAGATATTGGGCTGAACCTGGGTGTTTGTAAGACCTGTTTTTAATACATGGAATTCTTGTTAGAGGTCAGGATCTATGTATTAAAGGGCATAAATATTTGATTTTGAGAGAGGTCTAAGCTTATTAAAACAAACTTTCCGTCCGCAGAAACGAAATCCTCTCCGATCGTGGCGACTCCCTCGACGTCGACCGGCAAGGCGACTCGGACCCCCCGCAAGCCCCCGTCGCGGAAATAATACCCCCCGCGCGCGCTTCGCGCCCGCCCTCTCCGGCCGGGCCTGAGGCGTGTGCGCTAGGGACGTGGGCAGTCGACGTACCAATAGGGCTCATGTAGTGTAATGTGTAACCGAGTGTGTTCCGTACGTAACTATTAGTGCCTGTTCAGACGTGGCACAAGCCCTACCACAGCAACTAAAATGTGGCCGGGTAGTAGCAGCTGTGGATGGTCCCACCACGACTGCTTATAGTTGTGTTGTGGCAGCCACAAAATCGTGGCGAACTACATGGTTTGAGCCTTATGCTTATGACACATAAGTAAATGTCGAATTATCGCGCGAATCGCGCTATAGTCTGTCCGTGACCTTGTAAAACTTGGTACACTGCAAAGTGCGAGTTATAGGATGGGAGCGGACCGTCCCAATTCTACTAAAATCAGCATAATCAGTCAATTAGACTTGTGCAAGTATGCTATAAAGGTGGTATTATATGCTTATGGTGGGAAATTGAAATTTCTTCATTGGAGCTACACAGGGTACTGTTGTAAATGATACTGGAATTCACTATAATCCAAAATTATTTATCATCTAATTACTCAAATAAGTCAATACCCTTCAATAATAAGTTTAATGGTTAATTGAGTTAGAGCAATACAGTGCTGTAAAATGGTCTACTATTCTCTCGAATTCTATTGTAGTTTACATGAGTTACCCGTCTAGCTCCAAAATGAACGGATGGAAGTTTAAATTTCCGTCCACAGCCAAATTGTTCCACCTGACATTAAAATCTCATCAATGCTCATTTCGCCCAGATATTAGTGATTAAATGAAATACTTAATACTTTCCAAACTAATTTCTCTATTGTAACGTCGGCTGCCTACAGGGGTCCTATTGCGTGAGCATATAACGTTTTATACTGCACGTGTCTTATCAGATGTTTCAATTAGGTACTGGAGCCGTATAATGTTTTACATCCTTTATCAATCGAAATGGTTCTGTTCAGTTAAGAGGTTATATTAAATAGTAAGTATTTAAATCATGGAATTGAATTTTATAGAAATATGTTTTGTAGTGCACTGCAATTATTAGAAACTGCACGAACACAGGGTGAAATGTTTCAGGAATTAACTGGGCATATCTCAGGATGAGAAGTGTAGTGCAGTGCCCACCACGTAGTGCAAGGCACTGCAATATTATGCTTATAATGCAGTTTTGATAAATGTTGCTTTTATCTATTGACTTTGTATAGATTCACATTCTGATTGATAAAAGATATGAAATTCCAAGACAATTGTTTTAAAATGGATCTGTTTAACATGGCTCTTCATTTTTCAATGTTTAAACACGAAAAAAAATTGAACGATATAATGTTCATTTTGTTTGTTGTAAACATAGTTTTTTTACCTGGATAGCCACTTGTTTCTATTTTAACATACCTACATATAGAATCAGCATAAGTGCGGCTTATTTTAAATAAATCTATAAAGTACTAAAAGTTGTTTTTAATAGTTGCAGAGGAAGTACATTATTATAATAAAATAAAACTAGCACAATTATGGTATTGTAAAAGAAAATTTTATTAAATAAGTTGCTTGATTGTAAGACAAATTGAATATTAGAGTATGTTGACAAATTTCCCTAAAAGAACTATTAAACGATTGGAATGCCAACCGTTCTATGAATTCTAATGAAGTGTTGCCATGTTCTAAATGATTATTTACACCTAAAACTGAAATGTGAAGCAATACAATGCCTCGTAAAACTTAGAGATCTTATTGTAAATGCATTTTTTATCTAAAGTGTAATACATATTATGTGAAAGTCCATCACAATTCTTTTTACTGGAGTATTCAGATATAAAGTTTTTGTAAGTGAATTGATAAGGTTAAATCTAGTTTTACTAACGTGGACTAATTACTAATGTAAGAATTCAATAATTCATGTAAATATACAATTAACAACTGCGTTAACAAGTTCTGTATGTATGTACTGCATGGGGTTGTTGTATTTTTTCAAGCTTTTATAGTTTAAATATCTTGAAAAGAATGTACTTACTTAAAATTCTGTTAAAAACAAATGTATCTGTTATAATTCTCAGTTCAGTTTTGTAGAAAAAAGAAAAGAGTAGCCTTAAGGTTTGTGTTCACTTGTTCTGTCGTTCAATCCTATCTCTTAATCTGAAATTACTGGATAAATGCAATCAACCCCCGTGCCAGTGTATAGGGAGAGCGTTGGAGGATATTTTTTGCCTCCCAACGTTAGGTAATAGTTTTTAATGTTTTTGTAAGTTTAGGCTAAAGTTTTAAAGTTTGGCGGTTAGGTATTGTGACAAAAAAATCTTGTATATCAGTACAAAGAATTTAAAATTTTATCAGATAATGTTTTTATCATTGGACGTTTTTGCTTCAAGAAATATATTTTGATATGATCGGTGTTTATTTTCGAATATTCGCGCGAAATCGTTTGAAAGAAAAGCTATAAAATAATCTAGAAGACATTTTTGAAATATCTTCGAATCTTTCAATATCCTATTTGGACCAAAATGTTTTGTAAAACTGAAATTGTGGTCAAAGTCGCTAATCATAATAATGTGTGTTGAGTACTGTTTTCATTGTCACTGCCTTCTGTGTCTATAGGGGAAACATTGTGTCGATTAGACAAAAATTACTTTTAGTAAGTGTTCAATGAAACGGTTTTCAAAGGCTTGGGGAGCCATTAATGTTGTTTACCGACTGTCTGACATTGTATTTCACGAATGTAACTTGTCATACTATTGTATGCTATGTGAATATTTCTATTCATTTTATTGTGTTACATCATGGTGTATTATGTTGTAAGGCTGTTTTAACCCCAGGTGATGTCGGTCCCTAACATTCTGTTGTTTTTTTTTCCGAAATAGTAACCCCTAAGTTGTTAAAATCATAAACAGAGCTCTTGTGAGCGTGAGTGTGTGTGCAACTTGTTAGAGAATGTAAGTAGATACCTAAGTTTTAGGTGGTATTTTAAATAGGTTAATTTCTTAAGAGATGATAAGATTAGAATATAAATTATTGTGTGTGTATTTTCTGTTAATAACATGTACCTTAGTGGAGAGAATGTTTGTGACTCTATGGAGCGAGGTACTCTGGTACAATAGTTGTAAAAGATATTTTAGCGTTTTATACAAAATAGATATCAGTTGGAGAGTACTATTGTAACAGAAAGTCCACAAATTTATATGCAATTCAGAATAAATATAATAATTTAAGAAATTACGAGTTTCATTTTGTCTAATTGTAAAACCCTACAAAAACGGCATGGAAGAGAAAATAAAACACGATATGTACACACAATACTGTAACAAAACTTTAATCATCAACATTTTGCATTGGCTGTTCAGTCATTATCAAACCTCTGCTCCACAAAGCATCGGCTAACTGAATCTTGTCCGTATCTGTAGGCAAGTCGAGCCTATCAACTGATACATACTGCGGATAAGCAGTTATCAAGGTTTCTATGCCTGGAGCAAACTTTGGTTCGATCTCAATAAAAGGCAGTTCGTTTGCATGATACTCCATTGAGTTTTCAACGTGATAATATAACCGGATCTTATCTTCATTAACCATTCTGAGTATATTCTTTCGTAGCAGTCTTATTCCATCATCCAACCTCATTTCAACTCTGCTAATCACTTTGCCATCCTCTATCATCACATCAGTGTCTCCAAACACAGTGACAGCCTTTTCCAAGTCGCTCAAAACTGGAGGCAGAGCATCATGCTGGTAATTCTTGTTCATCTGATCCACTGCATCATCAATCGGTAAATACTCTTTGATTTTGTCAAATAGAGATTGTACAATATCTATAATCTCTTGTCTACGGGGTGTGTTGGAGTCGGAGTGGACGAGGCCAAAGTTATCATAGATGTCAAATGGCAGCCCACGTCTCAATTCAACATTTTCAGATATGGCCATTTGTAATGCAGCTGGAACTAATTTTTCAAATAGATCTGCCCAAGAATGCTTTTGGTACATGCTGACTGTGACATGAAGGGAATGCTCCCCGTCAACAGTAACTCCTTGATGAATGTAGCCTCGTGGGAAATAGAGCATGTCTCCTGCTTCAAGTGTCACTTCCATTATAGGCTCTCCAATTTCTTCTTGATCAAAGTTCTTCGATGATACTCTCGGTAAAATTTCGTTTTCAGAACGAGGTTTATAGATTCGCCAGTGCTTTTTTCCTTCAGCTTGTAGAATGAATGCTTCGATGTCATCGTAATGGGGTGCGAACCCTTGACTGTCAGGAGGAGTCAAGTAGGCATTTGCTCCGACAAAGGAGTTGAAAAATTCTTGCAAAGTAGCATTTAGTGTATGAAGTTTAGGAATGTAAGTTTGTGGGTTTAGTAACCTGATGCTGCAGCCATTTAGATAGAAGTCCCACACCAAATGTGGATGAGCCCTGCCCTCAGGGTTGTGAGTCTCTCTTTTACCATCTTCGTACGACGTAATGTCAATATTTTTAGTGAATTGAATATTTTCATTTCTCAGCATATCATCAATGACAGGCGTCGATATAATTTCCTTGTAATAGCCAGGTTTCTTTCTAGAAATGTGCAATGGTTTCGTCTCCCATATTCGGCTTAGAAACTCCACAGGGTTGTAAGGAGCCACCATCCACTTGAACACTTTCAGACCTTCGTCAATGCTATCGGTCTCCACTGTTGTAAATGGTACGTTATCACTGTCAGTATCCAAGCTTCCATGTTCACTTACATCTGAAGGGATTTGGGCAGGTACCAATACAGGAATTTCGTCACTCTCTGAAACTTTCGAGTTTCTCTTAGCTTCTGCCTTATTCTTTGTGGCAACCGTCACATTTTTCGATTTCTTCTTCTTCTTTACAATAGTTTTCGATTCTTTTGTCTTCTTCAGTTGCCTTTTCACTTTTTGGGCGACTTGGATCACAATTTCTTCAGAAATATGTTTAGGCGCATTTGTGTTAGCTGCTAACGCCCGATTCCTCTTTTTTCTGTTTTTTTTCTCTTTGTTAGAGTTCTTGTTTGATTTATAGATGGTAAAAGCTGAGACCGGAGAATCCATTTTAGTGTTCTGTATTAAATCTGGGAAGTTTTTGAATAAGTGGTATATAAAACTGATCGCTACTAGAACTTGTCCATAATTTGGTAATATATTCTACCATATATTCATTTAGGTTTGTAAATTTAATTACGGAAGAACATTTTGATCAATAATTCGGCAAATAAGGCGTTTTATTTTTTATTATAGGTTAGGAAACGTTTCGCACACTTTTAGCTTTCTTTGACAGATGTGAAATCTGCCAATGTCAAATTACAGCAAACGAAACGGAATTACGGAATAAGGCAAAGCCACACCACAGCTTAATTAATACTTTAACTGCTGATCTAATTTTCTTGTCTAGCCACGGGTGCGGCTCTGCACACTCCATAGTGTTTTTCCATACAACAAACAAAACAGTTGTGTTTTCCCGCACTCGCGGCATGTTATGAAAAACACGACAGTTGTGTTTTCAGCACTGAACGTATAAAGCTAGATTCATATTTGTCTGACGTTTCGTGTCGCGATGCATCAGATAGGTATCGATTTCATACATTTAACACAAGCCGTCACAACACACTGCATCAAAGAAATGTGAACGCTACCATATTAAATGAATGAAACCGATACCCTTTCTGATGCATCACGACACAACACGTCAGACAAATGTGTCGGCGCCTTCAGCGTCTAGCCGCACGGTACGAATCCGAAACTGTTGAATTCAGTTTCAAAGTTTTCTTAATTCCTTATATGTAGTTTGTGTTCAATAAGTACCAAATGTCGTAAAAAAATTACCTACCCTAGCTCGAAATAGTATAATACTGAAAATTACATTCAAAGAATTTTGAAATTATACCGGGTTCGTAACTGAAATAATTATGCCTAGATCCTAGAAGTCAGTATTAGGTGGTAAGGTAGGTAGTAAGTATATAGGAAAGGAGAAATGAAACTATAATGTGACACAATTTTCAAAGCTGATTTATTTCAGTAATTGTTTTTGGATACAGGTTTCCTATTAAACATTTGACTCAAGGCGATTCCATTTATTTCTATGCACTACCGTGTATTTTATGAGTGACATTTATTTTAATATTTCTAATATGATTATTTATTTTTTTGTTTACGACACAATTATAAATTATTTTTAACACACTAACTACATGAATTTTTTTCTACATCATTGATATTTTGTTAATACACATTTATTACCATTACATGACTACAACAAGTAAATATTTTCTATTTTTGATCTACATTTTCCTACAAAGAGTTTCAGTAAAAAGCGAAGTTTGTGACCATTTCAGCCCTTCGTCATATAAATATTTAATTATTCCAAGGTAAAATTTGACAAATATTTTTTAACAAATAATAATTCACTAGTGTAAATATTCTACTATATTAAATTTGTGTGTAAGAAAATAATTTCAAGGTTTTTAAATATATTTCTTATATCTTCATAAGTATTTTTATATTGTCATAGTTTGGCTTTTGATCTAAACGTAACGCCATAATTAAAACTTAATCAATTTTTCAGAAAAACCTACACTTTCTAGATAATTTAAGATTTATTATGGGGTTTTAGTTTTATGGTAGGTATTCTATTCAATTATTGATAGAATAAATTTAACTTTATAATATTTGTTTCTTTATATAGATTCAACTATTTACGTAAAGACAAAAACTCTGCAACGAAATATTAATCAAAATGAGCAATAATTTTAACACTTAGTTAGTACAATAATATTAAGACAAATCTCTAAACATTGATAGTTAGATCTATTAGAATGTTTACATTACATGTGCATAACATTTTCATAGTAGAGCATGTACGATTACGATTTGATATTGAGACCCGTGCCCAGCAGTGGGACGTTATGGGTTGATGATGATGATGATTGATAATCAACTTTATTATTATTCACGTTTCTAAGAATTGGTCTTCTATCACACTTAATTGATATATAAGTAGGTTAAGTTAAATACTTTCTACCACTTTTTTAATAGTATTAGTACAATCTACTTTCAAGTTATATATATATATCTATATATTCCCATTAAGTAAGGGAAATGTAAAGGATATTATTATATAGGTAGGTACGTGTATAGAGCCCTTTAAGAGAGTCAGAGTAAAGAGCACTGAATGATATGATCGGTTATTTAAATTTTCAAAGGGTTGGCAAGCGTTCCGATATTTTTCCATAGTAAATATAGGATTTTGAAAGCCATTGTGATATAAATTGATAAATATAAAAGGACGCGTAAAATGTATATAATTTTAAGGAGTTTAAGTAGGACTTGTCAATGAGTCAGTCTGTCTCATATTATACATTGTTAAAGTCACATTTTAAAATTTTAGCCCGCCTTGTTAAAGTGCACGGTTTTTATCAATTTATAAAAATAATTAGAAAAGTGTGAAAATTTGCAAAACTTCTTCAGTCTTAATTCAAACTTCGTTCACTTGAGTGAACCGCGGCCAGCAAGTTAGAAACATCCATTGTTTTGTAAATTTTAAAAATTTTAAAATCAAGCGGTTGGGACGGCCGATAAAGGGGATTCAGAAAGGAAATTCTACTTACAATATCAGAGAAGTGTTTCTTATACAAATAGGTTACATTGATAAAATCCAAACTTATCGCTAACTTAAATCAAACAGATTAAGTGACATAACACACTACTCTAATACAAACTACTATACGGCGCCCATTTTGTACGCATATGTTATAACCATTTTATAATATACTTAATAAGCAAAAAAGTGTTTCCAGCCGAAAGGAGATTCTAAAAATAAAAACAAGCCATCGCATCAACACCACCAACGACACACCAAGTCTAGCACCCTCCGGTTTCCAACCATAAAAATACAAAATCAAGATTCTGACACGGAATCCAAACACGGTTTCCTTACGCGAATTATAATACATCCTAACCCAAGCTGTCCTTATTTCCCATAACAAATCAGAAGAAATATTTTTAATATATAAATGAAATATTGCAGTTTTCAAACGGATTAAAACAAAACTAATAATGGTATGTACCCTACTTACATGGTCTACTTTTTCAAACGAACAATCTCGAAGTAATAATAATCATGGAATCCACAAAAAAAAAAAACAATCCACACAGAACCTCCTTTTGACTAATTTGATAATGGCACAATGTGCCCACCGCACCATGGCCACAAAGAAGAAAATAAAAAAAAAAGCTCCTTTTGTTTGAATTCGGTATTTTTTTTTTAGTATAAGTCGTGTCCGGATTCCAAGCATACGCCATCAACTCAATAGCAGGCAAGTTAGTGGACGCGCATGTCACGAGCGTGCACCGGGGTGGTGTCCTCGGGGCTGGGGCTGTCGTCGATGTGGGGCCGGATGTGCACCACCGAGCGGCGCTGGTCATGGTGGTTGTAGTCATCGCGCATCACCAAGCCTCCGATCCCGTACCCAGGGCCCATGATGCCGCCAATACGAATCTTCTCGGGGTCTTCGTCAAGCTTCACCGAAGAGAAGACGGTGCTCAGGTTCAGTTGCGGGATGTCGTAGAAGACCGTCAGGAGCAGCATCACGCATGTCAGTCCCATTATCAGGTACGCTAGAAAAAATAGTATAGCCAAGTCAGTAAGTATAGCCGCAGAATTCTAAGGTACTACTACTTTTAAATCCTTTTAATTTGGGAAAGTTGAATTGATTTTGTTTTGCCTCATCAACTTATTATATGTCTTTTAATTATATTTGCATCGACTTCAGTGGGGCTATGCAGCACGGTGCGGATGAGCTTGAGTTCTTTTCCGTTTTACGTTTGATTGCCACAGGGCTCGTCATTCGTATTGAAAAGACGATTCCCATGGCAATCAAACGTCAAAATGAAAAGAACTCAAGCTCATCCACACCGTACTGCATAGTCCGCAGCTAAAAAATCTATTAGCGACAGCATAACTTGCTTGGCGAGGCTTTTTTTTATATAATGCCATTGCTGACGTAATGAAGCGCAAACGAAGGTCAATCATATTTATCGACTGTTAATTAAAAATCGACTGTTAATTAGTTATCTGTAAGCCCAGAGAACTTTTGCTAAAGAAAAAGTAAGTCTGGTGCTGTAAGAACTACTTATATTAGTAAGATGTAAGACTGATCAATGCAGAGCGCCGCATGTCGCACGCACGCCACACGCCGCTTGTCTTTAGTGCGGCTTGCCGATTCAGTGATATTGCTCCAAATGGAATTGTAATGACAAATTTAAAAAAAAACAAGTGTGCTTTAGACCACACGACTGAAGTAAAACTTTTTTAGTTTCATCTATATTATAACTAACTATAAGAGAAAGAAAATGTGTGCTCGGACATCTCTCTCATACCCTTACAGTATTATACGAAACGTAACTCCCTCTCTTTCTATCTTCACTAACTTATATCTCCCTCTCAACTTCCGTTCACATCGCCCGATCACAATTTTCGTAACGCTCTCGTCACGCATTCACCAGTCAAGCGTGCGATAAGAAGTTTTACTTCTAAAGTGGATAAAGCTCAGTACTCACTAATGGTAAACACGATGTAAACGATCCAGTAGGAATTGTTAGTGTCGAAGCTAGGGATGTAGTCCCCGAGGCCGATGGTGGTGAGCGAGATGAAGCAGTAGTACACGGCGTCCAAGTAGTCCCAGTCCGGCTCCACGTTCGCGAACACGTACGCCGGAATTATGATGAGGAATGGGAATAGTACTAGCACTGGAGATACAAAAGAAAATGCTTTAAGCTCGGTTCACATTAATGTCTTACCGACGCTTCGGCTTCGGCCAAAATGGGCTGAAGATTTGGCCGAAGCCGAAGATTTTTTGGAAGCGCCGAAATTGAACAACGACATATTCGGTCGAGCACTAGTTCACATTTAGATAAGTAGAAAACTTTTAAATGAGACCAAGAAGTATAAAACAAAACTGAAATAAGTAAAATGCGCGGTCTTAACATATCTCATAAAGGAAGCTTTTGTATGGACAAGATAGAGAACAGAAATAGGCCAGTTACACTATTCGAAATTTGATATCCTATACTTCAACAATACTGCCAGAACAGGGTAACTTTGACCTGATGATGCTGCACCATCTGGAATCTGCAGGATACCCTACTCCTCGCCAACTCACAGCAGAGGTATCGTGTTTGGGCTCATTGAAATGGTATCAATGAATAGGTTTTAGATATATGGCGAACAGACTCTGTTTTTGTGGGGAATCTTACCCATTCCGGTCAAGTGAATCAATCGTATTGTGAACGGTCTGTAGAGATGACCCAAGCCCTCGTTCAACTGCCTCAGGATCACTGTGTTGGGCTGCAGCAGGTGTTCCACCATGCCTGAGATCATCATCAGCGTCAGTGGGATCCCGAGGAGAGCGTAGAGGATGCAGAACATCTTGCCCGCCTTCGAGAGGGGAGTCACGTGGCCGTATCCTGTCATAATTGATGAATATTAAGTTCGAAAAACTAAAAATCTGCTGTCAATGTAGCGCCCGTGTCACTCTTATGATTATGACGTATCCAATGATACCTAGTTTATCAAAATCCATCAAGCCGTTCAGGTTGCGCCAAAGGAACATACATACGTATATCATCATCATCATCAACCCATAACGTCCCACTGCTGAGCACGGGTATCCCCTCACTTTCGTGAGGAGGATTAGGCCATAATTTATCAAAGGAGCCCGGATTGATGGTTAACATTGAACGCTCCGAAATAATTCTCGGGTATGTAGGTTTCCTTACGATGTTTTCCTTCACCGAAAAGCAAGTGATAATTTCACACGTATGTTTCACAAGGAACATATTGGTACGTGCGGCACCGGGATTTGAAGTCACGACCCTCTCCTAGGAAGGCGGACATTCTCCCGCTAAGTTACGACCGTTTATACTTAGGTACACACTACCGATAAACATAACCCTTCTTTGGGCAGTCGGCTAAAAGCTAGGCCATAAACAAAATAGCTGGGAAAAACTCATGTTCAGGAGAAGATGGTGTACCTAAATATTATTATGGTGGTCTAAGCTATGTTCTTCTTACCGATGGTGGTGACGATGGTGGTAGAGAAGAACATAGACTGCGCGAGGTTCCAGTTAGGTCCTGCAGTGACGTTCTTCGAAGCGGACACGCCGTGCTTGCTCGCTGACACCACCTCGTCCAGCAGAGCTTCCAAATCGTCCTCTACAACAATAGAATACCATAAAAATCTTTTTAATCATTGACCCATGACCACGGTGAGTTCGGCACCTCACTTTCGAGACTGAAACTTTATTGCACACCAAAAAATCTATGTTTTGTCGCTTAAAGCTATTTCTTCCAGACAATCTTAAAATAGAATTTGTTTAAAAGGATAATAATTTATTTATTTATTTATTTATTGCATGATAAAATAATTGTAACATTACAGATGAGATCTAATTCGCTACAATAATAATTGTCCGCGCAAAAACAAAGTATAAAAACCAAATTTTATCACGTAAAAAGTATTCTGTATTCTTTCCCAGGGTTCAAACTATCTCCGTACCAAATTTTATCAAGAACCGTTCAGCCGTTTAACCGTGAAAAATGCACAACGAGACAGAGAGACGAACAGACAGAATTACATCCTCTTAGATACTGACCCCTAACTAGGTTTACCTGTAAACTGTATCTAGAGCAACAGGAACAAGGATCATGCTCCCACAAATCTCCAGACTCCAAACTCAGAGCCATTATCTCCCGGATGACTTACATTTCATTACACAGCATTTTGTATTCGCGTTGGGAAATTCTATGCATTGCTTATCACAATGCCTTCCCGAGTAATTAATTTCAATGAAGTCAGTAAATTACTTGTTAGTAAATTATGATTAGGTTAGATATGCTCGTTGATTTAAGCATTCAGAATGAATGAAACAGGTTCATGTAAACACTACCTGCAGAATAGACTGTTTATTTTTCCCCCAAAAGCCCTCATCGAGAACTCAATTAGGAAAATAGGCTAGACGCTCAAAGTCTATAGTTATATCTTAGCCTAGGTTCGTAAAAATACTATACGTTTATACGTAACATTACGTCTTAGTTATAAAAGTAGTATGGGCCCGTGCATAGACTACCTAAATATCAATACCTGTCAACCTCCCCTTAAAAATAAGAACTAGCTATAGAAAAAAGAAAGGCGAAGGCTGTATGTACCCTACCAGTTCCGAAGGTTTTTTTTTTCCATTCGACTTTTTCTTGCAGGCTAAAGTCTTCACGACTAAACCGCCCTGTCTGACGTAGTATTGGAATTTTCCTATGTGTTTTGATTGAAAAACGTCTTCATTAGTTTTAGTAATGGTTTTAAAGCCATTATCCAGTTAATGTCTTTACTTATTTTCATTTATTAATGGTTGCAAAGAACACGAAATGCGGAATGACACTTTTTTCGGGTTCCAGTGGCGAAGCGTTTTACTAATATAACGTTCCGTTCCACGCATGCATTATTCATTCGCACCGGGCGACGACGACGGTCGAACTTTGATACATATTGGAGCAGCCCGCTACAAACGCTATTGTTAAATAATAGCTTTATGGTAATGAAGGTCTAGACTTACCTAAGTTCGAAAAAACGTTATATTGTACTTATCTACTAATCTTTGTTACTTACACAGCCTTCACGAAATAAGTATAGTGTAGAGGGAGGCCTCTTCTGCAAAAGACCGCTTGGGGAAGTACCACACTTTTGCCAGATTTTCATCCGCCAAGAGTAATGTGCAAACATAATGTGTTCCGGTTTGAGGGACACTGTTTCCAGCGAAATTACTGGGCATATGAGACTTTAGAGCCGATGTCTCAGGGTGACGAGCGCAGTAAAGTGCCGCGCAAGATTATGCAATGCAAAGTTCTGGGTGGCACTGTAACTGTCATGGGCTGGCGTAACGCTTACCATCAGGTGAACGACTTGATCGTCTCGGCAAACAGTCAAATAAAAAAAACATTCAGTGTCTCATCACTACCTTTTATCCTTAGTTACGTAAGTCCTACATAATATTCTATTCGATTCAACGTCGATTCGTCTAACCGATTTAAAGACTTGCATTTAATAGTAAAACTGTACTAAATAAAGCAATATTCGCTAAAGGAAATAAAATAAAAAAAAACACAGCTATCGACATATTTTCCATCGCCAACGTCTAACTAAATTAAAAGCGAAATGTTCCGCGCAGACCTTACAAAAAACCTAAGAAGCTGGCGGCTAAGGCTAGAGGTGGCGAGATAAAGTAAATAAAAAATATTACATTCGGGCTGTAGCGCGTAATCGGATTAATTAAAAGTTTTGCGCGCTCCTCGCGCCACGGATGGGCAGCTTTATTACGAGTAGCAGCTGTGAACTCGTGGCTTTTGGCGAGGTAGAAACTAGAAACAGCTTTTGGAGCGTGTTTTTTAACTTGATTGTAAACTGATTGGATGTTTTTTGCGGCGAAAATACGATTTATAAAAATTCCTTGCTATATTGCTGGTAAAATGCAAAGGGGCCACGAATAAGAAATAACGAAATTCGTTTATTTTGTAAAATTACGATAAAAAGTAGTTATTCTTTGATATGAGACGAAGAAACACACCGCTAGTGACATTTTGCTAAGTGGCTATGTGCCGGTCACTTTATTTTTGTTTTAACATGTCTTTTTACATTTACTTACCTACTAAAGATAGTAAATTAATAATAGTTGAAATGATAATTATTGTCATTTTGCTAGCTTTTATTTTTTTATTGCAGAATAGGAACGCATTTGACCGCAGTCCCACCTGGTGGGAAGTTGACACAATCGATGGTTGAGCATGCTTGCCTAGTAAGATACCTATTCTTTCTCGACTTGAAGACTTTATTTTACTTTTTAACTTGGCCAGAAGGATCCCATAAGACATGTTTGAGCTAGTGAGGGGTCCACCAGTAAACTTGTTACTGTTTAATAACTGTGTTTTTTTAATGAATAAATAAACTTGAAACTGTAAATGTGAAAGTTTGCGAGGATGGACGGATGGACGGATGTTTGTTACTCTTTCACGTAAAAACTACAGAAAGAATTCGGATGAAATTTGTCACACAGATAGATTTAGATTTTATTACCTGGATTAATACATCGAATACTTTGTATCCCGTAAAAATTAACAGTCACCATGGGATACATGGGATAATACTCAAGAGGGTGAAACCGCGGGGCGTATCTATTAGGTTATAACGCTCGCGTATTTTTTAAACTAGGTAGGTACCTACTTAGCATTTTATTTTTTCTTTGATCATTAAATTATTTTTATTCCTTCAATTATTATATTATACGACAATTTTGTTATCTTCCATTTCTTTCATTCGCTAAAGGCTTATGTTTTCCTGCTAGTAAGCATTTATGTAAATACCCGACAGCCGCTGGTATTATATCACAAATACAACAAAGTCGTAAATCACTAGGTAATTATTACAAATTAATAATGATAATTGACGTGTAGACTCGCGTGCAAGCTACTGGGGGTACCAGATAACCCCTCGGACCGGGGGTCGGTGAACGTGACGTCAGGGGCGTCACGTCACAACGGGGCAAAGAGCTTCGTAATATATGCTATTGACGTGTAATTAGAAATGGAACTTCGTTTGTGTACTGACTCTTGAAACAGAGTTTACACGTTCGGGAGCCTATGGATTTAAAACGAAGCTATGAAGTTACTTTGTCAATTACTTTTGAAGTAACTTTGTCAACTACTTTTGAAGTTACTTTGTCAAATAGAATTGTATTTGTATTTTGTCTAGCTCCTATTAAATATAAGTTGTATAGATAACAACAAAATATGGATATTGTTTTCATCGTTCTTAGCTATTGATTAGTTTTAAGCGCAATTACCAATGAGGACTTAACGCCTGTCATATTAACATACCCTTATGCTTATCAATAGCTCTGTTTATAGTTACGAGTAGGTACAAAAAAGAATAAATGTATTTAATCGTTGGATTTAAATTTAATTGCTTCGTATAATCCTAATCTTCCTCATGACAGTGAGGGGATATGGGCTGCTGATGATGATGACCTCTTATATCAAATTCCAAGCTACCAAACAATTAGTAGAGGGAGGCCTCTTCTGCAAGAGACCGCCTGGGGAAGTACCACACTTTTGCCAGATATTCATCCGCCAAGCAGTAGTGTGCAAAGGTTGATGTGTTCCGGTTTGAAGGGCATTGTTTCCAGCGAAATTACAGGGCATATGAGACTTTAGAGCCGATGTCTCAGGGTGACGAGCGCAGTGCAATGCCGCGCAAGATTATGCAATGCAGAGTACTGGGTGGCGCTGTAACTTTTATAGGCAGGCTTAGCGCTTACCATCAGGTGAACGACTTGCTCGTCTTATCATTCGGTCAAATAAAAAAAAATACCAAACGTGATAGACGCATTGGAATCGATGGTGTTGTTTTTACATGTTGCGTAAACAAATCTTAAACCACACCACGCCTATGTTTTGGGTGTCTATGGATTAGGTATGTTATCTAGGTACATAGGTTCTAGTCTATGGTACTGATTTTACCTACTAGTGAAAAATATTTATTCTATGGGTACACATTGGAGACAGAAAACTAGTTTCTACATTTGTTTTCTATTTTTGTCTACCCACTGCTGATTAAAAATTAGAATGTAAAGTGCTATATTTTTAAGTTAATAAATAATCATCCTAATATAGGAGACCGGTTGGCGGTCATCGCCATGGAAATATGAGGTGTAGACACAAAAAAACCGTTGGTCTTCCTCGGCTGACATTAGAAACAGGTTTCGTAACCTCGAACTTGTTATGTACTAACCCATCGAAAGAACTATACTTATAATTCATTGCCTAAACCTTTGTAGCCACATAAACTTACATTAATATACGACATTGAGGCCCTAAATCAGGCTTTTGTTACTACATATTATACGTTTTAGACCTTCGATAAGCACGTTTATCTTGATCGAAGTATTCTACAGCCATTATTTTTTATTCTTTTTAGAAAATAGATAGATAAATAAACTCTTTATTGAAACGCCAAAGAACAAAGGAAAGTTAATAATTAAAACAAATCAAATTTAACAATTAGTGCCACAATTAGTGCAACTAAAAAATATGTGGCGCTAACAAACAGAAAATAACGTGTCACACTAAAAACCAATTTAGAAAAACCCTATGAAAAATCCTAATCCGACTGTGATGAAACTGGGCAACTGTTCGATTTTCAAACAAAATAAGTTTACAATCGTTGTCATATCAGTGGAATAATCTGGAAACTGATATACCTAACCTCTCTATTTGTGACGTAGAAAAATGGTTTGACATAAGTGTACTGCTTATTATTATCAGACTAGCCATATCGGAATTATCAAAATATCTCTAACCACGTAATAATAACAAACTAGTAATAACAGTGTGCCTATTTACGTCAAAAACAAGCAGGCGTACATTTGGAAAGTTTCCGAATCAATATTATTATAATTGGAAATAGCGTCGTGTGTAAATTTCAAAAGCAAAAGTTTAGTTTGCTTTATGAAAGCAAAGTTAGCTTTTGTTTCGTGGAGTTTGTTTTGATCTAGACCGGATCCAAATTTTTTTTTTATTATTTATTTAATATAAAAATCTCGATTTAATTTTAGATTTGTGCTGGTTTTTTTTCCGAGCCTGTCTTGGGTAGAAGAAAAATTTAAGTTTTATTTTTGTTGGAATATTGATAATTCTACGTTCATACATAGTAGGTACTAGCTTTTTTAGTAGTAGCTTTGTTTTCCTCGTTCGAAAAATAAGATTTCCCGCCTTACGAAAATTATTTCACAAATAAAGTAATTTCTTCAGTGCCAGTGTATCAAGTTTGAGAGTTTCCAAGGAGTTTCAATTTGGCTCTATTTTAACAACTTTGACTATAGGCGAATTACACGATAAAGTCTATTACAATTTGCAAGTAATCTAAGCTGCGACTTGAGTAGTTAAGTTGAGGGCTCGATTGGAGAAAGTTTGCTAGTTTGCTGAATGAACTGGATTAAAGGAATTTCTGCGTTTGACACCGAGTTATTGGAGCAAAATCTATTCTAAAGAATGTATTCTTGCGGTTTTCACTAATTAAAATGCTGTCACCTTCAGTCATAACTTGAATGGTTTATTTTATTTTGTTTTCAGCCAGGCGAGCCCCAAGACCGCCGGTATAAGTACAAAGTAATGGAACACGTATTCAATTTGACATTTTGTCAAAAGAAGGCATTCTTCTGATGGTAAGCGCTACGCCTGCCCATAACAGTTACAGTGCCACCCAGAACTTTGCATTGCATAATCCTGCGCGGCAGTGCACTGCGCTCGTCACCCTGACACATCGGCTCTAAAGTCTCATATGCCTAGTAATTTCGCTCGTAATACTATTGCGATTTGTATCCGCGGTAAACCGGAAACTGGGAGCGGCCATTTTATTTCATCTACGACCGGATCATTCTGTGTTTCGGCCGAATACCCGTTCGGCCCAATTTGGGTGGCTTTAGGCTTATATATTCTATGGTCCCGCCACAGAATTAACAAGACTTACAACTGAATGTCAATATAAAAAAAAAAAAAACTTTCAGTGTTTCGTTTGATTAATTCCTTCTTTTCACTCATTTAATAAAATTAACAATAAAGCATCATAGTTGTGAGTGTAAGTGGATAGGTTGGTTACCTTATTATCTAAAGACGGCGAAGAGCTAGCCGCGAGCAAGATTGCACAATAAATTAAAGTCGTGGGCGGCTAACATGTACCTACTGACTGGTTGGAAGCTAGGTATAGAGTAGTGCTAGTGGCTCGGCGTTAGCCCTGCTGACACTTCGCTATATGCAAGTATGTGTTGATTTATTTCTAATTGATATGCAAAGAATATCTTTAATTTGTAATACGAACTCTTTGTTCTAAATACGCGATAGAAGCGTCACCTATGTATTGTTTTCTGGTTGCCTAGCATTCTGTTTCAGACATCTTCCTAGTATAAAATATATAAAAGAATAATATATAATTTTACTATTCAGAAGTGATTTATCTGCATCAAAATACCATATTTCCTATAGTATGTAGATAGAAATAGTATTCTTACACATTTAAACCTAAATAAAATTAAAAAAAAAATATCATGAATTAGCACCGCTTCTTCTTCTTGCAATCTATGATCCGATTGAGTTGATAAACCTAAATAAACTTGAATTATATAATTATATTATTTTTATTGATTTATTTTTTACAAGAACTTAACAAAAATAGAATAGAATAGAAAAATATAACATATTTTTTTATTATAGAACAAAAGAAAAGTAAATAATTACAATTGAATTAAGAATTGCTTTTTTTTGAGTTCGGTTACGATTTTCGGTTTCCTGACCAAAGCTTTTCAACAAGTTACTACGCCACGATAAAAATACTTATATAATAAATAAACTGATAATACCATAGTGACAGAGAACACAACAGGAGGTAGGTAGGTACCTAATTACTATCCATGCGAGTAGATATAGCTCCTACGTACACAATATACTGTACTATCTCTGGCACTATTTACGAGGGTAGCTACCCATATTATATTGTGATATAGCATGCTGAGTCGATACAGAGGGGTCGATGCATTTTCCGCCGATCTGTGCTAACGTCCACAAGCTGGGTCACTTGGGGTGAGCCGCGGTGATAGGCGAAGCGGGTAGCGGGGTAAACGGTTACAACAATATGTCGCTCATTTACAACAAGAATGTGTTATCTCCCGTTCAACACGTTGAGGAAATATCACGTTCTTATGTGTAAGTTTATATGATTTTTAAAGATTAGTGTGAACCACGGATATTGGTCCTGAGTTTTTTTTGGACCATGGTCCTCGTAGTTCCTGATTCCCTAGATACAGGGAATTGTTGTTAGGGGTCAGGTTCTATGTATGTGATCATGGCGTGTTATTTAATTTACAAATCGATTGCCATGGCGTTTTTAGATTATTTTATAGCAATAGAACTGACACTAATAATATTATATAAACACTAGCTGTGCCCTGGCACGCTTCGCTGTGCCACATTCGCACATTCGCTGATATGTCACTGATGAAAAAAATAGATAAAAACAATCCTTGATGCGGATTATATATCATGCTAAAATTTCAGCTCGAACGGTGCAGAACTTTTTGAGTTTTTGAAGCGTACACAAACCAACATAACATTTTTATATATATAGATAGATAGATATACAATCTATCGGAAAAGTATGTTAATAACACTTATCGATATCTTTAGAATAGAATAGAAAACACTTTATTGTACACCAGAATCAAAAACAAAACACAGTACAGAAAAATTACAATAGGTAAAAAAGGGTAGTACAATGGGCGGTCTTATCGCTGAAAGCGATTTCTTCCAGACAACCTTTGGATGGTCAGTAAAAAACATTTTTCGATTTTTTTTTCATTTTTATCTATTTTTTTGTGTCAAACTGTGTTAAGTGGATATATACGAGTTACTTGATTTATTTCTATTTAGATAAATTATTGCCTTGTTTTCTACAAGATTAAAAAAACGTCATTTATAGAACATTACATTATATAAAAACTATGCGAACCTGTCGGAATAAGAGGTCAACATCATAAGATGCGATAAAGGTTGTAAAAATAAAAAAAGGGTAAGTCTTATCATATAATACGATGAAGGTTGAATAAAGGTAAACCAAATCAGCCAATGCGATTAAGTTGATAAACATAGTCATCCAATGAGATGAAAGTTAACACGTTCACTGCTGAGAACACAACTGTCGTGTTTTTCATAAATGTCCACGAGTACGGTAAAACAACTGTTGTTTGTTGTATGGGGAAACATTATGGCGCGTGCAGAACCGCACCCGTGGCTAGACAAGCATAACGGCTCAGCAGTCAAAGTGTTATAACCCTCTCTTTTCTCATATAACGTGAGATGGCCTTATTAGGTACATAGAGATAGGTCTCGGGGTCAGCCTATATATACAAAGTAGGGGGTGTGTCTTTTGATACCATTCGGTACATATGTAGTTTTTTAAACGATTTCTAAAAGAGGTTTTCATTGGACTGCATTGGGATGTGTGAACAAATTTTGGATGGTAGTTTTTTCTTGAAAAGAAGATTTGGTTCAGTGTCTAATGGAGGTATTTACTTTATTATTTTTTTAACTAAATCTATTTACTATATTTTTTTCATTAAGCAGTAATTTCGCTAGCTAACCTAACTCAAAGTTAGCTCATATTTCCCAATCTCGTATCTGAATCTGTGATTTAAATATAAAGTTTTATTCTGTGCGATATCTTAATCTAAGCTGAAAACCTTATACTCTCATTATATTAGAGATCCTTATGATTATAACGAGAGAGATCTAAAATTAGGGCTCCGTAACACACAAAGACCTCGTCCCGGGCTTCAGTAAGCACCGCGGGTCAGTAATCACGAAGATTAGGGTTCCGTATAGAAGGCGGAATGCCCGGAATAACTGCGGGCATGTAATTCTATAACGTGATAGGCATCTGACAGAGATCCCTCGTCTTCTAGCCGATTCCAGCCGGTTTCATCCGGTTTTATGCGTAACCCGTGGTATACTACAATGTCTTTAGGAATATTATGTGTCTCTATAAAGATCAGGGCCCTTATTTGCTATGATCACCTAGAATCGTAACGCGGTCGTTTTGAACTGTCAATATAAGTTAAGCGCGTTATGACATCACGCGTATCATCCAAGATGTATATTTTTGTGCGCGTATAATTTTTCTGTAGTATTATTATTTCCACATAATTATCTTGAAAATCATATATAGTTAATTAGCAATAGCTTGCAACTTCATTAGTTAAAAATCAGCTGTAATTAGACTGAAAATTAAAATTATCTCTTTTGTGTTACCTTCGTCATTCGTCAATCTGTAGTGCCAAGCTAAGTAAATATAACATTTATAAGCGTAGAGCATAACACTGATAAGCTTTATCTAGCTAGGTAGGTAGTAACCAATAAAACATTTTATCACTAAAATTCAATGATATAAATAAAATAATGATGTAGCTAATTGCTATTTTTGCTGTAGAAGTGGCTATTGCTGAGTTAACCAAACAACGGAGTTAATAAAATAGAAATCGATAACGATAATATCGATTCAAAATTAATAAAATAAACATTCTCTAAGCGCAAGAGCGAGTGTCTTGCCATGACTCACTTTGAATTAAATAAACGATATCACAGATTAACTTATAGTGACAATCAAACTTCTTGCTCAATACATTTTATAGTATCCTCCCACGGCCCTTTCATGGCTAACATTCCATCAAAGAACTGGTTTCTATTGCGACTAAAGTAAAAAAAAACAAACCTGCCACAGTTGGGTACTTCGCCACAAAATCCTGTTTCGCTCTTACTACTTCCAGCCTTATTTCATTCTCCATTGGAGTCTCCAAAATCGAGAATACCAAGCCTCCAGCGGCCAGGTAGCCAATGTAGAAAATAATATAAATCAGCAGCACGCAGGTGAATCTAGACTTCCCGAAGATTTTGCTGGTGGCGATCAGAGGCTGGAAGGGAGGATGCTCCTCCTCATACAGGATCTCCCTCTCCACGACCATCTTCTTCGGGTAAGGAAACAGTTGGCTGTGGACCGTCATGTCATCCTCGCTTCTACTCGAAGCCATGCTCCCGTAGGACTGGATACGAGTGTACTTTTGCTTCTCCATTTCGGCAAAATTAAAAAAGTATGTACGTCAAAATTTAAAAAGTTTACACTAATATTTAAAAAGTTGTACAAAAGTTCGGGTATTAAAACGTCATCACAAACATTTCAACGAGTCGGACGTTCCAAAAAGTTTTTATTCGATATTAAATCAGCGATTAAAAAGTAGTTTGAGCGCGTTTTTTTTTTCTAATCGGCTTGTCGGCAATGCACTCAGTTCCAGAACACAAACCGAAAATCCCGGAACGCGTCGAGATTTCGGTCAACTGTACTTAAAAAATCTTTTGGGATGATTAGGTTCGAAAAACAGCGCGAATATTTCGGTCACTTTAGTGGCACGACGGCAGCTTTCAAGTTTAAGAATCACCATTTTGATGCATTTTAATGAACTTAGATGGTTAAAATATTACGGAAGCCGTGAAAGTGAACTGTCGGCCGACTCGAATGACTGTTCGGAACAGTTGCCGTTGGCTGACTGCGCTGAGAGACCGTCACTTCACAAACTAGTACAATACCGTTATCTCTGCACTGTGTTGTCATTTGCTATTTGTAAACACCCGAGATATGGTACGATTACCGATATTTATTTACCGATACAAAGTTAGGTTAAATCAATATCAATCATCGCTATACGAGACCATTCATCTTAGAATTATTAATTCCGTAACATTATCCTATCTCCAAGATATCATTTTGACGTCAACAATTTCCCTTTGGAATCTCGAGATCGACAGCCCCTTGAAATTCGACTCAAGCAGTCTCGACCTTCTTCAAGATTTTTTGATAGGATGCTTAAAAATATTCTACTTCAGTTAATAAAATATTTACGTCTAGTAAAATATAATATTAAAATCTGATTTTTAATTTTTTTTTTTTGACTGTGTAACGAGACGACCAGGTAGTTTTCCTGATGGTAAGCGCCACACCTGCTCAATACAGTTACTTAAAAACCACTCAGAGCTTTGCATTGCATAATCCTGCGCGGCACTGCACTGCGTTCGTCACCCTGAGACATCGGCTCTAAAGTATCTTAAGCCTCAATACCTTTTATAACGTTTAATATTTCATGATCAAAGAAAGAAAGCTTTTCTATTCACAAAAACCCCAGCTGTGACAGACAGACAGATAGAGATACGAGAATTCCTTATTAAGGTTTATTATTTCCTTTTAATTTAAATCCCTACGTAGTCCTATAAACCTTGATAATAACTTATAGATATATTCATTTTAGACTTCTAAACCGTAATTAAAATTTATAAGGGAGAAAAAAAATTAACCGCGGTAAGTGGGAAATCGAAACATTATTTGCGTGGCAACATTCGAAGTTATCATTAAAGTTCATTTCTCTTTTGTACCTACCCTCATTAATTATAAGTATTATAACAGATCTAATAAATTTATAAAATACCTACTTCGTTATATAAAATGTATGACTTCTTTATGATTAAATGTTTACCGTCAGTAAATAATGTTTTTTATTTAATGTTTGTTCAGTTATCTCTGGTCGCAAGGTCATCCAGTTTTTAATCTAACGAAGTTAAATATAATAATTATATTAATTTAATTTGGTTTATAAAACGCTTTTACAGTTATAGTCGTTAATGGTAGAAAAATATAAATTAATTATCGAATTGTTCCTGTGGTAGCCTAATAAGAAATCCCTTAGGATTCCCTAGATAAGTCACGTTGAATACATCCTAGAAATTTTAAACCTCCATGCATAGACTGCCATCTTACCTGCCAGTTCTACTTTGGCTTTTTTTTTCTAGCTGTGGGAGTTTTGGCGGGAATCCAAAAATGTGTAATATTTGTATTTTTTTCTCCAACTTCTTTTTCTTCGTGTGTTACTAATGTGTAATATTGGTAGAGTATTAGCTATTGAGTGTTCGTTAACGTGTACAAATGTAGGCAAATGATACAGGCATTCGTGTTCTCTTCAAAACTCCGAAGAAATTTCAGAAAAGCAACCCACGACTTTACCGAATCGTAACTTTGACTAGACTTCCTACTGACTGGGACTAAACTGAACATTTTGACTAAGTATTTTTAAAACAATATAAGTCTTGAAAATTATAAATACTTGACACAAACCGTGCTAAGGCAAAAAAAAAGTTATAGTATTATAGATGTATAACCTGTCCAGTAGATACACTAGCACGAAGTATCGTCACATATTAGGTAGGTGGTAGTACTAGATATTGGAGTATCGTATTACTCTTGCGGTTTGTAAACTAGGTCACATTAGTCCCAAGTCCAAGATACAATGATGGTTCAATCATACATCATATACCTAGTAGGGACGGATATAACATATATCGTAATAGGTACATTTGAGATGTGTCGTTCATACAATATGGCAGCTGACCTTTTTAAATAAAAGCAACAACACACGGTGATTCGGCGAGTTTTCACGTTGAGCTTTGTTATACTCCCACTTAACCTATTAATAATTTAGTATTCTATAAAACCAGAATAGACTTTCTTTCTACTCAAACAATTTTATGTCAAATTACGTTAAACTTAATATTATGTGCTGTGTGTGTTCTTGCGTGCGTGCGTGCGTGCGTGCGTGCGTGCGTGTGTGCGTGCGTGCGTGCGTGCGTGCGTGTGTGCGTGTTGTGGCAAAGAAAAGGTTGTTTTTCTTTATGTTTAGGTCAAGTCCTGCCGGTCAACTTTGAAGATAGATAACGGATTTCCTCATTGTCTTGACAGTAGCTTGATGTTGTTTGGGGTCACTTTAACCAGCTTGCAGTATCGAATATGCAACTAAAATATAGTTTCAATCTTACAGCTGTACATACAAAAAGACCGCCAAGTATAAAGTAACTGATCAGTTCGATAACTTATCTCCGGGTCGAGACTTGATCTGAATCAATATTTCTACTGGCGGCGCGCGGTGGCACGTGAAAATGTGCACTAATGACCACTAGGCCATTACTCGAACCACCACTAATATGAGTATAACTAGTAAATTAGAAACACGAGTCAAACCTGTTGTATTTAATTAGTAATTAACGACATTAGGTCTGTGATGCAAACAGACGCATATTTGATATCGTTAATTAATAATTAAATATTATAGGTTTACTCGAACATCTGTAGTTTGCATGCTTTCTCTAGAATGAGATGGTTGTTATCGAGTTAGCGATAATTTTTCACAATACCTAATTAGCTTACACAATCAAGAGATATGTGTGTATTTATATAGTAGAAAAAGACAGATAAACTCTTTAGATATTTTTTTAAGTGAAAACTCTTTGGGCGCGTTAAGGACTTTTTGGGTGAACATAAAAATGAAAAAAAAAGAATGTTAAACAAAAAGTTCTTATTACAAATAAAGTTCTTCTTATAAATTAAACCTCATTAGAAAAGTCTACCGACAGTGTTTATTAATCCTTGATCAGAAACACTTCTTTTTATACCAAAAATAATTCGATAATTATAAATTTCTTCTGAATGAACGATGGCTGTACATATAAAAATATAAAAAAAAAAAAAACTGGGTTTGGGTATTTGGTCCAAATACCCAAACCCAGTTTTTTTTTTTAAATATTTTTATATGTACAGCCATCGTTCAGTGTTAGAGTTTCACAATAATAATAGATAACAGCGTGTGAATGTGTAAGGGGCTATTGAGTATTTGAATATCAAATGGGATATGCAGGAAGCGGCCAATTGGACATGCATCATAGGAAGACCTCTTTGATATTTAGTGTGAACGTTGCCCGGTTTAATACCTTTAGTTCCCTACATAGGTATTTTGGGTTGAGGCATTTCATGAGATACTCGTATCATCATCATCACCAGCCCACACTCGTCCACTGCTGGACATAGGCCTCAGCCAATGAACGCCACTGAGCCCGATATTAGGCCCTTTTCATCCAGTCTCCGCCAGCCGTTTTCCGCAAGTCACTTCACCGGCGGCGTCCTACACTATGTTTACCTCAACGCGGTCTTATAAATACTCCTATGTTGCTATTATAATCCCACCGCCCCACTGTCATAAGAAATTGAGCGAGCAAAGCGAAGTATTATCTTAGTCTATTGAAATTGAGAGTACTGCAACATACATATATACGTTTGTATGTTTGTGTGTAATCTACGATTTCGTTCACGTCCCTGGCGCGTAAGTTGCAGGCCAGCTCCAATGCCGACCTGGGGGGTTACCACGTACTTATTCTTATTCTATGCAGTTCATTTTGAGGCCTTAAACTGAACGGCCTAGATTGGCACCACACACTCATAAATGACAAACGTGACGTGACGTCACTTAAAAATAGAATGCAGAGAATGAGAGAGAAAGAAAATGAGATGGAGCTACATAAACTCAAACAAATTGTTCCGATCTCTTTGGATAAAGGTCTCTGGTCGACTTATGAACGCTGAGCGATATTGGTGGTGATAGTTAGCAGGGCAGTTCAGTTTAAGGTCTTAAACTGGATGGATTAACTGTTCATGGCGAGACCCCTGGTTTTGATAGCTGTCAGACTGGACCGTCCCTTTTTCCAGCATTGCTGTGACAGACATGTCACAGTAGCTATGCCGGTGAGGTTTATTTTTATAAGATAGAGTGGCGAATAAGCTGACTGGCCGTCTGGATGGTAAACGGTTACCGTCGTCTATGGACACCTGCAAATCGGGGCGTTCTCGATGCTCTTTTCACCCACTCTTGGAGAGCCTTCTAGATACCTTAAGATATGGAATAATACAGAGTATTCAACGCGTGTGAAACCGCAGCGCGTAGCTAGTAAGTAATGTGCCAGAAGTGTTTCCTAACGATTCCGATAGGATCTCGCTACCTGACAGTTTATGACGAGGGTTACGTCCACAACTGGCCTGCGTCCGCCTGTCAAGGCGGTCTCCAGGGAACTTACCTTCGCTTGTTGACCCTGTTTGTAGAATTAGTTAACTTGATCACTGAACTTGAACTGTCACAAGTTCTTTTAATTTTTTTAAGTTACACGTGTACGGAATATTTGGTTTTCATCGATCTTTTTAGCCTAGTAATCTCAAATTAATATAAATGCTAATATTTGTTTGTATATAAGTGTCTGTTTGTTGCTTCTTCACGCTGAAACGACTGAACGGATTTGGATGAAATTTGGCACACAGTTAATTTAATAACTTTATTAACACATAAAAAATTTAGCTCAGCTAGACCAAATATAATTCTTTGACCCACATAATTTTTATACACAAAAAAACAGCGAGAAAAGCTATAGAATTGAGTTAAACCCATCATGTACAGTATGCACTCACTAACCTCTGACAGTGGGGTGGTTCATCAGAAACTGGGTCTTCAGCCGGTAGAGCTGGTGGCGTGTCTGCTGCTCCAGCGGCCCCTCGATTGCGTAGAACACGACTGCGCCTGGAACAGAAGGATTTGATAAGACCTTTCAAGAGCGATGCAAGCAAAATATGTCCTGTAAAGAACTGTTATCTAATCTCACTAATATTATATACAAGTATTTTAGACCTTGTCCCACAGGATAAAAGTGTCCTATGTTCTAATCCAGGACCTAAAGTATCTATGTACTAAATTTCATCACAACCCGTTCAGTCGTTTAGGCGTGAAGAGGACAAACACACAAACGCACCAACACAAACTTTCACTGAATCGATGCTGCAGAACACATTATGAAGAAATTTGGTACATACTTTAAGTCTTGGGATAGGACATACTAGGATACTTTATAGCGCACAATCAACGCGAACAAAGTTGCGGGTTAAAGCTAGTGTGATTCGTTATCATATGATATGATATTCGTTCGTTATGATATCTTGGTCTCGTCGAGTAGCTACCTCCAAAAAATTTTTGCCTCTATGTACTGTTCTTCACTGCTAGACTTTCCTATTATGGGGACTAGTACAGTAGTAACTATTTACCATAGAATAAAATATCATGAGTAAACCGACATACCTCTAACCTAGATAGGGATGTTATTCAACAATCCGGACCTGGCCCCCATCGTGAATTATGGCCTAACCCCCACGAAGCTGAGGGGACCAATTTGATGATGATGATTGTAAAAAAAACACTTCACTTGTTTCTTTCATTGGATGGTGGACATTTTGACATATCCGCTCGAAAGTGAAGTTATAACAACGGTTATAATAATGGGATATAATAATTATTATGTTGATGATGATGACCTTTATTGTGAGAGAAATTATCAATGTAAAGTGGTTGGTTTGAAATTGTACAACGACTTTGCGCATGCCGCATTACAAGTTGACTTTGCTTGCTAAGTGCCTACGTGGATTCTATTTGTGGGCCTTTGAGGCAGATGGCTGGGATCTGCGAGGTTTCGGTAGGCGCTACCTACAGCTACTAGAATAGCTAATCACACAACAAGCTACATAAAGTGATTGCGGGAACTCAGTTTTATTAGTTCACAAATATAATGATTACTAAGTATTTATACTTATAATAACAATAATTTCTAAAACAAAGCTTTTTTTATATGACTAGACGAAACGAGCACCTCACGAACTTATAATACTTGGGAAAGTTTCCCCGTTCCGAGAGAAAATTAATAATTCAGTAACAACTTTGACTTCCAAGTTTGGCTTATCCGACCTTTCTAGATTCTAGACCATAATCAACTCCTTAACACAACTTAGATGGACTTAGCTAAGCAAAAATTTAAATGTTTACCGGAGGACTTCGTAATTTAAGGCGCAAAACATACAGATGTTGAATGGAGGCAATGATGAGGATGCAGAGTGTAGAATATTACTATTTACGCAAAGTGTATGGTTGGGACACACCATACCGAACCTGCGTGGCGTAATTACGCCTGCAATGCTAAAATTACGTCACGTATTTTCTTACTTATGGTCTTGTACCTAACTAATAAGTAATAAGTATTAATTTATGTTTATTTCTCTGTGTGTTTTATACATTTTGGTGTCAATATAGAATTATCTATCTATCTATCAATTTGGAGCTCGGTGGAAATAATGTACCTATGGACAAATGCGCCTTTGACAACAATGGTTTTGGACCGAATAAGCTTTCTTCATGTCGTTAGGTTCATTCTTAATTTTAGGAATTGTAGCTTTTCCTATTCAATTTTTCAGACTTTTTTTCGTTTTTTTTTTCTTTGGTTATTGATTATCTTTTATAAATATTATTGTTATTTTTTAACTAACTAGGATTTTGACAAAAGCATCACTAAGCTTCCGAAAATTAGTGACGCGTAGCTTTGGCAAAGAAACATTTATTTCGGTCTAAGTATGTTGTACCTCACATCAAGACATTCTATCTAATCCGGTCGCAGAAAAGAAATTATAAAAGTTTTTCGGTCTGAGGCGATTTATAACAGTCACCGAGTCGTACGGAATTAAGAGGAAAGTTGAGAGAAACCGAGATGGATTGCGTGTGGTTCTGTGAGATTGTATGGGCGTGGCTAAGGGAGCTTGAGGCTAACTTAGATTAGATCAGGCCTTGAAAAATTAGCGGGAACTTATAAGAGTACTTTTTGTTCATAAATATGTGCGCAATAGGTAGTAGATGGGTGGCCAACTTAGGCAAAATTAAAGGTATATATTTTCACTTCTTCTTTTTGAATATGTTTGCGTTCGACTACTATTTAGTTAAGTAATAATGCGGTCTACGACGGTGCACGCTTACCTAGAAGTAAACTATTCACTCGTGACTTGAAGACTTCGTTATAACTATCGGGAAACACAGACTCAGGCAAGAAGTTCCACTCCAATGCTGATTTTAAAGTGGCTGTTTTCTAAGAATCTCGGCTAACCTCGAGATTTGCAAAGAGCAATTCCAGCTAAAGCTACCTTACAAGCCCTTTAAGATAGAACTTATGCACTTCCAATTAGTTTTTGATGTCGGTGTCAGATCACTTTGAAAAATACTCAAACATGGCATAAAATAGTATAATTAATTTCCAATTTGTTTAGTGATTTTTGTTGATGCCTGTACCAGCATAGTTGGTCCAACGTTAAGCTGAGTCTACATTTATGACCGTGACTGTGACTCCGTGACTGTAAGAAATACACGTGATAAAACATAAATGTGGACGTATTTTGTTACGCGTATTTGTTACGGTCCAAGGAGTCCATATCCCACGCAGCGATACACTCAGAAGTCGCCTGAGGCGATTGCAGTAAAATATTACAGCCCTCGTCCTTATTTAGCATTGCAAGTACCGTGACATAGCTCCACGGTCACGGCCACAGATATGGCAAAAACTTAACGCAGGATAGATATTCCTAAAAGAAGAAAAGTGCGACGTCGCCACATATTTCAGCATAAAATAAGCAGGGACGTACCCAGGCCGATGTAAGCTACCCAACATAATATGAACACGCTGGGCCGCAGCAGTGGCCACCCCAACAGTGCCCGAAGGCAGCCTGGCACCACGAAGCGCATTCTGGACGAGTACCTGAAACAAAACAGTTCGAATAATGTAAAAAAAACTACACCAATAAATATTAACCAAAATTATAACAAGCCACACAGATATAGAATAGAATAGATTAGAATAGAAAACTTTTTATTATATATAATATATATATAAAAGAAACAAAAATAAACACAGTAACAGACATTTATTTTATTTTACCTATTTTAGGCCTAAAAATGTTCTCAGAGCAATATTGTTCGCAGTCGATCATATAATGTTGGAGAAGGGGGTAAGAAAAAAACCACATAGATTCGGATCCCTACCTGTGCTCCGCACAAATCTTTGCCCTGTGCAGGCATCGAACCCGCAACCTCATCACCCACTACTCCACAAAGGTCGTCAAGCATACTTGAGCGTGAGTGAGCGTGGTTATTTAGTACATCGTACATCACAAATTGATAGGACGTCACTCGTTTGCAGACCTTCAAATTAAACTCAAAAACTCAAAACTCAAATCAAAGTTACATCGGCTAATTTAGTCCCTGGCTGTAATGTAGGCCATAAACCATGCTGCCTATCTTCTAATCGGCATGACACTGCCAGTTGCATCAATAAGTAGAACTGACCGTGTGTGGACGTGAATTGGCATTACAGTTATACTTTTAGTGTGTATACGAACGAACAGATTGGATCAAGCCTGCAGTGTCATGCTGATTGGACGATAGGCAGTATGGTGTATGACCACCATAACAGTGTAACTTCATAATAGGGTAATTTCAAATACAAATATTTCACAATGTCTATAGGGACACTGAGTGAAATTTACAGCCTTTCACTTGATTAAAATGACAGTATATTATTAAACGCCCTTGGATTATGTAGCCTTTAAATATAGAGCAGCTAGTTGACCAGCTTTAACAAGATGATCTAATTTAAGGGGTTGAGGTCCCTTTAGGGGGTTATTTGTGTTTGCGAATAGTTCTTAATTGAAATAGCGGTTTAATAATAGTGATTGTTAACAGTTTCATCTTTGTTTAGATTTTATTCTTTGAAATAAACATACTCAAATAGCGACATAAATTTTAAAAAACGTCAGCATTGTCCTTTATGTTGTAGATTGTACTTTTATTAAACAGTTTTAGGTGAAATCTTATCTTTCTATGTGTTATCTATGTCCCATCTTTGTGTTAGTGTGTTTATTCTCCTTCACGCTAAAACGACTGGACGGATTTTGGTGAAATTCAGTATATAGTTTAGTATATACTTTAGGTCCTGAAATAGAACAATTACTTTTTATCCCGTAAAAGTTAAGAGTACCTTAGGGGTAATAGTTAACGCGGGTAAAACCGCGAGGCGCTGCTTGTAAAACATGAATACAGTACTGTTTCTTTAGCTACAATGGTTTAGGTAGCTACTCTTACTGCCGCATATTCTTTTTTTATTCATCCATTTTAAAGATCAGGCGAAGGTCTCTAGGAATATACTACCTCGATGCGATAAAATTACCAAAGAATAAACAAATAAAAAACTAGTGACTCCGAAAACCCACGACATACACACAGCCAACTGCCCTTTACCTTTACAAATTATACTACTATATACAAACACCCACTCCCTCCCTCTCCTCCTCTATTTGAACTAGCTACTGCTGGTGCATTGGCATTATTAAACTCTACCTACGCTCCAACTTATAATATTGTGTTTCTCCCCATCTCATATCTTTGCAAGTTTTGCAATACCCTAACAGGGTCTTGTAGCTAAGTAATACAGGTTTTTGTTATGTTACTGAGTAGCGGGACAACCAAATCCAAAATTTTATGGTAAGCGCCACACCATAGCTGTTACAGTGCCCATAGCTGTCACCTGCCACCTAGCCCCTATACCCTACCTTTTAATCTGTCATCTGGCATCGCTCACCTGTCATCTGTCACATGTAACATGGCACGTCATCTGTCACCTGTCACATGTCACCTGCCACCTGTCACCTGTACCTGTCACCTATCACCTACCTACGCCCTACCCCCCCACCCCCCCTACCTTTAACCTTATTAAACTAATTTACCTCTCAACTTCCACTCGCCTCGCCCGGTCACATTTTTCGTAACGCATTCACCAGCTTACTCCCCAAGTCAAGCGTTTGTAAGGAAGTTTTACTTTAATTTATGCGTGTTAATAATTGGTTGTCACGTGTACTTTGGCGGCTATTTGCGTACACTATTATGTTCATCGTGTGTTTTCATTTTCTTGTCTTGTCTCTCAATAAGTACGTTGTTCGCTATTGTGTGCTGTTGTGTCAGAGTAAATGTTTTTTCTTTCTTTCTTTCTTTCTTACTTACTTAAATGCCTTTTTATCTGGTACATTGTACATTATACTACCCTTGTTTACCTATTGTAATTCTTCTGTACTGTGTTTATTTTTGTTTCTGGTGTACAATAAAGATTTTTTTCTATTCTATTCTATTCTATTGTACAATAATTGTATTAATACTACTATGGGGGAGACCATACGCAACAAAAGCTAATTTTTTAACGTAATGAAAAACTAATAAGTCTTTGCAGTCGGTACCTAATTACTTATACTGCTTCCGAAGAAAGTACAACACAACTCAGCGTATTGGAAAACTCGGGAAATTAATTTCTTATGTGGGACTTCTAAGTCGTTTTGTGAGGATGTAAGAAATTATTGACAAACGAGAGAGTTTTCCCTCGGGTTTCCAACAATATACAACTTTACCCCTTTCATTACCTTTCCTTTGCAATCATATTATAATATTTTATTTCGGGGCTTCTTATCCAAAATACTATGCCATCTTAGTTGTAACATTTTTATTGTAAACTAGCTGTACCCTGCCACGCCTGATAATGTCACTGATGAAAAAAATAGATAAAAATAATCCTTGATGCGGATTATATATCATGCTAAAATTTCAGCTCGATCGGTGCAGAACTTTTTGAGTTTTTGAAGCGTACACAAACCAACATAACATTTTTATATATATAGATAGATAGATAAGCATTTGACCGCAGTCTCACCTGACGGTAAGAAATGACGCGGTCGACATGCTTGCCTTGAAGATACCTATTCATTCTCGACTCCATATTATAGCTCTCGGGAAACAAAGTTGCTGAGAGGGCATCCATTCCTTCGCTGTTTGAATTAAACAATATTAACTTATGATGCTTTAACATACCACAACACAGCCATACCATACCATACCATAACAGCCTTACTTATAACAGCCTTGTAAAGTTAAGTTAAGTACAGTTTCATGTTGAATTGTATCTAGTGCGGTTTCCCGCGCTGGGAGAACCGACCGTGTCGTTTGGGCCGTAAAGTCTTTCCTTTCAAGCTCCTTCTCAATGTACTCTCTTTTGATAAAGTTCTAGATATGACTAGAAGATACTCGGACAAGTTTTTCATTCAACAAGCTATCGATTTGCTACTCGATAAACAGGGTTTGACGTAACCTGTTGAGTAGCTAGTCAGACGATATTGCGTGACCAAATTGAACAAGTCTGGTTGGTTACGTCTCTATGTTCATCGTTACGTACGTTGGGATTAGGGTTGCCATCTCTAAAATTTAGCAACCAGAACAAGACGCGTGAAAACCCCGGATTTTAGAGCCAGGAACCCGGACAAGTCTACAGGTTTTTTAAACATAGTCAGTGGAATAAAAAAAAACTAAATGTGTGCTGGGACACATAGTAAAAGTACAACTTCAAATAAAAAAAATATAAAAAAAAATCATATAAGTTTTTAAAAAAAATATACGATACGTAACTCTCGCTCTCTCTTTCTAACTTCACTAACTTATATCTCCCTCTCAACTTCCATTCGCTCGGTCACATTTTTCGTAACGCATTTACCAGCTTACTCCCCAAGTCAAGCGTGCGTAAAAAAAATTTACTTCAAAAACAGTTGAATATGTTATAAATCAACTTTTTATTTATTTTCAGACCTTACAATTAGATTTAGTCATTTTTTATCATCATTTTAAATTTTTTAACCCGGACTACAAATGAAACTACGCCCGGATGCTCCCCGGATGCCCTCTAAACTAGGACAAATCCGGGTAAACCCTTGCTGATGGCAACCCTTGTTGTGATAGACAAGTAACGATGTCACGAGACGCCACAACCTGTCGAATAACCACTTGTATCTTTCAAATTGGTTTCAAGTTTTAGTTTTCTATTTTATCTGATCTAATTATTGTTTTCTAATTTCTGTAAATAGAATATTTTCAATTGTATTTTAATTTATTTTGTATTAGTTTGTGTTTATTATTTTATTAAATACATTTTTTACGCCTGAAATAAAGACATTATATTTTATTTATTTTGTGTGTCTTTCTTACTTCACACCCGCTATACTTGGCAGGGAAATCTTGCCGAATCTTATTATTTGTCTTGTTGTATTTTCGATACAGAAAGTCACCTTTTCTAGCACCCACCTTATAAAGTGTGTTCTGAAAATTTTGTTTTCTTGTTATTAATACATTTTATCAATAAATATTGATCATATCGTGGGAGCCACCGCGTGGGCGTTCAGGCCCTATTGTACATTAAAATGTCGGACCACATATAAGTCTTTACAGAACGAAAGAAACGAGAGTATACGCTATTTTCGTAACACGTAAATTATCCGGCAGATATGTTCTGAACCGGAGCTCTGAATATATTTCGCTTAAATATAATATTCCACCGACGTCAACAGTATTTAGTGTGAAGTTCTGCACAACTGCGCGAATAGTGTGACTACATTGAACTATTATTATTATTTACTGAGTTACAAGACGAGCAATTCGTTCATCTGATGGTAAGCGCCACGCCTGCCCACAGCCCATGCCACACAGAACTTTCCAATACAAAAGCGGCACTGCCGTCACCCTGAGACATTGTTTCTAAAGTCTCATACGCCCAGAAATTTTGCTGGAAACAATGCCCTTCAAACCGGAACACTTTGATGTTTGCACACTACTGCTAGGTGGATGAATAACTGGCAGGATGAATACTTCCACAGGCGGTCTCTTATAGAAGAGGCCTCCCACTACAAAACTCAGTTTTTAAGTTTCTTTGTTCTGTGGTGTTTCAATAAAGAGGTTATCTATCTTTATATCTCTGCAGTCGCACTAGTTGTTTAAGTTTATACCCTGATAAAGCCGGCTGACCCATCGGCCCTTAAGATTATATCGATTTCAATTTGCAGCGAGCTGAAAAAGCACTTTAGAGGCGATTTATAGCGCGGGCTGTTGTGCGTAGGTATGTCGCCTCGACTCGATTGAGTGGGCAGCGATGTTTTTGTCGTCAAGCGGTTTCAATCTTTTTGATTGGGTAAATAAATTCAATGAAGGATGATGTTTTCTGACAAAGTACTTAAGAGCTGAATATTAATTAATCTGCGATGTAGGTGGTTTTTTTTTGACGACGCTACGCCTGCCCATATTAGTCACAGCACCAACCAGAACCCTGCATTGCATAATCCTGCGCGGCGCTGCACTGCGCTCGTCACCCTGAGACGTCGGTTCTAAAGTCTCACACGCCCAGTAATTTCACTGAAAACAATGCCCTTCAAACCGGAACACAGTAATGTTTGCACACTACTGCTTGGCGCATGAATATCTGGTGCTAAGGCTGAATAAAGAATAATTGAAAATTATTATACAAATGTGAAATAATAAACACTTTGAACATGGCTTGAAACCTTTGTGGGGAAAAATGAGCAGAAAATTGCAGATGCAATATTTTTTTTATATCAGCTCGTAGCGGGCTGCTACGAAATGCTACGCGCTATAGCAAAGCTGTTATTCTTTTCTCAAATCGTAGCAGCTCGTAGGCACACGCTACAAAATGCAACGAGAACTTGCAAAGCCTATGAATTGTTATTCATTCTCGCTTCTATTATAAAACGAATAAAAAGTGATTCATATAAAAGTTTCATATATTATTTTATAATAACTAGGTTGGGTTTGAGTCGCGTGGGCGGCGCGGATGTGTTGAGCCGGATGATCCGCCGGAGCTCACATCGCACCGGACCACTTCCGACAAGAGTTTGATTAACTTTAAATTGATTATTCC
Source organism: Campaea margaritaria (assembly GCA_912999815.1). NCBI lineage: Eukaryota > Metazoa > Arthropoda > Insecta > Lepidoptera > Geometridae > Campaea > Campaea margaritaria. Next base: position 1,180,385 of record OU538798.1, on the reverse strand, counting down.
AATCCGTTATTTAATTAATAATTGACGTTTCGGACATTTGTACGCTTGTTAAGTAGCCGTCTGATGTCTAGAATGATGACAACGCATTCCACAGCACACCGTGCGACCGGCGGCGATACGGCGAAACGCAGACGCAGCAGAACTGTCCCATGTCTCTATATACTGTAATCCCCGTAATTTTAGGTGACTTCGGCTCCTAACATCGGACCGAACGTACACACTTTTAGCTTAGGATTTAGAAGTAATATTTTAATTATAATAAACTCAGTTTAAGAAACCAATGTGTTTCTGTAAAACATATGTACGTAATTATCACTCGCTTTTCGGTGAGGGAAAACATCGTGAGGAAACCCACCGAGAATTATTTCGAAGGTAGGTATGTTATCCACCAATCCGGACTGAGCTCCGTGGTGGATTATGGCCTAACCCTCCTCACGAAAGTGAGGGGAGACACGTGCTCATCAGTGGGACGTTATGGGTTGATGATGATGATGATATAATTATGTATGTATGTTTCTTTGGTGCAACCTGAACGGCTTGACGGATTTTGATAAATGACCAAGTGTGTGACTGGTAAAAGTGCATTAATTTGTCTGCTTGCAATAAATGATATGTGATTTTGAGCTGTAATCGGCATACGTTGCAATGCCATATAGAGTAAAAGAGTGTTTTTTTATTATTCTCTATTTATTTTTAGGCTAGGAATCTTCTGAAGGACCTAGCAAAGTTTCTTCAAAATTGGCCCAGACGTTTTGAAGTCCATAAGGAACATACATACACACATGGATTTACTTATATATATAGATGGATTAGTTAATAAATACTAAGACCTGTGTTCACGAGCTACCGACTAAGCAACAGCGACAGATATTTCTGAATTGTAGGTTGCGGCATCGACTCCCCGGTTTCCCCACATCATATCATATGACCGCGAATAAATTTTATATTCCGGGGCGGGCAAAGGTCGGCTATTCCTGGCAGAGTATGGCGAGAGTCGGCCAGACTGAATAAGTTAGTAGTCCGGCCCAATTAGAAGCACTTAGCCCAGAATGGCTGCTTCCCTTTATACCCAAGCGTTCTACAGATGGATTATATAGTAAAAGGACTCTGACGGTATCGTTAACTTAATTTTGCGTAAAGTGCTCCGTTTGTAGGTGCTTTGTGTTTGGGGAAGAGCTTGGTAGGTAAGAGGTCACCGAGACGATCAATTTCCACTGTCCATTGTTAGGGTAGTAGTTAGTATGGGAGGCCTCTTCTGCAAGAGACCGCCTGGGGAGTGTCAGAAAGTAAACAAACCAATTATTATTTAAATTGTAATAAGCAATGGGAACTTATTTTCACTCGCTTTTCGGTGAAGGAAAACATCGTGAGGAAACCCACATACCTACCCGAGAATTATTTCAGAGGTTGGTATGTCATCCACCAATCCGGATCTGGCCCCCGTAGTGGATTATGGCCTCATCCTCCTCACGAAAGTGAGGGGAGACCCGTGCCCAACAGTGGGACGTTATGGGTTGTTGACTATGATGATGAATGGATAATGGATAATGGATAATGTCTCTGGTGTAATATTTGTGTTTAGTCGATGGCAAAGTCTGTCAAGTTGTTACTTCCGTTCTATTAGGTTGTAATTGTTTGGTTTCTGATATAGGTCATCTTTATATCTTTTTTTTATAATGTAAATCCTAGTTTCTTTTGCCATCAGGGAAGTGATTAAGAGACAAAGGAACTCCTCAGTAACCAACAGTAGATTGATACTGTTTGGACTCATTTTGATCCGATGCAGTATTGAAACGTCCCACTGCTGGGCACGGGTCTCTCCTCATTTTCATGAGGAGGGTAAGACCATAATCCACCACGGAGCCCAGTGCGGATTGGTGGATAACATACCTGCCTCCGAAATAATTCTCGGGTAGGTATGTGGGTTTCCTCACGATTTTTTCCTTCACCGAAAAGCGAGTGATAATTACGTAAATATGTTTTACAGAAACACATTGGTAAGCGCCTGCACTGGGATTTGAACTCACGACCTTCTGATTGGAAGGCGGACGTTCAAAAAATTACTCAATTTTTTATTAGAATCTCGGCTTTGTTTTGCTTGTTTGCAGATATCTGATTTTGAAGCTAATTTCAAAATGATATTTAAAAAATCATACAGAAACGAAACGCGTTACTTACAAAAGTAATACACCAAATTACATCTAATGAGAATAGAGATCCGTCCGGCGTAAGTCTGAACTAATCCTATTAGCTAATTAGCAGGTGTCTTCACATCAAAGCGGTGCCGCGGAGGCGGGATTCTCAAAAGGACTTTCACAGAACGGAAATGGTATGTCTCCTTTAATACGTACTGGAATAACTAAACTAAAATAAGTTTTTTATTCTGTATTCTTATCTCTGTGTCTTACAAATATGTATATTCATATCTTTTGAACCCTACAAGATGTCGAAATGTAAATCTATATATATCAAAATGTTCTGTTGGTTTGTGTACGCTTCAAAAACTCAAAAAGTTCTGCACCGATCGAGTTGAAATTTTAGTATGATATATAATCCGCATCAAGGATTGTTTTTATCTATTTTTTTCATCAGTGACATATCAGCGAATGTGCGAATGTGCCACAGCGAAGGGTGACAGGGTACAGCTATAGGCTATATTTTATCCTCATATTCCCGCGGGAACAGGAACTACGTGGGTGAAACCGCGGGGCGCAGCTAGTACAGCATAATATTAGTCATAATTTCTGTGTAAATTTCTATAATTTTCATTAAAATCCGATGAGCCGTGTGGGAGCTTTTTCGAGACAAACTTTCAGATTCAGAAAATAGGCAAATACGAGTAGGATTAGACATCATATGATTAACAGCTACTTTTTATTTGACTAGCAAGTCGTTCACCTGATGGGAAGCGATACGCCTGTTATAACAGTTACAGCAACACCCAGAACTTTGCGTTGCATAATCTTGCGCGGCACTGCACTGCGCTCGTCACTCCGAGACATCGGTTCTTAAGTCTCATATGCTCAGTAATTTCGCTAAAGTATCAGAAGCACCAGCAGTGCGTAGTAGTAAGGCAGTAGTTATCGCTTAAATTTTGGGATTGGTTTTGAAATCACAGACCTACAGACACTTTAATTTTACTTTTCACATATGATGATGTTACCGAATGGTCCCATCGGTTGCGGATGCTGGTTGCGAACAACCAGCATCATGCTGAGTTGGGGCCCATACGTGACACCTTTCCAATTGTCTATTTGTTATTTTGTGTCTGTCAGACTTACCTTTTGAGTACTGTCTCTAATGTATCTATTTTTTGTAGGTAGTCACGAGCTCTCCCTGTTAACGCCGACTACAGTATGGAATATTTAAATCCTTTCACCTAATGGAGTAGCTACCTACGCAAAGAGGGTTTTCTACTCGCCTATGATGAGCAGACCCTTTTACAAGAATACAAAAAATATACAGCTGCGGAGATAGATCCCCTACGCATTTAAAGATGAAGACACTCACGTGTTGCGTACATTACTCAAATTTTCGTGGGGCGTTGAGTAAGATACTAGTATCGAATCGACAAGACAGACAGAAAGTTTTTATCAAGGAAAAAAAAATTGTCCATGTCGAAATTATAATTGCAGATTTTTTTTCAGTAAACTATTGGTAGCTGTGGCGTACGTAGGTGAGGAGACGACTGCGAAGCGTAAGGTTCTGGGTTGGATTCTCGCACATTTATTTGCCGAATGTTTGCGGGATCATGGTCCTCGTAGTTCCAAATTTCTTAGATACAGGGAATCCTAAGCGTTGGTATCTGCGTAAGTGATTCGTTTTCATTTTACGTATTCAGGTTTCACTGTGTAATACGTCATCACCCTGTGTGTATACGTGCGTAGTGCGTGCTATCAGCAACAGGTAGCAGCGTATTCACCGGAGGGTAAAAAATCCAGTGATCTGGTCCCTAGAGATTGTGGCCAAGGTCACGCGACGATATGTCGCCAAGATGGCCGCTAGAGAGGTCACTCAAACGGTGTCTAGCGACATCGCAGTACATCTCTGGTGACACGTGTTGCAAGCCATTTGTCCCCTTGTCACTAAGATTTAGTGACTACGCCCGTTCTCTAATTCAAGGCCTCTGAATAAATAAATACCAACATCCGACTTCCATAAAAATACAATAAATCTGCAGATTATAGCAGTATGAAATGAGTACAAACGTGACGGGTGTATTCTGATTTATTTGCATTAGCACGCGGTTCAGTTAACTTCATTGCCATTTCGTTGTGTGAACTCATAAATAATGTCACGTGAATGTGTCACAGTGAACTTGATAATCGTCACAATTAACATGAAAATTGTCACACCAAAGCTGTTTCTTATTCATCTTATATTTGAAAATTGCCATTGAACTTTTGTTAAGTACTTGAAACTTAAACCGCAAATATAAAACTTATGGAGGTCAAACACTTTTGATGATATTAGTAGATTTTATCATTGAAAGTCATTTGATCTGTAGTATAATAAATTTGAGTGGCTGGACAACGAGCTTTAGAAGTCTCATTTATATTATTTTAAAATGTCTCTGAGACGAGGTAAAGGTTCACGTTTAAAGCCAGTATTTTGATAAGATAGTTTATATTTTTCTGTCATTGCATTTTGAGCTCTAAGCCGACATCAAAAGCAGTATTTCAAAGGCTAAAACTTCGGAGAGTAATATATTCGTTTTCTTTTATCTTTGTAAATTCTTTTTTATAGAGCTTTTACCCGTGACTTCGTATGGGTTGTATTTTTTTTAGAAGAAAATTCTTCACAAGCTCAGGCCCGCCCTACCGGGGCACTTACAAACAGTTTTCGATCAATAGCTTGGTCTTACACGTTGGATAAATGCGATTTATACATAACAAGTTTTAAGTTCGATTTAAAGCCACCAAACAGTGATTACCGAATTGTAATAGTTTAGGGCTCTGTTTCCAGCGAAATTACTGGGCATATGAGACTTTAGAGCCGTCAGGGTGACTAGCGCAGTGCAGTGTCGTGAGGACTATGCAATGCAAAGTTCCAGGTGGTATTGTAACTGTTATGGGCAGGCGTAGCGCTTACCATCAGGTGAACGACATGCTCGTCTCGTCACTTAGATAAGTAAAAAAATATTTACTATATATTCCGTGTAAAAATTTTTTGCACTATACTGTTTCATTATAATATGTATATTGTATAGCTAGATAGTAGATACCCAAATACCAAGAGATGGCGGAGTACAGTCAATAACGTAACCCTTAAAAGCTAATCGCCTTCAATTTGAGGTGAAGGGGCTCCACTAAAGGGCGAAAGGTAAACGTGCTCGGGAACGAAATACGTGTCGAATTCGATTGATTAAAAGAATGTCATCGAACGTGACTTTTCGTTCATTTCGCGGGATATATGGAATTATTCCGTTTTCGACTGACAAAGAGTGGGGCGGCGCGGCGCGACTTTTCCCGGAAGAATAATTTGGGTTAAAAGGAAAAATAAGTAGGTATTGGGCACTAAAATAATATTTTTCTGTTATTAGTGGCTTTGAAGTTTGTTTCGATTCAATAAATATTTGCCGTAATTCTGCGTAGGGCGTCGTAATTAATTCAAATGATATTTGGCCGTCCAACTTTATATATTTATACAAATATTAGTGTATAATTATGTTATTTTGACGCGTCTCATTTATACAGTCTATTAGATTTTGCTATATAAGTCCTTGAATAAGAAATATCCTTGGATTTGTCTCAATTTCGATGAGAGTGACATGGGATATAATGAAGTGTCAATAAAACGGCTTAGGTATAGCCGCCATATTGGATTTTCGATCGAACAGAAAAACACTAAAGCCTATCCAGGTAGGTATCAAACTAAAAAAAATTATATGATTTATGACTAATACTTAAACAGCCACCCATAAATTTAACTTTTAGGTAGGTAATTATTATTAATATGTTGTATGTTGGTGCTAGCCTAGTGGGAGAACGTCCGCCTTCCAATCAGAAGGTCGTGAGTTCAAATCCCAGTGCAGGCACGTACCAATGTGTTTCTGTGTGTGCTATATGTGCGTGTATGTGCTTTTCGGTGAAGGAAAACATCGTGAGGAATAGGTAGGTATGTGATCCACCAATCCGGACTGGGCCCCTGTGGTAGATATGGCCTAACCCTCCTCACGAAAGTGAGGAGAGACCCGTGCCCAGCAGTGGGACGTTATGGGTTATGTTTAAAACAGTTTTTTATATTTTTTTTCATTTCCAGTTCTCTCTTAGTTTACGGTGGGGTAAAAATAGAAAGCTGACTCCATCACTATGTGGGCTAGAGACTGAACGATTAAAGGAAAGGTAAAATATTAAAAGAAAGATTAAAAAAATATAATCCTTTGAATAATTGATAATCTCTTTTTTCAAGTGGCATATAAGTATTTCTAGAACGATCTATTTTTAACCCCCGACGCAAAAACGACGGGTTTGTTATAGGTAAAGAGCTTAAATGGTATTATAATATTTCTGAGAGGTTCTACTTTCATTACAAAAATAGATATTTTAGGAAAGCTCTCAATTTTCTTAGGTAAAGTTTATTTTGGCTGACTTTGTACTTGGCTGTTGTTGCTTTTAAGACAATAATGTTGCCATACCTCTGGCTATTTATATAATTACGGCTTCATATTTCAGTTCGACGAATTATAATTTAGCTTTAAATGGGGTAATAAAATTAAAATAGACTGATACACTTGACTATTCGTGTTTTTAATAGAATATATTATTCGACTCATTGTGTTTGTTCATCTAATGTGGATATATATCTATGGTTTTAGACACACATTAAAACACGAATACGACGGTCTAAAAACACGAATGCCCCACTGATAGAACAAATCTCGCGTTAAGCAATCCTTAATATTGAGTGCTTAAATTTTTGTGTTTTTTTATGTCAATAAACAGTAACATAACTTTCTAAAGTGACGCCGTAACGACATATAACTAAGAACAAATACATCGTAGAGCATTATCCGTAAATGTAACCATAGGACATGTGAAAATGTGAATATGCCATCATGGTGACGTGTGTTTTGGATAGCAATATGAGTTTTTTTACTAGACCAATTTAAATAAATGTCTTATCCCATCCCATCGTCTTAGTATAATCTATTATCGCTTTGGATACCCATTAAAGCAATCCGATCCACATTGCTAAACATGATGATTATAATAAGCGAAACAAGTTTACCCAACAAAAAAATTTTAAATGCGAAGTAAAACCCCCCATTCTCCATATCAGAAACGCGTTAGACAAGCAGCTAGAGATTCCAAATTGAATCGTAAAGCGATGTCGCTTGCCGCCGCCGCCATTCTAGAATCAATAGCACGAAACAAGATTATGCTCTGAAGATTCAAGATCTCATTTGAATTTTATTTCTGATACGTGAAGGATAAGGGAAACCTGTGGATAAATTGAGTAATACAATTGCAAGGGATGATGGAGAATGGAGCTGTAGACTATTATGGAGCACTGTGTCCCATATAGAGTGTTTTGTATCAAATTTTTATTTTTTTATTTTTAGAAGGTATACTTTTTTTTCTATTGAGGTGGTAAGATTTTTTGTGTTTAATATGTTCACTGCTGAGCCGATTTTCTTGTCTAGCCACGGGTACGGCTCTACATACTCCATAGAGTTTTCCCATACAATAAACACAACAGTTGTGTTTTCCCGCACTCGAGGCAAGTTATGAAAAACACGACAATTGTGTTTCCAGCAGTGAACATGTTAACAAATGACTGTTTCCGAGGTGTCAGTTGACTATGAGCCAGGTATGATCCTTGTAGTTTCTTATTCCCTAGATACAGGGAATATTCTAGAGGCCAAGGTTTAGTATGTGGTCGTGACACGTTATTAAAGTGGTGGATGCTTTGCTGAAACTTCCAGGGACGTTTTGAAGATAAGGTGAAATCAATAAGGGGATTGATTTATGTAGTTGTTTGTATCTATTACTAGATTTTACGGATTCATATCGCCGAGACATAAAAGGTCATAGATGTGACCCTTTAAAACAGGAAAAGGTCCTCAAAGCAACATAAAACATTACAAACATTCCCAAAACAAACTTTCACATCTATTTCTATTAGAAACTGAACTACCAACCAAACAAACTTTACATACAGACAAACTTATTCGTATATGTGATACAAAGCATGAACCAGAAGCTTCCGAAAGTTTCCATTTGGATATAATTACCGACATCCATTAGCGGACATTTCCGAATTACATAACTAAGGACGCTCGCATACTAGCCACTGTGGCGGCCACTAGTGGTCGGCCACTTGAAGGCGGGCGGGTGCGTGCGACGCCGTTGGCTAGTGGTTGCCACAAGTTGTAGGTGGACGTAACTATAACAACTCAGTTTTTCTACAGATCGAACAAAATAGAACGTTCCAAAAGCGCTGTAGAATCTTTAAAAATGGGCAGAAAGTCACAGGTGTCCGCATTTTCAAGTGAGCTGTTTGTTTATTTACAATTTAAAAATAAGCTGTTTTTATAAGACAATCAGTCAAGTGGATTACGATCAAACATGAGCCCGACAAATAAAAAAAGAACAAACAAGAATCATACCAATCAACAATCAAGTTCGTGAGTATATTGTCTCTGGTCCCTAATATGGCTGCCGCGAATGGCATGTGTGCCAATGTCCTTAGTTCCAATTTCACATTCAGTTCCGATTCTCCAACACATATAAAGTTCTGAATATAACGGTAGTGGCACAGAGCAGGGTTAGGCAGTGAGAAAGATCGAAAAAAAAATCACGATCTGTATTGTTTTCTGGAAATTTTCTTTGTATGTTCATGTATACAATAGCCACATCCTCCTTTGCCCGTTGGATTTAATGACTAGCTGTTCGTCTAAACTCCTCTTGTAAATACAGATAACGCGTGAATCAAGCTTTTGATAATTAATATCCGAACAATAATACTAAACCTTACAAAAATGGGGAGGCCTAAAATTTAAAAATCATTTAGAGCATTTTTATAAAACCTCTGAAGATTCATCATCATTTTCTCATCGTGAAATCAAAACATTCTACGTTGCCTTAAGTAATTTGTCACTTGTCAGCTGACTACTACCAAGTAAGAAAGATTCCATACTGGCATATTTGAACTGTGACCAAGAGAACCTCGCCGTGTGCACAAGGGTTTAGCGCTGACGTCATTCGGACCGCATCGATCTGTCCCAGCCTTCCTCCGGTACCTAGTACTTATAATAGCTCATAGCCGTATCCATCAGAGCTTCAATAAAAGACTCATAACTTTCTAGAATATTGGGCAGTAAACGTAACTGTGTGTATTGACCGAGTTATGCCGTTCTGTGAATATTATTATGTTTGATTTGTTCTATATTTCATGTTTTTTGATCGTGAAAATGGAGTTTCTGGAAATGTCGTATTTTTCTCGAGGAACTCGATTTGGGCTAGGTCAATACGAAATCCTTTTATTAGACCTTCTGGTAAAAAGAGCTAATGTCTATATTATAATATCCCATTTCTGCTCGTACTCAGACCATTAAAAATATAATAATAATGTACCTTTCTAAAATAACTGTTTTAAACAATAACACAAAAAAGAAGTTCTCACCTGCGAACGCTGAAAATTTAGCCTCAAAAACACATTATTAAATAAACCGTGTTGGATTACAAAAGCAATAAAATAAGCATTCATTGTACTTATTAACTTTTCAATGAATATTCAAACAGAACACGTATTGTGTAAAAGTAAATTAAACATTCCTGGGGAGCGATCCCTGTTTAGTTCTGAATTTATTTTTACGAGCCAAAGTACTTTTTAAAACAATGCGATAAACTCCCACGTTAAAGCTTCATTCTGAAGTTTCTACATGAGGTTTAGAGGCCTCTATATTGCTCCATTTGTGTGTTTAAGCCCACACTCCATTATCGATGAAAGCGTAAATTGAATGACGTCATTTTCACAGGCCACCCTACACTACCAGTTACTGTAGCTTGTCAATCTGTTATTATATCAACATTACCACAAACAATTAAATCCATCCAGTTCAAGGCCTTAAACTGAACTGCCCTGCTAACTGTCACCACCAATATCGCTAAGTGTTACGCGCTGCCACCTACCTACGGGTAGACACGCATAGCTACGGCACGCGGGGAGTGCGGCGAGCGGCGGAGGGGGCACGGCCGGCCGGCGGCACAGCTCGGCTTGGCGCCACTGGGTCGGACACAAAAAGCTAGACAACGTCTGTGCGCGCACGCTTCATTGTAATATTGTTGATGGAAGTAAATCATTTGTGCTAAATCAAGTAAATCAGTAAATAATTCATTAAGTTCCTAGTTGTTTCTTTTACTGTGAATGTTAGGGCTTAATATTCAGAACTGGGATGTAAATAATAGAACCCAAAAATGAAAAGATCGACGCCTAACAAGGACAGTGCGTATACCCGTGCGTCAAAAAAATCGAGACTGGCTTCGACTTCTACCAGTGCTGGAATTTTACGTGTAGAACATGCATTGCCGCGTTCAAGTGTTGCGTCATCCCCCGGAAGTGATTCCGACGACGATACCCATCCGGACGCATTACTGGAACGCCGGCTGTCTCAAAAGTTACAGAAAATGGTAGAAAAATTTTGTGTTGGATCACGACCATTGCGGAATATTTCTGGTGAGAAAATTATACCCACTTTTGACCCTGATGATCACGAAAGCAATGTAAAAAATTGGCTCGCTAAAATTGACCAACTTGGATTAGTTCATAAATGGGACGATTACTCTAAAATAGTCATCATGCAAACTCGCCTAGCTGGACAGGCACAGTTATGGTTTAATCGTCTGAATGAATACGACCATACATGGGAGCAATGGAAGTCCTTACTTATGCAAGCGTTTCCAAGAAGCTTTGAATATGCTGATATGCTAGAGGAGTTGGTAGGTAGGAAAAAGTTGAATACAGAAACAATTACGCATTATTATCATGACAAGTTGGCGATATGTCGTCGTTGCCGATTGGACGATGCTGCTTCTCTCTCCTGTTTGATTAAGGGCCTACCCGCAGACCTACAAAATAATGCAAAGGCATTTAAGTGCGAAACACCCGAAGAGTTTTACTCGGGATATTTATCTACGTTTGAAAACTACCGTCATAAACAAGAGGGAAGAAAATTTGAGATGCCAAGTACGAGTTACTCTCGGTTTACGAGACCTGAGCCTGAGAAAAGGCGAATACCTGAACCGTCAATCCAGTCTAATTCACGGGCATTTTCAACTACTGCGCCACGTCGTTTGAACTGTTTCAGGTGTAATTCATCTGATCATGTTGTAAAGGATTGTCCAGTACCTGACAGAAGAATATGCAGATTCTGTTCAGATGTTGGCCACAATATTAACCGTTGCCCAAAAATTGAAAACTTACTGAAAAAAGGGAAAGGTGAGACAGTACCGATAAATATTGTTCAAAATTTAAATGACATTTATAAAAAAGATGTAAGTATTGGTGGAAGAACATTCTGTGGATACTTAGACACCGGGGCACAGTTGAACGTGGCATCTCTAAAAATGGTTAATTCGTTGGACTATACAGTGAGAGCAACAGATGCTATTTTGAAAGGATTTACAGGAGATACTGTACCAGCTATGGGCCAAATCAACCTAACAATGACAGTTGATGGTTTGAGTTTTGAAACTACTGCCGTGGTTACACATATGAAATTACCGGCTGATGTTGACATACTTATCGGACAACCCGTAATTAATCAGGATGGAATTTCGCTGGTAACCACTCAAAAATCAGCTGTATTAAAGGAAGATACGGGTTATGAAGCTGACTTATCAGACAATAAATACAAAGTTACCACCTGCACTGACATACAAATTCCACCACAAGAATCTGTATTCGTTGAAGTGAATGTGATAGGAAACACTACTGATTGTGATGTGTGTACATCACCAAGACTCCACAACTTGGGTAACAAATACTTTGTTGTACCTGCCACGGTACTAACTGGTCAGAGTGGTTACGTCAAGGTCTATAACATGGGAAGGGAAGGCGTGTTCTGGCAGAAGGGAGATCTGATCACACGTGCTGTACCATGTGAGCAGATACCCAACGAAGCAACAATAGCTGTTGAAAACAATATTCCGATGACTGATGGTGGCGTTTCTTCTGAGCCTCGGGCCGATAACAATAAGGTGCGTAATATTCAGAAATATTTAATCTGTCTGCAAGCTATGAGCTTTCTGCTTTCTGAAACTTCTGTCAGATTTATAATGTATTATTTATTATTTATTAGTACGTATATTTTATGACAAAAACATCATGATTATAATTATTATTATATACACATAATATATATGCTAATGTTGCTATGTTTGAATGCTAATACTGTTCTGCTGATACTGCTAAATTTCTGTTTTGATACTATCCTGATACTGTTTTTTTTTGGCTGTTCTGTTGCTGTTCTGCTGCCATTCTGATACTGTTCTGATTTGGCTTTATACGAATCTACTGTTTAGAGGATTCACAACTTTATCTGTTTACCCATTCTGCTATGATTTTAGAAAATCCGACCTAATTGCTAAATCATTATCTTGACGAATATATAGCTAACCTACTCATATATATCTTACAAATTACAAATACCTTAAAAATAGTTTGCTAAACATGCACATCTTTAATAATAATAGTTGTTATTTCTACTTTATTGATTACCGCCCAAAACTGATTTGACTGTACCAGATCGGACGACGAGGTTTTTCGAAAAGTGAATGTCATCATCAGCAAGAAACACGTGTGAGCAGCATTCTGGAATTAGCGTCAGAACATAGCTATGACTATCTACGTACTTGCAAGGTTGCTAATACACCACTTTCGGATATTGAAGTAGGAGATTTGTCAAAACAGGACCAATGTCGGTTGTTCGAGCTTCTACTTAAATATCGAGATTGTTTCGCTGCTGGTACAAAAGATCTTGGAAAAACTGACTTATCAGAGATGAATATTGAACTGACTTCTCCGATTCCTGTCTTTCACAAACCATATAGACTCGCACAAAAGGAGTTAGATGTAGTGCGATCGAAGGTAAAGGATTTATTGGATGCAGGGATAATTAAGGAATCAAAATCTAATTATGCTTCACCCGTGATTTTGGTGAAAAAGAAAAATGGTGACAGTAGACTTTGTGTGGACTACCGAGCTTTAAACGCTGTAACAGTTAAGGACAGGTTTCCTCTGCCTCACATCGATGACCAACTAAACAAACTTTCAGGCAAGTGTTTTTACACAAGTCTAGATTTAGCACAGGGGTATCATCAAATTCCACTCTCTGCCGAATCTACGAAATTCACCTCGTTTATTACACCCGATGGTCAGTGGGAATACACACGGGTCCCTTTTGGTCTGGCCAATGCACCGGCAGTGTTTCAACGCACTATATACCAGCTGCTTGGAACACTTCGTTACGAAGAGGTGCTAACCTTTATGGATGACCTATTGCTGCCATCAACAGACGTTGATAATGGACTTAAAATACTCGAAAGGGTATTACAGCTTATGAGAAAATCCAACCTCAAATTGAATTTGCAAAAATGCGCATTCCTGAAGTCTGAGGTGAATTATCTAGGACACGTCGTAACTCCTACAGGAATACGTCCCGGAGACAGAAAGTTGGATGCGGTTAATAATTTTCCTACTCCCCAGAATGTTCATCAAGTTCGACAGTTTATAGGGTTGAGCTCGTACTTCCGCAAATTTATTCAAAACTTTGCAATCATAGCAAGGCCTCTAACGGAACTAACGAAGAAAAATGTTGAGTGGACTTGGAAGGAACAACAAGAAGAAGCTTTTACTAAGCTGAAGACATTACTCGTAAACAAACCGGTCTTAGCGTTATATAATCGGGAATATGAAACAGAAATCCATACGGATGCCAGCAAAACCGGTATAGCGGGCATTCTTTTACAGAAGCAGTCCAACGGCGAGTTAAAGCCGGTTATATACTTCAGTAGGGTGACAACAAAGGAGGAAATGGTGTACCACAGCTTCGAATTAGAGACGCTGGCTGTAGTAGAGTCGTTAAAGCGTTTTAAAATCTATATAACTGGGATCCATTTCAAAGTCATTACTGACTGTTCAGCCGTAAAGAGCACGTTCACTAAACGCGATTTAGTGCCAAGCATTGCTCGTTGGTGGCTTCAAATCCAAGATTTTGATATGGAAGTTGCCTACAGGCCCGGTACTAGTATGAGGCATGTCGACGCACTGAGCCGCAATCCGGTTCCAGAGATTTTGAGTGTCGCAAATACTGATGATTGGTTTTTATCAGCCCAGCTACAAGATGAGCAATTACAATCTATTCACAACCAGCTAAGAAGTGACAATCCCAATACCGATGTTAAAAATAATTATTGCTTTCGAGATGGACGTATATATAGAAAGGCTTTGAATGGTGAACGTCTAGCCGTACCTAAATCTGCTCGATGGCGTATAATGAAGATGTTTCATGACGACATTGGTCATGTGGGATTAAAGAGATGTGAAGAAGCTATTAAAGCTGATTACTGGTTTCCTCGTATGACACGATTTATAAAAAAAATATGTCAACGCCTGTTTGGAGTGTTTGTTCAAGAAAGGAAATTATGGCAAAGCTGCTGGTCGAATATACCCCATTACTAAACCGGATCAACCCATGCATACTGTGCACATTGATCATATGGGACCCTTTCCAAAATCTGCGAAAGGAAACCAATATGTGTTGGTCATTGTGGACTCATTTACGAAATTTGTCGTAGTAAAGTTAGCAAAAAGTCTACGTTCTACTGAGACTGTAGCGGCATTACGTGAAGTCTTTGCTATTTTGGGATACCCAAATAGAATTGTTTCCGATAGGGGATTATCTTTCACAAGTCGATACTTCAAGGACTTCTGTACTACTCATAAGATCCACCACACTCTGAATGCAATAGCTGTGCCACGCGCTAATGGTCAAGTCGAACGGGTAAATCGGACATTATTGGATGCTCTGCGGACAAGTACTCAGGAACCAACTACATGGGACTGCGCAGTTCCTGAAATTGTTATGGGCATCAACCATACTGTCCACGACACAACCAAGTTTAGCCCTTACGAACTTATGTTTGCACATAAGAAGAGTCTAGTGCCCGAAATGACTGGTAATTTTTTTTTTTTTTTTTTTTTTTTTTTTTTTTTTTAATTTATAATGCTTCTTATCAATAAGTACATCATTAAAATTACGATCTAGCCTGAAAGACTAATGAGTAATTTGCGTTTAACATAAATTGCTAAGTAGAGTTATTGCTAAGATTGTGTCCATTAACACATTTCTTACTGTCTCTATTAAGGCGAAGGCACTTTGTTAATGTGTTCTTTACTAGTAGATTTAACCGAACTACACTTCACTGTCACATCACTACACTAACTCGAAAGGTTTCTTCCTTTTTAGTCTTCTCACTATATCCGTGTTGTCGAGGAGCTGGATAGCCTCGACGTTCACGTGGTGGTGAAGTCTATGTTCATGAGCTTCAGCAAACTTTTTAATGATAATTGAGACGAAGTCCACTTTTAGGTCCCGATGAAGGTCTTCGTTTCTGATGTACCATGGGGCATTGACAATACCTCTCAGCACCTTATTTTGGAATCTTTGAATGATCTGTATATTATTTTGGTTGGTACAGCCCCATAGCTGGATACCATAGGTCCATATTGGCATAAGGACTTGTTTGTATAAGAGTACCTTATTATGTACCGACAGCATGGATTTTCTCCCAATTAACCAATATATATTTCTGTAGCGAAGATCTAGTTCATCACGTTTCTTTTTGACATGTGCTTTCCAGCGAAGCTTAGCGTCCAAAGTCATGCCAAGATATTTGGCCGTGTTTTCGTATGGTATCACTTGACCATTAATGTACACCGGGTGGTAATTAGGTTTTTTGTTCGAGAAGTCTATGTGAATGGACTTAGACTCGTTAAGTTTAATTCTCCATTTATCTGTCCAGCCAGATATTTTGTTAACGGCTTTTTGGACTTTTTCCACTGCTTCTTCATGAGTGACTCCTGTTGCCATAATCGCTGTGTCATCTGCAAAAGTGGCGATAGTGTTGTTTTCTAGCTCTGGGATATCACAAGTGTACAATAAGTACAAGACTGGACCAAGGACGCTTCCCTGTGGTACTCCAGCATGTATTGGCTTTAATTTTGAATATTTGTCGTCTTGTCTGATTCTAAACATTCTTTGCGTCAGATAAGATTGTAATAGATCCACAAACGGTTGTGGGAGCATATTTCTAAGCTTGTAAATAAGCCCTTTATGCCAGACTTTATCAAAAGCTTGTGCTACGTCTAAGAAAATTGTAGAACAGACTTTCTTTTCTTCAAGTGCTTTTTCAATAGTGTTTGTGATTCTGTGTACCTGATCTATAGTAGAATGTTTTTCTCTAAAACCAAATTGATAGTCTGGAATTAGATTTTTATCTTCTATGATAGGTTTTAATCGTTTCAGCAACAGCTTTTCTAGTAATTTTGACATTACGGGTAGAAGGGATATTGGTCTGTAAGATGACACTTCATGAGGTGATTTTCCAGGTTTGGGAATCATAATTACTTCAGCTACTTTCCACATATCTGGCACGTATTTCAGTCTGAACGTCGCGTTAATGAGAGTAGTGAGCTTTACTATGGCCTTACGGGGAAAGTTTTGTAGCACTTCTCCAGTAATAAGGTCGTAGCCAGGGGACTTCTTCTTTGATAGATGTTTGATTTCATTGGTAACTTCTCTAGGTGTAACGTATCTTATCTCTAGGTCAGAAAGCGTTTCAGCTAGTGGAATATCATGAGCAGAGCTTCCTTCATTTGGTTGGAATGTTTGCTGTAGGTGTTCTGCAAACCTAGCCGCTTTTTGCTCATTGCTTATAGCCCAGCTACCATTGCCTTGCTTTATGGGTGGGATATTCCTTGTTGGTTTATTTAAGTTTCTGGTCATTTTCCATAGCGAGTAATCTGTTGTGCGATCACTCGTTAGTTCACTTAGCTTAGTGTCCATAGTAATGTCATTAAAGCTCTGGATTTCCCTCTTTAGTTTTTTTGTTAAGTTGTTCAATATAGTTTTATCTCTAGGAGCTCTAGTTGCATGCCATTTTTGCCTTTGCCTCCTTTTTTCAGCTATAAGGTATCTTATTTTTATTGGGTAGTAAATACTCCTGGATTGAGTTTTAACTTGTGGAGTATTATTCCAAGCGCTCTTTTGAATGTTTAATATAAATGTTTTCAAATCATTTTCCACCTGTTCCGGATTTTTAAGTGGAACTTTTAAATCAATTGAGGAATCTAAGTCCAGTCTAAAACTTTCCCAGTCTGTACTCTTGTTAACCAACGACACATTGTTATCTTTCATTATCACACTCTCACTTAGATACAATGTAATTGGAGAATGATCAGAACTCATGTCATATCCTTCCTCTATGTGTAAGAAGCAAGATGAAATATTTTTGTATATGAAAAAATCAATTAGGTCCGGTATTTTTAGTGGATCTGTCGGCCAGTAGGTGGGTTTTCCTGTTGACATAACATTACATTTGCTGTCTCTTATTGCGCTCAGAAGTTCTTTTCCTTTTGTTGTTGTAAGCCTGGATCCCCAAAAGGTATTTTTGGCGTTAAAGTCCCCTCCAAGTATAAATCGGTTACCAAGCTCACGTAGAAAGTTGCTATATTTTTCAGCCTTTAACGCATATTTTGGTGGGCAGTATATAGCTGATATGGTAACAGAATAGTTTTTAGTTCTGACCGAAACAGCTACTGATTGTATGTGTTCTTCTTCAAATTTATGTTCTTCGTAATGGTGGATGTTCTCTTTTATTATAACAGCACTACCTCCCCTAGCTGTGTTATTAGGATGTAGTGCATGGTATGTTTTATAACCTTTTATTTGTATGTAGGATTCTGTTGTAAAATGTGTTTCAGATACGAGACACACATCTATGTTTTGGATATTTAATACTGCCTGTAATTCATTGCGATGCTGAAAGAGCCCATTCGCATTCCAAGCCATAATTTTCATTAATTTATTCATTTTTGTAGTTTTGTTGCAGCTATTTTAGTGCTGTTTTCCACCCTTTTAAGACGTTCATCAAAAGACGTCACAAGACTGAGAATTCTGTTTAATTTTTCATCCATGTCCATGCTTGTATGCTTTGGTTGAGATGGTGTAGACGGTCTCGAAGGAAGTCCTTTTGAGACTTGAGCATATGAAACATTCTTTCTGATGCTTGGATTACCACTTGGCAGTTTCGATTTAGTTGCACTTGGGACCGCGGTAGTAGCAGGTGCTGAATTGGTTTTCTTGCTTAGCTTGTTCCTTATGGTTTGTAACTCTTTGGCTACTATGCACCCCCTATAGTTAGCAGGGTGTGCTTCACCGCAGTGTACGCATTTTGGTTTAGCCTCCGCTGGCTTTTTACAGTCAATGGTCAAGTGTTTACCGGTACATTTCACGCATCTGGGTTCTTTGGAGCAGTATTTTTGTGTGTGTCCATACGCTTGGCACTTTTTGCACTGTGGGATCAGCTTTGATGATTTTATGGGTTGTATATCTACCTTGCAACCCAATATAGACTTGATGCCATAGATCTTATTGATATCCTCTTCTTTGTGGAAAGAGAGCATGAACATGTTGAGAGGTGTTTTGCTCCTCCAGCTAAGTTTGTTAACAGCATCGTGGACTTTGTAGCCTTGAAGTATGAGGTCTTCAATTATTCTGGCGGGCTGACATGACAAATGCAGATTTTTAGCCATCACTCTAATTGGCCTGTCCTGTTTATTTTCATAGGAGTGCCAGAGATGATTTTCTTTCGACAAGAGCTTGGTAATAGCTCTGTATGCCTCATCGTTATTCGCGTTCACTTTAACGCTTTCTCCGCTCAGCATTTTTATGACAAAAGAGTCCTTCGCTACATTTGACGAGAGCAGATCATACAATTTCTGGTACTCGAGTATGTTTTCTATAACTATTGGTGGAGGTAGAGGTATCTTTTTTACATTTGTTTTTTCTTTGGGTGGTTGGTCGGAACCAGATCCTTGTTGTGGGGACAGTGTTGTGTTTAACTTCCTCTTCTTCCTACTTTTTTGGCGCACCCACTCGGTTTCTCTCGCAAGGTCCTCTTCATCAGTCTCATATTCGAGTGGAATGGGAGGTTCCTCGTTGCTACGGTTAGAGGGTTGAGTTGGAGCTGATGTTTTCTGCTCCTGGACATGCTTCAGATAACGATGAAGTTCTTCTACTTGGCTCTGGAGGTCTTTTACCAGACTCTCCAGCTTTTTTCTCTCCGCTTTTTCGCGCTCGTAATGATGGAACAGCACTCGTTCCGTTTCCGTTTTTATATCAATGGAGATAGGACTTGACGAAGCCATGATTTAAAATAAAAAATATAGCTTCGCCTTAACAAATATTTACACTATTGAAGGTCGTGACGTGATTCACATATGATAAACTGGGTCATCGCGGCGTTCGCGGATGCCTACGCGCGCGAAGGCATTGTAGGTACTGCGTCAGCACTTTACCCTAACGTGTACTAGATAGAGTAGAAACGCGGAACGTGACCTTTCTCGGTGGAAGTTGGACGAACACTGATAATAGATCAGAAATTGATTGTACAGAAAAACGTAAAACTGCTACTGAAAACATTAAAAAGAAACAGAAGTATATGGAGACAAAATGTAATGAAAATAGAAAGGAAGCCAGAAAGTACAAGAAAGGTGAACTAGTGCTGTGGAATAACGCGTTCACAAACTCTGAGACTGGTGTTAACCGCAAGATAGACAAAATATATGCAGGACCATACAAGATTACACAAGTGTCACAGAATGATCGTTACAAGATTCGAAGCGTCAAAGGGATGAAGGGATATAAAAAGTTTATTGCTGTGGTACCGGCTGATGCGTTGCGGCCCTACAAAAGTTCTGTTAACTATGACACAGAGTCTGAGAGCGACCGAGACATCGTAGATACACAAGACCTGATAGATCTGCTTGAGAGTTAAATCTGTCTGAAACTGTCTGTCCCATCTGGTTAAGTCAAATCTTCACTGAATATTCGAGAACCTGTACCCCCCCCTAATGCTTATTTTGTGAATGCCTGGTGGTATTCACTTTGTAGGATGGCCGATGTTACGCGCTGCCACCTACCTACGGGTAGACACGCATAGCTACGGCACGCGGGGAGTGCGGCGAGCGGCGGAGGGGGCACGGCCGGCCGGCGGCACAGCTCGGCTTGGCGCCACTGGGTCGGACACAAAAAGCTAGACAACGTCTGTGCGCGCACGCTTCATTGTAATATTGTTGATGGAAGTAAATCATTTGTGCTAAATCAAGTAAATCAGTAAATAATTCATTAAGTTCCTAGTTGTTTCTTTTACTGTGAATGTTAGGGCTTAATATAAGCGTTCATAAGTCGACGAGAGACATTTATCCAAAGAGCTCGTTCTTCTTTTTATCTCATTCTCTTCAGTCTATTTTTGAGTGACGTCAAGTCACGTTTGTCATTTATGAGTGTGTGGTGCCAATCTAGGTCGTTCAGTTTAAGTCCTTAAAATGAACTGCATGGAATAAGAATAAGTGCGTGGTTACCCCCCAGGATATTGTTTTTCCCTGCTTTATAAAAATTGATCGATCATTCCATCAACATTGTTTGTTGTGAACATGTATTAATTACAATGAAAATTCACATTCAAACTAAGAAATCCCCCGATACATAATTCGTACATAGAAGCTCTATTTTTATTTCGTTACCTTTTATCTTCAACGAAAAGTGATCAGTCACCGTATCTATCGTAAACCAGCAAAAATTGAGATGTTGATGACGTCTGGTCTATTAATATCAAAATAACATGTTGACTACCCTCGTTTTATTGATCATCGTAATCAGGAGAAGACTGATAAGTTAAAAAGCACTTTATTCGTTATATGTGAAGATTCGTTTTAGCTTTCAAGTTAATTCGCATAGAAATGCGGCTAGAAACAAAGTGGATGCCATGATTGCCATTAGGTAACGCTAGCAATCACCACTGGTTTTGTAAACACTGCTGACGACTGTATAGGGGACAATTCGGATACTGTGACACCTGAAGGGAAGAGTAATGAGGCTGTTTTGTTCTATTTCCGACCATCATTAGTGGGTCCTAGAACATAGTTAGACAGTAGAGAGCCCTACTATGTAACCTCTATTTCCCATCTCCAAACAGATATTTGACCGAGTGACGAGACGAACAAGTCGTTCACCAAATAGTAAGCGCTACGCCTGCCTATAACAGTTACAGTGCTATCCAGAACTTTACGCATAATCATGCGCGGCACTGCACTGCGCTCGTCACCCCGAGACATTGGCTCTAAAGTCTCATAATGCCCAGTAATTTCGCTGGAAACAGTGCCCTTCAAACCGGAACACAGTAATGTTTGCACACTACTGCTTGGCGGATGAATATCTGGCAAAGGTACTTGTCGGGTACTTCCCTAGACGTTCTCTTGCAGAAGAAGCCTCCCACTACAAAACAATACTTACAACATTACTTGTGTTTAAATGAGTATAAAGAAGGAATGTGATTATGGGACGAAATACGGAACAAAAATTGTAAATTTTCATTCATCTCATTTTGAGCCGAACGAATCGTGAATAAGTCATGAAGCTCAAGCTGCGATAACGTAAAAATTATCAAAATATATATACCATTGCGATACAGCGACCAGAATATTTCGATCGATTTAGTTTCCACAAAACAAATCCCAAAGAAAATAAGAAAAAGAAAATAACATACCAATAATCTACAATATATCCTCTGATATATAAAATTGTAGCGTTCGTAACGTGTGATAGATTGGTTCTTTGCTCGACAACCTGTCTAAGATTACGTTTGTATCGACAGAAACGTTATCAACCGGCGCGGCGGTGATAAATTGTACCAGGGAATAATGTCCTGTTGGCAAGCGACTAGATTTAGTACTTAAATATGGATTACACTACACAGAGCCTACTTTAGAATTCGATTTTTCATGTTTCGAAGCAAAAAAGCGGTGGTAGCCTAGTGAGAAAACGTCTGCCTTCCAAGGAATTCAAATCCCAGTGCGGGCACGTACCAATGTGTTTATGTAACAAGCATATGTACGTAATTATCACTCGCTTTAAGGTGAAGGAAAACCTCGTGGCGAAACCCACATACCCGAAATTATTTCGGAGGTAGATGTCGTTATCCATCAATCCGGACCAGGCTCCCATGGTGGAATATGGCCTTATCCTTTACACGAAAGTGAGGAGAGACCCGTGCTCTGCAGTGGGACTGAATGGGACGATGATAATGATGTTTCGGAGTAATTATTGCGTTTACTACACACAATTAGTGTCCATCGAATATCCATATTTTGTGACGTACACATCCTGTATTATCGAAGGAAGATTTTTCGACCTATAAAATGGGTTAAACTCCACAACAAGGAGTCAAAGATCAAGGTACAAACATCTAATTCTGAGAAAATTCACTTTGGTTCAAGTCGACATACCAGTGCAGTTGTCATTTGTTTTCCTTCCATGAATCGCCGCTCCTATCATTTATGGCGTCGGTGTGGTGTGATTTTAGTTTATGACCATCATTTAGTTCTTGGTTAATTTAAATATGTCCAACATTGAAACAGTATCATACTAGAATATTATGTTGACATTCCATTACACGGCCGCGGCTGTGGAAGTTTGAACAATCGATCAGTACCGGTGACGCTTCATTAAAATGTATTTATAGGCCCTATGACGGCTTTAATAATAATTTGCCTTGTAGATTAATAATTTTGATCCATTTGGTTTATTGCTGAGTTATACCTTTGAAATGGATTAATTTCTCATTAGTAGGTACACGAGTATAATCGATTTTTTTTATCCATAATCGGTGTCTAATTAGATTAAATTAAGTTGATCATCCCCCACCCACCCCATGAAAGTGAGGGGAGACCCGTGCTCAGCAGTGGTACGATATGGGTTGGTAATGATGATCAGGGAAGTGGAATCTTCTACCAATCCACCTGAAAGAATACCTTTACGCCTCACCACCAAGCAGTAGTGTGCCAGTACCGTGTTCTGATTGGAAAGGCACGAGAGAGAGAACTCAGGGAGAACAGCATACCGAGCCGCACAATTTTTACGCAACGATTTCTACATGTGGCGCTTACCACCAGGTCACTTATATGTATAGAAAAAGCCCCGTCCATGTGCCCCTGGATCGATGCCGTCGTTAAAGTAGGTAGGTATGTACACCCCGCTTATTGACACGGGGCGTAAAAGCCCTTGGTTTATGATTATTGGAGGATGAGGTTCGAACAAATGGTCTATATATTTTTATCGTACTTAGAAACGAGACGAGCAAGTCGTTTACCTGATGGTAAGGGCTATGCTTGCCCAAAACAGACAGAGCTTTGCATTTCATAATCTTGCGCGGAACTGGACTGCGCTCGTCACTCTGAAACGTTTGTTTTAAAGTCTCATATGACAAGTAATTTCGCAGAAAACATTGCCCTTCCAACCGAAATATAGTTAATAAACGTAGGTATACCTGATGGTAAGCGCTACGTCTGCCCATATCAGTCACAGCACCCCCCAGATCTCTGCATTGCATAATACTGCGCGGCACTGCACTGCGCTCGTCACCCCGAGACATCGGCTCTAATTTAATCTTTCACGGCCACTTTAAAAGTTCAAAAGAAATATCTCTCAAACAGTTTTTCTCTGTGCATTATTCTCGAATAAACAGTCATTTAGAAGATAAACAATCAGCTTTAAATTCACAGGGAAGTGGTTACGAGGCATTTTAAATATTTTTCTCCAGGAATGTAAATCGAGACTCAAACTGTGGAAAAAATTCGAAAGTGTTCCCTAGACTTTTAGAGATCCTTTGTGATAAATAAACGAACGCCCGCCGCCGCGCCGTGTGAGTGAGACATCGGTACTTATTATCTACTTCTTCATTATATGTCATTTTCTCATTGAGATTTTCTTTGTGTAAGTACGTGTTTGTTGTGTCAGAATAAATGATTTATTTCTTTCTATGTGTTGGTTCATGATTTTTATCGTTATCGTAAGTACTACGTCTTAATTTTTTTTTTCAGTTACGTACAATTTATCCACAATTGCGTAAAAGTTCTAAAAATCGTAAAACTCTAGCTAAGAAATGTATAATTTATCCGTTCTCCTAAAAGTGTAATATTATAAAAACAGAAATAAAACTTATGTACCAAATTTTTTGAAAAACTTCGTCTTGGTTATACTATGTTTGTTTAGTATTCAGGACAACTAGAGCCCTTTTTGAATCTCATTCATCAAAATGGCCGATTCTCACCAATTCCATTCGGCCATTTTGGTGAAATTTGTCAACCAATGAGATTCAAAAAGCGGTGCGCTGTACGGTATACAAGCTCAACAAAAACAAGTCAGTATATTGTGCAGATGATGGCTATAATAATTAAATAATTGTGTACGGAACTCTCACAACTCACACATAACACACTTGACATAACTTTTTTTATTTTTACAATAAAATCTTAGGCTTGCGTCTTACTTTATCATTGTGTCTTACCATTTTCGTTCTAGCTGCGCGCGAAAACGTTTATTGAAAACGTAACGGTAAACATCTGAGAAACGTAGTCGCTAATGGATTTCTGTCGTAGCTCGCGCAAGCATTATTGAAAATAGATACTGGTGGAAAAAGTACTCGGAAAGCGTAATAAGTAAAAAGTAAGTTTGTTTGTTGAATGGGGTAATGCCGGCTAATGGTATCAGAGTTATAAGCGATGCAAATGGAAGCTATCTCACGAAATGACTGGTGTCAAAATAGTCATCTTATATATAAAATTCTCGTGTCACAATGTTCGTTCCCGTACTCCTCCGAAACGGCTTGACCGATTCTCATGAAATTTTGTGAGCATATTGAGTAGGTCTGAGAATCGGCCAACATCTATTTTTCATACCACTTAGTGATAAGGGTTGTCCAGCCTTAACATTTTTCTTTAATTTTTAGAATTTTAATTAATTTCTTTATTTTTTTTATTATGTCGCATTAAAAATTACATACAACCCTAAATTTTTACCCTTTTATCACCAACCCCTATTTTTTAATAGCCATTTTAGCAATATTTTATCCCCGTATTCCCGCGGGAACGGGAACTGCGCGGGTGAAACCGCGGGGCGCAGCTAGTTGTATTTCTAAAATTCCGCTAGGTTTTTTTATTGATTTTTGTTCAAGCGTTTGACCACGGTCTCACCTGATGGTGCGTGATGACGCGATCGACATGATGATGCATGATAGAGATGTGAAATCTCCCATAGTAATAGGGAAAAAACGACGCTGGGAATGTGTTCCATTCCTTCGCTGTGCGAATTTGGATGCAAATCGCTTTGTGCGGATTAGAGGAATGTCAACCATATAACCGAAAACGTAATTAAGTAGGTAGGTAATGTATACCAAGCAAGACGTTCAAGTTCCTAGATATATAGAAACAAGAAATGAACATCAGATTCAAGAGAGGTTAATAATATCGTGTGTATTGATTTCCAATGCTTTCAATGCCGTTCGGGTGGAACTGTAAATTAATAAACAGCTCGACATACACGTGCCGTCTCGCCGCGTCACCGTCGGCTGCTTAAAGCCCTTGAGACTTCGTTGACCACCGAGGCCCAGATTCACTATGCCACTTTTTTTAAATTTTACAAGCGCCGTCGTCTAAACGAGGAAATAATTACATACTTATTTTTTTTTTATCGTACTGGACCAAAAGTTTCGAAGCCAAAAGCACAAATATGTAGTCACTGTTTAGCGTTGCGTATTTACGCCGCTTGGCTTCTTCTGCTGCTTCCGCGGTGGCTCCGGCCTTCAAAACTGATCCGCTGAGATGAGAAAGGACTAACGTATCGACACACGTAGCGTCCCAAACGAAAGCCCTTCCTCGCTCCCGGGGGATCAAAGACGTGGAAAAACAAATCTAAGAAGTAGTCCTTAATAAGTATTACTATCACTGCTAGGCTCTTTAATTTTCTTAATGTTTAGTGTATATATATATTATACTAGCTGTGCCCTGCCACGCTTCGCTGTGGCACATTCGCACATTCGCTGATATGTCACTGATGAAAAAAATTGATAAAAACAATCCTTGATGCGGATTATATATCATGCTAAAATTTCAGCTCGATCGGTGCAGAATTTTTTGAGTTTTTGAAGCGTACACAAACCAACATAACATTTTTATATATATAGATGTACTTTTTATAAGTATCGTGTATTTGATATACGTATATTATGAAACCCTTATTTGTGTAATTTGATATTTTGACATTGATGTCAACCAACTCAACCCTATTCCTGCTCTCGATCTTGTCCATCCAAAATATATCTGGTCGCTTTAAGCGATAAAACCGCCCATTGTACCTCTTATTGAGTTATGTTTTTCTTTCTTTCTGTTTTATGCATTTTGGTGTCAATAAAGAGTTATCCATCTATCTACTAAGTACACGCTTCAAATAACTGACGTGAATGAATCATGATGGGCAACTTGTCTTATTGGTTTTAACTTGGCATTTGTCTTAATAAATTTGTTTTCAATTACAGCTGGCTAAGGTCACGGCCTTGGAAGTTACTTGAGCTATAACTGGACTTCAGAGCCGATGTCTCAGGGTGACGAGCGCAGTGCAGTGTCGCGCAGGATTATGCAGTTGAAAGTTCGGGTTTGGACTGTAACTGTTATGGGCAGGCGTAGCGCTTACCATCAGGTGAACGACTTGCTCGTCTCGTTACTGAGTCATAATTAAAGAGCTATTAATAGCCAGCTCTACTGAGCTCTGATGATATTACTGGATACAGGATACAGGATACTTCCGGCGAGTCCACTATTAGTGCTTAATAAATTTAACGACGCAATTAAAGCTTCAGCGGTAGGTGCGAGTACTTCCGGTTCCGCTCACGTTTCAACGCTTTCCAATAACGTTGTATTGTATTGCTAACTGGCTATTTTAAGGACTGTTGTTTTCGAGAACTGCTATGTAAGTAGGGTAGGCTTTGCTATGAATTTTCCGTTTTTAAAGATACAGTTTTTAGTTTATGTTTCTAAATTTGTTGGTTTAATATTTTATTTTATAAAATTACTAGCTGTGCCTCGTAGTTTCACCGCGTAGTTCCCGTTCCCGTGGGATTACAGGGTTAAAATATAGTCTATGCTACTCGCTGATAATTTAGCTTTCCATTGGTGAAAGAATTTTAATAAGAAAAAAGATTGATTTCAAACGCCATCTGCTTTTCTGGGATGAAACGGTAACCAATAGAAGGAAATTCCAAATCCAATGAGAGTTTTTTATTATGCGTTTGGCGCTGGCCTTCGAGAAATCAACCAACTGATTTATAAAAAAAATAGACTCCCGAAGGTGCTTGACGACAAAAAACTTAATTTATCTGACTGTAAGGTTTATTTTGACTTCTATTCGCATTAAACTTGGCGCTGGCTGAATCCATAGATAGAATACAATGAGAAATTTAAAAAATAGATATAGAAAAGACAATTGATCGTCGGCGGCAGCGGCTTGCATTCATAAGGTAGACAGCAGACTTGGTCAAGGAATGCAAAGGTGTTGATTTGAATATTATATTGTTTGATATAATTACAGCTAAAAGAAATAGAAAGCTTGTATTTATTTTTCTTCTTCGAGTTCCACTCCACTCGAGGTGGAATCTCTCTTTATATACGGTATTTTCCAATGCCTACTTAAAATGCCGGACTATAATATATTTTCAAGGTTTTTCTCGCCATCCTTCTAATATTATAAATGCGAAAGTTTGTGATTATGGATATATTTTTGTTACTCTCTCACGCAAAAACTACTGAACGGATTTGGATGAAATTTGGAACACAGATAGTTTATAACCTGGATTAATACATAGAATACGTTTTATTTCGTAAAAATTAATGGTTCCTATAATACTCGACGCGGTTGAAACCGCAAGGCGAAACTAGTATATACT
This sequence comes from Campaea margaritaria, assembly GCA_912999815.1. Taxonomy (NCBI): domain Eukaryota; kingdom Metazoa; phylum Arthropoda; class Insecta; order Lepidoptera; family Geometridae; genus Campaea; species Campaea margaritaria. The sequence goes on along the minus strand of OU538798.1, from coordinate 1,152,324 downwards.
TAAACGGAAAACGTGTATAATTCGTATTGAGCTGTACATTCAGCTTTTGAATAGCAGTTAGCGATGGTCGTCGAACTATTAGGTGATCTATGACAAACCATTAATTCGTCCAAAAAGCCAATGTAACTCTTAAAAAACCCAAAACGTTTTAAAATCTGCAATGTTAATCAAAAACTTCCTCTGAAAAAGTTTTAATAACTTAATTATTATTTCTGCCGAAAAATCGTCTCGAAAAATAATCCCGCCGTCTAAGGCCTTGTCTTAATTAATCGAGTGGATCGTTATTTTCGCTAATTCCATCGTCTTTGGACGCTTTCATTAGAATTTCAAATTTCTCGCAAACTGATTCGATATTAAAGCAAATCGAGAGATAACAAGTTTAGTTGCCGTTCTGTCGAATCGATTTGGGGCTTGGCTTGTATCGAGATGCTGTTACAGATAAGTAAAGATAAAGACGTTGAAGACTCATCACCATCATCGTAATCAGCCAGAAGACGTCCACTGCTGAACATAGGCCTCCCCCATAGAACGACACAACGAGCGGTTGCTAGCTGTTCGCATCCAGCGGCTCCGCGCGACTCGCACCAGGTCGTCGGTCCACCTCGCGGGTGCCGTCCTACGCTACGTCTTCCGCTCCGCGGTCGCCACTCGAGAACCTTTTTTCCCCAACAGTTATCGGTTCTACGAGCTACGTGGCCTGCCTACTGCCAAAAACGACGTTAAAGACTATAGTGCCTTTTTTCGCTATGCCACATGAGATTCCTTGCCGAAAACGCGTGATGTCATAACGCGCTTTAAACTTATTTCAAACCTCAAACTTCTCAAAACAAGCCTCAAACGCATTAACTTCTCACACGTCATTTTGACAGTTCAATTGACAGTTCAAAATCACAAGTTTTTGATTTACATATTAAGCAAAAATGAAAAGTCCAGGTTTTCATGAAACAATGAAATTAGATGGAAAAGAATTGAATTAATTTATCGGAGACCAATCCAATTCTATTCAATCAGAATATCTGAATTAATTTTCGTCAAGCCACTAATACAATGTTCTATAGACTTGCTTGTAATTGGATGTTAATCTATTAACCAGAATAGGACTTGTAAGTTATAATGAATGTTTTCCGAAAGTATACGGTTCCTAATAAACCGTTCGTTATTTTGCATGAAAAACTCAATATAATTGGGACAAAAAGATTTAATTATTAAGGAGATACGACTTCGTTAAAATTAATTCAATGTTATCGTTTCCATCTCAATATCCGATTAAATTTTTATCAAAAGTCAAAGTAATTATTGTACGAAAGCAACATGACTAAACAATAATTACAAGAAGTAGCTCCGCGGCCTCCTTGGCTTAGTGGGTGATGAGGCGACTTTGAAGCGTGAAGTTGCGGGTTCAATTCCCACACGAGGTTAAAATTTATGCGAACCACAAGTATTTGCTTTAAGTCTGGGTCTTTGTAGTTCCTTATTTTCTAGATACAGAGAATCTAAGTTAGGGGTCAGTATCTATGTATTTGATAGTGACGCGTTATTTATTTATTTATATAATAACTATAACTTGAGTTAAGGTAAGAACTAAAACAAAACTGTTGTGTTATTTATAATTTGCCGCGAGTACGGGAAAACACACCTGTTGTGTTAGCGCAGCTTGCGTGCCGGCTGTGCGGCGAAACAGACGTGTGTGTGCGTAACGTGGCGCTATTACAGCGCGGCTCACACAGACGGCACGCCATTGCTGGAAAACACACACGGTCCGTACCGGTGCCTAAATGCAAAAATCGGTTTAGCAGTCAACGTGATAACTTATTTTTTTTTATTTGACTGAGTGACGAGTCGAGCAAGTCGTTCACCTGATGGTAAGCGCTACGCCTGCCCATAACAGCCACAGCACCACCCAGAACACTGCTATGCATAATCCTGCGCGGCACTGCACTGCGCTCGTCACCCCGAGACATCAGCTCTAAAGTCTCATATTTCTAGTAATTTCGCTGGAAACAATGCACTTCAAACCGGAACACAGTAATAATTGCACACTACTGCTTGGCGGATGAATATCCGGCAAAGGTGTGGTACTTCCTCACTTCCTATGGCGGTCTCTTGCAGATGAGGCCTCCCACTACTAAAACCAAAATAACCAAAGAAGGTGGCCTAAAATCATACCGAAATATTAGAGTTTTACCGACGCCTACCTTTATGTGGGCGTTGGACACCTCCTGTTCGCGCCACTTACATTGGCACTCATAATACCTTCCTACCTTCCTATTCCTATCATTTCTTGGCGACTATCTCTGTCGCTCATATCGTGGTATCCACGAGAAAACTGCTTGCCGCCGCAAGTAGTCTGCGATCGACCCTCGTCCTTCGCGGCTGCCGCTCTCGCCGAATCCAAAGTACTGGATCTGCTGCTCCTCTGTGGTGGTCCACGTGAATTCGACGCGCAAATATAAACAAAACCCGCTATAAACCCGCCGCGTAAACGCTCCTTGCCGACACGCACCAACCGCCTAAAATACAGTCCACTACATCGATCGTCATAACATCCTGAAGGAACAAGCAGCTTGGAGACGGACCCGAACCGAGGTGATTGCAGTTGCATGGAGACCAGGTTAGTCGCCAAGTTCCTTTGTACTACTCTTCTACCAGCCATCCTTCCCCCGCCATTGGAGGCGCGCTCAGCCTATACAGCTTAGCTGCCGCGCTAACATATTGTTGGTCCTCCGCCGCCGGATCTTCTTTGGTCCTCCCGCTATTCTCTGGCCCCTCTTAGGCCTCATATAGTCCTCTTTATAACCGCCCGCAATTTTATATTGGTATTTTTACCAACGATAATTTCCTATAATTATCGTGTTCCCGCCCGCAATTACAGTTCAGATAGTACCCTGTACTATCCTACTACGCTATTATATACTTATTTCGTGTATTCCGCATTCCTAAATAGTAAAAATAACGATTTTTCCGTAATTCTTAATTTTTATTAAAAAGTGAAGGTATTCCTAACGACCGCCCGTGCGTCTCCGCGTGGGTATTCAATACGCCGCGCGCGCGGCAGGTAAATGCTGTAGGCAGTTGCAGTAAGTTAGGAATTTCATACTTTATCTAGTTTTTTTATACTTTGTTAAGATGGCTATGGCTACTCGTTCAAAAGACAAAGATAGTGAAGTATACGAGGACGCAAAGGCGCTCGATACGTTACAGGTCGAACGTTTGACCTTGATAGGTAAACGTGACATTATATTTTCCCGCTTACAAGATATTTTTAACCGATCTTTAAAGGCTTTCACTGATGATACTGAGAAAGATTTATTTCTATGTGGAATGATGTCGTTAGACCGTTTACGCTCCGATTTCAATGAAATTGTGAACAAATTAAATGTCACCGAGTTGAGTCTCAACGCTTCGTACACGGTAAACTACCAATCTATAAACGTCTTCGAAGATATGTTTTGCCGTTGTCAGTTTGTTTATAATAAACTTAACCCGCCTTTAAAAACCGCTGATTTCAATGTTGCCCCGCAACGTAAATCTATCAGAATTCCTGAACTCGATTTGATGGTCTTCAATGGAGATCCGATGACCTGGAGGATATTTTATGAGTCATTCAAACGCACGATTCACGAAAATCCCGATCTCACTGATCACGAACGCGTCCAATATTTAATTAATAAATTGTCAGGCCGGGCCCTTGCAGTTTGTTCTGGTATCGTACCTAACGGTGATAATTATCCGATCATATGGCAGACGCTCGTCGATAAGTATAACGACAAACGTAACCTAGCCTCCGCTTATCTTGATCAAATGCTTGATTTTAAATCTTTTAACACCGCGACGAATAAAAACTTAGAATTATTCCTAGATAAATTCTGCACGGCTGTGTCAAGTTTGAAGTCTCTCAAGCTCGATAACGTGTCTGATTTTATTTTACTATCGCTCGCTTTGAAGAAAATAGATTCAAGTACTGCACGGTCGTTTGAAATGCACATGCGAGGTAAATCTATGCCTACATACAATGAACTTTTAAAATTCATCCGCGAACAAAGCAAAATATTGGAACGCACTACGACCGATTCTCTTAGCCGCAGTGATAACAGGCCGCGTACTGCAAGGTCTACGCAGTCTTTTGCAGCATCATGCGTCACTCACTGTCCGCTTTGCAAACAAGCCGATCACGCTAACTTATATAGATGCCCTGCATTTGATAAGCTTTCTATCGACGACAGGTACACTTTTGTAAAACAAAGCAAAGGTTGCACTAATTGTCTAAGCACTACGCATATAAATACTGCTTGCAATTCTAAATTTAATTGCCGTTATTGTGGATGTAAACATCATTCTATGTTATGCCGCAAAGTATCATCTTCCCGTGAAGACAATCGCCCGTACCCTAGCGCTCCGTCACAGGCGCACGCGCCGCCTCCGCGCGCGCGAACTGGCAACTTCTCCGCCGCCGGGGATCACATGCCGCCTTCGGCATCGCCGCCGCCCGTCGCGGGCTCCGCTAGCGCTCAGCTGACGAACTTACCTACAACTGCTTATCAGTCATCACAACAACAGGTGTCGCTGTGTAATATACGCCCCGCTTCGCAGCCTAATGACACTACTTGTTTACTGGGAACCGTACAAGTTTATGCTACGGATTTAAATGGTCGCCGCCATGTAGTACGCGCCTTAATTGATTCGGCTTCCCAAAGTAACTTTTTAACTTCAAAATGTTGCGCTAAATTAAATTTAAAATGCAATAAGGTGACGAACACCGTTGTTAAAGGGATAGGTTCCGCATCTAACCCAATCAAGGGAGCAGTTTCTGCTACTTTATCTTCCCGCCTAAATGATAATTTTATTGCAATTGACGCCTATGTTATCGACCGCATAACAGACAATTTACCGGCAGTGAAAATTGACGTATCCTGCCTTTCATACCTGAACTGCCTGCCTCTGGCAGACGACAGTTTCGCTTCGCCTTCCGAGATCGACATACTTATAGGCGCGCCGCTCTTTTCTGAAATATTGCTATCAGGCCGCGCCGCTGGTCCGCCTGGTACTCCAACCGCTTTTGAAACCATTTTTGGTTTTATCGTAATCGGGACCGCTCCCGTTACTCCCGCTCATGTTACTCCCGCTCATGTTACGCCCGCTCATATTGAAACCGTTGTTTCTATCACTGACCCCTTGGTTGAAGATAGATGCCGCTCTCATATTTCCCTTTGTACCTTTACGGAAGGACCACGTTTAGATAATCTTGTCCAACGCTTCTGGCAGCTTGAAGAGGTGCAATGCACGCCGACTTTGAGCCCAGACGCTATAGAATGTGAACGCATTTTTACAAATAACGTTTCCCGCGATCCTACGGGACGCTATTCTGTAGCGTTGCCTTTCTCCCGCGATCCCGCGACCTCTCTGGGTAATTCTTACCCTATCGCTAAAAAACGCTTCATGTATCTCGAACGTAAGCTCGCCGCGACACCTGCTCTGCGCTTAGAGTACGATGCTATAATCAAAGAGTACATTCAGAAGGGTTACATTTCACTGATCGACAATGATAGTCCTTTTACTGGATATTACGTGCCACACCACGCCATTGCGAGACTACAAAAAACAACAACTCGATGGCGTATGGTGATGGACGCCAGTGCTGAAACTGACTCAGGCCTCTCCTTGAATCAAGTTTTATATACCGGGGATAATTTACAAAACGATCTTTTTACAATCCTCTTGGATTTCCGCCTCTACCCAATCGCTTTTACATCCGATATTAAACAGATGTACCTACAAATTTTGATAAATAAGGACCACCGCAAATATCAAAAATTCCTGTATCGATTCGATCCCGTTTTTCCGCTTGATACCTACCAATTCAACCGCGTTTGTTTTGGTCTACGTAGCAGTCCGTTCCTTGCAATGCGAGTGTTGCGACAGCTGTGCGCCGCCGACGGTGCCCGCTTCCCACTCGCAGCATCTCTTATCAGCGACAACACATACATGGACGACGTGTGCTACTCCATGCCTACTCTGTCTGCTTGTTTACAACTCAGAGACGATCTCCGCGAGTTGCTCAAGGCCGGGGGCTTCGATCTCGTCAAATGGGCTAGTAACTCACCCGCGCTCCTTGACTCCCTTCCCGTCTCTGCGTTAACGGAATGCGTTAAAAATGCGAAAAATGCGTTAACGGATCTTTTAAATTCCGACGAATATAATAAGTCTATCTCAGATGAGTTATCAGCTAATCGCATACACTGGAAATTCAATCCACCGCGAAGTCCTCACTTCGGGGGGAATTATGAAATATATGTGAAAGCGTTTAAAAGTCATCTTCATAAGACGATCGGTTCACAGTTACTCACGTATGAGGAAATGTTAACCGTACTCACACAGATAGAATGCGTTATCAATTCTCGTCCTGTAACGTTATTGAGCGAAGATCCGTCTGAGCCGACCGCGCTGAGTGCTTCACATTTCTTAATGACCGCACCGCTGAAGCATTTGCCCGCTTGCACGGTTCCCGATGAACCTGGACACTTATTGAAACGGTACGCTTTATTGGATCAAATGGTACAATCATTTTCCAAACGGTGGAAGTTGGAATATCTTCACTTACTTCAATCTAGAGGAAAATGGAATACACCTTCGAATCCCATTACAATAGGTTCTATTGTTCTTATTATCACTGATAATATTCCCCCGCTATCCTGGCCTCTCGGCGTCGTCGTGGCCACTCATGTCGGCGGCGATGGCATCTGTCGAGTAGCGTCAGTAAAAACGGCGACCGGCGTCTACCAGAGACCCGTCGTCCGTTTATGCATCTTACCTACCCAATAATTTAACCCCTTGCTCCCCGGTCAACCGCTATGTTATATTTAACCCGTTGACTGCTTAAGAGTTAACTCTTATTTTTATTTTTTTTTTTTTATTTCCCGCTTTCTTTTAAAAACCAATGGTTTTTAGGCCGGGGGCAAATGTTCGCGCCACTTACATTGGCACTCATAATACCTTCCTACCTTCCTATTCCTATCATTTCTTGGCGACTATCTCTGTCGCTCATATCGTGGTATCCACGAGAAAACTGCTTGCCGCCGCAAGTAGTCTGCGATCGACCCTCGTCCTTCGCGGCTGCCGCTCTCGCCGAATCCAAAGTACTGGATCTGCTGCTCCTCTGTGGTGGTCCACGTGAATTCGACGCGCAAATATAAACAAAACCCGCTATAAACCCGCCGCGTAAACGCTCCTTGCCGACACGCACCAACCGCCTAAAATACAGTCCACTACATCGATCGTCATAACATCCTGAAGGAACAAGCAGCTTGGAGACGGACCCGAACCGAGGTGATTGCAGTTGCATGGAGACCAGGTTAGTCGCCAAGTTCCTTTGTACTACTCTTCTACCAGCCATCCTTCCCCCGCCATTGGAGGCGCGCTCAGCCTATACAGCTTAGCTGCCGCGCTAACACCTCCTATCAATATTTGTTCAGGCGTGCCGTTCAGAAAGGTATCTCATATTTTTCTTTCGGTTTTTCTCGAAGTTTTCTTTTACCGTTTTCAATATAGTCATAGTTGATGAAAATAAGTCATAGGCTTATGGGAATTAATTAATACATTATTAGTTAATGAATTATCTTCATATTCATCCATTTATGGAAGTTTATATAGCTCCATCTCATTCTCTTTCTCTCACATTCTCTTCAGTAAATTTTTGAGTGACGACACGTCACGTTTGTCATCTATGAGTGTGTGGTGCCAATCGAGGCTGTTCAGTTTAAGGCCTTTAAATGAACTGCATGGAATAAGAATAAGTGCGTGGTAACCCCCCCTTATCTACTTCTATAGATATGACGTATGTCAGTAAGTACTTTATTACAAACCACCCCTGCGGATCCCGGGGGAGACCCATTGCTATCCCCCGACCTCAAATGTAACCCTAGCTCCCTTTACAATTACCCACACCTGACTTCTCTCGCTAAACTAATAAAAACTAAACAGGTGAAAAAAATGGTATGTATAAAAAAATATATTAATAACAAATATGCGTTAAAGGTAAACTGCTCATATATGCTCATGGTCGACTGGGAGAGTTTTTAGCGATAAGTCCGCCAGTGGTACTTTAATTATTCCAATAAGTTCCTCGTGTATTTCTGAACTGGTGTACAGTAAAGTATTTTCTATTCTATTCTATTCTATGCTTTTATTTCACTTCTACAAACTACGAACTAAATTGAATTTGTTCACCTCGCACCTAAGTAAAATATTATATGCGATAAAGTAATATCTAAACTTTATTTATTGAAGCCGAGACGTTACTGAAATATAAAGACAAAATGTCAGTCTGCTTGCTTTCTTCTCCAATCTTCTCTAATTTTCTTTCTTCTTCTTATTTAATTACAAGATATGAATTGAAAAGCAATTTTCACCAACGCTACGAATTTCGTAACCGCGTAGCTCCGTAGCCTTACCCGTAGACGCTTGCTACGCCTCGTAGACCGGGAAGCAGAAATTATAATAGGAAAAGGATACCGTACAAATTTTAATGGTATAAGAAATAAAGTGAAATAAGAAAATAAAAAAGCTCAGTTAAAAGTAGTTATTACAATATACGCCACATAAAAATGCGGCGGCCGATGGAATGTCATTTTGTTAAACATTTTTAAAAATACAAATTAAATAACGCGGAAAATGTCCCGTTTCCAATAATAATTTTTAAAACGGATGTTTGAGCATATTTTGTATTAAAATTCATATTTTCTCTTATATCAATTTCTTTAAAAATCAAACTATATATTTATATAGTGCATCGTATCATATACCATCCAAATTATAAGACTACATCTACTACAACAATTTACTAAACTTACCAAAATTCCAAAATGGAATCCTAAAGCAGAACCTCGAAATCGCCTTCGCCAACAACTTCTTAAAAAAGTTAATTTAAAAAGGAATTCAGCGTTCGAGGTTTAAAAATAAAGTTGTCAGTGGGCTGTCAGTTTTCCCGCGCGCGAGAATCGTCCGTCCGCGCGGTGGCAAGAGCGGCTTCTGCTTCAAACACTATTCAGCCAGTCAGCCTAGTCTATGGCAAGCCGAGGATAACAGAGAAAAGCCATTTACATCCACCGACCACAAAGATTTATTAGGTAAGTAAGTACCTACTTGTGGGTGATGAAACTTTGTTGTACATAGCTATTATAGCATAGTTTTAAGTACCTACGTGAGTTGTTTGGTTGAAGGTTAGAAGTCAGAAGTCATTATTCTTAATTATTTAGAAAAGTTAGCTACTTAATACAGTTTCTTAATTGGGTTTGAAGTTGTTATTTTTTATTATTTTGTATAAAACATTACGTTTACGTGTAGATAATATAAATTATTCAACGCTAAAGATTTTTTTTCTAAATATTTTTCCTTAATTTAACGATGCCCTTATGAAGTTTTTTTTTTAAGGAGATAGAACTATACCGTGAAAATGTGCGGTTCCTGTGAGATATTAGATATCTTATATCAGCCATTTTTTTTTTTCAATGATCCTGCCAGACATCAATCAAAAATCTTTTAGGCCTGGAATGAGGCACAATAAGTTAACCGCAATATACCATTGCTGTTCATCTCAAGTCCACAATTATGATATAAAATCAAATCGTATTATTAAAGAAACAAACAGATAATCAAGGAAAAATAAAACTTAAATAAATATATACCTTAAAAATCAAAAAGACCTTTAATGGATGGGAAAGTGCGCAGAATACTGACTGCATTGCCACGCTGAATTTTGGCCTCAATAGAAGCTTCATTCTGGTAACACGTCAGCCTTAATTGTATGGAAAGCTGCAGGTTTCCTTTCATTGTCAAATCTATGAAAATCGTGTTGAAAAAGATCGTTAAATGCAACGATCACTTCCATAGGTATTGTATCAATGGTAGTAAGTATAGATGCGCGCATGCGCAGTCACTCCACCCCGCCGAGCGCGCCGCGCGGTGCCTTTATCAATGGGCCCACCATCTTTTTGACGTCAGCAACATGGCCGTCGAAATGTAATGTTTGTTTTCATTTGGCAGATTTATGACAGCTATTGACCGATGGTTCCCGCTCTTTGTATTCCAAATTGAAACCCGGATCGGGACCTTTCAACAGTAATTGCTTTTCAGAAATTAAACGCAGTAATTCGCCGGATTAAACCAGTTTTGTAGCTGTTACCTAAATGAAACGAGATAATATTTGCGTTGATCTTTTGTTTCTCAAACAATACTTGCTTTTTGTTGGGTAACGTTTGAAATAAATCACAATTAAATGTCAGAAGCTTTAACATTGTTCTGTATTATTTAAGCACTTACCTAATTACATTGCTTTTGAACAAACTTGGTTTTATTTGTGGCTTTATTGTATTTTACGTAAAATACAATGACAGTTTTTATTCAACGCTTTTTCTGGTAAAAGGGATCTTTGATCTTTTGAACCAATAACGTCAATGGGAAAACAGCCCTAGGGGTAACCACGTACTTATTCTTATTCCATGCAGTTCATTTTAAGGTCTAGAATAGCACCACACACTCATTAATGACAAACGTGACGTGACGCCACTTAAAAATAGTCTGAAGAGAATGAGAGAGAAAGAGAATGAGATGGAGCTATATAAACTCCCATAATAAATTGTAGTAAGCGCTACGCCTGCCCATTACAGTTATAGCGCCACCCAGAACTTTGCAATGCATAATCCTGCGCAGCACTGCACTGTGCTCGTCGCCCTGAGACATCATGCCCAGTAATTGCTCTGGAAACAGTGCCCTTCAAACCGGAACACAGTATTGTTTTGACACTACTGCTTGGTGGAGGAATATCTGGCAATGGTGTGGTACTTCCCCAGGCGGTCTCTTGCAGAAGAGGCCTCCCACGACTACACCTTACACTAACTGAAGTTGCCCCCGTGTCAGCTACAAGTTGACATATTGGCCCATGTTTGGTGTCGCTAGGCCGGCTCTTTGTAATAATGGGCCACCTGTTGTTCCACAACCGGCACATAAATCCCAGGATATTGTGCCTGCGGCGGCACAACCGCGTTATTAGTTTGTTTTGATTACAGCTTTGTTGTTCGTATCTACTTATAGAGGGGAAACTATCACATATATACATCTTGAGCCTTCACTAGGATTCCCCGTAACCTGTTCAGGACCATGGTTCCACAACCCAGACTCAGAGCAAACACCTGTGCCTCATACAAATCTTTACCCTGTGCGGGGAACGAATCCGCGTCCTTATGCTTTGCAGTCGGCTCACCGCCCACTCACGCCACGGAGGTCGTTATATATAGATACTATATGCATAATAATAATATGTATTAAGCAACAACAATATAATGCTGAATTCAACAACATTATTTGTATGAATTGCCACCGCCAGACGACAACATTTTTTATGTTGTGCTGTATGTAGGTAACCTACATTTATTTTCATGAAAGTATATTTCAAAGGAAATTAACTTAATTTCCTCCGCCCACATTTCCCCTTTATTTTCCCAGTTGCCCTCATTGGAAACGCGTGACAAAGGCGTTTTAATTGAATTCCTTTGCAGGCTTCACGGATCATTTTATAGAAAATATCCACATAAGTAGTATATTATGTAACCTACTCCCTGAAAATGTATGTAAAGGCGCGTGTGTGTGTGTGTTTGCATTTAAAAAAAGCTAAGTACCAAGCTAAGTATAGCGGCGGTAGCCTAGTGGGAGAATTTCCGCCTTCCAAAGAAAAGGACGTGAGTTCAGTAAAAAGCATATGTACATAATTATCATTCGCTTGTCGGTGAAGGAAAACATCGTGAGGCAACTCACATACTTACCCGAGAATTATTTCGGAGGAAGGTATATTATCCATCAATCTGGATCGGGCCCCCGTGGTGGATTATGGCCTAACCCTCCTCACGAAAGTGAGGGAAGACCCGTGCTCAGCAGTGGGACGATATGGGTTCATGATGATGATGATGATGAGTAAACTTTGCTTACACAATCATGACATTATGCATATGCAGGTATATTTGATATGCAAAATATTTACAATCAATCATATTTTACAACGAAAACCCATAAAAAATTGCAATTAAAAAAGGCTCTTTAATGGCGAAGACTACGATGCGATGCCTGCATTGTTCCTATAAATTTTACTTAAAAAATTAGAAAATAGACGATCTAATATAAAACGTTTTTAAACGAAATCATCCACGACATTTATGAAGTCACAATAATTATTTTGCAACGCTAGCAAAAATAAACATAATTAAAGTATTTGCATCTCCTTCTTACAACACAAGAATAAAAGAGACGGATGGAAACCAAGTGCTGATTCTATTGAAAAGTTCAATATCACCCTTGCAAAGAGGGGTCGCAATATCGTCGCCGCGCTTGCGTCAATCAATAATTTACCCCGGACCACGCAACTAGAACTTTCCGTAGCTCTCGCTTTGTACAATAACCATTGCCGTTCTTGCTCGTACTTCCAGAATCGTTTTGGTAAGCCAACGAGCAATGGAAAGCGCTAATTTAATATTAGTGTGGGGTTTGAATAGGTTTGTGAAGACATTGGTACGTGTTCGCGCTTGCGCCCTGCATCCGTGGACCATATCAAAGCAAGTGTAACCCGAGATAGGAGTAAAGTGCATCAATTTTGTGTGAAAATTCGTTAAATACATTATAAAGTGAGTATTTTATTCTAATTTACAGATACTGTTACTTCTATGTGTCAGCTTTTATAATATTTGTCCGTATGCTTAAGTTTTTCCGCGTTTTCTTGTATTTCTCTTTCAGTGTGGTAAATCGATGGTGAAAATGGCCACGGCATTTGTATTTGTTACGTAAACATGGTCGTGCCGTTCTACCCGCGATTTACTGAAAGCTTTGTTTTTCTTTTGTTAATTACTACTGTAATTAATGTCATAAAAATGAAATATTTTTTCCTTTGGTGTAGGTATATTGTTGGTAAATAAATCGATAGTTTTGATCCAAAACAGAACTCCAATCAACATAGTCTTGCCTAGACTAGGATTCTCGATGGACATCACCCTCAATTTTCACTTGATATCTAAGGCCGGCATCCAAAGCCGACGCTCTCGACTTAAGAGTACTTAAGGGTAGTAGATATAGTTAAAGCTTTAACTACCAACATATTTATGATAAAGTATGATGAAAAGAGACACGCCAAATGGACAGTCAACCTCTCGAATTTGTACTAGTAAGATCTGGGCAGATATTTCGTCTACGAGATTACAATCAAGTAAAAATCAAATAGGGCGTCGTTCTAAAAACAGACAGACATATAGTTACAGCACTATTATCACTCCTTTATTGTACTTATACCGTTACCAGGATGACATGCGGGTCAGAATGCCTGTCCCTGGGCCCGCCTCCGGACTCGATCCTGCATATGCCTCCGCCCCCGCTGCCCGCATTCCTCGCCAATGCTGCCAACCTGACGCCCCCATGCGGTAGGGCCTCCAAGTGCCCCCCGCTGCCCAACACAGAAGACAACTCGTTGTTTCCCGGCGTGGAGTATCATGAACTGCCTCGCCATGGTAAGTTGTATGAACAATCAAGGAAGCGACCCTGAGATGACGAGAAGGGATGGATTTCTAAAATAAAAAAATGAGCGATCTTTGCAGTAGTCAAATAATAAGATGTTTGACATCTCGCGCGCGCTCATTGGACAAATCAAATAGCACGCGCTTCTCCGGATTCCTGTTACACACTTCCGTCCCTTTTCACGAAATAACTCCCACAGATTTCAGTATAGTGAGAGGAAAAATGTTACACATCAAACTTTTGGAAAAATCTGCCTATAAGTTCCGAATCTTTCTCATTTTAACCCAATAAAACCGTGTCTGATTCCAGAGCCGGCCACCAACGACGACACGTGGTTCCTGGTGCTGATCACTTGCTGCATCGCCGTGCTCTGCATCGCAGCGCTGCTGGCGTTGTTCCTTCTCAAGTGTAGAGAGTGAGTTACATACAGTATTCCATTGCTAGAGTTTCATAATTTGAAGTACCCTATACGTAGTAGCATAGTATACTCTTTTTTGTACCACAGAGTTACGATAATCATTTACGGTAAGTTCCATGCCTGCCCGTAACAAAGCTACAGGCGTGTTTGCATTAAAAAAACTTACACGGCACTGCACTGCGCTCGTTTCCTTGAAATGTTTCTTCTTCGGTCTCATTTTCATTGTTAAATATCATATTTCTTTGATTTGCCAAGTAGTGATCATGGGTAATCTTTGAAAAATAATTAACGACATTAGGTGATATTAGGGGATGGTTTTAGGACTGCTTGATTTAACAGAAATTTCTCTTCTCCTTATCATCGAACATTCGAGAAACGTTCTACAAACCCTAGTTTTTCTAATACTGCCTCTTCGCAGCCTGTTTTTTTACGAATCGGTAGCAGCTACCCTATCTGAGTATTACCTTGCTGTATTCATTTTTAGACTTAAGTTGGCCTAACTTATCTTCCTATTATGTGGAGTTAAGTTGGCCTAACTTATTTTCCAATAGTGTATTTATTCATATCGTAATATCCATGACAGCTTACTTAAATTCAACAGCTTTTTCAATGACTGCAGGGCCCGAGGTGGCTGCAAGAGCGGCACAGGCAAAGCCGGGGGCTCAAACGCGTTATACGGGGGGGCTGCCCTCGACTCCCGCGTCCTCTGGGCAGCCCTGACCCCCCGCGGCACGAGGCACTTCGTCGCTGACACATACCCTCACGACGACACTGAAGATCACCACTACGAATGTGTAGAGCCTCCGCTATACAAGCTCGGACCGCCTGAAGACTTGGCCATCACCCGCCATTTCAACGTTGAATACGAAGACCCAGCGCCCCTGATCGAAAGCTACAGCGATAGGACCGAGGAATACTTCAGAAGTGGGATGGATACCCTTCGACGAGGCACGCGTCCCCTCGTGTCCTCCCCCACTCGCATCGAACGTCCTAACCTGCCCCCCCTGAATCTTCAGCCTCGCACTCTCCGCCGCGCGCCCCACTCCCGCCGCGTCAGTGATGCCAACAATCCGGAGAAATCGACCATCTGAACCGAGGGAGGCGCGGTCTTTTCCGTCGCCGACTCCGCTGATATCGATTACGATTGGCAGACGATCGAAAACCCGAACGTCCCAGTCGATCGTCTCGTGTAATTTGACCGCTTTGGTGTTGTTTTATCTGTGGACTTTTGAGACCTATGTGTTTTGTGGACTCTGTGAATTTTAATATAAACTTGAAATTAGTCGTAACTGCAGTTTTCGGGTAAATATACGTGCAGAAAATAATCTAGTCATTATCTTATTAGAATTGTACCTAAATCTTAATGCTAAACACAAGCTTTACAAGATATTAAACTTACCTATAAGTACTAAATCATTGTCACTGTGTGCATACTTGTCTATTTATAATAAACTAGCGATATAATTTATAGTGATTGGGTAGAATTTAATAGTGCTGAAGCCCTGTATTATTATAGCGTCAAGGTTCGTCACTTTCTAGTAATTTTTAGCACAACTAAAATGTATTACCTACTTATTCTAGATTCTAAGCTGAATGTCTATTTATTCACTGATTTTGAACTTAATTAATAAATATAGAAAATAATACGATAGTAAAACATAAAATTAGTGTGATTTTAAATTATTTCATTAGTTTTACGAGCCATTTTTGTACCATTCATAAAATGCGTTTTATTTATTAGCTGTTTGTTTTATTTCTGTGTTGTCAATGTTATGTTTCTAAAACAAAATATATATATATATTGATGCGTAATTGCCCTAGCAATTAAAAAATAAATATCGATCACCTACCTCGTTACTGAATCATGACTGTACTGCCTGACAATAGTAGCAATTGACTTAAAAAAAAATACTTATAATAATTACTTGACACCTGCTAAATGCAATAATCGTGCGAAGTCTAAACAATAAAAAGCATAGTCACAAGCAATAACATTAACATGACATGATGACAGTGACAATAAAGTTAAATTAATATAAATTTGACGTGACTTACTGACGCTAACTAACCTATTCTGCGGTGAATGTTTATTTTGTAGAAAAAAGAATTATTTGTTTTAAATTACTTAGGAACTAAGTGTATAAAAAATAATACCAAAATGTCGGAGGACGTTATAAAGCACTCAGTGCACACCCTGGTGTTCAGATCCTTGAAAAGATCTCACGACATGTTTCTCTCAAACCAAGGGTTGCTGCCGCCAATTGACGATAAAGCGTAAGTATACTACTATTACCAGGTATTATTGATAAATATTTCAAAGGCAGTTGGCTGTGCGAATATGCCTACCGTTCCTTCACATATGCTTACACCAAGCCCATAAAACTGCGCTTGAAACTTGAAATTTCAAGTTGAGACTGGGGTAGGTAGAAAACAGAAGCCTCCTCGAGTAGACTTTTAGTAATTCGATGCCTACGGCTCTTTAAAGGTGCGGGGCAGATACACTGCCTCTTCACAGTTTACCTTGTCAATCATATATCAACCAAAAGACTCATTTTAAAGCACAATATTTGGAACATTGATGAGAAAGAAGACTACAACTATTATGTGCTTGAAATACCTAATAATTTATTCTATTTATTGTCACATAAATAATCCCACGTCCTAAAAGAAGTCAACCTTGTTGTTGTATATTCCAGTGAGACAATACTGAAATCAATAAAAGCGAGAGACAGCTATGGCCAGGTGATGGCCGCAGTGCATAAAGCACAGTCTGCGAAACAACTGGAGGCTCTGAGCCGACCTGACACTCCTCTGGATTCAACAGGTAATAATGATATGTGATTATAAATGGCAACAAAAGATGATGTATCAAAACTAAACCAATTAAACCATAGCATGTCGGCATCTGGAGTCAGAGATAGTCCGGCCCAAAAGCCTCTTACATGGCTTATCAATTGTTAACAATTCATAACACTTGAGACCGACAGCTAAAAATACCCTCCAAAGCATGAAGCAATGGAAATCAATACCTAACTTATGAAATTTCATTGAGAATATTTCAATCTACAACAAGAAGTGGTTCTCTTACAGAAGAAGCCTGACACAACAGTTGTAGTGGTAGCCCACTTCTGCAAAAGTGAAACAAAGTCTTTGTTATAACAACTGCTGTGGTATTTCAATACATCATTTATCTTTTTATCTGTTTATCATTACCAGAGATAGCAGAATCAGCAGCCCTAGGCTCTGAAGGCGCCATTATGCCCTACACGGGTCCAGCCCCATTGGCTGCGCCCTCTGCCCCTGCCGGCGCGCTCATCATCCCTCGCAAGCCGCCTGCTATGCCCAAACCCAAGTGGCATGCTCCATGGAAGCTGTTCAGGGTAATCTCGGGGCATCTTGGCTGGGTGCGATGTGTGGCAGTTGAGCCGGGGAATGAATGGTTTGCAACAGGTACGTTGGTAGAAATTTAATCTGCTAAACAATATAAGTTGAAAAGTAGTACAGATATAGTATCATTGTTGAACCATTGAATTTTTATTTTAAAGGTGCTGCGGATAGAGTTATAAAAATATGGGATTTAGCTAGTGGGAAGCTGAAGGTTTCTCTCACAGGACACGTCAGCACAGTAAGAGGTAAAGAGTAATCGTACCTTGTATTCTAGGACATAGAGTTGAATTTAATTTCTCATATTTATTATTTAGTAATTATGTTCTAGGTTTGGAAGTATCAGGCAGACATCCATATTTATTCAGTTGCGGAGAAGACAGACAAGTTAAATGTTGGGACTTGGAATACAACAAGGTACTTAATCAGATTTATTAATCACTGCTCAAGCAGTGACTACCTAGTTCTCATTTAAACAGCCAGTTCTTATTGAGCTCAATAAGAACCTTAAATTTAACTAACACAGAATACCGTTTTCATTTATTCATAGATGCTGATATGTCTACATTGTACTGTATTGAAAGTCACTTCACAAACTGTTCACTTTTGTAATAATGATTTATTTATTAGTTCGGCCAGTTACCCAATTTGTTTTTAAAAGTGTCTTGACAGAAACAACATCCTATCCCAATTATATCCTATCTTAACACGTTCACTGCTGAAAACACATATGTTGTGTTTTGTATAACTTTACATGGGTGCAGGAATACACACTTGTTGTGCTAGCGCAGGTTACGTGCCGGCTGTGCGGTGAAACACAGACATGTGTTTAATGCGGTGCTACTACATTGTGGCTCACACAGATGGCACGCCATTGCTGGAAAACACATGGTCCATAACAGCGCATAAATGTAAAAACCGGTTCAGAAGTCAACATGTTAAAGGTACATAATAATGTTATATTTTTTTACATTACATTTCCTTTTAGGTAATCCGGCACTACCATGGTCACCTGTCAGCCGTGTACACAATTTCCCTGCACCCCACCATCGACGTGCTGGTGACGGCGGGGCGTGACGCCACGGCGCGCGTGTGGGACATGCGGACCAAGGCCAACGTGCACACGCTCACTGGACATACGGACACCATCGCCTCTCTAGCCTGCCAGGCGGCTGAACCGCAGGTGATAAGAGACTTCCTATATAACATGGGTTGGGAATTGTCGTAGTGTGACTTGTTGAGATTTTTCTATCAAATCACACCATTAATTTTTTTCAGAGTGGTTGGGAAAATCAACTCTGGGTGATCACTGATCAGTCACTTATCAGCAGTATATTCAATCTGTCTTTGTTGTTTTGTTTTTCTTCTCTTCTATCTTCCGTATGTTGTTTCTGTGCTGGTTTTGAAGAAAGCCGAATGTTTTTTGTGTCTATAAGAGGAACTCATAAAAGTGGTTCCAATATGAAAACTGATTACACAACAAAGCAAACCTTTATATTAGTTATTTGGTGGTCCAACCAAATTACCAGAAGGTCCTGTATTAAATGGCCAAAACGCAAAAAGCGGAATTGATAAAACAACAGCTTATAGCCCAATAACCTCCTCCTTTATATTTCAGATCATAACTGGCTCCCACGACTCAACAATCCGTCTCTGGGACCTGGCAGCGGGCAAATCCCTCTGCACCCTCACCAACCACAAGAAATCAGTCCGTTCCATCGTCGTCCACCCAACGTTGTACACCTTCGCTTCCGCTTCTCCGGATAACATCAAACAGTGGAAGTGTCCAGAAGGGAAGTTCATACAAAACTTATCGGGACATAATGCAATTGTTAATTGTATGGCTGTGAACCCTGAGGGGGTGCTCGTCAGTGGGGGGGATAACGGGACCATGTATCTGTGGGATTGGAGGACTGGATATAACTTCCAGAGGTTACAAGTGAGTATTCAAATGTAATGTGTTTTAATGTGTGTGTGTGTATTGTATGTGTAATGTGTATGTGTGTGTGTGTGTGTGTTTCAACATCATCATTATCCCATATTGGCCCACTGCAGAGCAAGGGTCTCTTCTCACTTCCAAATGTCTATGCTTTGTATAAATTGCCAAGTTCTATCAACATCAGCATGTTTTGTTACCACTGCTGGGTAAGAGAAAGAGGATGGGTTATATTCCACACACTGGAGGTATTCTGTGACACTGGTTTAATGAGGATTGGTGCCACATGTCTTTATAATTGACGATTCTTGGACATGCTAGTTCTCTCGCAATATTACTACATTAACACACGAAGAAACACATTTGGAGAAAGAAAAAATAAAAACGTCACATTTTCGATTTCCCGCCAAAACTCCTCAACTCATTTTTTTTTGTTTCTGCGCGCTGAAAACGCAAGCATAAGTTCTCTATAAATTTTAACTCCATCTTGTTAACCACCAGGCGGCAGTACAACCAGGCTCCATGGACTCGGAAGCCGGTATCTTCGCGATGACGTTCGACCAGTCTGGCTCGCGTCTCATCACCACCGAGGCCGACAAGACTATCAAGATATACCGAGAAGACGAGGCGGCTTCGGAGGAGACGCACCCGATCAACTGGCGCCCGGAGATTCTGAAGAGGAGGAAGTTTTAATAAAGACCTTTTTAATAATCAAATTTGGTTTTTTAATCGCTTTTATTAGCCTTTAGCAGCGCCCCGCGTTAACTATGATACCACACAAATCGACAATTTTCACGGGATAAAATGTATCCTGTGTTCTATTCCAGGACTAGTAATCTATAAATAAACTACGTATCTGTATTCGCCAAAACCCGTTCAGCCGTTTCAGCGTGAAGAGAGAACAAACACGTTTGATGACCAAACGCAAGCTCAAAAATATTTATTTACAGGGGCCCCAAGATGTATTTAATTGTGATTGCTTATTATTTGTTATTTATTTTACAAGTTTTCAGTTTCGTTTCGAGTAGTTGTAATATTAACTTTTGCCATTTTGAATACTTGTAGTGAGTGCATTGTTTCAACTAACCCATCCACGGTTCAGAGGGAATGTCCTATATTTGAAATAAAAGTCACCAATATTTATTTCATATTTAATATTATTAAAAAATATTATACACACAATTTTACAACCTAAATGTCTTAGCAGATATTATTATTAACATCTCTGCAGTGCAATGGTTGCATAAAAATTCAAAACGTGTTGCATCTGTGGAATGTGCCATAGCATAAATGCTTCCATATGCAATAATAGAACTTAATTTTAACATGGTATAAAATAAATTAAAATATTTAAAAAATTGTTGTTCTCTGTGAGATCAGTTTAAAAGATTACTTTTTTTTTTTTTACATACTAGTAAAAATATTGCAACCTCTGCAAGAGTGGAGCTAGATAACTTTACTATGACGAGTATTGGCAGACTTGCATGGAAACCCTGCATTGCACCATGATGCGAAGCGCCCACCTCAGTGACCTAAATAAACTGTTCGCGCGTAATTTTCGTCTCAATTTTCAGAGTAATTATGACATATCAATCAAACACAGGTGGGCACCTTGCCGGCATCAATGACAATATATCTCTCCACGTTGAATGCCAAGGTCCTTATATCATCTCAAATAACTGACAATGCCAGTTAAACTGTTATTTTATTACCATGATTTAGACTAAAAAAATACAATATTACGAGTAAATATTAAAGCGTACAAGTTAGCCTGCCGGCAAGCTACAATATTCTTTACTTTGCAAGAATATATGAGGATTATTTCTCACTCATCCATGAATACCAGTCTTCAAAAGATCTTGCGCGTTGATAGCTTATTCTGCCATTAAAGTATAGTTAGTTTTATTTATGATTATATATCTATACTTAAAGCAACAATGCTATGTATATATATCATTTTAGTGTCCCAAAATCTGGCTTTAAGTCAGACCTGAATAAATTAAAATAAACGTCGCCAATCAAAGCAAGTCGTCTGAAAAGGAAGCATTGTCACATATTTATTTCCCTTTGAATGAAATAATAAAGCAGAGATAGAAGTTACTAACCATAACCTAAGGCAATATGTGCTTAGTATGGTTCTAAATGTTGCCAATCCTTTATCTAGGACTTATTTGATCATATAACATATATTTATCTCAGCGGAATATTATGCAATAAGACGGCAGTTTCTAATGACAGCTATATCGGCGAGATTGTTTTATAAGGAACATGATTGAACAAAATAATTAATCTAAAGTTAAATAAGCTGAGAGCGTATTAGGGACTGCAGGCACAAAGGGTCAGTGCCAGCAAGCAGTGAAGTCATCGCGTTGTGTGATCATATCTCATCATCTAAGTCGAAATCCTCGACCGGGAAGTCACCGACGGTGATGTAGACAGGTTTCACGAAGCCACCATACTTTGGTGCGCAAGTGAAATACCGCTCACCGTTCACACTGCAACAGATATGAAACAACCATGGAAAACTATTTAAACAGTGCCATCTGTCAATCGCATGATGGACAACATTGATCTGTTTAACACTGACTGCTGAGCCGATTTGCTTGTCTAGCCACGGGTGCGGCTCTGCACACTCCATAGTGTTTTCCCATAGAACAAATACAACAGTTGTTTTCCCGCGCTCGCGGCAAATTATGAAAACCACGACAGTGGTGTTCTCAACACTGAACATGTTAACCAGTCCGCTCAATACTTGAGCAGTAACAATGACAATAATAATAAATAGTAACCATAAAGACAACTCACGATCCGTCATTCTTGCCCCGTGGTTCATCATACTCCACTCCGATCCATAGCCCCTTGGCGCCGGCTAGGCTTCCGTTGTAGCGCACCGTGGCTCGACGCACGGGTAGCTGCGGCACCCTGACTTCGCACCTCGCCCCTACCAAAACTGCTTCGGCTAACCTGAAAATCAAAGGGGATGGGTTTTTTAGTTATGATGTGGTTGTCATATTTTTAACAATTTCACTGCTGAGCTGATTTTTTTATCTAACCACGGATACAAATCTACACACACCATAGTGTTTTCCCATACAGCTAACACCACAGTTGTGTTTTCAGCAGTGAATGTGTTAAAGTAAGAAGTGTGTTTGAATTTTATATATTTGTAACAGCTGGGCTTTCAAGGACCCTAACCGAAGAGTCTTAGGGTCTTTGGGTAGCTGATCAATCAAAGTGATGTCACGATTTAAAATCTATAGTCTCTGTAAATGTCATATGAGAGATTAATGATATTTAAAGACTGCTTACTTGGCCTCCACCTCCATGTCCTTCTTGGCTTGTTCCTTTATCTTGTTCCATTCTTCCTCGTTGTATTTGCCGAGTCTGTTCCGCTGCAGGAATGAGCGGACAGTGTCACCTTTTTTCTCATATTCCTCTTCTGATAGTTGGAACCTGAATTATTTAGAATGGATTACTTTAGCAGAAGCTTCAAGCCAAATCAAATCAAATCATTTAGTTTAATACTTACAAAATTTTAAATTTAAATTAATTTTTTTAAGAGTTGATTTTTTTATATGTCTCTAATTAAACTGTCTGATGTGTGATGATCGCAGTCTGCTACTTATGTCCATTCATTTCAAAACAATATTTTATTGATAAGGTAAAAAGTCGTACATGTTGAATGCTTTATTTTACAATCACACTAATCTCACTAATATTATAAATGCGAATATCTGTGGGTTTGTTTGTTTGTCCTCTCCTAACATGAATGCTTAGGAAAACTAAGTGTGAATATACTTATGAAGAATAAATAAATAAATACCACCAGGCTTACCATTAGGCAAAGGATGTGCTCGTCTCGCTACTTGTCAAATAAAAAAAAATAAAAAATATGACAAGCTAGATTTATACTACCCTTGTATACCTATTGTAATTTTTCTGTACTGTGTTTATTTCTGTTTCTGGTGTACAATAAAGAATTTTCTATTCTATTCTATTCTATAAATATTGATTATCCTACCAATATTATACATGCGAAAGTTTGTGAGGATGGATGGATGGATGTTTGTTCCTCTTTCACATAAAACTACTGATTGGATTCTAATGAAATTTTGAACACAGATAATTTACAACCAGGATTGAGTAATAGGGTACTTTTTATCCCAATGGGTGAAACTGCGGAGCGCTGCTACTATTATAATATATTAATTACCTTTCAGCAGTATTGGCCGAAGCAAAGTCCTTCACAAGAGCAAATTTATCGATGACATGTACCCTCATGCCATCATCAATGGGGTAAGACCCAAGGAGTGCATCGTCATTGTCAATGTTGCACACAAAGTTGTTCTTATTGTCGTACACTTTCAGAGACATTGTGGCCGCGGAGCCTCCGGTGACAAGCTCCAGTTTTGTCTGCAAGAGATTATGATAACATTCATAAAGAAAAGTGTTGGATTCAGGCTACCTTAATTTCGACAGTAGAAGATAGACTGCTATAATATAAGGGATTTAGTCTTTTTGCTGTTTGATATTTGTGTGCTCTACCGATCAGCATATACGCTATATTTATTATTTTATTGGTTAAAAATAAGATACCTATGAATCACCCTAACCTTAAAATCTTGAACCGTAATTCCTTTCTTGAATCTTCTTTCGACCGGGGCGGCATCATCGGCATCAGATTTTGTAATATGCACATTGATGAAATCTGGAGTGATTACTTGAATGCCTTCCATTGTTCCAGATAAATTTATATGTTTTCACAATAATATTCACTACAACACAGAAACTAGGAAATCAATAGATGTTTGTTTTGCTTGTTTGATTGATTGAAGAAAGAAAGGTTGACATAATTCAAAGCCTGACAGTGACATCCATGAATAAAATGACACTTGATAGTTACGTGTCTTTTTTTCTTAATGTTTTTACTTCTCATGTTTAGTGTATTTAAAATTATCATACTAATTTAGCCTGCTAAATACAAATATTTCTTAAAAAAAAATATCCAAGTGTCGAGCCCAAGTTAATCAGTGTAGCAATCAACGTCACGATTCAGACAAGGCAAAAGGAATATAACTGACTAGGTAGCTGGTTATTTAAGTTAGGGCCATGCTAAAACAAGGCATTGACGCCTTGCCGTTCCATTTCAATTTGTTTCTAAAAGTATGGAAATAAAGCGCAACTTTGAATTTCGTCTTATCTGTGTGGCTTGCGCATTACATTTGAATGGACTGACTGACTAGTTCTAGAATAAACTATTCTGAGATAGAATATTTTTAGAACTTGGAACAAACCAGAAAACCACTAACAAAAATTTAATTTCTACAAGACTTGAT
Organism: Campaea margaritaria; assembly: GCA_912999815.1. NCBI lineage: Eukaryota > Metazoa > Arthropoda > Insecta > Lepidoptera > Geometridae > Campaea > Campaea margaritaria. The sequence continues at coordinate 1,127,705 of OU538798.1, read as the reverse complement.
TATTTATTTATCTAATTACTTGTTTTCTGTGACACCATAACATTTGACGTGGTCCTACCCAATGAAGACTCACTAAATTATTATGGAACCATATTTACTAGAATAAAACCATCTAATTAATATCAAAATACTTTTTTGTGCGCGAATGAGACCGTTGTTGTCCAGTTATTATGATTATTTAATTCTTCTAAAAGGAATCCATACCAAATTGACCATTTGCCACTGATTGTAAGACCGTCGGCAAAGCTGTCGAGCCATGACATAGAATCAGCGCCAGAAAAGAAGTCCCAGGCAAAACTAGGAACTAAAATTAAAAATAACGATTTCCCGGTCATAGCCTGAAATAAACTCCTGAAATCATTTCCCTACCTTTGAATTTCTCGATTTATACATTCAAGTAAAATCAAGAGTTACCCGGACTAGCTAAGCTGGAAACATTAAGTCTCGCGACTGCAGCGCCGCATCTGTGGGACTTCTATTGTGACCAGAACAAGGATTGAAAAGGAAAAAAAAATAAGGGATTGTCTATTGTGGACCACACTTGAGGTAATAAAAAGTATTGAAAATGTTATATTTCACTCAATCTCGTACGCATAATTATGTTGTATTACTTAGACATGTGAAAAAGGGCTGTGGCCTGTAATATTTTTATAGCTTGTTCTTCTAAGGTCCTACCTAACCCCTTACCCTGTGGCACTCTTTCTGCGGAACACCCGTATAATGTTCTTTAGTCTAGGAAAGTAGATTTCGCTAAAACTTAGTAATAATCTCATAAAAATCGTGCTAGTTTCTTTAACCATTTGCTATTTCAAACTGAGGCCATAGTAGCTAAGGCGGTCAACTTCACTTGTCCATGCACAAACTCTTGGTCTGGAATATAGCACAAAAGTATGCTACTATCAAAAACGAAAAATGAACTTTTTGCGTAATTTTCTTTTGTTGTCCCGTTTGATTTTAGAAGTTTTTCGGGAAAACTAAGGACTCGATTGAGACAAACTGTCTTATTCTTATAACCGATGCAAAAAGAAAAGTGTCAGAAGTTTAAAGTGTGCTTATTGTCTTTGGTAGCGTAGCTCCCAAACCAGATATTGTATACTGATAGGGAGGACTAGTGGCTATAGTAATTAATTAAAACCAATAATACTTGAAAAAACATTATTTTAGTATAAGAGAAAATATATTAAACAATTCAATGACACCGCACATCAAAAGATAAAAGAACAAACTTAATTCAAATTCAAATGCAGTGCATCATAGACAATCATAAGTGGACAGCATCACGACCTTCCAACACCTTCTCCTGATGTTCACTCATGTTGCCAAAACACGTTACTTTAAATGCATTAATCTTGCACAGTGTCTTTCAAATTTTACTTTTGACAATGGTTTTGTCATTACGTCAGCTAACTGGATTTCTGTGGGACAGTAGCTAATATTTATTAATCCATGCACGAAGTGTTCATGGATAAAATGGTACCGCACGTCTATGTGCTTCGACCTTTTGTTGAAAGATCCAGACTTCACAAGCTGAATCGAACTTTGATTATCAACATGCAAATTTATTTTTATGTCCAAACCGGTTATTTCTTCTAATAGAGATTTGAGATACAATGCCTCTTTGCAACAGTCTGCTGCGGCTATATACTCAGCTTCAGTCGATGATAACGCTACTATAGGCTGCCTCTTGGATGCCCATGATATTGGTCCATCGGCTATCATTAGCACGGAGCCAGAAGTGCTTCTTCGCGTCAATGGGTCTCCAGCATAATCCGAGTCGCTGTAAGCATCGATTTTCTCTATCGGTTTATTTCGTTTGAACAAAATGCCTTTCTCTTTGGTTCCCACTAAATATTTGAAAATTTTCTTGATTTTTGTGACGTCTTCTCTAGTGGGGTTTTCAACCTTCCTGCTAACTAGATTGACCGCTTGTGCGATATCTGGTCTGGTTCTGGTAGACAGATACAGTAAACTTCCAACTGCTTCCCTATAGGGATATTCCTTCTCCTGGACAGTTTCCTGTATCGACTTTGAATCGCTACTTGCGGGCGTGTCACAAGGTTTGGCATTTTTCATATTGTATTTTTCCAATATGTCATTTATGTAGGATCTCTGAGTAAGAATTATTCCTTCTTTTAAGTTTTTTATTTCCATACCCAGATAAGTACTTGGATTTTCATTCTTTTTCATTTCAAATTTGGTTTCAAGTTTCTTCAAAATAACTTCAATCTTTTTCTTGTCTTTTCCTATGACAAGTCCGTCATCAACGAATAGTCCGATTATTATTGACTTATCTTCGTTTATGAAAACGCATCGATCCATTTTGATTGTCTTGAATCCCAAATCAAACATCGCTTGGTTAAAAGTTTTGTTCCATGTAAATGGAGCTTGTTTTAATCCGTACAACGATTTTTTTAATCGACAAACTACTTCAGTAGTATTGCAGTCAGTCTCATAGCCAACAGGTAATTTCATATAAACTTCATCTGTTAACTCTCCGTATAAGAAAGCTGTCTTGACGTCAAATGTCATGAAGCAGTAAGATTTAGATGCGGCAATTGCTAATAAAGTTTTTAATGCAGATTGACTTACTACTGGGCTATAAATGTCTTCGAAATCCTGATTTCCTTTCTGCTCGCATCCACGTACGACTAATCTAGCTTTGTACGTACCGTCATCTTTAATCCGAAATACCCATTTGTTTGACAGTATTTTGTGTCCTTTGGCTTCTGACTTGTCAACTAATACCCAGGTGATATTTTTCTGTAATGAATCCATTTCTGATTGTATCGCCTTCTCCCAATTTCGTTTGTCGGTGCCAGTCACAGCTTCTTTGTATGTGAGTAAAGAGCAGTCATAGTCGTCATTATTTTCTGATGTAAACATGGTCACGCAGCGACTTAACTCATAATCTTTAGTCCACGCTGGTGGTCTCACGTCTCTTTGTGGTCTTCCACTTGAGGGAGATGGTTCATCAACAGGATCTTGACTAGAGCTGGAATAAAGGGAATTAGGTTCCTGAGAAGGTAAGTTCTCATTAATTTTGTTTCTTTTTTCTGGAATTTCAATTTCAATTTGTTCTGTTTCAGGTTCTGGAGTAAAATCTTCGCGTTTCTCAGCAGGGTTATCGCCATAATGCATCTTTTCGATTACTTTTACATCTCTGCTGATAACAACATCATTCCTTTCGGGTATATAGATTCTAAAACCTTTTGTATATTCCGCATATCCCAAGAATACTCCTTCTGTGGCTTTGGCTGTGAATTTTCCTCTTCGGTTTTTGTTCATCACAAACGCTCTATTTCCGAATACGTGTAGGTGATTTCCTGATGGTGTTCGTTGTACCCATTTCTCATATGGGGAATTGCCTTTGAGAGCTCTTGCTGGGCTTCTATTTATCAAATAGTTTGCAGTGTTTACTGCTTCTGCCCAAAATTTTGCAGGAATATTGGCATCTAGCATTAGACATCTGGCTTTATCCAACAGCGACCGATTTTTTCTTTCACTCATACCATTTTGCTGTGGGGTATAAGGTGCAGATAGTCTTCGGCTTATACCATTATCTTTGAGGAATTTGTCAAACGCTTTAGACCTGTATTCGCCTCCATTATCAGATTGTAGATTTTGAATTTTCTTCTTATGAAACAGTTCAACATAGTTTTTATATTCCTTGAATTTATCGATTACTTCGCTCTTTTCTTTTAAGAAATATACACAGCAGTATCTTGTATAATCGTCAATAAATGTTACGAAATACTTTGATCCGGCCATTGATTCATTCTCAAATGGGCCACACACGTCACTGTGAATTATCTGGAGCACTTCGGTAGAGATTATTTGTCCATGGCTTTGGAATGGTAGAGTGGAAAATTTTCCTTTGATACAAGTCTCACAGGTACCCAAAGTTTTTTCTTTAAAGTTGAGTCCTCGCATCATTTTATTTTTAACCATTTCTTTTAGGTCTCTTTCATTTACGTGACCTAATTTCTTGTGCCATTTCATAATTTCGCTTTCATCACTAGGCGTGAAGTTTGCTGTCTCTTCCGGTTTATCAAATTCAAGATAGTATAATCCATTTCTTCTGTTAGCTTTTAATACAGTTTTCCCGCCTTTTGTGACACTGGCTTGTTCCTTTTCAAATAGAACCTTATAGCCATGATCCGTAATTTTGCTTGCAGAAATTAGATTATTCGACAAATCAGGTACATATAATGTGTCAGAAAGACTAATTTTATAGCGTCGATCCTTTGTATAAAGTTCGGCTTTTCCTTTCCCTTTAACTTCGGTCGTATGCTTTTCTGAAGCTAGCTTTAGAGTGTCAGTCGCGGGTTTTAAATCATGGAGTATACTTTTATCACCCGTCATATGTGACGTACAGCCACTGTCAAGACACCATAAATTGCCTTTGCATTTCGACACTCCTGTTGTTAAACAGATGTTGTATGTCTTTTCTTGACCTTTAGTTTTATTGGGATTATTGGCTCTCTTCTTTGACCAACAAGCTTCTGTGGAATGCCCTTTCTTATTGCAATCCTTGCAAAATTGTACCTTTTTCTTCGTCTTTGTGTAGAAAGCTTCTGAAGTCTGAGGTTCACTCGCTTCGGTTTGCCTTCTTGCTTCGTATTCTTCTACGATTTTTATTTTTAAGATGTCAGGACTTGGCAGAGCATCTCTCGACTCAATTGCCGTTCGGAAGCTATCGAAATTTGTAGGTAAACTGTACAACATCATTATGCTTAATAACTCTGGATGAATTTTGACATCCATGTCTTCTAATTTACCTACTACATCCATAAAATTACTGAGATGGTCTCTCACATCTTCTTGTGGAGTCATTTTCTTCAATACTAGTTGCTTTAATAGCGTAGCCTTTCTTGCCGGCCCTGAACTTTGATGTACAGACTTTAGTTTATCCCATACCTCCTTGGATGTATTACATCCTTTAATTTGTTTAAGTTCTGGTGGAGATATAAGTAAAAGTAGCTCTGACCTTGCCTTTAAGTCTTCCTTTAGGAACGCACTCTTTTCTTCGGCAGTAGCAGTTGCCGCTAACGTTTTTCCACCACTAGCGTATTCCCACAAATCGTATCTTATGAGAATCGCCTGTGCTTGTAAGCACCAGGTATCGTAATTTGATTTTGTCAACGGTTCTATGCTTCTGATACTCAAGCTCATCTTAAAATTTTTATTTTCTCATTTACTTACTATTTTAAATATGCTTCTTCCATTTTACCACTAGATATTCATATAACCACGCTCTGCTACCACTGATAGGGAGGACTAGTGGCTATAGTAATTAATTAAAACCAATAATACTTGAAAAAACATTATTTTAGTATAAGAGAAAATATATTAAACAATTCAATGACACCGCACATCAAAAGATAAAAGAACAAACTTAATTCAAATTCAAATGCAGTGCATCATAGACAATCATAAGTGGACAGCATCACGACCTTCCAACATATACTATCAATCTTTATGTCTCAAACGGATGGACCGATTTTGATTTAGTTTGTTTGAAAGGTGACTTGATCGAGTTATAAAACATAATACTTGTTACTTTGCACATAATTTTTAAAGGGAGTTTTTATCCTCAACTTTTAGGATGTATTTATTTTGGTATGTGTGTAGTATCTACCTACATGTTATGTATTTAAAAAAAATACAAAATGGCCGTTTTTAATTCTTCAAAAATAAACCTCTTCGTAGTTATGGGTAAATAGGCTTTGTGGAATGAAATGAAATGGCTGTGAATCGGCACTCATTGTTCTATGGGCACACTACTCTATTAGCAATTTTTTTTGTAACATATATTCCGGGCCTACATTCAATTGATATTAATATTACTTGCAAAAGGATCGGGTAAGAAAACCATTCAATTTTTTACACAAACAATACTAAATTGGTTAATTCCCAGAAAGGTACAATTAAAAATTCAATGTCTTGGTAAGTTGTAGATGATGCGGTGCCGTTAACTTGTAGCTGATGCAGTCATTTTGCATTATTTCATTGTCATCTTTAGGCAAGAAAGATGTCATGGCGCAGGATTCTGCTGAAAATCAGACAAGAGACAAGGCACAAACTAGACAATGTGTGCAAAATGAACTCCTGATGACATCTGAGCACCTACCCTAGTTTTCTAAAGTACTGAAATAAATGAACTCCTAGAAATTTTAAACAAAACTATCTGATATGGATTTTATAAAATTTTATTCAAGCACAAACATGAGAAACATCGAAGCATGCATTGAAAATATAATTGCTACACTACTATATCTAATTTATAGTAATCACGGATTGATTATCTCAATAACTCTCCGGTCATAGTTAGCTTTCGATTAATTATTATGAATTTTACGATTATTTTACATTTATACAGATAGGTACATCATGGCATTCATGACACGCCGCAGTTTACCAATATCAACTGTACGTTCCTAAACACCTACATAATATTATATCCTAACGTGATGGAATATTCAATTTGTTTCTACAGATATAATCTTATATCATTTCATAAAATTACTTTTTATCTATTAAATAGATTTCATTTATTACTTAAGAATCCTTTCCCTACCTCCACCACAATAATAAGACATTTTAAGCAACTTCTAGAACTCCATCATGGTTTCTGTTGTAGCCGAGTCAAGTGCATAAACAATTTGGTGGATTTTATTAAGTTTGCAAATCACACTAAAGAAGAATGTTAAGAGTTATCAAAATTAGAAACCACTACATAAAACAAAAGTCGAAACCTTACATAATTGCTCGTCGGTCGACATAAAAGGGTTAAATACAAGTATGTATAGATAGAGTATATAAATTGCTAGTATTTTCCGTGATCGTCGGTCCAGCGGCTCCTCGTTGGTATTTCCAGGGTAGATTCGGGTGAGACGGCCGTCGCAGAGGTATATTGCACACATTGCTAGCGATATCAATTATGTCGGAATGTTGATCTATCGTTATCATAAATCGCACATTGACTTCTAAGTGAATTAGGGCTTTCAACTGAATTTCCCACAAAGTTAAAAGAGGTAATACAAAGATACATAAGATCCCATTCCGACATGTGAAATAACAAACAAATAACGCCCGCCGAGTACAATTGTTTAGTGACTTGAAAATGTACTTTTTTAACGGTAAACTAAATGTTGTAACATGGAGTTACGAAAAAAACGAATCGTTTACAATCCATTGCTCGATCGAAGTCTCAAAAGTAGTCGCGGTCATGTTGCGTGCAATTGTTCTAGACGCGCGTGCGCTATATCAGTTAGCAACCGTACCTTGCCCGGATCACTCGACTTGAGCGTCCAGGCGCGTTCCTCTTCCCTCGGCGCGTCGCGTGCCGGCGAAAACAAAACACCATATTCGGTAACAAATAAGGCACTCGTATATTTCATTCTAGTTTCGTGTGTATAAAAATAATAAATCTTTGGCGTTATGCGGTATCGGCGGCCGTCGGCGTGATGCGGCCGCGCTGTCCCGTCGGACGGACGCCTCGAAACGATCGCCCCGAGCCCGCGGCGATCGTCGACCGGAAATAATCGCGTCAATTGTTTATTACTAGAATCGAATGCCAATATTTACTCGCGTATCGAAAGCGTCCCGCCACCGTCCCACGGCGCGGAGAGCGCGGCCGCTCGCGGCTGCGTCGCGTCACCCGAATCATTTCCACTGGAAATATCCGACTTTCCATCGGTGCCGGTGTCAGGCGGGGCCCTCGCGGGGCTCTGGCGCCGCGCCCGAGCCCCTCTCTCCGTCCTGTGAGAATATGTCGTCGGAGGCCGGCACGGAGGGCGAGGGGGTCCGCTCCGGCGCGGGGGCCCTCTCTTCGGGGATCTCCCTCGGAGGTTCCTCTCCGAAGCTCGTATCTATCGCATCGCCTGCGTCATACAAATCGGCCATCGGTTCGACAACCGGTTCAGCGACGGGCTCGCTCTCTACCGAAGCGGCGGAGCTCGGCTCTTCGCTCGGTTCACTCCGTTCACTAGAATCTTCTTCGCTCGGGCGCGAGTTCTCCTCTCGGAAGTCGGGCGGGGAGGGATTCTCGTCCCGGGGCTCGTCTGCGCTTGGCGCCGGGTCGGCGTGTCTCGGAGACGGTTCATCATGGCTCGGCGCCGGGTCGGCATGAATCGGCTCAGGGTCGGTCTGTCTCGGGGCCGGTTCATTATGGCTCGGCGCCGCTTCGGCGTGGCTCGGCTCGGGAGCGTACGGTTCATCTTTGGACTCTACCCTCTCGCCGAGTTGTTCGGCGGGCGGCGCCTCGGCCGGCAGCGGCACCTCGAGCCCGAGCAGCGCGGCGAGGGCGGAGGCGTCGGCGTCTGTCGGCTCGGCGTCGGCGTCGGTCGGCGCAGCGTCGGCATCGGTCGGCGCGGCGTCGGCGCCGAGCTCAGCCGTCGTCGGTTCGTCGGCGGCGCGTTCCTCCGCGGCGCCCCACCGCGATTTCCTGTCCTTATCCCTCCGCGAGGCCCGCTCCTCTCGCGCTCTCTCCTCTCTCGGTTTCTCTTCCTGTGGTTTCTCTTCCGGTTTCTCTTCGCACGGCTTCTCCTCTTTAGGTTTCTCCTCTCGCGATTTATCTTCCCGCGGTTTCTCGTCCCTAGGTTTGTCGTCGCGCGGTCGCTCCTCCCTCGGCTTGTCGTCCCTCGGGCGCTCGGTGGAGCGGTCGTTCCTCGGGCGCTCGTCGAAGTTCCTCCTGCGGTCGGGTCGGTTGAACCGCTCGTCGGGCCTGGCGCGGCGGTCGCGGCGGCGCTCGTCCCAGTCGGGCCGGTCGGCGCGGTCGGGCCCGGCGGCGCGGCGGTCGGGCGGCCAGTCCCGGTCGCGGTCGCCGCGGGCGCCGCGCTCGTTGAAGGGCGGTTCGCGGTCGTCGAACCTTCTGTTGTTTCGTTCGAAGAACTCCGGCGGTCCGTCGAACGGTCGGTCTCCGTCGAACTGTCTCGGTCCGTCGAAGAGCGGTCTCGGTCCGTCAAAGAGCGGCCTCGGTCCGTCGAAGAGCGGTCGCGGCCCGTCGAAAGGCGGTCGCGGTCCGTCGAAAGGCGGTCGGTTCATGTCGAACGGCATCCTATTGAAGGGCGGCCGTTCAAACCGCGGCGGACCGTCAAACGGGGGCCTCTCGAAGGGCGGCCGGTTGAAGGGCCCCATGCCGTTGAAGCGCGGCCCGAAGGGGGGCCCCGGCGGCCCGTCCATCCAGGGGCCCGGACCTGCAATCGAGAATGATCCGTGAGATAGAGCGAGCCGACCTACGAATATAACGAAAGAGGTTGCTACGATCCGTACCTGCCGGCGGCGGCCTAGGCCTAGGACCTCTCATTCTTAACCTTAGTTCTGGAAATTAAAAGAGTCTTTAATTTCTTATCTAATTCTATTATAATTATTAATTTAAACGAAAGAGAACGAACTAAAAGGAATTGAAATGCTTCATGGCGGAATGAAAAAGATAGAAAGAAGTGTAGTTGAAATTAAATAAAAAGAAACCACAATAAATGAAAGATAAGAAAATTTTATAAAGTCTCACCGGCGCGGAAGGGTGCTCCGAGCAGCGACTGACGTGGCGCGGGCGGGCCCCACTCTTCGCCTGTAGCGCCCAGGGGCTCCGCTGCGAGACCTGACACACAGCAGAGTCAATATTGGACTGTACAGTACTTTTCAGGTGGATATACCCTATGGTTCTAATGCTGAGTGGTATGGTAAAAGCGAGTGCTAATTCCGAACATAATATTTTAACAAGAAACATAAAGGAAGGTGCCCCCGCACTGGGATTTGAACTCACACTCGCTGCTTGGAAGACGGATGTTCTTCCAATAGGCTACCACCGATTTATTAGCATTTGATGTTTATAATAAAGAAACATTTACAGTGCACAATACTTTCATCTGAAGGTGACTGATTCGTCACCACTTTACTAGTAGGTTCATCGTTGCTATTTGCTCGAATCAATGCTCATGCTAGCGCATCTCCATTTGTAAACAAATGCTGCTAGACCATCTCACCATTATCCATATTAGGTCCATCGTTGTTCTGTCTGTCTCCGCCTGACCTATCCCCCCTTTCGTCCCCCCTCATCTCCCGTCCCTCCGGCTCCTCCCGAGGCTTGTCATCACTCCTGCTGCCCGCCTTCCCGTTCGCCATTTCCCAGAGGCGCTCCTGCAGTGACTTCTCTGGGATGTCGTTGGTCCCATGACGGGGTGACTTTTCTCTGCTTGTTCTGTGTGAAGCGTAGATGTATTTGTTTTAGGCAGGTTAGTATTATAATTAGATATAGGTTGAAAATACAAGGGTAAAAATGAATGTGTGTTTTGTTGGTTTTTATTTTTATTTTTACCCATATGGCTTAAATCGGGGCTTTTAGTATATCTTCTATTCTAAAATATACCATTGAAATAAAATGATTTGTGTTTATTTGTCAGAATTGTAGGTAGTATAATTATGTTGAGAGGTGGTACAGCAATTATTACCCATTAAATTATATGACTCGGAAAGAAGATTAAAATTCTGCCAATAGTGGCGACCAAATATTAAATTAAGGTTATTAAATTTATTAGATTACATTAGGTACAAAATTTAGAATTGTAAATATTGTTTATTTCAATAAATTGAAATATTATTTAAAGGCTATGTGATAAAAGATAACACTGTTACCTGTTGTTGTTATCCCTATTAGCTCCGAAGCGGTCGCGCTCTCTGTCTCGCTCTCCCCTGTCCCTGTCGCGACGGCCACCGCGGTCTCTCTCGGCTGGTCCCCTTTCTCTCTCTACTGTCCCTCGGTCACCTAAACCCCTGTCTCTCTCTCCTAGGCCCCTATCTCTCTCTCCTAGGCCTCTATCTCTTTCTCCTAAGCCTCTGTCTCTCTCGGCTGGTCCTCTTTCTCTCTCGCCTAAGCCTCTTTCCCTCTCGGCCGTTCCTCTGTCTCTATCGCCTAGGCCTCTTTCTCTCTCGGCTGTTCCTCTGTCTCTCTCTCCGAGGCCTCTTTCTGGTGGTCCTCTGTCTCCTCTATCCCTTCGCTCGTCTCGTCCTTCCCTGTAACAAAGTAAAATAAACTTGCAGACTCCATAACTTCTTACATACAATCGGAGATAGGCTTTTGGATGAAACATCGTAGTGACAGTCTTTCCCAATAGCTTTTCATATCGATCTAAGCGCTAAACTTTAAGTATTAGATAGCCGTAAGAGAAACCAGTTTTTTTAAATAAATCATTCATTCATTCAAGACAGACAGATAGGTTAGACATACAGCGTTATAGCAGTTTAGCTAATAAATCCTACCACCACAATGTTTCAGTACAAAGGTTTAATATAATAGTTACAATTAGTGCATTAACTATTAAAGTTTGTAGTGTTTAACTACATAATAGTCTCACATCTTTTCTATTAATATTCTACTTTGATCAAACTGCTATCCAATTACTGCAAGAGTTCATTTTGTATCCTAAGCCAGCAAAAACGAACAAAAAATAGAAAACGTACCTTTCTCTATCCCCTCTTCCCCCTCGTTCGTTCCCCCTGTCCCTCCTGTTATCTCTATCCCTGTCCCTCCCCCGGTCTCTGTCTCTCCTGTCGCCACGGTCTCTGTCTCGCTCTCTCCTCTCTCTGTCTCTATCCTTCCTCTCGTCGTCCTGCTTGTCGTCGAGAGGGGGCTGGCTGAAGGGGGGAGGTTCGGACGCGTTGAAACCGGGCGGCGGTTCCGACGCGTTGAACGGAGGCGGCGGCTTCGACAAAAGGGCTTGGATCTGTTTAGAAAACATTGCTGTTAATTATATTATCATTATAATGTTTATAACTGACCAATTCTTATGGCGCAGACCAAATTTCACTTCTTCACTCCTGTCAAACGATTTGTTATCACTTTCTTATCATAAGGAACGACAACAACAATTATGGCAATAACTAAAGTGTTGTCATATTTAACTTTAGTTAGCGCCAACGGAATTTGTACGACAACTGTGCCAATTCAATTATTACAAACTAGTCCAAATTTTTGTTAAGTCCTCTGTCAAATGATTTGTTCTCAGTTTTCAACCTTGAGAAAACAAAGGAGCACTAAATGTACAGCCATCCAAATAGCTTCTAGTATAATTTGTGCCAACTGAATTGGTACCAATAACTTCTTAGCCTTCCAAGCTGCACTAACATTTGACCATGTTGAAATCGACATCTGTCATACACTTTTACGTACTCTGCAGTTGTAGCATGGTCGATATGTTAATGAACTCCAACAGAAGAAAACAAAAATCAAATTAATAAAAATTCTATAAAACTAAAATGCAGCTAATTATTGCAGCCAATGCAGCCAATTAGTAGGGACTCACAGACAGACATCAATCGGGTGTTTAATTATCATAGTTTTTTTTTTAATTTTAATCAAGAATCGAGAAACGGTAACAAAAAAAGTTATTACAGTTTAGAATACAGGGTCATGCTCTCAAAAATAAACTGTAATATGTATGTTATATTACAATTTAATTGCTTTAATAATCTAACACTGTAACTAACATTAGCATCATTATTGGAAATGAGATATTTACCATGTTATTATATTTGCTTACAAAATAATAATATTAACTACAAGACAGAAACTACAATGACCATGGTACTATAAACACCAATATTCAGAGCAAATTTGTGTGGTTCACACAAAACTTAGCTCTGTGCGGGACACGAACCCGCAACCTCACGCTTCGCACTTACACCGTCGAAAACAAACATAAAAAACTTGGTAAAACCCCAGATAACATAACTTTAAGATAGTGTAGAGTTTGCAGTGAATACCGTACATCACACAGCAACATTTGAAGTAGAATGTATGAGAAAGTTAGACAGAAGCACACAGAATAACTACATGCAAGTGCCCAATACAACATTAACATATACATAGAAACATACTTGTTCTAATAACAGTTCTCTCTGTGTGTCGTCTATGCTTATCTGCAAGAAAACTCTTATTTAGTATAAGGTCGCCTTGTATTTGTTATTTTATAATACTATGTAACTCTAGTTTACCAACTAGAATCCCCGGGATAAAACTTAGCTTAAAGCACTCAGGGATAATCTAGCTTCCTATTAGTCAAATGATTTTCAGAATCAGATCAGTACTTCCGGGACTACCTTCTACAAACTATTAAAGAATCTTTACCTCTTTATAATAGTGGTGTAGATACGTTATGTACACACTCAATAATGAAAGATCAGTTTCAGTACATAATTCATCTCTCAGAGTAGCTCATTCACAAATGAAGAACATACAAATTAACCATAACACTTGTGCACCTACTCTGTGGCAAAATACAAAACTATTCATATGGGCCTGGACTACCACTGGATTGTATCAAGGAGAACCGGCGAGAAACAAAAACGGTAATATTCTTAGTACATACATCAGTGTTACTAAAACACTTGAGCAGACTACCTTAGTATTCTGCAGAGTTGGCATGTGCAAGCTGATATTCTTCATTTATTACTCACACATATGCCTTTTTTTCATGCGCTAAATGTGGGTGAAAGTACGTAAAAATATACATTACAATGTGACCAAAACAAAAGAATGAAGAAGGTTCATACAAACTGTTTGTCTTTTACATTTGGGCGAGCAGTATATTGGCTGGCGATTGTGGCGACGCGGATTGCGCGGGGTAGAGTGTGCTTTCTCTATGTAGTATTTTTTGTATTCATTTTGTAAGTGTTTACCTGATCGGGCAGTAGTGCTGATATCGAGGTGTCATTTCCATTCGAGCTGTTTTCCTCCGGATGGGCCATGTCTTCTGTGTCAAGATCCATGGCATCGTCGCTCTGGTTGGTCTCGTTTGATCGCTGCTGTGATGGGAAAATCTTTTAAAAATTAAACCTAAAAATTAATAGTTATTTTTAAATGCCACTTATTTTCTTGTATCGTAACACTTGCTCACATTTTACGTTTGAATTTAAAAAGTAGATTATAAAAATATATTCTAAGGTGAGTGTGTCGGTGAAGAATACCATACAAGATAAATTCGTTTATAGTCAAGCGTAAATTTAGCTCACATACACAATCACAGCACCATTTTTCAAGTTACCCCATTTCTCGTACTATCATTTAGGTAAGTATTGCTAAAAAAAATGGGATGTGGCTGTGTTGTGGACCCGATCGTGTTTACGTGAATATGTAAATGATTGCCTCCCACAATGGAGGTGCAGAGTGCAGTTACCGGCGGCGGGCGCGGCGGGCGCGCCGGCGGCGGCCGCGCCGGCAGCGGCAGCACGGCCACGCCGCCCAGCAGCCCGCCCACGCCCAGCAGCCCGCCCAGGTAGCTCGGCACCATGCCTGCGGAGAACGCAACAACATGCTTTATTTGCTTCAAACGGGAACACGCAGTAAACTGACAATGAGAAGGACCTGACGCGTTCCGCTAAACCGAATCTAACTCTAAGCATCACTTGCATCATCAAGAGGGGGACGATGACATAGATTGATTGTAGGATATTATTTTCGTTAACTTATTATCGACAGGCTATTCCTCAGCAGCCAGAGCACTGAATAGAAGACGCCTCGTATCGATTACAAAAGAATTAAAAAAAATACAATCAATTTGATTTTTCCACAAAATTATTCATTCCACACCAAATAGCTAACCTGGCTGAGGAGTCATACCCGGCGGGAATCGTAATATCTGCCCACCGTCATTTTGTAAGCCTGTTGAAAAAAACAACACATAATTAACTTTCAAATTACTATGGTTCAAAATACATTAACTTCATATGCGACGAAAACGTGTAATCTCCTCCATATGCCGTTATGGAGTAAACACGTTCGTTTCGCATTTGAGCGACTCATTTACGAGGTTGCCACTAAATCGTTCTACTCGTATGTTAGTGATTGTACTGTCAGCCTCATAATCATAAGTAGCTAGTAAGTGAAGTTTACCTGGAACTCCTGGGGGTAAACTGGGTGGCCTAATCCCGGGCGGGAGGCCGGTCTGCATCCCTGGGGGCATCCTGTAAGATTTACAATCATTTGTAGTTTTCCCACTACTGTCTATACTTGTGTGTGTTCTAGGTAGCTAAACTCTAATTATTGCTTATAGGAAATTAGCTGACTGCCAGAGAAGTGGAGGAGTTGTAGTCATACATTAGTAACAACACCGTCTCCTCTGAGACATGAATGAATGCTAATAACAACTATTTTTGAAAAAAGTTAAGAGTTTTTTTTTAATGTTTCTTTTCAAACAATACACAAAAACACAAAAATGAACTCCTCTTATGTGTAATTTATAGACACAATCGATCAGATAATCACATCCAGATCGTGGCCTAGATGCACCCTTAGCCATGAAAATTAAATAAAATATAGTTAGGGTAATTCTTACCCAGGTGGAGGCATTCCAGGCGGCATTCCCATGTTGGACATATTAGACATGTTGGCCATGTTAGCCATGGTGGACATCGCTGGCATATTGGGCATGCTAACAGCCGGCATGGAGAGGTTGCCACCAGCCAGGGGAGAGCCCATGGCGCCGCTTGATAGATCTGGAAATAAACGTAGATCTTGTAGAATGTGTATTTTTTTCAAGCGTTTGTGAGTATTATTTTTGTGTGCCTGTCAAGTTTAGATGACAATACAATATTATGGTGACAACGAGCCGATCTGATGATAAAGACAGGTAATATATGATGGAGAACTCAGTGCCAAACAGTAGATAGATAGTGGTTGCGATTTTTATCAACTTGCAATACTGAAAACTTTGTACACACTAAAGCTGCCCGACTGCCTATATCAGTGGGTTAACTGTGCCATAACATAATCCCAGTTCAGAGTAAACACGTTGCGGTGGGTTGAGCCAATAAGTCAAAAGACTCACCCGGTGGCACCTGCGCCCGCAGCGGTGGCGGCACGGAGGGCGGCAGTGGCAGCATACCCACTGACATCATCGACATGTTGTCCATCATCGTTTTCGGCAGGATCTGTGGGATAGGAAAGTACTAGTTATAGGAATATTGAGTCACAACTGAATGTGCACGCGGGTCTGCGTCAACACAAATAGCAATTTAATAGCGCGACCTTAGCAAGTGCTATAATAACTAGATATTTCCACCAGTGTCGGAAATAAATAAACACCGTGTCGTATTTTTAAATTTCTGGGAAAATATGGAATTATTTTTAATCATGTTCGTAATCGTGATTTTTCAAGTGATATTACTGACCACCACGAGCTCCTATTACTTTCTCCGATTTTCCAGAAAGTTAATACCTTGTTTATTTTGAAAAATCAGTCTACAGTGGAAGCTATTCAATCAGTGGACGTCTTGTACAATGGACACTCACTCTGGGCGGTAGCCAGGGCGGCAGCGTGTCCTCGTCGCAGGCGCCGCCGTCCTCGAAGGCGTCCAGCGACAGCGCGCCGAGCGCCCAGCGCGCCTGCAGCGCCTGCCACGGCAGGTACGACACGCCGAGCTCGGCCTCCCAGTAGTCCTTCCAGTCGCGTCCTTTCACGCCCTTGCCGGGGGCCCACGCTACCTGGAATTCAAATAGTGTATCTGTGTATAATAATCTTAATTTTCGTGTCGTTTATCCGACGTGAGACTGGGCATTTTAATTGAAATATCAAAGGTACAAGATTAGTTGGCTCTGTTAGACTGTGATGAAAGTGAATCTGCCCAGAGAATGCTGGACTTTTTTATAATAAAATTGTATGGATTGAGTTAAAGATGCTACTATCTAACGAAATAGTGCTTTATATTCACATTGATATCACATCCATCCAAGTAACTATATTTTACAAGCCTTTATCTTGCAATGTTTGTTTGTATCTTCGGGTCAAATCTTGCAAATCAATTATAACCCTGTTCCCGTTGTTGAATTGAGTTGAAATTTTGCATGCCCCTCAAGTTCCGATGACTCATTTGGATCAGCTTGCAGTATCGGATAAGTATTTTATAAAAGATTGACGGGGAAAAAAAAATTTATAGCAAAAAGTTATTTCTAACTAGTACTAAAGCCATGTCTTGAAAAAGTTTGACGTTTCCAGCAGTATGTACGACTGTTTTTGTTTTATGACAACATAAATACGTCGATAGAGGCCACACTTGGTGCTTCGAAATGGTGTTATAATAATCAACAACCGGACCACAGAACACTTATCTACAGACTTGGAGTAAAAGATTAAAAGAGTTAAAACTTACAGTAATCTCTTTAGAGTGCAGTTTATGTTTGTTCAACTTCTGCAGCGCCTTGAACGCGTCACGTCGGCGTTCCATAACCACGAAGGCGCAGCCCCGAGGCGCCACCACATCGATGGACACCACACCGCCCACGCCTCCGAACAGATCAGATAGCTCTTCTGGAGTCGCCAGCTTTGAAAGATGGCCCACCCAGAGGGTAGTACTGCATACTGTGGAGAGAAAAGAAAATACATTAGGAGCCTGGGCAGTTCTCATCATTAGCCTATTACGTTGGCACTACTGAGGTATGGACTAGTTCAGTTTGATATCCTATTCTTATTCTATTCTATTATTCGTCAGTTTCCCTGAGATGTCTTCATTGAAAATTGATAGTTGTCATTGTATAATACTGAGGTTTTAAACCAGGTTCTATTCGGATTGTTACTGCTTCACTGTCAAATCTCTATTTGGCTCCCAAAAATTTGAATATTAAAAACAACACCCACCACTTAGATTCTCTTTTTTGATGGGAGGTAGTCCTTTCTTCTCCCGTTCTTTTTGTTTCTCCCTCTCCGCTTCCCTTTCTTTGTAGTTCTTCTCTCTCTCTTTTTCTCTTTCTTTCTCCCGCTCTCTATAAACATAGACAAAAAAGTTATTATTATTAGCTATTCAATAATTATATATGGCATACCCAGAACTAGGTACATGGACAAAAACACTTGGAACTTTTCTACATATGAATACTTGTGTATACTTCTGTTCACAGTATATCTGGCTATTTTATTTAATGTCATTGTAAAACATACAGACAGCATTCATAATCGTGCATGAAAGGACGATAAACTCACCCAAAAAAATCAAACCTATGCAGCAAAAAGGAAAACAGAAGTAAAAATAGGTTTGTGGTATATACAATACATCTACATACGCCTCATCTTAATTAGGACTGTCTGTTTCCCTACACCCGAGCAGAGCTAAGATCTGTATTTTTCTACAGCTACATAATGATGCCTTCCAAGAAGAGGGTTGTGAGTTCAAATCCCAGTCCGAGCACATACCAATTTGTTTCTTGTAAAACATAACATATGTAATTATAACTTTCTTATTTGTGAAGGAAAACAATGTGAGTAAACCTACATATCTAGCTGACAATCAGGTCGGAGGTGGGTATGTTATCCGCCAATCCAGATCGAGCCCGCCGTGGTCCTAATCCTCCTCACGAAAGTGAGGGTAGACCAATACTCAGCAGTGGGCTGATGTGGGTTGACGACGATGATGATGATGGTGATGATGTGGGCTCACCTTTCACGTTCTCTCTCTCGCTCCCGGTCGCGGCGCCTCCGCGGCGAGCGCGAGCGGGAGCGTGACCCGCGCCGACGACGTTTCGGAGATTTTGAGCGCGAGCGGTGACGCCGCGACTTGGGAGACGGACTCCTGGAAACATAGATTACAAGTTGAGAAAATTCACACTCCTAGCCTACAAGCTGAGGTAACCTAAGGAACCATAACAGTTAAAAAAAATCTCAGACATTGGTTCTAACATCTCAGGAAATAATGCACAGTAATTTTACTTGAAACAGTGCCCTTCAAACCAGAACACAGTAATGTTTGCACATTACTGCTTGGCGGATGAATATCTGGTGGTACTTCTTCAGGCGGACCTAGCAGAAGAGCCCTCCCACTACATGACTTTCCACTTAAGAATCTCCTATTACAAAGGCCAGTTCAATATGAAAGCTTTATTCATTAACATGTAGAGAATGCAATGAGAATGCATTGACTCCGTAGAGCTCACCTAGAATCATTAGCATCTGGAATTTCTATTACTGTAGGCCCGGAGTCCACAAACTCTATATCAGACTCATTGTTGCCCATGTCATCCTTGATATCATTCTGCTTTTGTAGGTCTTGTGCGCTCTGTAATGAGAATTTGGCTTTATACAATAAGGTACTACCCATTCAATGTGTTTTGTTGCAAAATTTAAACTTAATTGCGTACGGTAAGTCAGAATCCATAGCCAGTGAGGCTTATCAGCCGCTAGACCGTCCACACGGAATGGGTAATTATTTCTGCCAATACACATTATTATAATAAACATGATTAATTTGACATTTTTCCCAGTCAAATGAAGATGTTTACCATTACAATATCTATCCCCATTTAGCTTGTTTTTTGTTTCTGTACAATGTGAGCTACTCACCAAGAATGGAAGATTTTGGTTTTGTTGCATTTGCTGCATATCTGACATCATGGGCATGATGTTCTGAAAACGATAACAAAATGCATCAAAATAATAATAATACTTAATCGCTGGCTGACGAGATGAAGGAAAAGACAAATGTTATATTATTGTTTCAGGATATCTACAAGGTTCACATTGTAATAATTCACTTGTTAAGTTGGTGTTTAGTTACTACACCTTTATATAACATGCCCAACTGTAGTGTTAGGGTACTCACTGGTAACTGAATGTTAGTCATCATCTGCATTTGAGCCTGCAAGCTGTGCAGTTGCCTCATGATCTCTGGGTTTGTAAGTATGCTGTAAGATAACAATAAAATATTTTAGTACTGAATTAATATATCAATGATAAACCCAGATCAACAGATTTTCATGAACTTTGCATTCTTGTTTTCTGAGATCTATAATCTGGAAGTTATCAAGTTGAGAATGAATAGGTATCTTTTAGGCATGCATGCTCCACAGTCGACTGCATCATCTCTTACCATCAGGCGGTCAAATAATTGTCTATTCGCAATAAAAAAATGTTATCTGTAAGATGAAATCAGAAACATTGGCATGCTTTTGAACTAAGGCTCTATCAACCATTATAACTAAGTTCATCATCCACTCATTACCTTGCCATAGCATCAGTTGGATTCTGATTGATTTGCTGCTGACTCTGCCCATGACTGCTTGTGTAAGTGGTGTGACTGGCCGAATGACTTGTGTGGCTGGAGTGCGGAGGCAGTGGCACGGCATCCATCATCTGCTCATCCTCGCTGTCATACTCAAAGTCGTTCAACAGCTTCCGGTTGAATTTCAGGTTGGACTGGCCTGAGGGCTCATCTTGGAACTGGAATTAAACAAGAAGAAAATAAGTAAAAAAACGAGTCATGATCCCATAAAAAAGTCCTAATAAGATCAATTCCTCAAATGATGTCCGAGTGACTAACTATGGGCACATTCCATAACTTTTATACTTTATAGGCCTGTGAATAGATTAACACATTTACTGCTGAAAACACAGAAGTTTTCTTTTTATATCTTTATGCAGGTGCGGGAAAACACACCTGTTGTGTTAGCACAGCTTACATGCTGGCTGTGTGGCGAAACACAGACTTGTTAGTGTAATGCAGTGCTACTATAATGCAGTGCGGCTAACACAGACAGCCCACCATTGCTAGAAAACACACACGGTCCGTAACGGTGCCTAGATGTAAAATCTGGTTCAGCAGTCAATGTGTTAAGCATAGGTTTTACCTGATCTCCGCCCATAGGTGATGACATATGAGGTGAATGCTGGGCTGGCATAGGCGACATCTTGTCAGATATGTTGTGACTCAAATTCAAACTGCTTCCTGTAATATGCAGTAAACATATCATTGTACAACTGTAAATGGTAGGATCTAACCACTTGTTGATCAAAACATATCCCTCAAATCTAATGCAGACAGTTAAGACTTTCACTGCCCCTGACGTGCCTGTGCATTTGCTTAGGAATAATAGGCACTCAAAAAAGTTTGCCGAGCAGTGAATAGTTAAACAAAAAATAAAAGATTCTACGTAATAAATGTGCGACACATGACAGATTAATGTCTGCATGCGGCATTTACAGAAATGATACATTTTTAAATGTTGTCTGGCCAGATCCGTGATTTGCATATTCACAGTTAGTCTACAAGTTAATGCACAATCGGTCAATGAAGATCTATCACTCTTTACAGCATTGATATTTAGAACATACCGTTAGCAGTATTGTTCTGCTGCTGCAGTATCTCCTGGTGCAGCGGGTGGCTGGGGTCGGCCATATCCATCAGGGGCTGGATCACTTGTGCACTGAACACATTGTTCTTCTGCCAGAGGTTCAGCACCCGAATTATGTTACGCTGGAAGTTTTGTATTACAATATTAGATGAGAATACATTGCTCTGGAGTCTCCTACGTTACTATGTCACCAGGAAATAAATTGGATTTCATTTTGTTCAATGGAAAAAGTTTCCTTAGTTTTTGAATGGATATTTTTTTGTAGCGGTTTACATTATTATCTACTAGGGATTAGAATGAACTATTTACTAGGGCATCATTCACTCCCATATCGACACTATCCATTGTTCACTCAGATATATTTTTCAAGGAATTTTTTTTTTTTTTTAAATCAAGCATTCAAGTTACTTATTATCCTAGCTTGTTTGGTGTTATCCGGTGCACTGATAAGAGCGAGACGAGCTATAACCTAAAACAAATTTTATATAACTAACCTTATCTTCAGGAGGACACCTGAAGAGGTTTGCGAAGGTCTGTTGCATGTTCTTAGCAAACCGCGGCGCGAACACATCCTTGTCTTGTCCAAACTGGTGCCGCGACTGCCGTACTATCGAGTCTATCACGTAAAGACCTGGCACTTTGTACTCTGGCTTGCACTTTTGAATAAACTTTTCCACACTATGCACAACATGCTTGTAAACTTTTATGGCCTTTATAGCACCTTTGGTGATAGCACTCATCTTTGCCTTTGATATAGGGGGTTTGTTGTCGTACAACCCGGATAACTGCAACAAGAATAAAGTTAGAATGATGCCACGGAACATCTTCGTAGATGAACAGGATATTTTCTAAAATTTACCTCCGCGTTGAACGCTTTAACCTCCGGCATATCCATTTTGTTTCTTTTATCTGTTTAATGCTAAAAATTAACTAAATACACAGTCAATGAAACATAGACGCAAAATAGAATTCATTTTCGCAGCGCATCAACACGCTGAGAATTACAAAATGGCGTCACGGAGAAATATGTGAGTGTGACCAACTTGTAGGAACCCATTATTACCAATCAATTGGATAAAAGCGAACTGACCTGATAATGAAGCTTGATTAAATTATACTTTATGTTATTTTGAAAATTATTTGCAGTGTGTATGATCGAAGGGGAATTGAACGCGATTGAATAGAATAACAGGAATAAAAAAATCTTTCAGTTATTTTCAGACTCCTTATGATTTTCAGGCTTTCTAATTTTACATTTTACCATGCTTGCACGAAAAAAATGTTTTCATTTGTGCATTCCTACCAAAACTGTAACAACTTGAAAAACATCAACGGAACTTCCTGAGTCAAATTAGGAAAATAATCCTACCCAAGACGCAGGAAACTGCAACTTATGGTCACACTCAGTCACTGACAGAACATGGAAGTAGAATTATGAGATAACGGACATCACTGACAATAATAATTGACATAGATTCTAGAAATAGCGTTTGATGGAAACTCAGCGTCTCTATTCTTTATAACTCAGCGTTGTACCTCAGAATAAGAACAAGCTATCGATGGAAGCGGTGGTAGGATCTTCTGCCTTCCAAGGAGAAGGACGTGAGTTCAAATCCTAGTGCAGGCACGTACCAATATGTTTCTGTAAAAGCATATTTTATGTACGTAATTATCACTCGCTTTTCGGTGAAGGAAAACATCGTAAGGAAATCCACATACCTACCTGAAAATTATTTCGATGGTAGGTATGTTATCCACCAACCCAGTCGGGGCACCCGTGGTGGATTATGGCCTAACCCTCCTCACGAAAGTGAGGGAGACCCATGCTCAACAGTAGGGCTCAACGATATGGGTTGATGATGATGATCGATGGAAGAATAAAAGGCAACTGCGGTCTCACAGCTCTCCTATTCACATTTAATAGTACAGCGTACACGAGAGTGAGTGAAACATAATACCTCTCTTGGTTTTTATTATTTCAATAAGTCCACAAGATAGACAGTCACAGAAGATAAATGGTCAGGTTGTCTTTGGGGTTTTCTATTTGCTATGTTACTTTATTAAATCACGGGGTTGAAAGCTTGGTAAACGAAACATTTGAACAATAAAATTAATGACATGATGCCAATTTAGTATGGATTCCATTCAGTATACTAAAACTTCCTTGCTTAGTACTTATGAATGCGTTCATAAAAAAACATTCAAGACTAATTTTGTTTAAGTTCATTGCAAAATGGTTCCTAAAATAAACTTCGACCAATCACAGATTCCTACTATAACAAGTACTAATATCCAACCAATCAACGTATCTACATCTAAACGTCATTTCGATTCGAATTATAGATTGGTTGGTTGGTTATTTTCAATTCATTGAAGTATTGACCAATTTGGTTGGTCAATCAATTGTCATTCATCTGTCATTCATGCATTTTGTTTGTAATTTCAAGATTGCTTGTCAGCTTGTTTGGATAAAATAAAAAATACTCAAATAATAATTATTACCAGTGCAGTAGTATCTGTGTGACTGTGTTAATTTTATATCATTATGGCTGATGAATATGCTGCAGTTAAACGGGGGAAATTAATATTAAAAGGAGAGAAGCCCAAGTAAGTGTACTGCAAACGCAAACCAACACAAAACTAAACGTCGCCGAGCGGCTCAGACAATAACGAATATATTGAACTCCCCACCGTAGCCCCTTAGTAAATAAGAGTTGAAGCCTCATCAAACTCAGTTTCTTATATTCATTCAGATGCAAATACTTTCTGTAGTACCCTAATACCTATCTAAATTTTGACAGTACTTCCAAGACTCCCTACTCATTAAACATTTCAGAGCAAAGAAACGCAAGCACAAAAGTAAGGAACACTCCGCAGAGTCCACAGTCGACACAGACTTGATGAAACACGGAGGCTGGTGGAAGGTTGAAAAGGTTGAAGACATCACTGGCTCAGTTTCTATAGAATTTGGCAATGGCTCGTACGTATCTGCCCTTGACAATGGTCTGTTTACCATTGGGGCACCGCATGGGGATGGTGAATGTCCCGCCCCAGAGGAGATCTTCACAGCTTTTCCAGCGGGTGACAACAAGTTTGCTCTGAAATCTGGTTATGGAAAGTATGTGGGGATATCTAAAGACGGAGTGGTGACTGGCCGGTCAGATGCAGTGGGTCCCATGGAGCAGTGGGAGCCAGTTTGGCAAGACGGTAGGCATATATCATGTCATAAGTTGTATCTCATGTCATAATCAATATTACGCTGATGTCCTTTAGTTCCGTAATGTCATATTTGCTATGAAAGTTGGGCTGTTGGTGAGTTACACACAAACATTCTTGGTCTGATTATTCGCCATGTTTCTTACATACATGTCTGGTCATATACACGTAAATGTGGTGTCAAAACTTTTTTAGTATGTACTTTATGATTATATTGAAACCGTTTCTGAATAAATAATGTACACCACAACAGTAAGCATTAAACTGCAATTTCACTTAACATCAGGTAAGATAGTAGAAATCATAACCTATTTATTGATATATATATATATATATATATATTTATATGTAATAATAATACCACCAGCACCAGTTGCCCATTTAATAATAAATCAACCCCTTTATTCACAAAAAGTTATGTTATGATTAATAAACTTGCACACTACAATGCTGTACTGCGCAGTAAGTGATGTTTGACATTTATTTGTGAATAAGGCCATTAAAGTTACCATGAGATGCTACAAAATAACTAAAACCTTTCAGGAAAAACTGCAATTATAAGCACTCTAAACAAGTTCATGTCGGTAAGCCCTGAAGATGACTCTCTGGTAGCACAGAGCACCGCTGCAGGTGACCATGCCTACTGTAATATCCGGAGCAATAAGAGTAAAGAAGTTAACAGGATTGTGGTGGCTGAAGAGGAGGGTAATTTAACTGAGGTGGAAGTTAATTACGTGTAAGTTAACAGTCCGTGATGGACTTTATTAACACCGTACTACATTCTATAATCCTATCATCACTACGTTTCATTCAAACAATAGTTAACACATTCACTGGGGAACCGTTTAACATATTTTGGTTCTTTTGTGTATCTTCACATAACGTGTGTGTTTACTCTTGGCATTGTGTGCTAACTAAACTCGAGTCAACTGTGCGGGCGCACACTACTGGTGTGATAAAATTGTTTGCATTAGATTCGCATTTGCTGCCACTCTACACTGATGAATAATATTTTGTGGTTCATCTCTTAACCATTAGTTAAAAAAATATAATATTATGTTGCAGTAAAAAGTTCCAGAAGTTCCAAGACAAGAAACTCCGTGTCAATGAAGGAAGTTTAATTGAACTCAAGAAGGCCAAATGTGAGGGCAACCTCCATGAGACGTTACTTGATCGTAGGAGTAAAATGAAAGCTGATCGATATTGTAAATAAATATGATTTAATAAAATTAGGTGATGATATGAAAACTTAAGTTTATATAATATTTGCATCCTACTACACTACACTACACTATCCTACTATAATATTATAATTGTGAAAGTGCATGAGGATGGATGGATGTAGTTACTCTTTGATGCAAAAATTACTGAACTGATTTGGATGAAATTTGGCACACAGATAGTTTATTACCTAGATTACCGCCTATAATAGATAGATAGATAGATAGATAAACTCTTTATTGAAACACCACAGAACAAAGAAAACTTAAAACTAGAACAAAACAAATTTTACAATTAGTGTCACAATGGGCGGTCTTATCGCTCAGAGCGATCTATGATATTTTATATCCCGTAAAAATTAACGAAATCCACTCAGTGGCAACTTTTACTTGATATTATTGTGTAGTATAATAAAGACTATTGATCAGACAAGGTAAAAAAAAAACAGTCGCACAGTATTCAAAAATTTAATCAGAGCTGAATTACATAAAAAATTACAATTCTCGATCATAATGATAAATTAACAAAACACAATGAAGATTTAGATAATTTTTTGTTTAACACTTGTAATAATGGCCTAAACTTTGAGTAATTTTGTATACAAATGGTTAAATAAATTCATTTTGGATGTCGTCATAGTAAGGGTGAAATATTACAGTATACTTTGGCATTATAATTCATTATTCTTCATGGATGTATATAATACTAGCTGCGCTCTGCAGTTTCACCCGCGTAATTCGTCTCCAGCAAGAATTCTGAACCACCCATGTCACACATTAAAATAAACAGCTGAAGATCACGAAAAAAACAAGTCGAAAATTACAAATCGCGAGTTCATACAAAAATGACATAAAAAGTAAGTAGGTATGTTGAGATTTTCCCAAATTTTATAATTTACCGACAACATAAAATTTATTTATGGTCTAAAAACCTGATCGGTTATAGCGAATATTTCAAAATGAAAAATAGCCAAAACGGTTAAGCCATTCTATAGTTATGCCGCGACCAAGGGAAATAGTGATTCATTTTAAATATATAGATAGCTTCAGTTGGTAAAGAGAGCGTCAAGCATAGCGCTCTCCTACTTTATCCATGTAATCAATGACACAAAGTATCCTATGTGTTATTCCAGGAGCCTCTCAGGTTTTAATCAACCCCACTAAGAAATATGTAAAAATAACAACATTAGAAACTTAAAATGTAGCGTC
Organism: Campaea margaritaria; assembly: GCA_912999815.1. Lineage (NCBI taxonomy): Eukaryota > Metazoa > Arthropoda > Insecta > Lepidoptera > Geometridae > Campaea > Campaea margaritaria. The sequence goes on along the minus strand of OU538798.1, from coordinate 1,100,948 downwards.
GCACTGTTTATGCATTCATACAGTGTCAAATATTAAAATAGTCATCATGTTGAGTCCCAGTCAGTCAGCAGTTTAGTCTAGGACCCCCTAATAAAATTTAAAAGTGACGTTTTTTAATTAGTGTCATTTGCACACACTTGTCCACGTTAACGAACACTCAATGGCCAATATTCGATTAATATTATTACCCTTTAAACAGACGAAGAACACCAGTTTAAATGACTTCAAATTAACTATAAAAAAAAGGAGATAGGACATTCATCAACCCACATTGGGCCAGCATAAAGAGTATGTTCACACGGTGTGACCATACAACATTACAGCATAATTATAATAAGCTGATATTTGAACTCCTGTACTATGACGGCACCCATGAAATCAGAGAATTTGAATATCTACCTACACTTATACAAAACTATGTATATCTACAACTAACTCTAATGTGTAGACTAGACAGAGACCTAGTCTATGGAACATTCAGAATAGTGGCCTCGGTATCCAGTCTAAATCTTGCTGCATTTCAAATGGCGTAATGTGGCCAATGTATGCAAAGCAAAAAGGGACAGGCATCAGTGCGCAGCTGCCTCTTTTTAACAACAAATACGCAACGCTATGTGAAGTGCTATCATAATCGTATTTTTTAATTTAGAAAGGGATATAGCCATGCAGGTTGATCGTTTCGTCCCCTTTTTAATTCCACAAACATTGGCACGAATATTAGTCACAAATAAGGCGTTATGACTGCTAAATAGTTCAATTACTGAATTTAATCAAATTCGTTTACACATTCTGTTCAATGATTGCTTGTTAAGAAATTGCATTCAAAACTAGAACATGTAAACCCTTTCAACATTTCATACATAAATGAACATACAATATTAAATTCAGTCTAAACAATGCCATATGAATGAAAAGCAATTTTGTGTCAATCATTCATTCAATTTGAGTTCTGTCTGAATAGGTCTTTAGGTTTAAACTAAACAGTGCTATAGATAAATAAAAGGGAACAATTTTGAATCAGTTTGGCTTTAAACAATGAATTAAAAAATTGCATCAACTAAATAGGCCTTTTGTGTGACTGTCCAATTCTATGAAACAGGGCCGTTGCAGAGTCGAAAAAATCAACTGATGGGATAATTTAAATAGCGATTTAGAGATAGCGTAATTTATTGAAAACAGATGATACAAGATATATTTACCGAGTCAACAACAGGCAGTTTTGTATCATTTACTGTATAAAACCAGTCATAAGGCCGTTGGAAGCTTCTGAATGATACAAGCGGACGAGTCATACACATTTCTATAATATTTTATTCACTACCGGATCCCACCAAGTATTTGTTCCAAGGTGATCTTAAAATAAATAAACTGCACACGCCCTGTATAAATTTAGCCTTTACATTGGTTGTACTATTTCTTTGTGGAAAACTAAACAACAGTTCGGTGGGTGAAAATAACTTTGATTCAATATCCGAAGATCTACTGAGATTGCAAATAGATTTTTCTTTACATAAACTTAGCGAATAAAAAGAGGAGCGGTGGCAATCATAATATACATACATATGTCTAAAATAAATGCTAAGAATATACACGTAAATTATATCTAGCAAGTTAATGCGACAAAAATATATATAAAATACAATAAATGTACGTACTGACCCCTCTTAAGATAGTTTTATGCTATATTATATTGTATGCACACATGTTTGAGTCTTATATAACTGAGAAGAAGGATACAATTTTTCGTGAGTAAAATTATAGGAAGAAATGATATCATAAGCTTATAGTAAAATATGCATCGAAGCAGAAAACAAAACTAATATTAAATTATCACAAAACAAATGTGCTGGCAAACTGACCTAGAGAAACATACAAGTTCTGTCTCACGTAAAAAAAAAACAATGAATTGGTGTAATATTTTAGTTATAAATTCAGTTTAATTTCCAAACTATAATGAGACCTGCCACTAGTAATGATTATTAACGCTATACATATGTATGTCCATTTTTGTATGGGATTATATAATCCCATACAAAAATGGAGTATAATAGACAAATGTTTAATTTTTTATACACGAAAGGCTTCAAAACAAAATCGGGATAACAATTTTGCTACTCAACGTTATAAGACAGTTTGATCATATTTGTTTGTAATTTGAATAGATTTAACCTATTCAAATTATAAATATATATAATCTGAGAATGGGCATGGTCCCGTTTGGCAGTTTGCAGAAATCATCTTGTACCGGATTTTTTATTAAACATAGCAAATTATCACTTACATTCTGGATTGCTACTCTTTGAGGAAACAAAAACAGTGCAGTTATTAGAGGATTTAGTTAACTTAATCAGTGCAGTAAACTGATTGAGAGAACATAATAAACCGTCTATCATTTGTCAAACTAAAGGAATGCCTAATGTTATCGCATATAAATGCAAAATTTAATTGAGACGTTCATATCTCTATCAAATTGTTATTCTGTTTTAGGGACTATTGCTGAACTAAATTCTACCACTACCAATTATTTTAAAAAGTGACGTAATGATCTGTCAATTTGCTATTTGACAGAAATGTTTGAGCCAACCAATTTCTTAAACCTGGACTATCTCTTTTGTTTGTTGGTCTATTTTCCTACACGAAATTTAATGACCGAATATAAGCATAACTGCTAATCACATATCATACAAAGTATCAGTCATGTTATATTTGCTATTTTCTGTTGACCTAAAATTATGAAATTTGGAAAGCAGCGATTTTTACAGCACATGTATAAGAAAAAAAATGAGAACTGTTAATGTGTAGTTAAATTAAAAAAAAGCGAATTAACAAACTTTTTATTTGCCGTTGGTGCAATAACCGTGTCTAAGGATCAATGAGCAAAGTTAAGTTTGCCCTTTAACCTAATTTGTCTTTTACGTAGCTTATGGCAATAATGTTAGATGCTTTTTCAAAACCTACAAGTTTATACGGAACCCTCGATGCGCAAGTCCAACTCGCACTTGTTTTATAGTAATGAGACAAGCAGATCATTCAATTTATGGCAAACGTCACGCACGCCCATAGCAGTGGTAATGCTATCCATTGCAAAGTCAATGAAAAAAGAAATAATAATATTGACAGTGTGACTTATTGGCTTAGACATTGAGTAGCAAAATCGGTGTTGAAATGGTAATTTACAAGTGGTGTGTTATCGGGTGCAGTGTCGTGGTGTCCCGTGGCGCGGCGGTTGTGTCGTAGCGTAGCGTCCCGTGGCGTAGCGTGGCGCCTCAGCTAGCGGGCGGCATGGCGGCGTCCGCCGCGCGTTCGTTTCGCAGCCATTCCACGAATTCATCTAACATCACCGGCCCTGGAAGGAGATTATTTCAAGGTTTAATTTTACACACTAGTCTAGTCTAGTCTTCGTTTCAAGCCTATCAAGCTGATAAACGTGAAATTGAGATCAAAATGCCCGATGAAAGCAAATGAGCAATAATATTTTTATGCTGTGAAACAATTTTAAGAGTGTAGGTATATTATATTAAGACAATGCAAAAGTAAGACTAAAAAATATCTAATTTTACCAGTTGGTTGAACTTCCAGACCACGACCACGTCCTATGTTGCTTAACCTCCGTGAATAGACAATAACCAGAATGTTCCATTTAGTTCTTGAGAGTCCTAAAAACGGTACCACAAGCCATATGCCGTCACGAGTACTCACAGGCGCCGTCCGCGTCGTAGGCCGTGAGCTGCGCGTCGACGGTGCGGCTGAACTCGAGGATGTTGCACCACTGGTCGCGGTTGACGACCCGGTAGCGCGCGTCGCGGCACAGGAAGGCGCCCAGCGCCGCGCGCAGCGCCCAGCGCGGCAGCAGCACCCCCAGCAGCGCCCGCGCCGTGCCCGTCTCCAGCGACCGCTGCTCCTTGTCCTGGCGGAACGCAACTCTGTTCTGTATGTTTCTTTTTTAGGTTTTGGCTGCGCACGATTTCTGCATTCAACCAGTGTCAAAAAAAAAATAAATAAACAGATAGTTATGATTAACTATTTCTTTTAAATTTGTTCTCCAATCAATCTCAAATAGTTGTTGAGTGACAGACATTACATCATTCAATATTCTGCACTTCGCCTCACGATATGTTAAACTTCCAAACTTTTCCTTTATACTTAACACTTTCATTGCAGAGTCGATTTTCTTGTCTAGCCACAGGTGTTGCTCTGCACACTCCATAGAGTTTTCACATACAAACACAATGGTGTGTACAGATGTTACTGTGGCTAGACAAGAAAATCGGCTCAACAGACAAAGTGTTAAAAGTTACCAAGTGGAAGTCGCTCTGAGCAAATATACCACTTCTTATATTCATTATACAAAACATGACAGAAAAACATTATAGCCATCAAATTCTTTTGTGATTTTTGGTATCAATAAAGATTTATCACTTGTCTTACCCTAGCGAAATCGTAAGAATATCTGTAGATCGCCTTAAATATGTGTGGGTCGTTGAGTAGATTGCGTAAAAACTCTATTTTGTTCTGCAGTTTGTGCGCGCTGTCACACTGTAGCTCCGTGAGTCCTGAAATGTTACAAGCAACGCCAAACGTAAGCGAGAAAATCAATTACACGCATGTCAATAATTGAAAACATTGTCAGTTTTCAGCTTTATTTCATAATTTTTATTGTATAGGCTACCATTTTTCCACTTTCTCGCCTGGTGTTAAGTGACGATGAATTCGAAGATGGTAAGTATGCGTCGTGTACAATGAGACGTTTTAGCACCTTTCATTGTGCATGGTGATAAAAACCTTTCAAAAGGAATATAATAAGAAAAACCTCAGATATATTGGGTAGATTTTGAAAACTTTAGTACAATATAAATTCACCTTTTAACCATTCCTCTTGTGTGAAATAACCCATTTGTTTGGCACCCATTTTGTATGCAATCACCAACATTACTACATTCTCCGGATCCACTCCCAAGTCTTCGCAGAACTTCTCCATTCCTTCTGGACCTGCAGTAATAACAGTACAGTATTAGAAAGAAAGAAAATCATTTATTCGATTATAACTGTACATACATAAAAACAACATAGCCCCCTGATGGCCGATACATATTGTAATGGTTAACATTTCACCTTTTGCTCTTAAGGACCGTCCATTAATCACGTGATGTTTTTTTTTAGCTATTTTTAACCCCCCCCCCATGACAAATGATCTAGGATTACCGCGAATTCCATTACCAATTACAAAAGTTACCCAGCCCAGCTCCAGGAACAATACAAACTATTTGAAATTTAAATTTCCCCAATAAGCCTATTGTTGCACCATAATGTTATTGTAATAGATAGAATAGAGATCATATTTAGAAAGATTTCTCACCTAGTATATCTGGCTCTGTGACTGTGGTGTATTCCTTAAACCACGCTAGACATTTCTTTACATTGAAACTGGTTTCTTCTGTTTTGGAATGTCGACGTGAGCTGAAAACATAAGCAGCTAATTAGTTCATCTACTTTAGATACTTCTTACCATAAGGTTGTTCACCTGATGGTAAGGTAAGGACCATGCCTAGGTACCCATAATAGTTGCAGTGCAACCCAGAACTTTGCATTGCAAAATCTTGCTCAGTATTATGCTCTTCTTACTGCAACATTTGTTCTATAGTTCCATGCTGAAAGCATTGCCTTTTAAACCAGAACACAGCACAATACCGCTTGGTGTATACATATCTGGCATTGATGTGTTACTTCCCCGGGCCTACCACTACAATATATTTAATGACATGTTCAAGAAGGTTGGATCCAATCCTGACCTGCTGTTCCGAGACCGTTTGTGATGATGGTGCTCCTCGATGTGTGTGGTACCCTGGAGCACATCGCCACCGGCGGGCGGCGCGCCACTCCGTGTTCGTTTACTGCAGCGAGGCATCGTTCCACCACCCTGGGGGGGACCTGATGTTAGACAAAGTGGCACTCGGACATATTTTCTAAGCCTAGAAATGGTAAATCTGTTAGCTAGTCTAGTTGTTGGTGATACATTTGGTACACACACACATACTTTTGCATATTATAAGAAGGATTATGGTGAAAATATATATTTCAGACAAGGTTTTATATAATACAGATTCAGTCCTGCACGCTAATTAAGTCGAAACACCAACAATCTACTATTATTCACTGAGAACTTTCATCTCTATCATCAGATTACCTCGCTGTCACTCCAATATTGCAGTAATCGCAATTTGACAGGCATGCAAATATCAACTCAATTCAACAATGGGAACTGGGTTTAAATAGGCTTGCATGATTTGTCCAAAATAAACAATCACACATAAATAGACGCTGAGAAGGATAAAAGCTTGAAATAAAAGCAACATTGGTGGATATTTTCATGAAGTTGTAGTGTGGATACTCAAATCTGGCATGACTGGCACTTATCAGGAATAAGGAATGTTTTACAGTTCTCACAATGATCTGTTATTTTGGTAAATCACGCTAGCACATATTTCTGACTTGTGTTCTTTGTAAAGTATTCATTGCAAGATAAAAAAAATTATCTTTCATACATTTTAGACCTGTGCTCAGCAGTGGGTTGATTTGGATTTTTATGATGATGAGCCAGTAATCGAGTTTGTTTGTTTCCTTGTGCAATAAAGAGTTTTTCTATTCTATTCTAATCCTCACCTAGAAGTATACCTAGTCTTTCAAACCCAGCAGTGGGCAAAATTCACAAAATACTAGTGCCGTTGCCATTCAAACATTCATGTGGAACTAAACCTAGGTTTTTGAGCAAAATAAATGTCCCATGTTCCTTGTTTTGTGTCAATTTCACAATCAATGAATTGCCCATCCTTCAATTTACAGTCCCATGTAATTGCAATCTGATATTTAAGTTTAATAGGCTACTAGTATAGAAAATAAACAGTCAAGGTTATTGCTAATTGTAGGCAGTTCATACGACTGAAAAGCTAAAGTTAACACCTTAGATGCTGAAAACAGAACTGTTGTGTTTATCATAACTTGCCGTGAGTGCAGGAAAACACAATTGTTGTGTTTGTTGTATGAAAAAACACTATAAAGTGTGAGGAGCCGCATCCGTGGCTAGACAAGTAAGTCGGCTCAGCAGTGAAAGTGTTAAGGCATGATGTTGAGTTTAGATGATGATGATGAACTGATGATGGTTATGATAAGAAATCCCACTGCTGCACTTCAGCTAGCTTAGAAACAGTATTCAGTTTAAATCGGCACATTATTGGGTTTATTATTCAATATTTATAAAGTAAGAAGGCATTGTGAATTGTTAGCTTTGTCTTTGCTGCTTTAACAACCAGTAGCTTGGGTTCTGCTCCATTACCAGTGGTACCCACCCTTTAACATGTTAACTGCTGAAAACAAAACTGTGGTATTTGTTGTACGGGAAAACACTATGGAGTGTGCAGAGCCACACCCATGGCTAGACAAGAAAATCAGCTCAGCAGTCAGTGTTCAGTTTTGATATTTTTAATTGTTTTCAAAAATGTATAAAGAATGATATTGATAGTAGTTCTACTTTATATTACATTGCAATTTTTATTTAACCCCAGGCTAAGATAATAAAGATACTGTTCAATTCAAACTGATTTTCTTATTTGATATTATTATTATGTAAAGGAGTTTAATGAATAATTGTTATTTATTAAAATCACCCAAAGTGTATAATCATCATGATTGCAAATGGAAGAGCTGAGGTAATTTGGTATAGTATTGATTTTTATAACAACATCATGCTTCATGGAATCAGCTGAATGTGACAGATGTAGATTGTATTTGATACAATGTACATAGCTTGTACTGATACATAAGTTATTATTACATTGTGGAAACATGTAGCAATTATACTTACTGAAGGTTTTCTACACTAAAGGGTACCGTAATGATCTCATCAGAAGGTAAAGTGTACATTGTAAAAGGGCCAACAAAATGTTTATATTTTCCACTTCCCCTATCTCACACTCAATTAACTAAGGTAAAGCAACGAAAACAAGCGACTATAAGGATGAACAATGATCAACTTACAATTGGTGGTAGGTTCGATATGAAATTAGAAAACTTGAAGGGATTAGCGTCTCCTATTTTGCGAATTTTGCAAGTACTGCCTCACGAGAAAATGTCTTCTTGACAGGTCGATAATAACCTGCAATACAAAACCAATGTGGAGAACAAGAGAGACACGTAATAAAAGAAAATTGCTAACCAGACACACTCGTGAATGTTAGATGATAGTTTGCAAAAATCGATGGGAATACACTCGCAAAATTTGTAATGAAAAAACATTGCTTTGTGACGGTTACAGAATTGATTTTATGATGTTATGTTACCTTTTGTGAAGTCTAATGATTAAAAATCACATTGGTAGCTAGTTTTAAACCGATTTGTACCTATTAAACATTCTAGAAATACGATATCGGATAAAATGTTAAAACCAAACAGCAGACACAGCGGCTGAGAAAAACTCAAAATGTAATTGACGTTTTGTTTTTGCCATTATTTGTGTGTCCTTTTCAAGAAATATATTTTTTCGGATCATAGAAATAGTATCCAAAATGTTTAACGCACTAAAATTAAGATTATTTAGGTTTTATTTGGTTTATCAGCATTAATATTGTTCAATTTATGTAAATTGTAATGAAATACCACTACAAGTTATACTTTCTTAAGTGTAATAACGAAACGCTAATCAAGAAACTGAATGTATGAACTCACAGATTAAACAGACTTCATTGAATGAATACGTTATCTGTATTGGTCATTTTTCTAGGTTTTTCTATCTTCAGAATTTCAGATTGGTGTTTTTTGTTTTGGCGGTAAATCGAAAATGTGATGACTTTGTTAGTTTTTAAGGTTCCGTACCCAAAGGGTAAAACGGGACCCTATTACTAGGACTCTGCCGCGCCGCGCCGCCGTCTGTCTGTATGCATCTACGGCACCCTTTGTGCGCGAGTCCGTCTCGCATTTGGGCGGTTTTTTTTAATTATTAAGTTTTATCCTCAAATTTGTGTTTCTTCATTCTCGTAAATACGTAAAAATAACATCGCGGATTACATTGCAGGTACCTACTTATAACACCAAGTTGTTTGTTTTCTTGTTTGTTTTTCGTAGGTATAATGATTTAAATCCGCACATAACTTTAGAAAGTAGGTAATCGGTGCGAGACAAGGGATCAAACCCGGCATCGTTGAGTTGCAAAGCACACAAGTTACGGCCACCATCTATATACCTAGGCTAGGTATAAATATAGATTTAGATAGGTAGATAAAACTCTTTATTAAAACACCACATAACAGAGAAACTATCCACTTATCTAATAAATTATTTACAAACCGCTAATAAAACTAGAAGTGGTAATTTTAGTGGACATTTTACCACTTCTAGTTTACACCTAACGTAGGTGTATCACAGAATAAATAGTAGTAGGTATAGGTAGCACTTCTATGCGCTACTTGTGCGACATTAGGCAGGATACAATACGAACTAATCCATCCATAGGTAAGCCGCGAGGGTGCGAGGGTGTCTACCCTCACAGTCGCGCCCCTAGCTGCCTCGCTGTCTGACTATGAACTCATTATCGATTTTAAAATATGCAAGTGACAGAAGCCCTCGTAAATAACACAGTGAAGACTGAATGCTAATTTCTATGATAGATAAGCCATATTCGATTTCAAAACGTAGGTACATTTTTTTTCTTTTTGTTTGTGGCCACGGTTGGCTCATGCGGTTTACACATTTTATGAAAATTGGTTCATTAACTTTTACTTTCCACTCGGCTAAAAAAGCCCCTTTGATAACGGCTTCGCCTTATTCGGCCATAATTTGTGTTTTTAGCGGTCTATGTAAATGTATAATAACCCCTAAACTAGGTAGGTAAGTACTCATCAGATTTTGATGAATGAGGTGTGATTTGAACAATCGATTCGCAATCTGGCTGATTACATTTTTGACGTGAATCATCTAATGTAGCATATCTGACCCGCCATATTAAACTATTATAATATTTTCAAGACCATTTTCTATACAAAATAGTTTCGGCGCCTTACATCTGCAAGGCGTCCATTTTTAGCTCCATATTTTTTTATACATAATATTAGCTCAAAAAGAAAGTTTGTAACCCGATTTTTGTAGTTTGTGGACTTGCTGGCTTATGCTTGTTAGTATATAGGTACTTATAATTAAAGCAAAATAATTAAACTGAATAATTACTGCAAAATAATAAATGAATAACGCGTCACGATCATATACATAGACCGTGACCCTTTACTAAGATTCCCTTCTAGGCAGCTGCACAAACACCAAGACTCAGAGCAAATATGCAAGGGCTGAAACCAGCCAACCTCAACTAAGATTAAAAGTTCTCAAGCGTCTACAGTTTCTTATAACGTTCCACATTTCTTTAGAAACCATCTCACCGTCGTTAGGAATATCTAGAGCGATAATTAGAGCAACATTGAAGCGAGGTGAGGGCTGAGGGTGCGCCATTGCCGTGGTCGCCGAGAACCGTCATGCGTTGCGTAGCCCGCGTCCATTCAAGTCGTCCACCCCCGCTGTCTACCAGCCGACCCCATTGCCACCCCTAGAGGGCGAGCGGAATAGAATCCATCCTGAATCCCTCAGTCCGTGTTTGAGCTGAGCACAGGGTGCTCGCTCCGCGCTCCCTCCGTGCAAAAACCTCGCGATCTTCTCGCAAACTAATTCAAGTGCAATATTCTTAACTATTTATTTTCCAACGCAAATAAATCCTCTTTCTTTACTATAAAAAGAAGTGTTTAGTTTTTCCAGCCTGTGTAATTTTATCAATTATAATTGCGTTTGTTTCAAGCCAGTGTTATTGTGCCTACAGTTTTGTGGACAGCCGCATTTGGCAAACTTACGTAAGTGATATTTACTGCATTGCGTTTTAATGATGGTTTATCTCTATTTTACGCACTATATCTTCAATACTACACGATCGGCAGCAGTTTTATTGTTTTGCCTTGAAAATTTGCCACAAATTGTTCCATTGTTATCGTCAACAGCATATCCATACCGGCTTTTGGTTAGCATAAAATTTACAATTTACACGTCCTCAAAATTATTAAAAAAAAAGAAAATCCGTGCTCGCCATTTCCATCCAAGGAGGTCGAAGTGAAGCAGCGAGGCCTAACACGAAGTAGATTCAATTAGGGGATGAATCGAGACGGCAAAGTGGGGTAGTTGTGCGATTGTGTGTGACGCAGATACTGGCAGCCATGTATTATTTATGATATCTCTACTTAGGTCAATGGCTAATATGTACTTCATAACGTAGAAATCGTAACTTACGGCTATTGTAATCATTTAATGCATTTGGGGGTGAGATAATGAATTGGTTGTTGCGTGAAGTGGGGACAGCCTTCATTGAAATTTATGTTTATGGTGTTGTATCTAAAAGATTTATAGGATAGGAAAATTAGTGCCGGCGCGTAGCAATCGTGAAAGGTTTTTCATTGCTTTGGCGGCTGGCGTTGAGTTGATGTAAGTAGGTAGGTAAGTACCTAACGTAGGAGTGGTATGCTTATAGTAATAAAATCCTATATTACAGGCAATAAAATGAACGCACAAATAAATTTTCTATAAGTGGAAATTGAATTGGAAAGCTATCCACCTACTTTCTGACTTTCCTATAATTTTCTCGGTAGGTATTGGACGCTGAAGAGACAAGGATAAAAGTCATGGGATCAAATACCACGTTCAGCTATCTTATCGCTGACTGGTTACCTACCTTAGTTTAAAAGTACAAACTGGCAAAAACTTCTGGTATGTCAGATAATATTATGCCATAATATGGTAAGATAATAATAATATGAAATAGTAACATGTTAATATTTGTAAAAAAAAACTAGATGTGTGCTGGGACACATAGTACAAGTAAAACTTCAAGTAAAAAAGGATTAAAAAAAAAAAACATAAAAGAAATATTAAATAACTAGCTTTACCCTGCCACGCTTTGCTGTGGCATATTCGGACATTCGCTGATATGTCACTGATGAAAAAAATAAATAAAAACAATCCTTGATGCGGATTATATATCATGCTAAAATTTCAGCTCGATCGGTGCAGAACTTTTTGAGTTTTTGAAGCGTACACAAACCAACATAACATTTTTATATATATAGATATACGAAACGTAACTCTCTCTCTTTCTATCTTCACTAACTTATTTCTCCCCCTTAGTTTCCGTTCGCCTCGCCTGATCACATTTTTCGTAATGCATTCACTAGCTTACTCCCCAAGTCAAGCGCGCGTAAAGACGTTTTACTTCAAAAAACGAGAACAATGATTTTTAATTGTCTCCACGTTGAGGTGGTGTGAGGCCTTTAATTTGTTAATTACGACTACACATAGGAACAAAATTTATAACACAGGTAGGTAGAAACATAAATAAACGGTTCCTCTATTTCTCATAATTACTTTTCGTACCTGCCCGCCCACACCATCAAAGGACCGAAGCTTAATGATTTATTTCGTACCAAATCAAACCAATCAAATCGCGAAAACATCCCAATTTGTATTCCTCAATGATTTGGACAATTAATTTGATTTGACTAATATTTGCTGGCTACATCGGGCCCGGCCTCGCAATCACCAAATTAATATCGGCTTTACATCTGTAACAAGATGGGCTGGAGTTTGATAAATGGAGATTCATTATAAATTCGCGTAGAGGTAGGCCTCACCGCTTACTCGTATATCTACGACTCTACGTCAGAGAATATAAATATTTGTAGATTACTACGGACCAGGCCCGGATTATCCATAAGGCGGATTACTATTACTAGGGGCCCACGGGGCCTAGTCGAAGCGGGCCACGCACAAAGAAAAAAAACATTTCATCTACAATTTATTCTTCTTTTTAAAACTCGACGAGATGCATGGTTGGTTCTCCAACTGTCAAAACTGATGGCAAAAGATCGAAACGCCGAAGCCCGAAACGTTGGTCTGACCAGATGTCACAACATGTAGAAATGCCAGTCGACGTGACACTCCACAAAGCTGAAAATCGGAGCAGGAGGAGACAACTTGTGGACATAGTTGGAACGGGTCTCAGTTCTTAACAATAAGGGAACGATTGAGAAGGACAATAAGCTTTTTTTTTCCTATGCAATTGTTTGAACAGATTTTCAGGAAAGTAATTAGATAGATTTTTTGGAATTGTATGTTTTACTAGAAAAGAATCCAGATTAGGTACATAAAGGTGACGAGATGGGAGGTATGCAGTCCTTTTCTTGCTCCAGAAGAAGACCGGAGATACTGAATTCTGAATCGCAGAAACGTATCGAAGTCTCAAACGTTCTGTCTTGTCCTGAGATGGTGTGTTTTCGGTTTTGGTCGAAATGGGCATCGTGTTAGTCTTCCTTGTGGAATATTTCACCGGACTTTCCCTACTTCTGTTCGCTATACTGTCGTCGCCTTACAAAGCTGCGTAAATTGTCGAGGAAAATCCGAAACTAACAGGTTAATAGGTCAACTTAATGGGGAGTCATGTTAAACAGTCGTTCTTTGATGTAATTGACATAGGTACCGTCAATAACATCAAATCACATTTTTTGGATGTAGAGCTAATATAGGCAAAGCTTTACTTTACGTAACTTGAATAAAGTGCGTACTTTGTGACATAAAAAATGAGGAAAATTAAATAAAAACACATCGCTATAGTTTCTTGGTGCTATCTTTTCTATCAGGCATGCCTATTTTCGCAGCACTGGCATCTGATATTTATCTACTTAAATACCCATGTTACAATGGTTCAAACATCAAAAAACCTTAACCTCTGCGCTAAAAACGTTTAGGTATGGAGTATACTTGAAAATGAAGCATTTCGCAATTTTTAAAGTGACTTCTAAAACCTTTTTGACTCTACCTCCTTGTTCCCCGACCTTCGTTGTCTCGAATCAAAAATGAGCCACCCGTGGAGCCCAAGTGGAGTCCTTTATTTCGCAGGTGTCTTTTCTTTTTAATAACCGTTCCGTTTCACCGAGATTTTCGCACGAAATAAAACGTTGCAATTTATAAAGTGTGAAGCCGAGTGTTGTCACTCGGTTTTAAGGGATGGCCATCGTCATTTTTCAAGTACGGTACAGTCCTCATTATATATTTTTTCATTCTCAACGTTTTGATTAATGAAAGCGTGCCTGAACGGTGCTGAGTAGAATGGACCGGATTTTTGTTGAAATGAAAGTTTCTGTTCAATTTCCGGTCGCTCCGGTGGGATTTATCTTTGTTTTGTGTCGCTCCAATCTCCTAGGTGTTGTTCAGGCTTTGGAGAAGTATGTATTATAAATACGAGCTGGAATTGTGATTGTTTTGCTCAGTTTTCATGGATTGAGGTTTAAAAATATCGGTTTTCTCGGGATTTAATCAAGTCCTTTGTACTGCTAAATCGTCCTGACGTGGACTCCCGACATAGCGTGACTTATTCGACATTAGCTTACGGTCTATTTTTGGCAGACAAAGATGGGATGCATAGATATTTGTATAAAAGTAAATACAATCTCTTTGAACAATAAATTAAAAATAATATATAATTATAGAAAATATTGAAAGCTTGGTCTTTTCCATCGATATAGCACACGAGTATGTGGCTGCGCCGTTGTTACATAACTGTATGATGGCGGTGATGCGCCGGTAAGGCCACCAGGACTTGGAAGGAAACAGTCTTCTAATATATATACTTTGGTATTTAAAAAAACAGCCTCAAACAACTAAGTAGTTTTGAAATACGTTAAGTAACAAAATATCACGTTTTGTATTTATCATAATAGCTCGCTGTAGCCAGCAGACTGGAAACAGCGGGTTTTAATTGGACACCATTCCCGCAATGGGTGGACGGCCACTGCCGCCACTCACTGGCCGGTCAAATTGATTCATATCTGACTGCGGCTGGCCGAGGTTCGTATAGTTACCGGCCACTTTCGGGCTGGTCCACTAAATTGTTTTATCTGGTGCATGATGGGGTCCCAGCTTAGGCTTAATTTATCTGTCAGAGTAAGTATAGTCAGTAATTGGAATAGATTTAAATCTATTTGAATTTTAAACTTAAACCCAGCCATTTACTACTCTCTATCGGGAGACTAAGACTGAAGTTAAGTAACTATTTACCAAGGTAACATCCAAGGTTAAGCTACATAAATGGACGATATAATAAATTTAAACTAACTAAGATTTAACCTGGTTCAAATGTGGATCAGTTTCAGAGTTAGGTTATGAATTTTGCACCGCTAGCAGAAAACAAAGTCTCCTTGAAATACGTAACCTATTATCATGATTTAGAACCTAGAGATTTTTGACATAAATATTACATATCAAAATTGAATCTCTTAACTGCCTACATATAATTTGGCACAGCTTTGGCATTATAATTGAAGTCTGGAGGCTCCGAGAGAAAATATATTTGACCTTTAGGCACTTAGGTTATGTCTATCTAACTAAATCCACGTATATAACATATAAAGAGGTCTCCACACCAAAGCTGGCTGGATTTAGCACGGGCGGCGGGTGGCAGTCGACGGCAATAAAATCATTGCAAGCCCGGAGGAAATAATCCCGGGAGGCCTAGCACGCCCGGCTATGCCAACGGGCTTCGGTGTGTAGACGCCCTAAATTCTCTTACGCAATATGTTGCTGAAAAATCGCCGGTAACAATCTGCCTAAAACTCAAGCATACCGGCACGGTAGCCGGGGACTTCTCCGGGAGCCGTGCCGGCGCTATAGTGCATAGTACTTTAAAAAGCAAATGTATTTGATTTAAAAGCATTAGGTTAAAGTTTTTACCCTCATCTCCGCACGCATAATCTATTGAAACGTGTGGGTGAGTATGTTGGTAAGTGCTCATTATTATTTAACAAGTTTATCCTTTAAACCGGAAGCCTCAAGCCCTAACCGTAACTTCATTATCCCTCGCCGGAGCGACATAATTCACTTTCTAGACTTGTGTGGGTTCCAGAGCCATTTGTTTAAATTCCAGACCTTGGTCATTCCAGGTCAGCACTTATATAAGTAAGTAGGTATAGATATAGTATATACTACTTATTCTTTTCAAAATATTGAAAACGGAAATTCCCTAGATGAAAAGATAGCCTTTGGAACTAGAGCCGTCTCTGAAAATTCTTTAATTTATAGAAAGCTACACTATTCCCGAATGACAGGCTATTTTATTCCGGGAAAATGTAGTTCCGGGGAATTTGAATTGCACAGGTGAAACCGCGGGCACAGTTAGTTTTCATATATGTTATGTTATAACTACACCTATTTCACATATTTATATTTATTGAAAAGCGTTACTCGTAGAACTTTATTTTATTTTATTTGACTGTATGACGATACGTGCAAGTTGTTTGCCCGATGGTAAGCGCTACGCCTGCCCATAACCAGCCGTTTACAGTGCCACCCAGAACTTTGCATTGCATATTCTTGCGCGGTACCGTACTGCGCGCGTCACCCTGAGACATTTACTCTAAATTATCATATGCATAGTAATTTCGCTAAAAAAAAAAAACACTGTTGTCAGATAAAAATCAAATAACAATAAGACAATGTATAGTATAGATTGTATGAGGCCCATTTGATTCTTTTCCATAATAAATAAAGTCACCACGCATCCAGGACAAGAAAGAATAAAACTTTTATTAAATCCCAACATAGCATTATCCCGGCGCTTCACAGAGTTGTCCAAATAAGAAATTTTCCAACAAAAAAGTCCAAAGAAGCATTGCACAAGAATTTTCACCCCCTGACGACGAATGCGAAAAAACACAAAGAAAATATGGAACTTTGTAGCAAACTTTTAAACTTTAAATGGAACGGTAGAGCAGAAGATTGGTTTAATTTATTTTGCTTTTTGTATTCGCAGCTTTCTTCTGATCTTCCGTTCGGGAAAGTTTATTCAGCGTTCACGATACTGAACATGCAATGGAATGGTTACAATTTAACGCTTTGCTTCCAGACTAAGTAGTCCAGTGAGAAGGAACATTTTGACGATCGGACAACCATGAACAATAGAGTCATTCATACATAACACAGCCTGACTCACACTTCGGGAGGGAGACAATTTGATACGTCACTTGTAAGGTATCCTTGCGCGCGCCAACTTAGTAAAAAAAAAAGCATTTTGCCAATTATTCTTTTGACGATGCATTTATAAATTCTGCTTTCAAATAGTGTGGCGCTTTAAGCCTGTCACGATTGAATTAAATTCTTCACAATTTAATTATGAACTTTAATGATTATAATTACAAGGTTTTTTTTAACTCACAGTGTTAGTAGGTATATGCAAAAAGTATAATAACTATCCTATACAGTAGTATAAGTCAAATATTTCAAGTCAATGTTGACCCAGTTGTTCAATAGTGCCGAAATTTATTCATGCTAATCAAGTTCCGACGATAATGCAATCTATGGTAACTGATTTATAGGACGGAAAGTGGACAACGAAACTCTCCAGGGACTTAAGATTGGTGATATTTAGGCTCAATTAGATCAGCTTGCAGTACCGAATACCTACGGAATTTTTAAAATTATTATTATTATGAGCCCGAATGTCCCATTGCAGGGCAAAGGCCTCCCTACCCTCCTTCCACTTCTGTCTATCCTGAGCTATGGCTGTCCAGTCCTTCAAGTGGGCGTCAAGGTCGTCCCACCATCTTCTTCTAGGCCTGCCGCGTTGCCGTTTCCTATTATGTGGCGTCCATAGCGTGGAGAGAGTCCGAGATTTTATAAAAGCTTGTCTTAAAAAAATATCTTGCAACGAACTGTTCAAAGTGATCACCGATGCAATAGCTATACCTAAGCAGATGGGGGCTTACCATCACGCTGACAGCCTGCTCGAACGTCAACAAGCACCCTCTCCCAATCCTCCGATCCTTATCCGAAACACACGTATGCTATTTTAGTAAAACACACAAAATATAATTCTATCATGGTTCTCTTTTCATTATCCCATAATACAAAAACGTGACTTGGAATTAAACGGTTTTTTTTCTCTTGTTTGCTCGCCATACGGTTTAACGGCCCTTTGGGAGTGAGGAGAATTGATGTGTTTTAGAAAATAAAGGAAATTGACGAGCTTGAAGCGGAATTTTCTCGACGTACACGTCTGCTGGTAAGCGCGGTCACTCGAATTATATATTATCTGTACTCAGACATACCTATGTTATTACCCACACAACATAGAACACGATAGTAACCTCTAAATCTTCGACTAAAATATAAGTTCTGAAACTTGTATGTAATGTATATTTACTCATATACCAATCATTTTTTAAAATATATTAAATTATACTTTTTAATTTTTTTTATAATGCACCGTAAGCTTTTCCTTTTAGTTTTCTGTATCGGTTTTACATACTGTATTGTGTGAACTCGTAAAAAATAAATGTTTTCTTTCTATAAGTGGATCTAAACTAATCACTAGCTTTTGTACCACTTTAAAAATAAGTTATTAAAAGTATTTTTCCTTTAATGTGGAGTTCTTAGATAAGTATACCAAAGTATTCCAAAGAAGAAACCTCCGCCGGCTTCAGCAATACAAATCCTCAAAATTACTGTTCTTTGGACCAAAATCTAGTACTGCATATTATTTCATGAAAAACTTAAATTTAGTTAACTAATAAACTCCTTTTAAAGTAAAATCCAGCCCGGGACCTACGCTCCTTTCAACCTAAACTAAGAAAAGCTGTCATTAAGCCAGTCTTAAGTTTATAACTAGATTCATAAGGAACCAACTAAATTATAGGATACGCTGTTAGACAACCCTATTAGGAAAGGGAGCAAATTATAAGGGGTGATATAAGGTCCCAGATACACGATCAGTTTGCTTGACCAAACTGCTGTCTACGAAAAACTGACCGTCTCCATACTACGTGCGTAGTATTCTGTAATACTGAAATTAAAACGGATGTGTTGACTTCATGTCATTGACTTATAATTATATTGACAGTGTATGTGGCTATAAAACAGGATAAATTAAAATAAGAAATATTAAACGTATTTTCGCGTGTTTTCGACATATTTCGTTACAAATAATTATACCGTACAAAATTGAATTATCAAGAAATATCGCTCCCAATACTGTAGGAATTTAATAAGTTACGGTTCTACTTTATACGTCATCTTTCAATCTCAAGATTGAGGAAAAAGCCGTAAATTTCGCCCTGAAATACTTACATCGAGAAAAAGAAGAAAAATTAGCTAACATAAATCTTTACAATTTAATAAAATGTAGATAGCGCTAAGTAGACAAGAGGATGCTGATAAATTAGAACCGAAACCACTGTTATTTCAACTCAAACCCATCCCATTTCAATAATCTCGACATAAACAGAAGATTACCTAAAAAAATTGTACTCATGCTTAAATAAACATCATTAAAGGTTAATTTCACCCATAAAAACCGCTTTAAAACGATCTCAAAACACGTAATCAAAACCTCAACGAAATTAAAAGTCTACTCATGTGATTAAAACCCGCCCTACTTGCCGGATCGTATGAACCGACCCTTACATTAGTAATCAATAAATGCGCCCCTGTTTTCGTACTCCTGTTTGGCCATACATGCACACGATCATCCCTTAATGTATGCATGTGTGTATTGTGTCTGTACCTATTTAGGGTGTGAATTTTTTTCGGCTATATTGTGTTAGGTCAGGATTTATATCGATTTTGTATTCAATGTCGCCATAGGTCGCGGATGCAAAAGTTATAATATGAAAGCTTTTGTATCGGCTGATGGATTCATCCGTAGTAAAATTAACGATCGTCAAATCGTATTGATTTAAACAAAAGGTACCCCTTACCCCTACCTATTTATTATTTGAATATTACGATAAGTCAATCCGAATAAGTAAATACTTGGCTAGATTTTCAGTATGACTTTAGCTAAGATTTCAGTTTAACTTTGACAAGTTGATTGAAAGTGGAATCTATTAAGAAATGTATTACTGGATTAATACCAAGTTTGTGTACCTAGTAGGTAATTGATTAACATTTAATATTTCTGTTATGAGCTAGGTAACTTAAGTTTCTGTTCAATAAGTGTTTTCATTTTAAAATCAAAACCTTCAACTTTTATAAAGATTAAAATCTCTAATTTTAGCATTTTGAGACTTTTCAACGTAAAGCTAAGCTGAAATTTCATGTTTTTATTAAACTGATAAACTAAGCAATCCTTACTTTTTTATATTATAAATGCGAAAGTAACTCTGTCTGTTGCTCTTTCACGCCTAAACTACTGAACCGATTGAAATGAAATTTGGTACAGAGATAGTCTAGAGCCCGAGAAAGGACATAGGGTACTTTTTATCGCGAAAAAAGAAGCATTGTAAGGGTTTGAAATAGGGGATGAAAGTTTGTATGGAAGTTTCGCCATTTTTGAAGCTAGAAGTTTGAAATTTATTTTTTATGCTTTTGATTAGTGATAAATAAATTTGGCATTCAAAGTTTGTAAAACTTTACCCTTGAGGGGGTAATTTAAATATAAGGGATGAAAGTATGTATAGAAATATGTAAGGTTTCGGCTTAACCATTGCACCGATTTAAAAAATTATTTCACTAATGGAAAGCTACATTGACAGCGAGTAACATAGGCTATATTTTATCCCCATATTCCGGCGGGAACAGGAACTACGCGGGTGAAACCGCGGGGCGCAGCTAGTATAACATATAAAAAAGATGACTTCATGCCTGTGTCGTTAGGCCCAAAACGGACAAAGATTTGCAGAAAGTTGTTTAATATAAACATGGGAGAATTATCCCTCCGCAATAAAATTTGCATGTCTGGACACTGTTTTAGGAAAGAGTGTTAAAAAACCCCTCAGGGGCACCCGAGACAGTAAAATTACTGGAAACAAGAAGGAGACGAGCGTAGCAGAGTAATGCTTCATGTCAAATGTGGCAATACAATTTAAATTGTCATTGCTAGACTTGGCCATATTTTCAAATAAGCACAAGCATTATAACGTCGCAATTCAAAAGTACTCAAAACCAAAGACGACGCGCAATCACTGCCTCGACACTTCCTCATCAGAAACGTTAATAAAATCAGTCTGTGTTCAGACGGAGCTAAAACTTAGGGGACAACCCTAACACCCCAGGCAGGCAGGGCTGCCTCGCGTGACTAATGCTTTTTTATTTAATGCCACAGCCGAGACAAGATTACGACTAATTTCACATATCTGTTATATTTCGAGCGTGTGTAGGAGCCATTAAGTTTGTGATAGAATGACGTCACATGTTCATCCAATTATCTTGTTTGTTTTTGTAATTGCTGTATGTGTAATTATTGTCATTAATTGAAGTGTCAAACAGCTTTCGGAGTGAGGTATCTTGTTTAGAACTTTTAAGAAGATTGTCCGGAACGTGTATCTAGAAAGGCTCATCCAATAAATGTCTCCTTAGACGGCGACGAATTGCGATAGCATTTTAGACTGTAAATACACAGTAATGTTACTCTAATTTGTCTCAGTCTAATACAGTATTAGAATTTCCTACGTAATTACACGTGATTTATAAAGTCTAGAAACTCTCTTCTCTCATTCCATTTCTCAAGCTCAAAATGGTTATGTCTTACATTCTCTGTGTCAATATAAAAGCAACACTGGAAGGACTTATTGGAATTAGTGTAAAAGGAAATAACAGTTAAAAGAGAAGAATAAGTTATTTCCCAGTACACGTTGGTTATAGAATACTTGCTGTAAGTCACAAAACCAGGTTCTTAAACTGAAATTGAAAGATTAACGGCTTGCATTTTCTCTCGCTGCAAAAACAAAGCAAGCCACCAGACAAATATTAAATCAGTCTATGGTAACAAAGCTGTGGTAACCCTAGCACCGGCGCCTTTATAATTTACGCGCGACAACCCCCGCCGCGTCGCTTGCTAGGGTTGTTGCAACGCTTTCAATTTTATTATAAACGGTGAACTCTGGAGCTTTGCGAGGAGGAAATTTGATGGAGGTGGTTTGGTAAAATGCAAGGCAAAAAGAAAGAAAGGTAAGTAAGTAAAGACAGGTAAGTAAGTAACTTTCCTATTTATTCATCTCTACGGTCGTGCTACGGTCACTGCTACGGGATTTTTATAGTAGGTTTTGCAGTACAACAATACTCTGTTACCAAAATAAACACCAGTGAGTGCGTGCGAGCGTGCGTGCGTGCATGCGTGTGAGTGTGTGGGTGTGTGTGTGTGCGAGTGCGTGTGTGTTTGTGTGTAACTAAATTTCGAGGCTTCCAAGATTGGTGATTATCCAGACTAAAAATATGAAGAACGCAGGTTTGATTCCCATGCGAAGCGTTTTTTCCCGCTAAAGTATGTTTGCTGGTTTGTCTACTTTTTCCTTTTTTTACTCAGCAACGGGGCGCGGATTGTCCTGATTTCCTGCCTATATACTGGGGAGCGATATAAAGCTACATTCTGAATGAATCTTTTTAAATCACAGCTATATATATATTTTTTTTTATTATTAATTAAGTATAGTGTGTATGTGTATTATTAATACGTATCGTGTTTATTAAATACTGCAAGTACGCCACCCACCCTACTATCGAAAAATGAATTTTTACTGTCCATCCAAAGGTTGTCTGGAAGAAATCGCTTTCAGCGATAAGACCGCCCCCGCCCATTGTACTACCCTTGTTTACCTATTGTAATTTTTCTGCACTGTGTTTATTTTTGTTTCTGGTGTACAATAAAGAGTCTATTCTATTCTATTCTATTCTATTCTATTCTATTCTATTCTATTCTATTCTATTCTATTCTATTCTATTCTATTCTATTCTATTCTATTCTATTCTATTCTATTCTATTCTATTCTATTCTATTCTATTCTATTCTATTCTATTCTATTCTATTCTATTCTATTCTATTCTATTCTATTCTATTCTATTCTATTCTATTCTATTCTTATGTGTGTATACACTTTTGTAGATTATCAAATTAGGGTCTGTATATACTTATCTTTTTATCTTCCTCGTGAAGGGAAACTTTGTAACCGCGTCTCCGAGCTTACAAGGATCAGTTTAACAGCGGCCTGAGTCACGTAAAACGAGAGAAACCCTATTAAACTAGGTCATAAATGTTCGAATCAGGGCGTCACGAATTTGTCGCGAAAATATCGCCGTCTTGGGACCATTTATATCGCGGTACAAACCTCTATCTTTATTGCCAATTTATTACATTCCCCCAAATATGTGGTAGAAAAATAATGGGCTATTTATGGGTTACTTACGAAACTGTACATATTTTTTTTTCTAACATGATGTTTGAAATACATATTTAGATCTATACGACATGAATAGCCATTTCATTTGAAAGGATGTTTTAAAACATATAATTTAAGTAATGTGCCTTTTTTACCTTTGTGAAAGATTAATGACAGTTTTGGGGCAACTTTAGTAGGTATACTGGTAGTAGAGCCTCGTAGAGAAAATGCCGAGATGTCGATTTCTTTATTGTAGAGATTCAATAATATTGTTTTCAAATATTATGATCAAGTGAACCCCAAAACAGACTTAACTGAAGGCCTTTCAACAAAATTGTAGAGAGTACACAAAACAATTACCTTCCGAACATCCTTTCACAAAAGAAGTAGAACGCCTTTCATAATGATATTAGCAACAAGACGCATTGCTATTTACTGCCGTCAGGCGCTTCGAAATGAGCTAACAAAGCGGGGAACGCTAAATTGTCTCACAAAAGGTTACTCGGTCGACTTCATCCATCGGCTTGAACTCGTAATATGTTAAGACGTCCCAGACAGACGTTGGTTCCATTTACTCGCTTTGAACCGAGTTCTTTGAGACTGCCTACCGAAGAAAGCAAATTCTATAACGACAGACAGTCATATAGGTTGAGTAAAGACGCGACACCTGGCTTACCAACCTTATGTCTACGGATTAAGGTGCCTCATTCATTCTTTCCTACTCAAGATTGCGCCTCAAAAGGTAGTATTTCACTTGCAAGTGGAAGGTTTCCGAGATCGATTTATCTGGAAGATTTAGGAGATGTGCGGGTAAAAGCTAAATGTTGGGCAGATTAACATCGACTCCGACTGGACTGGCATGGTACGATATGACCTGGTGTTCCAGATAGCTTGCCATGAAACTTTTTGGGTGAATGAATATTTAACCTCGTGGCCTCGGTCGGAAGACAGCTGATTAATTAATTAAAGAGGGCGAGTCGCGGTCAGATAAAAGTGGCTTTTGGTCAAAAACATGTTTTTTCACTTAGATTTTGAAATATAATAAATATACTTTAGCAACATACGTAGAATTGTACGCACTTAGTTACCATTTGCCCTAGATTACTTTATTGTCTTATCATTGCTACATGCGAGCTTGTTATAGGTATGGACCTAATCCTAAATCTATGGGTACAAGTTAAGTTCATCATGAACAATCGACGACAAATAAAAATATTTTGTATCCAATCATAATCCAAAAAACAAATAATGATCTTCTCAAAGTTCAGTATGATAGACAGTTGTGAAGTAAAATTAAAGTATTTAAAATGTCTAAAGACTTGACTGTGAATAGACGTAGCCAGGCCGGTGAACTAAACTGAACCCTTACAAAAACGCAATTCTCAAATCCATCAGACGTTTTTCCAAGAATCTTTTACTTACGTACCTACGGCCTCCATGTTACATTTCCCACTAAATTCTTTTAGGAACCGTGCACACGACCTTTGGTTCGCGTGCCCGTCGAGGCTTCGTGTAAACGCGCCCATAATTCATTGCCAGCCCACCGCACGGCATGTTTGCTCTCACATTGTGTTTTCATAAGAAATATGGACACAAAATATTAAAAGGAAAACTATTTTGTCGGCGCCGTTATCAGTTACATGCTCCAGTAATTAAGTGAATTTTGGTTAAGCAGGCCTAGATTGAGATAGCAGATCGCGATGGTAGTTCAAAGATGATATTTCTTTTTTCTTTTATTTTATTAATTGACGAGTCGAGCACGTCGTTCGCCTGATGGTAAACGCTACTCCTACCCATAACAGTTACATTGCCAAGAAAGAACTTTGCATTGCATAATTTTGCGTGGCACTGCACTCGGCACTCTGAGACATCGATTCCACAGTCTCATAAGGCCAGTAATTGCTAAAGCGGAACACAGTATTGTAGATGCAATATAATGACAGGCTTAATTGAAACTATTAGGGCACTATAAACAAATTGATTAATCTACTATACTATAACTGTGAGTACGTGAAATATTCACTCTTCACCCTGAAACAACCGCCCGGGTAAGTACCTATTATAGCGCAAGTCAAACCCAGAGAATTTCATAAACACAGCTTCAAAGATGTAGCCTCTTAAACGCTACCTGCATTTCTCAAAACAACACTCGCACGGCCTTACCCTAAGCTTCAGGTGAAACAACAGACCAAAAGAGCGAGCATTTATTTCTTAGAACCCACAGTTCTTTAGAAGCCGTAATAGAGTGCTAAGTAGCCGTTTTGAGCGGAAAGCTTTCCCTAGATGTAGCAGCGTCTTGAACCTTTTTAACCATTAAGGTGTCCTTTGAATTTCTTTGGACAGTATCCTCTTTGTGAATCCGTCTTGTGACTTTTCAAAGGACGTGGATGGCCCGTTAATATATTCTTTATTGAGGCAGCTGGTGCTAGTGTTCTTTTAACAGGTTTCTAGTAACGCCTGCACTCAACTCGGTGAGAACTCTATGGAAGGCCCTATGGAAATGAAATTATATTGTCTATCATCATCAACCCATAACGTCCCACTGCTGGGCACGGGTCTCTCCTCACTTTCGTGAGGAGGGTTAGGCCATATTCCACCACCGGGGCCAATATTGTCTATATATTGTCAATATTTAATTTACTCATTTGCTTAGTACACGCTACGTGACATAAGTCACTTAAGTATAACTTAGCTTTAAGTGACTCGTCACTTGTCAAGGGCACTTGCCCGTCCGCCAAAGGTCTGTTACGTTTTTTAGTTTTAATAAAATTAGGCATGTTCAATAGATCTATACGAAAAGTTTTCTCTGAAAACTAAAAAAATTAAAGTATTAGAAAAGGTTCTGTTAGCGGTCACCTCTTTAGTTGATTAGATACTACCCGCTACTACCACTGTTGGCATAAACTTTTCTATATTTTAAATTTTCAGACTGGCTGGTGAGCCAAGTTGAACAAAGTTCTCATTTATGATTGAAGTAATAACAAGCTTTATGACTCAATATAAAAGCTTTTAGTGGGGAATTTTGCTTTCTCAAAAAGTCGGCAGTAAGTTT
Organism: Campaea margaritaria; assembly: GCA_912999815.1. Lineage (NCBI taxonomy): Eukaryota > Metazoa > Arthropoda > Insecta > Lepidoptera > Geometridae > Campaea > Campaea margaritaria. Next base: position 1,074,683 of record OU538798.1, on the reverse strand, counting down.
TATATTTAGGTAGGTACTTCAATCTTTTCCTAAGCACTATAAATATAGACGCGAATATTCAGTATTTCCCTACCTACTACATCGCCATAAAATATTGGCACAGATCCTTCCAAAGGCAGAAACAAATTACCTACCTTATCTAATGAAGACTGCGACGCTCTTTGTCGCAATAAGCGATGTCTCTAAGGAAACCTACTTTCCAAGTACCAATTACTTAATCTTGCGTCGAAAAGGTCCTATTACATGTGTCGTATCCAACCAACTGATTAGAATGTACTGTGGTAAACAAGAAAGATGCATTGCAGATGGCGTCAAGTTTTATCTCGTGACCAATAAGGTGTATGGAGTCCAAAAGACCCAATACTTAGTGCGACTACTGAGTTATGATTGTGTGAGTGAATGTTTAGGTTATAGACAATGTTATTGACCCTTCATTAGTGCACGCGATGTTAGAGTTATTTATTTCAATGCAAAGAAATACTAGTCTATAATTGGTAATAGACAAGACGTGCAGTTCATTCAACCGTATCCAAATCAAGCTCTTTGAAACTACAGAATTAAAAACCTGTTGATAACTACATGTTTTATCTTGTGCTTTGAGCCAGTTCACTATGATCGTCACACCGAAAAATCAGCAACAGTTGGTAAGTCACATCTTCTTTATTCATGCCTTTGAAAGTAGCGAATCAATAGTACACGCTAACTTGGTCTTACTAAGGCTTCGGCTTAAGGGCTTAAACGACCTTACTTCGCGAGGTTGTTGACATCTACCTTCGCCCTATCACTCAATCGGTATTAATTAATTAGAGAATTTTCATAGAATATTTTTAGAGGCCGAAGTAATTTTAGAGTTCTGAGAATGAGGTGGTTTTCTAATGCCTTTTCAATGCTGTTGTTGGCATATCAACAGCGATCCCACTTGGATGGGAGACCGTTTAGTTTTTGGTCCCGGTTGCCATCGAATGGTAGCATTCGTCAGGACGTAGCGTCAGACGCCCCCATGGACTGAAGATCTGACACGAAGTCATGAAGAGCCACTGAATGCAAACAGTTAGCTACCATTCATTATGGCTTTCTAAGACGGCCTATGATCAGCATTGGACGTCTTCCAGCTGATGATGATGATGATGATGATGATAGCAGCTGTTTGTCATGCTGCTGACAAACAGCTGCTGACAAACAATTTTCAAACAAAAATCCCATGAGTAGCCTGGAACGTCACTATACGGCCTAGATAGCCTAGATCGATCGACCGACCCGATTTGATCTATGTTACATAGGTACGTACGTGATACGTCCCTTTTAATTACGAATTTTTCTTTGAGCTCCAATCGAAAGTGAAATATTGTAAGACGTTATTACATCAAAATTTAATTAACTTTACGTACCTAAATACCTAAGTGAATATATTTAACTAAATTCTTGGAGAATTTCACCTGTATAATGTTTCTGTTTTTGGAAGAACATTCCCTGAGTTATAGACGTATAAAACAAATAGGTATAAGTATATTATAAGGTTTACTACTTGAATAGTTAGTTAAATGTAAGATGAGATAAAAAAGTAAAGGAATTGAGATACGGTGTATCTATAATTGTACATATCGCTAGGTACAAAGGTAGGTAAAGCCCGCAAGGTAAGGTGCCTTCCAACCCCTTTTTTAATTACCAGTTCGCCCTTATTTATTGCGCTCATCAAACCTGAAGGATCCTTAAAATTTCCAGCATTAGGAAATGCTTACAAAAGGGAAACGGACGTAAAATTAATTTGACCATTGAATTTTCCATAATGATATTACTCAATGTCCAGTTCGTTTTCAGGTAGGGGTGCGCAACAGTGGAAAAGGTTTTAACGGATACGAAAATAGAAAAGAAGACATGTATGATTTGTGCTAATGTTAACACTTGCAAAATATTAATATATATGTAGGGATAGGATAGGGCTGGCAAACCTACGAGAACAATATGATAAAAACCCAAAGGAGGCATAATTTTTTTTTTAACAAAAGTCCTATACTTAGTAACATTTTTGTACCTAGCTTAGTTCCGCCAAATAGTTTTCCAAACTATGGAATGAGATAGGTTGTACGTTTTCTGTCTTATTCCTATATATGCTTCGTTCAGGATCGAAGGTAATCTGATCAGAATTCCGCAAGATAGCGCATGATTCTATCAACTATAATTTATTTCTTCCGTACATAACAATTTTGGAGCTAAAAATCAGTGATGTTTTTATTTGGAGCCTGATATTATGGGTGGCTACGTCGATTTGGTTTAAAACTAACTTACTATTGTTTTTCAATATGTACTCATTGTCTCCTTTCCTGACTGTTTTGATTTTATTTGGATACTTTATCAAGGATCTTAGTAATGTAATCGTGACCCATTATTTTTTTCTGGTTTTTATTGATAGGACGTAGTTATATTGTGAATCTTTCGATAGAGCCAGGTAGCTTACACGAGTGCCCTCTTGGGGCCTATGTGAATAAAGAGTTAACCTTACATTTTTTTATTTATGTACTCAGTTATAAATATTTCCCAGCGCCGTCAATAGCAACGCTGGGAATGATAAGAAAGTAACTTTTTTTTTACACTCAGCGCCTTTCCACTGAACTGGAGAGTGGCAACCCTGTGGAGGCACACATGGGTACACACAGCTAAACAAGTGTATTTATAACATGGTCATCCAGGGCGTCAATGAGGATCATTAATCATGAGGACGGCCACCCTCACCATTTATCATATTCGGACCGCCACCTATTTACATAATATTTTTTGTTGCGTTTTCTGAAAAATCTGCTTTTTATTACCCAGCCATGATGCGACGGTTTTGCTGTGATAATAACTCTTTAGAGGCAGGCGTCCGTGGATTGTTGTTTGTATGGTAAACAGTTATGGAATAAATTTATCTATAATATACATTAATAAAAATATTAAAGACCTTCGGCGGTGTCAAAGTCAAAATCAAAGCTATTTATTCCAAAAGAGCACTCATGAAAGTTCATTGACTCTACCAAAGGATTCAGAATACACCCAATCGAGAAGAACCGACAAGAAATTCGTTTGCTATTTGTTTTCAATCTGTATGAGTGTTTGCGCAATCTTCACGTCACGTTCACATATATAGATCCCGATCCCTTGTCAGGATTCCCTGTCCCTAGGCAGTAAGACGAGGACCATGGTTCCACAAACTCACAGGCTCAAAGCAAATACCTGTGCCTTATACAAATATTTTCCCTAAGGCGGGAATCGAACCCGCAACTTACTCGACAAAATTAGAAATAACTGTGCAAGACTTTGTATGTCGTCATGGATGGAACTGCTGTCATTGGTGGACTATCTGCTCATAGACTTAATAGAAAATAACAAAGGCTACGAATGGGTCGTGTTCCTTTTACCTTTTCCTTAAATAGGTATTAAAAAATACAAACCTGTATAATAGAATATAAACTCTGGGTATTTTCTTGAATTCTAAGTACAATAATATACAAGGGATAGGAATAAATTCTACCTTTATAACCACAAAACCGTGTAAATTTCCCTGAAAGTACTACCATTCGCAACAGCAGTTCCAAGGCAATTACGTGTAGATTAATTGCAGGAGACATTGGAAATACAATTCCCACGATATCCTCTAGAATTTTTCATCAAAAACCATATCTCTAATAATCTAAAACTCCTCATTCCCACCCCGTCGGAGCCTAACCGCGTTTGTACGGTTGCTTTGCAAAGAGTAAAGTAAAGAGTATTTCAGACTGTGGTTGCAAAGCAAAGAAAAACCGCATGGGGAACAGACGCCGTGGAACTTAATCACATTTGCGGTTTTATAGTACTTCATACTATATGCAATGCGGTTTTGTTCTCAAAGCAGGCCTACAGGAACGTCTGGTTTGAGATGAAAACCGAACAACGGATGCCTGTTTTTCTGCATAGTTTAGCAAATGACTTTTTAATTTGCATTGGTTTTGTTGATTCGAAATCAAAGTCGTTTTTGTATTGACATGGGTCCAAGAGGGCCTTCATGAAAGTTCATTGATTCTACCACCGGATTCGATATCCAATCGAGAAGAACCGGTAAGAAGCCCAAAGGCAATTTTTATCAATTTGTAAGGATTCTTTGAATTATCATCATCGTCATTATCATCAACCCATATCATCCCACTGCACGGATCGCCCCTCACTGTCGTGAGGAGGGTTAGGCCATAATCTACCATCGGGGCTAGATCCGGACGGTGGACAGCTACCTACCTCCGAAATTATTCCCGGGTAGGTAAGATGTAGTCTACTATAAGTACTATGGTAGAAGGAGCTGGAGACTTTTGACTCCATGCATTTTTGCAATCCAAGTTTTTTTCGATAGCAAATAGCTTTATTTAAAAGTGTTTAATATAATTAGGGGCGCTCGCAACAGCGCTGAAATTGCAGTAACTGAATAAACAGTTATCTATCTACCTGATGGTGAAATACAATTGCAAATAACATTTTACTATAAAACGTCGTGTCGACCTTTAAAAGCAACTACGGACAGGTTTTCCTGTTTACATTTCCCCACAAAGGGGAGACTGGGGCAAGACAGGGCCGTCCAGTTTAAATAATTGGAAGCGAGTGGACACTAGACTGGGGGGCACAATGGAGTCGGCGTGCAGTGTAGCATGTCACAGTGTAGAACACGCTTTGTTTCAGGCATGCACTGGACGGTAGATGGGTGTATTATTTTGTACAAATCATTTAGGAGGATATTATTATTTATGCTTCCATTTTTGTGTACGCAGCGTTGCGTCGCTGTGCTTGAAAAGGTCTATGTTAAAAATACTGTTTTCAACTATATCAAGCGCCTCTTGGCGGGTACCTAGCCTAATAAAGTACCTACTCGTAATTAGCTTTAACAATATATTTTGAAATAGTTATAAAGTTTCTTGTCGATATTTCTCGGATATTCCGAATTCGGTGGCAGAATCAGTTAACTTTCACACATCCTTGAGGCTCATCTGAATAAAGACTTAAGATTTTGAGTTACGGCTATAATAAACACGTCTAAGCTCGTATTTTACGCGTATCAAAAACGAAATAAGCATACCTATGAAATAAAATACGTCTCTTATAGTCTAATCCTACCCTCAAAAGTTTTCTAACATCTCAATCAACCAAAGGTCCTATTCTCGTATCGAATAGCCACCACCGGACGCGAGGGTCCACGTAACGTCCTCGGGTGACCTTACAGTCGTGCAGGTAGCGGTAATGGAGGGTCCGATAGTGGATACCGGACGTATGGTGGCTACACACCCACTGGATCCGATTTCCCAGTGGAGAAAAGTCTCTGAGGACTTGAATTGCAGAAAATATATGATCATACGAGCCATCTTCAAAATTCGAAATGCACTAATGTGAATAATTATTAACCTATAATTCTTCGCCGTGATCGTCCCACTGTAGGGCCTGAGGCTTCTCTTTCCTCTTTCCAATTTTCGTGGCTGAGAGCTTCACTGGTCCAATCGTTGCAGATGGAGTCAAGCTCATTCTGGTGTTTAAAAGGCACGGATATACAATCTTTGTATTAGCATATTTAAGTATACCTGTTATCATTGCTTCATCATTTTTAGCCAAAGCCGCCTTAAAAGTCGAAATAGCTTCCTAAAAGCCACAAAAGCACGCACTGAAAAGTCATCCGAGCGAAGCACGACGCAAACAGTGGCAGAAGACGCATGCACCGCCACCTGAGTTTATCCCACCGGCTGAGAAACTTCCTGCAGGCTGTGACTTGCCGTGGCCCACGTGGAAGTCTCTTAACAGACTCCGGACCCAAGTGGGCCGCTGCAAGAGCAACCTGACTAAATGGGGTTATCTCGCCCCGGACAAGTCACAATATGACTGTGGCGTTTCTGCACAAACGATGCAGCATTTGCTGTCGTGCCCTCAGTGCCCTAACACCTGCACCTTAACCGACCTCTATGAGGCTTCTGCCCCCGGTGTGGCAGTAGCCAATTACTGGTCCAAAATAATCTAGCCGTGGATCATCGACACGACGAAGAAGAAGAGCCAAAGATATTTGGCGTACAAAGCAGCCTTCTGTAAAGACGATACGTACAGCAAGATTTACGACAATACGATCTCTCATGCTTAACACTTTCACTGCTGAGCCGATTTGCTTGTCTAGCCAAGGGTGCGGCTCTGCACACTACGTAGTGTTTTCCCATACAATGAACACAACAGCTGTGTTTTCCCGCACTCGCGGCAAGTTATGAAAATCACGACAGCTGTGTTCTCAGCACTGAATGTGTTAATGATAACCAAACGTTAAGCGATGCCAATTCACTTTCCCTAGTTGCATATTGCCAAATCGAATCGCTTATAACTGCGATCCTCCTTATAATTATATCGTCATTGTTTCCCGCCGAATAAAAGGGCAAAAGTCTTTTGCACATTCAGCCGTCTGTAGTTCCAAAATCGATTCTGCGAATCGTCCCGGATGTAGTGCGTAGAGCCCGTATCGGGCTGACCACTAATCTAAGTTGAGCACATTCCCTGCCTGTTGGTGCTTTGCGTTGATTAAAAAAAGGTACGTATCCACCTACCCAGGTGTAATGGACGGTAGGCAATCTGGTAGAACACGGTGCCTGATTTTGTTTATTGAGTTAGTTAACAAGGTTGTTATGTTAGCTTGTGTTAAGTGTTGACTTGACTTGCCTGATCTGATTTCAGGGTACTCGAATCGAGCTAATTCTGAGTACCTAGCTTGTCGTCAACATAATATCAGGCTATAGCTATTATGTTTAAATAATAGCTATTATGATTTTCTACAGCTGGAATAAGTAATGTAGGTACCTGTAGGTTTTTTCTTAGATAGAAAAGATAGACATCATTATTTTATCTTCTCTAGATTATAATTTTTTTTCTTTTTTTGTTTCATCTTTACGCTGGTAAGGATTGGTGAACTTTCATTTTCTTGGACGCCACGATGTTTTTCTTCACTTAGACATGTCTTACAGTTGAGAAGCATTATGGTTTTCAGCATTGTCTTAGAGGCAAACTTTATTATAGGCAGGAATTTGATCGATTTTTCTGTTTGCGAGATTAACGTTTGTTGCAAGATACGTAATAACGTAGCTTGTGGTATAGTGTTTCCTTTTGTATCTAGATTATGTTGAGTTTATCACAATTTCAAACGAGTGTATCGCCTCGGGCGTGCTTGGAAATATAACGTTTCGCATGCAAATGTTGTCTGCCTCGCTTTGAAGAAAACATAGGGAAATATATTTTGAGTTTTAACGTCGAAACATAGTGTAGCGTTTACCGCAGTCGCCGTGCGAAGTCGAGTTTTATGATTGGTAAGGTAGTATGATTTATTTTGTGGTTTTAGTATTTTGAAATAATTTTGTTTAGTTAGGTTACGTAGCGCAGGGACCGCCATTTTCCGTGTATGAAATAAAATTGAACGTAATTTTCTCGTACAGGAATAATGCATGCCAATTTAAATTCCACCCTAAAACGGTTTGGTTTTAGTCGATATTGAAAAAGACCCCCATCACACACTTACGAAGATGACCACAAAATTACCCATAACACAACCCATTTGGGACCGCGTAAAAATCTAAATTAAGGCGATGGCAGTTTAAAATTCAAAGCGTTTACGTTCGCAATATTAAAACGTGTATTTCATTAATTTGGACGAGTGTATGCAAAAATAACGATCAGTGACGGGCGGGATTAACTGTTTTTCAGTCGTTATGGGGGACCCCACTGCGGGCCCCCCTACAGGGCCCCTACAGCGGATGGCCACAGCAGGCCCCCACAGGGGATTTCATAGTGGCCCCTACAGCAGACAGCCATGGCATGAATGGCCCCAGTATAGGACTTCAGGTGGCCCCAGGGTGGGTGGAAGGGAGGGAAAAGGGGGTTACCTTGGGATTGCTTTATAACCATGGCCCGTGGTTGATGAAGTGGGATTAAAGTTTTAGAGCCTCGGCTTTTTGTTGCATGTTTTATCGGCGTGGAAGGGTTCGGGTTGTATACTGATCGACTTGATAAAATATTAGCTTGTTATTTCCCACTTCATGTAATTCTCGGGAGAATCTAAGCATTGTAAACTTTATGAAATAGCGTATAAAGATTGTATTTCTTTGACGGTATCGGTTTTTTCGGTTGATAAATTTGTGATGAGCCGAGGGCTATGTGCGAGGTTGAGGGTTCGATTCTCGCACAGAGAAAATGTTTTGTGAGCTATAACCCTGTTGATCTAAGGTTCTGTGAAGGCCAAGCGGCTCTTTCAGTTTACGTTTGAAAAGGTAAAATGAAAAAACCCACTTTTTTCATGGCGACTCGGTCACCGCCTCCACTTTTGAAATGCGAATAACTCGAAAATACAGGAAAAAGTCTAGTAAAGTATTAAGAAATAAAATGTTCTAAATCTTCAATACATTAGTAATAAACTCAGGTAAAAAAATATAAAAACACTGTCACGGTCAAGTAACAATGATAAAGTTCATCGACCCCACAGAAGTCGTCGACGTAACATTTACCCAAGACGAGTCAATTACAAACTTACTTTGCACTGCATATAATTTGCAAAGTAGCTCTTATTACAAAGTGGTAAAGGTGTGAAGGTAGTTGTGAGATGGCACCAATTGTAACGCATCTCTTGAGAAGGGGGGCATACATTGAACAAACAATGCATTGCAAAATGGCAATGGAATAGGCCACGGCGGACTGTACGCAGTGGCCCTCAAACTTTGAGCGCTATGGCATGCATAATGGCGCTCTTTTTTAACAGCATACTAAGGAGTATAATGCGAATGAGCGTTTTGCGCTTAGCCAAAATCTAATAAAAATGTGGTTCACACGCAAGAAAAATGTCTACATCTACCTACACTATGTTATGGCTCTATGGTCGTAAAGACATTAGCCTCATTGTAACAGGAGAACAGAGAAAAATACATGTATAATAAATGCGTTAATAGGCGCTGGGATGATGGTGACGAGTTGGGACCAAAACCGAATTAAGGCGGGAAAATGAAATGTGACGCTTTTTTTTTTACAGAACATTGGATTTGTTCGTATGCCAATGTCAACGTGTCATGTGTCAATTATTGGCGGAATAGTTTTCGTTACCGTGCACGAGAAGGCAAATGATACAAATGTGTTTTTATGAGTATTTGTGGTAAATAAATTATTTTGTCTTTGTATTTGTTCTATTTGAGCAATTTGATGTTCTCTCCATTGCCCAGGATGTTCTAGACTAATTTCCTCTACACGTCTTCATTGCGATGCTCTGTAAAATGAAGAAACATTTCTTGTTAAAGATAGTGCTTTCAGCCACGAGACCGAATGTAGCTTCCATGTTACGGAAACTTTGCGGCACGTTCTATAGCTTCAAGAATCGTGGGAACACTACCCTTATACTACTTACTGTAGCTGTTAAGTTTTCTCCAGTTTGTCCCGTTTTGAGTCTGTCTCAGGATTTATCGGTATTAAGATTTAATAACTTCTAGGCCATTTTATTTATCTGACTAAGTAACGAGACGAGGAAGTTGTTCACCTGATGGTAAGCGCCGCGCATGTCCATAACAGTTACAATGCCACCCAGAACTTTGCATTGCGTAATCTTGCGCAGCACGGCGTAGAAATATAATCATCAACATCATAATAATTATAAGCGTCCATAGCTGGAATTATCTCCCAAGGTATAAAGCAGGTGCTGGTACAATTTACCTCACTGAGCAGTAAGCACTGAAGGCACACTGCTCAGTAGGGTATAATAACTAATGTAGGTACACTGCTCAGTGAAGTAAATTGTTTTAAACTACCACAAACATTGCTTCCATGCTTTACAGGAACTATGCCATCGACTCGTTTTCTTCCTCGTCGGTCCTCAGACGCTACTTCCGGGATTAAAATTTAATTACAAGTGGAAATAAACCCCGTTTCGAGGCGAGACGCGACGTGATGAGATGGGAAAGGAATGAAGTAATAAGGGCAAACGTTTGTCTTGCCTGTTAGTTAGTTCGCGGAGATTGGTAGTTGGAATGGTTATTGATTGCCACTGATTGTGAAATCTATTTTGGTGATATATGCGCGTAGAGTTCGAACATTGCAGTTCAGCACCTTATACGAGACGTTCGTTTGGATTATCTATCGATACTTATATATTTTGATAGATAGGTGATATAGAAATAGTGACTGGCTCCGGTGGCTTTGTCTCGGATATTACCTAGGTCACATATAACATAATGGTTTCCAGGTTCTAGAAGTTTAAAAAAAAAATACAAATTCAATGGACTAAGAAATAAAGCTGTTTATGAATACCTAAAACATTGACAATTAATGTGTTGCCTACAGAGCACAATGTCTCCAAGTAGAGTATATTTCCGAATGAGTCGAGTGTTGCCAGTATATATGGCAGCTGTCGGTATTTGCAGAGTTCTGCAAATGTGGCCGCGGTGTTCAAACAAGTGGTGTTTGTCTGCGGCCGACCTTCCTCATACTAAGGATGGGACGAACAGTAGGGACGTAGCGAAGGCCAGTAGGGGCAGGGCGTTATGTTGAAAAAAAACTTCAAACTAGGTGAAAATGATTGCTGTAATGAAAAAAAAAACAATCTCTAGCAGCTCATTAGGTTGACACTGTAGATTTTTTTGGTCTACCTTTGTTGTCATGTTGCTGGACAAAGGTCTCCCCCAATTTTAAAATTGTAGAAATATCCTTTTAACATTTGCCCGGTCAAAAAAAGAAATGGCAATGAAACCTTGTTCGTGTTAAATTGTAATTTTAAAAAAGAAAAACCATATTCCTAGCTTTTGACAACTTTTAGAATAAATTATGCCTGGCTCGCCTCTAACAACAATTAAAAAAATCTCTCCCCCAAGCATCGCAATAATAATTCTTGCGAACAATAATTATTTTAACTACCTCTGATACCAGTCCATCTCCTTATTGCGTCTCTGTGTTTGACCATTCGAGGTTTGTCAGGAATTTGCTTCAGGCCATAAATTAGTTTCTGTTTCCCTGGAAGCTGGTAATACGGCAGTGAAATTACTGGGCATATGAGACTTTAGAGCCGATGTCGCAGGGTGACTGGGGCTTGGGGGCTGTTTTCTACTACATTAGTCCACTTATCCTTAACACAGTTCTATATACTAAAGGTTTCAACTTTCTACTTGAACCAAAGCACACTACTAAAGTCTACTAAATAATGTACCCACCTAAACTGTTATAAGGTGAAAGACAGTACAATGGAGCGCGGCGTGCGGCGCGCTGCTTTTTTTTTTATATGGCTGAGTGACGAGACGAGCAAGTCGTTCACCTGATGGTAAGCCCAACGTCTGCCCATAAGAGATACATTGCCACCCAAAACTTTGCATTGCATAATCCTTTAAAACGCTCCTATTGGTCGTAGCGTGATGTTATATAGCCTATAACCATCCTCGATAAATGTACTATTCAACACAAACAGAATTTTTCAATTCCAACCAGTAGTTCCTGAGATCCTAGCGTTCAAACAAACAAATAAACTCTTCAGTTTTATATAATAGTACAGATTATGTAAGTATGTAATTAACACGTTCACTGCTGAGAACACAACTGTCGTGTTTTTCATAACTTGCCACGAGTACGGTAATACGGTTGTTGTATGGGAAAACACTATGGCGCGTGGAGAGCCGCACCCGTGGCTAGACAAGCAAAACGGATCAGCAGCCAAAGTGTTAACTTTGATACATTTTGCACATTTTGATACATTTTTAAACGACTTAAAAAAGGAAGAGGTTCTCAATTCGATTGCATGTTTTTTCTTGTATGTCTGTTACCTACAAAAAAATATTTTTTTAGTTGAATAATATGTACTCACGTTTGGTCCAATAGAAATTTTATCAAAACAGGCGCAATAGTTTAGTTTTAAAAAGTTGTCTTGAGTTAAAAGTTACTAACTTAACTAAAATTTAAACTAGTTTGTAATAGCACAATTGGCACCAAGGATAAAGTTTGAGCATCTCCGCCAAAATGACCCTCTCAATATTTCACGGTACATCGCACCCCCTTCAATATCTCCCTGCGTTGTTCCCCTGACAGCACTGTGATACCGCGGCACCGGGACAGTCAGCAGAAAAGTTGCTCCATCTCGCCTTGGAAGTTATTTTAACTTTCCGGATAATTATTTTGACATTGTAGACACTTCTTGGTATTCTTATTTCACGAAACTTTCAGTTAATTATGACTTTTTTATTGAAAGAAGTATTTATTGGTTCATTCTTAGCCCTCTTATTTATAAAAAAAATCAAACGAAGTTTAGTAAAATTGCGCGCTACAATATTGTATTGGGCAGTACTAAGTGACGTTTGCTAATTGGGTAATCGTATCACTACGATGTGTCAAAACTGAAACAGCTTATTTTAGGGAAAATTGAGGGAAATAAAAAAGTTAAAGTAGAGTTATTTTTGAAGTATTTTGTACCTAAAATGTAATACGTTACAATCACATACATGGATCCATTCTAGGGAATCTGGAACTACTAGGCCATGGTCCTACAAACACTCAGACTCAGAGCTAGCTAATATCTCTGGTTCACACAAAATATTCGCAGTCGTTACGGAGACCATCATTTTAAAGCGGATCGTGCAATTGATTTCCTTTTCTTTGAAAAAGTTCAGAGGTAACAAGCAAAAAAAAAAATACAGTCGAATTGAGAACCTCCTCTTTTTTTGAAGTCTGTTAAATATACACCTTCTGACTCTACAAGATCGCAGTTCGGACATCCGTCGCTTGTTTTTTTGCCTTTTTTCAGTTTTATGAAGATGGCCCCTATTGATGGATATTCTCATCCCCTTACGAAAGTAAGTCATGGAACTTTACGCGATCCCCCCTCGTCTGCCTATCTCGGTTAGGCGTATTGTCCTGAGTAAAAGCTGATATAAAATGTCTCCTTTTAAACACGATAACTAAGGCGCCTTTTTAACATTTTAGTGTAGGAATATATACGTTGTTCTTTCTATAGTGATGCAACAGGCAGTTTGGATACAGTAAGAACGCATTATCCGTACTTACGGGTGATTGCAAGAGGTAATTCACCAAACCGTGATCTCAGTCCAGTGTTTTATACAAAATGATACAGTCTTTTACGTTAATAGATATTAAATCGAGTAGCATGGCTCATCATTTAGTCTTATTTTGAATAATAAGCTAGTTAAAAATGGTCAGCAAGAGATAATATTTAATTATACAATTTAATTCGGTTGCAGTCTCGGAGTGATCCATTAAAAAAACCTAACTCCCCTTCAAGCGCAGTGGGGTAAAAAAATCACACGCGCCAATTTTTTTTTTCAAGTGTTAATCAAAGTAATTTTATAATAGGTATGAAGGTCGTTATAGCGTATGAACCGTATCACTGGTTTCGCAGGCCTTACAGAATTGCGTAATAAAAAAAATAAAATAGTCCATTAACGTTATCTAGGGCCGAGACATAAAAGCTCCTAATCGCTCCTATGTAAATATCACTCGAAGCCATTCCGATGTAGGATGTTGTTAACACTTTTACAGCCATTTTAACGACATGATGATAATGTTTCAATAGCTTGATGTTGCCATGTTTTTTTTTTCTTTTTTATATTATCTCGACTTCGCGCCATTTCCATTCGGAGTTTTAAAAAGTGTACTTGCACTGTTGTAAGCTCCAATGATGTTCTAAATTCGGTTTCGATATTTCTGGTTTTAGAGATGAGCTACAATTGTTTTTATTATTTTGGCTTCGTACGATTTGTGCAATTAAGTGGGAAGCCAGTGTCAACATAATTAAAATAACCACAGCCATAATGCGTCACGATCATAATACATTCTGACCCTAGGGTTCTCTTCTTCTTTGGATCTTCTTCTTTTAACTATATTGTTATAAGATAACGTTACCAGTAACTCACCTCGATATTAGGCATTTAAGATGCTTGCTTCGAAAACGTCGTCACTTGTTTTACACAAAGAAACTTGACCTTGAAATCCTTCGTCAGGGTCGAAGCTGCGAAACCCGCTAAGTCCAAAATAACATAAACGAAAAAGACAAGAATTTAAAAAAAAAGTCTTAAATGTCACTGACTCAAGAACAGTTGGCTATATTCACGTAGACCGTAAAGGTAAACACAGTAAAGGTAAAAAGGCAGAACTGCAACAGTCAGCAGCAGTTGACTTTTGGTTCATCAAAGTGATTGGCCAGTCCTGCAGTCCCCTGTCGACTGAGTTCGCTATACCATAATTGCATTAGCAATGACTTGGTTATTTTGTCTGTGGTAACAACGGACAGTGCGGCAGTTTCCAGTTGAGCAGCCACCTATGGTATTTTGATTCGTTTATAACGTATATTCGCATTGTTGCATGGTTGCTGACATGTAATTTTCTTTTTGAAGTAAAGCTTTTTTACGCTCGCTTGACTTGGGGCGTAAGCTGGTGAATGCGTGACGAGTGCGTTACGAAAAGTCTGATCGGGCGAGGCGAACGGAAGTTGAGAGGGAGATATGTTAGAGAGTTACGTTTCGTACATTACTGTAGGGGCAAAAGAGAGAGGTGCGAGCATACATTTTCTTTCTCTCTTTTTCTCATAACCAGTTATATACATAGATAAATATAAATGGAGCTAAAGAAGTTTTACTTCAGTTGTGTGTTCTAAAGCACACACTTTTTTTTATATAAAAATACAACTGTTTGTCTTCTTCTTACAGGTTTCACGTTGGTTCATTGCGCTGAAAGCCATTGTTAAGGGTAAGTCATCACTATACGTTCATAATTTTTTTTATTTGTCAGAAAATGTGAGATTTTACGTTCCTCACGAAAGTGAGGGGAGACCCGTGCTCAGCAGTTTGTCGATATGGGTTGATGATTATGATGATGATTATTATGTTACAGCATATGGATTTTTTTTAATTAAGTCTGGTGGGATACCAATTAGGTTTTAATTAACATGTATTACAGAGTGTCAATTTATGTCTGATGTCATTTACTGGTGACCAATACCATCTATTGTAGAGCCGGTATCTCTACCTATTTAATTAGTCGGTACTGTTTTATTTTTTCTTAATGTGTACCGGAGACGCTCTTATAAATCCAAAGTACATAATATCCTGCTGCTTACGTCTAGTTAGATATAACTAAGAAATGGATGTAAATGCGATTACCCGCACTAATGCCAGCCTTGCTTTATTCTAACTAAGGAATTTCATTAGTTTAATACCAGGACGTAGCTCCACGAGAGCCGTCGTAGTACGTCATGTCAGGCAATATCAGGTGCCTCGGCGCTGCCAGATTACAGTAACGTACATAAGGCTAGCGCAGTAAGGACATTTTGAAACTTTTGCCATTTTGTTGAAAAAAAAAACTAACTCAAACTATTTATTGGTGAACTTAGGCAAATACTTTTAGAAATCAAATACCTAAATATTATAATTTCAAAAATCATAACCCGTCACGAACACACACACATAGATTCTGACTACTAACTACTGGCCTGTATATATTCTAGAGATTCAGGAAATATGAGAACTATGGTCGTACTTAAACACCCAGAAGGATTCAAGTATTCAACTTTCATTAAACTCAAGTCTAAAGTATTTTTGTTTTGGGTTGACCAGTGAAGTGACTTGAGAGATAGTTCCCAAGTCAATGTTACCGAAACCCTTGATATTTGCGCCTAAAATGTCTTTGTATTTATACAAAAACTAAAGCCAGGTTAGATCGAGTGATTTTTTTAACGAAATAGAAGCTTCACAAGCTTAAACATTAGAGAGAAGGTGAGAATAGAAAACTATTTATACACCATAATAATAAGGAAAACATCGGTAAATCAAAAGCATAGGCGGTTCAAAGAGAATTATTTCTGCCCTGATTTATTTAAAAAAGAAACAAATTAATAAAATAAAATTGTTACTTTTAAATACTCAAATTTTCAAATGCTCTTCTTTTGTATCGTTCAGTTGACGTTTTTGAGATGACTTGTGAAATAAGTGGATTTAGGTATATTAAGAGCCCATACTGCAGTGTACGTTTACGGTTCTGAGAGGTTTATGATTATGCAAGCCGCTTTTATTACGTTTTTATGCTGTATTATGGAAATACGCGAAGATTTTGGCGATGTGAGAGGGACAAATAAAGGTTTTATTTGCACTTTGAAATATTCATATCCTGAAATATTATGTAAGGATGTAATAATGAGCATAGAGTGTAGACTTAAGGTGAAGTGTGTGTGTGAGTTACATACATTTACTTACGTTTTTAAGGTGTTACTTTTTATTTATGGGCGAAAATTAATATTTTAAGTAGTTTTTTGGTTTTTGGTGACACACCGGGGGTATATTATTGAAATGATAATGGAATTTACGACCACAGTAGATCATTCTTTACAATATTCTTAAGGGGTATTTAACACTAATGCACAATATTGCTCAAAAATTAATGAGCCAATTAACCGTTAATCTGGCTATTGAAGTGTTTATTTATAAAAACACTGTTTTGTTTGTTGTTGAAGTGCTTTTGATTAATCAGCTGCATAAGTGTTAAATATCTTAACAGAATATCGTAATGAATGATTCACTAATGTCGCTAATTACATTACATTAAAAAAAATCCAAAAACTATTCGTAGTTTAAATTTTCCGCTACAACAGAAACGTTTCACCTTAACCGTTTAATATTGAATTGTGTCATAATAAAAATCGACTATTATTGAATCTCACAGCGAAAAATAATATCTTATTGTTAGATTTTAATGAAATATTTTTTCCCGAGCTCGAAAATTGTTTCGTGCAAACAAAACGCTTGACAGACATGCTTCATAAATTTTCCCGAGCTCAATATTGGGTTTGGTTGGTATTAGCTGGTAAACTAGAATGTCGTTCACTTTAGGGTTGGTAGGGACTTTAAATTTCTGTTACGGAAACATATTTGGAAAATAAAAAACATTTTTTTGTGTAACTGGATTTGCTTTCTATATTTTTTTTTCAATTAGATGCTCTTTATTTTATATATAGTTGTGATTATTATTATTAGTTTATTATGCATTCTGATAAGCCTTTTCTAAACATGTAACACATAAAATTAAGCTGTTGACGATGTAGGTAGGTAAAATAAAAATAAAAAGTCAAATAAAAATCTGGGTAAATCACGTTTATGACAATGACCAATAATGAGATAGACTGCAGCATAATATCGGAAATTACGAAACTTTTATTTCTCCGTTATGGATATTTTTCTTTGATATTACCGATAACGGATATGAAAATTTGAATATTTTAATCGATACTTTCAGTAACATCCCTACGAGAATGTCATTCACGTTCCCCTATTTACAAAATAACAGTGTAAATTACGTGAGCACAGCAGGTAGTGGGTATTGCCTCCAGGCAGCCGATATTAGACGTTTTTACGACTACGAAGCTTCGCCTTAACGTCTTAAATTAAACTTTGAGTGCTGTCTCCCAACTCATTTGCGGTGGAACAGTGCGTTATATTCTTAATTTGATTTAGATTAAAAAACTTATTTGATAAAACAGTATTTTCCTTTTCCTAGAGTTTCCTAGAGATGTTTTCCTTCACCGAAAAGCGAATGATAATTACGAACATATGTTTTTAAGAAACACATTGGTAATGCCCGCACTGGAATTTGAACTCACGACCTTCTCTTTGGAAGGCGGACGTTCTCCTACTAGGCTCGATAATCTAGAAAGATAAACACTTACCTAATTAGAACGTGCCTGTCATACGCGTACCTAACTATAATGCTAAGGTATGGAAACTGTTGACTTTCTTTAGGGTCAGGAATAATTTCTCCGCATTTTGTAATAATTATTTCTACTAAAGTCAAAGCTATCCTTGTTTCCCCAGTTAGAATCGAAGCAAACTGGGCCTAGACAAATATTGGAATTGTATTTACTTTCAATATTGATTTACAAGCTTTGTAATTCTAAACTGTAGTGGGATACCGGATAATGCGCGTTAATTAAATTTGCTTTGACTTTAGCCTATGCAATCTATATTTCTGAGGAGAAAACAGGCACTGTGAATATCTATATTATTATCAGCCATGGCTGTCCCACTGCAGGGTAAATGCCTCCCTACACTCCTTCCATTCCTCTCGGCTCGCAGACTTCTGCGGCCAGTCCTTCCAGAAGACGTCCAGCTCGTCCCGCCATCTCCTTCCGGGCCTGCCGCGACGTCGTCTTTCTTGTGAATATCTACGTGTAAAAAATAGAATTTCCCAAAAACCTTATAACTTAAATTTTTACACCCCATATCTCTATTTATATCTATATATATAAAAAGGTTAATTTTGTTTGTGTACGCTTCAAAAACTCAAAAAGTTCTGCACCGATCGAGCTGAAATTTTAGCATGATATATAATCTGCATCAAGGATTGTTTTAATTTGTTTGATATGTTTTTGTTTGTTGTTGTAGGAGGTACAGCTAGTTTATAATATAAACCAAGATAATGCAGTAACAGAGACAACTTTATGTCCCCGCTGATCTTGAAATCACCGATGATAATTATTTCACCAGTGAATTGAAATCATTAGTAACCTACAAAAAGCCGTATTTATTAAGTCAAAATGATTTAACTTTACGTGAAATCAGCAAGCTGGCGTTGATTTTTCTCAAGGTCATTTTACTTTATTAAGTATTAATATCCAATAATCTTAGGAAAATTCATTATTTTATTGCAATTTATTTATGCAAGTTAGTAGTAACCTACGAAGATAGTCGCAAGTAGCTTTGTTAGTTAATTAAAAGAGGTTTGTTCTTAGACCAAAAACCTATATTTCAACGCCAGCTTTTTCGTAGACAGATTTCCAGAAGGCGATCTCCTTAGCCTTGTAGTTGGCTCCGATCGTCAGCTCGTCTCCAACATCCACGAACTGCTTCGAGCTGGTATCGTATTGAGGCCAGATGGCGCCCAGGGACTCGTCCGGGGTCGGAGTGCTAAAGAAGAAGAGAAAGAAGTATTAAATGAAAATCATATCAAAACTCGTTCAGCGCTGAGTGATACCAATTTTGCTGCAGAAACTACAAAGTTTTTTGCCAAAGTGTTTATGACTCCGAGCAAAGCTTAGTAACTGAATGGAATGCACCTTTGTATGATTACACAGTACACAATACCATAAGAAATCGTGACATTACGCAACTCACCCGTATTTGGCAAAGTTGGTGAACACGGTGTTGACTAGCTGAACTAGTTTGTATTCCCTGCTGCTTTTGTCGATCGTCATGTTCAGCCATTTAGCGTCAAATAAATAAAGTAAGTCATCCAAGTGAGATGCTCCGTACATATCATATTTTGCGCCCATGTTCCCGTAGAAGTTTCTTCCGGACAAACATGAGAATATGTACAGAAATCTTTTACTATTGCCAAGTTTTGGTAACTTATCCACGAACCCATGTACATCGTAAAGGAAGCACGATTCACTGACGTATTTGGCGAATTCTTTTATAGTGTCTACGCTAATCGGCTTATTCCCAAAATAGTATTTATGAATACTTTGGGAAGCTTCTAGGATATCATCTGGAGTACATTTTATCAATAGTTTTCTAGGTACGATCATCTCAGGGTAGCGGTTGTATACTTTGGCATAAATATCTGCTAGAAGGCCGATCCCAACCAAGCACTCCTCGCTAGTGTGGCCGATGAGCACATCTACTTCGTTAACCTTTCCTTTCTTAAGCACTTCTAATGGAGACTCAGTTAGGAAATGTATCTGCCCAAAATCTTTCTCAACAACTGGCGTGAAATGATACATTTTGAATATGTTATTTGTTATTTCTTCGGAGGTTAACACAGTGGGGTTAGCATCGACGAATTTTTGTGCAGGGATGCTTTGAAGAAATCCGAGGAGTTCATTAGGGTCTTCAGTGTCTTTGCCGAGCAGCTTGCCGAGTATGAAAGCTCGTAGTCTCGGCTGGTGTGATTGTGACCAATCACAAAGTGGAACTCCACTCATTGGAATAGCTCTCTTGAACAATCCTTTGGACATTGGCGATAAGATGTGGAACGCTGTGGAAGCACCTCCAGCGCTTTCACCGAAAACTGTAACATTATCTGGATCACCGCCAAAGCTTTTGATGTTTTCCTTAATCCATTGTAGAGCTGCGACTTGGTCTTTAAGTCCAGCGTTGCCAGGGACATCTTCAGTGTCGAGACAGAGAAAGCCTAGAGCACCAAGCCTGTAGTTGATCGTGACAAGTAGCACTCCATGGCTGACGAGGAAGTCTGGTCCGTAATGCTTTTCATTTCCAGAGCCACTTTGGTAGCCACCTCCGTGAATGAAGACCATGACTGGCAGAGGGACCTTGGGGTTGAGGTCGCGGGTGTAGACGTTGAGGAACAGGCAGTCCTCATTCCCGGGTATAAGTTCTTGTGTAAAAATGTCTATCTGCGGGCATTCCGGTCCATGCGCTGTAGCTTTTTTGACGCCATCCCATGGCAATGGAGGTTGTGGTGCCTGAAGTACGCACAATACATTAAATAAGCATGATCATAATAGGCTGCGTATCTACGATTGCAAATGTCCGCCTACCTACAAATAATATATGAAGTTACACACTACTGCATTTATGATGTCACTAACGAGTCTAGGAGGCCTACCATGACGTCTTATAGCGATTCAGTTCAGGACCTAAACTGAGCCTCGTCGCATAATCGTACCGTGACGTCTTATTTTTTATGTTGCTGCCATTTTCAACCTAAATTGGATATAGTTTAGGCTGAAAATGGCTTATTAGCGACTCAATTTAGGTTGCTACCATTTTCAACCTTAACTAGGTCCAGTTTAGGTTGAAAATTGTAGCAACATAAAAAATAAGACGTCACGGTACGATTATGCGACGCGGCTCAGTTTAGGTCCTGAACTGAATCGCTATAAGACGTCATGGTAGGCCTCCTGTTTATTTTGGCATTTACATTACGTACATTATGCTATAGGTATTGACGTTGTGCAGTCATGACCTACATTAAAGCAGGCTTCTATAAAACCGGTTTCATGTATATTATTATGTTGTTTATTGAAGTAATCTGATAATACTGCGTAATGTATAAAAGCAGTAAGAAATTATGATGCGACTCCAAAAAAGCAATCACAGAATGGTTTATCTTTAAAATAGTAATTAAATAATATTTCATTAAGATATTACCAGGGCCTTGACTTTGATTTAATATCCGATCAACAAATATTTACATATAACTTATGGAACGGTAAAGTAATGGATAGAACTAACAAATATTAACGTCAGAATGTTTCTCTAATATGGTTTTTGGAAGAGTACCAACCCTAAACCTGAGTTTCCCGACTGGAGGAGCAGCGTACGGGATTCCCTTGAAGCTGTAGTACTGCCCGTCTCCCGTCACCAGTTCCAGGAGTTCGCCTTCCAGCCATCCTTGGGACACTTTCACCTTCGCCATGTATGTCACTTTAGCTGCAATAGGTTTACAATTTGTTATGTTGGCACGGAATCATCCATAATAATTATCTTCATGATAAGCTACTATAAGCTACTTAGATAATATCTAATCTTGTGATATTTCGCAACCGGTGCGTTAGTTCAATTGGTTGCGGGTGCATCCGCTACTGTTTACTCGTAAATGGACCGTGAAAATTTCGTCGATCACGCGCAGATGAATATGAAAGGATGCAAATAAAAAAAAAAACGATCTTACACATCTTGACATACATAGGCACTGCGGGGCTATGCAGCACGGTGCGGATCAGCTCGAGTCCGTTTAATTGCCACGAGACTCGTCATTTTAATACGAATGACGAGTCCCGTGGCACTCAGACGTCAAAATGAAACGAACTCGAGCTGATCCGCACCGTGCTGCATAGCCCCGCTGAGCATGATGATTATCCAGTGGAGGACCTCAGCGATGGAAGTTGGTAATGGGAAAATGACTTTTGAGAAAGCGGTAACTTTACACCATTTTGCTGATATTTAGATGAGATTCAACAACGTAACCCTCTTTTTCGGCAGTCAGCTATAATTTAATCAAGGTGAATTTTTATTCTCAACACGCGGCCACATCTTTAATATTTATTAAATGAAAGTAATCTTGGAACGATCGATTTGATGGCAGATAAATGATTTGTATTTCATTCGACTAACAAAAACACAGCTCATAATGGTCAATTTTTTTTTATAAATAGGTATTGGTAGTAGATTATTGTTAACTATTATTATTTGTTTACTGAATGAACGCTAAATTAAACAAAAATAAAAAGCTTAATTAAATTCGTACTTACCTATTTATTTATTTATTTAGGCACACGTCAAAAAACCTCGCTGTTTTAGATTAGGACTGGGTGGGGCAATATTTGTTTTATCACGCGGATTATTCGTTGATAAGTCGCATGAGTTGAATGGAACACGAGTAGAATTGGACTGCCTCGATCCGTACAAGCATCAAGACGGCATTTACAGCGTTATTAGTAGGGTTGTCATGTATTCATATACTTTCCTGTCCGTAACTATCGCAATACCGAAGTACAAATAAAAATCCGTAACTGAAATAAAGCGTATAAATTTCGGATATGAATATCAATAATCCCTACCAAACATTACAATGTTGGCTTTTGGGGATCCTGAAAGGACATAATCATCATCCCATATCGGCTCACTGCCGAGCACGAGTATCCCTTTATTTTTGTGGGGATGTCTCATTTTCAGACACAATATGGTTTTAGTTGTTTTTTTGGCAGGATCATTAACAAAAGATACGATTGGTTATTGGTTATGTTTACTTCTCAATGGAATACAATAGTGTTCTCGAAATTGTTCTTCAATATGCTGCTTAATAGAGGAATTTATTTATCTATTTTAGATATATCTAGGTATCTATCTATTCTTCTATTTTGATCTATTTTTACATGTTATGGTTTGGTGTTTGTGATACTTGTGTGGGAAAGGCTCATAATTATCCGTATTTTTAAAATAGAATAGAATACGTTTATTGTCAAAAACTGTGTAATAACAAACAATTATTATAATAGTGGTCTTAAAATTTAAAAACGTTGAAAATACCTGAAAATACGGATCCATTTCGAACATACATTAGAAATTATTATCCGAAACATAACCGTAACAGAAACTTCTTAATCCGGAACAACCCTATAGAGTTATTAACTGGTAGTACATATGTTACCTATAAATATGGTGTGTACATTTTTATCAATGACTTGCTATTTCATTGTTATCAGATTCTAGTTTCATCATGATTATTTGATTATTTTGTAATTTGTTGATGTTTACGAAATTGTATTTATCGGATAGCAGAAAGTAAGAAGTATCTCTTTTCGGTACTCGCTTTTCGGTGAAGGAAAACATCGTGAGGAAACCCACATACCTACCCGAGAATTATTTCAGAGGTAGGCAGGAGATCCACCAATCCGGATCTGGCCCCCGTGGTGGATTATGGCCTAACCCTCCTCACGAAAGTGAGGGGAGACCCGTGCTCAGCAGTGGGACGTTATGGGTTGACGATGATGATGATGAGAAAGTAAGAAAGGGTTAAGTCATTTTAGTCACAGTGTAATTTGTTCACACGCAAAATGGCCGGCCAAGTGCGAGTTGGACTTACGCACTGAGGGTTCCGTACGAACTTGTAACTAAAGAAAGCATCTAACATTATTGCTCTAACTAAAAGAGAAACTAGGTTAAAGGACAAACTTAACTTTGCCGTTCGATCCCTAAAGACGGTTACTGCACCTACCGCAAATAATAAATTTGTTAATTCGCTTTTTCACATATTTACTGTTGTCAGAGTTTGTCTTTACATGTGATGTAAGACATCCCAATGCTGAGCACGGGTCTCCCTTCACTTTCGTGAGGAGGATTAGGTCTTAACCCACCAAGGGGACCACATATCTACCTCTGAAATAATTCTCGGGTAGGTATGTGGGTTTCCTCACAATGTTTTCCTCCACCGAAAAGCGAGTGATAATTACGGAAATATGTTTTGTAAGAAATACAACGTGCCCGCACTGGGATTTCAACTTAGCACGTTCTCATTATAGGCTACCACCGTGGTTTTATAAATAAGTAAATTCATTCAATAGCGATGCAATTAAAACTGAATTACAGATAAGAAAAGTAGCAATTGTGACAACATTGGGACAAACAATTGACAATTAATTGGTTAGCAGAATTGGGTTCGTTTGTTGAGCCATAGAATAAAAAATTGTGTAAGTACTTCTGTATAAAAACAAGCTATAGAAGGAAAATTAAAGGCAACAGCTGTCTCACAGCTCTCCTACTCACACCTAGTAATACAGCGTATACGAGAGTGAGTGAAACAGAAAACTTCCCACAGTTGTTTCAAGTCGGTATGGCCGACAATATAGATTGGTTAGGTTGTCTTTGAGGTTGTCCATTTGCTATTATTTAAGAATTTATAAATTACGTCATGGCTCGAAAGCTTTGTAAACAAAACAAGTAAACAACTAGTGACAAGTTGCCAATTAAATATGGATTCCATTGACTGTAGTAAAACTTCCTTGGCAAGTACAATTGAAGTAGTCTGCGTGTAATCAAAATGATCATGAGACTATGATATCACGTTGTATTTTTACATTTGGGTGAGCTGTAATTCTAATGATTGAGTCTTCTACGTGACCAGTAAGGATGAATGATCTAGCACAAATTTTGAAAATAGTATTTATTAATCAATAATCTTACTAAGAGGTAAGCAACGCACCGGCAATGCCCTTGGCGTTGCAGATGCCCATAGGCGGCGGTGACCATTTACCATTTAGGTGGGCCGCAAGCTTGTTTGCTACCCATTGTATAAAAAAATAAATAATATAATAAATGTGAAAGTTTGTGTGTTTGTTCTCTCTTCACGCTGAACGGATTTTGATGAAATCTATCTATACTAATTTTATAACGCTGAAGAGTTTGTTTGTTTGTTTGGTTGAACGCGATAATCTCAGGAACTACTGGTTCGAATTGAACAGTTCTTTTTGTGTTGAATAGTCCATTTATCAAGGAAGGTTATAGGCTATATAACATTACGCTACAACTAATAGGAGTGGACCGTCAAAGAAAAATGTGGCAAAAAACTGGAGAACAAATTGCTTTTAAGAGCTAGAATGCATGATTCGTTTTTAAAACGACATTATATTAGGCCTAGGCTACATCAATAAACGATGTTTTAACAGGTGCTATCTTATCAATTAGTAAATAGTTGTAATTTCAATTTGAGCCAGGTATTTGCTCTGAATCTGGAAGTTTGTGGGTCCAATCATGTTCTTCGTAGTTCCTGATTCCCTAAATACAGAGAATCCTACTTAAGGGCCAGTGTCTATGTTTATGAATATGAACGTGGTGCGTTATTTATTTTTATTTTTAAGCTAACAGCCTTAAATCCCTACATCAGCATTATCGAAGACGTCCCTCCAGAAGCACAGTTCTTCTTGCTTGTAATTTGCTCCTATCTTCAGCTGGTCTCCAATGTTAACGTACTTCTTAGCACAGGAGTCGTACTCAGGCCAGGTGATGCCGAGAGATTTATCCGGGGTCGGCGTCCTGTAGGAGGATTTCACCAATTTCATGAAATTGGCTTAATAAAAGAAGAGACATCAATACTTAATTGAGTTTCAATGGATGATATCCCAGTGCGGGCACGTACCAATGTGTTTATGTAAAAATCACAATTGTGTATGTAATTAGCACTCGCTTTTCGGTGCAGGAAAACATCACGAGGAAACCGAGAATTATTTCGAAGGTGGGTATGTTATCCACCAATCCGGAGCGGGCTCCCGTGGTGGGCTATGGCCTAACCCTCCTCACGAAAGTGAGGGGAGACCCGTGCTCAGCAGTGGGATGATATGGGTTGTTGTTGATGCTGATCATGATGATGATGATGGATGACATCATCATAATATGGGAAAGAAAAGTGTAATCCGTTGACAGCAAAATCTTATCATGTGAGTCGATGGAAATACTTAACCTTACTGATACAGTGCCAGCGAAAATTAAATAAGATAAGTTAATCAACGTTAGCTAAATATTTACATTTTGGAAGATATTAGACGGAAAACAAAAGCCAAACCAACAATGAGTATCAAAGAGCTAAAGTTCCGGTAACGAGTTTTGCTAATGACTACAAAATATAAATTCTCACCCGTATTTAGCAAAGTTGGTGAACACGGTGTTGACAAGCTGAACTAGTTGGCACTCCCTGGTGCGCTTATCGATTGTCATGTTCAGCGATTTGGCGTCAAACAAATAAAGTGTGTCATCCAAGTGGGCCGCTCCGTACATTCCGTATTTTGCTCCTGCGTTCCCGTAGAAGTTTCTTCCAGAAAAGCAAGAGAATATGTAAAAAAATCTTTTAGTGTTCCCAACTTTTGGCAATCTAGCCCCGAAGTTATGAATGTCGTAAACGAAACTAGAGTCACTGATGTAGTTAACAAATTCTGGTAAACTTTCTTTGCTAATCGACCTGTTCCCGAAGTAATGGTTGTGAATACTCTCCGAAGCTTCGAGAATAACATCCGGAGTACATTGAATCAACAGTTTTCTAGGTACAACCATCTCAGGATATCGGTCGTACACACTGCTAAGAGTATCTACAAGAAGATCTGACACAAACAATGGTTCTGCGTTGGTGTGACCGATGAGCACATCCACTTCGTTAACCATTCCTCTCTTTAGCATTTCTAACGGACTGTCAGTTAAGAAATGTTCCTGTCCAAAATCTTTTTCGACAACTGGTGTAAAGTGATTCATTTTGAAAGGAGTATTTGTTATTTCTTCTGAAGTTAAGACTGTAGGGTTTGCAACTAGTAATTTTTCTGGAGGAATGCTTTGCAGAAATTCTAGGAGTTCTTTAGGATCTTCTGTATCTTTCCCAAGTATCTTGCCTAGAAGGAAGGCTCTTTGTCTCGGTTTGTATGGTAGTAACCAGTCGCAAAATGGCACTCCACTCATTGATATCGATCTTTTGAACAAACCTTTAGACATCGGTGATATGGTATGGAAAGCAATAGAAGCGCCCCCAGCACTCTGTCCAAAGATTGTTATGTTGTCTGGATCCCCGCCGAAGCTTCTAATATTTTCTTTCACCCATATAAAAGCAGCTACCTGGTCTTTGAGTCCGGCGTTGCCAGGAACGTATTTCGTTTCGATACAGAGGAAACCTAAAGCTCCGAGCCTGTAGTTGATGGTGACGACTACAACTTCGTGGTTGACGAGGAAGTCTGCTCCGTAGTTGTTTTCGTTTCCAGAACCACTTTGGAAGGCACCACCGTGGACAAAGACCATGACTGGTCGAGGAACATTGGGGTTGAGGTTACGAGTGTAGACATTGAGGAACAGGCAGTCTTCGCTGCTGTCGATCAGTTTCTGTGTGAAAAAATCGATTTGTGGGCAGACTGACCCATGTGCTGTAGCTTTTTTAATGCCATTCCATGGTAAAGGAGGTTGTGGGGACTGGAAAAAAGTTTAGCCAATAGTTCATTATAAACAACACGTGCTGACAATAAAGTTTGACTACTCTTTGGAAGGTTTTATTAAGCTTATCTTGCTAGCTTTCTAGTAATATCTTATTTTACTGAGTAACAAGATCAGCAAGTCCATTGCCTGATGCTAAGCACTATGCCTGCCCATAACAGTTACAGTGCCACCAGAACTTACTCCTAAATTACTAACTAAAATGTTTTTAGGTCTATACTTGCAAGTTCACTTTGTCCCAATCTCTGTTATTCAATTGAGTTGGAATGTTGCATCCCAGTCAAGTCCAGATGGCAATACACTTTTATGGTAAAAGTGAGTTGACTCGATGAAAGAAACGGAAGGTAGACCAGACCACCAGTGATATTTAGTAGATTGATAATGTTTGAGCTCATTTAGATTAGCTTGCGGTACCTAATGCGTAGTTCATAAAAGCTTTTCTGGAAGTATATAATTTTCAATAAATCTCTTATTTTTTACTTTTACTTCGCGTTTTATCAATAAAAGTACTTACTTACTTACGATTTTAGATTATTGAACTGCGCTTAAACATTTTTGTAAATGAATACTAACCTTGAACCTGAGTTTTCCGACTGGCGGAGCAGCATACGGGATCCCCTTGAAGCTCCAGTACCACCCGTCTCTCGTCACCAGCTCCAGATGTTCACCTTCCAGCCATCCTTGGGACACTTTAATAGACACGTTTGCTGAAAAAAAAAAATTAAGGAAGTAAATAACAAAAGACCCCCTACATCGATGACGCTACAAAAATATGTATTCTCGAAATAAAACTATTTGGTCAACTAACTTCCAGCACAAAAAAAAAATATAAACAAAAATAAATAAAAAAAGTAAAAACCATAAGTTATACCATATTATAATTAATTATTATTATACTTTTTAGTTTCGCTTGCTATTAATGAGTGTTTATTACTTTTTTTTTTATTTTTAATTTTCATTTTATTATTGTATTGCCATCAATCAGTCTTTGATAAGTGTGAAAAAATACGATTTAATCCAACGTTTTGAAGGGGTCAATATCATGTTCAAAGTTTCCGTTACATACTAACATACGTATGAAGCCAATAAAATCGTGTTAAAAACAGTTTTTAAACGCCTGCATATCTGTCGCTCTAGCGTAATGGATGAGAGATACATTCGTACATACATCATTTATGGCATCAGAATTGCCAATCAAATCATCACTAACCTGCCGAAACAAATATAAAGCTAAATAAAATCACCAGTAGCTTCAAAAGAGGCATGATGAACACACGCACACTCCTGGTGGCTTCTTGTTAATGGCAGGTTTATGGTAGGTACAAACATTAATGGTGGTGGAACACAATACTTAAGCATTGCACCTGTACAAACGAATTGTTATCTATGATGGATTTCAATTGTAGACACCATGGTTTTACAAAACACACCCACAATACGTTTTAAAATTATTATAACTTAGATGTTTTTGTAAATTTATTATTTTGTAAAATGGCCAGCTTTCTTTGGAATTCTCTTTTGTTTGAATTTGGTTTCTTTTTAATGTCACTGCTGATCTTGAAATCAACGATGTTTTTTTTATTTGTTTGACATATTAGATGAGTAATTCGTGTACCTGATGGTAAGCGCTACGCCTGCGCATAACAATTACAGTGCCACCCAGAACTTTGCATAGCATAATCTTGCGCGGCCCTGCACTGCGTCGTCACCCTGAGCCATCGGTTCTAAAGTCTCAAAACTCAAAACTCATTTATTGTAAATAGCCAAAATATTGCACTTTTACACGTCAAAAAAATAATCTCAAATGGCCTCATATGGGTCTCATATGCCCAGTAATTTCGCGGGGTTTACTTACTCACTCAGTTTGATCCACGCGGGAGCTCGAACTAGTAACTTGGGTTTAACAAGACTAACATGCTAAATATATCTTAAACTTTCTCCGAGTCCTAGCTTTATGGAATATCTGGAAACACTCAGCTAATAAATTCATTTCTGCTTCAGAGCGCGTCATTGTTATTATGGTGATTAAAGAAAAAAACAGCAGTATTATTTTCATACAATTTAATTTCAACAAATAAAACTTAACATAATAAGAATAAAGAACAAATTGTTTACAAATATTATAACTTATTTCTAGTAATGTATCCCGAAAGAAAGAATAAGAAAGATCTTAGCATTTACTGATGATTGCCATGCTACCAATTTCTTAACAATTTTTAACAACAAGTATGGCGATATAAGGGACTTTGTATTGAGTAGGTAGTTTAGTTTTATTAAAATTGATGTTCATGATAGATATCAAGAACAAAAATTGATAAAAACATTTATCCTCGAGTCGTCTGCAGATTTTTCTCGATTGGATTGTTCTGAATACGGTGGTAGTCAGATAAGTTGCCCTCTTAGGACCCCCGTGAATGAAGATTGTTGTCTGGACTTGTGTGAATGTGATGAGGTGACCAATGTAGCAACGGGTTGCTGTTTAAAGTTCTGTGAGGTATTGCATTGTCATGGGTGGTTTGGTATACAGCGCAAGCTACACACACAAAGCCCAAGGCGCGGACGCCTTGCCGTTCCATTCTTACTTTCGAAGATGTTATAAGGCGCAATTTCGAACACACCGAAGGCGCGGTGATAACCAAGTGGGAGAGCATCCACCATCCAAGGAGAACATCGTGAGTTCAAGTCCTAGTTCTTGTTAAAATAATTATCACTCGCTTTTCGGTGATGAAAAAAGTCGTGAAGAAATCCACATACCCGAAAATCATTTCGGAGGTGTGATCCACCAATCTGGACTGGGTCCTTGTGGTAGATTATGGCCTAAATCTTCTCATGAAAGTGAGAAGAGACTCATGCTTAGTAGTGGGCGGAGATGGGTTGATGATCCGGTCTGGTAGCGTCGTTTTAGCGCTTCGTCATTCTAAATGGGGCCATTTCCTTGATTAAAACAGCAAGGTATCTGCGTCCTGTCTATGTGGCTTGTATCTATGTGGCTTGTGGCTAGGTGTATCTCGTCTAACAATGTCTCTCTCTTAAAATTCCACTCCAACATCATCGAAGACGCTCTTCCAGAAGGCGATGTCTTCTGCCAGGTTGTCAGCTCCGATTTTCAGCTCGTCTCCGATGTCTACGTACTGCTTGGTACTGTTGTTGTATTCTGGCCAAGTGATGCCCAAGGTTTTGTCTGGAGTTGGAGTCCTGGGGACGGAGACAATGATTTATATTTTAAATCCTTCTGCTTATAAATATTGTAAAAGAGAAAGTAACTCTGCCTGTTTGTGCCCCTTTCACGGCTAAATCGTTTAATGGATCTTGATAATATTTGGCGTGGAGATAGTTTGAAAATTAAGAAAAGACAGAGAATAAATTTTATTGCGATAATTTTTTTTTTCCCCCCCCGGATGAAATTGCCTGCAAAAGCCAGTAACTTCTCCTCTTTTTTCTCTACTATTGCATTTTACTATAATGTTCAAAAAACAGCTGCATACACTTTTTTTTACACACAAACTTGTGTGATCACTGAATGTAGAGCTGCATTATATGTAACTGCCAATTATACCATCTTTATTTTACTGTTATCTCAACTCCCTTCTTGAAGACCCTTAATAATCATAAACTCGTCTGCAGTAACTACATAAAAACTTTCTTAATTACTTACCCGTACTTAGCAAAGTTGGTGAAAACGGTGTTCACCAGCTGAACAAGCTTGTATTCCCGACTCTTCTTATCAATCTTCATGTTCAGCGCCTTCGGGTCAAACAAATACATCACGTCGTCCAGGTGAGCCGCCGCATACAGGTCGTGCTGAGCTCCCTTATTGCCGTAGAAATTTCTTCCAGACAAACACGAGAAGACGTAGAAAAATCTCTTGCCATTCCCCACTTTTGGCAATTTACGAATAAATCTATAAATATCATAAACAAAGCAGGCATCGCTTATGTACTTAGCAAACTCTTTAATAGTTTCTTGACCGATTGGCCTTTTTCCGAAGTAGTATTTATGAATTTTATCTGCTGCTTCAAGAATAGCGTCAGGAGTGCACTGAATCAGAATTTCTCTAGGTACAACTTGTTCAGGGTACCGATTGTACAGTTTAGCAAACACATCGATGAAGTTGTCAGCAGCAATCAATGACTCCTCGTCTGTGTGACCAATAAACAAATCGGCATCGTTAAATGTACCTTTTTTAAGGATTTCGAATGGGGGTTCCGTTAGAAAGCTTCCTGAACCAAAATCTTTCTCAACAACAGGAGTGAAATGATACATTTTGAGTATGTGACTTGATGTTACTTCTTCAGAAGCTAACACTGTAGGATTGGTGTTTATAATTTTGTCCACAGGAACATTTTGGAGGAATTCGAGAAGTTCCTTAGGATCATGAGTCTCTAGTCCCAGTTGTTTTCCAAGTATGAAAGCTCGTTGACGTGGTCTATATGGTAGTGCCCAATCGCAGCTCGGGACTCCACTCATAGCAATAGCTTTTTTGAACAGCCCTTTAGACAACGGTGATAAAAGGTGATACACAGTGGAAGTCCCCCCGCAGCTTTCTCCGAAAATTGTGACATTATCGGGATCCCCTCCAAAGCTTTTAATGTTGTCCTTTACCCATTTCAAAGCAGCGACCTGATCTTTGAGCCCAGCATTGCCGGGGACGTCTTCTGTGTCTAAGCAAAGGAATCCTAGAACTTCGAGTCTGTAGTTGATGGTGACGAGTATGACTCCATGGTCGACGAGAAAGTCTGGACCATAGGTAGAGTCGTTTCCGGAGCCGCTCTTGTAGCCACCACCGTGGATGAAGACCATGACTGGTCGAGGCGCCTTAGGTTTGAGGTCACGGGTGTAGACGTTGAGAAATAGGCAGTCCTCACTCCCGGGGATAATTTGATTGTCAAGTATGTTGAATTGCGTGCATACTGGCCCGTGTGCTGTCGCTTGTCTGACGCCGTCCCATGGCAAAGGTGGTTGCGGAGCCTAGAACAATAGGTAATGGAATTTTGATTAAATCTTCACAAAATTAAATTCAAGTGACCCGTGATACCATGAGGCCATGAAATATTTAAAAGTTGTTATGTTATATTAATTCTCAAGGTCATTTTTGCAGGCATTTCAAACCTATGATCAAGTGAGTAGCGATAGATAAACTATTCATACCTTAAACCTAAGTTTCCCGACTGGAGGAGCAGCATACGGGATTCCCTTGAAGCTGTAGTACTGCCCGTCTCCCGTCACCAGGTCCAGGAGTTCGCCTTCCAGCCATCCTTGGGACACTTTCACTTTCGCCATAATAACTTGAGGTAGACAATATTATTCTTTGGAACTGCAAATTAGTACATGAGAAGATTTTTGTTTATTACTAGCGAACCGCCCCGGCTTCCCCCGGGTAGATAGATAGAAAGTTATGACATAAATAAATATAATAGTTGTATTATTGATATTTTTTGTAGGTTTTGATATATTCTCTGAAAACTGTTGTACATTATTTTGTTCTATAATCAATAGTTTTCGCACCGCACTCGATGGGAGGAATTTTGTAGGTAATTTTATTCACCTTGGGTTACTTTATTGAAATTTTCGTAAGGATCCCTAATATAAAATAAATTACTATCCCTAATACAAAACTATAATATTTGAGCCTGTTCAATACAATACAAAATAAAAATGTTCTCACTTTATAATAATTAGTGTAGATGAACTTCAGAACTACGAATAAACTGCCTGATAATATTTTGAATAATCTCGACTTACAGCAAAATAAAATTAGACAGAATTAGTGAAATAAAATTGAATTAATAACAAGTTATAAAATAACATTGTACAAGATAAGAATTCAAGGACGGATAATCACACACATGTTTAAAGAACGATACAATAATGTATTGGTACGATATACTTACAGATTCCAACAGAATGTTCTCCGAGATTGATCCCAATTGATCTAAATTTATAAATTGAGTAATTTATGAATTTATATATTCCGTTGATAGCGGGAGTATACGTCCTGTTGCTTCCCCACTAGAAACTGTAATGTACGGCTGAAATTTGGTCGCTAAATATAACAATTGTCTATCTAACAATTGATAAGCAAGTCATCGTTCTCTTACTCTTTTGCAGACGGCTTGTGGATAACAACATAAATATCACGACCATTGATGTTCATTATATTATCAGTGCATGAGATAGTAAAAGTATTTTTAAGCGGATTGTTTTTGATCGATACCATTACTAAGCGAAACCATGACATTACATTTACGGTCTTATTCATAAAAAGTTATCACAGCTTTATAAGCTCGCTATAGTAAGATTTTAGAAAATCAGTATTCATAAACGCTCAATAGCCTTAAAATGCTTTAAAACTGTTTGATAAAGTTACATTGATTTATGGAAGCCAACACCCTACTATAAGCCCATTTTAAGCGTTTGATAGCGAAAAACATGGCTGACAACGATCAGCTGTTTAGTCATTTAGATACATACTTTGAAATTTAACAATGAGTTTTACCACCAAAGAGTTCCAAAGGTAGGTTGTATAGAGGTAAGTTTGTTAATGACGTTATGCGCTAGCTGCAGCCTGTTGGGGACCTTCCCGAGGACTTAAACAACAGTGGAATGTAAACTGTTATATTCCAATAAAATACATCCAAAACAACAACAGCGTGACATGTGGCATCAGTGGCGTAGTGGCGAGTCGGTGGTCGTTCGTCGTTGGCCGGTGGCGCGAACCCGTGCGTTCCGCATCCAGCCGCTCATATTATAATAGAGGATCCACTATCAGAGGAGAGTAACATAGAGAAGGACAAACAGAGAAAAGTAGGTACCCGTGGGGAGAACCTAGAAGTTCCTAGATGTAGAAGTGTTGCAATTTTGCAAGCTGTCATAATTCAGAAATTTTAGCGAATAAAACCAACTATGACTACTACCACCGAGATTGGCGACGACTTTTTAATGGCTCTCCACTTCTACCTACAGATGCTCTCAAGCGACTAGAGGAAAAAGAGCTACCTCGTCTCACAATAAACTAAAAACCCCCAGATACGAAAAACAAACCCTGATTACCATCTATCTATAACCTACTCATTGAGACAATACCATTAGGTATGTAATAAATAGTTTATTCTCCCAGTTTCTTATTTTATATTAAAAATACTGAGTTTTTTTTAAAACAAAATTTCTGTAAGGTCTACATTTCCTCCTATTTTTTATTCATTTTCCACTTGAGGTCAGTGCAGTTCTTCTCTGCATTTCACTTCACAGTCTGCAACTTTATCAGCAGCTGAGGTCTTTCGGTTTTTCTTAGGTTGTTTGACGTAGGAAGAGGAGATGGAGTACTAGGGCCTAGGCAGGCACTTCTTCTTTATTGGTGTTTGATAGCTCCTGCTCAACAATCACACTAAATATTGGCGCTTAGCCTGGCTTCAGTTTCTATTTCAATGACTTGACAACACAAATTCAAATTCATAGGAATCGGTGACAAATTCATTAGGGAGCTAGAAACTAATATCATTATTATGTGGTGTTTCGATGGTAGGTGGTGGACCACCACCAGTCTTCATCTGCTCCTTACGCTCTTGAGCCTTTTGTTTTTTGGCACACATCTTTATTATCCCCCACTGAGCCTTGGTTTGGGAAAGAGTGCGCTGGGCTCTTGAACACATGCAGTTGAAACTGAAATAAAAATAGTCTGAGTGAGCAGTAGGCCTATACCTAACAATAGGACAGTAAAGACTCATCATAATCGTATTTTAGTCAAGCAGAACAACTATATTATCGCTAGAGTAATAAACTTATACCTACTTAAGATAAATATTATGTTGGGTTATGTTTATTTCTATTTAGCAAATCTGCCCATGCCGCCACCTTCTTTGTATTTGAATTGGTGACCGTGTTTTTATTTTCAACAACATCGACTCGCTCCTTTACCAGTTCTTTTAATAAAATCTGAAACAAACGTGCGTTAAGCTTAATAGAATACAAAACTAAAAAGTAAATCAAAGGACATAAGTGAAGACCAATCTGCAAACGATGCTTCAATATTTCGCAAATATAGAAATTGTTGAACAAACCTTTTCTCCCTTGCCAGTTCTCACATCTCTGCCTTTTCTTGGCGCTTGGTCTCGCTTTAGTTTCCATTTTATTTAATTCATAAATTGAATGAAAATTTCGTGCAAAATGACAAACGGTTTTCCGCGTCAACATGATAGTAGGGATGGCGATCTGAGATCGATTAATCGAAGAATCGATTTTTCGAGCAGAAAATATCGATTTTTTAAATCGATATGAAGTACTGTGTCGATTCACTGAATCGATATATCACCCTTGAAAATCGACATTCGATTTTTTCTGTTTTGGTATAAACTATACAATTATTTGCATTTAGTTGAATGTGCCTGAATTATAAGAGTGCTGCCGGTTAAAGAGTTAACTACTCATAAACTCGCGAGATGGCTGTATGTTTAGTATCCTTTACTCTTACTAAATGGCTAAGTGAAAGTAAAACAGTAATTAAAGAACGAAAAATATAGTTAATTTAATAAAATTTATATTTTTCACTACTAATGCATCAAAGTTATGAGCGTTTTTAGAACTAATATTAAGACTCTGATAATATGACGTAATGTTTTCGAACGTTTCTGACGAAAGTTGCCAGTGGTTTTTGTTATAAGGAATTGATAACTATGCATTGTTTACCCACGGATTATTAGTAAAGGGAGTGTGTAACGCCTATTCATAGCTTACTCACTGTATAGTAATACAGTTGTTACACAGATGTTTAACTTTTTTTTATTAGTAAGGCCGTTAGTATATAAATACTTTTTTTTTTTATAGTTGATCTTATAGTTTGATACGCTAATAAAAATAATTGCTATTTTTGAATTCCCTGATTTTATTGATAAGATATCGTTAATTGCAATATTAATCTTGTTTATAGTAAAATTGATACAAATTTACATTGTAAACGCAAACTTGAAAAAAAGATCGATTTTTTAAGAATCGATTTTGTAGGCCTCGATTTTTTCGTGAATCGATTCATTAGACTACGATTCGAATCGATTTAAAAATCGATCTTTTTCGTAAAGAATCGCCATCCCTACATGATAGATAGGTATACTACAGATAAATAATACTATCTGACATTGACACAGAATCAAAATAATGTCAAATTCAAGTAAATTACCTATGGTTTCATCCTGCATGCCGGTCGAAAACAAAGTTTTTCATCCCAATGGCAACATTTGGTTGCTATAGCGCCACTATTGTTATCGAAGCGATATGAATAGATTATGAATAAACAATTTTATGACATCTTAATAGCCGATCTATAGCACTATCAGACGTTTTAACTAATGAATGCTATAAACGTTCAATAAGCTTTTTTTATGAATAAGACCGTTAGTCTATAATTACTATATGATAAACATAACCCTACATCCTCGGTCATGCTGTGGACTGTTAACATGATACGACAATAATTGCAACTCATTTTGGATAAAAAATCTACCCGAGAATTGTTTTAGAGGTAGGTATGTTATTCACCAATCCGGAGCGGGCCCTCGTGCTTGATTTTAGCCTAGCCCTCCTCACGAAAGTGAGGGGAGACCCGTGCTCAGCAGTGGGACGATATGGGTTGATAATGAATATATTTATTTATTTAATAGCTACACCCCGCGGTTTTACCCGCGTTGAGTATTATTCCGCGTTTTTAAGGAATAAACAGTACTACATATGTTAATCCAGATCATAAACTATCTGTGTGCCATCTCACACATCTCATTTCACCTAAATCCGTTCAGTAGATTTTGCGTTAAAGAGTAACAAATAGTCATCCATCTATCCATTCTCATAAACTTTCATGATTTTCACATACTTTTATTATAGTAGGAGTAGGATCGGATAGGATTTATCCGGAAGAGCAATAGCTATATTTCCATACCAATAAAACAACTTTGATAGCATCAGGGAGCGAATTAAACATCCTCACGTTAAAAAACATCATAGTTTAGAAGACCATAAGCACACCATCTCAAACAAAACTAAATAAATTTGAACAATAATATAGAATACATCATATTATTATTATGACACCCTCAGAATACAGAAAAAACGGACACCGTATACGTCACCTATATCCGAAATCATTAAGCGGGATGTTACTTTTAAATCGTGATTAAAATTTAAAGCATAGAGTATCATCTGGCAAATTTCTATTTGCATTATAGATTATTAAAGCCTGCGCCTTGGAATTAATTGATTCGGCTTCTGCTATCGAGGGAATTGCTATCACAAAAACAATCCTATCCAAAGAGCCACTTAACCGGGACGCACTTTAGATAATCATGTTAATTCAAATCTCTAGTTCAAACTCTTCTATAGATAACCTATTTAAAACTCTAGTACAAATTATCATATAGTTAATTTTTTTTGCGACTTTGTCTTTGTGGGATGCCAGTGCATTAGCTGACGCAAGTGTTAACTTACTGCTTGGCGGTTGAAGATCTGACAAACTGTTTTTTCCTCTCCTCCTAAGCTGCTTACGGCGATGCGCCACCATACATGGTGGACATTCCATCTGTACTTACGAAGCAGTTTGCTTCCACATTTATTCTGCGCACCGTAAAGGAGTGTAACTCCTTGTCTGAGTCTGTGTTTCCCGATAGTTACAACCTGGGAGTCTTCAAGTCAAGTGTGAATAGGCTACTTCTAGGTAAGCGTGCATCATTGTAGACCGCATTGTCACTTAACATCAGGTGAGATGGTGGTCAAACGCGAACCTATTTATTAATAAAAAAAAAAGCTGCTAAGAAATTATAATGCAATAAATAACCCGTCACAATCACTTACATAAATCCTGACTAGGATTTTCTGTATCTAGGGAATCAGGAAGAACGAGAATCATGGTCTTACAAACACTCATACTCAAAGATATCTTCTTTTATCACAGCTTAATAATAATCCTCCTCCACCATTGATAAATAGGCAGGAACAATGCTTTGCTTTAAAAAAGCAAATAAATGTTGTAAATTTAATAAGTAGGTACTTCAAACTGATGTTCTCTAGATATAGGATAAATTATGTGTACCTTTCCATTCATATGAGCAAACTCAACCTCTGCCTCCCAATAATATACGGAATTTAATAACGGCCCAACAAAAATATGGAATGTTGCAATGAAAATAGAATTCTACATAAAGATATCAATTTCGTTTTGTTGGTAAGTTGATTGGCGATCCTTCCGAGACCTTGGCCCTGTTAAAGATAATGTTATACAGTTACTAGTCGAGCCCTCGATGGTTAAGGTTACCACAGACTAGAGCGCATAGATACCACAAGTTATTAAAATATAATAGAATTGAAATGTCACATAATATTTCATATTTAAAATCAAGTATTTTATTTATCGTATAATAAAAAATGACGAATCATGAAAAAAATACTTCCACGTAGATTTTGTTGGTGTTATCTTTTCTGGCGGTCGTATTTCCGAAGCACTGGTAGAGTTAGTTTGAGATTCAGCCAGTTGAACAGGTTTCCTTTTTCAATCTCAAACCATAACCAGTTACCCATTTGTTTGTTTGATCATTAACTTAAGTGTTTGACTTGTGAAAGTGCGTTATTTTTGTCTATTTACAATAAATAAATGAGTTGAGTTTTGAGTTTTCTGACTCTACCACTGTAGTGTCTACTTCCTATAATATTTGAAGGGGTTTGATGATCTTTTTTTTCCAAGGACTTTGGCGCTCTTTGGCTTTGCAATGATTAAGGTTGCCCCCAGGTGCCCTTGGGGTCCGGAAACTCTGGAAATTAACAATTTACGATACTTGCGAGCTATTCTTTATATAATATTGGAAGTAACATTTTGTGTCGAGTGTTGGGGCAAATTCAGTTTTATTTTTATTGATTTGTAAATTCGCATTGACTGTCAGTCCTGATTGTCACCAGACTACCTTATAAACCAAAAGGATAATTTGTGAGAAATAAAGCTGTTTATTATCAGTTATATCATTATTAGTAACCATTTTACATACATTATAAAAAAAAACTTATAAATTTACCCCGCAAGGGTGGGTAGTTATAAAAAAATTGCCGTTTTTCGCATACACGGGCTAATTAGAAAATTTAATTACAAACTTAAATTCGAGTTCTCCACCGTTCTTTAGAGTTGTGTGGATATTGTC
This sequence comes from Campaea margaritaria, assembly GCA_912999815.1. Lineage (NCBI taxonomy): Eukaryota > Metazoa > Arthropoda > Insecta > Lepidoptera > Geometridae > Campaea > Campaea margaritaria. Next base: position 1,035,067 of record OU538798.1, on the reverse strand, counting down.
TCGATACAGCTAGTGTCCTTTCAACTATCCTAAGAGTCACTTTGCCCTAAATCGGAAAACAAAGTTACCACAACTTCATATATTCAGGCAGGTGAAATCGGCTATGTACCCGCAAACATTCTTTTTATTTATATTTTGAACAGCATTTAAGAACTCATTCGGCTCCACTCGGCGACACTGCGACGATTACGCGGCACCTGCGACCGCAATTTGCGGGAATTAGCGGGACGGCGACATCTCTCATGCGACGGCAATATCAGTCAACGTAAATCATTCTCATTGCCACTTGGAAAGACTTGAAAACTGTTGAAGACGCTGAATATTGACGTCAGACTAAGCAAAGCAGAAAATACCGATGGTTTGAAGGGCGCTGTTTACAGCAAAATTACTGGGCATATGAGCCTTTAAAACCGATGTCTCAGGGTGACGAGCGCAATGCAGTGCCGCGCAGGATTATGCAATACAAAGTTCTGGGTGGCATTGTAACTGTTATAGGCAGGCGTAGCGCTTACCATCAGGTAAACGACTTGCTCTTCACGTCATTCAGTCAAATAAAAAAAAAGTCTGTTGGTATCTCTAGCTATCGGCATCGCTATGGAAATGAATGTACAAATGCCTAATTATTTTAACGTTGCTGGAGTTTCCGTGGGTGGGATATAATAATATTATGTAGAGTCAAGCTAAATAACGAAGAAAAATAGATGTTCAAATTATACACATTATTCCACAAGGAAAAATACGCACGGAACTACATTAGACAAGGTTATTCTCAGAAAATAATTAGGAGACAGGTGTACGAGGCATCGTCATCTCACATTTGTGTAGCTTTTTCCACCAAATGTAGGGGCATTTACCCTCTTGTAACAGCAAATATGGGGGAATTCAGCCTCTTGTAACAGCAAATGTGAGGGAATTTTCCTTATTCCGGCGAATCCTTCGAGATTTCCACAGGCCCAGCGTTTGTGTCAAATTGAATTTTTACGACGAGTGGCTCGTTATTCACATTTTCGCGAAGAAAGGAGAAAAATTATGTATTTGGAAGGTACGTTTGTATAATTTGGAACATTTAGATGTCAGTAAGTAACAGAGTCTCAGATTGTTTATTACTAGTTTGGGTTACTGGATTAGTAATGCCACAGTTTTCACTTACATCATCATTATCAACTATTATCTTCCTACTGCTGAGCACGGATGTTTCACCTACTGCTGAGCACGGATGTTTCACCTACTGCTGAGCACGGATGTTTCACCTACTGCTGAGCACGGATGTTTCACCTACTGCTGAGCACGGATGTTTCACCTACTGCTGAGCACGGATGTTTCACCTGCTTTCACGATGATGGGTTAGGCCATAATCTACCACGGAAGACAAGTCTGGATTGGTGGATAACATACCTCCGGAATAATTCTCAGGTAGGCATGTTTCCTCACCAGTTAGTTTGAGTTTTCACTTTGCCATGGTGAAACATTTTTTTTCTTTAATGTCAACTTCGTTACAGTAAACTCTATTAACACTTATCATATACTAATACCACAACCTAGCTAATTATTAGCTCTGTACACTATGTTAATAATCATGTTAAATTATAAGTTGAGACTGAAGCTGCGAAACGCTAAAATGTCTAATGATGGGATACCTAATCCACGTAAAGTTCGAGTTAATTTCAGATAACTCTAGAAAATATGCTATTAAATTGTCAACATAATTATTATATATCAAGTAATTTTCAATCAAAACGCATTTTAACCAATCTCACAGCAAATAGACAAAAGTATTCAATTTAATTTTGCTTAATTAGAAATAATTAATTCATCAAAACAAGTCTCTTAGGAAATCCCTGCTTCAAAATTCATTTTCCAGAGAGAATTACTTGTTAATTTCCCAGCGAAGAATAAACAAGTACAAAGGTAAGTAAATCTGGACTAATCCGGTCTGAACCGGTAATCTAAAGCGGTTTTAACTGAATTCGTGGTAATGCCACTGGGTATTTTTCCCCAGTTCCCATTAGATTCCAGTGTTCCACTGGAGCGCATAAACACTGAATGTTTGTTCCAATCTGTTCCTTTTATGTCATTTTTAACCCCCGTCGTAAAAACGAAGGAGTGTTATAAGTTTGTCGTGTTTGTATGTGTGTGTGTGTGTCTGTCTGTGGCATCGTAGTTCCGAACGGATGAACCGATTTTGATTTTGTTTTTTTATGTTTTGCATAATGTATCTAGAACACTATAACAAAGCAATTGTGTACAGCATTATTATATTCTTTTCTAGATTCGGGAGCGAAAATTTAACGATAAAAAGGGGTAGCCACGACCATTTCCAAGTATCCTTACCCCCACATCAGATTCCTTGTATCTAGGGAATCAGGGACTACGAGGACCATTGTCCTACAAACGGGTTAGGGCATTTTGGTCACAGGTTAGGTTAAATTGAAAAAAAAAAAATAAATAATTTGCAATTTGTATTCACAGACAGAAACAAAATCTAAATATGTTACGGTTATTTATAATTAAGCATCGTATAAATAAGTTTTCACTTATATTTTGAAATTTATTTACAAATCACAGACAGACATATCAATTTTACTATCGGTATATCGACTGGAGTTTTCATTTGGAAATACCTATAATTTATTGATGTCTACGAAAATTTTGTCTCCATTCGGTCCATCTCATAGCTCGGGCTCGCATTAAAATGTGGCCATCGCGTTTGCATGCTAATGGGGTTGCCGCGGTAGCTCACGTTAGTTATAACGAGGTTTGTCCGGATCGTCGGAACCCTAATTAATTGCGGCCAGAACGGTTCTGCGGAACCCTTCTTTGTTCGGTTGTCGCACTCTATAAAGCTGGGCCCACATGTGTGACCGTGAGCGTGACTACGTGACCATGTCACGGTAATTACTACGCTAAATATGGTCGACGGCTGTGACATTTTACCACGACTCTCTCAGGACGCCCCAGAATATACCGTAGCGTGACATTAAGCCGTGACTCGTGACCGTAACAAATACGTGTGACCATCCATACTTGTTTTGTCATGCAATCACGGAGTCAAGGTCACGGTCACGGTTTCAGATGTGAACCCAGCTTAGTGCTTTTGAGGTAATCATATACTTGAACACTTTAAACTCGATAACGGGACGGGTTATACCCTTAGTTTAATTATCTAATTATCATAATACAAGCTGCACCACGCGGCTTCAACCGAGTAATTCCCAATTTTCCCTCCATTTTCCCGGGGTTAAACATAGCCCATGTCACTTGGCAAAAGTGTAGCTTACTAACAGTAAAATAATTATCTAGAACGAACGCGAAGCGCGGCACCTACCAGTGGCGACCGCGGCTCTGCCCGCGCAAAGAATGGTTAAAAGTACCATTGATGAAAAGTATGATAACAGGATTTTGTGATTCCCATAATAAACTATAAATTACATATTAATTAATATCCCACGGGAGCCGTTCATTTTCACGGGATAAAAAGTGTCCTATGTTCTATTCAGCCGCGGAAGACAGATCCAACGGTGGGCCGACGACATCATACAATTTTTAAGGTAACACCGGGACCAGATCGGCTCAAAGCCGAGATGAATGGCGTAAGAAGGAGGAGGCTTATGCCCTACAGTGGGTTGAATGAGCTGCCTGACGTTCTATTCTAAGGACTATACAAATAAACACACAACCTCCGCTTTTATAATATTATTGAAATTAGGAGATATAAGTACTAAATAGCGGTAAGCGGTGGTAGCCTAGTGGTAGAACTTCCGCCTTCCAATCAGAAGGTCGTGAGTTCAAATCCCAGGGCAGGCACGTACCAATGTGTTTCTGTGAAACATATGTACGTAATTATCTCTAGCTTTTCGGTGAAGGAAAACATCGTGAGGAAACCCACATACCTACCCGGGAATTATTTCCGAGGTAGGTATGTTATCCACCAATCCGGACCGGACCCCCGTGGTGGATTACGGCCTAAATCTCCTCACGAAAGTGAGGGGAGACCCGTGCTCAGCAGTGGGACGTTATGGGTTGATGATGACGATGATGATGAAGTACTAAATCTACTATTACTACTATAATAAAATCTACTATTATAATAAAATCCATCCTACCGTTACAGAGTTGACATTTAGCTCTATACTCGTAAATGGGTTCATGATGAAGTTTTGTGTATAGACAAAACTTAATTGAAATTCATTTCCCCAGCTTATTTCAATAAAGCAATCCCTTTTGATCGGAACTGCGAGTCTTCGAACAAATTAATTGATTACCGACTCAAAAACTTCCCTTTATGGCTAACAATAGATATTTGACTTTATATTAATTAAATGGTATCCATTTCCATTGCAGCTAAATCATTTTCCATTTTACAAACGACGAATGCGACATGACTACACTCGTAGCTCTGACTACTGACTAGGTAACATTTTGACTAACATATACTTGAGCTAGTGCATCGATTAGTTATTCATAATTTTAGTATAATGTTCAGCTGTTTATCAATACTGTAGGTACATTATTAAAATATTGGGCCGTCACAGAATGCCTGACATGTTATACTAAAATAGAAGTATGGCATGAAAGGATGGTTTAATATTTTGAAACCAAAAAGTTGGAATACCATTTTGAAACTGGCTGAATGCAATAAAAGACGCTAATCGCTACACTCGCCACGCCAACAGCCGGCTGACCCGTCGCATTAAATGTTTTATATTAAAAACAAAAACTCTTGACATTAAAATGTATTTACTTTTCAGAGTTACACAGTTTTTACAATAAAGATAACAGTCTATTCTATAAAAATCGCTAAAGTCATTTTGAGCAGAAAATAGGAGTCATTTCATGCTTAGGTGTTGTTCTTGTTTTCGTCGCTTCCCCCTGTTTATAAGGTTCTATTGGAACTTAATACTGCCCCCAGAGCTATTTTGTAAAAAAATGTTAAAAATGTTTTCCAAAGTAAAAATTCCTCGAGCACCATTAAAATCAAGGACTTTACAAATTACGTTTCACCTCTCATAAAATCCCCTGTTTTTTTTTATTACAGATATCGACTAGTGGACCGGCTTTCCCTTACAAGAGGGTGAGTATTTTTTTCTCTAATAAAATTCGGATCAATATTAATTCGTGGGCCAACTGGAAAGTTTTTTAATTTAGCTAATCGTGAATTTTTAAGGCGTTTCTCGAAGGAAAATTTTGATTGGAAAAGTACGTAATAAGCGATTTTTTGTAGGAACTTCAAACCTCGTCGATCAATATCTGGTATTTTTTGTAAATTAAGAAATTACGACCATTGCTCTATACCTATGCAAAGAGATAAGAATTGATCTACATGAACAGGAGCTGACGAAGGTTATTTTTGACTGAGTGACGAGACGAGCAAGTCGTTCACCTGATGGTAAGCGCTACGCCTGCCCATAACAGTCACAGCACCACCCAGAACACGGCATTGCATAATCCTGCGCGGCACTGCACTGCGCTCGTCACCCTAAGTCTCATATGCCCAGTAATTTCGCTGGAAACAATGCCCTTCAAATCGGAACACAGTAATGTTTACACTACTGCTTGGCGGATGAATATCTGGCAAAGGCGTGGTACTTCCCCAGGCGGTATCTTACAGAAGAGGCCTTCCACTACAATTAGAAAAAAATTATACAGCTTTCACAGAGAGCTCTAGAAAAACGTGGTCACAAATAAAATATTTAGCAACGCAGTTAAATGTCAAGTTTCAGTGAGTTGTGTAGACAGTAGTCTAATGAATTCGCAGTCAACTATAATAAATGAGTATCATGTATCACGCATGTAAGCATCATGCTCTAATAGCTTCATTAATAGCTCCTTCGAATCAAACAAAGCCTGTAACCCTCGTCTGCTACCTCAAACTCGTCTCACAGGGCTGTGGCTTGATACAGCCATCAAATAATTAATTAAATTAATTAGACGCACGTCTCCCGCGCTTCCACGCCGCCATATTGGCAGGCGATGACGGAGTCCGGAGACGTGAGGGCCTTCAATATCACTTACTGATCTGAGGTAGGCAAAATACGGGTCTCAAATTACTACGCCTGAACCCTAATCCTTGTATTCCGTGGGAACACTTATTTAAATGCTAATGGTATAAAAAATTGTTTATCTTTCACAATTACGGGGCATATGAGACCTAAAAACCAATGTTTCAAGGTGGCGAAGGTAGTACCGCGCAAGTTTTTGAGATGCAGGGTTCTGGGTGGTACTGTTAGGCAAATGATTTGACAATATCACCACTCTCAGTTGTAAATAAAAATGAAGTGACAAAGTAATGCTTTGATTGGTAACCGATATAGAAGTTCTAGCTCGTGCGTAGAACTAGTGACGCGGGAGCGGTCATTGCCAGGCGCAGTACGTGACGCGCCTAACAAGCTCCAACATCCTCTGCGACGGCCTTAACACACACCTTTTATGATAACACAAAGCCTCATAAAGATATCATCCATAGTATAAATTGGACAACTATCATCAGACCAGCATCATTCAATAATCCGAAGATGAAGTTCATAGTCCTGTCTTGTCTAGTCGTCTGCGCAGTGTCCGCTGAGCTGCCTCGCTTCAGACCAGCGAGGTTCAGGCCTACGTCCTCCAGGTTCCAGCGGATAGAACTAGTCCCGACCACGACAGACGCGCCAACAGATGCGACGGAATCTGCACCTTACCCAGCTTCCGGATGGAAACCGGCCGGAGAACCATTCAACCTCCCCAACGAACAAGCCCCTACTGACACGTACGGACCTCCAGAAGAAAGCGGTCCCTATCCACCATCAGGATGGAAGCCAAACCAGCCTTTCGAGCTTCCTCAACCAGATAACAGTTATGGAGCACCTGACAATACTTATGGGGCTCCCGACGCAGTGTCCACTACTGAAGCGCCAACGACGACGGACAACCCTCAAGCTGAGCGACTGGAAGGTCCTGTGGAAGTCGTAAAATCTATTGGGACCTATTACGTGTTGCTGCCAAACGGGGAGTTGCAAAAAGTTCAGTTTGCCACCGAGAATGACGTTCAGAACATGAGATACACAGCGAGGCTTCGGCTGAGGGAACGCGCTCCACTTCTTCTCTTCAGGCCGTGATCTACATCCATGTAGACTAATATTCATTACTATCTAAAACATTGTTTTTAGTAACCCCTCAATAAAATATGCTTTTATCTAAACTTTTTTTCATGTACTTTTCTACTTTTGAAATATGTGGTAAAAGGACTAGTCACTTATAACTAGTTAGGTATTTTCTAGGTGTTTGTGAAGCCCTGGTCCTCGTAGTACCTGATTCCCTAGATAGAGGGAATTCTAGTTACGTGTTAAGATCTATGAATGTGATCGTGACACGTTTATTGTCTACCATTCGTGAAAATATCACTCCCAAAGACTATTTGAGGCAGGTACATTGTTGTATCAAGCGCAGATACTTCTGGCCCAGTTTACTTTTAAACTATAATCACATTAAATCAAACAATGTAATTCATTAACCGTTCCATGATGTTTGCGCAAAGTTGAGGCGTTCTTATTCCAGTCGGAGGCCTGTAATTCTTCGTTTTGTGTACTAATTTGGCTTAGTTACTTCAGTTTGTTTGTTTGCAGAAACAATGTCGATGCCGCAATATTTGACCAAAACTTAATTACCGGATTTGTTGACTTTAGAGCAGTTTATTTCGCCCTAATGACTGCTTATGTTTATTGTTTTGGTTGGTTTGTAAGATGTTTATGGATGGCAAATCTATTTCGCGATGACACCAGATTAACGAAGCGGAATTAAAATATTAAAGCAAAAAGTTTTCCACAGTTAAGCTTAATTCAGAACAGAAAATCATATTGTTTCCACTCTCCACATAAACCCGCATATAAATAACCCAGATAGCGTTCATTAGTAGCAGACGGCAGTGGTGTATGACCAGGCACAGAATAATGTATTCAGAAGCATAACTCTGTGTTTTCGGCACGTGTTTGTAGAGCTTTCATCTACTGCGTGCAAATTAGTTTGATATGCCTATTATAATTGCAAGCACCAATTGCCAGGAGTTGTTAACAGGCGAGACGTGTTAACTTAGATAGATAGATAAACTCTTTATTGAAACACCGCAGAACAAAGAAAACTTAAAAACTAGAATAAAACAAGTTTTACAATTAGTGTCACAATGGGCGGTCTTATCGCTCAGAGCGATCTCTTCCAGACAACCATGCACGGAGAGGAGTAAATAGGACATAGGCTAAATATATTTAAAAGTGTACTTAACAATTAAACCTATTTTCACGCACAACTTGTTAAGTGATAGCACTTTTCTGTATGTAATCAATAGTAATCATGTTTGCCTGCAATGAAATTATTCATTTAACCTGCTGGTAAGAGCATTCAACTCTTTTATGAAAAGAAACCCACAGTCAACACTCTTAGCAGTCATAACATGACTTTTATCTGGTTATGTTTTCCTGGGAGTTGACCCACTATCAGTTAGCAACTGTGACCCCGCGGTGCGGATACGGTAGGATCTCCGCTATAATTATGTCACTTATAATGAAGCGCACTTTAATTGCTGCCACCCATTCAGAGTTTTCCGGAGGACGGATATTCCGCTTTCACTCATATTATGAAGAGTATAAAGTCTTTTTCAGACTGTGCGATATGAAGTCGAGTCAGTCGTTTTGGAGCAGTGTGACTTACAAAAATATCAGTCGTTTTCTAGAACAGTGGAGCTCTGAAGGTAGGCGGCGGCTGAAAAGGATATAAGCTGGGAATAACTCGACTTGAAACACATAAAACTTTGTAAAACATTATAAAAAGAAGGTTGAGGCAAATTACCAGTCAAGAATCACACGATCCAATTCAAACACTCAACTTTTTGAAAGATATTCAACATTTTTTACATCTCGTTAGTGGAATCCGAGTATTCTCCACAATAATTAAGATCTGACAGCTTTGGCTAACGAGGGTTGAAGACGGAAGGTCAACTGAAACGCTTTACGCTCTAGAACCTTTACCGACTGCTGTAAAATAAGTATATAATTCTAGATATAATGATGATAATTAATTGAAGTTCACGCCATCATTAGAATTAAAATATTAATAAAATTTAATCGTAAATTATACATACATACATACATTCGCGTTTTTCTCCCGCGCTGGGATAGGCAGAGACTACATAAATTACATAATATGTACTCGTGAGTTACTGTATTGTATGTTGATTTACCACATAGTAAATTATTATGTAAGTTTATGTTTACCCAAATACGTTTACCAATATAATATCTACTACAATTTGGTAGATATATGGTTATATTATCATAGATGAGGACTCAAATTCACGCAGTGCACTGCATGCAATATTTTTTTCAAACTGAAATGCGTGTGATTTGAACACTTTTCGCTCGAGATATTCCTTTGGCGTTCATTTGGCGGAGATGATCTGAAAAAGGACACGGATCATTAAAAATAGTAACTTCAAATGTGTGTTGGTGTGTTGTGCGCGTTTTTAGTCTTTTGACAAAAGCTGTTATTGTTGAAATTGATTAATTGCAACACTGGTTTATCGCCATCTACATTTTGAATATGGAACTGAGATGCTTCCATTGGTTGTCTTTTGTCTCGTCTTTTGTCAAATATATACAACAACGATTTTGCTCAGCTCGTGTATTTTATTAATTAGATTAATAGTACAGGAATTACCTACCTAGATTCTTTCTCAAACTATCAGTTATCCCAACTTTGTCTACGGAGATATTAGATTTGGATTTTAGCTGCGACCCGCGGTTTTACTAGCTATATTTTCTAGGTTAAAAACAGTTGGGAATAACGATATCAAAATCGTAAAAACATAAAATCAAATGGCAATCGCATATCCATTGTCTGAATCGTTACTTCATACAAAAATCCCATAGATAAGTATACGTTCAATTATTCCCGAATTCGATAAATTGACGGGAAAGAATTCAACATTTCTTTCAATGAAAACCTAGTTCAATAATTTCAAAACATAAAATAGCTAAATCTGACCAGCGGTTCTCAAGTGATGCGGTTGCAATTGAACAGCATTTCATTTTTATAATATTAGAATACACTTCCTTACCAAAGCCAGCCAAAAAAAAAACATAACGAAAAAAAAAAACCTAGCCTTAGCAAAGCCAGTACAAGTATACTTACGGTAAACCACTAGCCCATTAAAGTAGCTGTCTTTCACCACCCAGAAGTTGACGAGCCACTGGACGACCCCCCGGAGGCTGCAGTAGGCCAGGATCACCGCGATCCAGGACGTGTCCTCAGCGCCATGCGGCTGGCTCAGGGTTATGTTGATGCTGCGCAGGTTTTCGGTGTCCGAGTTTATGTACTCGAGGATTGCAGCTGGGAAGAAAGCAGACTTTGTGAACTGGCTTAATCTATCTATATATATAAAAATGTTATGTTGGTTTGTGTACGCATCAAAAACTCAAAAAGTTCTGCACAGATCGAGCTGAAATTTTAGCATGATATATAATCCGCATCAAGGATTGTTTTTATCTATTTTTTTCATCAGTGACATATCAGCGAATGTGCGAATGTGCCACAGCGAAGCGTGGCAGGATACAGATAGTTATATTATAATTACTTTTCTAACTTTATTTAGTATTTTTATGGTCCTTAGTAGCCAGATAAGCAAGTCGTTCACCTGATGGTAAGCGCTACGCCTGCCCATAACAGCTACAGTGCCACCCTGAACGTTGCATTACAAAATCTTGTGCGGCACTGCACTGTGTTTGTCACCCTGAGACATCGGCTCTAAAGTCTCATATGCCCAGTAATTTTGCCCTTCAAACCGTTTGCACACTACTGCTTGGCGGATGAATATCTGTCAAAGGTGTGGTAATTCCCCAGGTGTATAGTTTTAATATTTGATTTGAAGAAATAACCAGCCCGTACGAATGATTCCTCTCGATTCTCAAGTATAGAGCAATTAATCTTGATCATCCATTCCCACTTAGCCACTCCACCCTGTACAGCGGTAGCCCGGAACACGGCATAGCTGTGTACAGTAGGTGTTTGCTCCTTTCAAACAGGTCGGGAAGCAGGACTAACGGGGATTAGTAAACGCATTGAGAGCGATATGAAAGCCTTCCGTAGAAAATCTCCGTCTTTACGTGTAGTACAAGAGCCGCCTCATATAGCAACGCACGCCCACCTCCGAAATAATTCTTGGGTAGGTATGTGGGTATCCTCACGAAGTTTTCCTTCACCGAAAAGCGAGTGATAATTACGTACATATGCTTTTACATAAACCCATTGGTACGTGCCCGCACTGGGACCTTCTGATTGGAAGGCGGACGTTCTCCCACTAGGCTACCACCGCTTACAACAACTCACAAATTGTTGTTAGCAAATAATCGCTAAAAATTGTATGTTCTCTCCATTAGGTAACCATAAGGTTAGCCTGCGTTGTCATCTAGTCGACAAAATTAAATTAAGTTTAGTCTACTGTTAGAAAAAAAAATGTTATTCGCCATTATGTGGTGGTGGCCATCTTAAATTTTAAATTTATCATAGTATTATAGTATTCAACTAGTCAAGCCCTATCATTTGATACCTATACTGAGGTAGTTGTGAAAAAATATGTAATCCGCCATTTTGTGGCGGCGGCCATCTTGGATCGATTTTCACCAAACATAGCTAAGCACACTCCCGACTAATTCACGTTTCAAACAAAATCAAAATCGGGAGCTACGATGCCAGACACACACACACACACGTCAAACTTATAACACCCCTTCGTTTTTGCGTCGATGGTTTATAATAGCTTTCACATTTTTTCATCAAGAGATGCCAACAGTTTGTATTTCGAAAGTTTCTCAAGAATTTCTTAGTAGAAAACAACAACGACACAATCTAGCGCGAAGGCAGTCATTTTGCAAGTTTCTGATTGAATAAAACTCCAGTGTTGATAACAAAGGACACTTGCAAAGTGCTCGTCTGAGGTGTTCCTATAGCAGAAGGGAACAAAGATTAAACTGCAAGTTCTAGGAGAAGTGTCCTAGAGAGTTGACCTTTGTGATCTCAACATAAAGAGGTCGACTATGGGGATGCGGAGGTTGGACTACAAACTATAATATGTAAACTATAGTCTAACGCTATACCGCCGGCATGAAATTATCCTTATTCCCAATGGCATTAAGTTAAAACTTGTTTAACAATAGGCTTTAAAGTAAAATGGTGACTAACATTAGGATTATCAGTACCAAAAATGAAGTAAAAAAAAAATGCAACCGACTTGAATTGGATATAGTATAATAATAAAAACCAAACTACTGTACCGATTTTGATATAATTTCTATGGTACCAATATAAAAGTATATATTTGAACAAAAAAAAATCATAGCTGTATTATTTTCCATTATTGTTTATTATTATTATTTTTTATTTTTTTTGTTATTGAGATATTTTGATGCACGCCTACACCGTCTCTCCTTTACTATGGGTGGTTGACTGGTAGAAAATGCTCTTAGCGTTAAGTCCGCCATTTGTACTAGTTAGTTAATCTGTGCAATAAAGTATTAAAATAAATAAATAAATATCGGTTTATAAATGACGCTGTTCTGAGGTAACAAACATAGAAAAAAAAAAACACAATTGAAATGAGAACCTCCTCCTTTTTCGAAGTCGTTTCAAACAAACATTAATATTTACACTTTTAATAATAACGCTAACATTTGTTTAATATACAGTAAAATTGAACATGTTCGTGAAATAGAGCATCATTTCGATGCATAATTTCGATAGAACTGTAGAAATCGAAATACATCCAGTCGACTGAACATCCAATCAACAGTCGGCTCAGTTTCAACGTGTAGCGTGTGCTGCAATGAAAACAAAACTAGATCCGGCCGCAGCGCTCCTATAGGAGTCGTTTCACTACCATCCTATCGCCATTTCGCCGCCAGTGGCACATGTGGAGATATATTTGAAATATTAATAGGCAGACATGAATTTTTATTGCCTTTGTTAAAACTCGGGTTCGATGGGCAAATTGGCCCAATTTTTGCCGCCCATACCGCCCAGCTTGGTCCAAAAGTGATTTAATTTTCATACGATCTGTTACGATGGAAATGGCTATTTTTATTTTGATACGGCTTTTTTGAATGCTAATGTGGGCGCGCGAAATGAATATGGGATTACGTGAAATGGGACGGAAACCAAATTAAGGCAAAAAATTGTGTCTCTTTTAAAAATTGGACGGTAATAATAATTAGTGGAATGTAACTCAGTCGCAGCTATAAAATGAAACAAAACATATATAAAACTAGTAATAAATAGCACTATCACGTGCAGTTTTCGCTTAGTTTTTGTCCTAAATTTAGTTTTAGTTTGTGCGCAGTTCAAAGGAATAAACGCACGTGCAAATCCCAGAGGCAATGGAACATACAGTTTTGTTCTGAGTAAATATTATAGTTTATATAAGGCTAGCCGTAGACGGACAGTTTGAGCTGTTGATTATTGAACAACATACAAGGACCGCATGAGCAGTAAACAAGAAGAAAACCCGGTGCAGACGGGCGAAGAAGTGTCAGAACAATTCACAGTCCGAGAAGTGGAGAGCTAGTCTATGTCTTGCAAGGAAGAATGTAGTAGCTTGACTGTATCCAGCTGGCCGTATATGTCTGTTCTAAAATTGAGAAATGTAAACCGAAAAACTGATTGTTGACTTACTTTTTTTGAAATAACAACATTTTGATTGACCATTTCATCACTGTGGAACTGGTAAAAAACTTACGTTCAGAGTCAGTATGAGTAGCGTCGATCAGGAAAAAGACGCAGAAGACCAAGTCTACCACCAGGATGGCGACTCCAGTCAGAGTGAAGGGGAGCAAGGTGACATAGTAGCTGCATGGCCGGGAGCCCTGGGAGATGTTCACGATACCCAGAGCCGTCCAGATGAGGTGCAGCGCGAGCCATATCTTCATTTTACTGAAAATCGAGACTTAAAATAAGCTCCTGAAGAAGAAGCGGTGATAGCGGCGTCCGCCTTCCAATCAGAGAGGGCTGCAAGTTCAATTTCTAGCGCGGGCACGTACCAACGTGCTTCTGGTAAAAACGTTCTTAATCATCACTCGCATTTCGGTGAAGGAAACCATCCTAAAGCCCACATGTCGGAGAACTAATTACGGAGGTATCTGACCCCCCAATCTGGACTAGCCGCGCCGTGGATAGCTATAACCCAAACCTCACCATATAAATGAGCCGAGGCCCGTGCTCAGCAGTGGGTGGATACGGGTTAAGATGACTGAACAAGAATTAATATTAAATAAAATTGCATGTGTTTGTATTCACATCACACAAAAACGGTAAATGATTACAATGCAAATTTAATTGATATTAATCTTACTTCATCATCATCAACCCATAACGTCCCACTGCTGGGCACGGGTCTCTCCTCACTTTCGTGAGAAGGGTTAGGCCATATTCCACCACGGGGGACCGGTCCGGATTGGTGAATAACATACCTACCTCCGAAATAATTCTTGGGTAGGTATGTAGGTTTCCCCACGATGTTTTCCTTCACCGAAAAGCGAGTGATAATTACGTACATATGTTTTACAGAAACACATTGGTATGTGCCCGCACTGGGATTTGAACTCACGACCTTCTGATTGGAAGGCGGACGTTCTCCCACTAGGCTACCACCGCTTAATCTTACTTAATCTTTAAAAAAGTGTTTGTAGGAAATGCCAGTACTAACCCTCGAAATCCAGCTGCGATATCGTTCCTCACTGGCCACACCACCGCCGTCCCTTCTCCTGCGAGGGTATGCTTTGTAGTGTAGTTGTAGAAGTGGATCCTTCCGCAGGCCTCAGGATCGTAGAGATACAACAGCTTCATCAGCGTCACTTCAGCCAGTTCCGAGGAGTCGGGTGAAAGCTTGCAGCTTAGTGTCAGCCAGCTCAGGACGATGCAGAGGATCGCTGGTGAGAATGTCTAATTCGATGTCATATTTACGATCTGCGACAGCTTGTAAATATGACAGATCTAAATCTGGCTTGAATTCATTTTTGTTGACCTAATTTCTGTTGTTAGATTGACTTGAAATTTTGCATTTATGTCAAGATCCAATTAATGGATGTTCTGTATTAATTAAAAATAATTACCTTAAATTGATTGTTGCTGCTTCATGGGTACTAAATATTAAAGGAAACATACTAATTGATTCTAATATAATAAATGCGAAAGTTTGGTTATTCAACCATGTTAAAACGGTAGACTGGATTTTATTGACATTTGGTATACAGCAGAACAAAAAAATCCTTTATTATTCTAAGGTCTAGAGTACTAGATCTTATTATGACACAGGATTATTTTTATAATTTTTCAACGCGTGCGTTGAAACTTACTCTGATACAGTATAGCTAACATGCTCCAAACACCGATAGTATTCATTTCAAGTTTATTTACTCCAAAGGTGATGAAAACACTTTAATTAAGAATTAATCCTTCAATCTTGGGTCGTTGCAAAATCGATTCGAGCACCGTCAGATGCAAACAAATTTCAAGTAGGCCGTGGCAATTTGTACCCAGTAAATTGGGCAGCCTGTTGTGATCGCAGGTAAAGTCCCAAATTAATAGCCCGTCGTCGGGATGGTGATAATGAAAAATTTAATGGCGTCCTCCGTCCAAAACCTAATTGAATTTCCTTGAGAATAGAAAACGTTTCATTTTACGACGTTGTTCCGTGGGAAATTAAAATATTTGTAGTGTATTCCCATGTAGAATTTACCGTAGCGCATGATTTCTCTAGCTCTGTTACTAAAAATAGAGACAATAAAAACATCGCGCATTGGTAAGTAATTGTTAAGAAGACACATCACATAAAAGAGACAGACTGTTAAAGTTCGAGACTCTAGTCTCACTTCGTCACTTGCTCCTGTGAATTCTCTTTGCCCGGCAGCATTTATCGTTTTATAAAACACCTGATATTAGAAAAAATTAAAAACTAGAAGTGTATTCCCATGTAGGATTTCCCGTAAGGTCTATTCTCTCCAGCCCGGTAGTAGAGAGTTCGAGGCTGAAGTCTCTCTTCGTGTCTTGCTTCAGGAATTTCTTTATGTCCAGTCAGCACTACACGAGTCATGAAAACCCGACTCTTGATATTGGTTTGAATAGCGTGAATGATCTTGCAGCAGTAGATATTAAGCCCCAGTATCACAACTCCTCGAATCCAACATGCGGAGGCTATCATAGGCAGATATCCGGCGAAGTTATCGAAGTTCTTCAGCTTCAGATCACCGCTCCAGCCACTGTATCTGACTATCATACCAGTCGTGAGACTTTGCTTGATGTGAGTGACGTAAACGATGCCCATGGACAAGTCGAAGATAGTTACGATGATCAAAGTAGAAAAGAATACGAAAAGAGCGTAACGAAGTAGTTGAGAATTGGTGCTTTTGTTGTCAACTATGCATTTGAAGGCAATTGTTAATAACATCCAAATGGCGTGAATTGCTATGCTTAGTTCTATGTAC
Source organism: Campaea margaritaria (assembly GCA_912999815.1). Lineage (NCBI taxonomy): Eukaryota > Metazoa > Arthropoda > Insecta > Lepidoptera > Geometridae > Campaea > Campaea margaritaria. The sequence goes on along the minus strand of OU538798.1, from coordinate 1,018,571 downwards.
CTGGAATGAAAAGATTCATTGAGAGCGATGGCAAGCGAAAGAGAAACGATGCCGGCCGAGCGGCAATTCGTGCGCTTTGCAACCTAACGAGACGCCTCGAAAACCTATTTTCCTTTGCCGTTTTTGACCAATGGCATCGATATTATATACGTACGCACACATTCACATTCCACACACTCATTTCCCCTCACATTGAACCCTAAAACTCAAGCTCTTCTTCATTTTCTTTCTTATTTACTTTGCCATATCAAAGTTTACAATCAGGTGGAGTTGGGTCGTCAAGTCCTCATATTACGACTCATGACAACAGCTCTACCAGCTCTGAAATACCAAGAGAATATTCCAAAAACGTACTTCCTCGTTTTATACGAAAGCCTCGTGGACACCGTGACAATAGCCGGTGTCCACCGTATGGGGAGCACGTTAAACCCCCTGGTATCATTGCTCAGCTTCAGGTTGGCGACAACTTTGTCCTTGTAGACTGCATATCCGCAGGCCTGCTTGTCGTATAGATACATGATGCAGGCCAACTTGTATGTGTCGAAGGACAGCATGTTGGGCTTCCAGACGCAATTCAGGACGGTAGATGATGCTACGAAGACAAGGACGCCTGGAATATAAGAAATGATAGCTACTCTATTTATATCCTCTATAAGTTTTTTTTATTATTACTGACCAACGAGTCGATCAAGTCGTCTACCTGATTGTAAGCGCCACGCCTGACCATAGCAGTTATAATGCCAATCAAAGCTTTGCATTGGATAAGTTTGCGCGGGACTGCACTGCGCTCGTCACTCTGAGACATTGGTTCTATAATGACATACTACTAATTTAGCAGTATCAGAATCCAGTATTACAGTTCCGAAAAGGAGTATGTCTGGTTCTTTGATGATGGATACTTATTCTAGATCCTGAGACAACACAATGGAATACTATTTTTCCCGTTAAAAATAACGGTTTTGGAAGGTCAACGCGGAACGTTTAAACATCGTGAAGAACCCATATACCCGAGAATCACTTCAGAGCAATGTCATCTACCAATCCGGAGCGGACCTCGTGGTTTATTATGGCCTAATCATCCTCATGCAGATGAGGGGAAGCCCGCGCTTAACAGTGGGCAGTTATGAGTTGATGACGATGATGATGAAGACTACCTCTTTTGATAAAAAAAAACCTTGGGGTTCTTAGATGATGGCAAAGCTTGACAATTACTCACACTGTACCACAACAAAATTAGCTATCCATCTGCATTTAGCTTTATCGCCTGGCATCAGGAATATAGGCGGTTCCTGTTTTATACTTGTTCTTATCATGATGCCTTAAATACTAAGACTAAGGTCTAAAAAAAATTATCGAACTATGATCTAGCCATTTCGTCATGTAGTTTTTGGCGTATCTAGCATATTTAGTTTTATCTAGGATTATTTCTCTTGAAAACTTATTATTTTTCGAAGAGAAAAACCAAAGAAAAACGTTTTACTTTTAATGTCACCTTGACATTATTTGACGTTTGACAGACAGGAGGCCAAATAAAACAAGAAAGGAGTTTTCGCGTAGTTAAATATCTATAGGTTGCGAACCAAGGAAGTTTTTGTAAAAAAAGTTTCGATTGTTCGAACCAAAAAGCTTTATATTGTTTGATAGTGAGAAAGCGTTGCGTTGGATTAGTTTTCGTCCATACATTGTTAAAATTCCCAGAACTATTAAAATTTTCGGTTCAAGTCTCTCTAAAAACAACCGTCACCCACACAGCATCAGAAATCAAAGCACAAAACATTATGGATACCGGTACATCTATCGGATAACTAACGCAATCGTGTCGCATCTTGTCAAGTGGTCGTTGTCGGTTCCCCCTATAAATAGATAGAGTTGCGGGTTTGTTTTATCGATAAGTTTAAGAATATAGTCTACCGCCCGTTTATATGGTTTACTCGCAAATGGTCATGATGATGCTGCTAATGGTTCCAGATGCAGAGTGTTCCATTCTGTAATCGTTAATTCGTATTTGCAAAAGATAACGAATTAACGCATTATTTTGGATGGAAATCTGTCTGGGAGAGTCTTAAAATTGTATACCCAACAAAGTGGGACATCAATGAATAGGTATTTATTTGGGAATTAGTAGAATTAGTAATTTTGGGAATTGGGAATAGGAATCAATATTATATCAATTCAGCTCCTGAGACCCTAACTGAGTATATGTTATGATGTGTGCTTGTAGGTAATCTATAAACAAGAGCTAAAAGAGTATCTGATATCGATTAAATTTAGTATATTATCGATACGCTTCCATCCCGTCACTACATGCTAATGTTTGCTTGTCCCCACGTAGTCGGTATGTAGGTATAGCCGGGGTCCGCCAGCTTGTTCAAATATGATTAATTGAACTAGCCACTGTCTCGGGCTCCACTCGGGTCTGCTGCTCTGAAGCTTAGTAGTAATGGAGGGATAATGTGTCTATTCGTCATCGCATATTTGTCATTGACATACTACTAGAGATTAGGAAGACATGCTACGTATGAACCTAATATAAGGTGAAAGACAGATCGATGCAACGCGGCGTGCGGCGCTGTCTCTTGATACATTTTGATGGTACAGCCACTCTAGCGGAATTCGGCTTATAATTGTGCCGTAAAATTAAGACTTAATTGAAAACTACCAAACAAATGAACAATTTTCTTAGTAAATTCAAAAAATAAATCCTGTTCTTGGCACGAATATTCGCCAAATCCCTTTAATGAGACCGTGATGCATTTTGTATGAAAAAGGCAGCAAATGACTTTATCCAAAGCGCCGCACTTCTTTAGTGTGGCTTGCCGCTAAGGCTATTTATCGCCCTAATTATGAACATGTAGAGCCTACTCCAAATAACCACAATTGTTCTCAGTTATCTTATACAGACGTGCGTTAATAACACTAAAAGGAAGCTAGAAATATTGGACAGTAAAAACGCAGCTGTGTGGAAGGACGCAACGTTATTCTGATAGAATAAAGTTGACCGATGAAATTGCGCGTGTGTAGGGAAGCTTAAAAATGACCATGTTCAGGGCCCTTATTCGTAGGTGGTTATAGCGAATACCAACCTAGATGACAAGCGATATGTGTACGATGGTAAAACGCGCGCTATACGAATTTTGGTCCTAAGCAGCCGTAGGTAGGTTCTGATATATCTGCGGTGTTTTTTCAATTGAGTGAGAGACGAAATGATCAAGTAGTTCACCTAATGGTAAGCGATACGCCTGCTCATAAAAGTCACAGCACCACTCAGAACACTGCATTGCATAGGTTATCCTGCGCGGCACTGCACTGCGCTCGTCACCCTGAGACATAGGCAACTTTTTTATTTTCGTGAATTTTGTGAAACACATCTGAACATGGCCTTACAACACATTCCCATCGTGTTAACTATTCAAATATCAATGAACAAATCTATTGTCAGAGATATGATAGGTATTCATGTTTAGGTTAGAGTATAGCGTTACATAGGTTATTTGGTTAAACGATACATAGGTTTGGTATCGGTTCGTCTGCGGCGGCGGCGGCTCGATAGATACTTCAAGTATCTACCCTCAGATCACATTCTGCGCTTATTGGAATTCTGCGGCTGCTACCATCACATATCTATGTGCCTTTGCTAAATAAATAAATACCTATGAAATACATAACGTTCTAATAATAGGAATTAGTATAAATATGGATTAAACTACTTTGAGGGAAGATACCATAAAATCTGTATTTTTGTGGGTTTTTGGTTGGTCAAACTTGTAATATAAAATGATTAAAATTAGAAATGTTAATGTTTTTCATTATTCTTATTATTTTACTGCCATTTCACCTCCTGATAAACTTTTATAATAAGTATACGAGAAACACCCCCGCAAAACGTTGTCTTTAGGAACAGTGGTTTGGGCTGTGCTTTGATAGGTCAGTCAGCGGGGCTATGCAGCACGGTGCGGATCAGCTCGAGTTCGTTTCATTTTGACGTGTGAATTTTCACCGTGCTGTATAGCCCCGCTGGACTTTGAATGTTATATAATAGGTAATAAGAGATGTAACCAAAACAAATTATTTAAAACCTTCCCCTACATATTTTTATTGTTTATGGTTCATTAAGTACATTAAGCCAGGGCCAAGTACCATTATATTTCCAGTTTTTGTTTATATTAGTCACAAATAAATGTTCCAGTCATTAAAATTGTCACAGATGTCAAGTACCAGTCAATCATGTCAGTCTAGTCTACTCAAGGCGCAGCCAACTTAACAATTCAGTAAATTTGTGAATGCTCTACTCAACTGAAATAAGGCCCTGAAGGGCGTTGAAAATCTAATGACAAAACATTGTAACGAAGTAAAATCCCTTCAAGGAATAATTGACGCTACAATGAAATAAAAACAGTTGAAAAAAACAGCCTCACAAAGTAGAGTCAACCATCACCTTTCGTCGCGCCCTTTGTTCCAACAAATGAAATGCCTGATCCTGACGTGACCTTTTCTGTTACACAACAGCAAGACGAGCATAAATTATGAACAAAAAACCTCTTGAAAATGACTAAAGGACTGCACATTTGTGATGGTAATCTCTCTTCGTCAGCTGCAGTGTGTCATGTTTTGTTGACATACCACACAAAGCCAAAATGAAAATACTTGGTTATGTTCCACATTTTTATTACCTTGACATAAATAACTTAATTTTTTGGTACAATGCGACCCCGATTCGATAATCTTATTCAGATTTTAACTGATTCGGATTAATATTATACAATTTGAATACAACAATACTTGGTGTTTTAAATTAAGCTTTTCTTAATTCAATTTGCACTCGTGAGGGTACGCTTGGTGTTACCAGGACTGGACATAAGCTGCCGAGGGTTGAGCGTAGGCTGAAGGAGAAAGGTAGGCAGCTGAGGGCTGGTAGACTGCTGGCGCCTGGTAAGCTGCTGACGGCTGGTAGGCTACTGATGACTGGTAAGCGGTTGAAGGCTGCACTGGACTGGAGACTTGGACCAAGGCAGCGGAGTTCTGGTATTGAGGCACAGCAGTGTACACATAGAGCGGCGCACGGTCTTGGTCCTTGTACTGAAGACGGGCGGTGTAAGCCATGTTCCTCAAGTCATTCTCCGTCTGGAACTGCACTCGCTGCAGCTGCGAGCCAGGTAGCAGCACGTAGTAGGCACCCTGGTTGCTGACCACTGCGGATTCTTGCTTAGGCTGCTCTTGAATTTTATCCTTCATCAGACCCTCGACTTGAAGAGCTTCCGTCGTTTCGGGTATAGGTTCTTCCGTCGAAGGGGTCTCTGGAGGTCCATATTCAACAGCAGGGGGTCCGTAGCTGGTGTCGGGAAGGCCATATGTTGAGGAAAGTGGAGCGACTTCCTGCTGCGCTGGTAGCTTGAACTCTACGTCTGGTCTGAATCCCGCCGCGGGATAAGGTGCGTCGCCTGTTCTCGCCGTAGTGGGTTCCTGATCACCTTCAGTTTCTTGCCTTGCGACTCTATAGTTCTGTCTATACCAGGAGGCAGGCTCGGCGACCGCCACCGCCGCGATAAGTAAAACACAAGCGAAAGCCTTCATTGTTGTTGTTTGCTCGACTGATTGCAGACGAATGATGCTGTGAACAGCTACCGTTGCGCTTTTATACCGAATCCCGAGTTTCCTGTGGAGTTTCCGCTCAATCCGGACGTGGTGTTAAGGTAAAAGCGATCTTCTCCGCCACGATCGATATTCTGCGCGAGCGGGTCGTGACATTGGCCCCCCGGGCGAGGATCTGCGGTTGTGTAACGGATGCCGATTAGGACCTGTCATTGTGCTATGTGAACGTGCTCGGCGTACTAATACCGCGAGGTGGCAAACTTACGAAAATGAGCAGCTCAATATTCATGAGTCGTGGGGAAATCGCTTTCTTTCAGCCACTAATTAAAGGGCTTGCCGTTTGTGGTAATTGCTAGCGTAGTGCAGCGTGATAATAGTGGTCACGTGGTCTGGCAGCGTCACGCACCGTAATTAAGTGCCAAGGGTGTTCGGAGCCGATGCATTATGTATGATGCAGTGCTGCTTCGCGGTTATGGAGTTCATTGGGACATGAACCAAGTTACTAAGTATGCGGCCCCGTGACCGACTTGTGGATGGATGATTCATTTTCCTTCGCATAACATCACTGTCACAATATTAGCATATTTATTGTTAGGACTTCTAGTGTGTTGCTGACGCGATGTCTAGACCACTTGGCACATTTGATTTACTCAATACGTTATGTTCCTGGCCTAATTCTGTGAATTTTATATCCATCCTATTTTGACAATGCAAGCTCGAACGTGTTTTCGTTATGTCGCAAGCACTAAGGAAAAGACGACGCAAGTAAACAATAAACACTTCAACTGTTGTAAAAACTGTCACCGCAATGAGACACGTGATTCAGGTAACTCATCGTTATAAAACATGGGATTTTGAAAGTATTATGCATTAAAAAATCATAACATACCTACGCACGTGACGGATACAATATGGCGTCGCTCATGCATGTTTTATTTCGCATAATGGCGGCTTGACGTTTAATTACGCGGCAAAGCGGCGAAATGGCGCCAGCCGCGCGTCAGCCTGGAAAAAATGGGAATTATAATGATTATGATTTAATTGACCGTATTTCATTTTTACAGCAATTTCATTGTTTGAAAAGTTGATAAAAGCTTATTTGCATAATTATTAGAAGTAATGGTTATACGGATAAAAGTGAATATTAACAAGAATAATGCCTATCGTGTTAGTTACGATCTCATATAATTATTATACTACTTATAGATCCACTCACGCAATCAAGATTTCCTGTATCTAGATTCTAGGGAATCAGGATCTGCTACGACAATATTCTCTCAAACAGTTGAAGACATAAAAGATGATCCTAAACTGTGATCCTAAATATCTAGTAACTAAAAAAAAACTAAGTAAATACTCGTTAGACCAATTTTAAAAATCGGCAAAATGGGTATGCTTTTTTTGTAATTTTTTTTATTAGACTGAATGACGAGATTCTGAAGTCGTTCACCTAACGGTAAGCGATGCCCATAACAATCACAGCACCACCCAAAACCCTGCGTTGCCTTACTTTTACCTTTCCATGAAAATCACAATCCAAACCCCAAACAGTCTAATTTAAGACCTGTCGAGTGGTTAACCCTTTTGTATGTAAATCGATAGGTACCCCTACTCGTAATTCCAGCTTTTAATGAGGCTTCACCCCCATACATTTACCATGAAATTACCCACCAAGGTCTTTAACTTTCCGCACAAATTTTAGTCCAATTGAAACGTTCTATCGAGCGAAAAACCAATTGTTTTTCGCTTTTTTTGTTCCGTCTCTAATGTAATTTCGCTTTTGTCCATTTGGGGATAGTAAATTGAGTTTTTAGAAGCGTTATATACATTTTTTTGTTATGATTGTCTGTGAAGTCGTAAATATATTGCTCCTTGTTGGGCGTAGGTGACCAGTTGTGTTGGACGATGTACAGTTGTATCGGTTAGGTTCAGTTGTGTTGAGTGTGGGGCTTGAAATTTACGAGCGGGTTTAGTTTCTCGTTTAATTTCATTGTGTAAGCTGTCCTCTCTTTTGTGGAAATAGTGAATTGATAGCGATATGTAACCTACATTCCAGTATATTTCAGATATTTCACCTTTTTTTTGCTGGCCCGGAAAATAGAAATGGATTGTTTTTACGAGTGAGAATTTCACCTTTCCAAAAAAAGCGTTTATTCTACTGAGTTTCAAACTTTATCAGACTTATTTTACCTAGATGGTGATGATAATGAATTGATAATAGATTTGAATTTACATTTCTTGCTAATAATTCAGCTTCAGTTTTTAAGATTATTGTGGGTTTTATTCCCGTTCGTTTGTTTGTTGAGTGCCAAACGTTATAAAAACGAATCGATTTTATCGCTTGACCTCTACCGTTGTATCGCTCGTACTAGTAGTTCCATATTCTATAAATATGGCAAATAAGCAACTTCTTCAAGTTCTATTTCCATAACGAAATGCGATGATATAGACGATAGACATACGAGACATCGTACATGATCGACGTGCGGTATTTACCTATTAAGATCCGTTCAGAATATTCTAGTAAATTAGTTCTATTTATTTCCAATTCAAGACGATCGCAAAACATCTATTTCTTTTCGACCTTTCCTCCGATCCGGGTAGCCAAAGGAAGTCACCGAATCCTTCGTACAGTGTACAACCTTCGTTAGTACGTGATGGAAGCTGCGTGATTAGATTTTAATTATGCAGGCCGATTGGAACTCTGTGATTTGGATGGAAGGCATGTAAATATTTATTTGAAGGTGTTTTTTTTTTGTTCAGTTTCTTCGTGACTTAGCAGGAGTCTTTAAGGAAAGGTTCTTCTGTCATCTTTTATTAGTTTTACTATCTAAAAATTCCATTAGTAATTTTACGATATTGGGTTCGATCCTCGGTCACGCACTAATAGCCGCGTATTAACCGGGCGAGCAGCCTCGCGAGGCCTACCGCGCCGCCTCGTTCGATCGTGCCGCGGCCCGAGCCTCACGAGGCTGCTCACGCAGTCAGTACGTGGCTATTGACTTTTAGTAATTTAAGTGCGGGTTTCATCGCTCCGTGCTTTGGGGAGTACGTTAAGCTTTCGGTTCCGGTTGTTGTCAATCTAACTCTGACACCAGAGGTTGGTTTTAGTTCACTCGTCAAGCAAGCTTAGTAATGTTAAATTAGAAATTTAAATATCAATTTTCTTTTCATTACCAGCTACTACGGTTCTTCATAGAAACGTTTTGCTAGATTATAATTAATATAAACGTAGAACCTAGAAGGCGCGGTCTGTCGTCGATGTCGATACCTATAGGTAGGGTTACCATGTCTTTTGAAAAGTCCGGAAAAATTCCGGACATTATCAAAAAGCCCGGATGTTTTCAGATAAAAATTGTGAAAAAATAAACTGCAATATCATGAGATCTAATGTATTGTAACTGCATTTTATAGTATTTTTTAATTTATACCTTCTTTTGTTTTTCTATGCCAGAAAAGTCTGAGCAAAGTCCGGGACGAGAGCTGGAAAGGCAGAAATTTCCGGATATAGCTGGACGAATGGTCACCCTACCTAGGTCATGGCAGCATGCCTGCAGCCCATTGGCCATCAACGACTATTTTTATGCCAAATCGATGGTTTGATAAGCACGCTCGCGCTCGTTTAAATCTGGCGGCGGCCACAGTTTTTAGAACTAAACATCGCGTGAAATTTTTAGGATCGACTTTGTTCTACCAGAGTGAGAAAAAATAATAAACAATCCAACTGAAATTTTTATTTTGAGCAGACTTAAATAGAAAAGTTATTCATTTCTATGGATTCAAAACGAAGCTGTAAAAACTTTATGTCATTAAATAAACAAAATACGAGTACATATACTATTATTATGTTCTGTGACTATAATATAGCCGATTGCGTGAAATACTTTCCGCTGTTCTCTTATACGAGATTGTATCTTCATCGAATTAGATCTGACCTTTTCCCAGTAATTCTATTTCAAGTCGTTTTTAGGCTCAAAGTCCATCTTTGATAGATATTATTATGTCATGGCGTTGTTATTTTTAACAAGATTTTATTTAACTTGCAATGTTTGTGTAGTAAATCTTTCAAATCAAAATCAATGAAGCAATTTTGTTGAATTGAATTGTAATTTTGCATGCATCGGAAGTTCCAATGACAACACAATATTGTGGTGACAGCGAGCGATCTGATGATAGAGACGGAAAGGAGACGATGGAACTCCTCAGTGACTAACAGAAGATTTAAGATGTTAGGGCTAATTTTAATCAACCTGCAGTACCAAATACGTATTTAATAAAATCTAGTCTGAAAAAATATATGTTTACGAAAAATTTACTTCGATTTAGTACCAACCAACAATCATAATAAATATAGGCTCCAAATTATCTACCCCTTAAGGGTAAATGAGCCTAAGAATTAAAGGCGCAAGTAAGTCATGCATGAAGGTAATGGAGACCCCTTTCGACCGACTCATCCTATCTTGGGCCCTTATGCCACAAATGGCTACTTTGCATGGTAACGCCCTTAGGCTGAATTTATTGTATCATTTCCGAGACTCAGAAATCAGAAACCTTGAGTAAGCTTGAAGCTGTCGTTAGCAGGAAGGAGGACATAAGGACATCTCTACGGTAGTCTGTTTCACCGTGTATATATTCTATAGATACAAAACAATCAATCCTCATTCTTTGGTGGAATAAATGCTCTTTATTTATCTTTTTCATCATTTTGACTAAAGGAATCCGCAAAATAACAGCCGGTTCAGGAAGTTGAATGAATTCATCCCTTAAGGGGACAAAACAGGGAATGTACGTTTCTATTACAATCAGTATTGTTTGACATACCTATCCATTTAGCCATATAGTTGGAATTTATGAATGGCAAGTTTCATCGCAGACGACAATAGTTGAAACATCAACACGCACAAGAAATTTATTTCCAAAAAAATAAAAGCTTCCATCTTAGCAATCTCGTCACATCTCGTAAACGGGTCCAATCACGAATAAAACGGTTCTTTCGCTCTGCCAAGCAATGATTTCGTCTCCACGTAATCTATATCCATTCGCAGAAAGTTTCCGGAGCTGTCCTGAGGCAGTTCGTCAATCCTGGAATACTCCGGGATGAGGAAACAAAGTAATCGGCTTTGTAAAAGGTCATCGTTGAAAATCAGCCCGCTCTAGCGTGCATGTTGTTCAATTCCAGCCAGTCCGAACCCTGTACAGACACGCAGGAGCGTAACTTGACACAAAAGATCGGTTTCGTATGAGGTGGCGCGTGGATTTAGACCTTGTAAACCACCCACGGACCTCTGACTGATATCAGCGACGGTTTAATACCCCTACCAAAGCTTACAGTAGTAGGTAGGCCTGTATGAGTCTGCCTCGAGAAGTACTACTAGCTTTACCAGATATTAATTTAGAACACCACGTCCGGAGAAACTTCTGAGACTTCAGAACCAATGTTTTAGGGTGACGAGCGCAGTGCAGTGCCGCGCAAGATTTTACAATGCAAAGTTCTGGGTGTGACTGCAACTGTCATGAGCAGGCGTGCGTTTACCATCGGATGCATATAAAAACACGGGACCAGATATGATGCCACTGCGTGCCGCTAGGGAGGTTGATGAAAAAAATATTTTCTCTCATTGCCATTGCAGGATTAGTGTAACTCATTGAATGTACAGATTGCTTAGAGCTCTTATCTCGGTGCGTGTCGCAAGGACATAAATAAAGCTGCCAACTTACCTTACTGACTTCACTCGTCAACCGTGCCTCCGGTGATTCATTTGAAAGTCAAAGAGGCCGGAAATATTTTCATTGATGCCCAATATGTTTGCAAATCGTTCTGGAATCAGGACCCGGCGTATTGTGTTGGAATCGGATGGTTTTATAGTCTTGGAATGACGACAATGGAAATGGTACGGTAAATCTTTTTTGAATTATTCGTGTGAACAGACCTTATTTTTTACTTGACTGTAGAAGAGGGATTTGATTTAGTAGTTATTTGTGAGTGTTCTACTATTAAGGTTTTCATGTTTTCTTTCTTAGGAAGTTTATGATCATTTTGCAAACTTGGTTGGTTTTAAATCGACGGCCTACAGCGTGGTGATCAACCACACAACATTGCATTTGCAAAGAAGCAATGATGGCAGCCATCATTGCTTGAAAATGCATTAAAGCTTAGCTCTACATAATACACAATCTAGACTATCTTTAACACTTTGTGTTAGAATAGCTTATACCGAACCAGACAGCGCCAATAAAATCACTGTAGCTGAGAAAAAACTAAGCGAAAAGGAATGCCACTGGAACCAGTAACGATCCTCAATTTATGAGATTGCCAGGTAACCTGGCATTACTTACATAAAAATATACAAAACCCTTGTCAAAAAGTAAATAAAGTCCAACGACATGTAAAAAGTGCGCCAAAACAGCCAAGTGGAACGTAAAAAAGTGTGCCAAAGTGCCAATAAATCCGAGGAAGTGCCACCTGGTGTTCCGATGAGCAGAACAAATCGCCCTTTTTAATTTGTCACGAGTCACCCGACGTCCGGGTGTCGGGTGTCCGGCGAAGTGTCCTAAGTAATGGACTGTCCGAAGTCCCGATACGGACACTGCGCGGATTGGATTCAATGGAGGTTTTGTTCCAGTGGTGCTTGATTGGATCATTTAGTTTCAAGCTTTGGAACTGGTACTGGAGAGCTATTAATAATATCGTGTCACGATCCTAATTATACACAGATCCTGACGAGAAACTCAAACCATAACCAGGTAATCATTAGTTCAGTTCTAGTAGATCATATATGACTTAATTTTATTTTTTTCTAACTCTGTCTAAGAGACTTGAGTGTTTAACTTGTAAAAGTGCAATATTTTTTCCTATTTGCAACGAAGAGTATGAGTTTGGAGATTGACTAGGAAATCAGGAACTTCGAGGACCATGGTCCCACAACTACCCAGACTCAGAGCAAATACCTGCGGAATCGCATTTTCACTTTCCAACTTAGGTCATAAAGGCGTTGGAGTTGTTGAAGTTTTTTTTTATTTGACGAGACGAGCATGTCGTTCACCTGATGGTAAGCGCTACGTCTGCCCATAAAAGTCACAGCACCACCCAGAATACTGCATTGCATAATCCTGTGTGGCACTGCACTGCACTGCAAGTTGTCTGTACTTAACTTTTTATAAATTTATTTCATGAAAATACTTAATTACTTAGTTCGAGGAAGTCCTTAAATCCACTGTACGTTTTTTTGTATGTTTATTACCTCAGAACTCAATTATTTTTGAACTGATTTGGAAAAATATATTTTTATTTGAAAGGATTTAGATTAGTTCCATAGAAATTTCATCAAAATTCGATGCAGTACTTTGGTTTTTATTAGCAAATTAAGTAATTTTTTTTATATTTTATTACATTTTATTGTATTTTTTAATGTTACTTTTTCGTGCACAATATAGAGTTTTCTAATCTATTCTACTATTTCTATATAACTGTGGATACGAGAACTATACTCTATGGATAGTTATCGGAAACAACTTACTCCGATTATCCGCTAGTTCGATTTAGAATAGATTTACCCTCATTAGAGTGCTTAAATGGACCGAAACTTATTATTTAATAGCCGAAAGAGACTCTAAGGTAGGTTAGGGTAGGAAACGAATAGAAATTTTATGCAAGGAAAAATCCTTTTTGCTTGTAGCAAAAACGTACCGTGTATTGTCAACTTGAAACAACTACTGCTGTTGTCAACTACTGCTTGAAACAGTGCATATGTCAAAAATGGAAAAAAAAATACATCCGCACGGGGGTTTGAACTCACTTCCTTCTCTTTGAAAGGCGGACGTTCTCCCACTAGGCTACCACTGCTGATGCCGCACCACCATTTTTTAATTTTTAATGCATCAACGCTAGTCACTGAAAGGCCCAGTAAATTAAAAAATAAAGTGTTTCTTACACAGAACCAGCAATTCAGTGGTTACCTTCGCTACATGCACTTCAATATTCGCACAGTGCAGTGCCATAATGAACACAGCTGCAAGTAGTCTCCTCATCCAGTTTATTCCGCCTGAAATGCCGTGAAAACTGAAATAAATTTTTCTTTTCACTCGTAAATCAAGAATTCAAGAAGTTTAATTACCCGTACCATGTTTGTTTAGGGTCTGAGTTGTAGCGGGTAGCGGAAAATGTGCTTGATGAATAAGCGCGTTTGGACGATATATTTCAGTCATTTTTTGGATATATTTTGTAGGCGGTGAGGCAACCCTATATGAATAGGTATATATAATTATTTTTCTTGAAGAATAAATGATATAGATTGCTTTAAAGGTATTTACATACCAATTCAGTGTTGCAAAACTAGTTTAATGTATTTGTAAGGCGAAAAACAGATCAATAGAGCGTGGCGTGATAGCACCGCGCGGCGCTGTCACTTTGATGGAAATGTATCAAAGCTGCACACCACGTTGCATTGATTTGACTTTCGTTTTAGAATCGTCTTTATATAATTCTACGATTTTATTTATTTATTTATTTTATTTTGAATTAAGATTCATCTTCTAACTAAGAAATGACGCTAATCAAACCTAGTAACCCAAATTTTCAGCAAGAGCCCACGACGCGTCGTGGATCTATAGATCAATTTAAAAACACACCCATTCATTCTAAAAACAAAAACCTCAAAGAAAATAGCTACAACAAAATAAACTATAAAATTTTATATCACACCCTGTCAGTTCAAAAGGCACATTGGAGAAATTCAATTTCGCTCCCATTCTAGCGGCAAAACCGCAGCCGCTGTCAAACGGACCAAGCCTTATGTACGGTGTGCAAATTAAAATAGCTTACTTAAGGTGAATAACGTGCATTGAAACGGGACGTACCTACTGTATAGTGTATACTCTTAAAAGAGGTACCGTTGGGAAAACAAGTGCACTTTACATGAAATTCACAAAGTCAATGTAAATTACGTAGTAACTAAACACGTAGTATTGTGTGTGTATGTGTGTAGTTTAGTGTATGTTTCATAGAATTGAAGCTACATTATAATTATCTTTTAAATGTAGCATTCATCATAGTAAAGTTTGATACCATTAGTTAATAATATTGCTTTTCACTAAAATGTGTTGAAGCTGGTTTAATAAACATTTTAAGTGGAATTGAAGATTCTCTCACAAAAAGAAAACAAGATAAGGCAGATTGGTATATACTACTCAGCTTCGCAACATATTGCGAATGGATTTACATGAAATGTAGTATAATCTAATATAATAATATATGTCCTAGAACAACAGTAGTTTAAATTTCTATAAATTCCTTAACATATTGTTTATTTACAAACAAATCTACTGACAACCTACAGTCATAACGTATTTGGAATGCGCGTTAACTTCTTGTAAACACCTTTTTTTGCTATCACTACAGTGCTTTAGCTGAAAAGAAGCCATTAAAGCCACCAGTAGGCCCTTTGTCTGAGCGAAATGTGTCACACATGGGGGCTCTACTGCGTATGTACTCTTTGATTCATAGCGCATAGCTTGTGACTTCTGGAGAGAGCACAGTATGGAGAAGTTGCTTATAGAAGCGGTGATATCCTACGTTCGCCTTCTAAAGAGTGAGTTCAAACCCATTTTTATTTTTATTTCACAGAGACGACATGAGGAAATCGTTCACCTAATGGTAAGCACTACGCCTACCCATAACAGTTACAGTGCAACAACTTTGCATTGCATAATCCTGCACTGCGCTCGTCACCATGAGTCTGGCTCTAAAGTCCGTCTAAAGCCGTCCATGGCTCTAAAGTCTCATACGCCCAGAAATTTCGCTGGAAACAGTGCCCTACAAACTGAAACTCCGTAATGTTTGGACACTACTGCTTGGCGGATGAATATTTGGCAAAGGTGTGATACTTCCCCAGGCGTCTCTTGCAGAACAGGCTTCCCACTACTGGGACTGAAGTGGTCATAAACGTGTTAAGACAAAACAAACTGCAACTTTTGTCTACTTATAATTCCATTTCATAGTTCACCCAGGTGGGTCACTATGCTAACTTAACTCTACGATAGAGTCAAACTTATGCGCCCACTGCTCTACTTTCAATTAAGCAAACTTTCAGCAAGCTATAGATGGTAGCGATTCTAAGAAGCGCCTATCTGTTCAATTACAATACTAAATGCCGCTCTACTAGACTAACTGTTCTATGTAATATTCGTTCTGTCGTGCACGTGGTCGCTCAGTCCTATTGAATCGTTTTACAGATATCTGGTTTAAGGCAGGCTGTGATCTTGGACTACATTTCTTTTTATTAGACTTAATGACGAGACGAACAATTCGTTCAACTGATGGTAAGCGCTACGCCTGCAAATAACAGTTACAGCACCACCCAGAACCCTGCGCGGCCCTGCACTGCGTTCGTCACCCTGAGACATCGGCTCTAAAGTCTCATATGCCCAGTCATTTCGCTGAAAGCAGTGCCCTTCAAACCGGAACACAGTAATAACTAAAATAGGTATTTGTAGCAAGACTCGACATTGTTTGTTTTTTATCATTGAGTTCTTGGTGCTTAGATATAAGAATTTAATGTTAGGGAGCGCTACACAAGTAGGCACATACCTCACTTAATCGCCGTTTGTTCATCACTTGACCTTACTACCAACAAACTTAAGTTAAGTTAACTTATACCTTCTACTTGATGAATGTGAAGTGAGCATTAAGTTCGCGTTGTTATGCATGCATTCTCTTTGTCGTCACTTAGCACTAACTCAAGTTAAAGTGGAATAGGGAACTTCATTAGAGACAAGTTTTGTGACTTAGTAGACAGTAACTTAGATGTATGTGAAAGTTTATTATTATAATTACTTCTCTTGTATTTTATATTTTTAGAATTAATAATTTCATATTTTCCAAGTTTCTACTATTATTTTAAATGGAATAGTTTTTATGAGTATTACCGCTCATAATTGTAACAGATTTTGATGACATATTGGTACATATTGACTTGGTGCTTAAAAAAAAAAAGAACTGATGATTAATTCGATGATGCTCTATCATTCGACCTCTACAGAAATGAAGTTTTCATAAATAAATGAATAGATAAGACATTACGATCACATACGTAAATTCTGACCCTTACCTAGAATTTCCAGTATCGATAGAATCAGGAACTACGAGGACCACGATCCTACTAACTTTACCTAGATTCGGAGCAAATACACCTGTAGTTCACACAAAAGTATTTGCTCTGAGCAGGAACCGAACCCCACCCAACGCTGTCAACTTCATCAGTACTTACGCCATGGAGGCGACCGAATATTCAAATTCAATTACTATTTGTACCTTCTAGTATTGATTGGTTATTCCGTCCGTTATTGGTTATCAGGCCCTTTAATTATTCTCAAGTCACTCCAAAATAGTCGATCTCAATGTCACATGTCAAAACCAAAATAGCGGCTTTACTGTTTCTGAACAGGCTGTCTATAAACTACAACTAAGATCCCATATTAAGGCATTGCTCGTTTGGGTTTGAAGTATTCGTATTAGGTGGGTGGAGTGCGAATGCGGGCGGGCAGTTAAGCGGTAGCGAGCGCGTTTTAACAAAGACTAAAAGTTTGAAACAAATTTGTTTAGATTCTTTCTGTTCACTAGAACTTTGCAAACATGGTAGGACTGTAATTTAGCACTGAAAGAAATAAACCGTTTTTGCCTTACATTTATTAAACTCAGTATTTTATTTAATTTTTTATGATTTCAACAAGTAGCGCCTGTTCACGAATAGTAAAGCTGAATTAAAGTAGATGGGTATATTTTTTTATTTATCATACAAATACGGATCTAATTTGCACACAGATTAATTTCAAAGTGTCATTTTGACAAACCTCGAGGTTTCAATAAATATTAATTAATTTATTGCCCTCTTGTAAATAAAGCAAAATACATTAAAAATTAAAATCATCATCATCATCAACCCATAACGTCCCACTGCTGGGCACGGGTCTCTCCTCACTTTCGTGAGGAGGGTAAGGCCATAATCCACCACGGGGGCCCAGTCCGGATTGGTGGATAACATACCTACCTCCGAAATAATTCTCGGGTAAAATTAAAATACATTTTTAAAAAGCATTGAAACACATTTTTATTTAATTTTTTTTTAATCGCTATATCTGGCACCACACCCTGATCAACTCTAGCGAAACGCCAGTCCGTATCAAGAACACGATCGAGTCGTTAGAGGCCGTCACTCCGACAATCGTCCGATAATTCCACCTGCCGATATCGCGCCGATATTTCATCCGGCTGCGATCGGATATCGGTAATTGAGCTTCGAGAGTTGTTTTGAACTTTTAAAAAGAAGCGATAAGACAAATTGAAGTTCGGTTTTTGGGTTTCACCTCATTTGGTAAGGATTTAATGATTTACGATTGACGACTTTTATTGTAAGAGATTAGAATTGTATTTAGGTTACTCGTATTTTGAGATTTGATTTTTGAATAAGCTAACTTTGTTTCTAAAGTTACCGTAGCTATGATTTCATTTAAGTGGAACTTTGTTATTTGTTACCACGCAGCGTTAAAATGGCTGAACGGGTTTTGATGGAATTTTTATAGTCACGGGCTTGGAATAAACACACAGGACTCTCTTTACCATCGTTTTCATCTCTCATATATTATTATCCATTATTTTTAATGTCTCACGTGTATCTCATTCACCTCGTGTAATGCATTAGCATAAAATATGAGTTCTCTTGAGAGATTAATTATTCTTCTTCAAAAGCTAAAAAAGGTTTCATCATCATCATCAACCCATAACGTCCCACTGCTGGGCACGGGTCTCTCCTCACTTTCGTGAGGAGGGGTTAGGCCATGATCCACCACGGGGGCCCAGTCCGGATTGGTGGATAACATACCTACCACCGAAGTAATTCTCGGGTAGGTATGTGGGTTTCC
The DNA here is from genome assembly GCA_912999815.1 of Campaea margaritaria. Taxonomy (NCBI): domain Eukaryota; kingdom Metazoa; phylum Arthropoda; class Insecta; order Lepidoptera; family Geometridae; genus Campaea; species Campaea margaritaria. The sequence continues at coordinate 1,000,067 of OU538798.1, read as the reverse complement.
TCACGATGTTTTCCTTCACCGAAAAGCGAGTGATAATTACGCACATATGTTTTTTACAGAAACACATTGGTACGTGCCCGCATTGGGATTTGAACTCACGACCTTCAGATTGGAAGGCGAACGTTCTCCCACTAGGCTACCACCGCTTAAAGGTTAAAAAAGGTTTAACAACATGGAAAAAAAAGTAAATATATAAAAAAAGGGAAAAGAGATTCATCCGATTCTATTTTCTATCGATCTCAAAAGTATACAATGCAATAGATTTTAATTCTCATTTATTAACCCTTAATTTCACACGTCTAAAAAGTTACACAAACGCGGGGGTGTATTTTACCCCCTTTGGAAAAAATTAAATAAAGCATTACGTCGTGTAAGTTAGAACCTCCCTTACTTCGCCAGTGACTTATTCCCATCAAACAGACTATTTTCTTATTTTTGCCAAAAAAACATGTTTCTATAAGAAATCTCGAGAGGCCGAAGTTAATGAATTACTTCGTAGCTCCGTAGCTTCGTAGCAGACAACAATAAATTATTCTAGTACGGATGGAAACATGTCGCGCATTCAATTAAATACATTCTAGACCTTGCCTGACCTTATTTTGTGGCAGTGCTACGCTCTTTACCACAGTAGAAATAATCCAGAAGGACAAGTCCCTCAACAGAAAAGTAGCTTTTAGATTCGGTTTTATTTTGTTTGGCTTTGCAGCTAGTGCCAGTGTGAAATATTATTTTATTTAAAAAATTTTTTGTTTCAATAATTTCGTTCAAAATATTGATGCCCAGCTAGCAAGGCTGTCAGTAGTCTATAGTTAAGCCGCAGTCAGTGTCTCAATTCAGTAAAGTAGTGCATGCTTAGTAACTAATAAAAAGTCAAAATAACGTATCGCAGACTTCAAAAGGGGATTTTTTTTGCCTACTCTTAACCAAAAGACTGCCACAGCCAAACAACATTTATACAGGTTTTGGCTATTTAATTAAATGAAATAATAATTTATTTTCTACAATTACAATTGAAGGAATTTTTCACCATAGAATAATTATTAAATTATAGAAACAGCTTATAGCTCCTACTTAGCGAAGTAAATAAAAACAAAAACTCTTGTTAGTGACCTACCGCTTAATTTCACCCACTGTTTTCATTATACTGTGAACTGACACAAGTTTATTAGGCAGAGTTCAGAGAGTAGCTCCACTAATGTAACACATCTTAAAGTGAGAGGGTGCTAAAGTGTTTTCATTTCGCTTTGTAAATATGTTGTACTTAATTGGAATAAAAAAAAAAAAACTACGCCTGCCCATAGCAGTTTTTTTTATCTGACTGAGTGACGAGAAGAGCAAGTCGTTCACCTGATGGTAAGCGCTACGCCTTCCCATAACAGTCACAACACCACCCTGAACCCTGCATTGTATAATCCTGCGCGGCATTGCACTGCGCTCGTCACCCTGAGACATCGGCTCTAAACCTCATAATTAACGTGTCACAACCTCATAATTATTTTCCTTGGCATTAAACGCTCAAGCTAATAAGTTCGACTGCGACAGAAAATCATCGAGCACCATCGAGATACTTGAACAATCGAAACAAATAAAATCGATTTAAGCATCCTGGACTCGCCCATCGCAACTTCATCCTAGGCTTTGTGAAATGGAATGTTTGAACCAAATTTTCCATTGAGTGGTTTAAAGGCAGTTTGCGCCAACTTGCGGTGAGTCGCTAATGGAGATCCGGAGGTCTCAAGCGGACATTAATCAAGCTCACAACGTCATCTTTGATAATCACTCTCCGCTCTTTGCTCTGAGACAAGCTCAATCCTTTGGTGGCTAGAGGATCTATAAATGTTGGTTAATTGCATGATCTTAGTGACCCGTACCTAATTAAATATTAACAAGTTCACTGTTGAAAACACAGATGTTGTGTTTTTTATAACTTTACGCGGGTGCGGGAAATACACGTGTTGTGTTAGCGCAGCTTACATGCCAACTGTGCGGCGAAACACAGAGGTGTGTTTAACGTGGCGCTACTACAGTGCGGCTCGCACAGACGGCACGCCATTGCTGGAAAACACACACGGTCCGTACCGGTGCCTAGATGTAAAAACCGGTTCAGCAGTCAACGTGTTAAATGACAACAAGTGACTAATTGGTGACTCGCACTTTATACCACCAAGGTTTTTAAGGTGTTTTCATATTTGAGACTAGCTGCGCCCCGCGGTTGCACTCGCACTAACACTTTGACTCTGAGCCGTTTTACTTGTCTAGCCACGGGTGCGGCTCTGTACGCTCCATAGTGTTTTCCCATACAACAAACACAACAGTTGCGTTTTGCCGTACTCGTGGCAAGTTGTGAAAACACGACAGTTGTGTTCTCAGCAGTGAACGTGTTAATTACATACTTACATAATCTATACTACTCGTATTATATAAAGCTGAAGAGTTTGTTTGAACGCTAGGATCTCAGGAACTACTGGTTGGAATTGAAAAATTCTTTTTGTGTTGAATAGTACATTTATCGAGGATGGTTATAGGCTATATAACATCACGCTACGACCAATAGGAGCGGAGCATCAATAGAGAATGTGGAAAAACCGGGAAAAAAATATTGCTTCTAAGAGCTATTGTTGCGTGCGCTGCGTAAACGGTTAAAGTTATGCAAAAATGATGTATTACAAAATTGTTCCCATTTAAAAGTTCTAAAAAAAAGTCCGAGATAGAATATGTCTATCTTTTAATATTAATTCACCATAATATTTTATATGGTAATCAAATTTGTTCTAAAATAATGCATTATTTGCAAAGGTGTTTTCATAAACATGATATTAATCCTTGTACAAATAAATACGTTATTTATTATACGTATTTAATTTTGAACCAAATTGCCCTTTACATTATTTGAATTCAACGAATATCTTAAGAGATATTATAAGTTTTAATTAAGTACCACGCGCATATTCATTGCAAGGCAGGCGATCCTGGAGGAGTGCGCAACTGCGCATGCGCCAGCCAGCCGCTGCAAGTAGCTCTTATTGTCAGGAGAAGGTTCTTATGAAAGAAAAACTTAACAAAAGTGCCCGCAAAATTAGAAAATTTGAAAAAAACTGAAAATGTTTTATTCTGTGAGATATTTGTATGAACCCACGATTTGACTATTTGAAATCTGCAGCTATTAGTAACATGGTGGTTTTTGATCCGTGAATGCAGAGTTGTTGCGGGAAAACTGAAATTATGCGTGTGAAACCGCAGGGCGCAGCTAGTCTATCTATAAAAGTGTTTTTCTTTGTTTCAGGAAATCTTTACAGACTCTTAAAAATTCGGTAAGTTTTAAACGCTTCATTAAAACGTCTTTAATCAAAATGGTGTAAGCTAAACATGTAGAGTAAAAACTAGGTTTTTTAAATCCATCCATAGTTTTTCACAGGACTTCCCCTAGTTATATTGGAGTTATTAACTAAATCATATCTTTGAACTTATAAGAAAACTTCGGTCAATTCTAACAACTAGAAACTTACATCTCTATTCTCGCGTGATTTCGTGTTACGTCGCCACTTTGTTTGGCGACATCAGACAAAGGGGGACTCCGGCCTCGATCCAAGTCTCTCTTCAAGGACCACTCCTGACTAGAAGTCGAGGGGACACGTGAAACTAAAGACTACCTTCTTGCCTTAGGCATAAGAGACACTTGTAAACTGCTTGACATTTTTCACTACACCTAGTTGAATTTTATCGTAGTCTCAAGGGCTTTCATATATTTCAATCTCTTAGTGTAGTATGCCATGTGAGTTTATTTTTATTTGACTGCGTGACGAGACTAGCGAGTCGTTCTCTTGATGGTAAGCGCTACGCCTGCCCATAACAGTTACAGTGCCACCCAGATCTTTGAATTGCATAATCCTGCGCGGCACTGCACTGAGCTCGTCACCCTGAGACATCGGCTTTAAAGTCTCACTTTACTTTCACTTTAATTGTGGATGAAAAGTACTCTAGGCATTTCTTTTCTGTAACCTTATCGAAATCAGTTCAGCTATTACGGAGCTGTATAACAACAAACACTATGAATACTTGTACATTTCCATCATGTGTGAGATTAATATGATGCCAGATAAAAAATGGTTTAATAAGAAGAATGTAGAAATATATTGAGTTTTAATTCCGCCTAAGTTGTCTGATGAATGTATGATAGGACTTTGTTGGACATTTTCTTATTGATTATGGATTTTCGCAAAATAACGCCTGACTCTATTAACTAAAATTGTTTTAATTAATTGATTTTCAACTTTTAATTTTGTACAGACATGCACATTAAATTTTTTTATTTGACTTAGCGACGAGACGAGCAGGATTGCCTGATGGTAAGCGCTACGGCTGCCCATAACAGTTACACCCTCTCTACCTCTATTTATATATACCCTTTATACCCCTTTACCCCTATACCCCTTTGATGGTAATGTTTGTGGCTACTGTTGCAAAATATTACAAATTGTCAAAATAACAAGGTTGATAAATTGTCGTAAAAGTGCACAACAAAAACCAAATAGTGTAGCAAATCACAACAAAAATCTCGTACCCAACTGCAGTCAAAATAAACGTTCCCAGTTTGCAGTCGCGTTCAATATGCAGAACATTTCCGTGTTCGGAATGTTGCCGCTAAGAAATATTGGCCGATACGCGCAATAACTTGGACGGTAGCCAACGGAAAAATGCAGTTCAGCCGACACGTGCATATCTATCGCCTTTACGCTGTTTGGGAGTTAAATTGGTAATGCAAGGTCAAGATCTAGTGCTATTCAATGCTGTCAGGCGTTGGTAGGTCACCTTGGTCAAGTATTCACAATTGTGTTGATAGCAATATTAAATACCTAGTGAATTTTTGATCGTTTTGACAGTTTCCTCCATTCTTCGCCACCGGCGCACAGCAGATGAAATTGTTGAATAAATCTTACTAATTATCACAAATGTGTGTGTGGGTGTGTGTGTTTGTTCTCTCTTCACGTAAAAACAGGAAAGAATTTTGACGCTTATATGCAAATACTTTAGGCAGCGACTGATCAAGAGTTCTGACCGCCCTAGGCTTATTATGAGGACACCCCCCTTCCCCCCAATTTTCTCGGTTTGTCACAAGTTGTCTCGGTCTAGTTGAAATATGTAGGGTAGAGCTTTGACGATAGATTAATAGTGCATGCGAAGACACGATTTCAGCGCCCCCCCGATCCTCGCGCCCTAGACTGCAGCCTAATTAGCCTAAGGGTTAATCAGGCCCTGGCTTTAAGTCCTGGAATAAAACATAGAATACTTATTGTTTCTTAAAAATAACGGTTCTCTGGAACAATAGAAAACGTGGGTAAATCCGTTACATAGTCAAAGTTACTAGATTAGCCACGACATGCCATGTTTTTTCCCAAAGGGGTCTCCATATCAATACTGACTGATCAAGCTTCTGATATGTCAGATTTTTCTTTGCCGTATTCTTGCAATGTCATCAATATTGCTACGTTGGAACACATGCGTGGGTGGCGTGTTAATGTTGATAGTGTGTGACCCTTTGCTTTTCCATTAGTTAACTGCTTCCGTTCGCAGTGTTACCGCGTTAGCTTACCGCGGCATCGACTGCCGCAGTGGGTGCCGGCAGTGACCCTGGCACCCTTGGCCTGCCGCCAGCCCCGGCTTGTACTACCACTTATTCTACGGTCCATTATGCGCACGTGTGACGTCACTAACGGACTCGCATTCTTGTATAACCGGGTTGTGTGGTCTGGACGTTGGCAGTCCGGGACTGTTGGACAGTTCAGAGAACAGTTGAGGGTTAATGACGGTATTAGGGAGAGTTTTGTTATAGAGTGGATGTTAGAGTTGCGTCGAAGATAGTCAAGGCGGGGTTAATTAGTCTTCTTGCCAGCTGGCACGGCCCTACGTCTGGGAGGTGGCCTTGGTGAGCCAGGTATAGAAGCCCGGAAACCACCCGGGGCAAGATGGTGACTGCTGGCGCGGCCTACCTCGCCGGAGGACTGCTCACAGAGGGGTTTTAGTGGGTTCGAAGACGGAACCGTCCCGTGACGGAAGGGATAGTGCAACGACCACTCCCCCCCAAAAAAGGCCTGGGTTGCTAGATTGGTTGAAGGATAATGACTGTTCAGGGCCCGCTCTAGGAAGTAAAACCAAAAGGTCACCGTTTTCGGATGCGACAAGGAAGTCATTATTGGAAAAGGATATGGGCCCACCCATGGAAGGTTCTTGCCTTGGGTTGACCTCTTGACGTCTTTATCAAGAGGTCGAAACCAGAAATACGATCAGATATCTGAACAGCTAGACACCAAGCTGAGCGATGTCATTCACTGTCGAGGACCGCAAGAGATGGGGCTGGATAGTGGAAGAGAAGGCCAGGCAGATCATGACGATGCTGAACAGTGAACAAACGAGTAGAGGAAGTAAAGTCCCACTTGTCATAATTCTTTAACGTTTCACAATTTCACCACACCTTCAAATACTCATGTGAATCTTGCTTAAAATCATAGTGATGTTTCTTGATAACCACAACTGTAATTAACGCTAATTGGAAGGTGATAGGTACTTGTTAGGTTAACCATTATTTTAATCCGATTACGAGTTTACGGATATCTTGCCAAAGCAGCTTACTGTGTACATTGGCAAAGTGTTTTGAGGTTTCCGACTGCTTTTAGAGATAGCAATGGATACCAAACAACCTACATTTAAAAAAAATTAAACTAATTGAGTGAAAAAACCACACCAAAATGATCAATTTTAATATCTGAACCTGAATCACTGACTCTTGGTCTACTGGGATCACCGTTTGTTCTTTTAATTTGCATGCGAAGCCAAACCCCGTAAACTTCCAGAAAACAAAACGATATTTCCCGATAAAATACTTTCTATTTCTACCCCTTTTCAAGATACATACGAAACCCTTCATCCATAACTCGCGCATACTTTAACTCGTGGTATGGTAAATCGTTCCGCTTTATTAAAAAAGAAATGTTAGGGATCCGCTAACAAATGTCTGATAACCCTGATGCCGTGGGTATTGGACAAGTTGGAATCTTATCGTGATACTGGCAACGGCAACTGGCAACTGTCACGAAGGACGGACAAAAACAACGATTGGGTGCGGTGTGGCTTGCAGCGGAAAGCGGTTGGGTTAGAAAGTAGATGAGCGATATTTTATAGTCAATTATAGCAAAGGTTTTTAAAATTATTGCTCGAGTCTTAGGGTGGTTCGTTTCTGTTAGGGCGGGAAATTTAAATTCCAAACAGTTTTCTTCGTTTTTAGAGCTATACCGGGACACTAATATAAACGAGACTGTATTTCGCGCCAACCGTAAATCATTCTTTGCGTTTTAATGTTGAAATATTTAGCACTAATGCACCGTATCGCTCAAATATGTCAATAAACCGTCAAACTGATGATTTCAGTGTTAATCAACATAACATATTTGAGCGATATAGTGCATTAGTGCTAAATATTTCAACATAAAAACGAAAATAATGATTCACGGTTGGCGCGAAATACAGTCTCGTTTATATTAGTGACCCGGTGTAGCTCTAAGAACGAAAAAACTGTTTGAAATTTAAATATCCCGCCATAACAGAAACGAACCACCTTAGTAACATAGAAATAAAGTTTTTAAAGCAATTTCATAAAAAAATCTTTGTAATGGGCCTTATTGCTGTAGAAATAAGATCACTTCCATGGTATTGTGGGTGTTGAAAGGAAAGTCACTAGTCAACACTTCACTAATTATTTATTTACTGTTTGACATAGAATATTGTTTGGAAAACATGCGGTACAAATTACATCGTTATAAAATAGGCGCGAACGACGTACGCTCCGCGTGACATTCGTCGGCGGACTGGCTGGACGGGCGTCGTTCGCCACGGCGCGAGCGCATGCCTCCTTCGAGTTGTGCCGCGGCCGCTGCCGTACGCTGTAGGTACTCAATGATATTCTGTGGCGCGGCGCACAGCTGTTGACGATGATTAGGTACGTCATGTGTTTCTATTTGCTTTTGTTATTGTTGCTTGTGGTTGTTCTGTTTTCTATGTTTTACTAATGTGGGTTTTTCTGTTTCAGATGGAGTTCGACGAGTATTTTAGGTATGTATTTACTTATGTGCTGTTTACTAATATAATGTTTCTGTTTCAGGTAGTTCATGTGGAGACGCCACAGTATAATATATTAGCGTGAAACAATGTTAAAACGAAGTCATCTTTATATGCGTAAGCGCACTTTAACCCTTATTTTGAAAATAATGTCTATCAATAGTTAAAGCACGTCAGGGGTACTTTAGTGAACTGAAAAACTCTGACACCAGAGACTGGTGCCTTCGCATACGACTTAGCTATGCTGTATGAGAGTTTGACTTGTGAAAGTGATTTTTTAGCCTAATTTAAATAAATGATTTGAGTTTTGATAACCAAACAATTTTAAATAAACAAATTTATTAACTGTCATCTTTCCACCCGCTTTGTGTCCGACCACGCCCTTTCTGGGAAGTTCAACGCCCCCCTATCGGCCCGTAGTTCACAGTTATCCACAGGTAATCACATGAGTGCGATACTGTGTTCCACACTATTACTTATTCTGTGGCACCGGTTGGTAAGTACGAGTTGTTTAGACAATCGAATGAATCGCATTTGGTGTAAAATTAAAATCGATTATATTATGTTGTTTCGTACTGAAACAGATTTCTTTTCTTTTTATTTTGAGTGTTTTCGAACGTAACTACACAAAGACTATTCCGCTTAATATTTTGTGTTGGTACGAGATTATTATGGCCCACGACTTTGGGTGGGCCAACCGAAAGTCAGTCGTCCTTCAAATGCGCGTGCGAGCACTTGTCGCGTCGCGGTGTTTTGAGCTTTCACCGGTAGCTCCATTTCGTGGACGCCATTCCCATCCTCGGAGACGAACTCCAGGATTAAGTGTAGTGTGGATTGCCTGATCACACCTCTATCCCGGAGGAAGGTGATACGGGATCAGAAGAAACCGCCCCATCGGCGTCCTATGGATATATCTCTGTGCACCATCATCCCCCATCTAACCCGAAGACAGCGCTGATTACACACCCGAGAGGCCATCGACGGATTTCCCAAGTAAGTTCGTAGGCCATAATATCTCCCCGTAACATTTTTGATCCGTTCGAGCCGGATCTGCGGATTTTCTTTGCTGTAGTCACGTTGTCCAAATCCCGTTATTAGTGCATATTTTCCCATTTTTGGAAACCATCCGAGTATATTTTAGTGTTTGTCGTAGCGGCGTTACGCGTCCCGACAATATTTCCCATTTTTCATCTTGATTTTGCCGATTTTTGATTTTTTGTGTGCGACATTACGTGTCCATTAAAAATGGCGGAACAAGATATTTTCGAAAGAGAAGTTATACTTGACGAAGTCAAACGTACTTTAGAGTTTTACGAACTCAATGAACAGCAATTTAAAGCGCGAGCAAAAGATATTCTTTCTATTCAGAGAAAATTCCTTAAATTGCAAACTAAAATTGAAAAGTCACAAATGAAATTGTCGACATTTGACCGAGAGGAACAGTTACGTATTCGAACTCAATTCAATGATATTTATTACGCAATTGTTAGCCATGTCGAAGTTCTGAAGAAAAACGATGAGGAGTGTAGGCGCATGAGTCGAGTTTCCTTTAACAATACAATACAACCGACTCACGGGGGTTGCAGTAGTAGGTTACCGAATCTTCCGTTGCCGTCATTCGGGGGAGAATTGACCGATTGGCCACCATTTTATGACCTGTTTCGCTCCATGGTTGATAATAATGACGCCTACACAGATAACGAGAAGTTTAGGTATCTCCTTCTTACCTTGAAAAACGAGCCCTATAACTTAATAAAATCGATACCTATCACGGACTGTAATGTCCCCCCTCTCTTACAGTCTCTAACTGCCCCAACATCTACTCTATTTTTTTTTCAAAATTAAATTAAACTTAACTTAAATAAACTTAAACTACACAAATCTTAAACTAGACTAATCTTAAACTAATCGTCTCACCCTACTCTCTCCTACTCTCTCTCCTAATACTACTACAGTACTAATACTACATACTACAGTACAACTCCACTAACTCCGCACCTAACTCACTCTACTCCACCCTACCTTACTTTACTTTATTTTATCTTTATTTTACTTTGTTTTGGCCCGATGATCGTCTAGTAACCCTTCGTTGTGTTCCGCGTGTAGCAACCTAAATCCTTTGAATGTTCAGTATGGCTTCGCAATCCGTCAGTAGTCAATATCAAAAGAGATAAATAATTTGAATTTAGATTTCGCTGAATTAATACCATTCGTTTTCTACCATTCCTAAATTATTATATGGCGTCCCTAAATAAACTCAACCTAATATTCTCGTTCCGTTCTACCTCTCATCAAATCCGTATTATCTAAATATCTGACAAAGTAGATCTTAATCCTAGCCCTTCGTTGTCCCATATATTACCTTTCATTCAAAATTATAAATTAATAATCGTCAACCTTCCATCAACTTTTTCATCAACCTTACATTTTTCGTAACTCATCAACCTTTCGCTCGACCTTATAGTTTTGTAATTATCACGAGAGCCTATGATTAAAACTTCCATTCTGAATCTACGATCATGACAGCGGCTATGACTTAGAGCCCCGCCCCGCCCTAAGTTGTGAATTTCGTCGGACCAGACTTGGATATTCTCCACCGCTTGTCGGGATTAAGTACCGCCTCGCAGTTACGAAATCTCGACGGAAAGTATTTACTTTCATTTATTTTACTATGTTTGTCTATCTGTGGTCTTCCATCAAATCTCAATTCATCGTTCTATTATCCGTCACTCTCACAGGACAAATGACACTGACAGCAGCTAACATCGCTCCATGACAATAAGCTTACTTGTCAAAGTCACCCGTCCGAACTCATTTAAGCAGATGTGAAATCTTTATGTTACTACTAGAAAATACCGTGAAACTCGCCTATTACTATAAGTCTAGTATATCTAAGCAAGGGAACTTCATAAAGAGGGACTTCTTTTCTTTTATCTAAAGAGTATTCACGGTTCGATCTCATTCATACCCGGTATGTAAACAATCTCACAACCTCCGTTCATGATTCAACGAGGATGAAGGGTTATCAGCGGACATAACCCCCGCCATGGTCGAATTTCCATCCTTCTTATCTAGTTCATGCGGTTCCTCAATCCCACTTACTTACTTTAGCAAAAGGGAAAGAGGCCCCAATATTTAGAGATCTAAAATCTCGTTAAATCTATCCTAACTCTACCTACTAGGCGCAACTACATAATACATTAGGCTTTATTTACCCATCTGTACATACGCCTAGCTTATTTAGCTTAATATGGGACTATTGTCCAGGTTTCTATTTGTAGAATTATATTATGTGGTAAGAGGTTATATTTTTCCCCCGGTGTAATAATACTGGTTTTATTTAGTTAGTATTTCAGAAGCATTGTTCTAAGGTTTAAGGATATTTTTCCTTTAGGTGTAGGTAACAACAATTATTTATTGTTTCAGGTTATTTCTCATTGGAAAACCTAGGAATTGTTTTAATTCCAGAAAGTGACAGTTCGTCTAGATAATTCTGTAACACTAAGATTTCTAGTGTGGAGCTGTAGTTCTTTCCATATCTATTCATGGAAGGATTCAACATTGGAGCGATTCAAGTTGAAAGTAAGCCTCAGTTAGTGACTTTTGAAGAGCCTTATGGAGAATCTCACTCTTTTTTAGTCATAAGAAAATCCAGGGAAGGTAATAGGTCACTGCCCATAAGTAGTCAATCTAACAGAGACGAACTCATTCATATTTGTCGTTCGTTGTTTCTTGTAATTAATGTTAAGGACAGAATTATTCCTTTCGAACCATTTTTCTGGTGTAGTACTAGTTTTATTTAAATAGTATGTTAAGAAGCCTTGTTCTAAGGTTTGATGGTAGTTTCCATTAAGTATAATGTCAATTCTTTGTTGATTTCAGGTTATCTCTCTATCGGAGGATTTTTAGAAAGTTCTTCTAGATAATTCTGTAAACACTAGGAATTCTAGTGCCATAGTTAATACCATAACTATTGCATGGAAGGATTCAACATTGGAGCGATTCAAGTTGAAAGTAAGCCTCAGTTAGTGACTTTCGAAGAGCCTTATGGAGAATCTCACTCTTTTTTAGTCATAAGAAAATCCAGGGAAGGTAATAGGTCATTGCCCATAAGTAGCCAATCCAAAAGAGACAAACTTAGTCATATCTGTCGTCCAGTGCCTTTGTGCAATTAATTAATCTTGAAATCAGAATTATTCTTTCCGAACCAAGCCTAGGTTAAATTATAGTTAATTTGTCCAGATTATTACTTTATTTATAGGTAGGTTATATTTAATCCTTGCAGTTCCATTCAGTAACTATCTAACTATATATATATATACAGACAGTCCTAACTTATTGTGATTTAGTTGATTATTTATCAGTTATGTTTAGTTTTCATCGTTCGTTTTCTTTCCGTCACAAATTATATTAATTTCTTAATTGTTTCCCCAGATGTTTACTTTATGAGTATGTAAAGTTATATTTAGGCTCTATAGCATTGTTATGATGAATAATAAAATGATTAAACCATATTACAACTTCTTTCATTCAAAGTAGGTACATATGTAATGATTAGCTTTATCAGTCTGATTGCCGGGCACCATATTGTTTATATGTTTACTCATTCATGTTTGACCTAGTAACTCCGTAAATTTATTACAATATAGTTTATAGTATTACAATTGATTCCCAAGGAAGTTTATGTTTCACCAGTTCATTTCTTTGTCATAGTATCTTTAATTTCCCCGAGTGTTTGTTTATATTTTGTTGTGTTGGCTTAATTTTATATAGTTTCCTATAGTTTAAGATGACCCTGTTTTACAGCATTAATACCTCCCTATCAGAAGAACCCTAGGCTAAAGGCGTGTGTGTGTACCTTCTTTGTCATGGTATTAAACTTTTAATTTCCCCTTAGTGGTTGTTTTATATTTGACTTGATTTCATGTAGTTTCCTATAGTTTAAGATGATCCTGTCTTACAGCATTAACCCCTTCCTATCAGAAGAACCCTAGGCTAAAGGTGTGTGTGTGTGTGTGTGTGTGTGTGTATATGTGCCTACCTGTCAATTCCTCAGGGCTGTCCGGAGTCCACATTTAACTTTACCTATCGAAATTGGTGTCTGTGCGTTCGTTTGTATGTTGTATGTTATGTGTGTGTGGCCCTACGCTCTTATAAACTAGCTAGCTCATAGGGACTTACGAACTTCCTATGGCTAGTAACCCCTATTGTTAACACTATAGACTAGCTCATAGGTACTTACGAACCTCCTATGGCTAGTGACCCCTGTTGTTAATTATTATGAGCCTATGCCTACTTGCCCTAAGTTTCTTATGAACTAAAACCTGTCTAGCTTCTAATAAATAGTGTGTGTACCTAACAGAAGCAAGCCTGATTGCGACAACTTCGGAGTCGTGACAATCAGATTTTCCAAGTTAATTGTGCATGGAGAAATCCCACAGGGAAGTTCCAAGAATGTCCTTTTCTAACTAGCTATCTAAAGTCCGGAGGCACCGGGAGTTTTGCTTATTTCTAAGCCCTAGGCCGCCCTAAGATTTCCAAACGGCAACCTATTGTCAGTCGTCAAATTGTCGCCCCGTCATGTCATGCTGGGAAGGGAGTTTATGTCGTTGGAAATCGCCCTGACGGTAATAACACCGTGTGCGTGCGGGGACCATTCAAATCGACTTTATGTACAGGAAGAGATATCTTCGTCACTGTCTAGAGGAATCACCCCGCCCGTACACAAAATACGATCGAAATGGGTGGTCAGGCGCTTCTAGCCACCCATGCCGGAAGACGCCCCTGAGGTCACCACATTCCTCAGGCTATCAGCTAAACTCTTGGCAAGCACCGTTTCAATTCGCCAACCTACGCGCCCTACCAGTGTCAACAAGAATCAGAACATTCGCAGTTTGACTCAAGCTAACACAGGCCCTAGTATCACTTCCTATCTCCCCAGAATCGCTTTTAAGGATCACTAAATCCCCTTTGGAAGAGACCTAGCGATCCGTAAAACATATTCCTACGCGCTTTTCACTACTTCGCCATTTTTGTTTTCTCACTTTCCTAAGCACACCCGTTCTCTTCGCAAATTCGCAAGCCAAGCCCAGAGACTCTCGCGCCTCTCTCCATAGCCAAACTTAACCTCCCCTTTGCCACCATAGAGTTTCTACCTGTGCAATAATTAGCTTTTTCCAAATTGAATGCAATATTTATGTGTAGCCAAAATCTCACTAATCTGTCAATGCAAATCTCAGTATTCTGCCAAAATTGATAAATGTGTATTTTTATTTTGTGAAATGTAGCGAGTCCAATTCGGGACCGTTACAGGACGAAAATTATACCGTCGCGTTAGATATTTTAATTTCAAGATATGAGAACAAACGAGTCATAGCTTCTCAACATATTGATCGTATTCTGGATATTCAATCCTGTGCCGAGAAATCAAATCAAAGTGTGCGTAATTTGCTGAATATTTACCATGAGAATATAAAAGCGTTACAAGTAATGCATTTTCCTACAAATCAGTGGAGTTTTTTGTTGTTGAATATTTTACTACGTAAAATACCTACTTCCATTCGTATGCGATTCGAGTTAACATTGCATAAACCATCCGATGTACCCAACGTCGACTTGTTAATCGAGTTTTTAGAACGAGAATTAACCGCCAGCGAAATAGTTGAATCTGGCAGTAGAAAGATTCAAAATGTAGGTAGTCAGAGGAAAGAGTACGTCGCTCCAACGTTCCGTCGAGCGTTGGCTGCCGGCGTGGCCAGCCACACTTCGACTCAGGGTGCGAGCGATTCTCAACCTTCTGTCAATACGCGCAAGAATCAGAATTGTGTATGTTGCGATGCTCAACATCCATTAACAAAATGTAATAAGTTTTTGAATTTGTCACCAAGCAATAGGTATGCGTTTATCAAAAATAAAGATGTTTGTTTCAATTGTTTAGGCAAAGGTCATAACGTTTCTCAATGCAAGTCGAGTTTTGTTTGTCGTTCGTGTGAAAAACGTCATCATACATTGATTCACTTTACTTCTGAAGGTGATACTAGCCGTGCGAGTGAGAGAAGTGTTTCTTTACCGCTCACGGAGGAACGGGAAGAGAACATTCCGAGCACCTGTACTCAGCACGCTATGTCCGCGAGTCAAGCGACACAAATTAATTGCGCGTCGTCCAATGCTCCTTTTAGCACGACAAATACTGTGTTGCTTTCGACCGCACTCATCGATGTATGTGTAGGTAATGAAAAGCGTTCGACTGTCCGGTGTCTTATCGATACGGGAAGCCAGGCTTCGTTCATGACGGAATCGTGCGCACAGCGGCTAGGTATAAAGCGTTGTTATGCGAATGTACCTGTTTACGGGATAGGTGACACCAAACCGGTACGACCAAAGGGAAAGATTTCGTGTTGCATAACCCCGAGAAATGAACTTCAACCTTCTATACCGATTGAAGTTTTAGTATTGCCGAAACTTATTCCTAAAATGCCTAGTGTACCACTGCCTCATAAGGGGTGGGCACACATTCAAAATTTAAATTTAGCCGATCCTTTGTTTCACACTCCACAGCCGGTGGAGATGTTGTTAGGTGCAGATGTACTATCTCACATAATTTTAGGAAACGTAATAACGGGTTCGCCCGGTTCGCCGATCGCTATGAACAGCGTTTTCGGTTATTTGTTGTTGGGAAAAATAGCGTTCAACTCTCCGACTCCATCCTCAGTTCAAGCTTGTTTTAGCTCATTCTCCGATGACGGCGACTTGAAACGATTCTGGGAACTGGAGTCAGTGCCTGAGGTGAAGGCACTCACCCCCGAGGAACGTCTATGTGAATCCATATTTGAACGCTCACACTATCGTGACGTCACGGGACGATACACAGTAGCTTTACCACGTAAACCTGATGCTACGCCCCTAGGTGAATCACGAGATATTGTCCTCGCTCGGTTCCATAAATTAGAGCAACGTTTACAACGGAACCCGAGTCTTAAAATTGAGTCTCACGCGTGCTTGCAGGACTATATTAAACAAATGTATAGAAATATACTAGTACAAGAATCTGATAGGGACTTGCAACGCTTTCTGTGGCGTACGTCGCCCGATGAACCCCTCCGTGATTATCGTCTGCGGACGGTAACGTTTGGTGTGAGCACTTCCCCTTACTTAGCTCTTCGTACCATTAAGCAATTGGCTTGTGACGAAGCATCTAATTTTCCCCTAGCGACAAAGGTTTTAACCGACCAAGTGTTCGTCGACGATGTGGTCGCGGGCGCGAGCGATGAATCACACGCTCTGGTATTACAACAGCAATTGTTAGGTATTTGCAAATCACTTGGGTTTGAACTACGTAAATGGCACAGTAACTCGCCGGCGATACTCGCCGCGGTTCAGGCGCCAGAGGTTCATGGTGAGCGGCGGGAAGAGGTGCCCTTTGCTCCCATGGAACATGACCATCAAACCAAAATAAGGGACTCAAGGGGACTTTTACCCTCCACATTCTTACAGAACGACATGTGGTTTCACGGCCCAGCATGGCTCCGTGAGGATCCTACTGCGTGGCCAGTATTTAAAAGTATCCCTAGCACTGGTGAGGAGAAACGTAATCCACCGGTCGCGTCTGCATCAGCTACGCTGATCGACGATGTTGAGGTCATAAACCAGTTTTCCACCTTGAGTAAACTATTGAGAAATACTTCTTATATTTTTCGCTTTTACTATATTCTTAAATCGCGCGTCAACAAGGAAAAGAGTTCCTATCTTAGTTACATCACAGTCCACGAGTATAAACTCACGTTTAATCGTTTCATTTATTTAGTGCAACACCAAGTGTTTCATAAAGATTTTGAAAACATTTCACAGGGTATACCGCCCTCAAACCAATTGAGACGTCTTAATCCGTTTATCGATGATTCGAGTTTTTTGCGAGTCTCCGGACGTCTACATAAATCCCTTTTGTCGTACGAGTCAAAACATCAATTAATTTTACCCAAAAAACACCCTCTTACGATTGTAATAATTGACGATGCCCATATTACGCATCTTCATGCGGGCACTCAAGCCGTTCAATATTTACCTTTACAAAAATATGCGATTTTATCTAGCCGAGATATAATACGTAAACAAATCTTTCGTTGTGTGCGCCGCTTCCGTGTGCGTCCGGTACGTCTACAGCCTGCGATGGCGCCGCTCCCAGCGGTCCGGCTGCGACCCGAGCGCCCATTCATGAAAACAGCTGTTGATTACGCGGGCCCGTTTTACGTGCGAGCTAATAGGGTTCGTAATGCTAAAATCATCAAATGTTATGTCGCCGTGTTCGTGTGTATGAGTGTGAAGGCTATACACTTGGAGCTCGTATCGGAGCTATCTACTGAGGCGTTCTTAGCAGCCCTGCGCCGATTTACATCGCGCAGAGGTTTGTGCAGCGACATTTACTCTGATTGCGGAAACTTCCAGGGTTGTCATAACTATTTGAGAGATTCGTACGAGTTTTTAAAAAATGACTCTGTTCAATGTGCTTTGAATTATCAAACCTTGAAACAGGGCAAATGGTATAAGGACCGCGGTGCTCCTATCTGTGTAGGCGACATTGTTGTGGTATGCGACGATAATCTTCCACCACTCCAATGGAAACTTGCTCGTGTTCATACACTCCATCCGGGCTCCGATAATAAGGTGCGAGTTGTGACTTTGCAAACGGGCAAGAGTCTATTCAAACGAGCGATCGTAAAAATTTGTAAACTTCCTTTAGAATGATTATTGTTTACGAATTCGTAAAATTAGTTCCTAAGTTTTAATTACCTATACTAGTTGTTTACAACAACCTTAGATCAAGTTTAAGTTTATAGATTGAATGACTTTCTGTTCATTGAGTTTTCGTGTTAAAAGAACTTACAGTCTTTTAAGGTGAGCGGCATGTTTCGTACTGAAACAGATTTCTTTTCTTTTTATTTTGAGTGTTTTCGAACGTAACTACACAAAGACTATTCCGCTTAATATTTTGTGTTGGTACGAGATTATTATGGCCCACGACTTTGGGTGGGCCAACCGAAAGTCAGTCGTCCTTCAAATGCGCGTGCGAGCACTTGTCGCGTCGCGGTGTTTTGAGCTTTCACCGGTAGCTCCATTTCGTGGACGCCATTCCCATCCTCGGAGACGAACTCCAGGATTAAGTGTAGTGTGGATTGCCTGATCACACCTCTATCCCGGAGGAAGGTGATACGGGATCAGAAGAAACCGCCCCATCGGCGTCCTATGGATATATCTCTGTGCACCATCATCCCCCATCTAACCCGAAGACAGCGCTGATTACACACCCGAGAGGCCATCGACGGATTTCCCAAGTAAGTTCGTAGGCCATAATATCTCCCCGTAACATATGTACATATCGCTCCCCGGCTGAGCCTTTAAAATGTTTTTCGCTTGTATCGGGTCGATTGACTTCGTAGTGCGCTATTAGCTGGGTTTCTTTAAACTAGAGTCGGCTTTAACTCTAAAGAATCGCAGTCAATGGCAACTAATTACATCATAATCAACCCATATTGGTATGCGGCTGAGAACGGGTCTCCCCTCATTGTCGTAAGGAGGATAAGGCCAAATCCACCACGAGAGCGTGGTCCGGACTAGTGAATAACTTACCTTCGAAATAATTCTCGAGTGTTAGGATTTACTCGCAATGTAAGCTACCACTGCTTTGCTTAGTTGATGGCAGCGACCGCAATTATTTCCTTTTCGATGCAACAACTAAATCTGACTGCGTGAGAAAATCATTGAGAACTATCGAGATGTTTGAACTGTCGAACAATCGAGTAGCAAAACGTTTCGGATATGCCCATCACTATTCTGTGGCACGGCATCGTGTGTAACTACACCATGGATAAACCATGGGTTCACCTGACGGTTCACATGAAGGGGAAGAAGGCGAAAGTTGAATAGCATGCCGGGAAAAATGTTTTTTAGTCGCAGGTATTTGAATTATGAAATTAGGGAAATTCCGTTTGTTTTGGAATTATGTTTTTGTTTCATGCTGATATTCAATTTGTAAATATTTATTGGATATTGCATAGAAATTTTATTCTTCGATTATATCTTATTTCGTCTTGGCAAAACAAATCGTTTTTTTTATGTTTTGCTGCCACTGTTATTTTTTTTTAAATTGACTGGGTGACGAGACGAGCAAGTCGTTCACCTGATGGTAAGCGCTGCGCCTGCCCATAACAGTCACAGCACCACCCAGAACTGCATGATCCGGCGCAGCACTAAATAAATAAATAATAGAATAATACATTATTAATATGTCTGTCTTTATTAATTTCAAGACTGACTAAACAGATTTTGATGCAGTTTTCACCTAAGAACTAAGAAAAGAAAGAGCACCAAACCTGTCACGCAGGCACCATTGTTAGAACAATGGTAAATAGAATAGAATACATTGTAATGTACATAAGTATAACCATCTAGTACGTTAGTATGTACCTTAACCCGTGTCTTAATTATGGAATCATCAGGTGAACGAATGGCTCGTCTTGTCGCTAAGTCAAATAAAAAAAAAACTCAACACGTGACACTGGCAGAGGTTAAAACTTACCTAATTGATATGTAACTATTTGGATGCTTTCAATACGAATTATGTATTATTTATTAACCAAAATAATATTTAATGGTTCTTTCAATAAAATGTTCATTAATGGGTCAATAAAAGACATTCAGCTGTCGATGAAGCCATTAGTGGTAATCGGGTTTTAATTACTATCTGCGTCTCTTTCAGACACCGCAGAGGCTTTGTGTCTAAGGTAAAATTAATTTATGTATTAATAATTGGAGTTTTTAATGTAAATTACACAATTGTAAAGGTAAGTCAGTAGCCTATTCTATTGGTTCTTTAACCAACTTCGATAGATATAGATAGATAAACTCCTTATTGAAACACCACAGAACAAAGAAAACTTAAAAAAGAAAACAAATGAAATTTAACAATTAGTGTCACAATGGGCGGTGTTATCGCTGAGAGCGATCTCTTCCAGACAACCGCAGTGAAGAGCAACAAATAGATGCTTGTTTACCGTTAAAATAAACAAAAAGTTACATACTAAGTACAAACATAAATACATAGAATAGAATAGAATAGAATATTTTATTGTAATAACATAACAGATAAACTTAATATATACAATAATATATTTAACTTACATACTAATATTAATATATATACCTATATACACTATAACTAATACATAGAGCTGTAGCAACTACAAATTAGTTGTATTCCTGTATTATGTTCCTTTGGAATACAACAAGGAGTATTTATTCTCTTCTATGAAATTGAGTCATTGCAGCGGGCTAGGTTTCGAACTCGCTGTCATTGGAATGCAGAACGAGAGAGACTAAACTTCCAGCTGAATACAATTTAACGTTTCCCGCCTTCCCCCATTTTCCTCAAAGGCCTTTTACAAATTCGGCCCATATTATTACGGTTAACATTGTTCCAATTTCCCCCGAACTCCCCGGATGATCCGGTTTGTACCGGAAACTGATCCCGTATTTACCGGTTCAGGAGAATATTAATACATTTCTTTCTTTTAACTTGTTTTATTGCCTTTCTAACTTTTGGGAGAGCCTTTGCGGCGGGCGTTTGTTCTTTTCAATTCAACTTGGAAATTGATGGATTTGTGAGATAAAAGTTTTGGGGTTATGTTTTGCTAAACTGATGCCTGTGACTTTGTTTGATAATAGGGTTCCTGATATTGATTTCAAATGAAAAAAAAATATTATAACGATATGTTAATACGTATTTGAAGAGGTACCAAAGACATCAATTCATTCATCATCAACCCATAACGTCCCACTGCTTGGCGCGGGTCTCTCCTCACTTTCGTGAGGAGGGTAAGGCCATAATCCACCACGGGGGCCCAGTCCGGATTGGTGGATCACATACCTACCTCCGAAATAATTCTCGGGTAGGTTTGTGGGTTTCCTCACGAAGTTTTCCTTCACCGAAAAGCGAGAGATAATTTTGTACATATGTTTACAGAAACATATTGGTACGTGCCTGCAATGGGATTTGAACTCACGACCTTCTGATTGGAAGGCGGACGTTCTCCCACTAGGCTACCACCGCTTTTTCCAAAGACATATATGATTTTTATTTCTTCTTCTTTATGTCCACCATGTTTTTTTCTATAACGAACAAAGTTAGTACATCATTTTTTTAGTGCAGTACTTCTGGACATTTTCCCTGTACATAGATAGATAGATAAACCATTTATTAAAACACCACACTACAAAAAAAAATACTTAAAAACTAGAACAAACAAGTTTAACAATTATTGTCACAATGGGCGGTCTTATCGCTCAAAGCGATCTCTTCCTACCACCATGAGGAGAGAAGAGTAACTAAGAGATCGGACGGTGGTTCTGTAGGTAGTGTAGGTACACCACTAGAAGAAAAAGGTAAAATATTAAGGTAATTTAATGTTATTTACCTTTTACCATAATATAATAAACTTCAAGCTTCAAACCCTGAACTGCTTGCTAAGGAAATCCTTTATTTATATATTCACGTATATTTGAAATATCTAGCTGAGAAATATCAGATATGATATACCGTCCGTATATATAATACCGTCCTAGTTTCTGACCACAGTAACCCTATTGTATTTTCTATAATCCTAAGAAAACTTCAGATTGCGACTACGAACTCACTCAATTTTATACTCTACGCGCTACGAGTTATAGATTATTTTCCCTCTACACTTTATTATTTGAAATTCACACGTCTCGATGTTTAAATTTACTGTTTATCTTAGTAAGTTAAGTTTCATTTTAGATTGCTGGGAAATATGACCTGGGTGGATTAAGGAGCAGATTTATGCACTGAGAAATTGAGCTTTTTATTCGATTAGTCTCAGTATAAATTGGTCGGTTAGAAGGTATATATAATATAAGGATATATAAAAATATATAAAAGATATATATAAAAATAGGATAAGCGGTGGTAGCCTAGTGGGAGGACGTCCGCCTTCCAATCAAAAGGGCGTGAGTTCAAATCCCAATGCAGGCACGTACCAATGTGTTTCTCTAAAACATATGTACGTAATTATCACTCGCTTTTCGGTGAAGGAAAACATCGTGAGGAAACCCACATACCTACTGCTGGGCACGGGTCTCCCCTCACTTTCGTGAGGAGGATTAGGCCTTAATCCACCACGGGAGGCAGATCCGGATTGGTGGATCACATACCTACCTCCGAAATAATGCTCGGGTACATAACTACCCGATGTTTCCGGGTTTCCTCACGATGTTTTCCTTCACCGAAAAGCGAGTGATAATTACGTACATATGTTTTTACAAGAAACACATTGGTACGTGCCTGCACTGGAATTTGAACTCACGACCTTCTGCTCGGAAGGCGGGCGTTCTCCCACTAGGCTACCACCGCTTCTTTCGTTGTTTAGTAACATAAAAAAAATAGTGTAAACCATTTTCTAGTACAAAGCTACCATACACGTTCATTTCAAACGCAACTGGTAAATAGCATATTAAGTTTCATAACACAGTTGGCGTGCAGACGGCATCGATCGGCTGTTCATTAATTCATGGTGTACTTCCCATTGAGTCAGGACTGGATGGCAGCCATAGGTTCTGGTGTTTATGTGTCTGGAAACTGACCTTTCTTTGTCTAGGTTTTTTGTTTTGTAATTCGATTTTTTTTTATTTGACTGAGTGACGAGTTGAGCAAGTCGTTCACCTGATGGTAAGCGCTACGCCTGCCCATAACAGTTACAGTGCCACCAAGAACTTTGCATTGCATGCATAATCTAGCGCGGCGGCATTACACTGCGCTCGTCACTCCGAGACATCGGCTCTAAAGTCTCATATTATTATGCCCAGTAATTAATTAGTTATTTATTTACACTTAAACACACAATTAACATGTAAAAGGAGGACTTCATGCTAAGTAACATTCACTATCAGTCATCCAGGGGATGCATTTAAAATGGTAGTAAAAATAAAACGAGATATTTACCAATATATACAACTTAATATATGTATAAAATTCTGGTGGAAAACACGTGGAAAAGATTTTGGTCGCTTAGTGAAGTTATGAAAAACAAGGACATGCCAATCAAAGATAAAAGAAAAGTATATAACATGTGCATCCTACCATGCTTAACATATGGCTGTCAAACATGGGCATTAACAGAGAAACTAACTAACAAAATAATTGTATGTCATAATGAAATAGAAAGAAGTGTAATCGGAGTAAGAAGAAAAGACAAAATAAGATTAAGCAAAATCAAAAATATAACTAAATTTAAAGATGTAAATAAAATATGCAAAACACTTAAATGGAAATGGGCAGGACATATGCTTCGAGAAAATAACGAGAAATGGACTAAAATAATATCAGAGTGGTACCCCAGTGATGGAAAAAGAAAGAAAGGTCGACAAATTAAACGTTGGGAAGATGACCTCAAAAGAGTTGCGGGTCCAGAATGGATCAGAATAGCAAGGGATAGAGATAAGTGGAAGGCTTTGGAGGAGGCCTTTGTCGAAAGACAAGCTGTTTTTGAGAAAACCGGTTCTAAAATGGAAATGTAATACCTAAGCAATTTGTAAATTTTTGGAAACAGTAATATAGGCTTATATTATATTATATTATTATTATATATATATAAAATTCAAATAGACTAATGTTTATATTATAAAAAAAAGAAAAATGTTGATAAATGGATATAATATAACATCAACATCGAGTAGGTGAAGAACAATTCAATGAAACTATGCAGTTGTAGAATGCACCATTTGACGTAAAAAAAAAGTACAAATAATAAAAAAAATATTGGTGAAAAGCGACCTTGGTGAACACACCTATTTACTCATAAATGTATGGGTTATCGCTTTTTACCAATAAACCTTCTGATATACGAGTAGTTACCCTTTTTGTAGCTAAGTTAAAAAAGAAGGGTTTACATTTTTTTGCGGTTTCTCGTTTCAAATTTCCAAATACGTCCAGACTTCTCACGTAATGTTTCATCCTAAATTAACTCTACAGGCTATTTTCCTTAAAAAATTAAATAGGCACCTATAAAATTCAACCCGCATTTCAGACCTCAAACCTCTACTGTAGCACCTTTTGTATTAAGTAGAGTTGTAACGGATATTAAGGTTATGTTACGGATAATTTACGGATATACTGATTAAAATTGAACAATATTTTTTACATACTTACATGTTTAATATGAAATACTTACCGAAAAAAAATAACACTTGACATGATAATCAAAAACTAACCTAAAATAAAACCTACTAGTCTTCTAAACCGCAACCTGTTGGCAACGTTCATAAATTGCTGGCATGACAATTTTTTTTAAATCACATATATCCGGAAAAAACTGAATTATAGCGGACCTAAGTTTTCCACTAATCCGGACCAGGCCCCCTTGGTCGAAAAGGCCTAATCCTGCTTACGAAAGTGAGGAGAGACCCGTGTTCAGCAGTGACCCGATATGGATTGGTGATGACGATGAAGGGTTTTGCATGGAAAAAAAAATAACCCACTGTTGCCGATACTTGTATCATTAAAATAATTAAAAACAGTACAAACACGCATTTTTCATAGCACAATCTATTGATTTTTTTCTACATAAGTTGGGCTTAATCTGACAATTAGTATTTAAATAAATCTGATATTATCTTTATATATGAAAACCCAAAAGTTCCGGATTACTCCGGGGCATTTTACATCCGTAATACGTCCGATAGTTTCGGTTACAGACATAGGTTATCATACCATCACTATTATTAGCTGCAAGTTTATACGGTACCCGGGATTACGTGTTTATCCTTTATATCTTGGGATAAAAAATATAGCGCTCTGCATAATATAATGTTGGGAGTAAACACGGCTACCTTACTACGAATCTCACGACTGGTTGGCGATAGACGGTAATCTCGCGATCTCTACAAGCATTCTGTAACAGGCCTAGGCGGGCGATCGGTTTCTGTGATATGATTTCTAGTGGCATTTTGCGACCAATTGCATAGTGAATCAGAAATATATTTTCACGAATGAAGCTAAGGGTAGTGGGGTAATCTGGTGTCTGGTGGCGATAAACGACTTTTTTGTATCTCAAATAATTTATTTGTAAGAATAACTAAAAAAGTAAATATTTTCAGATCATCCCCACTATCATGCAGAGGAAGCTGGGGAAAATTCTTCCTAGCATACCTACTGGTAGAGTGGTCAATGAGGACATTGGAAATATATACTATTTTGAAAAGGGCAAAGTATACCAAGGCATATTTTTTTCATTTGGTTTCGATACTGTCCAATGTCGTCGCAAATTGTTCTTGGCAACATTATTCTGTTTTTGGTAGATTGACGTTTTCAGTACGTATAAAGAGGCAGAAAGTAGACTTCTTTTTTTTTTTTTCGGGGAAATGCATTAGGCATATCACCCCAGCCCGGGGGGGGGGGGGGGGTTGAGTATGTGGGACTCCCCCGCCAGAACGCGGTCTGACGGGGTTAACCCACTAAAACCCCGGGGTGTTCGTTCTCCTCGGTTCCCGGGGCGTTGGACCCCCCGATCCACGTCACAAAAGTCCCCGTTGTGGTCCTTCACTGTGCCCCCTGCTGATCAGGGGCACACGCGAAGGACCTCTTCCCGCCAGGTTGCTACGGCCACCAGCTGCTGCCCTTCCCTCCGGATGCAACGCATCAAGAGGGACGAACAACAGCCGGGCACTCGTGGAGGTTACCTGGCCCGCACCCCAGAAAGGAGACTCCTTCTACTACCTATACACCACCGAGCTTTTAAATTAACCCAAAAGTTGCACCCCGAAATTAGCAACCTTTTTATCTTATTTTTATCATCAAAAGGTAAATTAAGGTATACGGGCGCTTTGTTTCAAATACCACTGTTGTTTTAGGGATCCTTTACTTTCTGAACACACACATATACAAGTCTTATATCACATGTACACGTGTTGAAAATCGTACTCATTGTTAACACATGTCGGGTAAAGTTTGGGTTTCAGGCGGGAGGGTTCGAGTTAATTTTGTTACGTTTTGATGTGGGGAGTGATAATTAAGACTGTGATGGTAGTGTTTAATATTAGTTACGTAATTTATTTAGTTTTCTTGTAATTGGGTAAGTAGAAAAGTAAGTTGTTAACCTAATGGTTAGCGCGACATCTGTCCATATGAATTTCAATGACGCCTAATACTTTGCACTGCATAATCGCGGCACTGCAGTGTGCTCGTTACCCTTTTTTTTCCGGGGAAATGCATTAGGCATACCACCCGGCTCGGGGGGGGGGGGGGGGAGGGTTATGTGGGACTCGTGGAGGTTACCGTGCTCGTTACCCTGAGATATTGGTTCTAAAGTCTCAATATGTCCATTTATTTCTCAGGGAACAGTGTTCTTTAAACTGGAACTCAATAATATTTTCTATAATTTATATTTTAGTTTTCAATATTATTTACCTAAACGTAAAAGTAGAATAGCTTATTACTTTGTTGATTGAATAAATAAAACTGCAAATCTGGGTACCTATGGTACTAGCTATATTTCGTTTATATTTCGTAATATTTCGTTACAAAACGACTTGTATTTTTTAAAAACATAATTAACATTTGCTTGAAAATCAAAACTCAGCACTACTTCGCAGGGAACTAGGGACATGGTAATTTAATTTATAATAATTTCGAGAGAATATTTAGTTGAAGTCAACTTTCAAGCAAATGTGTTTCAAAATAAACTTTTTCATCTCAGAGCGAGAAATTTCTAAAAGCTCCATATTCTCCAAATCCATTAAAACATTTTACGCGCTCGCTTTTATGAATATCGCACAAACGAGCTATAATAATCACAGACATTACACACTTAACGACGTTTTTATGTATTTTTCATACGAGGACAACATTGCCCCTCTTCCCCCTGCAATAATTTCAGTACCCCTGAAAAGGGAGTTCTGATAACGGTATACGTAATAATGGTAATTAATGAGACAGTCCGTACGAAAAACAGGTGGACATTTAGAGGGTCGGTGCTCTTTGCCTTTAGTTTGTAACTTGAAATGATACGATTTTAAATACCTAGCTTGCGAAAATGTGTTGGTCATAGCATAAACTAGTCAGGGTAGCAACAAATAACAAAAACATTTAATTTGTTTTTTTTTTTTTTAAAACCAACCACAACATGAATCAGCAACATTTATACTGAAATAGTGTTGTGTATTTTACCACAAATAAAAAATGTATTAGAAAAGAAGGCCAGATCGTGTTAACAAGTAGAGAACTGCAAAAGTGTTTTTTTGGGTTTTAGTGTCGCATTATTTATACATAATTATTATTATTATTCTGTATTATTAGCGCTAATTGCATTAATTTTCTTACGCTTTTGCCATTTGACATGTCCTATTAAAAATTATGCGAAAAAAGCTAAAAATTAAATTATTTATCTGCAATGGCTTATAAAAGTACAAGTATAATTGAGCATATAACTCTCTCAAAAGATACTCAGCGTATTTAACTCTCCTGTTTATATCGTTTACTGAACATCCACTGATTTTCGATTCGTTGTCCATTTAAAACCCCATTTAGCGAACCTTTCTGTATGTCAGAGCTTAATGCTCGATGGAAATGCTTTTTCATTTTACAGTTCAGTGTAATACAGTGGAAAATCGAATGCTTATTAATGATGCACGCTAGATTCGACGATGCATTAATTTTTCCACTGCTTAATAATTGTAATTGTAAATGTCTGTCAGTTTCAATATTTTTCCACGAAAAATTTATTCAAATCAAACTTTTTAAAATTGTTTGGTAGAATAGTTGAAAAAGCTTCATCATCATCAACAACCCATAACGTCCCACTGCTGGGCACGGGGTTCACTTTCGTGAGGAGGGTTAGGCCATATTCCACCACGGGGGCCCAGTCCGGATTAGTGTATAACATACCTACTTCCGGAATAATTCTCGGGTAGGTATGTGGGTTTCCTCACGATGTTTTCCTTCACCGAAAAGCGAGTGATAATTACGTACATATGCTTTACAGAAACACATTGGTACGTGCCCGCATTGGGATTTGAACTCACGACCTTCTGATTGGAAGGCGGACGATCTACCAATAGGCTACCACCCATTAAATAAAAAAAAAGGTTGAATAGCTTTGAAAAAGCTTGGCAAGTTTTTATTTAATTTGGTTGTCGAAAAGTTGAAGCCGCAAGTAGATGAGTTTTGAAACAGCAATAATATTATCTTCAGATTTCTAATGTAACTAGTCTCAAGGTTTTCTTTTTACAGAGTAATGCTTGAATTGATCTGAAGTTTATTTGGTTGGTCAATATATTTGTACTTATATTAAAACTGTATGTAAATAAATGAATATTTAAAAAAAACTAGGAGTATATCCTACCAAAATTACACATAAACACAAATTTGAGAAAAAAAAAATACAAAATCCTAACGTTACCCCACATTCGATTTCCCACCCAAACCCTTCCGTTTTGTTCTATTGCCCTACTTAGTCATTTTTAAAACAAAGACTTTCATTAATAGTCCCACTTCCGTTTCAAATAAGTCTCCATGGTAGCTTTTTCCGGTCGAATTTACGGATAATGTAGTCAGCTTCCTGCCTTTACATAGAAAAAATAGTCAGCCATTTGCTCCGTCAGATGGCGGTGATGAATGAGTGACGGCATGCCATCAGGGGAACGAGGGGTGGGGAAAACGGGGAAAGGGGCGCAGATGGGGCAAGCATCTAAATAATTGATAAATGCACCGAGCGGGGTTAAGGCACTTTTGTCGTCGACCCTACGAGCTCTGAAATATGAATAACAATTAGAATTTTTTCGCAAACTAAACCTTTTGTTGGTAGTATAAGAAAGCTTTTAATTCTCTTTCGTTATTTTTTAAGCATTCTGAGATGGCTTAGCTTTATAAATTTATACAAGCAGCACCCCGTGGTCTCACCCGCTTAGTTCTCGTTTCTGTGGCAATACAGAAATTAACGAAATGGCATAGTATGAGTAGTACAAGAAATTGGGGCAAATAAAGCCTGGTTTTGTCTGAAATTGCTCTACTAAAGCGAGTTACAGATACACTGTTTCGTTATTAGAAAGAATTAAAAAAGAAAAACAAAAGAATGGCAAAAGTAATGGTACAATGAACGGTTTCATTGCGAACAGTGATCTCGTTTATCAGGGAGCTATTTTTTTAATCTCATTTGTGTCTTCCTAATAACTCGGATAATTCTCGCACTGGACCGAGCTAAGTAAGTTAGGGCGATGCAGACTGGAGCAAAAAGTCGATCAATCTTTTCGTTTTTTCCGGTTTGACAGGAAACCACGTCGGGCTCACTCGGGGAAGTTTTTCCTTTCGCTGCCATAAGTCATTTCCCGGTATTTTGTTAGGATAGTTCACACTACGCGCGTTTATGTCGCTAAAACCGCGTTTATTTCTGGACTTTTGTTCAATTATCGCCTTCTGGCTCGCAAACAGCCGGCGCAGGACAGCCCAGGGGACAGCCGTAGGGGATTTATAGAATAAGCCACTTTTATCACGTCAGAGACTTTTGGGCGGGCTGATAAGGTTTAACACTAAAGGCGGGGAGCTACTGGGGCGACCTCATTTGACAAACGAAAAACAATCTTAGATTGGGGCTATAAAAACTGGGCATATGAGACTTTAGAACAGATATCTCAAGGTGATGAGCGTAGTGCAGTGCCGCGCATGATCATGCAATGGAAAGCTCTGGGTGGCACTGTAACTGTTATGGGCAGGTGTAGCGCTTACCATCGGGTGACTTGCTCATCTCGTAACTCGGATTAAAAAAAAACCATTGACAGCATCAAATATAAGTTTGCATCAAAAGAGGTTTATGGAATGACATAGCGAGCAAATACTAGATTTTTTTTTATTCATAACTAGCAGCGCCCGCGGTTTCACCCGCGTCACTATCCTACAGGAACCATTAATTTTTACGGGATAAAAAGTATTCTATGTTCTATGCCAGGACTTGAAGTATCTATAAACTAAATTTAATCAAAATCTGTTCAGCGGTTTTGGCGTGAAGAGTGAACAAACACACAACCTTTCGCATTTATTATATTAGTGAAATGTCATGATATACTGAGATTAAAGACCACTATCTTACCTGATGGTAGGTGACGGTGTGGTCTGTCATGGAGAATCAGATCCTGTCACCACCGTGATTCAATTATAATAGTTTATTTCAGTGCTCAATGCAATTATTAAAACTTCGAAACTAAAAAATCTTGAGAAGATTGAATTGTAGTACGTAAATTCTAGGTAAAAACAATTTATAATGAACACGATGAAAGAAACTGACAATGCAGCTCACGATCAAACATCTTCGTTGAGACAATTATTTTGCCAATGCAATTTAAATGAAAAATAAAAAGAAAAATAGACCGTATCATGTTTGAATATTTGAGTACTAGTACATGTGTTTATATGTTTTTATTTAATGAAAAAAAGTGTATAATAATTATGTGAACAGCACCAGACTGTCAACACGACTTGTAAACGTCTTTTACGAGAATGTTACGTACATAGATTTTTTTCAAAGACGACATCAATCTTCGTTTGCTCCCAGTGTAAACCAATCCTAGCTTATTTCCCGGTTCTTTGTTATGCTTTTTTCCGAAGTATGCGATATTTGTGTAGGTATTCCATCTTTCCATGTTGTTCCGTTGAGGTTTGATTTTATCTGTATTCAGATGTCAGACACACGAGTTTTGCTTTGTTCGCCGATGTGAGAGTTATTTGTGGTCTACTCAGTATTCCATGAGGTACAGTTAGATAAAAATGTATTTGGATATTGGTATGTCATGATATTTGAGTGATATGATGTAACTTATAACTTATAAGGCCGTATGTCTTATCTTGACGGTCGGTCGTCCGTAGCTTTGGCTAGGAAAACCGTGCGGACGCGGTTCAGGGTCTCCAGATGAAGTTGATGAAATTTTGCCATGGGACACAAAACAATTCCCCAAAGTGGAATGCTGTTAAAGAGTAAAAAAAAAGAAAAAAAAAGAGTTTTCTATTCTATTCTATTCTATTCTGTTTAGGGAAATTTTCCCCAGATATATTGAAGCTACCCAGTTATTTTTACTATTAATTTAATAACATTTATGTTGCACTCAAACATTAATAGAACCAGTATAACTACATTTGTTTAGATAATTCTGAAATAAGCTGAAGTGTACTCTTTTTTAATAATAAAAAGTGCTTCGCAAGGACCACGCACTCAACAGCAAATAGTGCAGATGAGCACGATGGAAACGTATTTCGATTTCTGTCGATTTTCGCACCTTCGGCGACGAATCACGCGTGGATACAAACATAATTCACCCAATTTTAACGCGAGTACTGAAATTTTCTTCCCCGAAAAATTCCCCAAGTTTGCCGTGTCCCCAAAAGTTAAGAAGATGAATAAAAACCCCAATATAGACACCCTGACGCAGTTAGTGCGTTGCAAAATGCGCGCCAGGTTTTTGTAGCGATAGCAACGGAGACTGACGTCAGTATTGACCGTCAGCATAAAATGAAATACGGCCTAAGGCTTTGCCTGCGTATCAGCCCGGTATGTGTAATAAGGTGGACTGTAACGCATGCTTGTATGTTTTGTTTGATTATACGTTATTTAGTTACACCAAAGTAACATCAAAATATGAAAGGTCCAATCAAAACTTTAGAATTATTTTCAAGCTGTGTGCACTTGACGCCTAGTCTCTGAATAGGCCTAAATTACAGACTACGCGACTCGAAATATTTTTCCTCATTTTCCTTATGATTATTACAGAGTCTACTGCCGTCTCCACTGCCATTACAAAAAGAAAAAAAAAATAACTCCCACAAAATTGCAAACAAATTGTGAGTGCATTTACCCCGTAACTACCCCATTTGTTCCCTGGAACAACTTGGATTGCCAAATATCCCCAGCCTCCCCGCCGTCGTCGACATTTCCCCTACTTCCCCTCGCTGCTTTAAGTGACAAAAATATCAATAAAACAAATGAAATTGTTGGTTTGGGCGTGAAAAGTCTACTGGAGTTTGCCAGTTTTGCCACCCCTGTGTGGCGTTCATAAGTTTCTAAACACTTATACACCCTTGTCGCAATTACGTTGTTTGTTTTTTGATCACAGTATATAACATTTTTGCTAGTAATACTGCTGCGAGAGAGTTCTTTAATAGTAATTGGAAAAGAGTTCACTATGCAGACGAAATTGAAAAGTTAAGTTTTTTGGCAAAAATACTTCGGAACATATTCTGTGTAAGGAAAAACTATATTGGTTTGAAATGGGGCCTATAAGCAACATTGTTATTATTATTAAACCAACAGTTGTTTAAAAAAGTAAGAGACGTTTAAATAAGGTGTGGCGTCACACGACGCAGAGGCCCATGTGTATGTGTAGGTGTGTAGGTGTGTAGGTTTGTAGTTAGTAGGTGGTAGGTGATAGGCTAAAGAAGGTAAGAGCTAAAGAAGTTTTTCTTCAGCCGTATGGTCTAAATCACTCTCGTTTTTTTCTTATTAGTACCAACTTACCTTACTTAAAAACTCTATATAACAATATTTGCGTATCTATAAACTGCGAGGATCTCAACAACTCCATCAGCAAACTTATAAAATGATTAAGGAATCGTTCCCGGCTTGATACAGAGCTCAAGTGGTTCCCTGCCGGTGCATTCTTCAATCAATTTAGCCTAGTACTTTATAATCTCTCCAGGCGCGGTTTGCGTGATAAGCGGAAGCGGGTAAATAGTCAAACTATTTTAATTAATAGGGCTTATTATAATGTGTTATGTAGCCCTTTTTGGGGTGTTCCAGCAGCAGATCTTTAGATACAATCAAATAATAGACTTAGTGAATTTACTATCTTAGTCATAGATGGTAGACAGTAGACAATAGTAAAAAAAAAGTTTATTTTGGTATCTTTATTATTGTTTTTGTAGAATAGTGGATATAGTAGAATATCATTTATTTACGGTGTATGTGTCACATATAAAAAAAACAACAGAAAATTATTAAAGTTGACCCAGAATATTAATATTAAAAAATAATGTAAAAGAGTAATTGTGATATTCGCTCCAGCTTTTTACTTGGACCACAGCAAAGTCCACAGCGGATCTCTCCGCTCTACACTGCACGGTGGGATATTTACAAAGCTTTAATTAATTATTGTGCAGGTGTAGCACCCCTGTCCGCTAAGTAGACCGACGTGGGGCGCTGCGATCGCTTGACGTACAATCGGCCTCAGAAATTGCTGAACATGACACAAGTTTCAATTTTACTTTACACACGTAATTTTTTTTGATAGATCTTTAAGTTACGGGAGATTTTTCTTATTTTTTCCTGTCTGCCAAAAGGAGGGTTTTGTTTTTAAGTAATTTTAAGTGTTTGTAAGTAGCACGTGCAAAGTTGACTTTTGTTATCGTTTAATAGGATTTTTAAATTAAAGAGATACTAGCTTTGTCTCGCCGTTACATCCGCGTCGAGTATTATCCCACAGAAAGTGTTAATTTTGACGGGATAAAATGTATATTATGTATTAACCCAGGCAATAAAATATGAGTGTGCCAAATTTCATCAAAATCCGTTCAGTAGTTTTTGCGTGAAAGCGTAACAAAGATCCGTCTAACCATCCATCCATCGCGACAAAGTTTTACATTTATAATATTTTTAGTATTAGTAGAAGTAGATTAGTAGATTCAGCTACTTTTGTAGCCGAGTATACCTACTTAACAATTTAATTTTGTGAGAATAGCTGCATAAATGACGGCTTATATTATGCTAGTCTTTAGTAGAGTGGTTTTCTACTAGAAAAGCGAGTGCTTTATTACATAGTATCGTACCAAAGTGAGTTACGTTTACTAAACACTAGCATAACATAAAATGGCCATTAGTTCTGAGTTTGGCCACGTCTGTTTTACTTCTGGACAGAGTTTTTGATTGAGAATGATGTATTTCTTTTCTTAACTGTAATTATTTAAAAAAATCCCTTTTTAGGGAAGTCGGTAAGGTTTTTGTTAAATGTAAAGCCGTCTTTTCAGATTTCATATTTTTTAAAAACGGAGTTATTTGTTAAAAAATGCGGGGATTATTAGGGGAATTTGGTTTGATAATGAAAATTGGGTATTTGAGAGATTGGTGTTTGTTATAAGTTATTTATGTAATAGTAGTATCTAGTACATTTTATTTCTGAAATACTGAAAATTTAATGATAAATATCTAAAATATATATATAAAAATGTGATATATATATATATATATATATATATATATATATATATAAAAGCAGATCGATGCAGCTGCTGTCACTCTGATACATTTACATCAAACTGACAGTGGTACGCGACGCTGTAAAGCGCTGTAAGCCATGCTACATTATTCTGTTTTTCGCCTAAAAAGTATACTATGAAAAGTTAAACATCTACCTATTATAATATTATTTTAAAGCTTATAACAAACGTTTAGCGTCTTTTATATTATTATGTACTTTTAATTAAAATAAACGAATGGTGCGGTTAAGTTAATGGGCATTTAATAATAGCTAATAATAATATAAGCCCAGGCCAGTTGAGAGTTTTAGCCACATTTGTTTGTTTTATAGTCAAGGTAAGTTATTTGTGTTAGCGGATACTATTTTTTATATTAATGAGGAACAAGAAAGCAGGTCACCATCATCACCGTCATTATCATCATCACCATCATCATCATCATCATCAGCCTATATTTGCCCACCGGTCGACGTAGACCTTTCATAGCCAACACTACTGCCCACGAACTTCGACTCCCCCATCTCGTGTTTACTCCAAAACTACCCAAGGAGTTTCATTAAAGTGTCCAACACTTTACTGAACTGTGGCGTCGACTATGACTAGACTAAATTACTGGCTTCCGACTGACTGGGACTCGAGATTTTACTGTTTTTTTTATTAGACTGATTGACGAGACGATCAAGTAATTCACCTGATGTTAAGTGCTACGTCTGCCCATAACAGTTACTACAATGAAACCCAGAACTTTGCATTGCACTATTCTGCGCGGCACTGCACTGCGCTCATCATCCTGAGACATCGGCTCTGAAGTCTCATATGCCCAGTAATGTCGCAGACACATATTTGACACAGGATAAATTATCAAACCGTGCGAAACCGAAACAAAAAAAAAGTGCAAACTAAATACATTCCCGCAGACCTTCGCAGACACTCAAATTACCTTCAGTCTCATCGTTCCCCCAAAAATAATTATAAATTAAATAAAAAACAACAAGGTCAAGTGCTGATTAGTGGCCATGATAAACATAACTCAAGGGCTCTAATTCCCGTGCAATAGACATTCATGTCGAATACGGCTACCTCGAAATAAGATGGATGGATACATTTTATACATGTAACATATCCATCATCATCATCAACCCATAACGTCCCACTGCTGGGCACGGGTCTCTCCTCACTTCGCTAGGAGGGTTAGGCTATAATCCAACACGGGGGCCCAGTCCAGATTGGTGGATAACAACATACCTACCTCCGAAATAATTCTCGGGTAACATGTAACATATATTATGACCAATAAGGCCCTGCCCTGACTTCACACACAAAGCGAATTTTTTTAGAGTTAATCGACAAAATATATCATCGTAACATTAGCAAATTTGCACAAAATAATCAATCATTAATTGTAAACTTAAACCGACCTCGAAAATCAGTCTGTCTATAATGAAAACGAAACAAAAATCACCACAATAGTTTCGGAGATTAGCACGAACATACAGACAGACACGGCGGGGGACTTTAATTTCTATTACGTAGTGAGCCTTTAAGTTCAAAACAAAGCTGTGCAATTACTTCGCGTCAACAAATAAATTCGCATTGTATTTGACGACGTAAACAATATGAAATTGGTTATCAATCGACATTTATATTGTGTCGATATTGCCGAATGCGACATAATGTCTATAGCGCAAGAATCGAACCCCAGTGGGTTCTGGAGAGGATTCTTTTAATTCAGACTAAGTACACTTGGCGCTGAGTTGGGGTCGCCCCAGCCCTAATAATGTTCTGTTCTGTTTATTTTTAATTTCGCTTCGTTTTTTGGACTTAGGGAAGTAGGTGTTTAAATTGGTTCGTGACTAAGAGCTATAGGTCTTTCTTCGAACCCAGGAAGGACACGAGGGCGATATATAGATAAATTCTTAATTCAAACACTATGGAACAAGGAAAACTTAAAAACAACGATTGGTCCTTCGAGCTAAGGAAGTGGTAATAGCGTGCTATCCCCTACTTTCTTTGTTTATCAGATGAGGTAAGTTTGTCAGGGGCTTTGGCGTGCCTTAATGACTGTTATTAATCAGTGATAATCGAGACCGACTTGACGTGCCCTACGTGTGCTAGGTATAGGGTATGATGGGGCTGGCATACAATGCGGTAAAAGTAAAAAAAAAAAAAAACATAAAAAACGTGCCTTTCGAAGTACAGAGCAATGTTAGACTATTTTAGGCTTTATTTTAAAGTTAAAACGATTAATTTAAAAAAAAATGTTTGTTCTGGAACATATAATATGTGATTTAATTTTTTTTGAAGGGGGATTGTTGTCTCTTTATTGTCTTTCCCTTCAGGGGTGACTGAGGGAGGTGTATAGGACTCGAACCCACTAAAACCCCCCGTGAGCACTCCGCCGAGGTGGGGCAAGATGGGGTCGCGCTAGCAGTCACCATCTTGTCAGTATCTTCATTTTGACCTGTTTTAACCTATTTTAAACCATTTCAGATGAAGCTCTTCTTCTTAACCCTTGCCGTGTCCTTCGTATTCGCCACAGCCGAGTTACACTGGGACGAAAGCGGCCAATACCGGGTGATCGACGATGTACCTATAGAGCTACAGTACAGACTACCCGCTGACTACCCTTACTACCCCTACCCTTACTACCCGTATGACCCTACCTACGGCACCCGGATCAACTTGGCCCTTAATGAGTACAGGCCCTTTGTATACGACTACAAGCAAGTGAAGAGCCCTAAGTGATGCGGTTGCTGATTTTGAAAAGATTTTGATTGAAGTAGAAATGTAAATATTAAAAAAAAAAGCGTATAATATAAACTGTGTAATGATTTTCCTGAAATATAAGAATTAATAAGTAATAATACAATAATCAAACATTTTTATACTTACCCCATTTTTACATGCAAAAGTTCAAATATTACTAAAACTTAGCTATGGATTTACTTACGAGTACCTAGCCCAGTTATATAATATAACTTAAAAAAAAAACAGGCGAGCCTTTCAGTAGTCGCATATGATGAGTAAACATCTGATACCTTGGTAATAAGCAACATTTACATTATATCCTGAAAAACAAAATGGTTGAGGTATTATTTGCAGTTCATTAAAAATTAAATAAATACATTTTCTATTCAATAACAAACATTTTTTCCAATTTAAGTTATCAATTTGATATTTCCTACCTGTGTGCTAGCGAGTAAATTCAAAAGTGATACATTTTAAATAAAATATTCCAGGCTCTAAAGTATTTATATAATAAATTTCATCAAAATCCGTCCAGCCGTTTCGGCATGAAGAAACGACAAACACAAGCATTCGCATTTATAATATTAGTAAGATTTCAATGCATGCCCGCTAAGTAAAGCTATTAATTAATAAGTAGGACGTAGAAAAACTAGGCCATAATTATGAATTCTTTACAATGAATATTCTAGCAGCCCAGAAAATTAAAAATGTAGTTCCTATAGGCTTTTTAATTAAAGATTTTTTATTAAGGGAATGATTGGAATATTAACGAAGATCGGGAAACGAAGCCTCCTTGAAATCAAGTTAGATTGTGTCCACGCCTCCCCTTAATTTATTTACTTACAAGGTTTTCTGAGGACCTGCACAGTTCGTTATACAGTCGTGATATTATCGGTCGAGTCGATAATATCGCGAGTGTATTTGCAATGTTTCTTTTTAGTATATTTTGTATTAGGACGCGTGCGGTCTTATATAGCACAAGAGCCCACGACGGCCAGACCTTCGTAATTTTATAAAAGCTGAAATTTTTTCTGTGTCTGTAACTCTATAGTCGCTGGTCGTCCTTACCTGTGTAGGGGAACCAGAAAAACTTTCAGCTTTTATAAAATAACGAAGGCCTGGATGTCGTGTGCTCTTACTAAGAAGCAAGTTAAGCATTTTATGAACCCCCTTTTCTTAGGCGTAAGTTAGATCAATGCAGCGCGCCACGTGCCATACGCCCTACGCCGCGCCGCGCCCCTTTTATCTGGCTTGCCACTTCCACACACCTTCTGCTAGAATAATAGTGATGCAATAATTTGACTAGAGAAGTTCGTTGGAAACAATCGAAAAATAAAAATGCAGCGGCGTGGAAAGGATGAACGCATTATCTGAAAAACGCTGCGATGTCGTTCCGAAAACAGTGGTGGCTGCATATGAATATGGCTGCAGAAAGAAATAAAGTACAAAAGAAAAAAGTCACGTCATTGGATAATGTACGTAGATAGATAGGTCACAGATAATTGTAACATCACAGAACATTTAAAAACTAGTACAAAACAATTTAATAATTGCCGCGTCACAATGGATGGTCTTATCGCTCTCAACTATCTCTTCCAGACAACCACGCATGGAGAGAAATAATAAGACATATCGTGGACGGCGGACTTCTCAATTTTAAAAGTGGAGTAGTTCCAAGTCTACTGCTAACTCACTTTTTAGTAATGGTAGGAATCTTCTGCAAGAGTCCTTCTGGGCCACACTTTTGCCAGATATTCATCCACCAAGCTATAGGTTACAAACATTACTGTGTTCTGGCTTGAAGGGCACTGCTTCACGCGAGATTACTGGAAATATGAGACTTTAGAACCGATGTCTCAGGCTGGCAAGCGCAGTGCAGTGCAGTGCCACACAGGATTTTGTAATTGCAAGATCTAGGTCGCACTGTAGCTGTTATGGGCGTGGCTCTTACCATCAGTTGAACGACTTGCTCGGTTCGTTATTTAGTAACATAAAATAAAAACTCAATATAAGAGTATTTCTAACTACGAAACAAATTGGTAAAATATTGTACCTACAC
Source organism: Campaea margaritaria (assembly GCA_912999815.1). NCBI lineage: Eukaryota > Metazoa > Arthropoda > Insecta > Lepidoptera > Geometridae > Campaea > Campaea margaritaria. The sequence continues at coordinate 960,858 of OU538798.1, read as the reverse complement.
CACATACCTACCCGAGATTTTTTTCGGAGGTAGGTATGTTATCCACCAATCCGGACTGGGCCCCCGTGGTGGATTATGGCCTAACCCTCCTCACAAAAGTGAGGAGAGACCCGTGCCCAGCAGTGGGATGTTATGGGTTGATGATGATTGTACCTACCATATAAATTTCATTTATTTTAGTTTTTCAGTTTTCTTTGTTCTGTGGTGTTTCAATGAAGAGTTTATCTATCTACCTACATATCTATCCATTTGCTTTAATTATTGTTCTAATGATGACCGTGTTCTTTACATCGTTAAAATCTCATAAATGGCATATTGAATTTCCATTACGGTTCATTACATTTTGGTCTCATTAATTGAGCGTGTCTATAAAATAATATTGTAATTTATTTACATCTATTTCGGCTCTGAACGAGGCTAACTAACACCGTGTTTAAGGTAGTGTGGATTGTTTTGAAGTAGTTAAGCATTTTATGAAACCCCTTCTGGTTTTTTCTTTTTATTTCACTAAGTCACAAGACCATCAAGTCGTGCTCCTTATGCTAAGGGCAACGCCTGCCCATAACGATTACAGTCATTGGTTCTAAAGTCTCATAATGCCCAGTAATTTGCTGGAAACAGTGCCCTACAAACTGGAACACAGTATTGTTTTCACACTACTGCTTGGTGGATGAATATCTGGAGAAGGCGTGGTACTTCCCCAGGCGGTCTCTTGCAGAAACGTTATTTAGCTGTACATAGTATAAACGCAATCTATACCAATCACAATAGAATTAAGTAACGATAGCATAATCTTATTTCAATTTGTCTAACCTTATTTCCAGATGAAAGTAAATATTTTTCTTGTGCTAGCAGTCGCGGCCTATGCTTTCGCTGAAGATGCTCCAAAAGAAGAAGCGGAGCCAATGCAGCAAGAATGGAAAGCCATATACGGGAAGTACGGATACAACGGTTTCGTGTCGATTCCGATCCGGGGGTGGATTCCCTTCAATCGGTTTCTAGATTTCGGGACGCCCTACCCCTTTTACCCTGGATTTTCGCGATCGTTTCTGTACCCACCTTCTGCTCGGGCTGAAGTGAGAGCATCGTTTGACCCTGAATATTTTAATGAACTATACGGATTTTATCCCGATCACTGAGTCATAAGCGAATTAAATCGTTGTAGGAACTGGTAATAAAATATTTTTAAATGTTACTGTTTTTTTTTAATTTAACATATTGTTTCGTCGTTTAGCGCCACTAACTCGCATGCCCCTCTTACACAAAAGAAAATCTCTCTGAGAGATCGGTTCTAAAGTCTCATATGTACAGTAATTTCGCTGGAAACAGTGCCCTTCAAGCCCGAACACAGTAATGTTTGCACACTACTGCTTGGCGGATAAATATCTGGCAAAGTATAAGTATAAGTGCAAATAATATTTGCATCCAAATCAGAGTTAGCTCGTACAATTCCTCCAGCAAGTTTCTCCTTTGTCTGTAATTCAAAAAAGTCTGATAAAAGTGTCTACATTTTAAAAGATAGCAAAGACATGGCAACTCCAAACACGAATAAATTCAATCCGAGACTGGAACCACTTCGTCAAGTTGCAGTCGTGACGATTTCCTTCGCTCGTAACTAGAAAGTTTCCAACATAAAACTTGGAAATATATTTTAACTTCGGACTGCGTTCAGCGGCTTGTTTGTTACAAGATACGTCCCAGCTTTGGTCATATCCACGTATGGATCGTGGAAATAATGTCAAAACTTTCGAATTGCATTGGATTCAAGTTATCTTGATAATAAAAGACATTTGTGGCCTTATATCTATATCAGCCTACATTAATCCATAGCTTGGCGGGATAGGCTTCAACATAATTATGCACGCCGCTATTTCCAGTCCTAGTTAAAATAATCAAGCGTTCATCATCATCATCAACCCATAACGTCCCACTGCTGATCAAGGGTCTCCCCTCACTTACGTGAGGAGGGTGGTGGATTTGTGGATTGGTGGATAACATACCTACCTCCGAAATAATTCTCGGGTAGATATGAGGGTTTCCTCACGATGTTTTCCTTCACCGAAAAGCGTTACTTAGGCGGAATTAAAGCTATATATTTCTACTTTGTCTTGTTGATTTCCAGCCCTGTGTTTAGTGGATCCGCTGCCTTCCATACACTTTGATAACGTCCTCTAACTGATGGCTTACATATCTATTGAATAAGTTTTTTTTTTTAATTACCAGTATATACAGTCTAGTCTAGTACACAATCGGGCTAGTTTTACAATTTATTTATTTATTTACATTAATTAATTAATACGGCATAACCAAATACATTAACTAATAGTACACAATAATAATCGTGTCAAAACAATTATAACATTCAAAATTAACATAGAAACAAGAATATAAACATCAAAATAAAAACAATTTTATATTTAACAGCTCTAAACACATTGATACATCGCTCTCACAAAACTTCAGACAAACAGACAATATTTCTGACCATCCATCCACGAACAGATCTGTCTTAGGACTGGAACCCAAGAGAGCGTTGAGTGCAGAAAGGGTGCGCGGAAGAGGCGAGTTGGCGCGCGCTTTAGTGCGGCAGCTGGGCACGGCAAACAACTTATGTTGCCTGATCCTACTATTTAGTATTTAGATACTTTTACTGCTTTCCTCTGGGGTCGTAGCATTTGAAAAGATAGTCTCTGCCTATCCCAACGGGAGAAAGGCTTGACTAGTATGTATATTACATTATAGTTCACGCGGGCGAAGCCGCGGGCGGAAGCTGGTTTATAATATCAGTATCATGTGATGTACACAAATCCACCACAACTCAGCAAACAGTGAACACCCCATAAGTGGATTGTGCGGGACTTCCTCAGGTCTATTATAACTATATAGACGACAATTAAAGATACCAGCTTTCAATTGAAAGAAGAATCATCAAAATCGGTTCACCCCGTCGAAAGTTCTGAGGTAACAAACATTAAAAAAGATACAGACTAATTGATAACCTCCTCCTTTTTTATAGTCGTTTAAAAATAGAAGGTGTAAAACACAGCTTTATAGAATAGAATAGAATCAAATAGAATAGACACCTCTTTATTGTACACCAAAAAAAAAAACAGTACAGAAAGATTAGAATAGGTAAACAAGGGTAGTACAATGGGCGGTCTTATCGCTTTATTTAACCAAACCAGTCTTTTCAGTTATTATCTTCACCAATTCATAAGTAAGGGTAAATGTAGGTACGGTAAGGGAACTGTATAAACCTTCCTGCGGGTCCGTAATAAGGCGTCCCGGGGTACTCGTATCCGGATCTGCCGTACCAGTACCGGTAATACGGATACTCGGATAGGTACACATCCCGTTTCTGGACGGTCTTCTCATCGCGAGAGTCCGCGGTCGGGTCTACTGGAGCCGCCAGAGCCACGGCTGCCACAGCCATGATGAAGATGAGGAATAGTTTCATCTGAGACATTAAAGAAATAGTTAAAGAATGTTATTGTTTTTATATTCGAAATGGATAACAATAATATGGATACGGATGGATGTATTATTATTACTGTATGACTAAAAAAATTAAAAAGAACGACTAAAATTTAAAAAATGACATCGCCGTAGAGTTTCTTGGTGCTATCTTCTCTAACGGGCGTATTCCCGAAGCACTGGTAGAGTCAATGAAGTTTTCCTTTTCCTGTGCGAGACTCAGGCATGAGTAACCGCTTGAAAGGGAATTATCCATTTTTCTACCTCAAACCATAATTAGATAATAATCATTAGTTTCATAGATCATAATATTTTGACTTATTATTTTTGTATTTCTATACTTAAGTATAAGATTTTTTTTTTTGACGTGTAAAAGTGCAATATTTTGCCTATTTACAATAAATGATTTGAGTTTATTACATCAGTTAAAATCTTTGTATCCACAGTTTTAAATAATTAATATATTCTGATTTATTTCTGACTGTAGTTTCACCCGCGCAGTTCTCATTCCCTTGAGAATACGGGGATAAAAATAAAAATATAGCCTGTTACTTGCTGGTAATATAGCTTTCCATTGGTAAAAGAATTGTTAAAATCAGTCCTGGGTTTAGGCGTTAAAACGTAACAAGCAAACAAACTCACATTCACATTTATTAGTTAGGATTTCTGATTCTGAGGAAATAACGTATTTTTACTTACTAGGCGAGCGTTTGATTACAATGTTACGGTTTGTCTTTTGGATTGCAATATGTAGTGGTGGTGGCTGAGTGGTTCTATGGCTAGTCATAACTATTAAAATAACAAAAAGGAAACTCACTTTTAATACGATATTGTACTTTCCTTCCCAAGCAACAAAGAAATGAGAGAAATCAAACGACTGATAGTAAAATACAGTTTTTATCACCTTTTATACTCAATGTGCCATTAGTAGCAATCAATTGGACGACTAAAGAGATTTTGAGCTAATGGAAGTTATCACCATTAGTTGTTGTTCACATATCGTATACATAAACCCGGACCCCAAACTAGGGTTCCGTGTATCTAGGGAATCGAGAATTACGTGGACCATGGTCCTACAAACCTCCAGACGCAGGGCAAAGAATTGTGTTGACCAACAGTTGTTTTACGGTTCGTTGGTTATGGAGCAAATATTTGTAGTTCACACAAATCTTTGCCCTGTGCGGGAATCGAACCCGTAATCTTACACCACAAACTTACACCACGGAGGCCGTCACATACATAGACTGCTAAAATATAGGGTTTTCTTTTGGCTTTACCGTAGTGAGTAAAAAAAGCAAAACTTGCAATATCACAATGCGAACAGTACCTAGATGTAGAAATTGTACAATGACTTTTTCCATTTCACTTGTTAGTGAAATTATACAAAAACTTCGCCAATCCCTCGAGAAGTCGAGAGCCTTATTCACAAGTCTTGTGGAACCATAATATTTTAAGAAACTTATTCAATTTTAATTCAGGCGTCAGGTGTACGATCGATCCGAATATATTCAGGAATAACAAAGTTTTAGAGTTGCAATTGGAGTTCCAGCAGTTATAGGAATGTTCAGCCCCAGGATAACGACTGTTCAATGTTCCAACAATTTTTGTTGCGAGCCAAATCATGAAAAGTTCCAGATGCGTTTCGGTGCCAGCGTTTGGTTGAAATTGGAGTTTGGATATTGCAGTTCGGTCGGCCGTCTGTTTTGTTGGGATTTTTTAGGTGCCCATATGTATTAAACCTGAGTACACTATTGTATAGCGGAAATGTCGATCCACAACGAAGTTACGAGGGGTTGAAAATGGCCTGAATGGCTTCGTACAAGGATGGTACGGCTGCCTTTGTTTGCTCAACTCGGCGAGGGCACTGCCATACCCCCAGATTGGCACTTCCTGACCGATATTTCTTCTTTGAAAAAAACTAAAACAAATCGAAATAAAATATTATTTATGTCCTTCTTCAGGGTTAAAACTGTCTCCTAATAGCTAGCATCTATAAAGGTTATCAGTTATTTTGAAAAAGGCGCAAGCAGACGAATATCTATCGATTTCGTAATAAGGACCTGTTAACACGTACGTAATTAACGTATCACCACTACTACATAAACTAGAATTTGTTAAAGATAATCCTAGATAACATTGATTTGAAATTGGATGAATGATTTGCCAACACAATTATGTATAACATGAAATAATTTGCCTAAGCTATAATAGTGAGATCTAATTGGTTAGTATACTCAGAATCATCACCCATGCCATCCCACTGCGGAGCACGGGTCTCTCCTCACTTTCGTGAGGAGGGTTAGGCCATATTCCACCACGGAGGCCTGGAGGTATGTTATCCACCAATACCGGTGGATAATATACCTCCGAAATAATGTTTTTCTTCACCGAACAGCAAGTAATAATGACATACATAAACACACAATACGATATAACCAGAAAAAAATCTCAGATAATGCAAACCTTTTTCATAATAGTGATTATTATCATCATACTATTTAGAGATCAGTAAAACTGTAACAAACAACTTGCCTTCCCATTCCGCTGCTTCGGCGTTACCGTTTGAATATTAAACAGTCAGTTAGCTCGGTCCAGCTGGAATCGGGATTATTTAATCGGGGATTTAAAAGTAATTGCTAGCCGAGTGGAACCGGCTGCTTGGATTATTTTTGTAGCAAAGCGACTTTAGATTGGCTCTTTGTAAGGTTTACCGGAGAGCTTATGCTTTGGGTTGATGACTTCTGCTAAACGGTCAATGATTGATATTGGTACTTACGATTCTATATTCTTTACTGTACCTCAATGACACAAATAAAGGTAAAGTTGTTAAAAGGACGGTGCTATCGCTTAACGCAAATTCTTCCAGGAAACCTCGCAATATATCGAAAGAAGAAGGAGTTGATAAGAGATAGATATAAAGCTAAAGTAAAACACAACACAAAGCTATCTTGAAAATTAGAACAGGAATAGAATCACAATGAGAGAAGTAATTTTTCAAAGAGTTCCCTAGAGACAACCCACGACAACATTATAAATGCGGCCATCAATCAAATAAACTACGAAAGGTAAAAAATAGGTAATATACCTACTTCAAATACGTTAAGAGTCCAACAACCGGGGCCATTAAACGCATTGCCACATGAGATTCCTTGGCAAAAACGCGCGATGTCATAACGAGCTTAAAACTTATTTTGAACATCAAAACTTCTCGAAACGCACCTGAAACGTGCTGGTTTCCGCGCGTTATTTTGACAGTTCAATTAATAGTTCAAAACGCGCCGCTCATTTTAAACTGTCAAAATAGCGTGCACGAAAATACCGCTTTTCGAAAAGTATTAAAGTTCAAAATAAGCTTGAAGCGCGCTATGATCGCACGCGTTTTCGGCAAGGAATCTCTACGTTTTCCCTCGAAGATAGCAAATCCCGGGTAACAGACTGGGTAAAGCCGGAGGGCCTAGTTAGTGTCTCATAAGCACTTAACCCTTGCACTTAGTCGGCTTAAGCTAAGGGCTCTAGAGGGGCATCTCCAGAGCTTCTAGGGAAATTACGACAAATCTAGAACATTCTCATTCCTTACCCTTCTCTAGCAAAGTTACATAATCGACTGTTCGCCGTTCTTTCTTTCAGCACACGTTCAACGACCATTGATTTGAACAAGTTACATTATGGAAAAGTTAGTTTTTTCATAATTATATACGATATTTATGGACCCGTGATTCGCTATTTTTATTTTATTTAACTGAGTGACGAGACGAGCAAGTCGTTCACCTGATGGTAGGCGCTACGCCTGCTCATAAAGTACTGGACATATGAGACTTCAGAGCCGATGTCTCAGGGTGACGAGCGTAGTACAGTGCCGCGAAAGATTATGCAATACAAAGTTCTGGGTGGCACCGTAACTGTTATGGGCAGGCGTAGCGCTTACTATCAAGTGAACGACTAGCTCGTCTCGTTACTCAAAGAAACAAAAAAAAAGAGCCAGGTGTTATTCTGCGGTAATCCATAATATTCGAAATGTTGTATAATTTATTTTACTCTATACCTTTGCTCGAGCTCTGTTCATTATTCATAGAAGCTCTTAGTTAGGTATTCGCCGCGAACTAACGTTTTCTCGGAACTATGATGAACTTTGTTAGTATTTGCAGGTCAATCTCACAGCCGCTGTAGTGCTGGTAGTCTAAGTTAGGTACAAGAAGCGGGTTGGACTGATAATGGACACGTAGGGGTATTAGAATAAGTTTTTTCTTCTTGGATAGCCTATCTCGACGGTATCTCCTCATTTTAAGAATACTAAAAATACTATGTTGACTGTAAGAGATTGCTTTTAGCAATAAGTCCGCCTATTGTACTTTTTATTTCAACAAGTTGCACCTTGTGTATTCTGAACTGGTTTACAGTAAAATATTTTCTATTCTATTCTAATACATATACTTGATTTTTGATATATGGCATACCTACTATTATTTGGGCCCTAAATTAGAACTAAGGTTTTTATTATCTTTATAATACAGTCGAATTTATAACCTCCTCCTTTTTTGAAGTCGGTTAAATATTTAACAATGCCGGTGGGATAAAAAATAACACGGACGAAACCGCGGGGCACTGCTGGTAATTAATAAATAGTACTGAGAAAATAAGCGGTGGTAGCCTAGTGGGAGAACGTCCGCCTTTCAATCAGAAGGTCGTGAGTTCAAATCTCAGTGCAGGCACGTACCAATGTGCTTCTGTAAAAACACATGTATGGTATTATCACTCGCTTTTCGGCGAAGGAAAACATCGTGAGGAAACCCACATACCTACCCGAGAATTATGTCAGAGGTAGGTATGTTATCCACCAATCCGTACTGGGCCCACGTGGTGGATTATAGCCTAACCCTCCTCACGAAAGTGAAGAGAGACCCGTGCCCAGCAGCGGGACGTTATGGGTTGATGGTGTGGTGACTGAGAAAATATTTAAAATGACTAAAGTTTAAAATTATACGCAGCATCAATCAACAATCAGATAAGTCTTCTCAAACCAAAGCTTTATTAATAAAATTGTCCCCAACAACAGCCAGCTTATGTTTAATAAAATCACAACAATAATTCACTAAAGTTTTCGACAAGCACTAAAGTTTTCGCCACTCGAGCTTGTCTCTTGTGGCAGCCCTACCACCTATGAGTTATGACGTCTACAAATCAGCGGCTCGACTCTAGGGCTGCCCCGAACTTCAACCATTAGTCAACACACAGCATCCATCAATAACTGCAGTGTAGTTGTTTTACCACTTAGCTTTTAATTTGTTTTGTTCTAGTTTTAAGTTTTCTTTGTTCTGTGGTGTTTCAATAAAGAGTTTATCTATCTATCTATCTATCTAGGTACTTTCAACATCAAAAGTACAATTTATGTTTAATATTATATTTAGAAATATAGTATAAAAGCATAGCATTAAGTTAGTTGTAATGTAAAATAATGTTTGTATAATCGCGTTACTGCGATAGCTGTATGAACTAGCTCTAAGATAAATACAGTAGAAATTAAAAATGTAAATAGTTATAAGGATTAAAAATTAAGCAATAGAAAAACAATAAGAAAGACAAACACCCTGTAATAATAAAGTAAAACCCACTGAAAAACTTATTTACCAAATTATAATACAAATAGAATACGTAGTAACAAATAAACATTTGTAAGATGAAACAAATGTAACATGACTGTGAATCATTATGTATCAGAGAGAACTGTAAATTCCTGTAATAGACATAAGGTAGTTAAAATTATAAGGAACCCGCATTCCAATAAAAAAAAAAAAAACATCTAAAGTAAATGATGACAGGACAAACTTAACCTGTAAAAATATGGTTTTGGAATTCCAAAACCATATTTTTTTATTTGACTGAGTGTTGAGACGAGCAAGTCGTTCACCTGATGGTAAGCGCTACGCCCGCCCATAACAGTCACAGCACCACCCAGAACCCTGCATTGCTTAATCCTACGCGGCACTGCACTGCGCTCGTTACCCCGAGACATCGGCTGTAAAGTCTCATAATTATGGCTAGTAGTTTCAGTGGAAACAGTGCCTTCGAACCCAAACACAGTAATGTTTGCATAGTACTGCTTGGCGGGAGAATATCTGGCTATAGTGTGGTACTTCCCCAGGCAGCCTCTTGCAGAAGAGGGCTCCCACTACTATACCACGGACTCGTAACATAAAGCAACATCCAAGAAAAAAAACTAAACGTGTGAACACATAGTAGGAGTAAAAATTCAACTAAAAATTCTTTAAAAAAAATCTTAAACGATATATTAAAAATATATGAGACGTAACTCTCTCTCTTTGTATCTTCACTAACTTATTTCTCCCTCTTAACTTCCGTTCGCCTCGCCTGATCACATATTTCGTAACGCACTCACCAGCTTACTACCCAAGTCAAGCGTGCGTAAAGAAGTTTTACTTCAAAAATGGTCATCATGGATTCAATGGCAGTTCGAGATAATTCGGTTGCAATTTTTGCTACTCAGTGACATTCTAGGCAGAAAAAAAAAACAAAAAAAATTTCGTACTGTCAACTTAAACCTAAAAGATTTTCATGAAGTAGTTGCTAGATAAGAAGAGGCCGAAGCCAGGATCCTTGGTATTACCAGGTGTTACAGGACCTCAAAACCCAATTCAACGTGACACTCCACAAAGCTAAAGATCGGAACAGATGGAGACTAATTGTGGACGTAGTTTGATTGAGTCACGATCCTCAACAATGAGAGAAGGATTGCGGAGGAGGTTCAGCATACATTGGATGAGTTGATCCCTATCCTTTATTACTATCCGTATAAATTCAGACCCGGATAAGCAATAGTGAGCGTAATATTCGGACATTACAAATGATCCGCGAGACGTGTGTGGATTATTTTACGTCCGAAAACAATTTGGTGCGTGGCCATAGAAAAAGCGACTATCCAATGCTTCCACGCGGCTATACGCAAGGGGCCAGCTCCAATAGTGTACTGGCGATGATTGCTGCTAGACTTGACTGACCCGGCCTCCGGCATTGCTGTGACCAACACGTCACAGTGCCTATGCCGGTGAGAAGGCACTGACTCTTTGGTGACTTGAATAATCAAGTCACCAAAGAGTCAGTGCAGTGTATTGTTATTATTTTGAGTTTTTATTTCGATTTAATTGTATTGTATTTCTGTTTTTATTTTCTCAAATCATTTATTCCAAGTAGGCAAAAATATTGCACTTACACAAGTAAAAAACTGTAGTCTCATAAACATAGAGAAACATAAAAAATAAGTCTGAATATGATCTACTAAACTAAGAATTATCTAATTAAGGTTTGAGTTTGGAAAAGGATATTTCCCTTTCAAGTGGTGACTTATGCCTGAATGTCGCACAGGAAAGGGAAACTCCAATAACTCTACCAGTGCTTCGGAAATACGCCCGTCAGAGAAGATAGCACCAAGAAACTCTGCGGAAATGTATTTTTTTTAATTTAACGTAATGAATTTTTTTCATGTCACAATTTAAATACAATACAAAATCGTGACGAATATCGTTCTAGCCTACTTTTAAACGCTTATGTACTGACCCCGACCTAGATTCCCATCGCATTTCACCTAAGCCTATTCCGACATGGTACAAATAGTTTAGCGAGTGGTCAGTCACTCAGTCGCGTGACGCGGGTCAGCTGTCACTTGGGTGTCACGCTGGCGGTGATCGTGGCGTCACGGTGGCAGATTGTGATACCCGGGACAGGAATGGGGTGCGTGACATGATGTGACAAATATTTAGGTAAAGTTGCGTGATGTAGAACGTAATGTTTATTACTTCCGGTGTGGTCGCACCTTAATATAATAATATAAATGTATTTGGAAGGTTTCCTGTATATTGGACATTTGCCGTGTGATTTCAGTATAAAATATATATTTAAATAATGATAAGGTGACGATCTAGGTCTAGAGAGGGCTGGGGTCATCTTTCACGTCTGGGGGTGGCCTTGATGAGGTCACTTCCCCACAGTCGTAGAAGCTTTGATACCACCCGGGCCTACCGCTGGGGCAAGATGGAAATTGCTGGCGCGACCCCATCTTGCCTCACCTCGGCGGAGAACTGCTCACGGGGGTTTTAGTGGGTTCGAGTGTCACCCCCTCCGTCACACCCATGGCAATGGGAAATTGCGACGGCATTTTCCTCTTAAGAAAGGCTCAGAGTCGATGGCTGAGCAGGAACTTATGCGCTTTGCAATACAACGACACCCGGTTCCATCCTCGGCCTCACACCAATGAATAAAATGGATTTCCCAGGCAATCATGTCTCGACAGGCGTAACAGATTAAGCTATAGGAAAGCAGATTATTCCACCCTTCAGGGGGTTGAACGTGAACCCCTCTGCTTGTTATAGCGGCACTTATTAACAAAACCACAACCAATTTGCTAATAATCCCTTGGAAAAATGCGGCAAGTAGTTAGTTTGGGAGCTGCTGTATAATTTAATAACTAAGGCTTTTTTAAGGGCATTTAAATTGAATGATCGTAACATAATTCTTAGGTTTAAATTTGATGTTATTTGGTATTTTTTCGTTGAAAGTTGGAAATCCATAGTCAATTGTGCGTAGTTTTAATTAACAACTCATATTTGTTGCTTATGACAAACCTATAAAAGTTACTTTACTTACTTTCCTTGTATTTGTGTAGGTACCAAATTTCATCAAAATCCGTTGAGCCGTTTTGGCGAGACTTAGTAACAAACAAAATTGCTATTGATAATAACTCTCACGTGTAAAAAACTCGAACTTATGCTTCTGTACTAGCTGAGCAGATTTTATAAAATGTGCTTAATTTTCACTAGCTGCTATAAAAGCTCTGAAATTTTCATAATGAGCCGGGTTCTCGGAAAAATTCCCATTTGAGTGTCCCATTTATTAAAACTATCATTAAAAGTAGGTACCTATTTTTATTTCAGTTTAGTCCTACCCGTGAAGGGGTGGACTTGAAAAATCTGGTCTAATTAATTTTATAAACATTATAAATTTTAGTATATTTTTAATTCTTGCTTAGACCAATGTATTTTTTATTGTAATCGCTAAAGTCGAGACATCTGTACAGCAATAAGGTCCATTATAAAGATTCAATATTAAATTGAATTAACAACTTTATTTCTATGTCTTTAAGACTCAATATCGTTGGGATAAGTAACCGTCTTACGCGACTAAACTAAATTCTTCTTGGCATTCGTTGTATCGGACTGACAACGACGGATTTTTGGTTGTTAGTATTTTATTCAAACGGAACGTAATGTTACGTCTTTCGTTTATTTTTTCATCACTCAGTCAATAAAAGAAAAGTACGCTTTTCGAATCATTTAAACGAAACTCTTTTTAAGCGTGGTTACAAAAAAAAGCGCAACGTTTAAACGCGTTGGCAATTTAAAGCCCACATCTCTGCTCTAAACGTCAGTCAATGAAAAAAAAAAGAAAATGACAGAAAATTTAATGGGAAGCTTTCTATTATTTCTCATTCCCGTGTAGTCCGCTACCTGCTTACAAGAGTACACTACCCACCCACAGTAAACCATCAAGAAACAATTATAAAAAACAATATTTTAGTAGTGGGAGGCCTCTTCTGCAAGAGACCGCCTGGGGAAGTACCACCCACACCTTTTCCAGATATTCATCCACCAAGCAGTATTGTGCAAGCATTACTGTGTTACTGTGCATAATTACTGTGCATGTGAGACCTTCGAGCCGTTGTCTCAGGGTGACGAGAGTGCAGGGGTGCTAGCCAGATAACCTCCACGAGAGCCCGACTGCTGTTCGTCCCTTCTGATGCGTTTTATCCAGAGGGAAGGGCAGTAGTTGGGACGGTGCACCCTGGGGTTCGGTCAGCAATTCTCTTAGGGGAATTGCTGGCCGTAGCAAATACCCTGACACGGTGGGCTTTTCCGCGTGTCCCTCTGTTCAGCACAGGGTACAGTGGATGAAGCCGGTGGGTCTGGGCAGAGTCCTGCCAGACGTGGTTGAAGGTGGCAGTCGAACACCTGTGTGTTCGGACAGCGTGACGTGAACCCCTGTGAGGAGCTTTTATCCTTGCAGAGGTTCACGTCACTTGCTAGGGGAACCGGGATGACAGTGCCACAGGGAGCTTTTATTCTTGTGGTCCTCTCATCTCGTCGAGGCGGCCGACCCCCAATGTCTGGTGCTCGCCGAGGGGATGCATGGCCGGAGGTAACCCGGTCTCGAGAGCACCACCCACACAGGGAACCCTAACCCTTCAAATAAGGAAAAAATTATGATGGCTAGTTAAACATCTGCACGCTGGCATCCGACTCCGGTTCGTCCATCCTCTTCCCCTTCTCCTTCCTCTTCCTCTTCTTCTCCGCCTCCTTCTCCGTTTCTACCAAAAGTTTGACTCCTGGAGTCGGAGAGCCGGGGCTCTCATGGCAGTTTTTGTCCCCCCTTAGAGTACGTAGGGCAGAGTGCCGAAGCACTGAGGGATTCTCCAGCCTCATCGAGGCTGGTACCCTCCTGGGTTAGTTTATTTTTTAAACAAACTATCAGAATTTTTGCCCTATTTTAAGGGTTAGGGTTCTCTGTGTGGGTGGTGCTCTCGAGACCGGGTTCCCTCCGGCCATGCATACCCTCGGCTAGCACCAAACCTTGGGATTCGGTCTGCCTCGTCGAGATGAGAGAACCACAAGGATAAAAGCTTCCTGTGGCACTGTCATCCCGGCTCCCCTAGCACGTGACGTGAACCTCTACAAGGATAAAAGCTCCTCACAGAGAGCTGTCTTTGTTGACGGTGGTGGCAGTGATGCGGGCCCCGCCGCTGGCACCGAAACAACCCCCTTCGTTTTCGATGCCGTCTTTGCCGTCTTTCCGGTTGGAGGTTTCTGGAGAGCCGCCGCTGCAGCAGCGTTTCTCCTATCAGCCTCCAGCGGAAGCCGGAGCCGCTTCGCCGGTAGGAGGCGATCCTCGACTCCATCAAACCGCGTGTTGACCATTCCGCCAACCTGCAGCATGATGGATCGGGTCACCTCCTCAATAAAGTTCCTCGTGAACGGGTGACCCGCGCTCTCCGACCTCTCCGGCGGTGGACACTGAGGGGGAGGGAGGAGACTCGACTCCGTCGCGGACGTCAGCTTCGCATTTCGGCGCGCAGGTCCGTCAACTCTTTACGGAGGTCATCTTCCTGACCCTGCAGGCGGGTCTTATCCACCTGCAGTTTTGCGGTCTCCTGCTTCGCCGTCCTGTTGTGCAGGGCCTCCACCGCTCTTGATCGGGGTCACGCACTGTTTCAGGGCGCCCACCGCCGTGCCCTTAAGGTTCCTCGAGGCCACTGCCACCTTCCAGATAAGGTTGGCATCCCCGAGGACTCTCCGACTGAGGGCCTTGGCAGTGCGGCCGTCGCTCTCCACCTCGACCTCCAGGCCCTGCTCTGCTCTGCTCTGCTCGACCCTGCGAACCTTCTGCTCGATGTCTTGGTCAGCCTGGATCCGAGCCTCCTCCCGGTTTCGTCTGAGAAACTCCGGACGCCTGCAGGTTCTCGCAGCCCTCAGGCCGCTCGAGAGAACGGGTGACCTGGACGCCACGAGAGAACGGGCTCCGCCGTCGCTCGATGTCAGGGACTCCTGACGTCGCTTTTTGGACGTCGCCCACAGACGGTCCTCCGTCTCGGCGTCGGACGACCAAGCAGACAACATCTGCACGCTGGCATACGACTCCGGTTGGTCCATCCTCTTTCCCTTCTCCTTCCTCTTTCTCTTCTTCTCCTTCTCCTTCTCCATTTCTACCAGAAGTTCGCCAAAAACTGCCATGAGAGGCCCCAGCTCTCTGACTCCAGGAGTCGAACTTCTGGTAGAAATGGAGAAGGAGAAGGAGAAGAAGAGAAAGAAGAAGGAGAAGGGAAAGAGGATGGACCAACCGGAGTCGTATGCCAGCGTGCAGATGTTGTCTGCTTGGTCGTCCGACGCCGAGACGGAGGACCGTCTGTGAGCGACGTCCAAAAAGCGACGTCAGGAGTCCCTGACATCGAGCGATGACGAAGCCCGTTTTCCAGTGGCGTCCAGGTCCCCCGTTCTCTCGAGCAATCTGAGGGCTGCGAGAACCGGCAGGCGTCCGGAGTTTCTCCGACGAAACCGGGAGGAGTCTCGGATCCAGGCTGACCAAGACATCGAGCAGAAGGTTCGCAGGGTCGAGCAGAGCAGAGCAGAGCAGGGCCTGGAGGTCGAGATGGAAAGCGACGGACGCACTGTAGAGGCCCTCAATCGGACAGTCCTCGGGGATGCCGACCGTATCTGGAAGGTGGCAGTGGCCTCGAGGAACCTTAAGGGCACGGCGGTGGGCGCCCTGAAACAGTGCGTGACCCCGATCAAGAGCGGTGGAGGCCCTGCACAACAGGACGGCGAAGCGGAGACCGCGAAACTGCAGGCGGATGAGACCCGCCTGCAGGGTCAGGTAGATGACCTCCGTAAGGAGTTGACGGACCTGCGCGCCGAAATGCGAAGCTGACGTCCGCGACGGAGTCGAGTACCCTCCCTCCCCCTCAGTGTCCACCGCCGGAGAGGTCGGAGAGCGCGGGTCATCCGTTCACGAGGGACTTTATTGAGGAGGTGACCCGATCCATCATGCTGCAGGTTGGCGGAATGTTCAACACGCGGCTTGATGGAGTCGAGGATCGCCTCCTACCGGCGAAGCGGCTCCGGCCTCCGCTGGAGGCTGATAGGAGAAACGCTGCTGCAGCGGCGGCTCTCCAGAAACCTCCAGCCGGAAAGACGGCAAAGACGGCATCGAAAACGAGGGGGGTTGTTCCGGTGCCAGCGGCGGGGCCCGCGTCACTGCCACCACCCTCGACAAAGACAGCTGACCCTGTGACCCAGAGGGGATACAGGGGCAGAAAAAGAAAACAAAGGGTGCTGCTACGAAAGCAGTTACTGAACCACCTACGCCCCGCACCCTGCCGCCGGCCGCAAGTCCATGGACGAGGGTTGGTCGCCGGTAGCGAGGCGCGGTCTCAAACGGTGCAGACGCGCGGCAACTCAACGCCGACTTAGTTACGCCTTCCTCGGTCCTCGGCTGTAGAATTGACGCTGCAGCCTGAGGCCCAGGAGAGGGGCGTAACTTACGCCCAAATCATGCAGGAGGCCTAAGGCAAGATGGACCCGGTATCCTGCGAGATACCGAGAGGCCGCCGGTTCCGGAAGGCTGCCACTGGTGGCCGTATTCTGAAGATACCGGGGGCCACCAGCGGGGCCAAGGCCGACATCTTGGCCCAAAAACTGAAGAAGGTGTTGAACGGAGAGGTGGTGAAGGTGTCCAGGCCCACAAAGTGCGCTGATGTGCGCATTTCGGGCCTGGGCGACTCTGTCTCCACCAAGGACGTGGTCGCTGCCATCGTGCAGTGCGGCGGCTATCCCGCGGAGTCTGTGAAGGCTGGAGAGCTTCGACTTGACTCTCGGGGCACCGGCTCCATCTGGGTGCACTGCCCGGTGGCCGCGGCTAACACTGGGAACAGGGGGTCGCCTGCTGGTCGGCTGGGTTGCGGCGCAAGTGAAGCTGCTGCAGCCCAGACGAATGCAGTGTTACAGGTGCCTGCACAAAGGGCATGTGCGGGCCCAGTGCCCTGGCAAAAAAGTAAACCGGTTGAGCAGTGAACATGTTAAAAGTTTCCAACATTGTGGTCAAACATTACAATAGTGAAATTACAACCGCACCTCGTCACGTCACGTCGGCCATAACCGAGCGACGTGTCAAGTGTACACGTGTCATTCGTACGTGTCACTGTGTGTCACGATGGCAATAAAGTATATTGTTTAGTAATGTGTCGGAACATCAGTGTGCCGTGTTATTCTTGTAGGAAGTCATACGCAAATACCTTGAAGTGAAGAAAAACGTGCTGAGAAGTATAATCATGTTCCATGTATCTGCTTATCTGGATAGTGAATTTGGCATGAGTTGAAACACTGGAAGAGTTAATGGAGATTCCTTTTCCTGTGCGGGACTTAGCCATGAATCACCACTTGAAAGATAAATGTAGTTTTTAAAACTCTAACCATAATCAGTAAGTAATTAGTTTAATAGATTATATGGCCTTTTTTTATTTTTCTCTGTGTATCTGAGACATAAGTGTTTGACTTGTAAAAGTGCATTATTTTTGGCTAATTAGAATAATTATTTATGAGTTTTGAAGTATTTTGTATTTACCACAGAGATCGATCTGTGGTATTTTTACCTACTTACACAAATTAAAAAACATTGGAATGCTTCAAACGAAAGCTCTACATTTGATACTAAAAAAACATTGAATTAATCAAAGCTTTACATTTTACGGCATAAATAAAAATTTACTAAATCATGGAGACTAGAAAATCCGATCAGAATTAACTTTGTTATTTATTATTAATATTTCTGCAAAATCAAAATCTGTTCAGGCGTTCTGGCGTGAAAAGAAGACAAACACATAAACCGTCGCATTTATAATATTAGTGAGATATCGTTTATTGGCCTCTCTACCATCCCTCAACTGTCTCTTCTATCTATTCAGCCCGTATCGTCCCACTGCTGGGTATAGGCCTTCTCTGTTTCACGCCATTTGTTCCGGTCCTGTGCCAGTCTCATCCATTCAATCCCGACGTGCTTGGCGATATCATCCGACCATCGGGCTGTCGACTGTCTCTTACTTTCATATAACATTATAGCCAATATATGTATATCCTATGTATTTGAAAAGAAAGAGAATGTTAACCAAATCAATATTCTTTGACAAAACGCAAATATTGCCAACAAAAGCTTCCCCTCAAACATTTCCATTGATAAAGTGTTATTGTCAAGTTTCCAAATTCGTGAATTTGCCATGGTACGCAGTACAAGGCCGCCAGTCAGATAACTTAGTACAAAAATGGAATTGCAGTGTCCCAAATTAGTGTACTGGGACTTCTGTTGTTTCTGCTATAGGTTAACGACCTTTTTATTATTGCGAATATACAAGCATTTGACCGCAGTCTTACATGATGGTAAGTGATGACCCGACTGATGGTGAAGCATTGTTGCCTAGATGATCCTCTCTCGACTTGAAGACTTTAAGATTATAGCATTCAGGAAACAAAGACGCTGGAAGGGTATTTCATTCTTTCGGTATTCGAATTATACGAGTGGAAAAATCCCGCAATCACAAATCATCCTTGCACACTATTCTAACTTATATCTCCCTCTCAACTTCATCGATCACACTTTTAGTAACGCTCTCGTCACGCATTCACCAGCTTACTCCCCGAGTCAAGCGTACGTAACGAAGTTTAACTTCAAAAAGGTCGTTATGTGTGTGAGTAGTTGTCTTGGTATTTTTTGAGTTTGTTGTTTTTAGATGCGAAGTTATTCTGTGTTAAGAATGAAAAATAGAAAGCCGTAGTAAGTTATTCTACTGGTAATTGTTTATTTATGGCAGCGACGTCTGTCACTGGGGGGAGTAACGAGCGAAGCTCAAAGAAATCATAAAGTCTCATCTTTCGAGAAGTTTCCTTTTGTAAATTAACAGAAATCAATGGCGTTTCGGCGGCGCTGATCAAAGACTATGGATTTTCTATACTTTTGCTCCCGTTTGTTGACTTTTCATTACGTCTTGGATAAAGTTAGTATTCAGCAGATTGTTTTGTTTATTTATTTGTCCGTAAGACCAACAGCCATGTTGTCTTAGTAAAACTGTGTGTTTTGTGATCGTCGTTCAGGGTGTGTAAATGTTGTTCTGGGAAGGACTTTAGGTTCGATTATATTATCATTTATTTGGTTTTTTCATTCAGCTGTGGTAGCCTAGTGGGATAACGTGCGCCTTCCTAGGATAAGGACGCGAGTTCAAATCCCAGTGCGGGCACGTACCAATGTGTTTCTGTAAAAGCATATGTATGTAATTATCACTCGCTTTTCGGTGAAGGAAAACATCGTGAGGAAACCCACATGCCTACCCGAGAATTATTTCGGTGGTAGGTATGTTATCCACCAATCCGGACCGGGACCCCGTGGTGGATTATGGCCTAACCCTCCTCACGGAAGTGACAGGAGACCCGTGCTCAGTAGTGCGATGTTATGGGTTGATGGTGATGATCTTTTATTTCTTATAGCGCCATGATCATGCTATTGAGGCTGTCCCTAGAACTCCATTTGCACTGTCTGTTTCCAGTTTCAGATGTCTAATTTGAATCTGGGCGACGTGCCTTTCAGACCTTGGGATGTATCGAACGACACTACAACAGCTTATCCCTATGTAGCCGCCTCAAATCTCAAATCATGTGTTACAAGTAGGCATAAAATGCACTGTTACATGTCAAACACTTAGTCTCAATAGGTAAAGAAAAATAAATCAAATATGATCTACTAAACTAATGATTAACTTAATAAGTTTTGGTACTTCATTAACTCTATCAGCGCTTCGAAAATAGGCCCGTCAGAGAAGATTGCACCAAGAAACTCTACGAGGCCGTCATTTTTTTTATGCCTATACGGCTTCAAAATAAACGGTCATATCTTTGGATCACATCGAGTTAAAAGTTTGATTTTTTCACAGCTCTAAGGGACAGTAGACCTGAGTGTTTGATATAAATTTCAGCTTAATTACTCTACGCGTTTCCGAGAAAAAGGGTCTTGACAGACAGACAGACGGGACAACATAGTGGTCCTTATAAGGGTTCCGTTTTTTTCCTTTTGAGGTACGGAACCCTAAAAAGGTATAAGGTACAATATAAAAATAATTTGACTGTGGACTGCGTAAAATCCACTAGATTTTGAATACATTAAAGTAAAAACATATAATTTACAGTTATATACCCTACGCATTTACAACAAAAATAACTTCTACAATATAAATTAATTTATTAACAAAATAAAATAAATTTCATTGTATTCTATCAATATCAAAGTTACCATTATTCATCGCCTCGAACTTTTCGAAAACTTCTAGACTAGGTTATAATTACTGTAGCTTTCGGAACAATGGATTTTCATAATATTTCAGAGATAAATAAACATATCTTAGTGCTTCTGTGTTTATGAAGGTAAATTAAACAAGTTTCTTAGGAACGTGATACTTTTCCATCGGGCCATCAGATACCTTACTTTGATGTTTGTTTTACTCCATCGAAACTTTGTGAAATTGTTGGAAATTCTTTAGTTGCTCTTTTGTTGGTGCAGTTTGTTCACGCTAAAACTGTAGGAAAATGGTCAGAAGCGTAAATACTATACTGTCGTAGATAGATGGTGTTTCTTACCGGTTCTTCTGTAACTCTTTTCCAAATCTAGCGGTGACTTTTTTTTTAATGCTTCTGCTTTTTGCTTAAGTATATGTATTACTGTTCTAGTGTTTAGTATTTCATGGGTGCCTTTATGGGCCCATCTGAACTCTTCTTTTTCTAATGCTTTTTCATTCTTGAGGTTGTATCAGACGTATCAGCTCGACAAAAATTTGTATGTTCAGTTTTTTTTTTCTAAATTAATTGGGTTTATCCGTCTGCCTTTGCCCCGGGTACAAGACAAATAAGTTATGGACACAAAATATATTTTCCCAGTCAAACTTTTATAAAATTCCGATAAGCCGATCAAACGCGCCTAAACACCATCAATCTACTGTTAGTCACTGAGGAGTTCCGTTGTCTACATTCCGTCTCTATCACCAGATCAGCTCGCTGTCACCTGCTGTGTGTATTGTATTGTCATCAGCACTTGACAGGCATCATTTCACCACAATCGGTAGAGGGTAACTACTTCAAAATTAAGTTGCATGATTCCACCTGAACAAACATAGTTACATACATACATAAATTATTATTGCAAGTTAAATGGAAGCTTGTAATAGCTCATTTGACAACTCAGTCATATAACACACTCAGTAGTGGGAGGCCTCTTCTGTAAGAGACCGCCTGGGGAAGTACCACACTTTTTCCAGATATTCATCCGCCAAGCAGTAGTGTGCAGATATTACTGTGTTCCAGTTTGAAGGGCACTGTTTCCAGCGAAATTACTGGGTATATGTGTCTTTAGAGCCGATGTCTCGGGGTGACGAGCGCAGTGCAACGCCGCGCAAAGATTATGCAATGCAAAGTTCTGGGTGGCACTGTAACTGTAATGGGCAGGCGTAGCGCTTACCATCAGGTGAACAACTTGCTAGCCTCGTCACTTAGTCTAATAATAATAATATATATAAATGACGTTTGTATAGGAACATACTACGCGACCAAAGAAAAGACAGCGCGCTAGTATGAATGTTCATACAGACCCTTTGTCTGTTACGGCGGCGGATGTTTGGGCGGTGATTGCGGGTAGTGCAAGGACGAGGATTGCGCGAGGCGGATAGTGTCCATTCCGTATGTAATAATATACTTATTCTGTACTGAGCCAACTCTAAAACAGCCGCGGGCCAAAGCTCGTTTAACACATCGCGAAGTTATAACCGGTTGTGAAACAAACTAATCGCGTTTAGGACCGGATGAAGGGAAACTTTGGTTGGTGTTGCGCATATTTAGTAACGGAATTACGCGCTACCCGGGTGATATTGTAATTTGATTTGGTATAGACCCGGAAGCGTGTTGACTTCGGTTAGGTAGTAATGCCCAAGGCTTATATTTTTGTGAATAAGTCCGAAGTTCATTGACTCGAATGAAGAGCTGTCAATAATCACCATGATAAAATGTTCTATTTTATGAGGTTCCCACTAATTAAAATTCGTCCAAACGCTTT
Source organism: Campaea margaritaria (assembly GCA_912999815.1). Taxonomy (NCBI): domain Eukaryota; kingdom Metazoa; phylum Arthropoda; class Insecta; order Lepidoptera; family Geometridae; genus Campaea; species Campaea margaritaria. The sequence goes on along the minus strand of OU538798.1, from coordinate 938,688 downwards.
TGGAATGACGGGTAAAAAAAAAACTTTTTTTTGTTTAGCCTCATTGCGTGTGTGAAGTCTATGTTGTCACAAAGTAGTGCGTTTCATTTGTTTCAGGTATGGCGAAAGCAAGGGCGGCGGCGCGCCGGTATTGATGGCGCGGTGACGCAGGATGCGCCGCGTGCCGCTTGCCGCTCTCTTGCGGCTGCTGTTCATAGCAGGTAAGGAATATGATAAGACTAGCTGCGCCCCGCGTTTTCACCCGCGCAGTTCCCGTTCTCGCGGGAATACCGGGATAAAATATTGCCTATGATACTCGCTGATAATGTAGCTTTCCATTAGCGGAAGAATTTTTGAAATCGGTGCCGTGGTTTAGCCGAAACCTTACTTTCATATTTCCATATAAACTTTCAACCCCTATTTTTATTTAAGGGTAAAAATTTTACACACTTTGAATGCCAAATTTATTTATATCTAATCAAAAGTCTAAAAAATAAATTTCAAACTTCTAGCTTCAAAAATGACGAAACTTCCATACAAACTTTCATCCCCTATTTCAAACCTTTACAATGCTTTTATCGCGTTCAAAAGTACCCTATGTCCTTTCTCATGCTCTAGACTATCTCTGTACCAAATTTCATTTCAATCGGTTCAGTGGCTTAGGCGTGAAAGAGCAACAGACAGACAGAGTTACTTTCGCATTTATAATATAAGTAAGGATTCGGTAAGACGAGACGAAACGAGACGAGACGGGACGAGACCAACATCTTATTGCTCCATCGACTATGGATATATTCCAGAAAAGACTCAATATATTTCAACCTATTTTTTACCTAAACTTTTGCCCTGCAACATCTGTACATTTTGATCTATGATTGTAGATAAGTCTTCTCAAATATGGCCGCCAATTCTGAAAAAAAAAACATAGTTTAATCGGTAATTTTGTACTGTTACAATGTTGTTATTTGACTATTGAAGTTTGTATTCACGTGCACGTACTTACTGCAGTGTTTTTTTTAAACTGTGTTGTTCAGGACTGTCAATTAAATCTGCACTAAACATGGTCCGGAAGCGTACCGCAGAGATGTTCAACATAATTAATAGTACACTTTTAGGTGGCCCCCTGTACTACAAGTACATAGAAGAGTTCACTTTGAACCTTCCTCCTGACAATATAAATATCAATTTAATATTATCGTAAATTAATTCAAAGTGAACATGTTAAAATGCAATTCTTTCAAGATTAATTAAATGGAATCGCCCAGCTTTCGATAAATACCACATCAATACCACAGCCAAAACCCAAAGTTTGTGATGAGGGTGCTGGTTTCATGAATTTAAGCCAAAGGTTCAAGGTTTCCACACGAGTGACTCCAATCTAATTTACTTCCAACGCGTATTAAATTTCTACAAGTATGTTATTTTGCGTAACTCCTCAAGAAATCAAATTCGAATGAACAAGAATCAAAATTAAGAGATTCTAAATTTTGAAGAGATATTGCAGCGCTTTTGAAGTTTTTGGACCCCTGTTATATCTAATCAATTAATGACAATCAATTTGTTCCGAGCTCGGCCCCCGTGGTGGCTTATGGCCCAACCCTTCTCATGAAATAGGCCGATATGGGTGGATGATGATGATGAAACTGAATACCAATTTACTTAAGAAATAATTGGTGTACAAAGAAGCCTGGTGGTAGATTTATGTTTAAAAAATTGAATGATAAACCAACTGCTTGCCTTAGCGTTTTATTAAATACGTAGAACCACCCCGCGGTTTCATCCGCAGCAACTATTACCCCACAGGAACCGCCAGTTTTTTCAAGATAATAAGTGTTCTGGTTTCTATTCCAGAACCGAAAGTATGTTTATAACTAAATTTCAGCAAAATCAGTTTAGCCGTTTCGGAGTGAAGAGAGGACAAACGCACAAACTTTCGCATTTTATAATATTAGTAAGATTTTTTTCAGTGGAATGAGGAGGTATATTTCATTTCTGAAAATAATACTATCCAAATGTTAATAGTAGCGTGGCTCGATATAACATTTATTTTTTGTAAGTTAAAACTTATTTTGTTTTAACAATAAACTGATTGCCAACCAAATAAAAAGATATCCAAAACCGTTTTACACTGAGTGGTACTAACTCTACATACAAACTAACACGTGCACAAAACATTTATAATATTAGTAGGAGAGGATTTACGAGTAAAATTATTGTACGTAGTGTTCATAATTTTTGACTAGGTACTCTGACTAAATTCGCAGTCTGACTAAACTACCAGTAAAATAAGACTAACAAGATGTTTTACTTCAGCGTCCTACCCACAGGTCTTACGACAGCAGACATTTTAAAAGACCCTTCTTTACCAAAAGAAGAAAACAAAGTAACTCAAACGGAGCTATCTCCCAATGTCTTTTTGTCGCCATTTACAAAGACGATAGGTAATATCATTAAATTAGCAACAATGCTAATATATTTCAGCTTTTGCGAACATTAAAGCTGAAACCTCTAATTTATGTAAACAGTCCCTAACAAAACCGTCCAGCAAGCGAGGACCCCCCACTTTTCATCGTTACTTTAAACGTTGTGATAAATTCTTCAGTGACTGTAAAATGGCAGGGGTTTTGGTAAAATGGTCGGTGTTGCCGCAGACGCATCAATTTAGGTGGTTCTGGGAAACTTCAACGTATTCTCGGTGAAGAGAAATCTAAAATGCTTATCCTGTGTTGTGTTAGGATCTCTGAAGAGGTCTTGAGATATTCTACTAATTTTAGTAATGCGAATGTTTGAGCGCGTGTGTTTGTCAGTGTTGCCATGCCTTTGTAACGGATGAATGGATTTTGTTGGAATTTAATATGAAAATTGATATTTGTGTAATTTATGTACTTGCTACTAATCTGGGTGTTTATAGGTCCTGATCTCTAGATACATGGATGTGATTGTTGCTTATTATTCTCACATAGTATTTTGAAGCGCACGCCATGTTATCGTGTCTTCTACGATGCAACAAACTTTGCCAGATATTCATCCGCGTAGTGGCCAAACATTATTGTGTTCCAGTTTGAAGGGCACTGTTTCCAGCGACATAACTGGGCGTATGAGACTTTATGACCGATGTCTCAGGGTGACGAGTGCTGCGCAAGATTATGTAATGTAAGGTTTTGGATGGCACCGTTACTGTTATGGGCAGGCGTGGCACACAGTCAAATAAAAAAAAACTGAGCCAGTCCTAACTTTTCAACATTTTCGAATAATCTCGTCACTCGCGCCTACGCAAGATTAAGTACAAAAGCAATGTTGTCTCAGCGCCATTCTTCACGGGAATCATGGAATTTCCCCGAGGAATCGTTCGTTTGAAAACAACAAATTCTCATCATTTTTTCAGTTCAGAATTTGAGCCATCAATTTCACTTGATGTCTGCGCTTTATTGTCCGTAAAAAGTGGCCTTGTAAAGTTTACGGTAACGCAAAAACGGGTTTATGACGTTTCCTCCTGTGGTAGATAAAGGTATTGTAACTAAATAAAAAAAACAGCCGACTTACAAACGAAAAATCTAAATTGGTTCATAATTTTGGGAGCTACGATGCCACAGACAGACACACACACAGACACGTCAAACTTATAACACTCCGTCGTTTTTGCGTCAGGGGTTAAAAATAGGCTTTCAAAAGCGAAAAGTAAATTAATATAATTATTAAAAGCGCTACTACGGTTGGCGTGATATTGAGTTATTCGTCCATTTGCCGCGCACATACTTAATGCAAATTTAAGACAAGACAAGACAAGGTCAGAACTGGACTAAATTAAATTGGGACCACATGGGAAGCACCAGATTTCAATTAAAAAAAGAATCATCAACATCGGTTCACCCAGTCGAAAGTTCTGAAGTAACTTAAAAAAAAAAGAAAAAAAAGCATATGTTTTTTATTCTTTGCGGATGAATATCAAAGATGTGGTACTTCCCCAGGCAGACTCTTGCAGAAGAGGCCTCCCACTACATGTCCCTGGTTTACCAAAAGCAAACGTATTCCGGTTAGTAATTTGATCAGATCATAGAGCCGTGGCGATGGCAATACAAACAAGTGCTCTGCAAATGTTTGCCACCCTTTTGACGCATTACATACACCCTTCGCACCCTAAAAGGGTTCGCCATATCCCTAGGACTAAGTACTTACCAATTCGAAAGCTTGGGATGGTATGGCAGTTAGGTTAAGCAAGAGTTAATTTTGATTTAATGAAGATTATATGAATAAATAAAATAATATATCCTGATAACAGTTTCATCAACTTATTTACTAGGTACCTATAATTTTATTTATTTATTTTATTTTATTTTATCGTATTGCCGCTTACAGCCATAATTACAAAGAAGTTGACATAAAAAAGTAAGAAAAGACATTTATAATTATATTACAACTAGCGGTACCCTGCCACGCTTCGCTGTGGCACATTCGCACATTCGCTGATATGTCACTGATGAAAAAAATAGATAAAAACAATCCTTGATGCGGATTATATATCATGATAGAATTTCGGCTCGATCGGTGCAGAACTTTTTGAGTTTTCGAAGCGTACACAAACCAACATAACATTTTTATATATATATAGATATAATTATTTAGTGTGCTCACAAAATTAAGTGATATCGCGTAATATAATATCTAAAATAAAAAGAGTCTTTCTATAAATATAGCGTCAAAAAAAACGATGATAAAGGTACGTCGAACCCAAACCCCAACTATAATTTTCTTATCTACGAAATCAGATAAACTACGACGACCATAATCCCATAAACACCAAGAATCGGCGCCTTCCTTGTGATTCACACAAATATTTGCCCTGCGCGGGAACCAAACCCGCAACCACAGGCTCCGCAGTGAGCTCATCACCCACTAACCCCACAAAGGTCGTCATGGGACTGAACCTTCCATTATCGGCAGACAAAAGGATTTAACAAGTGGTCAAAAACCAAATAGCCACTATTAAATTGTACAAAATGATCGACAAAAACCCCCCTTTGTCCCATAACGCTCTACATTATAATTAAATGTGTATGAAAGCGCAGAAACGGCGCTTTGCTACTAAATTATGCGCGCAAGAGCCCTTTGTGATAACGAGTGATGGATAATGAGGTGGAAAAGTTGGTGCTCGCTCTCGGACTACAGTCATAGTGGAAATATAGAAGTAAGTCATCTCCATAGAACAGTTAAAGATTCCCATAATATTGTCCCAGTGTGCGTAGACATACAAGCTACTTTTGAACAGTCGGCCTCAGAAGTAGCTAAACATAATTATCAAAATTTCCATTTTAATATTACACACATAAATAATTATATATCTTTATATATAAAAATGTTATGTTGGTTTGTGTACGCTTCAAAAACTCAAAAAGTTCTGCACCCATTGAGCTGAAATTTTAGCATGCTATATAATCCGCCTCAAGGATTGTTTTTATCTATTTTTTTCATCAGTGACATATCAGCGAATGTGCCACAGCTAAGCGTGGCAGGGCACAGCTAGTTTTATATATATTATAGTGCATAAATTTTAATTTTTCCCTTGAAAAGGAAATTAATATCAAGAAGAGCTTAGCTATTTTTTTTATATACTCGGTAAAAAATGAGGAATTGCCAAGTTCCAGTTTTATGTTTGTTTGTTTGCTTTGAATAGGCTTTGAAACTATTGGGGAGTAAATGTTAAGAAATAAACTGCCTCATTCAAATACTGTTCAGTCGTTTTGACGTGAAGATAGTAATTAACGCGGGTAAAACCGCGGGGCGCTGCTAGCATGATATAAAGATGATGACGTAGTACTGCATTAACATATTGCGAAAATTTTGAATGTCTTATGAATATAAAGGTAAAAAAAGGTAAAAGGTAAAGCTGAAGTTCTAATCCTGTTTTTATGTTTTTGCATAATGAGTTTGTGAACTTTTACGAGATATGGAAAAATCAATTTTGACTGAAAAAGTTTAGGGTTTTCACGTTGCTATTTGCAACGATGATTGCGGAAAATCACATTTTCCAATTTCATCCGTATCGAAGTTATAATAATACTAGCTGCGCCCCGCGGTTTCACCCGCGGAGTTCCCGTTTTCTATCCCCGAACATACTATCGGAATAAAAAGTACCCTATCACTCAATCCTGGTTATAAACTATCTGTGTTCCAAATTTCATTCGAATACGTTCAGTAGTTTTTGCGTGAAAGAGGAACAAACATCCATCCATCCATTCTCACAAACTTTCGCATTTATAATATTAGTAGGATCCTATTAGGTACAAGAACTCTAGTATCAGAAATACTAAAAAATCAGGATAATTATAAATAATCTTAGAAATGTATTTACTGACATCCGCAATCATGATCCAACCCCATTGCTGCTCTCTATCTTGTCCATCCAAAGGTTGTCTGGCAGAGATCGCTTCAAGCGATAAGACCGCCCATTGTACATATTATTAAGTTATGTTTTCTATCTGTGTGTATTTTATACAATTTGGTATCAATAAAGAGTTATCTATCTATCTATCTATGTGGCAAAGCTTGGTATCTTCCGGTGGCAACACGCCTTCTTATATTATCTATATAAAAGACAAGCTGCGCCCTGCGGTTTCACCCGCATAATTCAACTTTTCCCACAATAACTTTCTTAAAAGATATATTTACCCCGTTTTTGCCACATTCTTCATTGATGCTCTGCTCTTAATGGTCGTTGCGTGATGTTATATAGCCTATAACTTCCTCGATAAATGGACTATTCAACATAAAAAGAATTGTTCAATTCGGACCAGTAGTTCCTGAGATCCTAGCGTTCAAACAAACAAACAAACTCTTCAGCTTTATATATTAATATAGATGCGAAAGTTTGTGTGTATGGATGTATGTTTGTTACTCTTTCACACTAAAACTACTGAACGTATTTGAATGAAATTTGGCACATAGATAGTTTATTACCTGGATTAGCATATTGGATACTTTTTATTCCGGGAAAAGGAACGGTTCCTGTGGGATAATACTCAACGCGGGTGACCCCGCGGGGCGCAGCTAGCACTTACATATTCTAGTTTTCGGCATCGTAACCTCGAATAACAACTGCGTTTAAAGTTCCACTGTATACCGTGTACAAAGCCACGTAAGTAAGTCTCGGCAAGTTCGGCACCGAACAAAGTCGTGGATCTGAACAATACATTGATTGATGGCTTTTGTAATAATATCTTTGACGAGAGTGACACTATCATTGCTTAATTTTTTACCCTGTAGTTTCTTTCATACATTTAGCGCTAGTTCAGACATGCGGGAACCGCGCGTTTACAAATCGCGCTGTTTGAACTCGCAAAATTGTGATGCTATTCAGACACCGGCGGTTATTACGCGATTTTCGTGCGGGGATAACGTCAGTTTGAAAATGGAGGTCGACGAAGAAGTGTGTTTACTGTGGTTGCTCCTTAAAAAAAGAAAAGAAAAAGGCGGTATTGGGTGCATCCAATATTAAGTGACCGACTAGTACATGCTAACCGCGCGGTATCCGCAACGCAACTGAACGCGAAGTAAAGACTCCATAGTAATAGAAACGCGCGGGAGCAGCGCGATTCTATTTTCTGGCGGTTGGGTTGCGGTAACCGCGCGGTTATGTCTGAACGATTACTAACTAACTCATATAAATAAGACCCGCGCGATTTCCATGCGATTCTATAATCGCGCGGTTCCCGCCGTGTCTGAACTAGCGCTTACTGATACAGTATTGCGGTGGTGCTTAGAACTGCCCTGTTTCGTAGTGGCTTATGTTATTTTAATCTAAATGCAAGCTTTATGTAAATTTTACATCGTGTGCTGCTAGACTTAAATAGCATTAAATTAACCTGAATATACCGACCTTTGCACGGAACCTACTGTAAGTAGAAACTACTGGACCATGAGTTCAGTACTGAACATACATCCTTCTATAATTCAGCCAACTACTTCTAGAAAGAAAAGAAGAAGAAAAAAGAAAAAAAGAAGCTACAGAAATCAACATTGAACTGTAATTTTTTACTTTCGTGTTGAGTTAGCGGATGGATTGCAGAAACCTCTACACACTTACAATTTCGATTCCAATGACATTTCGCCGGTCACAGGCATAGTTTATGTAATAAATATAATTCACCTTTCAAACTAAAAAAAAAAAAACAAAATCCGAATCGGTTCATCAGCTTGGGAGCTGCGATGCCACACACACACACACACACGCACGCACGCACGCACGCACGCACGCACGCACACATACGTCAAACTTATAACACCTCGTCTTCTTTGCGTCGGGAGTTAAAAAATAAAATAATAAATAACTTTTTATTAGTGGTAACTAAGAAAACAGCTTCCATACACTCACCCAGATTGATGTGGTTACGGGTATTGGGTAACATAGTGATGGATTTTCCATTCCACTTAGACGTAATTTCTTGTTCACAGGCGGCGCAAACTTCGTAAACCCGTACACGAGCGACGACCGGACCGACCTCAGCCAAGTATGGGTGGACATCCCTACCACCTTGGTAGCCCTGGGGGGAGACGTCCACATCCAAGTCAACGGGGCCATCGGGCCCGGCTTAAAGGTCCGCCTCGCCAGAGAAGACGATGATGGTCGGGGCCTGTTAGCCACCATGCCCCTAGCCCTAGACGCTGAGAGCAAGGTCACGCTACCCTGTGGATACTTCTCCCGAGGAGGCACCTATTATTTGGAACTCATCGCCGAAAAAGACACCTTCTTGTCGGATTACGACAACAACACCGACACTTTTGACGATTTTGCTAAACGTGAAGTGAATGAACGCAGAGTGTCAGAAAGTGCTAGAGTGAAGCGGGACGAGGGTAGTATTATGGAGACTGGTGACAGTGTAGTGAAGTCGTGGAAGTTCGACGTGCTCTGGCCGTCAGCTAACTTGGACGTGACTCCGGAGCAGATCGCCACCTACCCCGAGAGGCAGGTGACGGCTATCCTGGATTTCCCGAGGGTGGTGTGCACCCCAGTGGAGTCCAGTGCGGACTTCTGGTTGGAACTGCTGTACTGTGGACATTCCAGTGGCGGCGCTGTTTTGTGTGATGGAAAGAACACGAGTTCACATGCGCACGTGCTGTATTCTGAACAGGTAATGTCAGGTTCTACGATTTTCCAAAGCAATTATTGAAGATTATTGAACCATTCAGCATCCTGCATTTAATTCACTCGAAAACGGCTTAACAATCCGATTTTGATAGTTTTCTGATCGGATGTCATAAATAGGAAAAGATATACGTAATATGTCCGACAAGGCTATTGCTACCAAAAAAAAAAAATAGCCGTTAATTATGACCAAACAAAGCGTCATACATCCAGTTGTAATTACATTTGGAAGCTTAAAATACTGATTTTTACTCTGCCACACCTTTAAAACATAGTTAGAAATTATAATAGGTACATAGACTAGACACTAAAATAAAAAAAAGGTTAATTATAGTTTAAAAATTAATAAAACACGCGTTTTTTAAATTTTTGTATTGTCATCGGTCTTGAAATTGGTGAAATTTACGTTCAAAGATACTTATATGGACAGATACATCCAGGTGAACACTTAAATTGATAACCTATACAGGTACTTGTTCACTCGTAGGTAGTTCAAATCATTGCCTAATACAAAACCTAATGAACATAATATTTTACGACTTCTGCCGTTAGCCGGAGCAAGGAAGATGGTTCTGCATACACACCATTTGTTTATTCAGGTAAATGAGATTCCCGATTTATGAACGCTATAAAGAAAACTATCAGAGCCTCGTGAAGAAATCGAGTGTTACGATGGTATTTTTATCCGAATGCTCAGAAGGAGGGTTATGTTTTTCGTATGTATTTATGCTCCTTTGGCACGTCCTATCATTTCATTCGTTATAATCATGAAAATAACGTAGACTATAATATTAAAGCTTCAAAAATGGCGTCTCTAGGCAGCCATATTGGATTTCTAATTTTTAATTAATAGCAAAACCTGTCGACGCTGTCGAAAGAGGTATAATTATAAAGGTATTTTAAAAAAAACACACCAAGCATTATACCTAAATACAGACCTATAAGTTTCTTTGATCAACCTAAACTATTTCAAAAGATTTTTATTATTTTTGGTATTCCTATAGAATAGATACTTTAGTTTAGACCTTAGAATAACATTAAAGGCAATTTTCATCAACGGGTGAAGCTGCGAAACGCCGCTAGTATGTTCATTAGGTCGTATTAAGATACGACCTAATGAACATCAAGCGGCATTTCGCAGCTTCGTCAGGGTAGGACTAAGATCCTACCCTGACGGTCAGTACCGACGTCAATAGTCGGTAGCTATCGCTATGAACACAGTGCGTGCCTTTAAAAACGCATTTACCGCGTCCGCACGGTTTTCATAGCTACTGAAGACCGACGCCAGTACTGACTCTTAGGATAAGAATAAATACGGCCCTATTATTTCTGCCTACAGATGCACGGGTTCCCCGGGCGGCGCACCATGACGCTTCGCTGCGAGCTGTTCGGCCAGGCCGGGGACTACGCCCTGACGCTGCGGCCGGCCGCCGCTGCTGGCCCCCAGGACCTCGCCACTGCCTTTGTAAAGGTAAAGTATTTAATATGTTGTATTTTCTCTTTGTAATTTTATTTTGCAAAGAGATTTATTATTGTATATTTTTTTAAATTGACAAGTAAGGCGTAATTGATAAGCATAATTGGGTATGTCAGTCCCTTAAGTGTGTTAATACACAGTTTTCTGCTTTTTCACTTGAATATATTTTCCATATAATTTGTCACGGTGGAAAGAATATGAATGTTAATTTTGATCGTGTATACTCGTATTACAGTGTTTCGTTTATATTAATATTATGGTATAGCACTTTTCTCGATAAAAAAAAATACAGAATAAGTAAACCTCACGGAAAAAAATCCAACATAAATATCTCTTAAATTTACAGAATAATATTATTGTTATTGATATAACTTGTAGAACATAATAATGAAAAATAAAGTGAATAAATATGTTTTATTATTTTAAACCTTACTATACAAATAAATAAAATTGAATAATTAATATTCAAACAACCGATTTTTACTACATGTACACTGACTTGTATAATGTACGTATGAATCATACGGTACATATACCAAAATAACATTTTATACATATTTTATCTGTCTGTCTGTGTGTTTGTTCCGGCTAATCCCTGGAATGGCTGGACCGATTAAGACGGGACTTTCACTGGCAGATAGCTGATGTAAAAAGGAGTAACTTAGGCTACTTCTATTTTAGAAAAAATCTAAAATTGTTAAATTCCACGCGGACGAAGTCGCGGGCACAGCTAGTTCAATAATAAAAATCCACTAAGATAATATCGCTTCCATAAAAAGTCGCCAAACAATGATAACAGACTCAAACGAAAGAACCCTCAACTTTTATGTAAATTGTTCCCTCAAGGAAGTTTGCAAATAATGCTCAGTAAAATAAAATTTTCCTCAAGTTCGGACCGCAGAAATATGCAACACGAATATAAAAATAAAAGGCAAGTGAATCACTTATAGGAAGTAATACGAAATTGAGGAAGAAGGAAAATAATATTTCGAGATAAAACGGTTGTCTGAAATGTCATACTTTCTTGATTTTGGTATCTTTGTTTAACATACTTAAATAAATAATCGTTTACTGAAAATATTTTATAGCACAGCGTAACCTTAACCCGCATTTAAGCCACGCTTTCGGTGACTTAAATAGCCCTTTTTATATGGAAAAGCGTGACTTAAATGCGAGTTTATATCATAAGTGCCATAACATAAAATAGTATGCGATACTAGTGACATTCACGCCGTACAATAATAGGCTAATTAAGTCACAAGTATCGTATATTATTTTGTTAGTGCGGGGTTGTCGAAGACGTTCAACATATCTTGATGGAGTGTGTGCGGAATGACACCTATAGAAAAATGTGGTTTTATCGAGACTGTATACTTGATGTTGGATATTGTAACAGTATTCTTGCATTCCCGATGTCAGATCAGGCAATAAAATTGTATAGATTAGTAGATTTAGCATTAAGCTAAATATTTGTATATATGTGTTACTGTTCAAATTTTGTCTCACTGGGCGATGTGGTCGCTAAGCGACAAAGCCCATTCTATAAATTAAAAAAATAAAATAAAAATATTTTGTTAATTACTTAAAAATTAATTTAATTTAACTTAACTTTTAATTTTAATAACTATGTATTATAGTTACAAACAATTAACAACAAATACCGAAAATGTAGCCAAATAAATCATCAGGATTAACAGTAACTATTACCTCAAATTATTTTAGCATTTCAACTCCAACTTTTTTAAGTGGCTTCTGTGAAGGAAGAACCACAATTAAACCAATGTTGAGTATGAAGATAAGACTGGTAAACGAAGGAATTTTCCCGGTACATAGCTACCAATATTCCACATAGAAATCACTAAGAAATTTCCATATAATTACGTTGGCTGCTGAATACACAAACGTTAGAATTTTTATAACTTTACGGCAAGCGAAAACACTGTATTGTCAATTTCGTCACTGCAGTTGTGTGCGCCCGCACTGCTGATTGAGTTTAGTTACGACACAACGCCAGTTAACCCACACGTTGCGTGAAGATTCGTAAAAGTGCCAAAATATATAAAACGGTTAAGCAGTGAACGTGTTAAACCAAATTTGGATGAATAAACATGTCCTACGTATATCGGCTTATCATCGATATAAAACCTACAGCAGTCCTATACCTCAAGATCGGGCGAAAGCCCAAAGTTTTCTTGAGTTTTCAACTTTCCTTGACCAACGGAACTGGCATTTGAACAACACTCCAGTGAATAAACTTACCTCGCCAAGCGAAACAAGGCTTTTACGGTGATTTCTACAAGCCAATTTCCTTTATTACGAATCTATCTCGCCCACCTCATAAAATATTCTCGAAGGCATTTACTCGAGCCCATAAATCTCAATAAATAGACGTACCTTTCCTCGAGTGAGGAGTTTTGTGAGAATTAAACACGATTCCGATATTCTGGGTGAGTGGACGATGAAATATGAAGTAATCTTGATAGGGATGCGACGAGTGATCGATTACTTACCGATGTATTTATCGAAATACTTTTTTTAGGTAGTGTCTTTCTGTGTGTTTACCTTGTATTAATGAAGTTTCAGATTAAAATAATCAAATTTATAACGAGATCCAACGAGAATAATTCTTAGAACTATTAATCCGACTTCAAATGGACATACTAATAAAAACCAAACAACTGAACCTATTATTTTGATGAAATTTTTATGGCACTAATCAGAAAGTATATTCTTACAAAAAAAAAGAATTTTCCAAATGTGTTAATAAATGACGGAGCATAAAATACAACCAATTTAAGAATCTTTTCCTCTTTTGAAGTCGGTTAGAAATAAAACTAACTACTGGAAAACCACTAGAAACTGTCGGACATGGGAAACTGTCTTGTAATATCTATGTTAAGAAAATACTTACAGTAGTGAATGAAGACACGAGAAAGATTCTTAAATATTACACTAGTATTTAGATATACGTCATGATTTATCGACCAACATAAAGTCAGCAAGATGTGCTCTTATTCTGAGTAACCTGCGCTAAAAATATTTATCGAAGTTTATAAGGAACTCCCTCGAGGTACGCCTCAGCGGATATTGTTTATGGAAATTTTTAATAAATCGGAGTACGTTTAGAATGTAGGAGGAAACGGAGCGATATCGACGGTTTACCGATGTGCGCTCGATTAGGGAAATTTTGTGAGGTTGGAGTATTTTTTGTTTATCTATCTATTTATTCAAGTGAGCCAAGAGGCTCAATGACATCAATACGCTAGTGGAGGCAAGGCTGCAGAGCCTTGAGCATCGACGCAGAGTTGCCAGCCTATCGGTCTTTTATCGGATACATTTCGGGGAGTGTGCGACGGAATTGCACAATTTGATTCCACCAAGCCCATTCCACCATCGAACAACCAGACGTACGGCGATGCCCCTCGGCTACACGGTGGACATTCCACCTCCAGTGGAACTCCGTGCCTGAGTCTGTGTTAAAATCACTAAACTCATACAAACTAAAACATAAAAAATAAACTTTTTTTTTATTCAGGCTGACTGGTCGGAACAGTTCGTGCTCAACGTCCACGGTGGCTCAGTGTTCCCGTGTGGTGATGGAGTGAAGGTGCTGTTCCAATACCCGGAGTGTGTGCTGGAAGGAGCTGATAGAGTGAGGGTCTTCGGCAGAGACAACGACAGGCTGAGATATGTCGCTGAGAGGAGGGTGCGGAGGTAAGTTACTATTTTTAGGGTTCCATACCTCAAAAGAAATAAGGAACCCTTAAATTATCACTTTCTTTTTCGTCTGATTGTCTGTCTGTCTGTCTGGCATTGGTGCAATAACAGTATCTATGAACCGAACGTCAAATTTAAGTTTGCCCTTTAACCCAGTTTGTCTTTTAGTTCGAGCAATAATGATGGATGCTTTCTTTAGACCTACAAGTTTGTACGGAACCCTAGGTGCGCGAGTCTTGGGCAGTTTTTTTATATTAATAAGTAACGAAATGAGGCAGGACGTAATGATGGTAAGCGCCAAGCCTACCAGTAACATTGCAACGCCCCCAGACCTTGGCATTGGTAAATTTTGAAATGCAAACCACCCGTTACCCAGAGACAATAGACGGCTCTTAAGTCTCATATACCCAGGAATATCTATGGAAACAGTTCCAGTTAAAAACAAAACAGTGATGTTAGCACACTACTGCTTGACGGAATACCTAGCAAAAGTGTAGTGTTTCCCCAGGGAGAGTGTTGCAGAAGAGATTTACCACCTAGGTTGTTCCCTAATACCTACTCTCTGCCCAGGATAATAACAGTAGACCAAGAGGTGATGCTGTACACGTGACCTATATGAGGGTTTTTGATGCAATCAGTATTTCAATGCCTACAATCATTTAGCCCATGAAATTTTCAAATTTGACCACAGGATCACTCCGATCGTACAGTTGGCACTCAGTTTTACTGCCGCAGTTGGCTCACTCTCAAAGCGAGACACTTCAGTTTTATAAACACTGCGTTCACTACATTTCCAAACGCCAAGTGACAACGCCAGCGTTGTAAAAATACTTCAATTTTCCCCTACGTTCCTGCCCGCATCAGCTGTTCCTAGTAATCGTGGAGCGCGTGCAATTTCCGGACGCTAACTAAGGACTACTTACGAAAAATTGGACAGCCTTTTGCAGAGTGTTTTCCTTGTATTTATTTTGGGGAGAAGTAATGCAAATAAATGATGTGTAAAATGAGCAATATAATAGTACAATAGCTGTAGTTTTACGAGGACCAATTTGGAGTTAAAACGGAAAAGAAGAGAGGGGACAATTTCTCCATGGTAAATTTTTTTCAAGTTTATGGGCTAACTTTTGTCCCCTGTCTCACTTGGTGCTACGTGACAGTGTCGTTGAAGGTGGTAGACATGCTAAGTCTAGAATAGGACTGGCTTGGTCAGAGATTAAGAAACTTTAAGCAATATTATTAAGTAAAAGGAATAAAGTAAAGGAAGTAAGTAGGAGGAAGCGGTGGTAGCCTAGTGGGAGAACGTCCGCCTTCCAATCAGAAGGTCGTGAGTTCAAATCCCAATGCGGGCACGTACCAATGTGTTTCTGTAAAACATATGTACGTAATTATCACTCGCTTTTCGGTGAAGGAAAACATCGCGAGGAAACCCACATACTTACCCGAGAATTATTTCGGAGGTAGGTATGTTATCCACCAATCCGGACTGGGCCCCCGTGGTGGATTATGGCCTAATCCTCCTCACGAAAGTGAGGGGAGACCCGTGCCCAGCAGTGGGACGTTATGGGTTGTTCATGATGAAAAGGAATCTATACTAAATTGGTAACTTGTCATTAGTTGTTCACCCTGTTTTGTTATTCAAGCCGTTCACAAAGCTTTCGATCCATTATGTAATTTATTAGCAAATAAACAACCCTAAAGAAAACTCGACCTATCTATCTTGTGGACCACACTTGAAATAATAAAACTCATGGGAAGCGTTCTGTTTCACTCACTCTCGTGTACGTTGTATTACTAGATGTAAATCGGAGATTTAATATTCCTTCCATAGCTTTAGTTATAGTTCTGTGGTTTTTATAGCTATACCGCATTTTATTGACATAAATAAATACCGTCGAAATAGGATACCCGATCGAATAACACTTCTCCCAAAGGTACGTGACAACTACTTTAGAAATAAACCTGCCTACGAAACGGCCTCATATCCAGTCCTTTAGTGTTATCACTCATTAAATTTTATTTAACCACTCTTATCATAATCCGGAGAGGGACGAAAGCGAAACTATCCCGATAATATACCGGATTTGTATTGCAAATGTTTTAGAACTAGAGATATAAAATGCTCTAACCATAGATATAAAGGAAATAGATAATGCAAGTTTGTGAAGTCACCTAGTCGTGAGAAACGTTTAGACATTGATAAAACATGATGACTGTTGTAGCGTAGATATTTTTGTGTTTTATTTTATATTCAGAATTCGAGATGATTTTTACAATCATCCAAGCGCTTCAGTGGCGTGTGATCAAACGAAGAATGTTCGTGAACTGTGAAACGTACCCATTTTCTGGTCGCTTTTCATAGCACATATTGTGTCAAATTGGACACTACGTTATTTAGGTAAGCCTTTGATTACGTCATGAGATTAAACCATCGACGTTTTTATGATTTTTTACACTCTCTCACTTTTAGCGATTATTTAGGAAACTTCATGAATATAATTAAATATACACAGAAGGAAATTATTTGTGATAGCTAACTAACTGCAGTCATGTATTGACGATCGACTTGCATCATCTATTCCTATGTATATCTGTGGCTGAAACGGTCTGTTGTCCTACACTTCTCTCTATTATCGAAATAATGTCTATAGTTAGATTTTATGCGCTCACATTCGCAGCTTCCTCGGTTTCGTAATGTCTAGGTGCCAAATGTTTGCTTTCTTCACCTTATAATATTTAAATTAAAGTACCAGTTTCATATTTGAAACGTTCGTTCAGTATTCCCAACGGTACCTACATTTTGGATACTGATATGCTAACTATGGGTATATCGCTTTGGTAGTCTTTTTCATTTTATCGATAAATACTTACCTACAGTTGTGTTATGTTGCTTATAATAAAGGTTTTGCGTAAATTTGTTAATTTGTAGGGTTTAAATATTTCGAGGACGAAGGCTGTGTCGGTAATATTTGCATGCCTATTTTTATTAGTAGGTATTTTGACTTTATATTAATTCATAACATCGTCAGATGATTTTGAAACATTAATTCTGAATATTATTAATACATTATTTATTTTTATTTTGAGGGGGTATATACCTTTGTCCTATCCCTCTATCCCTCTATATCCCTCCGTCGCAGGGGTGACGGAGGGGGCTATCTAGGAGTTGAACCTACTAAATCCCCCAGCAGTCCTCCGCCGAGGTGGGGCAAGATGGGGTCGCGCTAGCAATCACCATCTTGCCCCAGCAGTAGGCCCGGGTGGTATCCGGACTCCTACTCCTGTGGTGGGTGACCTGGCTCACCAAAGCCCCAGCTAATACTTGCCCTGTCATCGTACAAAGAAATAGACCTGAAAATTAATTCCGAATGTAACAAAGCCTTGCCAAAAGCTTACGGTTACAATTACGGTATTTGTACGGCTACTAATTACTAACCATATAAATGGTACAAGTAACAAAATGTATTTTGATCTTCTACTATAACATTTCGACAATTCAGCGCATTGCCTTGTGCTTACACCCCGTTAGTGCACACGCATAATCATTTTAACAATGCATTCCCGAGCGGTGAAACATTTAATTCTAACTTTAATTTTATACTGCACGTTGATATTCTACTTGTTTCCAATAAAATGTTTACATTAACTATGTAAATTACATCAGGGATTGCAGGTCTGCATAGCACACACCTCTAATTGGTGGTTGCAATAACAGCGTTTGAAAATTTGTGCCGCTTCATACTTTATACTTTTCTGCAACAAGTGTATTTTTTACAACCAGTTATAGAGTAACTGCCAGCTAGCACCCAGCTATGAAACCGTGACTGCATTACAGTTGGCCTAATATAAGGTTTAACGAGGCTAACTTTCGTTGATGGCGTAAAGGTACAATGAATATAGCGCCGGGATAACGAACGGGCCTGTTTATTTGAATGAGGGATATTATACATATCTAGCTGTGCCCTGCCACGCTTCGCTGTGGCACATTCGCACATTCGCTGATATGTCACTGATGAAAAAAATAGATAAAAACAATCCTTGATGCGGATTATATATCATGCTAAAATTTCAGCTCGATCGGTGCAGAACTTTTTGAGTTTTTGAAGCATACACAAACCAACATAACATTTTTATATATATAGATTACTTAGAGAAAAATAAATTAAATATAATATGATCTACTAAAGTAATGGCTCTAATGAGTAACTGATTATGGTTTGAGATGAAAAAGGAAATTTCCCTTTCAAGTGTCGATTTATGATTGATCTCGCACAGGAAAAGGAAACTCTTCGGGAGTAATGACAGCTATGGTAGCCTAGTGGGAGAACGTCCGCCTTCCAAGGAGAAGGACTCGAGTTCAAATCCCAGTGTTTCTGTAAAAGCATAATATGTACGTAATTATCACTCGCTTTTCGGTGAAGGAAAACGAACATACCTACCCGTGAATTATTTCGGAGGTAGGTATGTTATCCACTAATCCGGACCGGGCCCCCGTGGTGGATTATGGCCTAATCCTCCCCACGAAAGTGAGAAGAGACCCGTGCCCAGCAGTGGGACGATATGGGATGATGATGATGTGCGTTGCGCCTACATTAAACCACAATATTGAATTTGTCCGCCTCAATGCCTCATTACTAGTCCGCAGAATATAATGATAATAAAATGTTAGGGCATTTAAATAGATATCATGTAAGCAATTACATGTTAAAGCGCAGTGGTTTATTGGGTTAGCAAATTTGTCAATTAGCTTGTGGTTAATCAACAATTATATGATGAGATTCGATATGCAATGTTGATTAGGTCGAATCGTGGTTGAATGCGTAATTTGAAATAGGTACCTAGTAGCCAATATGGTTGCGCTTTTGATTATTAACGATTATTCTATGCAATGGCAGGCGAACGGCGAAATTGCTGGGCATATGAGGCTAGAGCCGTCAGGATAACGAGCGCAGTGCAGTGCCGCGCAAGATTATGCAATGCAAAGTTCTGGGTGGCACTGTAACTGTGATGGGCAGGCGTAGCGCTTACCATCGGGTGACGCCTTACACGTCTCGTCACTCAGTCGGCATTGCACTGCGCTTGTCACTATGAGACATCTGCTCTTCGAGTATAGTTACGTATGCCCAGTAATTTTGCTGAAAACAGTACCCTTCAAACCAGAACACAGTTATGTTTTCACACGACTGCTTGGCGCATGAATATCTGGCAAAGGGTTGGTATTTCTCCAGGCAGTCGCTTGCAGAAGAGGCCTAGCACTTCTATGATTAACAGTGACCCATCTAAAGTGCAGCCACTGGAGACGTTGTTAACTTTGGTGCATGATAGATTCCGTACTCAAGCTAGTTTTATAATTTAGTGGTCAAATTATGCCATTTTACTAAACTGCATACTACGATTACTACTATTAACTCTACTAATATTATAAACTAGCTGCGCCCCGCGGTTTCACCCGCATAATTCAACTTTTCCCACAATAGCTCTCTTAAAAGCAATATATTTTCCCCGTTTTTTGCCACATTCTTCATTGATGCTCCGCTCCTATTGGTCGTAGCGTGATGTTATATAGCCTATAACCTTCCTAAATAAATGGATTATTCAATACAAAAAGAATTTTTCATTTCGGACCAGTAGTTTCTGAGATCCTAGCGTTCAAACAAACAATCTCTTCAACTTTATATATTAGTATAGATGCGAAAGTTTGTGTGTATGGATGTATGTTTGTTACTCTTTCACACAAAAACTACTGAACGTATTTGGATGAAATTTGGCACATAGATAGTTTATTACCTGGATTAGCATATTGGATACTTTTTATTCCGGGAAAAGGAACGGTTCCTGTGGGATAATACTCAACGCGGGTGACCCCGCGGGGCGCAGCTAGCACTTACATATTCTAGTTTTCGGCATCGTAACCTCGAATAACAACTGCGTTTAAAGTCCCACTGTATACCGTGTACAAAGCCACGTAAGTAAGTCTCGGCAAGTTCGGCACCAAGGGTCGCTGGGCCGCTATAAAACTTAGCTGCCATCTGTTTGCGACATAGTTGGAGCTAGGGATGTAGCGGTTGGTTTGTCCGGATAGGCTGGATGTGGATTGTCAGGCCAATTATCACCGAATTAAAAAAAAAAGTTTAAAAAAGGCGGACGTTCTCAATCTGACTGTATTTTTTTTTGTATGTTTGTTACGCGATTACTCCGCTAATTGTGAATAGATTTTGATAATCTTTTTTTGGTTAATAGGTACATTAGAATAAATAGATACTCAACTTTTAGAATAGAAAGAATAGAATAGAAAACTCTTTATTTTATCAACTTTTGCTAAGAAAATAGGCGATACAGCAGGGTATTTAGCCATTTGGGGCCAGACGGGGCCAGATGAGCAAAGTCCTACAATAATGCCAATTTTAACTGCACCTCCAGGATGACTGGTAGATAATTCTACTTACCATTAAGTCCTCCTTATACCTACATGTTATTTGTGTGCTAAAGTATAAATAAAAAAATAATTGAAAACGCTTCCGCGCAGTTGCCGGTTAATCCTATCCGGCCATCTACTTAGCCGGATGCAGAAACGACGATACATTTTCCTCATCTCTAGTTGAGACCCCTACTCGAAACTCGTATTCAGACTTAATCCTTGACATTACGTGTAAACTCTGTCCCGTAGTTTACACTATCTAAACTCACAGTAATGCTAAAACTTATACTTAAATTGCCGAAGTTAGGATCAGCTTCAATTTTAATCCTCAAGGACTTAACTGTCCATTTTAAACAAGTAAAATACCAAAATGAAAGCTTTATCAAGTTCCTAGCGTTGAAAAAGCAATAAAATTCAGTGTGGCTAAACCATGCGAACGAGAATTATTTTGGAGGTTTGTTGTCTACCAATGCGGACCGGGCTCCCGTGGTGAATGATGGCCTAGTATCCCTATATGGTCCCACTGCTGATCACGCGCTTTCCCTCACTTTTGTGAGGAGGATTGGTCTATAATCCACCGTATCTACCTCCGTAATAATTCTCGGGTCTCACTTCATTGACGATTAAACTACGATCAACCACGGGACCCGATTGGTGGATCACATACGGGGATCCGAAATTATCCTCGGGCTTGTGGATTTCCTCACCATGTTTTTCTTTCTTTCCTTCACCAAAAAGCGAGTAAAAATCAAATACATATGCTGTACAAGAAACTCACTAGGACGTGCCTCCATTTGAACTCTTTACTCTCGCCTTGGGACGTTCTCCCACTAGGCTATCACCGCTTAAATCACCGATATGAATCAATGAATATAGCGTTTTCGACCCCCGATGCGATCCCGAGGCGAGTTTATATAAGTTTAACGTATGTATCTGTCAGTGCGTCTGTCTGTGATATCGTAACTCCTAAACCGACGGACCGATCTTGTTTCTTTTTTTTTGTTTCAAAGTTGACTTGAGCGTGGCTATGATTCCTATGAAGCGGTTTTGGCGATTTTTTTCATGAAGTTTCTTTCTTCCAATAGAGGTCAGCACACGGCTTCGTTCGACTGTCGGCTGTTCAGCGAGCGGTACCCCGAGTACTGCTTCGTGTATGTCTCCCAGGCAGTCACCGGGGCAGTGGCCGACGTGAGGATGGACTGCCTGCCTACACTAGCGACCACAGGTATCACCAGAACTCAAAACTCAAATCATCATCATTATCAACCCATAACGGCCCACTGCTGAGCACGGGTCTCCCCTCACTTTCGTGAGGAGGGTTAGGCCATAATCCACCACGGGTTGCCAGATCCGGATTGGTGGATCACCTACCTACCTCTGATATAATTCTCGGGTAGGTATGTGGGTTTCCTCACGATGTTTTACTTCACCGAAAAGGGAGTGATAATAATAATAAACAAAAATAAATAATTTATCTATCTAGAACTGTGGGCCAACGTCATCACGAGCTGGACGCCACATAATCGGAATTAATTGGTCTTGTTGTCTATGTCCAGCTGGTGGAGCTGGCGGATGGGGCGAATGGTCTCCCTGGTCAGCTTGCCCCGCGCCCCAGCACTGTTCCACCAGGACTCGGAGCCGGCACCGGTTCTGTGATTCGCCGCCACCAGCATACGGCGCCAAGTACTGCGAGGTAAGTTCTTTTAAGGCTCTCATCAGTTAAGTGGTGAATTAACTTATGAAACTGGATGCGCTAAATCCTTACTATCGTTTGGATGGGTATTACTTAATGGTTAACTTACAACTTAATTGGTAAATATCCGTCCAAACTATGATAAGGACTTAACTCGTCCGATTGACCGGTCGGTCCACCAAAATAGTTTTGTTTCTGGAATGGTGGCTCGTTATATAAAGCATTTTTTTTTGTATTTTTACTTCTATTACACAAGCTACAAGGTATTAGATAGTATTTAAAAAAGTCAATCGTAAACAAAGCTTTTTCATACCGACACTTTGAGCTAAGTATAAACGGCGTAAAATAAAAAAATAAAAATAAAAAGTTCTACTTCCACTCTCGACCTATTTTATCCATTTATGAGTGAAAAATTATATTATTATTGTGAGACACTTACCTACGTATCAATTATTTTTATCGATGTACAAAGAAACGTACTAATTCCGATTCGCCTTATACAATTGGGCATAATGACCATAATGCTGGGTTCTGGCTGGTGCTATGACTGTTATGGGCAGTCGTAGTGCTTACTATCACGTCAACAACTTGCTCGTCTCGTAACTCACTCAAATAAAAAAAATACTTTTGTTATATATCATAAATTTATTTACACCTGAACTTTAAGCTACGTGTAATCTAAGCCATGAACACATGTTATGATTGTTATGCTCTAGTTACGCTTAATAATACAAGAACTTTTAGGTTATCTGTGCTAATACGATGTACACAGACCTATATTAAAACACTACGCCATTTTTTGTTATCATCAACCTCAGTCGGCCAGCATTAAACCTTGTTTGATTTCAATTTTCAATTTCCATACAAGGAGTTTGTCTTTGAATTCCGTTTCTATGGCACGCGTCGCTAAGTAACAGTTTTGTCGTTAAATTATCAGTATTCGCGCAGTCACGCGGTTGCAGCATATTTTTGATCATCTTTATTTTGAGACTCAGTAAAGAGCTGTTATATACCTTGGTTTGCAACACTGAAATAGTTTTTCAACATGGCACCTAAGAAAGATAATAAAAAAGCTGAGCTCGACAAGAAGATGGGCGGATTTACCGAGGTCGACAAAACCTTCCTCGACCTCCAACTAGCTGAGTGCAACAGGAAAGTGGCTCGCCTTCGCTTGGCTGTTGATGACTTCGAACAGAGAAACAACGACCTAACAAAAGCTTACAATAAATTAGACGAAGACAGAGCGGACATAATCGCTTATATAAAAAAACAACTCAATCTGAAGAACGAGGAAAACAATGAGCTTAAGGATAAAGTCAAGGGTCTCGAGGAAATACGAGAAATTGAAACTGCTCAATTCAAAGAAACAGTCACTGAACTCGAGAAAAATTTCACCATTATGAAAGATCTGCTTACTTCGGAAAACAAACTCCTTGCTGGCAAACTTAACACACTAGAAGAGTTTAGGGCAATAAGAGATGATTTGATGAGGAAGTTTGACAAACAAGAACAAGCATTTAAAGATCAAGAGCTTAAATACAAAAGAATTATCTACGATGCTGAAAAGAAATTCATCATTGGCAAAGACAAATTGAAAAAAGAAATGGAAGCAAAACTTTTGCAACTGGCTCAAGATTTTCAAGATGCGACGGAACTGAGAATCGCTGCTTCAACACATCGAGTAATAAGAGAAAACATTGCCATCAATAATGAGTTGGACAATATACTTGGGACACAAGCAAAATTAGCAGATCAGAACGAAAAGTACAAAGAAAGTGAGCGAGACGCACGAGTTGCAATGGAACTTGCAGAAGAAGAAAGGGACAAAGCTATCAATAAAAATGTTGTGCAATTAAAAGTGATAGACCAACTGACTACTGCTTTCCAAGAAGTTACTAAGGAAAGAGCTGAATATAAAAAGAGAACCTTTGATTTGGATTCCTTACAAGCAAAAATACAGAGACTTTCTAAGGAGAACGAAACTTTACACTTAAATTGTCGCATTTTAGAACAAAACTTACATGCTAGGTTGAGTGATCAAAACAAAACTATTGTTGAAACATCAAAAATGGCCAAAGAAACTCAAAAGTTAAAGAAGATATTAAAGGAAGCTGCTTTTGCTATCCAAGCTGCATTAAAACTTGACCAATGGGCGACTACAGACCCTACTCGAGATATAATGGACAGACAAGTGTTGCTGTCACGCTTGTTAGACATTGTAACTCAGTACCGTGAGATCCAAAGGGCTGAATCAATGGACACCGTTGCTTCTTTAGGAATGGTCTACGAAGAAGGAGATCTTGGGTTTATTCCCAAGGCCACAGCAAAGAAACCTGCCATATCAGCCGCTGCTGGATCATTTACAGATAAGGAAAGGGACTCCATCCCAAAAGAAAGACGAAGTTCTGCTGCCACATCAGTGTCAACTTCGTCACTCGGTAGCATTAAGACGGTTCCAAGCATGACGCTTGTGCCTCCATCGTCGGAGCCAGATTTAGTACCAAAAGATAGTATTCAATCGTTTATTACTTCCACTAAGTCGACAGTAAGTTCTGAACAGATTGAGGAAGAGGAACGAGAACGAGCTGACATTCAGGATCAAATCGAGGCCAGTAAGCTGGAGATACAAAAGTCTATAATGAAAGACTTGGCATATTCGCAGATGGCCATGAAGTCGCAAGCTAGGTTCAGTCAAGAGAGAGCTTCAAAGTCTCAAATCATAATAGAGGGCGTGGAAACAGAAGAAGCAGAAAAAATAGAAGGTGAAGAGCCAGAAAAAGTTGAAAGTGAACAGGCGGAAAAAGTAGAAGGTGAACAGGCGGAAAAAGCCGAAGAAGCTAAAGGCGAAGAAGATGATAAAATGAAAACGGTTGAAGAACCGAAAGAAGAAACACAGTAAAAAAGCTTTTGAGAAACGCCAGATATTATAATTATTAACTATATTGTGTTCTAACTGCTAATATTATAATTATAGATTTTATATAATTTTCAGTAGTATCTGTAACTGGAGTTTTAAATAAATGTAACTTATTTATATAATACGATATTTTAATTTTTAGGAGATAATTTTAGTAGTGTAGAAACATAACAATCTTGCTTCACTGTGACTATAGTGACATGTCTTTAGAATATGTTTTAGCTTCATACATTTATGTTGGAAGTTCAACAAATTTTAATTTAACTCTCACCCAACAATAGAAAAGGTAAAGAAGTTAATCATTATTCTAACATATCTCGTGATGAAATATACGCATCATCAAACGCGCTAATCATGTATCGGTTAAAACTGAATCTCAATTTAGATGACACAAAAACAACATACTCCCTGGTTAAGGGTTCTAGCTAGCCTGGTTAACAAAGTTATGTTCTACTATGGAACCAAGTTTTCAAGATTGAATCTTTTTCTACAGGGTCAGGCGGTAGAACTAGCGGCTTGCGAATGCTCAGCGAAGCCCTGGGCCGGAGACGCCCCGGCGGTGGTGGCGGAGGTGGGCGCGCGCTGCCGCTGCGGCTGCGTGCTGCACCTGGCGCCCGCGCCGCGCCCGCTGGCCGGCTCGGCCCGCGCCTGCCCTGCGAGGAGCTTCTGGCTACTGCGGGTATGTGAATTTTTTTATGGATTTAGCATCAATCATATTTATTTGTCGTCGGCCTCCGTGGTGTAGCCATTTGCGAAGCGTGTCCTTATGGGTTTGATTAACAGTTGTTCTACTGGTTTTTGAGCTGCTTTATATTCCCAAATCTCCGTGACATAAGCCAGGAAAGCTTATTTTTATACCAGCATCTGAATCCAGATCATTAGAATCGTCACAGGATGATTGATGAAGCAACAGCGAAACAAAATAAATCATGTCTAAATTCATACAAAAGTTTTCACCATTATAAGGGTGCTTACACACTTTGTGCTGGCAAGGTTGCGGGATAACATGCCAGCATTATAGCGGGAAGCCCCCGCAGCAAATCATCAGAAACCTGCGCTAGCCTATAACCCCTCTAGCGTCATGTGGACCATTTAAACAAAAGATTTCACATATAATAGGTGACGGGCGACAGGTTAACAAGAGTTCAAAATTCTGTCATAAATTTAGCACGCCTGTCGAAACGCCCAATCCTACATAATTCCGTCGAAGCCTGTCGCTGGCATGCCCCGCGGGCGGCGGGAAGGGGCAACCAAGTTACGGCGCCGTTGTTTCTAAGCTATTTGACGAGAGCCGCTGGAGCCGTTACAAATTTCATTGCGCTGCGACAGGACTGGCCGGGGTCGTTTGAACGGGATAGGTGACTTGAAAGAAAATTTATTTATTGATTTTACAATATTTGGGGGATAACCAAAAACAGCCCCACAGATAGAGTCCGAATGGCCGAAAGCACAAACACTCAATCAGCAACTGACAACAGTTTGTTACTTCTCTATAATAATCATCCAAGTTATAAACAACAGACCGTTGACAACCGGCTGAATAACGGCCTGCGCCAAATGCCTCCATATTTGAAGTTAACAAAAATGAATTCATAACAATAAGAGTAACATTACTTTCGAGCTAACAATACAAATGAATACTCGTTTGCTGAAAATTGGATTCGCCTTTTTATTTTTGAAATTCAGCAGCTGAGTGTACTATAAATTATAGAATTTCCTACTGCCTCCACTGCTAAAATGGCGAGTGAGGACGCATGGATTAAGAAATTCCCAGTGCCCCCATTGGTTAGTAGGTAAGTTGGAAATAAACCCATTCGAATAGGTGGAGACTGGACACTCAACACAAACGCAAAGAGACTTTCAAAACTATATTAATAGTTTAAGATGGTAACATTAGTATCGTTGAAAATCAGCAGTTTTTACTCTGCCAGCTCTGAAACTGTCTCAACCAACTAACCCAGACCAAACGCACCGACATTGAATTTGTATTGCCGTCGAGTCATTAAAACTTCCATTTTAGAGGGTCCGTTAACCAATCGCCATCCGTTTTAACAACTAATACCACCGGTGCCGTGGACGTACTCAAGAGCCGAAGGATAGGGGGCTCAAACCCCTCTAACAAAGATTTATAACAATAGAAAAACTCTTACCATTTATTATAAATATTTGAATTAGGAATATGAGCATAAAAGAACGTAAATCTAAGACTATGGGAGTACGGCTTTGCCTCTTTAACTTACTAAGTTATTAAATAAAATTAAGAGCTGTGTTGTGCTATGAATAGTTATATGGCCCCTTTTAATTTTTTTTTTTCTCATTTAATCTAGTTACGAGACGAGCAAGTCGGTTACTTGATGGTATGCGCCACGCCTGACACGTCTGCAACAGCTGCAACGTCACCTAGAACTTTCAATTACAAAATCTTGCCTTGTACCTACTACGTTGTACCTAGTACCTACTACGCTTGTCACCTTGAGACATCGATCCTAAAGCTTCATGTGCCTAGTAATTTTGCTGGAAACAGTGCCCTTTAAACCGGAACACAGTAATATTTGCACATTACTGCTCCGTAGGTGATAAAGAGATTACTAAATAACAGCAGTGGGAAAACCCCTAGTTCCCCCCTAAGTACGTCCACGGTCTGTTTACTCCTCGCTAAATTCCAAGCAATTTAGAGTTATCAAAATTTTAACTAAATTGTCGTGTGACCTTTCTATTTCATGCGTTGATGGTTGGTTGGGCGTGAGTTAAAGGAAATGTTATAATGAATTAATGGATGGCAAACAGTTGAAATATCGGACTTTGGTATAACGTTGTGCCATTCTCTAGGGGGCAAATATGCCTAAGTGGACAAATGAGATGATAAATGACTCTTGCTGTACATTTCAATAGTTGTTAGTTAAAAGGTAAAGCGTTAGAATAGAATATTTTATAGACCGTTGAAGGCATACGTATACGTCGTATAAGGTACAGCTGGTTTCTGTCGAAGTTTGTCAGGTTTGCCAAGGCGCTCAGTTGTCAGGCCGCACGTAAGTTATGAAATGCATTCGACACAGGTTTCGAAACCAGTGTCGTTGGGTTACAAAGCGCACAAATTTTCGCTTGGCCTTTTATTACCTTATTATATTTTACACCCTACCCTATCCTACTAATATTATAAATGTGAAAGTCTGTGAGGATGGATGAATGTTTGTTACTCTTTCACGCAAAATCTACTTAACGGATTTAAATGCAATTTAGTATTAACATACTTTAGGTTCTGGAATAGAACGTAGGATATTTTTTAACCCGTAAAAATTAACGGTTCCTGTGGGATAATAGTTAACGTGGGTGAACCCGTAAGGCGCTGCTAGTATTATAATAAATACAACACAACACAATACAGTATAAATATTACTTCCCTTAGAAATAAATAAAGATCAAAAGATTACTAACAAAACCTAACTTAATTTTCTCCAGGATAGGTTCCACGGAAGGCTGTATAAAGCAGTAACTTTAAATAAGCGCTATTCAATAAGTTACCAAGCTGTACAAAGTCCGGTGGAACTAAAAGCAGTCGGAATCGAGGGACTCGAGGAACAGCTTAAGTTAGGTTTAAGTTTAGTCAAGATTTATTTCAAAGTTTATTATGTGAACAACCACTTAAGTCGGTTAAGCTTTGCAACATAAGTAGGTACAAGTCAGGTATCATATAATATGATACGGGGTCACCGTACTTATGTTACCACAAACCTATTGTCACGCAATTGAGTTTCGTGTGAGTTTAATGGGGACGCTGGGAAAAATAATTCTCCCCTTCTCAATAATTCCCCACTGGTGAGCCAGTTAGTAGGCCCGTTGGGAATTATATCCTATGTATGTGACAGTGTTGCCAGATTATTTTTTTGCCAAGTCGGGATTTTGGAACTTTTTGAGTGAAAAAAGCGGGATTCATTTGTCGAAAGCGGGACATAGTAAAAAAACGTATATAAATTAATCAGGACTTTTTAAATATTTATCTTTTTATTTGAATTCAAATAACGTTTACGTGACAAAAGATCGCAAAATAGCCATAGAACATTTATTTTAATAAAAATATAATATTTAAATCAGATTTAACCTATCGTTAAATATGTTAGTTGAGTCTTATTCGCCTCCTGAATAAAAAAATAACGGTCGGTCGAGTTATTCCCGAAAAGCGGGACTGAGCCTGTCCCGCGCGGGATTAAGAATTTCACTGCGAATGGCGATTTTCGTTTGTTTCCCCTTCAAAAAGAAACAACCTACAAAAACGTCTAATCAACCAAGTTATTTATAATTATATCAAAGCAGAAGTTTTTCCGCATCCCTCCTCGACTTATCAACTTGTTGATTCCCGGTTTAATCAAAAGTTACATTCGGATACAAGTTTGGGTTTCTAGAACGATTACCATGTTGTTAAAACTTCGTAGATCCCAGTTATATTTCAATTAAAACTTGGGCACACTTGCCCGCAAGCTTAACGGTTCGATGAAGACCCAATATTTGTGATGTCGGGTAACCATTAGATAATTTTAGATAAGTAATAGAAATTTCCTTAAGATTTGTGTCATTGACTCCAAATAATCACGTCTATTGACGGCTTCTGTGGCAATTAGCTTTCTACCGAGTGATTGCGGATTCGATTTCAGCACAGAACAAAGATTTACGTAAGCCGCTAGTTTTTTCTTCGAGTCCGAGAGCCATGGTCTTCATAGTTCATGACTCCCTAGATACATCAGGGAATCCTCAGGGGTCAAGATTTATGATCGTGACGCGCGTTATTTCTAAAAGCCAGTCACGCTAGCGGTATTCCGTGTCTTGGTTCTTTCATCTTTAGTAGTAGCGTAATTCTTTTATCTTTTGAGTAACGTCGTATATGAATCTAGTAATTTCTGTCATCAGGCAGAAGAAGGGCTGGTAGTGCGTCTGCACATGGAAGCAGTCCGGCTCCCGTGCGCCGGGCAGGCGCTGCGCGTTCGGGACGGAGACTCGTTGGGGTCACCACTGTTGGCCTCATGGGATGGACCTGACAGCTCTGCCATGGTAAGGAACCTCAGCTGCCACGCTAGTCCAGCGCGTTAGGCACGCTGACTGACTCTCTGTGGACTGCTTCTCTGTATTTTTTGAAATTAATCATTCATTCAGTCATTCACTCACTCGTTCATTCATTCAAATTAAGACTGAGACTGGAGTTTCAGCTTAACTCCAGCAGAATTATCATTGGAAACGGGATCTTCACCACGTTTATAATTCAGTTTGTTTAAACTTAATTCTTTCTCCAGGCTGGTGACGTAGAGACCACGACCGACAGCGCTGGGATAATAGAAATCGCAGGAGGTCGACATATCCTCGTAGAACTGAGGTCTGGAGACCCCAGCGACAAGTGTGCCGGCGGCTTCCTGGCGCATGCTAGTCAAGTTGGTAAGGAACGGTCTTATCGGAGCCCCGCAATGAAGTCTGCCATCACATTTGATGGTCTTTTTAATATCATTTTAACATCATCAGAACCGATCCGTAACGCATCAGCTGCGTGGGCGATGAGCGGCGGGGTGTGGTGGCGAGGGGGCGGAGGTGCCCGAGGGGCGGCGGTGGCGCTCGCAGCCGCTGCAGCGCTGGCAGCGCTCTGCCTCGCACTGCATTCAGCGCACAGGACTAGGGCGTACCAGCGGGCTGCTGACAAGGAGTCGCTTACAGACAGTGATGGTGAGGAAAATGAATCTGTTGAAAATGAATCAAGTTTCACTGATAAAATTTTAATAATATTACTCCTAGTGACTTTTTAATTTCAGGATCTAGTGATGTGATCATGACGCGTTAAACCAAAAGGTTAAGCTGGTTATCACTTGCCACACTTGGTAAATCCACTAGCTTTGTTAAATCATTTCTTCAAAATCAAGACGAAAGTGACAGAATTGACCATTAAGTTTCTTACCTGTTCTTTTTGGATGGACAGATACTGAGTATCTGGGTTTCCTCACGAATTCTGTGTAGTATCAGATAACTTTCATGAGTGCTCCCTTAAAGCCCACGTGAATAAAGATATTGAGTTTAGAATTTTGAATGTTTTCTATCCAGCTTGCTCAGCATCTCTTGAGTTTGGAGTCACCAACGCGGGCTCCCGAAGCACCCTTCTATCTGAAGTAGTTGGGGGAGGCGTTTCGCTACGCCGTCTACTGCCTTCCGGGAAGACCAGGCACACCAGGCTTAGGGATACAGCCTCTGAGACTGTGGAACAGAGGTAAGACCTTCAAGCTAAATCAAGAATTTGTCGAAGAGTGCAGAATTGAAGACAGAGGAAAAACAATAGAACTCACTCATAAGACATATTCAGAGAATAAATTCACCAAACTGTTCAGAGAGAAAAGACAATCCAAATTTTGTGTAATAAACAGTTTTACATAATCAATAATGACATTAGAAAAACATTACAAGGAACTTTAAGAGAAAAAGTCCACTGCACGGGGGAATCATAACTAATTGGTCCCCATCACAAGTTACGGCAATTAAAACAATCACGCCAAGCCCCCTAACGATACGTGCTCAGACAATGGCACTGCATTCGTTATTAACAGGCTCTCAGACTTGATTACCCCCTTTTCCCCTTGCTGGTGTTTGTTCGTTATTTCGTCAAGGGCTTTGTATATGGAAGTTCATTCATTTCTTTGTTTGATGCTGTTTTGTGTTTTTTTGGATTCAATAGCACTCCTCGGTATGGATTTCCTAATTGAAATTTAATTTTGTACTGCAGATTTGTTTGTTGGTAACCTTTAAATTTAGGGTAGTCAAGGGTAATGCAATTTTAAAATCTCTCAGGTTTCCAACAACGTTTGGACGACGTAAATTAATAAGCCTATCCAATAATATTATAATTTTTTCATCAACTGTGTCTTTTGGGTGAAACATCGTCGTGATAGAATCTTTTTTCTGTATTGATGCTTCAACCTTTGCGGTGGGTTGCTTTGCTTTAACTATCGTAATGCCTTTATTTGTCATTTAGATTCATTCATTCATTCAATTATTCATTTATTCATTCATTCATTCATTTTTGGCATGTAATTGCCCAGGATACATCTAACGTTTTCACCATCGTTGAGTTCAATTTCATCAGAAATAAGTGTGTTTATTTCTAAGCACACTATTCTATCTAGGGATGACGAAGAAGAAGAAGAAGAGGAGGATGAAGACACGCCATCAGACGCCGAAGGAGAGCCAGGTGAAACTGCCAGTGTTGCCAGCGGCGGCAGCGCCACTAGCCAAGCCACAGTCACTCCTGAGACGGTATCTTCGAGCAGTGCGCCAGCTGGGAGAGTGGGGAACTTGCAAGCCTCCCCACTGAAGAGGTCACACACTGTGTCCGCCACTAACGTGACTAGCTCCCAGGCAAGTTCTAAGGTAAAATACACTGAAGACATCTAATACTTTGTCAAGTGTTCAAAAACATGAAAATAGTATTGGATGGATAAAACACTAAATTTCTTCTTTTTTCTTCATTTTTCAACCCATCAATGTGCTATTTTGAATGTGACATCACGAAGTCAGGGTTAGGTAGCCGTTAGATGAAGCAGTCCAGCTTCCAGAGTCCGCTGGATGTTTTTAAAATCCTAAGGACAAAACTACAGTTAGGTTAGCTCTTGTCTTGGGCCTTATATTCCAAAAAGGTGCAAAACAATAAATACTCTATATGCATTACTGTTACTAACTCCCTTCCTTACTTCTATGAAATATTGATTAATCTAAAACCATGAATATTTCAAATCATACTCTCTTCTGTTAGGTAACCTCACCTCCTCAACCCTCGCAGTGTGAGACGGTGACGGTGAATCTCAGCACCAGCGTCAGCAGTGTGAGCGAGAGGACTGACAGCGAGAAGGACAGGGACAGCATGTGGGAAAAGGACAGAACCGAGAGCAGAGCTTCGTCTTCTACTTCAGCTGCAACGCTTACGAACGTGAGTGGTAGTATGCATGTACCATTTATCTTTCTAAATTCATAACTATTTTGTTCATAGCCTAAATATTGACCTTTATGTTCTTTGTTATTTATCTTAGGGATGGTATTCTCCTGCACTAAGCGGAGTCTCCTCAGCCAAGATTCGCGACAACGCGAAACAAACGAAGGAGAGCTGCAACCGACGGCTGCTCAAGTCAGACCTCAGTTTGACCTCCCATCCTGAAATGGAGATCGATTATTACGACTATGAAGTTAACAATGCTGGTAAGATTATTTCATTGACAGATGACGTTACAAGGGGGCATAATTTTAGAACTGCTGTTAAAGGTTTCAAAGATTTTAACGCCAATAATATGAATTAGACTCCTACCAAAACACCTCATTAATTAAAAAGAAAAATTGGAAATGTAGGCGTAAAAATATTTGATATTTGGACACTGATGTCAACTAACTCAATCCTATTCCTGATCTCTACCTTGTCCATCCAAAGGTTGTTTAGCAGAGATCGCTTTAAGCGATAAGACCTCCCATTGTACCTATTATTAAGTAATGTTTTTTTTCGCTTTGTGTTTTATACATTTTGGTGTCAATAAAGGGTAATCAATCTATTTATTGACATCAGTTTCACTGTAGGCCCCACATATTACGTCCACTAAGCATAACTTTCTTTTCTGCAGCTTTGAAATAAAAATTCTATGATAATTCTAAAATTCTATTACCTTAACTTTATTCTAACGTTTCCTAAGACTTGATTTACAAAGAATGTCTTCACAATCCGGATTTAGGTCTTCACGTTGTTGCAGGTTCAGTCCCGGGCTCGTATCTTGGCATGGACCCAGCATTCCTCGTATGGATACCGCCTCTGGAAGAAGGAGACATTCTGAAGGAGATGAATGAGAACCAACAGCCGATCTATGAGGTTAGTTTCAAGTTGTGTTACTGAATAATTATACGAATGAAAATAAGTTTACGTCACTAATATTTTTTTAGGCAATAAACCGTTGTGATCTTATTGTAAGTGTTTTTACCAAAGATACAGCAGTAAAAGATTTTCTTTTACAGGAAATTCTACCAAAAGAACTTTTGCCAGACCCTGGAAGTAACACGGAATCTCCAGAAGACCGCCCCACTGCCAGCACCATCAAAAGAAATAACAACCACTGCAACCGCTCCAATGAATCCATAAAATCATTTAGAAAAGTTATGGAAAAAGGAAACATCATCCATCCATTAAACTTCAGCATCAGTGATTTGCAAAACTCACCCAAACTTGGTAAGAGAAACAGGAAAAAGAAGGTTGTTAGTCCTGTAGCAATACCCATGAGAGACTTAACACTTACTCGTTCTCCTGTTAAAGTACACAGAAGTACCAAAAATGAAGACAAAGATTCGACGTTGAAAAGAGTCAACGATACAGCGAGGGAGACAAAAGATACAGATACGTTGAAAAGGTCAGATTTTGCTGATATAAGATTTGCTGATGAAAATTCAGATTCTTCAAATGATATAAAATTCGCTGATGATTCTTCTCCGGATAGCAACAGACTTGTTGATAAATATGACGTTAAAGCGTAAAAAATATTGAATAACCTTTATAAAGGTACGAGATACTTAATAAAATTATAAATGTTATAATGAGACATAAATAGAAAAAGCTAAGGGATAAATGATTGTAATGTTACCTTACTAGTGAAGTTTAGTAATGGCTACAGATAAAGAGAATCAAAATTAAGTTGAACTCTTGAATGCCATTATATTGACAAAGAGTATTATTAATATGTGCAATATCTTAGATTATGAAGTAAATGAATTAATTTAAACTATGCCAAAGATCTTGATAAGTGGTCAAGACTGAGTTTCAGAAATCGATAATTGCTTCTAAAATGTATTAGAAATAATGTATGTCAATAAATCTTAAATTAATATCTTCTTATCCATTTCTACCTTCTGTTACCAGTTCGCAATTAGTTAACTCAAGGACCAAAACTGTGAATAAAGCCACATGTAAAATGTCTTTCATATCATCAAATATTTCATATATTTTTCATTAATCACCGTAAATAATTGTAGCGTCACCGTAGTCAAAGTGTAGAATTTTATAATCAGAGATATTTCATGGAAATCTAGATAAGTATTGTAGTAAATCTGAATTTTTAATAATAGTAGACCATTTCTGTGTATCAATTCTTATTATAATAATTAATATAGTTTTCAGAATCTTTAAATCCCAATTGTCTGATGCGTTGAAAAGCGACTCTATGCTTTCGTATTTTATCAAAATTTAATTTCGGTGGACTGAATTTTTGGGCAGTGCAATATTTTATATTTACGCATAGTTTTGATAGCATTTCAAATATTAGGTATGTAACCTATGTTAATATTTATCTTTCCATATTTGGTCTAGTCAGCAATTAAAATTAATTTATTTAATATATTATTCCTTGCCAATGCATTTACTAAATTTTAAGCTATGAATGAATGATTGTTTTTAATATTATTGTAAGATCGTTTAGCAATATTACGTAGAGTTAAGTGTTTCGATGTTTGGTTTATAAATGCTCCAATAAATGATGTTTTTATTTTGTATTCGAATTGTTGTTTTCTTTTATACCTCTGATCCAATAACGATGTCCAAGTGATCCTTCGTGACTTTTGTAAAAACAGTTCTAGAACTGTATGGGTTTCATAAAATTGCTCTATACATTTTTTATACTTACCTTATTATCTAACTATGTTTATTGTTCCATTGGATTAACACTTTGACTGCTGAGTCCATTTTGTTGTCTAGCCACGGTTGAGGATCTGCACACAGCGTTGTGTTTTCCCGTACCGCTAACACAACAGCTGTGTTTTCAGCAGCGAACGTGTTAACTCTGGTGGTGTCAGGTCTCTATCCTCATGAATTAAAATGTCATCTTCTGCAGCTATAGCTAACAATTTGTCGCGTTTCTCGAAAATATCTAAATTCCCGGCTCGATATTCTCGTTATCTAGCCCAGTATTTCGGCTCGTTATTAAAACTATGGCATACACTGAGAATCTCCCCGGGACGGGCAGCGTGCGACGTAATTGGACGATATCACATCTCGCCATTATTAAATTCCTGTCTGTCGATGAAAATATCTCGATGAAACTGACTAGCCGATGGAACTAGTAACATTTTTAGGATTTTAGACTCTATGCCAGTTATTTAGCTTTGTTACTTCTTTGTGAAGCGGAAAAAGTAACCGCATGGTAACGCCATAATATCGAATTGTAAACGGAACAGAACTGGGGCCTCACCACGAACAGCTAAATCCATCCAGTTTAAGGCCGCTAACTGCCACCACCAATATCGCTCAGCGTTCATAAGTCGACCAGAGACATTTATCCAAAGAGATCGGAACAATTTGTTTGCATTTATGGGAGTCTATTTTTGAGTGACGTCACGTAACGTGTGTCATTTATGAGTGTTTACATGTGTAGTGCCAATCTAGGCTGTTCAGTTTAAGGCCTTAAAATGAACTGCATGGAATAAGAATAAGTACGTAGTGACCCCGCAGTACAACACAATTGAACAATGAAAAATGGCCAAAATAACTTGCGCGATTCGACCTTAATAAATAGGCATATTCAAGCATACCAACAAAACTCAAACATCTTTATGCACATGGACCCCAAGACGGCACTCGAGAAAATTAACTGACTCTAACCGTCTCACCGGGTTCGAAAGTTATTTAAGATAATACTCGTAAGTATAATACTAGTAACTAACCCAGAATACTTATAATCAGTACATTAAATAAAAGCTTATAAAAATCTGCCTCTATTTTATATGAGTAATAATTCTAACAATACTATAATTTGTATGAAATAAATTGGGATACTTAGAAGATTTTCATCGACCTTTACTGCGAAAGTTGGCCGGTTAGTTTTTGTATTTTCATACAAATAGGCCATTGTTAGAAAGCAAATTATCTACGTATTGGACCAATTTATTCAATATATAGATTCACTATGAGGTAACGAGGTAAAGTTTGTTGTAAGTTGTACGGCTAATCTCTGAAACCACTGGTCCGATTCTGAAAACTCTTTCACTGTTGAAAGCCACACTATCCCCGAGTAACATAGGCTATTACTTATTCCGGGAAAAAATATTTTCTGCGGGAAAACGAAACTTTTCCCGGTTGAAACGTAATCTCTGAATTACTATCCCAACTTATATCTACTGTATTATCTTTATATATAAAAATGTTATGTTGGTTTGTGTACGCTTCAAAAACTCAAAAAGTTCTGCACCGATCGAGCTCAAATTCTAGCATGATTATAATCCGCATCAAGGATTGTTTTTATCTATTTTTTCCATCAGTGGCATATCAGCGAATGTGCGAATGTGCCACAGCGAAGCGTTGCAGGGCACAGCTAGTTGTTTAATAAATTCATTTAATTTCATCTATCTAATCTAATCTTGATAATAATTTCAGTGATGGCATATTAAATTTTACATATATTATGTTTTTGCATAATTATTAAGTCTGTTTTAATCTAGTTTTAAAAATAGTGCAAAATAAAGTCACGCCCTTTTGGCACAAAGCCCGTGATGTATAAATACATACTAACAGTGAATTCCCAACCTTTTAACTAACTACAAATCCCGCTAATTCCCTACGGCATGCAGCAGAGCTTACGAGCGTAAAGTAGTTTCGCTTTGGTCCAGTCCATCCATCGGCTGAACGTTAATTAGCTCAGAACTACAGACAATACAGTACTACGTACAGAAAGGACACTCCACCCCACGCGATCCGCTTCCCCGCACCTCTACTCGCAATCTGGAGGGCAATTGGGAGGTCAGTCAATATAATACGCCCAAATGACAAATGACAATAAATGGACAAGGTATTGCGAACCTTGATACAACCGCGTTGTCTTTTGTTTTGGTCGCGTAGTACCTTTTAGTTCTTACACACGCATTTAGCGCGTGCAAATAAGTCATTTAATTGCGTAAGTTTGTTTTTATTCGACTAAGTAATGAGACGAGCAAGTTGTTCATCTGATGGTATGCGCTACGCCTACCCAGGACAGTTACAGCACCACCCACAACTTTGCATTGCATTAATCTTGCATGGCATTGGACTGCGCTCGTCACCCTGAGACATCGGTTCTAAAGTCTCATATGCTCGGTGATTTCGCTGAAAACAGTGCCCTTCAAACCGGAACAAAGTCATGTTTGCACACGACATCTTGGCGGATGAATATCTGACAAAGGTGTGGTAAGTTTCTGGTAAGGTCTCTTGCAGAAGAGGCCTCCCACTACACAAAGTTGTCAAATCAGCTTTTGTATTGAGTGTCTGGAGTGTGCCATGACATCGAAGGCACCGCTCCAGCACTGGTTATACCCTGTTTATGACGTCACGGCGTAGGCTGATACGTAATCTCGTTTAGCGGCTTTTGATAGACGGATAGGACGATTAGCTACCGTCTGACTCTAATTTCAGATGGATGTAGATCAAAATGTATACTTCTTTACGTAGAACTTAACCCTGGCGGGCACTACAAAAATTGATATCTTTTACAGAAAAAA
The DNA here is from genome assembly GCA_912999815.1 of Campaea margaritaria. Taxonomy (NCBI): domain Eukaryota; kingdom Metazoa; phylum Arthropoda; class Insecta; order Lepidoptera; family Geometridae; genus Campaea; species Campaea margaritaria. The sequence continues at coordinate 899,842 of OU538798.1, read as the reverse complement.
CCTAACTGCAGAATAAAAAAAGATAGGAAAGAAGAAGACAAAGTAAATTATATAATATGAACAGATTAAGTTAATAACTTACTTTGCACAAGTAAGTACGCAAAAGCTCTAAGCAACTATGCTGAATAACTTTATAAATAACGCGGCACCCCACGGATTCTCCGGTACATAGTTATCAAACCAAATTAACACTTTCACTGCTGAGCCGATTTGCTTGTCTAGCCACGGGTGCGGCTCTGCACACTCCATAGTGTTTTCCCATACAACAAACACAATAGTTGTGTTTTCCCGCACTCGCGGCAAGTAATGAAAAACACGACAGTTGTTTTCTCAGCACTGAACGTGTTAAACTCACCAAAAACAAAATCTGCACAACAATTATAGAACTCCATAGACAGGAGACATACATTGTATCATACTGTAGTGGTAGGCCTCTTCTGCAAGAGTCCGCCTGGGGAAATAAGATCTCTACCTTTGCTAGATATTCATCCGCCAAGCAGTACTGTGAACACATTACTGTGTTCCGGTTTGAAGGGCACTGTTTCCAGCGAAATTACTACGCATATGAGACCTTAGAACAGATATCTCAGGGTGAAGACCGTAATGCAGTGCCGCACAAGATTTTGTAATGGAAAATTCTGAATGGCACAGAAGTTGTTATCGGCAGACGTAGCGCTTACAATCAGGTGAACATATTGCTCGTTTTGTTAGTCAGTAACATGAATAATACAATCATAATTTTGAATTTATAATACTAGTATAAAGAGGGAATGGAGAGACGAGTACCAGAAGTGACAAGTCGCGAGCGACAGTCTCCCTACGCTGGGAGGTCGCGCGAATTTTCAGCCCCAATAGAAAGGATAATTAAAACTATCGATTGGCTCCCTTTCTAGTCAACATGTTCATTAATCTCGTGTCCACAAAATAGCAATTTCCAAACTACAGCCTCTATCAGAACTTGTTGGCTTGACAGCGAGGGCGCTACCACGAGAGCGTCGCAGTCCATGTGTGTATTAAACTAAAACTGTGTATTAAAAGTGTTTAACTGAAACCACTTGTAAAACTCAACTCGTCAGTATACTGTGCGTCTTGTAACATGACTATTTCACTGAGTAGTAATGTGCAAAGATTACGATGTTCCAGTTTGAAGGGCGCTGTCTCCTGCAAAATTACTGGGCATAATAATATGAGACTTTAGAACCGATGCCACAGGATGACGAGCGCAGTACAGTGTCGCACAAGATTTTGTAATGGAAAGTTCTGGGTGTCACTGTAGCTGTTATGGGCAGTCGTGGTGCTTACCATCAGGTGAATGAATTGATCGTCTCGTTCCTTAGTGACATAAATAAAAACATTTGAAGTATATTTGTCTTTGCTTGCGATTTCAACGTTCAATTTTTTTTTATCACTCGGCGAGCGTTTCTATTTCTTCTGACGGGAAGCGATGACGTGGCTGAATGTGAAGCACGCCTGCCTAAAAGATAATAATATCTATTCACTCTTTACTTGAATGCACCTTGGTTATGTGTAGTCGGAAACACAGACGAAGGCCAACCATTCCAGTCCGTTGCGGTTCTAATTATGAATGAAGAAGCATGACGCTTCGTTCTTTAAGGTGGTATCTTATCTCCACCATAAAAGGATGCGGCCATTTCGTTTGTCTAGTTGCTAACGCAGTGCCCAAGGGTAGTGCCCCAAGTGACGCCATTAGCCCGTGGAATTGCCCCGCGTTCATTAAACCGCACTTTGAATAAATTATTGCTGTAGACGTTTATATTTCACCTCCTGAAACCATTTCAAGAGGGGTCAGTGGAACTGTTTGATTGTTGAGAATGGAGGTGATGTTTAGTGTTTAAACCTTTAGTTCCCAAAGTGGTCCAGGTGAACCCCCAGGGGTCCACGGGGACTCGACGGGGGTCTACGTTGTCGAGACAAAAATTAATATATGGTAGAAAATAAATAGGAACCATCACCAAAAGGTCTACCTAAATTTTAAATGTGGTCTATGAGAAAAAAAGTCTGGAAACCTCAAGTTTAAACTATTAACTGAACGCTACTTCTCCTTCTTCTTTGTTCTTTAGTTGTTCTTTCTCTCTGTGTGTTTTATACAATTCGGTGTTATTAAAGAGTTATCTGTCTATCTATCTATATACCATGGTTGTCTGGAAGAGATCGCTTTGAGCGATAAGATCGCCCATTGTGACACTAATAATTGTAAAATTTGTTTTGTTCTAGTTTTAAGTTTTCTTTATTCTGTGGTGTTTCAATAAAGAGTTTATCTATCTATCTATCTATCTATCTACTTCCATTTTGGGTGTTTGTAGGACCATGGTCCTCGTAGTTCCCGATTCTCTTAACAAAAGGGTGTTAGGTGTCAGGTTCTATGTGTTATTTATTTAGTGCCCTCTAAGAGCTCTACTCGATATAATATATCCTTATCTATGTTTATCTATTTTATTTTATATTAATTAGTCTACTATAACGTTTTAAATTTAGTTGTATTCTATCACTAAATATCTTTTAAATATATTTGTCTCTGCTCTCTCGTTTTGCCACACCACCACCATTTTAGTTACACCTCCAGGATGACTGGTAGAAAATGCTACTTAGCATTAAGTACTCCTTGTACTCTATTTGTGTCCTAAAGAATAAATAAATAAATAAATAAGAGCCTATGTGAAATAACATTTAGGACTTTTGACTTTGATCGCATACAAGCTGCGATTTATAGAAGTTTTTCAGAAAATGGCACCGAGCCAAACATCTGTTAGTTCAAATAGTTGCACTACGTACTGGATCTGACGATGGGACCTAGGATGGACCTAGGCCAACAGCCACAGACCACAGACGTTAGTCTATCTACATTACACTCGGTCAAATAGGCTAATTATCTATGCTAGGGTGACCTAGGTAATCTAAGTTAGCTACTAGATTAGTTTCCAGACTGGACAGTTGCCGAGATGTTTCTACACAGGTCAAAATAGTGCCAGCAATAGTGTGCAAACCTTACTGTGTTCCAGTTTGAAGGGCACTGTTTCCAGCGAAATTACTGGGCGTATGAGACTTTAGAGCCGATGTCTCAGGGTGACGAGCGCAGTACACGTCCGCGCAGGATTACGCAATGCATAGTTCTGGATGGCACTGTAATTGTTATGGGCAGGCGTAGCGCTTACCATCACATGAAAGAATTGCTCGTCTCGTCACTAAGTCAAATAAAAAATAAAAGTAGAAGGACTAAACAGAGTTCAAAATTGCATAAAAATTTTTGGTATATATTTATTTTCCCAAACAAGATATTATAAAATACGTATTCGGGACTGCAGGATAATCAAAATGAGCTCAAACACCATCAGTCTGGTGTTAGTCACTGAGGGGTTCCAGCATCTACGTTCCGTCTCTATCATCAGACCAGCTCGCTGTTATCATAATGATCTAAGTACACAAACTTTGAAATGGCCAGAACACATTGTGTTGTCTTTAATTTCAGTAGAGTTTGGTAGGCAGAGATTTCAAACCCGGTGTCAGTGGGTTGCAAAGCGCATAGATTACCACCACCGCTACCACCGTTCTCAAAAACGTCAAAAGGGAATGCATTTTTAACATAATTAACTTTTACGTGAAGGCAGAGAGAAGTGAAAATTTGAACTTAACTTTCATTCATTCTCGCAGTCCGTTGCGTTATTTATTCATTACACCCAATAACATATTTCCATGCCCTCTAAAACATTTAAAACTCCTACTTTGTCCCCAAACTAACATAATTTCAGGCCAACGCGGGTCGTCTGAAATTGAATACAAACAACCGTGAACCTTTAAAAAAAGGAGGAAGCAACGACGCCATATTACGAGTATAATTAGACGAAAGTAAGCCAGGACAATAATATATCTATAGGTTTGAAGGGCATTGTTTCCAGCAAAATAACTGGACATATGACACTTGAGAGTCAATGCCTCACTTGAGAATCCTGCGCGGCACTGCACTGCGCTTGTCACTCTGAAACATCGGCTCTAAAGTCGCATACGCCCAGTAATTTCGCTGAAAACAGTGCTCTTTAAACCGGAACACCAGCCATGCAGCACTTGTTTATACATTCATTCGATAAGTAGCGAGTTCACTTGCGAAATCGGTGAATTAAGTCTGTATCATCATTTGGACAGTTTGCTTACTACCTACTAAACTGGTAAATTTGTTTTCAAACGCTGTGTACCTAAACGAGTGTTTAGTGGCTGAATACATTTAAATGGTAAGTCCACTTACTGCAAAATTTAAGAACAGCATCTTTCTTACGTCACGTCATAATTTTTATCGAAATATCGATCGACATACCAAGGTCTGCTGTGCGCGTGACCGGCTTATCTTGAGTGCTTCACTTTTGTATATGGCAACTAGCCGTCTCTTTTTATAGGTTCATGCAAACAAGTTACGCTATTCGGGTTAAGCGTACTAAATGAGCTGGCAACTTTCCGGGAAAGGGGACCATGTCTAAATGTTGGGAAATTCGGAAATTCATGGTTTTACAGGGGCCATCACTTTGTGGACTTTATGGTGGTAGTTATTTGATGGCGGTAATGTTCTTTTGTGAACATTATTTGGCGTAACACAATTACAATTTTGGCCTTACAAAATTACGCCACGATCAGACAAGTTCTCGCATCATAATTTGACTCTGGTATCTTAAAGTTAAGCAGCGTCCCCAGCGGCACACACATGGGTGGGTGTTCTTTTTGTAGCACTATTTCATGTGGGTTACAGAATGTGGAGCCAGAATCCTGATATTAGTGGATGCTTCTCAAGTTTACATTCATGAGTTGACATAAACCCAAAGCGGGCTCTGTAAGTGCAATAGAATTAACTTAAATCTATTTCTTATCGGATGCGTAACAATGTTAACACAAGCTATATAGGGCAAGCTTAGAAACCTTCTTACAAAGATGCATCGCAGACCGCGGCGCATGCAATATTCAATAAGCCATGCATTATACATTCCAGTAAAATGCTTAGAACCTTTCCATCGCGAGGAAAAGCAAAGAAAAGCTTAATTGAATAATATGGTGAGATCTAGGATGGAAAGGGATTGTGAATTTTTAAGAAACGCGCTCTTTACAATGTTGTAATATCACCTAGACTGGTAACGCGCTCATTTTGACCTGTCAATCGAACTGTCAAAATAATCTGGCGCGATTCGAGAAGTTACAATGTTCAAAATCTGACATCACGATAAGGGCATTGTTAATTTTTTTAAGGATTGTGATTGTAAACCATTTCGAGGAATAGATACACTGATCACAAAACAACAGCTTTTATACAAAAATAATCGCTAATTTTGAATATCTATCTATCTATCTATATATATATAAAAATGTTATGTTGATTTGTGTACGCTTCAAAAACTCAAAAAGTTCTACACCGATCGAGCTGAAATTTTAGCATGATATATAATCCGCATCAATGATTGTTTTTATCTATTTTTTTCATCAGTGACATATCAGCGAATGTGAGTATGTGCCACAGCGAAGCGTGGCAGGGCACAGCTAGTTTTTGAATAAATATGATTGACCTTGATTTGCTGGTGATGACGTCAGCGTTAGAATTATATTAAAATTTACCCAAGTGGCAAGTATGCCCTAACCATTAAAAACAAGTGATCTGTCATGTAATTGAGCCACAGATTAAATCTACAGTTTTATTTTTTTATTTTGGCAACGGTACTAAATAGTATTATGTTGATAGTGACGTCATTGGATCGAATTTATAAACGTTTCGTTTATCAATTATTTAAAAAGATAGCTGTCCCACGGAACACCCAAAATATTCAACCTTTAGAGCCGATGTCACAGGGTGACGAGCGCAGTGCAATGCCGCGCAAGATTGTGCAATGCAAAATTATTGGTGACACTGTAACTGTTATGGACGGCGTAACGCTTATCATGAGCTGAACGACTTGCTTGTTTAGTCACTTAGTCAAATAAAAAAAAGTACTGAATAAAAGAAACATCCACCTTCTGAAAAAATATAGTCCTTCCTTTACGATGCGTAGGCCTCTTCACCAGGCTCACAATCCTGCAGAGATGGCCGCTTCCGTCGCACTCAGACATAAATTGTTTCCTGCAGAATGCCTCCACCGTTTAAAGGGGGTGCAAGGAAGCGTTTAGGGGTGCAAGGAAGCGTTTAAGGGGGTGGGAGGTAATCACAGGTCCTCGCACCTGCATGTATAAGATCCGTGCAGAGCTGGATATTCGAACGAAAAGTAACACAGTTGGCATATTGGTAGATCGATGTGGGAAGATAGCAATATCGTACGACAGGTAATTGAAACAACGTTCATGTCAGCTTGCGTTGCAACGGGGCTGTTGTGACAATTGGTCTATCCAAATAATGCCTAAAGGAAAGGAAAAATGTAGGAAATTTAACTTTAACTTGTAGACCCTCTAGTCTAGTAAAGTACATAAGTAATAATAAATAATATTATAGTATTATTAATAATTATTATGTATATTATACTTTAGTTACAGGCCCGCACAGGGATTTTAACTAAAGACCTTCTTCTTGGAAGGCGGACGTTATCCCACTAGGCTAAAACAGCTTATCATCTTTGTATATATAATTATTATTAACAGCCATGGCCGTCCCACTGCAGGGCAAAGGCCTCCCTACCCTCCTTCCATTCCTCTCGGCTCGCAGACTTCTGCGGCCAGTCCTTCCAGAAGACGTCCAGCTCGTTCCGCCATCGCCTTCTGGGTCTGCCGCGACGTCGTCTATCTTTGTATCTATGTAATATGAAATATTCACTGAAGTCACTAAGAGTAGTGACCAAAGATGAAGTACTGGTACTGAAGTACTGTCTGTGGCTATCATTTCCCAACCAGTATTACAGGTTGCTCCAAGATTGTGCTATGGTTGGTCAGAATGGATTTATGCATGACTTGGCAGGTATTGAACTATGTATTCACTGATTTGATTCATCAAAGGATATATACCACTCTGGAGCCCTACCATGACTTCTTATAGCGATTCAATTGAAGACCTAAACTGAACCGCGTTGCATAACCGTACCGTGATTTCTTATTTTTTATGTTGCTGCCATTTTCAGTTACATTTTCAGATACAGTTTAGGTTGAAAATGGCAGAAAATGAAAATGTTCAGTTTTGGTCTTCAATTGAATCGCTATAAGATGTCATGGTAGGCCTCCTGGTCTGTGAATCTACATGTATTGTGATTGGTCAATTTCATGTTTCGATCAGATACTGTTGGTACGGTACTTGACACTTAACATCAGAGTCCTTATTCTCTGTGACAACTTAGACTCGTTACGTTACGTGAAATTCGTGTTATCCGCGCGAAATAACATTTTTTATTTTATTTAACTGAGTGACGAGACGAGCAAGTCGTTCACCTGATGGTAAGCGCTACGCTTGCCCATAGCAGTCACAGCACCACCCAGAACCCTGCATTGCATAATCCTGCGCGGCACTGCACTGCGCTCCTCATCCTGAGACATTGACCAAAAGAATTATACATAGGAAGCTAAGTAAATAAGCAAACAGTGAAATGAAAATAACCATTGTTATCTCACGATTTTCACTGAAACACTGATTCTCAGTAAACTGTATATTATTATACTGTACAACATAATTCCAGACTTTAAAATGCTAAAACTAAATTTAGAACTAAAATAAACGCCCCGAAACTGAAAATCAGTTGGAGGAAAGTTAGATTAATAAATAATAATCATTTCTAAACGAACAATTCTTGTAAAAGTTACGATGATGTAAAATCAAATGAATCCGCGGAGTTCATTCGTCCCCGAGTTAAATTGGCTGTTAAGTAATTTCCGACGGTTTGGGACGCCAACGACGCGACGTCGAACGAGAAATTTAACATCAAATGTATAGATTTTCAACTGTAAGAAAGAGGTTATATTATAATCCTTATTGTATTTAAATCTCGCGTTTCGGTGAAGGAAAACATCGTGAGGAAAATACATACCGACCCGAGAATTATTTCGGAGTTAGGTATGTATTTCACCAATCCGAATCTAGGCCCTTGGTGGATAATGGCCTGATCCTTCTCACGAAAGTGAGGGAAGACCCGTGCCCAGCAGTGGGACGTTATGGGTTGTTGATGATGATGATGATCTATACCAAACTTTAGTTTTGGACTTGTAAAAGTGTATTATTTTTTCCTATTTGCAATGAATGCTTTGAGTTTTAAGATTTCAATTAAGCCTGTACTAAAACTTCACTAATTTTGACCGTCTACTGACCCCTTGGTACCCTATGCACATTCCCGACCAGCTTTATGAAAATCGATTCCCCGAACTCGAAATTAATCATGTAAATTCAAAGGCAAAATTCGTCAGAAGGTGTGCTTTATCAAAAGTTAGCATTAAAATGTAATCTAAGCTTTAACCAAACGATGCAAGGTTCAAAATGGGTTAGGGCGTAACTGCTGCATGTTAGGTCTATAATGAAAGTCTGTACTGAACCCAGGCAAAGTTTCAGGTATTCTCGCTTTTGTATTAATTACTTTGACGGCTTTGTCGGTTGCCGATCTTTGTTGTAAACTCTGTACCACCTGAACTGTTAATGAGGTTGTTTTAATAGTTAATAATTTTTATTACTCTTTGAAAGGAGTTGTGGCTAAATGGTAGCCCGAGGGATTCGGAACGAAGCCACCGGTTTCCTTGCAGAAGAGCCTTCTTACTACCACTACCTTAAAATAATATCGGTTAAGATACCCCGCCAAATTAAGCTAATGGTGAAGACATCGAATATACAGTCGTTTTTGGTTCAAGAATAATTGCTGAGAAACGACAACCGTACAATATTGAGAAGTTACCAAAGCTTCTCAACACGGAACCTGTCAATTTGTCAGACTAAACCTTAATTATCAGAAGACATAATTCCAAACTTTCCATAAATATATTAGGGGCTAAACGTCCCTCCCATACGTTGTTAGAAAACGGCTCAAAACCACTTAACGCGGGTTGTCTCGAGCGAATTTACGAGTTTCCGATCGCAACCCTTCAATACCTACTTAATTTTCAGGAAGGTACGGTCGGGGTCCCTGTGGGCCCCCTGGCACAGAAGACACAGTATGTAGTACTACATACATAATGGCCACACTCTACTCCTCGCAATCCACTGCCTTGCATCCCTACCCGCAATTGGGTGGACAATTAGAAGGACAGTCAATTATAAGACGCCTAAATGTAATAGACAAACGGTTTGTATGAACCTTCATACTAGCACGTTGTCTTTTGTTTTGGTCGCGTAGTATGTTCTGTTCTGGCACTCACATTTGGCGCGGGTTAAACGTCATTTATTTGTTAGTTGTCAAATCACCTTATTTGTATGGAGTGTCCGGGGTGGACACCAACGTACAGGGGATAAACACGTACGTAATTCTTATCCCATGTGGTTAATTTTAAGGCCTTAAACTGAACAGCCTAGCTTGGCACCACACACTCATAAATGACAAACGCGACGTGACGTCACTCAAAAATAGACTCTCAAATGTGAGAAAAAGAGAATGAAATGGAGCTATTTAAACCTCCATAAATGCAAACAAATTGTTCCGATCTCTATAGATAAATGTCTCTGGTCGACTTATGAAAACTGAGCGATATTGGTGGTGACAGTGGTCTTAAACTGGATGGATTTAACTGTTCGTGGTGAGGCCCCAGGAGGTAACGCGGTGGTAGAGCTTTATCAGGAGTGAGATCATTGACTCTCGCACACATACTGGGACGAAGGTAGCTACATTACAATCTAATGTACGGTTATTTGATAAGTGAACACAATAACCATCAATAGCATAGAACCCACGTCATGTTTCTGATCTCGCATCGTCAGTGTCACGGCCGTTATATGATACTGATGTTGGACAATCTCCCACTAGGAACGAAAACAAAATATGTCGTATATAAGTCTACGTACGGTTACAGATGGACTCATTTTCACCATATAAAATATGTAGGTATGTAGGTACGTATCGGCTATCAAGGATGCATTTTTAAAAGGGTCCAGGAGGGTCCTTTAGCACCGTCTATGAAAAAGCTGAATAATTAAGTACCTAGTCGTCCAGAAGTACCCCAGAGGTCTATAGAGGTGAGTAATGCGATTTCAATTCAACAATTTCACCGTCATCGAGAGGGAACCCACAAACCTGCCTGGAATTATTTTGGAGGCAGGTGTGTTATCCTAAAGCGAGAGTCTCCGTGGTGGATTATGGCCTAATCCTTCTCACAAAAGGGAGGAGATATTCATCCGCCAAGCTGTAGTGTGCAAACATTACTGTGTTCCGGTTTGAAGGGCACTGTTTCCAGCGAAATTACTGAGTATTTGAGACTTTAGAAACATTTTCAAGGTGACGAGAGCACTGGGTGGCACTGTAGCTGTTATGGTTAGGCGTGAAGCTTACCATCAGGTGAACGACCTGCTCGTCTCGTTACTTAGTAACGTTAAAAAAACAATACTTACTACTAAATAGCTGCGCCCCGCGGTTTCATCCGCATTGCTCCTGTTCCCGGAATATGGGGATAAAATATAGCCTATGTTACTCGCTGTCAATGTAGCTTTCCATTAGTGAAATATTTTTTTTAAATTGATGCAGTGGTTTAGCCGAAACCTTACATATTTTCATACATACTTTCATCCCCTATATATATATTTTATCCCCTCAACTGTAAAATTTTTACAAACTTTGAATGCCAAATTTTTTTATATCTAATCAAAAGCCTAAAAAATAAATATCAAGCTTCAAGCTTCAAAAATAACGAAACTTCGATACAAACTTTCATCCCCTATTTCAAACTGCTTTTTTCAAAATGCCTTTTTCGCAATAAAAAGCACCCCTTGTCCTTTCCTGGGCTCTAGACTATCTCTGTACCGAATTTCATTTCAATTGGTTCAGTAGTTTAGGCGTGAAAGAGCAACAGACAGACAGAGTTACTTTCGCATTTATAATAGAAGTAGGGATTGGTACTTAATTCAATATCGGCAGTTCTCACAAGTAAAGTCGGGTGTTTATGATAAATGAAAACGGCCAGCAACAGGGCACAACGACCTTCTCTTTTGACCTTCGACACGAAAGAAGAAAGATATTTCCCGTGAAATTTTTACAAGGAAATTACAGTACCTACGCCTTTGTCTAAGATCTTTGTATTTAATATTGTGGAAATACAATATCGTTATCTAAGTACCTAATTTTGAAAATGACAGTCCTTTTTGTGGCTCCCTCATTAAACGCAATCGCGGAACTCATCAGGCCATATATTTGATTACGGAGTCCTTTTCGGACCTCTAATTATTCATGCCTTCAGATAGGACGCTATAATTTTGGGAATAATTTATTATAAGTGACGCGGTTTTTCTTTTATTGGAATCTGACTCGACTCGAAAATATCTATTTAATGACTAAGGAAAGTTTATTATTTTTTGTAAATCTTTAGCTTCCCACGTGATGGTTTAAATTACAGCGAAATGACTGGGCATTATGAGATTTTAGAGCCCATGTCTCAGGGTGACGAGTGCAGTGCAGTGCCGCGCAATATTATGCAATACAAAATTCTGGGTGGCACTGTTACTGCTATGGGCAGGCGTAGTGCTTACCATCAGGTGAACGACCTGCTCGCCTGGTTACTTAGTCAAATTAAAAAAAAACAGATAAATACTAATACAAACTCATTACCGTGGTATTTGGATCTCGGTAATGATCTGTGTAATTACTCCGCCGCGGATAGTCAGCAGCAAAATTCACTGATAGATCGATTGATCTCGAAGTAGTGGCGTCCTCATCAGAGGACATCAGGAGGATCTGACATCAATCAGAGTTCATCAGATTACCCAACAGCCTAAAACACGGCTTACAACTATATCCAACGATAACAACCGTGATGGATAATCGGGCCTTCAAAAGCACAGAAACATGTAAAAAATGTAATTATCAAGTTCTTTGATCATAAACACATCTTTATAAAGCAATAATAATTCGAAAACAATAATAATTATTAGCTATCAGAATAATAATTATTTCTTTACATTGTATACCTAAAGCTCATGGGAAGCGTTCGGTGACGATGACGCGAGATTCATGCTTTTTGTTCACCCAAAAAGTACAGTACAGGTAAACATATGGGGATGGATGGTCAGATATACTGTCAGAGGGAGAGGGAGAAAGAGAGTGAGAGTGAAACTGTGAATCTGTATTTTGTATATAACTGTGTTTTACTGCGTTTAGCGCGTTCTGTGTTTTTTTTTTTTCTTCGATTGTTGTAATTGGCCGCGGCCGTTTCAATTGAAATAAATCAAATAAATAAATGGCTTACGGAAAGCGTTCGGCGACGATGACGCGAATTCCATAATCTTTGCTCACCCAAAAAGTGCACAACGCGCCCATAAAGTAATTCAAAAAGGTTCTGTCTCATAAAGTTGTAGTAAGTAGACACTTATTTCTCGTGCGTGACTTTTTATTAGGCTGACTGTACCGACATCACGTATTACCTAACGCAAATATTAACGTTCGCTAATGGCGAAAGACATCAATTTCTGGCGCAAATTACGAATGTTGTATTAATATGTGTCGCAGGTAAATTAACCGGCGATTACTTATCGAGAACTTTAGGCAATTAAATACCTACGTGAACTAAGGGTTGATTATTTTGTTACTGGTTAAATTCAGTAATAGTCAAAGGGCTGGCTTTTATTTATGAATTAACCTAGTGTAGTGGGGGCCTATTCTGCAAGAGACCGCCAGGGGAAGTACCACACCTTTGCCAGATATTCATCCGCAGTAATGTGTTCTGGTTTGAAGGTCACAGTTTCCAGGGAAATTACTGGGCATATGAGACTTTAGAGTCGATGTCTCAGGGTGACGAGCGCAGTGCAGTGCCGCGCAGGATTATGCAAAGCAAAGTTCTAGGTGGCACTGTAACTGTTATGGGCAGGCGTAGCGCTTACCATCAGGTGAACCATCGTCTCGACACTCAGTCAAGTAAAAAAAATAGACATTGTCATCGTCGACGTCCGGTAACGTTACGTCGACGACAGCTACAACGACAGTGACAGCAACGTTGTCGCTGTCGATGTCGCTGTCGCTGTCGCTGTCACTGTCGCTGTCGCTGTCGCTGTCGTACTAAACTATAAACGAACAATACGATCAAACCGTTCACTATCACTTCTGTAACGATTTCCCCGAATACTATTTTATTTCAGAGCAAATATTTCCCATCAAAACTACTTTCCTATTCGACTTACCGGAAATGGTTTCAGGAATGAGAGCGGGACCGCGGATTGTAATATCAGGCAAAGCCAGGTGACATAGTATGTACACTTCAGATATTTGGACGTGTCGAAATATGTGTGAATATGTTGAGACATTACTTTGGGGTACGGTTGTACCGTTAATCGTTGGTTAGTTGAGTAATCAGTGGTTACTTTAAACGTTAAAAAAATGAATAAAAAACGCTTCGGACTCAATCAATTTGTCAATCAATTTCAATCAAGGCAAAATCACTTCGGACCGAACGGACACATTTCTAGGTTAGGATATAGATGATGTAAATAATATTTTAACCATAGTAAATCTAGTTTTAATCACATTTGGGGATTCTTTGCATCTTCCGTAGTTACTTCAAGTTCATTATTGGTATGGATAAGAAGGCTAGTGGGAAAACATTAGCTTTTCAAGGAGAAGTTCGTGAGTTCAAATCCCAGTGCGGGCACGTACCAATGTGTTTATGTAAAGCGTATGTACGTAATTATCACTCGCTCTTCGATGAAGGAAAACTTTCTGAGGAAACCTACATATGCGAGAATTATTTCGAGGGTATGTTATCCAGCTGTTATCTGGTCCCCGTGGTGGATTACGGTCTAACCCTCTACAAGAAAGAGAGGGGAGGTGCTCAGCAGTGGGACGATATGTGTTGATAATGATGATAACGATAGTCGAAAAAAATGTTTTTAATCGTTGTTTAAAGTGACGGTGTCACCTGCCCTTATACATATGCCAAATTCTCATCAAGTCCCCGAGGTGCGAGGGGACTTGGAGGGGGGGGGGGGGGGGAGTTATTGCGTTGCTTTCACTATGATTGTTAGCTATTTATTTCAACGGGTGGTTTCTCAGCGTCATTTTCTTCTTATATTTCGAATTTATTAAAGCCAAGGCCAAAAACGTAGTTATTATGTATGCAAAGGCACTTGGCCGTAAAACAAAAAAGTACTTACATAAAATAATTATTTAATATTGTTTTAGTTTTAAAGTTTTCTTTGTTCTGCGGTGTTTCATTAAAGAGTTTATCTATCTATATATTTATTGTTATAGACCTAGGTATCGGATTATCTGTTTATTTATATTATAATTAGTTATTTTGTATTTCTATTTGTTTTATTGGGGCCACCATTTATTTAGTGTAATTGGTGCAATTCTCTCATTATTATAATAAACTAGCTGTGCCCTGCCACGCTTCGCTGTGGCACATATGTCACTAATGAAAAAAATAGATAAAAACAATCCTTGATGCGGATTAGATATCATGCTAAAATTTCAGATCGATCGGTGCAGAACTTTTTGAGTTTTTGAAGCGTACACAAACCAACATAACATTTTTATATATGTCGCCGCGAGGACGAAGGGAGCTTTCGGGAATCTCCGGCATTGATCAAAGATACTTCGATTTATTTTTAAGATGACGATTATCAATTTGTAACCTTTAATAATGTTAAACCTTAACATCCATTTTAATAGCGTTTTGTCAATTTACAATCTCTAAGTTAATTTATCAATCTAAAAGAATTATGTTTGAGTATATCCGCCGCCGCAATGATAAATCAGGCACCTACGTCATCGAGTCGAAAAGACTCGATTAAGTTAAGATTTGTTTTTGAATATCAGTAATCTGTATGCTTGAATGACATCAAATCTAAGAGTAAATTCTAATTGCGTTGTATCCAGTTAAAACCTTCAAAATGATTACCTAACTTAAAATAGTTCTCAGTTCGATCGTTTCCTATCGTCATTTCAAAGTAAGTTTATTCCTATTTAAAATTATGATTGCTGTAATGCTTATTTACTAGCCGTACTAGGCTTCATAATCTTAGTAATGCTTATTAAAAGCTTCTACTTAGTAATTGCTAATTCAATAAGCTAGTTCTGATAGTTTGAAGCCGCCATGAGCGCCATCTATCTTCATATCTTGTAAATCGCTACCATCTTATTGGTTGGCGCAAAAAATGGTGGCTGGGAACTATCGGAGCTAGTTTCTTGACGGCACTTTGAGTTGGATTCTCGGTGCGAAAACGTTGTGAGTAAATCCTTGCTAATTAATTCAATAAAATAATTATAATGTTCAGTGATTCATCTGCTTTTATTTCAAACTAAATTCTAGGGTGTGTTTTGTTAGCCTTGTGAGTAAAGTTAACAACTAGGTAGACATTTACATTGCAATAGCAAAGCCGGTGGTCAGCAGGCCAGCGGTTTTGCACTTTTTTAAAAAGGGGTGGTCTACCCTTATCACGATATCAGAAGTGGGATGGAATTCAACGATCCTTTTCTGTCCGTTCATAATAATTTTTCAGGTTACCCTAATCACACCCCCGAGAGCAGCGGATGGGCTCCAGGATGGATGCCCCTGAGCCGAACCACGCAGCGCCTGGTGCCCCAGCGAGTACAAACGTGTCTACGACATGCGAAGCGACGAGCGGACCTGCCATGGCCCCGATTGCAGCACCACCGGCAATGTTACTACAATCTGGTAATGTACCCCCAGATTTTTTTTTTCTCAAATATGATGACGATGATGCAGCATATGAGTGATCGGTTATTAATGCAACAAACATCCGTCGATAAAGTCAAGATTACGGACGTATTTCTGCCTTCGTACGACCCGGACGGTAACGTCGGAGTTCGGGAGTGGTGCAATCACATATCTACAGCTAAAAGCACGTATAACCTCACCGACTACGACATCCGGATGAAAGTAACCGGCTTGCTAAAGGGTCGTGCCAAAATATGGGCTGATAATTGGTTAGTCACGACATCAAGCTGTGGAGGCGGTGATTGGAACGGTGAGTGACGAGCGTCTCCGTATTGAATTAATGAATGCCAGAGCTATCTCAGTGCCCGAATTGATAACTGTTGCCTCTTCTATTCGCGTGAAGCGCCCGATTCAAAGTAATAACAACCAGCCGACCGATAAAAGTTCCACGATGTCATCCGCTACAATGCCTAGGCCGGTTAGTGATAAGATTTGTTCATTCTGTTCAAAACCAGGTCACACGTTTGACACCTGCTATCGTCGCGAAGAACGGGTAGTTTCTAACGTGAATTCGGTCTCTAACGATAGATCCAGTTTGAATACGATGCGTATTTGCGTTGGTGACAAAATTCTAGATACTGTGTTTGATAGCGGTGCGGAATGCTCTGTGATGCGAGAGTCTGTCGCAAACAGATTGCCCGGGCAAAGACGTCAGGCCATTCAATATTTACGTGGAATAGGTCCTTTTCCTGTTGTTTCAACAAGTACCCTCACTGCGATCTGCATCATTGACAATATAAATGTTGAAATCATGTTCCATGTCCTGTCAGACTACGAAATGACGTCAGACGTGTTAATTGGTGCGAACTTACTTCACGAGACCGGTCTCAGTGTTATAGTAACAAAAAATAGTGCAACTTTGTTATCTCAGCCCCGCGTCTTGCACGTGCGATCGAACTGCCCTTTGTTTGAGAACATTAACCACGACTTGACGAACACATCTGAAATTGACGAACTGATGATTTTGCTTAACAAGTACTCGCATGTTTTTACCCGCGGTTTTGCTAAGTCTCGCGTCAACACTGGTGAATTGGAGATTCGATTAAAGAACCCAGACAAATAAGTTGAGCGAAGGCTTTATAGATTGAGCCCGGTCGAGCGCGAGAAAGTTAAACAGATCGTCAGTGAGTTAATTGAGAATAACATTGTCCGTGAAAGTAAATCGCCATATCCTAGTCCAATTATTTTGGTTAAAAAGAAAAACGGCGACGATCGCATGTGTGTAGATTATCGAGAGTTAAATGCCAACACTGTACGCGACCATTTTCCGCTTCCACTGATCGCGGATCAAATTGACCAACTGGCAGGCGGGCGGTTCTATTCGACGCTTGACATGGCATCCGGCTTTAACCAAATACCGATTTCTGAACACAGTATTGAGAAAACAGCCTTTGTAACACCTGACGGGTTGTATGAGTATCTCACGATGCCATTTGGTCTCTGCAACGCACCTTCCGTGTACCAGAGATACATAAATCGCGCCCTAGGGCCCTTGTTGAACGCAGGTAGTGCAAATAGTGACGCTAATAATAATAATAACGACGGTGTAGCGCAGGTTTATATTGATGATGTCATCAGTAAGTGCCGTAATTTTACTAGTGGATTGGCATACTTGGAGCGAATTCTGATTGCGTTATGCGAGTCAGGTTTCTCGATAAATATTGAAAAATGACTCTTTTTCAAGCACTCTATTGAGTACCTCGGTAATGTGGTAGAAAACGGTCAGGTTCGTCCAAGTCCCAAAAAAAAGTCCAGGCCCTTCTAAAAGCTCCCGTGCCGACTACAGTTAAACAGGTGCGTCAATTTAACGGGCTTGCGAGTTACTTTCGCCGTTTCATTCCTGATTTCGCCCGAACTATGGTTCCCCTGTACGATCTTACTAAACAAAGCACTGGGTGGCAATGGACTCATGTTCATGAGGAGGCACGTCAAAAGATTATCCATCATCTCACCTCTGCGCCTGTCCTTACTATATTCCAAGGAGAGGCTATAGAGCTATACACTGACGCCAGCAGTCTCGGATTTGGTGCGATTCTCGTCCAAGTCATCAACGGCAGACAACATGTGATCGCTTACTTCAGCATGCGACCATGGACACAAAGTAGGTACCATAGTTACGAACTGGAGACATTGGCCGTAGTGCGAGCGATCAAGCACTTTCGTCACTTTGTCTACGGACGTAAGTTCAAAGTGATCACAGATTGCAACGCCTTGAAGGCTTCCAAACATAAGAAAGGCCTGTTACCTCGCATACATAGATGGTGGGCGTATTTACAAAATTTTGACTTCGAAATAGAATACAGGAAGGGCGAGCGGATGCAGCATGTCGACTTTCTCAGTCGGAATCCAGATCCATTGACGGTCAATACCATGACAAACAATCTCGAATGGATCAACATAGAACAACGACTCGTCGCCAAAACTGCGTGCCACCTGAGTTACTGCAGTTGGTAAACTTTGATAACACGTCTATAGACTTTGATGCTTTGGATCGGCATGTACAACTTAGAATGACGGAGCTATCTGCAAAAGATAAAATCAGATTCGACAGAGGACGAGCAAGAATTCACAACTTTCAGCGAGGAGATTTCGTTCTCAAAAAAAAAAAACAACCCCAGAAATCAGACTTCTCTCGATTTGAAATTTAGCGTGCCTTATGAAATTTACAGAGTCCTAGAGAACGACCGCTACCTCGTCAAGAAGGTGGTGGGCCACCATGGGCGGCCCCGCAAAGTCGCGCACGATCAACTGCGGCGCGCCCCTCAGCCGGGAGACGTCGCCCAGGCGGCCGTGTCGCCTCAAGATCACCAGCAAGCTGCTCTACCCCCGGTGACGCTACAAGCGGTTGACGACACTGATGGTGACGTCGCCGCCACTGAATAACACAACATACATTGCGCATCACTACTATAACAATCATGGTGAGCACGTTTCATTCTACTCTGCTACATCATTCATACACTAAAACACATCACACATCCATTTACCTATCTTTGAGAAGGCTAAAATAATATTTTCATTTTGTGGGTAAGACTGTACACTGTGACTGTGACTGTACTGTACTTTCCTGGTATCCCTTCCCATTTCTGTCATTTTCAGAGCCTCTGTGGACCACGGTCATAATACTTAAGGCCCAGACCACAGCATCGACCTAGTCCCATTTCCTTTAGAGCCTCTGTGGACCACGGCGTACAAGACCGCCCAGACCACAGCATCATCCCTGTCTACGAGTACCTATATAAAGTAATGCAATTATGCGTGGAGCATTTGCATTAACATAATAACAAAACTACTTGTGCAAAATGCGTGGAGTGTTTGCATCAAGCAAATCATCAACTCAGCTCATTCCTACGTACAGCACTGCAAATCAATTTTATCTATTCCTTAGCAAGACAATGAATGCTTTGAATACATGTGATAATCACTTCATAAACATTGCTTATGGAAATATTTTATGGTACTAAAAAGTTGGCTGATAACTTTGTCATTACCTTAACACTAACAAATACCGACAATGATGTCCGAGTATTATTCTCAATACAACGTTATAACAGGCGGAAAATAAGCGATCGTAAAACTTAGTTATCAGCTAGCGTACCGGTGTACGGATGCCTAGCTCAAATGAAAACTTTAAATTCCAGAAACCGCGGCAGGTGCAGAGCACGCACCGCCTCGCAGAATGGCCGTGTCGCCGCGAGGACGAATCGGGAGCTTTCGGGAATCTCCGGCATTGATCAAAGATACTTCGATTTATTTTTAAGATGACGATTATCAATTTGTAACCTTTAATAATGTTAAACCTTAACATCCATTTTAATAGCGTTTTGTCAATTTACAATCTCTAAGTTAATTTATCAATCTAAAAGAATTATGTTTGAGTATATCCGCCGCCGCAATGATAAATCAGGCACCTACGTCATCGAGTCGAAAAGACTCGATTAAGTTAAGATTTGTTTTTGAATATCAGTAATCTGTATGCTTGAATGACATCAAATCTAAGAGTAAATTCTAATTGCGTTGTATCCAGTTAAAACCTTCAAAATGATTACCTAACTTAAAATAGTTCTCAGTTCGATCGTTTCCTATCGTCATTTCAAAGTAAGTTTATTCCTATTTAAAATTATGATTGCTGTAATGCTTATTTACTAGCCGTACTAGGCTTCATAATCTTAGTAATGCTTATTAAAAGCTTCTACTTAGTAATTGCTAATTCAATAAGCTAGTTCTGATAGTTTGAAGCCGCCATGAGCGCCATCTATCTTCATATCTTGTAAATCGCTACCATCTTATTGGTTGGCGCAAAAAATGGTGGCTGGGAACTATCGGAGCTAGTTTCTTGACGGCACTTTGAGTTGGATTCTCGGTGCGAAAACGTTGTGAGTAAATCCTTGCTAATTAATTCAATAAAATAATTATAATGTTCAGTGATTCATCTGCTTTTATTTCAAACTAAATTCTAGGGTGTGTTTTGTTAGCCTTGTGAGTAAAGTTAACAACTAGGTAGACATTTACATTGCAATAGCAAAGCCGGTGGTCAGCAGGCCAGCGGTTTTGCACTTTTTTAAAAAGGGGTGGTCTACCCTTATCACGATATATATATAGATTAATTGTATTTCAAATGTTGACTTAAACTTGTATGAACTTAAAACTATTTATTTTAGTAAACTTCCATAAGCTCAACATACACACACGCTTACATTACGTGAAATGTACCAAACGGAGTTCTTAAAAAAGGAATTTTAATTAAAAATCTTAATTAATTGCGAAAAAGGAATTTCTTGTAGCGGACCAAGATTAACGGCTCAAGGAAAAAAGCGTTCGTTTTGGATCTAAAATATTTAATGTCGTTTAAACTTATAAAATTGCAAAATCAATTTTTATTTAGCAAAAAGCTTTTCGTTGAGGTCTTTGATTTATCACTAATTGTATTTTTTTCATAAAAAATAGGGTAGCAAAGCACCAACCTTCAGGGTGTTTCCATAGTGATCGATCGAACGACGACGTTGAACGATAGCGTCGTCTATTGAATAACCAGTAGTAGGAAACCTCTTCTACAAGAGACCGCCTCATCCACCAAGCAGTAGTGTGCAAACATTACTGTGTTCCGGTTTGAATGGCACTGTTTCCAGCGAAATTACAAGGCATATGAGATTCAGAGCGGATGTCTCAGGGTAACGAGCGTAGTGCATTGCCGCGCAGGATTATGCAATGCAAAGTTCTGGGTGGCACTGTAACTGTTATGGGCAGGCGTATCGCTTACCGTCAGGTGAACCACATGAACCGTCACGCAATCAAATAAAAAAAAATAAAAAACTGGCGATCGATGTCAAGTAATCAAATTCTACCATCGATCGACGTGGATTGATTGGTATGATAGCTTCCGCTGTTGAATAACGACGTTCGGCGACATCGACTGATCTCATTCTACCATCGATCGACGTCGATAGATTATTGTGTAACATCTTTGATAACCTCCACAAACAGACAAGACAAGAATAATAACAATTAACACCTTACCAGCGTCTATGTTTCCCGAAAACTATAATCTGAAAGTCTTCAAGTCGAGAGTGAATAGGTATCTTCTAGGCAAGCATGCTCCACCATCGACCGTCTCGACACTTACCACCAGGTAAGACTGCGGTCAAATGCTTGCCTATTCTACCATAAAAAAACTATAACTTTAACATTATATGTTATTATTATTTACATAATAATATAATGTTATCTGTATTGCAAACCAGTATAGTTTTATATTCAATCGCGTTGTTTGCTGCGATGGGCTTGGAATGCAATTTCCGCATGGAATCAACTGCAATATCACTGCAGAACTGAAGATCAGGATATTGGTTATGGAATATTACTGGGTATTGTGTGAGAGAACGTAGAGCTATTTGCTTGATATTAAAGTTTATACTTTTGATTGGTTTTAAAACTTAAAGATAGAATTTGATCCATTCGGGCTTAGAAACTTTGACATGGTAAATTTAATAAATAATAAATCAGTTTTGGTATTTTGACCGGGCGTAGCGCTCACCATCAGTGAACGATATGCTCGTCTTGTTGCTTAGTCAAATAAAAAAAAAATAACTAAAAAAACACGCTTCAATAGCAAGCCGAACTAAAAAGTAGAAGAATAATTAATTTTAAGGTAATAAAGCGTGGGTGCTTTTTATTTTATATTTAATCCGACGTTTTGGAAGGGTTCAAAATACATACGAACATGTACGTATGAAACTTAGAAACGCGTGTTAAAAATACCCTTTTTTGATAATTATAGTATAAATCCTTAACTTTAACTTTGTCACGATTCTAATTCGCAGAAGTTGTTACATAAACTCTGAGCTCTCCTTTATCAAAGTGTGGTCCCCATCTCATTACCTATGGTCACACTCCGGTCACGGTTATGGTCATTTCATGGCTGTCATAAAGAACGGTTACGGACAACATTAAACAAGAAGCGAAGGGCGCAATCCGACCAAACAAGAAACAAAAAGCATTACTTAATTTGCCAAGACTCGTAATGAGGGCGAGAGTCGAGAGATCGCTAACAGCATTTATCCGGTTTCTTTACCAGTTATATCCGGTTTGCACCGAATTAAACCAGTCTGCACCGCTTTGAACTGGACAAAAATTTTGTGTGGCTTTTGTGAAAATTTGAGGGTAGTTTGTACAAAATTATTTATTGTGAAAAACAAAAAAGAAGACAAATAAGAAAACAATAAATGGCATAACAGTTTTGCTCTCTTTTTATGACATAAATTATTATTCGAAGACAAATAAAGTTAAGAAGCCTACAACTGAAACTAATAGAAGTGTAGAATGGATAGATTTGTTGGGCCTACGTACTAATAGGGCACAACTAAATAAAAGTCACTTTCACTGGGTAATGAAGACTTTTCGTGTATTTTAAGTTCGAATACTTTTTGTGAGGACGGAGCGCGCGCGGCCTATCGGCGTCGCAGTGGCGTTCAGTCCGTGAGATCGGGAAAAGCGAAGATGACCGAGTGCCTTCGCAAAAAGGTTCGGCTACTCGAGCGCGTGAGCACTCGACCATCGTGACGTACTTCGCTACCGATCAGCTGCGCGCGCCGTCCAAAATATATCACAGTACATACAAAATATAATTAACAAAAGAATCTTAAAATTAATGAGTACAAGTAAATACAAAATGTAGGTCGCTACAGATTCTATTTCTGAATGATTTTCTTTTCTGGATGATTTTATTTCTTATGACCCACCAAATGACATTGTTCATTACTTACCTTACATGCCTTTATTACCTTTTTTTTTCCCGGGGAAATGCATTAGGCATACCACCCGGCCCCCGGGGGGGGCGGGGTGGTTATGTGGGACTCCCCCGCCAGCTGGTCTGGCGGGGTTTACCCACTAAAACCCCGGGGTGTTCTCCTCTCCGCATTGTGGAGGTGGCCACGAGTACGAACGGCGCTTCTGCGACCACCTCTGCGGGCGCCCTTTCGGGCTCGGCACGTGAGGCTTGGGCCTCTTTCTCCGCTGGGTGCGTCCCGGAACACACGGGCCGCACCTCAGCTCTGGACTTCTGACTTGGGCGTTGGACCCCCCGATCCGCAGCCCAAAAGTCCCCGTTATTGGTCCCTCACTGTGCCCTCTGCTGATCAGAGGGACACGCGAAGGACCTCTTCTCGCCAGGTTATTTGCTACGGCCACCAATTCCCCTAGGAGAATTGCTGACCGAACCCCAGGGTGCACCGGCCCAGCTGCTGCCCTTCCCTCCGGATGCAACGCATCAAGAGGGACGAATAACAGCCGGGCACTCGTGGAGGTTACCTGGCCCGCACCCCTGCCTTTATTACCTTACCTTTATTAGCTACAACCACAGATAATACATTGTTATTTTATAGTTCTACGACGAATTATCATCAATTTGTATTCCATTTAGCTACCTTATATTTGCAAGTGAAATGTAAACTTAACCAAATGCCATAATCATAGAGCTCCCATTAAATTCAAACTTATATAATAAAATTGCTTATTCAAATTGTAACCATTTCCGGAAGTAGTGCTGCAAAACGGAACATCCCGAATGGCTGTCAGCGGAACATTTTAAACTCTTACTGATAACCGAAATTGAGCCTCAAGGTAAGCTCAACATAAGACTCAAAATCCATTGGCTAAACTATCTTAAGACCATATATTTAAATAAGCGAAATTGGATCTTATGTGGCAGATAAGAGGTTGAAAATCCCTTGGTGGTTGGTTAAGGGCAATTTAGTTCTAATATAATTTGGTAGAACAGGTGCTCTTATAGACAGGTCTAGACACGCTAACTCATTATTAAAACCTACTTGAATGCCCTGTATTTTGATGTATGGACAACAGCGAAAACTGTAGAGTCGCCCATTGTTCAGTATAAAACTTATCAAAAATGTTTAATTGTTGGTTGCATAATTATGTAGTGTGTGTGTTCAGTATTATTTATATTCTGAGGCTTGTGTTTGAAAATGGTATGAATGAAATAAACGGAATGACTAAAATGAACGGAAATATTTAATAATTAACGAAATTAATGATATCAACGGAATGAATGAAATGAACGGAAAGAAAAATGGACGGAATGAACGATGTGAATGGAATGAACGAAAAGAACGGAATGAACGATGTGAACGGAATGAACGAAAATAACGGAATGAATGAAATGAACGAAATGTACAAACGAACGGAATGAATGTTATAAATGGAATGAACGGAATTAATGAAATAAACGGAATGAACGAAAGGAACGGACTGGATAAAAACACGGAATGAATGAAATGAACGGAATGAACTAAAAGAACGGAAAGAATGAAAAGAACGGAATGACTAATAGAACTGAATGATTGAAAAGAATGAAAGAACGGACTGAATGAAATGAACGGAATGAACTAAATGAACGGAATGAATGAAATGAACGAAAAGAACGGAATTAAAGAAATGAACGGAATGAATTAAATGAATGGAATGAATGAAATGAAAGAACGAAATGAACGAAATAAACGTAAATTGATGAAATGAATGAACGGAATTAATGAATTGAACAGAATTAACTTTATACCACTTCATTCGTTACGTGGCTGTTGCCCTTTTTGGCTTTCTATTAAAAAACTAAACAACATAAAAAAAGATTTGAAAAAAGAAGGTAAAAAATGTAAGCAATAGGAAGGTATCCTAGCAGTTTCTGTTCTCAATAAAGTCACGTAAGCCGTAAGGCTTGTGCTGAGTCTCTCGAGTCCACTTCAAGTATTAGACTGTACATGAATTTTTACCTAAGTACTTACTTAACTTATTTTGAGAGGTCGCTGAACGCTTGACATGAAAAGTTTCAAATGTGAAATGGCACCTTTTACCAAAGTGACCTTACTTAGAGTTTTAGAAATGGGTAGGTTCTGCTTAAACTGCTATCGCAAAGCATGGTGCCATATTGTACGTTTATTGATGTTAATATAAAATAAGATTTGTGTAGAAGAACATAATAATAATTATATTTATCAGACATCCATTTAGAAAATTAAATAGAAAATAAAACTTAAGAATCTAACAACAGTGGGTGTCCATGAGACATGAAGCCAAGAACACTGGCTGCATTTCCACGTTGAAAATATGAAAATATGTATTTAATACTGAAAGCTGATCAAAATGAGCTCAAAAACCACTATTTTTAGTCAAGTTCCGTTCCCTACCTTCCGTTTCCATCATCAGAATAGCTCGGTGTCATTATAATGTTGTATGACAACTGGCAACTGAAAAGAACTAAACTATGACTTGATTGCCACGACATCTGTCAAATTTATAAAATACAAAATTGAACCCCTCACTGAAGCGCACTAATCAGCACTCTATACGGCTAACGTGGCTGACTTAATTATGCAGCCAGTCATATCTTTTGTTTTTATTTGACTGAGTGACGAGACGAACAAGTCGTTCACCAGATAGTAAGCGCTACGCCTGCCCATAGCAGGCACAGAACTACCCAGAACACTGCATGCACGTTTTCGCATGAAAGAAGCTGTTTAATAATGTCAATTTTGTATTATACAGTATACTTACACGTTCTAATTATCAACAAACTCGCAAAGTCACGGTCAAAACTTAGTCTATACCAGTAATAAAATTTAAATGTTTGTCTGTGATTTCAGAATAAACGTCACTATTTAAGAAATTAAATGCTATTCAATCTAGAATGACCGGTTTAGAATTTTTGTTTGTCGGTCTATCTGAAACTTTGTCCTAAATAGGCCTCGAAACAGCTCAACGGATTTCAATGATATTTGAAAGACATATAGTTTAGATCTTCGAGTAGAATATAGGATACTTTTTATCCCGTATAAATGACCGGTTCCTGTGGGATAATAGACGCGGACGAAACCGCGGCGCGCAGTCAGTTACACATAAAACTTATTCAGTCGAGATTTACGCATCACATACCTTCATCCCCCATTGGGCTTTAACGGGGCATTAACCCAAAAGTTTTCAAGACTAGCGGAAAATTAGCTAAAGAAACTTCTTTACGTCCCGCATGTTTCAGTGTACTTAGTCGAACTAAACAAAGGAGTTAGGAAGAGGTCAATTATATTATATACCTGTTTATAAGGTTTTTACAAACTTTACTACACTGCTTCGGTAACTAAATCATATCAAATCAAATTGTTTATTTGTAGGAATACAGTCATTGTATATTCGGGTGCTAGGAATTTGGTAAGTTCCATAATATGTTAATATTATACAACCTGGAAGCGGTTTTCAATGTTTATTTAATATTATAACAATAATTTAATTTTATTAAACATTAAAAGAACACGACTGATTAATAATAACATTTCTATATTATAAATAACAGTTGTTTCAAATTTAAATAGTCCGTTAGTCTGTAAAAATAACATTTTTCCAATAGCCATTCTACTAATAATAATACTATAAAGCTGATCGAAATTTTTAATAGTAGCAATTTTAGTATGTCAAATTTTGAATGTAAATTTTGACCCAGTTCCCGTTTCTAAGTTGAGTTGGAACTGGGCAAAACCCCGTGTTGGAGTCTCCTCACGAAAGCGATATGAGACCCGTGCCTAGCACTGGGTGGCTATTGGTTGTGGTGATGGCGATCCGTGTCAGGCCCTGACATCAGAATAGTGGCAGCTGATCTCATGATAGTGGAGAAGGTCGACAACGTAACTCCTCAATGAACAGTAGTAAATTGATGGTGTTTGAGCTCATTTTGATCAGCTTGTAGGAATAGAATAGGATAGAACATCAATTAATCACGAAAATAGACTAAGAAGTCAGAATAAGAGGTTGAGGCAGAGTAATAATACCGTAACAAAACATATTGTTCGATCACACATATTTTTCCGACAATTCCAACACAAAAGCACAGTGTATGAAGAAAGGTATTCACTGAACTCGAACAAAGCAAATCTTCGCGTCAAAGAAACACACATCATTCGATATTCTTTACACTGCCTGATTTTCAATAACTTTGGACCAATTTTCCATGAGACTTATTTTATTTTAATCGTAGGAAGTAAAATAACAATTGGGTCGCCGGGAAAATCTCTTACATAATACATTTTGAGTCCCAATAGGTACAGTGGAATAATTGGCTTAGGGTGGTTGCACACTGTAGTAGAATCCAGTTGATGGTTGGATCAGACTAAACATTCTTCAAGTAAATGAAAATTTCGGGTATTTTTAGTCACGGTGAAAACACGTGGGGGAAAAGCCTATGTCAAGTTGTGAGACCACTTTTTTTTCACTAATTATCAGTAATTTTTCACCCATTATCAGTTAAAACCTAATTACTAATGATATACCTATCATAATATAGATATCTATTCTGCCGAAAATAATCTATGTCTCATGCAGCGCATGGTATTAAGTTACTATAGTTATAAGAAGAAAAATACTGTTTTTCTGCGTCCTAAACATAAAGATGTATTTTCTTGGTCAATGCATTATGCAACTCTTTGGATATCGGTGTCAATGAAGCCAGTGCTTAATACCAACCATTATACAATCAATGTGCAATCATTTCTTGAAAATCTGGTCTATGCAACCAATTTTTTGCAGATCTGATCATTGCAAACATTTGAATTTGAATTAGGCCAATGGAACCAGCACTTTCAAGTGCGCGATGGCCCCTAATACATTCTATCCCACTCCACCGGTACTCGTATTTCACCTGTTTTCTCGTTTAATCTCGTTACAAATACCTGGCACGGTTTTTACGTAGGGAATTAAAACAGAAATCGTTTTCCAATATGTACTCTTTTTGTTAATCAAGCCCTTTGTATTGTGCTTAATGGAGTCGGTAATGCCTTGTTTTATGGTTTATTTGTGTGTGATTAATATGAAAATATGATCGGACGTCAGTGCCGTTGATTAAACGATTCATGGTGGCGAGAGCGGTTGCAATCAGTTACCATCAGTCGTCAGTTAACTGTGAATACGCTTTTTCAATTAGTTGACCATGTGTAGGAAAACTTTCACCGTCATGATTATCAATACATATCGCCGCAATGCTGAGCATGGGTCTCCCCTCACATTCGTGAGGGGGATTAGGTCATAATCCACTACGGCAGCCAGCTCTGGATTGGTGGAGGTCATATCTACCTTCTGCTTTTGCAGGGGTAACCACGTATTTATTCTTATTTCATGCAGTCATTTGAACGGCCTAGATTGCCACCACACACTAATAAATGAAAAATGTGACGAGACGTCACTCAAAAATAGCCTCTCAAATGAGAGAAAAAGAGAATGAGATGGAGCTATATAAACTCCCATAAATGCAAACAAATTGTTCCTATCTCTTTGGATAAATGTCTCTGGTCGACTGATGAACGCTGAGCGATATTGGTGGTAACAGTTAGCAGGGCAGTTTAGTTTAAGGCCTTAAACTGGATGGATTTAACTGTTCGTGGTGAGGCCCCAGGTTTGATCATTTTACTTATTTAAATCAAACGTTAGCGCTGCTCGTCGCCGCGAGACTAAGAAACGGTTTTCACCCCCTTCCCGGAGGTGGTGCTGTGAAAGGGGTGCTGATTGCTGGGTGCTTACAATACGGCGTTTTGTCTTTTGTTTTTTAACGAGATGGTGGGAATTATAGGGCTGCTACTAAATAAAAAAAAAGGATATCAACAAAATAATTATCAAGTGTTCATATATCATAATACTCTGTTCTATCTAGTATAAAATTACTGAATCGATTTTGATGTCCTATTGGACAGAGTGAAAAAACCAACGCCACCAGAGACAGCACCTTAAATGTTGATAAAAACCTTATCTTAAAGGAAACTAAAAAAAAACCAATAGGTCCGGAAATGAAACCATCCGAAACGCAATTAAGTTTTTTATTTTATTTGACTGAGTGACGAGACGAGCAAATCGTTCACCTGATGGTAAGCGCTGCGCCTGTTCATAACACAATAGTCACAGGACCACCCAAAACCCTGCATTGCATAATCCTGCGCGGCACTGCACTGCTCTCGTCACCCTGAAACATCGGCTCTAAAGTCTCATATGCCCAGTAATTTCGATGGAAATAATGCCGTTCAAACCGGAACACAGTAATGTTTGCTCTCTACTGCTTGGCGGATGAATATCTAGCAAAGGTGTGGTACTTCCTCAGGCGGTCTCTTGCAGAAGAGGACTATTATTTTAAAAATCGTAGAGTTTTTTTTAATACAATAGGTATCTTCCACATTCATACTTTTTATCCGTTACCGCCTTGTTATCTAGAAAGGAAAACATTTGTACGTAATTATCATTCACTTATATACGTAAACGAAAACATCGTGAGGAAACCCACATGCCCGAAAATCATGTCGGAGTCATGTGATCCACCAATTCAGAATGGGTCCATAACTTCCCATAGTAGAATAGAATAGAATAGAATAGAATACGTTTATTGTTAAAAACTGTGTAGGTACAAAACAATATTGTGGTCTTAAAATATAAAAAAGGTCCAACCGCCTGTCCATTTCGTACATACAATAATTATTTTAAACATGTGGTAACATTATACAATATTAATTTACAAATGGTTTATGTTATGACCTAACCCTCCTCACGAAAGTCAGTGAGACCCATGCTCAGCAGTGAACAGATATGAATTTATGATAATGATGGTAGAGTAAGGATACATTCTTATGCGAGCAATAAAGATAAAATTTAAAAATGAGCAGACCCTAAAGAAAAAAATCCTTGAAACCGCAATCGCAAGTTAAGATGCAGCAGCACGCCCTGATTGCCGTTAAATGCAGCGGAATCCGCTATCAGTGGTTCTTGAGAGGTGCGAGAGCTTTCAGCGATCTTTTGTAAAGCGACGCTCCATGAGGGCCAATGCTTGTACAGGCAGCCTTTACACGTTCAGTCCATCAGTTGAACAATTCAAAAAAATAGCTGGACTTACTAACCAACTGCAAAGGTATTCTAACTCTTTCGACAAAGTTTTCACTCGGATTTGGAAACTTTCCGAATTTTTTTTTTTTTTTATGCGACAATAGTTTATGATCATTTTTACGTTAGAATATAATAGAATAGACTAGCATAGAAAATACTTTATTGTACCCCAGTTCAGAAATACACAAGGTACATAAAGAATAGAACTTATTGGAATAAATATAGTACAATGGGTGGACTTATCACTAAAAGCGATCTCTTCCAGTCAATAAAAGTAAAAAGTTAGTAATACTAACAAATGAATATAGTTGGTACCATGATCCTAAAGAAATACTTGGAAGACTAGGAAGGCTTGTAAGAATAATAATGAAAATTAAGGCTCGCGCTGTCAACTCGACTGTTCACGATTGACGACAGATTGATCGTGTAATATCGGCCTTAGTTAATATCTGGTTGTCTGCGCCAGGATTACGGTCGTTGAAGCATATCAGCTGTACTTAGGCTACTTAGGTGTACTTAGTACTATTTAGTGCGTACTTTACTTAGCTGCTAAGTAGACTTTACGGTCATACTTAGAATAGATAAGAATAGAATAGAATAGAAAACTCTTCATTGTACACCAGAAACAAAAATAAACACATTACAGAAAAAGATAGGGTACAGTCAGTGATTAAACATTTGGTCTAAGTAGCCATTTTTCAAAATTTCTACAGATGATCCAACTTTTTACATTATTTATGCATACCTAGCAAAAAAAATAATCATTAAGTATTTTTATATTTAGTTTATTTTGTTACACAAAGATATCGTAAGGGGGTATTTCTATGTTGAACAATATTTAAAAATAAATGCATACTTATTAGGCATATTTTCACTTAGGTAAATCTCAGAGAAAAGTAAAGTACCTACATAAACCTTGCCTGTAATATTAATCTTATACCGATAAATAGAGGTAATGTTTTATGCGTAGATTACCGTCCGTAAAATGTGTTTTCATATGTAAGTAATTTATGTGGATAGTATGAGAACTAAGTAAAGAGTTTTGATGAGGGGAAACGTGTGCTGCCATCTATCCAATTTGAGATGAACTCGATCCATAGTATAATTCTTAAAGTACAGATGTAGACCTACAGACCTAACTAAAGGTGGCAGCACCAGTTTTAAAAAGCGCCCTCTGTGTCAATCATGACAAAGCTTCTTAACAGCACAAGTGAGCTTTCGACCTTTCTCAATAATACATGAGATTGGTGGTAGATGGCGCTGCCATATATTTTATGAAAGCTTTTGTACCACGGATCGGAGTATAGCATTATCCTACACTATTATTGTTATTGTAAGTATACAATTTAATAAAATTATATTCAATGATTTCATTATTATATTTTTTACATGTTATTTTAGACAAGATACCTTCGTTAGACTCTGGGGCCTTATTAATGCCGTAATACGGTAGCGTTTAATTAGGGAAAATCTTGAGTAAATTTTGATCACGTCCTGGTCATTGGTGAAGGAAAACATCGTGAGGAAACCCAACATAGCTACCAGAGAATTATTTTGGAGGTAGGTATGTTATCCACCAATCCGGACCGGGCACCCGTGGTAGATATCGGAACTCCTCAGTTAATAACAATAGATTGACGGTGTTTAGGTTAATTTCGATCAGGTTGCAGTTCCGTGTACATATTTTTTAAAAGCATGGCTTGGCTACCATCTAATTGTAAGTCCTGTTTATGGCATTTTGCCCCCCGGGCTAGCGCGATGCGATGATTGCATAAACAAACATCCTTCGTAATAACTTTGTATGTCCCTATGATGGTACTTATCAAAACGTTCCCTCGCCACGTGCCGGCTCTAATACCATTTATTATGGACTTTCGGGGACTTTAATTAATAAAGTAATATATATTATTTTATTAGGTACTAATATTATACAGTTAAGTAGTACCTATTAGAAAGTATGTTCATAGTAACATTAGATGTAAGTATTGTGCCTACCGTACCTTCTAGTGGGAGGCCTCTTCTGCAAGAGAGCGCCTGGTGAAGTACCACACCTTTGCCAGATATTCATCCACCAAGCAGTAGTGTGCAAACATTACTGTGTTCCGGTTTGAAGTGCATTGTTTCCAGCGAAATTACTGGGCATCTAAGTTTTTAGAGCCGATGTCTCAGGGTGACGAGCGCAGTGCAGTGCCGCGCAGGATTATGCAATGCATAATTCTGGGTGTTGCTGTGACTGTTATGGGCAGGCGTAGCGCTTACCATCAGGTGAACGAATTGTTAGTCTCGTCACTCAATCAAATAAAAAAAAAAACCTTGATCAAATTGAAGACGTATTAAAGAAAGGCCAAGTCAAAAGTGCCTATAACCAGCGAGCATGTGTGAAGAGACTCATGAAAGTAGAAGAAGCGAAAGAGGTGTCAGGATTGTACCATGTGGAAAGATGAAGTCTCTACCTACCCCAATGGGAAAAAGACGAGAATGTAATAGTATGTAAGAACGTATCCCTAGTTACGTAGTTACCTAAACGTTTTGGGAGTTCATTAATTAACAATAATAAGGGTGAATGAAATTAAAAACATATCAGGGAGTTTAAACTTGGTATCAGAGTTAACAATTTTATTTAATGGTGATAATGATGAAAATAATGTTAATTAGTTCAGTGGTGAATTTATTTCCAAAAATTCAAATATATCGAAATTAGCTGTGTTTCATGGAATCCAAAAAAAATCTTTTTGAAAATGCTACAATGTCCAAAAATATCTAACTAACAATTATGTATGGTTAACATTTTTTTTACCGCCCTAAAACAGCTGCCCGATAGCTTTCCGTCGAGGCCGAATTACGCGGTTCATTGAGCAGGCACCCGGCGATAGCGAGCGCCCATCACTGGCAGATATGATATTTTTATTGGGATATTTATAGCTATTAATGACAATCTGTCTATTTTTACTTCTCACTAATATTATAAAATGGGAAAGTTTGTGTGTTTGTGCATTTGTGTGTTAATCCCATATTCGCGCCAAACGGCTGAACGGATTTTGATGAAATTTAGTATTCAGGTATATAGGACTCCGACGCCGAAACGGACGCTGACAACGACGACGTCTCCGACGCCGACGCCGACGCCGATGCCGACGCAGACGCCGATGCCGTCGCCGACGCCAACGCCTATGCCGTCGCCGACGCCGACGCTTATGCCGTCGCCGACGCCGATGCCGTCGCCGACGCCGACGCCTATGCCGTTGCCGACGCCGATGCCGATGCCGTCGCCGATGCAGACACCGATGTCGACGCCGACGCCGACACCGACGCTTACTCCGACACCGACGCCGACTCCAGCAACGATGAGGTCAGGGACTAGAAAAAGGTCAAGGACAAGGTCAAGGGCGAGAACAAAAACAAGGTCAATAACGCGGTCAAGGACGAGGTCAAACATGTCAAGGACGAATTCAAGTTTGAGATCAAAATCAAGGTCAAGGACGAGGCCAAGGTCAACCCACGCACAATTTTCAAAAATAAAAAAAAACAAACCTTTTCCGGTTTACCCTTCCCTAGTCCGCCATCTTGACATTTACCCCTTCCTCTTTCGTGCGTGGTAGCTAATAATAGATTCGCGTTTGACCTGTAATTCGATCTATGCAGTACTTTGTTTATTTTATTCTGGAGTACAATAAAGAGTTTTCTATTCTACTCTATTGTATTCTACGATGGTGCAAGCCTCTAGAAGAAAACTATTCACTCGTAACTTGAGGACTCCAATTCTATTAAGCCCCCGTTGAGCACTTAGTTAAGCTTATCTAAGGATAGCAATTTTCATCACAATATTACGCAGCATACCTATTATAAACCTTCAACATTATACTAATATAAGATAATAAAAAATTTGATAAAAACAAATACAATTTGCGTTCACCATCGCTGTGAACACGCAAAACGAGCGTTTTTTAGAGATTTTTGTATTAGAGCCGGCCGTTTAAGGCTTAGCCCCAATTAGGCGGGTAAACCATCTTAAAAATTCTGGTAAGGCGTCTGGATCTAAAGATTTTTATACCTATCGAGGGAGTACTGGGCATATGAGACTTTAGAACCGATGTCTCAGGGTGACAAGCGCACTGCAGTGCCGCCCAAGAATTTGTAATGAAAAGTTCTGGGTGGCACCAGCTGTTATGGGTAGGTGTGGCACTTATTGACTTGTGAACAGCTTGCTTGTCTCGTTACTTGGTAACATAAAAAAGTATTTTTGTTAAAAGGTATACAGTTTATTTATTTAAAGACATAGCTAACATAATTCCACTTTTTTTAATTTTTTTGTTTTATCAATGGGACTTTGTTGTGCAATCATGCTCTAAGATAGAAGGTACCTACTATTATCTATTCAGTGGCAACGACTTAGCTCTAAAACTTTAGAATTGATCGTGATATTCAAAAATAAACGTTATGGGCCCTGTGTTTCATTTCATTAGAGTTTATTTACCATGCATCTAATTTGAGGCCCATCTTCAATACTTTAGAACCACTTAAACCGTATCCCATATCGAAAATCACTCAATTTGAAAACCAATCAGTCATCCAGTATAAAAAACGCATCAATACAGCGTTATGGATCAATGACGTCACCTGTAGGCGGCCACCGTGAAATTGTCTGGTGCCAGGGACAGGCGTGATGATAATGAAGCGATTTTATGTTTCACCATTAATTTTAATGGAATAATGTATGGGGGAGATAGCTGGAAAGATATTGAAACATTTAAAATACTACAGAGTATCGAAGACATAAAACTAGAACGGTATCTCTTCCACACAACCGTGCATAGAGAAGACTAAAGTGATATGGAAGTTACCTTTATGGAACCTTATTTCCAGCATGCTGAGTTTCGACAACGTCGAATCTCACGAGCGAGCGCCTTTTCAGCAAGTCTCGGCACGTCGACTCTGTTATATACAGCCATGTGCTGCACGTCGAGTCTCACCATAGGAAGCCTAGAGCCGAATGTCGAGGCTCACTATATAGTCAGATCGAAAAGCTTAGAATCAATTTTCTGCGTTTATGTAAGGAGACTGGAACAGTCCTCGTATGTTGTGAAGTGCCGACGTGGTCGAAGGTGGCAAGCTGTCAAGGACGACTGCCAGATGAGTGTTAGTTAACCGAGAGGAGTGAATGAAACAGTCGGGCCTAAGTAGATACATTTTCTTATATTTTTTATTGATCTTTATCATAAAAGATTCCGTCCTTCCTGGTAATTTCTGTTCAAAAACTTCACAGACGCACGAAAAGTTCACCTTAACAGAATTATATTGTTCTTCCACCATCGTGACGTTACGGAAGCCTCACCCCCGATAAACCATAAACGGCGAAGTTTGGCGGCTTCCTATAATATCCTCCGATATATTTATATTTTGGATATAACTTCGAGAAAGTTTGCGAAATAATATCCGGAGTAATTTTGCGTACTTATACTTGGAATGATTGAGTTTCATTCTGAACTAAGTTTTATGTGAAGGAAACGGAATACGTGTCTTGTGAAGATTCACTTGAAAAGTCGGTGGTGTTTGAAATACTAAAAATATTATCAATTGAACGACCAAGTAAGTAATATTCGCTATGCCACACGAGATTCCTTGCTGAAAACGCGTGATGTCATATCTGCTTTAAACTTAATGTAAATCTTAAAACTTCTCGAATCGCCCTTTCTTATTTAGACAGTTAAATTGACAGGTCAAATTAAGCGCGTTACAAGTCTAGGTGGTCACGCACTCATTTTTAGATTTGTAGACGTGTGAAAAACGTGTTTTCATCCCATGTATTCGAAAAGAGGCATTTTGCTCCTCGATAAGTGCGAGCAAAGTGGGTCTTTTCCGCGCACTCAATAACAGTGACGAAATCAGTTTTGAATTTGGAACACTGTTTAATTAAAAAGTTTGAACGCAATTCGCTTCAATAAAGTCCTGGCTGGCAATAAAAAAAAACAGCTCGTGCCGACGCGGCATTGGCTATCCAAATTTAAAAAGAATTGGTTGTCTGTAAAGTTGGTTTACGGACGATATTTTAACGTGACAACGTCGTAACATAACATTGATGAAGTGATTGCATACTTTTATGAATAAAGATGAATCATTTTTTAATAATAAAAGAATAAATATTTGTAATTATACTAGTAAACAGATTTTTAAAATGCAAGAATAATTAATCTGTCAAGAAGAGAATAGAGATAGATGCGGCGCAAGCGTACAGTGAGCGTAACGGGACAATGAGCGTTACGGGACAATGAGCGTTACGGGACAATGTGTCAACTTTTTCGTGCATGCAGCCGGCGTTCATCGATTTATTAGTCGACAAAAGATTTTTTTCTCGTATGATGAACTTTTCTCATAGCTTGGGATGAAAAGTATCGTGTACCACACGGTAACAAAATTATTTAAGCTCGAGCGAAGTACTTTGACTCCCTCGCTACGCTTAGGATTCTACTCTAGAACCCCTCGCTGCGCTCGGGATTCTACTAAAGAATCCTTCGCTTCGCTCTGGATTCAAAAATCGCTCTCGCCGTAAATACATTATTTTGTTCCCTTGTGGTACAATCTACTATTCTAAGCGTGTCCTGACAGAGATTCCAAGCTTACTTACAATAAAGCTACAAAGAAAATAGCTGTGAATAAAATTAAATACAAAATTGGAGGAATGAAGAAATATTCACGCCTTTTAGTACAATTTCCTAAGCTTCAATATATTTATCTGTCTTGTTCATCCAAGATAACAAGATTCGGAATAATTAACAAGTTTGAAAATTATTCCCGGGATAAACTACAAAACTGTCCAAGTTGAGTGAATAATGAGTTGAGAATTCCGGGATCCCGGACTTTTGACGAGAGGTCGGCGCGAACTTTGTTGGAAACTTTAGAAGAAAGCGAGTTTGTATTTAGATGGCGAACTGTACAATCAAACGGGATATGGTTCGAGATACGACCACTGAAATGGGCATAACAGATTTTATTTTATTATTAAAAGAATTACACAGGTGAAACCGCAGGTCGCAGCTAGTATTAAATATTTATCAAAAAACTGTATACATTTCAATAACCAATTGGGAATGAAATATTCAATACCAGGTGTAAAAGCAAACCTACTCGTTGAAATTCAAAAGTTTTAAAAGCTGAATAAAATTCATATGTATTACAATAAGGCCTAGTATCGATTGTCGGGATGTTAGGTATAATCCATGATATAAATCGTTTTGATTCAAACCAGAGAATCCAATGCAGATAAAGCTTATAAATATGTATGGCTGGGTTTTACTCAATTGGGTTAAGGACTACCTAGCTAGGCGCAGTTTGCACGTAGCTTTATCAAATTGTGAATAATTTTAACGCTATGAAATATATTGCTAACTTTTTTTGGGTTGGAAAATATTGAAACTTGTTAGGCTTTGGACCATTTAAGCATTAAGCCAGTGTCATGTTATACACTAGCCTTAACCTGGGAATTGGTTTGCGCAGTACTTTGACAAATACATATCATGTTTAAATTCATATTCTCTGAATTCTAGAAGATATTGGACTTTTATTTTATTGCATGAAAGATTTATGGTTTCATAGTAATCCATTAAGTTACATATACATAGAGAAAATTTAAAAATAAAACAATTATAATCAACTAAACTAATCAGTAACTGATTATGGTGTGAGTAAGAAAAAGGGACTTTCCTTTTCAAGTGTTCAATCACGCACAGCAAAAGGAAAGTGCTTCGGTAATACGCCCGTCAGAGAAGGTAGCACCAAGAAACTCTTTAAAGATTAATTTCTTTTTAAATCTAAGTAATTTATTTATGCCACATAAGGTACAATAAAAATTACATTATTTGTAAGTGAAAAATTCTTATCTTTTGTCTTACGATGAAGCAGAGAACATTGTCACCGCCAAGTCTTGCAGAAACCGATTTCAATCCAAACTTTATCAAAAGAAACCTCATTGGATCCATCGAACCTCATAAATAATTTCTCGCTCAATTTCTCAGCGCTCAAGTACAAGACTCTACAAAAGAATACACGTAAGTGACAAATAGTACAAAAGACTCATAAAACTTGAGACATAAAGGAACAGGAGTTTGACATGACGAATCACCGATTGTGATCGGAGCCAAGGAGGACTGTGATCAAGGATCTAACTTGTCCACGGATGTAGTGTGAAACGATGGGTAATTTATGTCAAAGTGTGACGAATTATTTCCATTGTCAATTGTGGGCTCTCGATATTTGATGGGGTGAGGAGTATGTATGGTTGTATGGTTGCGTTATAGTTAATTAATAATAGCCATACTAGTGATGTGCTTAACGTCACCGATTGTATTCGTTAATATTATTGAGGGTGCGAATGCGAGTTTTATGCTAACCTATTCAAGATATATAAGTGTATTTATTATTATAACATTTAGATTAAAAGTTATCTGTGCCCACGAGAAAACAAAACATCAAGAAAAAACAAAAAATTACAAATCTTGGGTTCATACAAAAATCAGACATTCATCCAAATTTCTTTCCTCCATCACATTTGAATTCATTCATATTTGAAAGAAAAATAATAGCAGAACATGACCAGCTCTTCTTGAGTTCTGCGCTTAATAACACATTTAGCCATTCAGTTTTATCTATACAGATAGATAAATACATTAAAAACTAGTAAATTTTTTTGTAAGTAACAAAAAAAAAATACATCTTAAATAGCTGGTGTCCATGATGCATGGTTTCGATGATGAATAAGGAATAGCTATTTTCTGTGCAAAATATTATAAGTTAGTTCTTTTACCATTTTGATTTATATATTTTGAAGTATGGTAACATTATTAGGCGATGTTGAGATGAGAATGCTTGCCATAAATAGCATGGAATGCCTTAGTGAATAATTATAACCAAATCTTGACTAAATATTCAAATTACGATTAATTTAAAAATAGATTTATTCTATCATAAAAAAGGGTCCCAAGAAACTCATGTTCAATAGAAGAATTTATTGATCAGGCATTGAAATGGTGTTCCAAATATTTTTGTTCCATTTACATCAACAACTTGTTTTTGATGACAAGTCGATTTTTTCCATTAAAGAACCATTCCATTCACTCGATTTTTAATACAAATAAAAAGTCCGTTAAGGGCTCGTCGTTCTCAAAGGCAATTCCCCGTTCCCACCTGTGGCCCGACCGTTACCAGGTGGGAAACCCAAATTGATCGGACACCCTATGTATCGTGAAATTTAATTTCTAGCGCTAATAATATAATTTGAAAAAATACTGCCAAAATATCACTGAATTAAGTTTACGTTGGACAGGATATTTTTACCCGACTGCTCAAAGTAGGGTTATGTTTTTCGGTCGTTTGTATGATGATGTATGTATGGCGCGTCCTGTAGCTTAAACGGATTGGTGGATTTTGATAAATGAGGTACCATCGGATTACTCATAATCACAATACACCAATACAATAATTCTTTATTGAACACCATAAAGCTTTAGTAGACACAGTGCAGTAAACATTTAATAGGCAGGTGGTACAATGGGCGGCCATATCACGATAGTGACAGCTTATATTAGCAGTAGGACCTTTTGTCTTAACACTGACTGCTGAGCCGATTTTCTTGTCTAGCCACGGTTACGGATCTGCACACACCGTTCTGTTTTCCCGTACCGCTAACACAACAGTTGTGTTTTCCCGCACTCGTGGCAAGTTATAAAAGACACAACAGTTATGTTTTCAGCAGTGAAAGTGTTAATAATTAAAACGGTATACACATGGCATTGACAACACAATTACAAATCTTTTTTTTACGCCTTCAAAATATGCTGATGTTTTTGATTCTATATTTTAACCCTGTTTTTTTTTGTTTTTTTTATTCTCGGAATATTTAAACATTTTATCCTCACTTCAAAATTGTGTTTGGGGTTAATAAAGTTTGTAAATGGTCTGTTATTTGTCTCTGAGTGTGGTAATAACATAATATTATAAATAATAAAACAGTAATTCTGAACTTTTTTTATAGTAAATGCATTTGAAATCGGTTATTATCGGTTATCGGTTTAAATATTTATCATGTACCCATTATTACGTCTTTTGATGTAAAATAAAATAAGATTTATTAATATCAAATGTACGGGATAATATCTATTCTGAGTGTTCTTTTATCCAAATAATATAATACTGATTCCCCGCAAATAAGCCTTAGCAATAGTAATTTTTATGATGGTTTCAACAAATTAAATTTGCACGAACAATAAGCTTGGAGAATAAATAGGTTTAATCCCACTTTGTACATAATAAGTAATACCTATCTGTAACATAAAACCGCGTCTACTTTAGAAGATAAAAATGCCATTCCACCTTATTTATTTCGAATGAACAGTATTATTTTCAAATATCATCAAGTCCATTAAAAGCCCTGTTTTATTCGATGTCGGCACCTTATCGAATTGATCTAACTTTGTTTCGCAAATACGAATTCGAAAACAAATTTAAATTTTCATTTATCAAGCATCAAACTTGTTTCATTCGTTACACCGACAAAATGATATTGCATTGTATTGTGATTCCCATCTGTATTGCAATCAAGGGTCTCTAAGGCAATTTTTATATGACACTATGAAAAGAACCCTAAGCAGTAAATCATAGAACGCAAATTCAAATGACCATCATGCAGTTAAAATGAAATCTCAGATCAAGGACGGCGTAACAAACGTTGAATATTTCAACGCAAATGACTTTTAATTTGTTAGTGGCCTAGGTCGAAATTCCGATGAACATAACAATCGTGATGGGTGACATAAGTTTTGAAAACCGTAACCTATTAGCAGTGACAAAACACGGTTGTCATCGTGATGCGAGATTTATTGGTATAAAGCATTCTGCCGATGCTTAGTACTTATTCCATGGACACAGGGGTTATATTGCTTTAACGGGACAATTTGATTTGCCCTTTGTTGAATCAAATAAACATGA
Source organism: Campaea margaritaria (assembly GCA_912999815.1). Taxonomy (NCBI): domain Eukaryota; kingdom Metazoa; phylum Arthropoda; class Insecta; order Lepidoptera; family Geometridae; genus Campaea; species Campaea margaritaria. Next base: position 858,640 of record OU538798.1, on the reverse strand, counting down.
TAAGCGTAACAAGGAAGGTAATTTCAGATGTGACAATGCATTTTCACTGATTTAATTTGCAAACGACAACTCGTCAGGTTTCTATTGAGGATTTAAATTTACCTACTAACTTTATGAAGGTGTTCTGTCATAACTTATTAAAATTATAAAAAAAAAAATTACAATTAGTAAGCATTTGACCGCAGTGTCACCTGGTGGTAAGTGTCGAGACGGTCGATGAAGGAGCATGCTTGCCTAGAAGATACCTATTCACTCTCGACTTGAAGACTTTCAGATTATAATTTTCGGGAAACATAGACGCTGGTAAGGTGTTCCATTCCTTCGGTGTTCGTGTCATTAGTATCAATATTGAATAAGCAATTTTTGCGAGAATTTAAATACAAATATACCTTACCTATCCTTTGTAATTAATTCTTCATGCCCTTACAAATAATACCCAACAGAAACCTAACAAAATCAAACGTAAAACCGTAAGCAAACAGCCTAATTCCCACCCTCTAATTGCTGACCGAAAAATCTCTTCGCCAAATAAATCAAGAGTACACACTTAATGACAGTCCGATCGTAAAGAAGTACCGACTGATGAAAAACAAATTCCACATTTGGATGGGTTCACTTCTCAAATAGATACCGTTGAAAGGATGCCGCGTGGCCAACTAGAAAATCAGAACGATATATTTACCGTTACGAAACCATATTTTGCTAGGATTTTGGTCTGTAATGCTGAGAATGTAGAGACGAATTGTCTCTTTGTAGGCTGCACGGTTAAACTGGAGGGTTGACGGTTGCACGCGGCAGCGCGTCCTGCTGATAATAAATGCTTTGGGCAAATAATTACATTATTTGATTTTGGATGGATGATGGTTGTTCGCAAACATTAGGTTGAGCTGATCGTGGCTCGTGGGAGAGATTTATACGTTGCGTGGAATTGGATAGGATCATTAATTGGTTAAACAGTGCATAATTATATATTAGCAGTAAATCTAAATTGCATTGCAAAAACGGTTGCAAGTTCTCAAATTTAAATAAAATAGTAATTGGAACCTCGTTCTCGTTAGTTGCAGGAGCTTTTTTAGACTGATTTTAATGATTTATTTTCCAATAGGGTCCGGTAAAGTGTTACTTTGTATTATAAATGGAAAGAACATTATTTTTTTAAATGGATGATATTAATATCTTCTAGGTAAGCATGCTCCATTCTTGACCGTGTCGTTACTTACCATGAGGTGAGATTGCGGTCAAATACTTCCCTAAAAATCTTATTAAGTTCAGTTTATTGATAAAGAATAGAATTCCCTGAAAAAAGAAAATTTTCTTGCTAAACTTTAATACAAATTAAAACCTGAAGCAGATCGGCGCAATCGAATGAATGCTGTATAATCAGAACTAGCGCCGTCTACCGATCCGGAAACTTCGCCTATTTCAGTCGCAGATGCCTTACTTCCTCCAACAAGTTCCGATTGCTGTGCCATTACTTTATCTGTATTGCTTTTCGGTAATTTAATTGTTGTATTTCCCCTTCATTCAAGCTGCAGATAGAACCAAGTCTGTGGTTTAGTTTTGGCTGCTGTTTTTTTTTTTATTGGTTGCTAATTTAAATTCGGTAAAGGTTTTTTCGCAATATCTTTCAGCTTAGTTTTCGTTTTCATGACTTTATGTAGGATTTTGAAATCTATTATTAATAACGAGAATTAGAATGACAGTTTGTTTAACGAACGTACACTCTAAAAAAAAATTATAACTTTTTTCAACTATCTAAGCCTTGTAAAGGCTGGGCAAAGGTTTTCCCTGAAATCAAAATATTACTTTGACAAAATTTGTTTAATTGTTTTTGTTGAAACGCTTAAACCTTTAAATTAGTAGATTATTGAATTATACCTATTATCTCGATCCAAAGGAACACGTGATGAAATCAGGACCCTAAGAAAAAAAAATAAGAAAAAAGTCAACCGATTTCAAATATTACAAAATAGGGTAGTGATACTAGAAAGCGAATAAAGTCATTATTGGTATGTACTGATCGGTCTGCAGTTGAGAAAACTTTATATTCTTCTGAGGACTTTGATTTGGATAATGAAAGCCGTGTATTTACTTGAAGACAAATTACCTAGAACGCGTGTGTCCAGAGAAATCTTCGCGAGTTATTTATGACGTAGGTATATTCAAACATTTAGTACGAAGCCTGGTGGTATCTAAGTGAATTTAAAATTAAGGACCAAAAACTAAGGAGGAAAAAAAATTATGTAGTGCTCACCAGGGTTCCATGTTGTATTCTAAGCCGTATTTTGTTATTTGACTGAGTGATGAGACTACCAAGTCGTTCACCTAGTCGTAAGTGCTACGCCTGCCCACAATAGTTACAATTTGCAGAAATGTGCATTTTATAATCTTCCGCGGCACTGCACTGCGCTCGTCACCCTGAGACATCGGCTCTAAAGTTTCATATGCACAGTAATTACGCTGGAAACAGTGCCCTTCAAACCGCAACACAGTATTGTTTTCACACTACTGTTTGGCGGATCTGGCGAAGGAATATCATGATAATGGAATGAATATCTTTATCTTAAGACCTAACAATGTACATAAGGTGTCTGTGTTTATTTTTGTTTATGTTGTACAATAAAGATTTTTCTATTCTATTCTATTCTATAACGAAACAGAACAATAAATGTATATTAAGCCTGGTGCTGCTGGCGTTGCATTGTGTATCGGGGCCAAGACGTGCGATAACGCGACGTTGCACAGGTCAGCCGTGGAAAAATTTCATAGCGATGTCACGCGCTGCCCACCCTCCCCACCGCGCCGCGCCGTCCCGGTTCAGTTGGTTCATTCTTGAACTTTTAATAGTTAATAAAAACCCCTCCTATGATTACACGAACAACAACGCTGGTCAGCTCTGCAGTGGCATGTGTTATCGCCCATTTAAAACTTAGCTCGGTCTAGTGAGCCATATCAGGGCGCACGCTAGGAGACAGAACAAAAAGGTCGCCATTGTTAAATATGACAAGGAGGTCATCATCATCATCGTCTTTGAATAAACTGCTTCTTTATCGTCTATATCCATCGTCTATATGATGCCTCAAGAATTTGCTGCACCATGCTACACTGGCAGTGGATGCCGTACAGTAATGCGTCTAGGCTTTTAGAGCTATCTTTCAAACGGGAATACTGAATTAGGTATCTGTCTATATCTCTAGAAACGTTGCTTAGATGAGGAATGCCTAAATTGCTTTGTACCCAATTAGTTTCGAAATGGGTCAACCTCTGTCATACAATATCAACTGTTGTTTAAATTAACCATGCGACCTCCATTAGGATTAAACTCATTATCCCCTAGGATTCTCCATATTAAAACCGAAATACGAGGGTCTGAATTCTGCAAGCAAATTAATTTGCTAAATTCCTTTCAAACATCATTATTACAGTCCGAACACATTGCTGAAGGGTGATGTCATAACTCGTGTCCCCCGCATTCTTGGTACCACTTGACATTCTTGGTCCGCAAATAAAATCACCCATGACATCTAATTTGCTGAGCCCCCATACACTAATTAAATTCCAGGAATAAAAAATCAACAATTCTCGCTTAAAATTTTATTACCACTTTTATTAGTAAAGTCATCAGAAAATATAGTTCTTTGTCGAAGAGTATTGGTCTCTTTCATAAATTATTATATACAATTTTAACAATATACCAAATATTTGTTTGTACAAGCGTCTAGAAAATAAGCAGTACGTTATTTTTATTAATAAATATGCACTAACCATCACAACCTTAAATTTTAGAGTCTTTCCAGAATACGCAGATCCTAAAATTTGAAAATTACTTGTACTGAGATAGGTTCTGTACTTCAAAGCTCGTGTCGTTGTCACTAACTACATCAATCTGTTCATTATCACACATAGAATCTTCAGTTTTCGATGAGCAGGTGGATTTTGAGCAGCAGCACTTCTTGGTCCTTCCATCACTGCAGCTCATGGGAGCTTCCTCCTTCTTCAGCTTAACGCGACGGTTCTGGAACCAGATCTTCACTTGTTTCTCTGACAGCTTCAGCCTCGAGGCGATCTCGATCCTTCTCAATCTTGACAAGTACATGTTCATGGAAAACTCACGTTCTAGTTCTAGCAACTGTGTTCCTGTGAAAGCGGTTCGGATTCTCTTGCTGGAGTCTTCTTTTAAAGGTAGGCGTTTCATGTCTTTAGAGTAGCCAGGTAGGAGCTCCTCAGGATGTCCTAATGGCGTCAGAGGAGGGCTCGGAGTTCCATTTCTGCTTCCACTCGATAACGACGGCGATCTCTGACCATGGCTTTTTGAAGGAGAAGACGCAATCTTGTAAGGATGATGCAAATACGGAGACACCGATTTTTTTCTCCTGTTCACAAAATTCACAGGTTCTTGAGCTTCAGTTTTCAGAAATTCGAAAGGTTTCGGCTCATTTTGCGCTGGTTCGAAGAAGTCTTGACGAGGAAGCGAATGTATCAGGGGATATCTGAAGTTCAGCTGCTCCAAGAACGGTCTGAACAGCTCTGGTGATCTCTGGGGATGTTGCAGCCCAAGAGTTAGAAGATTGTTTAGGTTTCCCGGGTAAGGATACGGGAGGAACTTCGGGCGTGTGTCCAGGTGTTGCCCTATGAAGCTAGCGTACGGGTTCATGGTTTCACTTGACATGTCTATCTTCTTACAGTCTTTCGTATCACTAATCAGGGTGTCAACTAAAAACGACCGGGACATTTTGCTGGCGCACGCTCGGCGTTCGGTTCACAACTGAACACGTAGGGTGCGTTCTCCTAAAGTAACAATTACAAAAACTACCCCCACTTAGTGCACCCTATTGTAAATGCACACAATGGGTCTCACTTGAAGCGCTTTGGCAATTATTTGGCCCGTCCCACCCTTTTGTCGGGGCCCGTCAACCCCAGGCGCGGGTAAAAAAAAACTGTTATTATGAATGAAACGTTTTAGTAGCAATGAATAATTTTGTATGGGACGCTAACATCCCCAATATCTATCTCATTAAATCCAATTTGGTTACTGTTTCTGATACATTCAATAATTCATAACAGGATTTTTATGTTGAGGGAGAGTTTATTTAATGGATTTTTGGTTCCTTGGAAGTTTATTTGTCTATTATTGTTCTAATAATTGTGCAAAAAGCAAATAAATGTAAATACATTGAATATTTACTTTCAATATAACTCTTATCAAAACTATTTTGGTTGTACAGTCAATAACAAAATTCGCTGATAGTTTTAAAGCTTTTAATTTACTATTTAGTATTTTGCTTACGTGAAGCTCAATTGGCGACTTTTACCAATGGACTTTTTTATATCATACGACAGTAACTGTAAATCTAGGTCGTCATAGGATAACCATTATTCGAACCGCTTCGTAACAAAGACCTTTGGTGTATTCAAAATTGTATCAAAAATTTGATCTACCAACAAGATTTCCAATTCAAAATCCCAGCATCTCAACTTTCAATAATGAAGACCTTTCAACTGCACTGCACTGAACCCTATTAATTAAGTATGAATACCCTATAATACTGGCCGAACGGTGTACGAAGGGCGGCCGAAGCGAAGCCACGCCCTTCGCTTCCCTTCGGGCTTAAAACTAGTTATGAAATATTAAAGGGAATATTGTTTGGTAGCATTATAATTGTGAATCAATGCAAGTTATTATCATGTCAGATCTAATTTGGAAGTTGTATTCCAGGGTACTGTATAATAAAATAGGAGGTAAGTGGTTTATTTAACTATTTTCGAAGGGATGCGTTGGTTTTATTATTAACGTTTTGTGGTGTGAATGTTTCTTTGGAACGGTCGTGATTTGCAATATCGGTTTTGGAAATCACTTTTGTAGTTTAGCCAGTTATTTTGAAAACGATTTTTTTAACAGGTTTTTGAGGAAAATACTGGCTTTACTTATTTTGTACCTGTCTTAAAATTGTGTTTTTTGGTGGAAAATTAACTTTTTTTCCGTGAAAGTACGCAATGGTAAGCAGGTCTATTCATAACAGTAGCAGTGCCATTCAGAACTTTGCATTGCAATATCTTGAGCGGCACTTTATTGGACTTACGACATTTAGTGGAGACGCTGATTAAAATTAATTCCCAGCGACCCACCGGTGGGCCAGATAGTGTGCCCGTTGGGAATATACACACTGTAAAAACCTTAGTCTTACATCACACATTTGTAAGACAAAAACTACAACTAACTTACGGGTATTCATTACGAAGACTGCTAATATTAAACAGCAAAGTTCAGAATTAAAAAAAAATCTTAACACAATCCTGATCCCAATCAAACATTTTTTGCCAATTCCCAATCCTTTTTCGCCATTGTTACGAAATCTGCCAAACCCGAGGTAGATCACGAAACCGTAGAAATAATATAACAATAACAATGTTCAGCAAACATCGGTAGCACCACGACGTATCTGATCAAATACAGATTACACCTTCTTTAATGCAAAGGAATAAGGTACAGTATCCGAAGTAAAACGACACCCTCGCAAATAAGGTAAACAGAGCTGGAAGGGTTGTTATCGAATGTAGTCATCCAGCGAATGATATAGCAGATGTGACACTGTAATGAACTGAAATTACCGTTGGCGGCATTTTGTATCATTATTCCATTATTTTGAAAATCAAACGTACTATTATCTCGCCCCTATTATCTTCTAAAATAATCTACAGTGAGTCTGCCGGCTGTTCCATGGATTTTGTATTTTCAGATTTGAAATTGACGTCTCTATTAAAATTTGTCTGCAATAAAAACTATTTAAAGTAATTCACCAAAAAAAAATATAGAAAACAATATTAAAATAAACTACAAACAAAGTAAACTCTACTTCGGTTTAAAAAACTATATTATGAGCTGAAAGCTTAAGTTAAATACCAGCTTTAAGTTTATTTGCAAGCGGAACTCATTAATTTTCTTTCAGTTTATAATTTGCAATTGGATATATCGACGCTAGAAAGCGTAAACGCTGTAACCTTGAAACGCAAAATTGTTCACCGGAGCCAAAAAACTTTTTTTTGTTGTAAAAAAATCATAACTCAATATCTACTCGACCTAAAAACGTAAATTTTGGATATTTGGTGTGTTTCTACTAAGCTACAATACTGTTACCTTGGTTATATCCTAAAGTTCCTAGGGAACGTTGAAATGTGGGTTACGGCGTTTGTTTCAAAATATGTAAAAAAAGTATTTTCGGGTCGGTCAAAGGGTTACAGCGTTTACGCTTTCTAGCGTCGATATATTTGTCAAATGAATATCAAATCAGCAACACCTTCCAAATTAAATTTTAAAGATCCAACTCGACAATGTAACAGCACGAAACCAACTCGTAGATAATTAAAAGACCGGAAATGACTTCAGCAAAGTGATTTAATGACCACCTGCAAGCCAAGTGTCCAAGTCAAGTGACTGGACAAAAGCCAGTATCAGAATTCGACTTAAGAGGGAACGGTTCAACCAAGCGAATGCAGTAAACAGTTTTTGAAAAATATTTGCTGTCGCGCTCGACGTAGCGACGAGCGAACAAGAGCGACAGGGATAACTGGGACTCGGGCTGTCACAATCATCAAAATTGGAGCTTCTTAGTTTCTAAATACCTCCTCCCAATCTCAACCAAATAAAATAAATGTTATTTCACTTGAAAGGTTCTGAATTATTCTGTATTGGTAAGTTTAGTTTTTTATCAGTAACTTTCCATATCAGTACAGCTCATGTCTAAAGATGTCATAAAATAGACGTAATTTTTTGGACTTTGAAAGATTCTAGTTTTTCTAAAAAACTAAACTTGCTGATATTGCAAAAATCCAGCGAGGAAAACGCTGACTACGTTTGTAAGAAAAATACACACACCTGTGAAACATAACCCTCTTTCTGGCGCAGTCGGGTAGAATAGCAAACCGTTCCGTCTTAACTCACCTACAAGTTCCATTTGACTTCTTCCGAGAATGGGCATTTCAGTTTTTTCATTGCAGATAAATGATTTAACAATAGAGACGCCGGACTGTCTAGCCTCATACACTATGGGGTCCACTTGTGTAGTTCATTCATAAATTTCTACGTTCATTCATGGTTTTAGATACGGTCACGAATGGAGGCTGTATTGTACGTTTGTAATCTATTGTGTTATCGCGGAGCCTTGTTTGTGGGTACAGGTATCGATTTATTGCAAATTTACTTTTTGCTAACCATAAAAATTGCAGTCAACTCTATTTCATTGGAGTTAAAACTACAATTGCGTGGAGTTGGGGTTTAGAAGAGCACGATCGATGTCGAATTTGCTTTGAGAAGTGTAAGTTGAACTATATTTTTCGCGCTTTTGTGAATTTTTAAGTCCATTAAAGCGACAATGATAGTTTGTTGTGCGGAGGCGAAAGAGTGTACTGACCGCTCGAGCTTAATTTATTGTTAAGTTACGTTGGTAAAAGTTTGAATTTACGTCACAGATCAGCTAATAGTTGGATAGGTTGAAAATTAGGCACCTTTAAGTTAGTGATGAGCCGTCTGCGAAATAGGTAGGTTTTGTAGTGGTATGGCGCTTCTGCAAAAGTCCGCCTAGGGTAGTACCCTCACCTTTGCAAGATATTTATCCGTTAAGAGGTAGTGTGTACCGGCTTTAAGGGCACTGTTTCAATTGAAATTACTGCGCATATGAGATTTTAGAACCGATGTCTCAGGATGACGAGCGCAGTTCACAAGATTCTGTGATTGAAAATTCTGGGTTGCACTGTAGCTCTTATGGGCAAAACAAAACATTAAAAAGTTATTGACTTGATTCTCGCACAGAGAAAATATTAGGCCTATTTAAGGACAGGCATGAGTCTACGTGATTGTGGTTCTCGTAAAATGAAACTCGTACAATTTTTTTTTTTTACCTTTCATCCTATAAAACGAAACACTGAATTTAAAACTAAAACTTACCTACATACATTCACGCCTTTCTCCTCTGGTATTATATAGGCAGAGATCACATCTTCCACGTGCTACGATCCCAGCGGAAAACAGTGCACCATTAACTAAAACTTTTCATTAGCAATTTCGTCCCATTGCTTTTTTCCAGCAACACTAAAGTTTAACGATTATTCATGACTGTTTTCAAGATTAATCCGCATAACAAAATATTTGTACTCAGTTAAAGGTTAGTAGTTAAATTACCCCGCGGCGGAGGGGTGCGGAGGGTGCGGAGGATGCGTGCAAATCTTGAGATAAGCCGGTGATCCATCTCACCTGTCCAAATGAGGAGTAATCAAGATTGTGGGTGGCTCGCATTCCGACATGGCGCCTCTAATGGGACACCTTGGAATATTCTAGTAACTAATAAGATTCATGTGTTAGTAAGCTTAAGTTTCTAACCTATTCATCATAATCATCAACCCATAACGTCCCACTGCTGAGCACGGGTCTCCCCTCACTTTCGTGGGGAGGATTAGGCCATATCCACCACGGGGGCCAGATTCGGATTGGTGGATCACCTACCCAAACCAAACCTATTAAACCTATTAACAAAATATCAAAAAGGGGATTCTATTACAATGTCCAGAACTATTGAACGTAATGCTGGTGCCTCATATCGCTATTCGCGTTCGCGTTTTCGTCTCATTTGTCTAAACACGACGATGTGAAGTGACTTTATTCACCTATTTTTTTTAATAAGATCAATACGCAAATACACGAACCTTCGCTGTTAACGTTAAGAGCACGGTGTGTTCGATATTTTCTTACTTCTACACCATATAGCTAAATAAAGAACCGAACAAAGCCGAATACCGAATAGCGGTGTGAGGTGCCAGCATTAAACTAAACTAAAATTTAATTACAGAGTACTTTAGTGATTTGATAGGTACTAAAAGTTAGTAACCTAAAACACTTGTGCGGTGAACACCTATCGATTCATACCTAAATGAAAATTCAACTAAGATAAGATAATATAGAAATATATAGTTTTAATTCCGCCAATTTTTAATTTTTAATTTTTTTTTTTTTTTTTTTTAATTTTTTTTATTTTTATTTTGTAAATTAAAAATTGGCGGAATTAAAACTATATATTTCTATATTATCTTATTGATTATAGATTTCCGCAAAATAACGCCTGATTCTATTAACTATCTCAAATAAGATAGTTCAATAATGACGACGTTACGGTGGAAATTCCATACAAAGACATACGGTCAAATATCTTTCATAATTGCTTTACCGTTGTCTAATAATAATGGTTCTTTAAATTGAAAAACCAACTTCAATTGGATACACTAATAAAACCAAACTACTGCACCGAGTTTGATGTAATTTCTAGTGTATTATCTAATATAATTCATAAGTACGGAAGTTTGCGTGTTTGTTCTCTCTGCACGCCGAAACAGCTTAACGAATTTTGATGAAATTTAGTAGATATACGCGGATTATTCAGGTCCAGGAATAGACCATAGGATACTTTTTATCCCGTAAATATTAACGGTTCCTGTAGGATAATAGCTAAGGCGGGTGACACCACGGGGCGCTGCTAGTATCAATTAAAAAATAAACATTTCAAATAGGAGTTCAGAGGTAACAAACAAAAAAAACCGTACAGTCGGAATGAGAAATTCTTCCTTTTTTAAAGTTGGATAAAAAGGGTGACTAGCATTTAAAAAAAAACTATCTCGTACAAAAAGGGATAAGTCCATTTCCCTTTTAAATGTAACTCGGAGGGTCGAGTTAAAAGTTAAAAGTCAGCAAGGCCGGTTAACTTGCAAAGGTATCAAAGCATGTTGATAATGGACCTTGTATACGCAAAATGGCGTAACTTCATAATTGATAAAAATGTGGTTGTATGTAAAAGCTGGTTAAAAGGATTTTTACAGCCACATTATCTATGTGGATAAAGGTTTATAATCTCTGTACGGAACGTATGTAGTTTATTCTAATTATGATATGACAGAGCTGTTTAATTCTTATTCATATAACTATACGATGAATAATTATGATATTGAATTCTCTAATTACTGCAAGAGCATGGCACAAACGTACAAAAGCTATATCTTAAGTACATATTAACATAACAAACTGACAGGCCCACAATGCAGATACAAAATGTTAAAGCTAGAAACTGGATTCCATGCATGGTTGTCTAGAAGAGATCGCTCTCAGGGATAAGGCTACCCAGTGTAACACTAATTGTTAAATTTGATTTGTTTTAGTTTTTAAGTTTCCTTTGTTCTCTGGTGTTTCAATGAAGAGTTTATCTATCTATCTATCTATCTATCCATCCAAACTTGAGTCGGGTTTGTATACACTTTGGCATTACGTATTTATTTTGTGGGCCTCACTCCTGTGTTCCACACGCCTTGTTCTATTAATCTTTGGTTATTAAATTTGTATCCCTTGTTTACTTATTGTAATTCTTCTGTACTGTGTTTATTTTTGTTTCTGGAGTACAATAAAGAGTTTTTCTATTCTATTCTATTCTATTCTAAGTTCTTCTTCGAAAACATTTGAAACATCATTAAATCCAGAACTGTCCTGGTCCGGATTTAGCACTCCAGTAGCTGATGAGATAGACGACCATCCATATAAAACATATTCGAGGTACCAAATAAGTTATTTATTTTTTTCGGAATTTCAATAGATCACAACTGCTAAAAGCCTTTTACCATTTTCATTCTCATTATTGCTTAAAACTAATTCAAATTAAATTTATCAGACTTCAACCTCACCTTCTAAGCTCACTTAGAACAAATAACATTACATTCATAATGAACACACTAACTTGCTTTTAAAGAAAACTAGTGCACTCGAATTTCGTTGCGCAAAAACAGCGGATTGCCACTTACCCCACTTTGCTCGTATGTAACTAAATTGCTGAGTTAATAAAGCACGTTAGAAATGCTTTTAAGCTATGCCCAAACAGACGCAGTGCACGTGCAGTTTTGCTAAAACAACATTAATGTAGGGTAAATGCTTTGGCGATTTGGGAAAAGGGTGAAAATGGGTACAAATATATTGCTTGAAGTCTTTTTGGTTGTGATATTTGTTGCGCATAATTATACTCATTGTAGTGGAGGAAGTACCACACGTTTGCCAGATATTCATCCGCCAAGCAGTAGCGTGCAAACATTACTGTGTTCCGGTTTTTAGGGCACTGTTTCCAGCGAAATTACTGTGCGTAATGAGACTTTAGAGCCGATGTTGCAGGATGACGAGCGCAGTGCAATGCCGTGCATTATGCAATGCAAAGTTCTGGGTGGCACTGTAACTGTTATGACTTATTGAACGACTTGCTTGGACCGTCACACAGTCAAATAAAAAAAATGAACGGTTCTGAGAGCATTCTCCATCTATAAAAGTACCGGCCAATCTACAAGAGTGCAAGATTCCCACGTCACTTGCACTGAAGTGCCATATTAATTGCCAAGCGGTGTACAACATAACTGCACATAACAGGCTGCTCTAAGTGGCACTACAATGGCAAATCGTTCAACGAGGAAACGGTTCAAGGTATAGGAGTAAGCGTTTGCTTATTTTCTGTTCTATAAGCGTTTATACACGGCTACGGCCGTGTAATTAATTTAAATATATATAAAAGTAAGAAATCAACCAGGCTATTGATAGAGCTGTGAAGTCAAGTGGTAGGTGTTTGAATAATAAATTGTAAATTGCCATCGAGTTTCTTGGTGGATTTCTTCATGGATGTATTCCAATCCCGTGGAAGACTCATCAAGCGACTATTTCGACAAATTCGGAATACATGAAATTTCTTCTTGACCCATGTAAATCAGTATTTTTGTATTGATAAAACAGTTAATAATATAAATAACTCATCACAATCACATACAAAGATCCTGACCCTAGTTATGATTTTCTGTATCTAGGGAATCAGGAATTACGAAGACCATAGTCGTAAAAACACCAGACTCAGAGCAAATACCTGTGGATCACAAAAATCTTTACCCTGCGCGGAAATCAAATCTAAACTCCCAGCCAGCTACCTGTTAGCCAAGACCTCTCACAGACTAGATATTAAATCCTCAACTCTTATGTCTTGCACCACAATGTCTTCTGCAAAGCTCCGCTCACCGCAAATGCAATCACAAATGGGAACTATTTATACTTCTATGCTACGTTTAGCTATTGTGTTCCTAATAAATACATGAATCGATTCACCGCTTTGTCGTGTTCTTTATAAACTTTTCTCCATAATACTTTACCATTCTTTACCAATAATTGTCAAAAAACTAATTCGCTGCTGTCTCGGACTCTGTCGCTCTTAATCTGTCGTCGAACCAAGCCAGCTTCTTCCGTTAAATCAAACTGCGCTATTAAGACATGGTTCTAGGGTGGCAGTTCAGATGTGTTTACCATTCTTGTGTCAATCCTTTAACATCCTTTGTTTGCGTTCTTTGATTGAGGGCGACTGTTTACGTTTTTGTTATTTGACTTCCGAAACGACGTTTTGTGAGACAATAGATCCGAATTGGTACTTTAGGCTTCTTGAGTAGGTGCTCAAATTAATGAGTATCAAGAACCCTTGGATATGAAATGTATAGATGACTTGATCAGTTTGAGTAGGTATGTTTAATATTTGAGTGATATTTACACTCGACAATTATAAAGAGGTAAATTTGTTCGTTACAGGTAATCCCTGAAATTGCTGATCCGATTCTGATAATTCTATTACCGATAAAAAGCTACATTATTCTCAAATAACAGATGCTATGTTCTATCCCAGGAAAATGGAGAGTTTCTGCGGGAAACGGGAATTCAGCAGGGGAAAAGTTATTAAAAACGAAAAAACAAATTGAGCCTAGATCTCATTTATCTACCCCTAATTAACCAAGCGTTAGTGTGCATTAAAATGTGTGTAAGCATTTCTGATTAACTATATAAAGGGTACCGTCTCCAGCAAATTTATACTAGACAAATGAGACGAAGAATCAATGTCTCAGGGTGACGCACGCTGCCTTGCAATGCTCTGAATGACACTACCACTGTTACGGGCAGCCATGACACTTACTATCAAGTAAGTAACCTGCTTAACTCGTTAAAACGTAAGACTTCAAGCTAAGGAGATGTTGAGATAGTATACTAGGAATATTATAAACCGCAACCGTAACAGACGTTGCCAAGTCGCAAGCCGAAACGTGCTTGATTTACTCAGACAAACGAAAATAGGGACTGAAATTCAGCTCTGCAATGCCAGAAATGCAAATACATTCACCTGCAGAACGAACTTTGAAGCCACAATCTGTGCCGCTACGTCGTTTGGTAGTGAAGTCACGGGCAAAGGAGATAGAACTGATAAAATTATGGCTGAGGAACGAAGGAATAGAGGCAATGGAAATTTTGCATTGAGTAAAGTCACGTACCTATTGCAAAACCACAATGTGGTACATAGAAAGAGATAAACTGATAGCATTATAAAAATAACTAAATTACTCGTATTTGAGCATGACCCCCTCACTAGTGTGACGTCACATATTTTGCAATTTTACATCTAGAATTTATGAAATTAAAACAGCAGTTCACAAATTACTTTTATTTGGCACTAGCTGCACCCTGCGGTTTCACGCGCATAATTCAAGTTTTCCCGCAATAACTCTCTTAAAAGCAATATATTTCCGCCGTTTTTGCCACATTCCTCATTGCTGCTCTGCTCCTATTAGTCGTAGCGTGATGTCATATAACCTATAACCTTCCTCGATAAATGGACTATTCAACACAAAAAGAATTGCTCAATTCGAACTAGTAGTCCTTGAGATCCTAGCGTTCAAACAAACAAACAAATTCTTCAGCTTTATATATTAGTATAGATTTTAAAACTTAAATGTATTAGATTTTGAAATGTGACGTCACGAAACTTAGGACCCCTCCCACCCTTGTCACATAATGCCACACGTTGTCAACTCCCACCCTCTTAACGTGTGACGTAGTTTATTGATGGTCCCTTACATAAATGACATATTTAACCAAAAGCTGCTTACAAGTATTTGACAACTTTCGCTTTATGCGGAGTATTTATAAGTAAGTACATTACAAACATCTGCAAAAGCCGTGCCTTACGGCGTTCGCCATTATGCCCTCACTACACACTACACTGTAAACACTATCTTATTTTTAAAGGTTACTAAAGGGTTACCCATTCAGAAGGTGATCCTTTCCTGTTCCGTGTATTGATGATACCTTTTTATTTTTTATATATTTACTAGCTTTTGCCCGCGCCTTCATCCGCGCTGACTATAGTTTATCGTGATACAAACTCTTCTATTTCCTTTCCCTGAGTTCAAACTACCAAACAAAAGTTCATCAAGATTGGTTCAGTTGTGCTGTCACCATTGTGATATCTCCTAAGCTTACTGTTTGAAAACCTTGATATTGAGGGTAGTTGCTATCCAGGCGGACACTAGCGCTCTGCCACTATGGTTGAGATGTTTGTTTTCATCGTAAGCTCATGTATATTTTTTGCAGTCCACTGAATTCCAATCCATGACGCGATTCGAAGACGGAATCAACTGAGCAATCATCTCCTTAATCAGTTAAGAACCTTACTATGAGTTATATTTTAACAACGAAAGAAAAAAAAAATATAAACATTTTTCTACCAACCCCTCCACGTCATCAACCCCCTCACATATAAATGACACTGCACATTATTACAAGTGGTGAGTGAGGAGTCGACGCGAGTGCGCGGAACTAAGTCTGTTGGCGGAACGCATTGCACATTTCATTATTGGACAATATGCTGGTGTAATTGGATTTGGGATTCGGATTTATTAGTCGAAATGCAATTTATTGTAGTTTGTTTTGTTAGGTGTCGTTTGTAATGCTAAGATTCCTTCTGTAGGAATGTAGGCTGTCATCATCACCATGAACCCATTTCAGCTCACAGCTGCCGAAAAAAACCCATTGAGTTCGGTTTTTACGTCAAGTGTTTTTTTTTATGGATTTGACAGGTGTCATGGCAATAAAGTCAAGGCAAGTAGTTAGTACTGAATTTGGATAAAAATACTCAACAGTACTATTTATGGAATCAAGCGAATGGACTGAAAGACAAGCGCAGTGCAACTCCCTGCAGAATTTGTATCCAAATTCTTAGATGCCCTTGAAATTGTTATAAGCAGGCGTGGAGCTTTTTTAATAATTTTATTGCAGAATAGGCTAGCATTTGACCGCAGTCCCACCTGGTGGTATGTGTCGACACGGTCGGCGATAGAGCATGCTTGCCTAGAAGATACCTATTCGCTCTCAACTTGAAGACTTCCAGATTATAGTTTTCGGGGAACATAGACGCTGTAAGATGTTCTATTCCTTTGCTGTTCGGATTATAAATATGGATGCAAATCGCTTCGTGCGGATCGGGGAAACGTCAACCATATACAGATGCTGTGTTCCCGTACGTTTTGTTGTCTGATGGTGGAAATGAGACGGAAGAATCAAGTTGTGCAACTCCATCACACACTCTCTGTTAGCGCGGCAGCTAAGCTGTATAGGCTGAGCGCGCCTCCAATGGCGGGGGAAGGATGGCTGGTAGAAGAGTAGTACAAAGGAACTTGGCGACTAACCTGGTCTCCATGCAACTGCAATCACCTCGGTTCGGGTCCGTCTCCAAGCTGCTTGTTCCTTCAGGATGTTATGACGATCGATGTAGTGGACTGTATTTTAGGCGGTTGGTGCGTGTCGGCAAGGAGCGTTTACGCGGCGGGTTTATAGCGGGTTTTGTTTATATTTGCGCGTCGAATTCACGTGGACCACCGCAGAGGAGCAGCAGATCCAGTACTTTTGATTCGGCGAGAGCGGCAGCCGCGAAGGACGAGGGTCGATCGCAGACTACTTGCGGCGGCAAGCAGTTTTCTCGTGGATACCACGATATGAGCGACAGAGATAGTCGCCAAGAAATGATAGGAATAGGAAGGTAGGAAGGTATTATGAGTGCCAATGTAAGTGGCGCGAACATTTGCCCCCGGCCTAAAAACCATTGGTTTTTAAAAGAAAGCGGGAAATAAAAATATAAAAATAAGAGTTAAACTCTTAAGCCGTCAACGGGTTAAATATAACATAGCGGTTGACCGGGGAGCAAGGGGTTAAATTATTGGGTAGGTAAGATACATAAACGGACGACGGGTCTCTGGTAGACGCCGGTCGCCGTTTTTACTGACGCTATTCGACAGATGCCATCGCCGCCGACATGAGTGGCCACGACGACGCCGAGAGGCCAGGATAGCGGGGGAATATTATCAGTGATAATAAGAACAATAGAACCTATTGTAATGGGATTCGAAGGTGTATTCCATTTTCCTCTAGATTGAAGTAAGTGAAGATATTCCAACTTCCACCGTTTGGAAAATGATTGTACCATTGGATCCAATAAAGCGTACCGTTTCAATAAGTGTCCAGGTTCATCGGGAACCGTGCAAGCGGGCAAATGCTTCAGCGGTGCGGTCATTAAGAAATGTGAAGCACTCAGCGCGGTCGGCTCAGACGGATCTTCGCTCAATAACGTTATAGGACGAGAATTGATAACGCATTCTATCTGTGTGAGTACGGTTAACATTTTTTCATAGGTGAGTAACTGTGAACCGATCGTTTTATGAAGATGACTTTTAAACGCTTTCACATATATTTCATAATTCCCCCCGAAGTGAGGACTTCGCGGTGGATTGAATTTCCAGTGTATGCGATTAGCTGATAACTCATCTGAGATAGACTTATTATATTCGTCGGAATTTAAAAGATCCGTTAACGCATTTTTCGCATTTTTAACGCATTCCGTTAACGCAGAGACGGGAAGGGAGTCAAGGAGCGCGGGTGAGTTACTAGCCCATTTGACGAGATCGAAGCCCCCGGCCTTGAGCAACTCGCAGAGATCGTCTCTGAGTTGTAAACAAGCAGACAGAGTAGGCATGGAGTAGCACACGTCGTCCATGTATGTGTTGTCGCTGATAAGAGATGCTGCGAGCTGGAAGTGGGCACCGTCGGCGGCGCACAGCTGTCGCAACACTCGCATTGCAAGGAACGGACTGCTACGTAGACCAAAACAAACGCGGTTGAATTGGTAGGTATCAAGCGGAAAAACGGGATCGAATCGATACAGGAATTTTTGATATTTGCGGTGGTCCTCATTTATCAAAATTTGTAGGTACATCTGTTTAATATCGGATGTAAAAGCGATTGGGTAGTGGCGGAAATCCAAGAGGATTGTAAAAAGATCGTTTTGTAAATTATCCCCGGTATATAAAACTTGATTCAAGGAGAGGCCTGAGTCAGTTTCAGCACTGGCGTCCATCACCATACGCCATCGAGTTGTTGTTTTTTGTAGTCTCGCAATGGCGTGGTGTGGCACGTAATATCCAGTAAAAGGACTATCATTGTCGATCAGTGAAATGTAACCCTTCTGAATGTACTCTTTGATTATAGCATCGTACTCTGAGCGCAGAGCAGGTGTCGCGGCGAGCTTACGTTCGAGATACATGAAGCGTTTTTTAGCGATAGGGTAAGAATTACCCAGAGAGGTCGCGGGATCGCGGGAGAAAGGCAACGCTACAGAATAGCGTCCCGTAGGATCGCGGGAAACGTTATTTGTAAAAATGCGTTCACATTCTATAGCGTCTGGGCTCAAAGTCGGCGTGCATTGCACCTCTTCAAGCTGCCAGAAGCGTTGGACAAGATTATCTAAACGTGGTCCTTCCGTAAAGGTACAGAGGGAAATATGAGAGCGGCATCTATCTTCAACCAAGGGGTCAGTGATAGAAACAACGGTTCCAATATGAGCGGGCGTAACATGAGCGGGAGTAACATGAGCGGGAGTAACGGGAGCGGTCCCGATTACGATAAAACCAAAAATGGTTTCAAAAGCGGTTGGAGTACCAGGCGGACCAGCGGCGCGGCCTGATAGCAATATTTCAGAAAAGAGCGGCGCGCCTATAAGTATGTCGATCTCGGAAGGCGAAGCGAAACTGTCGTCTGCCAGAGGCAGGCAGTTCAGGTATGAAAGGCAGGATACGTCAATTTTCACTGCCGGTAAATTGTCTGTTATGCGGTCGATAACATAGGCGTCAATTGCAATAAAATTATCATTTAGGCGGGAAGATAAAGTAGCAGAAACTGCTCCCTTGATTGGGTCAGATGCGGAACCTATCCCTTTAACAACGGTGTTCGTCACCTTATTGCATTTTAAATTCAATTTAGCGCAACATTTTGAAGTTAAAAAGTTACTTTGGGAAGCCGAATCAATTAAGGCGCGTACTACATGGCGGCGACCATTTAAATCCGTAGCATAAACTTGTACGGTTCCCAGTAAACAAGTAGTGTCATTAGGCTGCGAAGCGGGGCGTATATTACACAGCGACACCTGTTGTTGTGATGACTGATAAGCAGTTGTAGGTAAGTTCGTCAGCTGAGCGCTAGCGGAGCCCGCGACGGGCGGCGGCGATGCCGAAGGCGGCATGTGATCCCCGGCGGCGGAGAAGTTGCCAGTTCGCGCGCGCGGAGGCGGCGCGTGCGCCTGTGACGGAGCGCTAGGGTACGGGCGATTGTCTTCACGGGAAGATGATACTTTGCGGCATAACATAGAATGATGTTTACATCCACAATAACGGCAATTAAATTTAGAATTGCAAGCAGTATTTATATGCGTAGTGCTTAGACAATTAGTGCAACCTTTGCTTTGTTTTACAAAAGTGTACCTGTCGTCGATAGAAAGCTTATCAAATGCAGGGCATCTATATAAGTTAGCGTGATCGGCTTGTTTGCAAAGCGGACAGTGAGTGACGCATGATGCTGCAAAAGACTGCGTAGACCTTGCAGTACCCGGCCTGTTATCACTGCGGCTAAGAGAAACGGTCGTAGTGCGTTCCAATATTTTGCTTTGTTCGCGGATGAATTTTAAAAGTTCATTGTATGTAGGCATAGATTTACCTCGCATGTGCATTTCAAACGACCGTGCAGTACTTGAATCTATTTTCTTCAAAGCGAGCGATAGTAAAATAAAATCAGACACGTTATCGAGCTTCAGAGACTTCAAACTTGACACAGCCGTGCAGAATTTATCTAGGAATAATTCTAAGTTTTTATTCGTCGCGGTGTTAAAAGATTTAAAATCAAGCATTTGATCAAGATAAGCGGAGGCTAGGTTACGTTTGTCGTTATACTTATCGACGAGCGTCTGCCATATGATCGGATAATTATCACCGTTAGGTACGATACCAGAACAAACTGCAAGGGCCCGGCCTGACAATTTATTAATTAAATATTGGACGCGTTCGTGATCAGTGAGATCGGGATTTTCGTGAATCGTGCGTTTGAATGACTCATAAAATATCCTCCAGGTCATCGGATCTCCATTGAAGACCATCAAATCGAGTTCAGGAATTCTGATGGATTTACGTTGCGGGGCAACATTGAAATCAGCGGTTTTTAAAGGCGGGTTAAGTTTATTATAAACAAACTGACAACGGCAAAACATATCTTCGAAGACGTTTATAGATTGGTAGTTTACCGTGTACGAAGCGTTGAGAGTCAACTCGGTGACATTTAATTTGTTCACCATTTCATTGAAATCGGAGCGTAAGCGGTCTAACGAGATCATTCCACATAGAAATAAATCTTTCTCAGTATCATCAGTGAAAGCCTTTAAAGATCGGTTAAAAATATCTTGTAAGCGGGAAAATATAATGTCGCGTTTACCTATCAAGGTCAAACGTTCGACCTGTAACGTATCGAGCGCTTTTGCGTCCTCGTATACTTCACTATCTTTGTCTTTTGAACGAGTAGCCATAGCCATCTTAACAAAGTATAAAAAACTAGATAAAGTATGAAATTCCTAATTTACTGCAACTGCCTACAGCATTTACCTGCCGCGTGCGCGGCGTATTGAATACCCACGTGGAGACGCACGGGCGGTCGTTAGGAATACCTTCACTTTTTAATAAAAATTAAGAATTACGGAAAAATCGTTATTTTTACTATTTAGGAATGCGGAATACACGAAATAAGTATATAAGAGCGTAGTAGGATAGTACAGGGTACTATCTGAACTGTAATTGCGGGCGGGAACACGATAATTATAGGAAATTATCGTTGGTAAAAATACCAATATAAAATTGCGGGCGGTTATAAAGAGGACTATATGAGGCCTAAGAGGGGCCAGAGAATAGCGGGAGGACCAAAGAAGATCCGGCGGCGGAGGACCAACAATATGTTAGCGCGGCAGCTAAGCTGTATAGGCTGAGCGCGCCTCCAATGGCGGGGGAAGGATGGCTGGTAGAAGAGTAGTACAAAGGAACTTGGCGACTAACCTGGTCTCCATGCAACTGCAATCACCTCGGTTCGGGTCCGTCTCCAAGCTGCTTGTTCCTTCAGGATGTTATGACGATCGATGTAGTGGACTGTATTTTAGGCGGTTGGTGCGTGTCGGCAAGGAGCGTTTACGCGGCGGGTTTATAGCGGGTTTTGTTTATATTTGCGCGTCGAATTCACGTGGACCACCGCAGAGGAGCAGCAGATCCAGTACTTTTGATTCGGCGAGAGCGGCAGCCGCGAAGGACGAGGGTCGATCGCAGACTACTTGCGGCGGCAAGCAGTTTTCTCGTGGATACCACGATATGAGCGACAGAGATAGTCGCCAAGAAATGATAGGAATAGGAAGGTAGGAAGGTATTATGAGTGCCAATGTAAGTGGCGCGAACACTCTCCGAAATGTATTTTATAGAAAACCGATAAACTGGCCACATTGCGGCGATGCTCAAGACTCTGAAGTCTGAAGCTTACTATCAGGGGGGTAACCATGAATTAAACTCCTATAAATACAAACAAATTGTTTCGATCTCGTAGGATAAATGTCTCTGGTCGACTTATGAACGCTGAGCGATATTGGTGGTGACAGTTAGCAGGGCAGTTCAGTCTAAGGCCTTAATCTGGATAGATTTAACTGTTCATGTTGAGGCCCCAGGCAAAAAAAACTGTTTGTCTCATTATTGTAATGTTGCGTTAAAAATGTTCAGCAAATGTTTCATTTGTCAGGGTGTCCACACGTGTGATCCAGCAAAAGGGGTGACAAGTTCTGTGAAATATCAATTAGTTCCAACGTGATAATAAACAAGACAAGTTCAATGTTTGTTGTTCAACATTTTATTTGGTTTTTTTTTAATGTAACTAATTTCGCCTTTTACCAATATCTCGTAACGTTAGGCGACGATGCGGTCTAAGACGGTGCAAGCTTACCTAGAAGTAACCTATTTACTTGTGACTTGAATACTCCCAGGTTATAACTATCGGGCAACTCAAGACTCAGAGCTTGTTTTTTTTTAAGCTAGAGATATATTTAAACTTTTGATAGTTAGCTATGTTCAGGAGCTTGCGTTTTAGTCAGAAAAATGACCTTATTTTTCCATTACTCTCTACTAATGAGACAAAACTGATGGGGGATATGTATTTTCTTGCAATACAATACAATACAATAATTCTTTATTGAACACCATAAGCATCAGTAGACACAGTACAATAAACATTTAATGAATAGATGATACAATGGGTGGCCTTATCGCTTAAAGCAATTTCTTCTAGGCAACCTTTGGAGGGACAGGAATATGGTATTACATGTCTTTCTTTCTCTAACTGACATTCAGTCAGAATAAAAAAAAAAACTATTATAATAAACAAATTATATTATGAACACACAATGTCCGAAAACTCAATAAACCGTTTAATACGTATCAACTTTTAAATTGGCGCCAAATTGAAACGCGAGGGTACTTCCGGGCGCGCGGACGCGTGTGACGTCATATCCGGCTCTCTCAGACCGGAAGAAGACAGCCATTAGCCGAATTAAATGAGATTATTTCGATGACGCTGTTGAAATAATTCAACGGGAATTTATGTGTCCAAAATTTAAGCCACCGAGTATCTTGCCGGTTCTTCTCCATTGGATGTATTCCGAATCCTGTGCCAGAGGCAGTAGTGGCAGAGGTAGTTTTTGAGTGCCCTCTTGGAGCCTATGTGATATAAGATTTTGTACTATGTCCTGAAAGTGCCGTAAAATAAATCGGATTATAAAAATAACCAACATCTTGTTAATTAGCGACGAATGTAATTAAGTTATTACAAACACGATAGTAGGTATGTGTTTGTTTGATTGACGTATCTTTACACTGCAACGGCTTAACGAATTTTGATGGAATTTGCTAAACAAATAATTTAGATCTTGGAATAAATTGAATGATATTTTTGTATATATAATTCTTCAGTACGTGTGTTTGACACCTAATTCCTCCTAAGCGGCTGGACTGATTTCCATGAAATTTTGTGTGTGTAATTGAGTCGGTTTCTGGATGGTTTATATTCACAATTAGGCTTGTTAGGTAGCGCTGCAATCGAATCCTAGGTTTTTTTTTTTAATTTAAGGGCAGGACCAGGGTCTTACAGACGCGCTAGTAATTAAAAAAAATACGGTTTCTGCGGGCTAGTAGTGAACATGTGTGAAACGGCGGGGCGCAGCTAGTGTTTTACCCGACTGCCTAAAAAAAGAGTTAGTGGTTAAGCCTAGTTGGCTGTTAAGCTAGAACACAAATAAAATCATTCATTCACTCATCCAAATTATTCATACATTCTATAATACAAATTCATGATCACTGCTAGCAGTGCTGGCACTATTGGCCTTTGCAGAACCTTTAGTCACGGACACTTGAAGAACTCCATTCATAAGCGCAAAAGATCTACTCTCTCACTTTAAAGTTAACTTATGAACTATATAAAACCTTGGCCACTTATGAATGAAGGTAAGTACAATGCAGCATGTATGTATGTAAGGACATTCAAAGGCATGCAACTGTTAAGGTAGCGGCATCTTTGACTCGTGTGTGATGCGTTGGTGTGTGGCCCTTGATGCAGCGGATAGGAAAATTTCATAAGCGATAGCGTTTCGAACTTTTGCATTGCAGTTGAACTTATGTTTTATTTATGGGACTAAATTTATAGTGTTTTTTACTGAAGCAGTTGCCTAAACATTTGGTATCAAATAAATTTTCATAAAATCGATTTCGTATCGAATTCATAAAGTATCAAAAGGTATCAAATCGAACTGATAGACCCACAGGCTATAAATGTCAATTCAGTTAGATTAAACGGATAAAATAAAGCTTCATTGGATTTTAATAAAACCCTTCCTTAATTCTTAGAATTTGATTAAACAACGACACAACTCAAGGAACAATATAATTAAAATTTAACTTCTAAAGGCGTTTTGTAAACAGTTTTAAATTAAATTAAAATTTTGCTCAAACTTAGTGGACGGAGCGTCGCGTCGTCTTGTCTCTTATCTCAAAAGGGTCCTTAGGAACCGCCCCTTCTAATTGATTGCATAACTGCCGCTTCTTACATTCATTCAATGGTTCATTCATTCGTTCATTCATTTATTGGACTCGTTTGACATGCGGCGACAAATCGGCTCCCAAGATCCTATTGTAAAAATACCAACTTATTTTGTGCGGTTATTTTCTTCTCTTTTTAACCTTGCGTCAAATACCATAAGGTTTATTGTAAATATTACAGACGCAAATGGTACGATCAGATAATGGCAAAGATCGCGGAATTTCTTATTCCTTTTCATAGCGTTTAGGGACCATTTTGGTATTAAATATCCAGAAATTGATACGCAGTTATCTTATTATAGTTATAATAAATTGTAGGAAGGAATTTCATGCATGCCTCCGAGTTTTTTCTACAAATTTGAGCGTAAAGTTTGACTCATTGTCGCCATTGGGTCTGTGAGTGCTACTTGTATGAGTTGTATGGGATGAATGGAATAGAATTTGTTATGGTGAACGATTATCTATGAGTTAGTGATTTTTATTTGGGCATTTAGTGTAGGACAGATGTAAGGATAATATAATTGTGTTATATGTATATAAATTATGCCAGAAGGCATAAGAAGTACTTTATGTCATCCATACAAATCAGTACAATGATTTGATAGTATTATAACCATCTTAAGACAAACACATAGATAAAAATTCTTAAACTAATCACAGATCATTCTAAAAAAATCGTTTTATTCAAAATTCAACTAAAATTAAATCCATTAGTAAATTCATAAAGGTAACCAAATTTAAGTTAATCATATAATTATGTATTTATATGTAAAACGACCACAACCCACATGGTTGTATTTTATATAAAAAAATATATATAAAGGACTGGCAAAACTTGTCACGTGTTTTAAACAATCTACAAAATCAATAACTAATAAAATAAAATGGAAATTGCCGCTCATAAAAATCAATTCAGCTCGTAATTCACGTAATATTAACAATAATACATATCAGATCAGTACACAATACGTAGTCCCTCCATCTCAGACGAGCGCAACCGAACGCGGCGGCTCGCGCAAGAACATCTGTTGCTTTTTATATCCACTATCTCATAGTTGACGCATCATTTACTACCTCCATGTCACGCTTTCCACTTATTACCAATTTTTGTATCATTTCTACAATACATTTTATGCCAAATAAAATTCCTAGCCCCGCCTCTACTAATAAATAACAACGAAAAGACAAATTTTAGTTGAAAAAAAAATGCATTAGCTAAGTCCCTAGCCGTAAAATTGTTATAAAAGCTTTTGTTATTTGATAAAATTGTGCTAAATGTAGGGTTTTATTTGGATTTGTGGTTTTGAAGGGAAGGTATAGTTTTAACGTATTTTTTTTTGTGTAAGTACTTTCATAATGTTGTTGAATATGCACTTAGTGGTTTTAAATGAGTACTCCAAAATAATTGATAGTTTTCGATGTTAGAAATAACGTGGCTCTTTGTTTGATGAGATTATGGATTAGATGATATGAATTTTAATAGATTTAATAATATTATTATGTATGAGCAAAACACCACCTGAGCTTTTGAACTTTTCATCACCAAACTTCGTTGCTAAATTAGAATTGTCATGTCACTAGGTGCGTCAAAATAATTGCAACTTACGTTATTCAAATCCACCATGGATAAATTCTAAAGCTTAAACCAGGCAGATTTACGGTTTCATTTAAGGCTACATTTCGTGTAAAACGTGAAAAACTTATCGTGTTTATTAATTACTGCAAGTACGCCACCACCCTACTATCGAAAAATGTTTTTTACTGTCCATCCAAAGGTTGTCTGGAAGAAAACCGCCCATTGTACTAACCTTGTTTACCTATTGTAATTTTTCTGCACTGTGTTTATTTTTATTTCCGTTGTACAAGAAAAATAAAAAATGAAGAAATCAATAATAATGTAGAATAGAAATCTATTCTACATTTCTCCAAATCGATAGCACCAGAGTTACGAAATCAATCCACTAAAATCGCTATACGATTTGAAAATCGATTGCAGCCAAAATTACGAATCGATTAATTGAAATAGCTACACTTACGCTCCTACGCTGACCCTTCTGTACGTCAGACTGCACACAGCAAGTTTAGTATCGGCTCCTGACTCCCGGCTCCCGGCTCCCGGCTCCCAGCTCCCGGTGGCACCCAGCTCCCAGACGCCCCGAGGCATAATTCTGCTAATGAAGGAAGCGCGTTCGGCACGTGACCGTACCTAAACAGATTACTGGTAATTACACTGTTTGTTTGTATTTATTATTCACTAGGGTTGTTTATATTCGGCTATTGTTTGTTGAAATTGTTGTTAAAAAACACGATGTTTTCAAACAAAGATGTAAAAACAAAACAATTTTGTTATGAGATTTTTTCGTGTAATTGGCTTTTATTGAAAATGGAATCAATACAGTTAAATATAATCGTGTAATTTTAAGGTTAACAATTATTTACTTAATTTTTTTAACTGAGACAGAAAGTTTAGCGATTTTTTTTTTATTATAATGTAAATTCATAAGATTTCTCTTAAAGAAAACTCTACTTCCACAAATTATTTTTGTGAAGCTCTATTCTGTTTTTTAGTGACATGGCTATTGAAGTAGTTTTGTAGTTATTTAATATATAAAAAGGGTTAATTTTAACTCTGGTAAAATCCTTGAGAATGTTATAATAAACCCAATCCCTTTACCACAAAGCAAATCTTGTGAAACACTCGAACACAATGACAAACAATAATTTTATACGTTCACCCTTAGCTTTTTATAAAGCACTTTTAATTCAGGATAAGTATTGGGCATATGCTTTCGTCTACTTTTATTCAAATCATTAATTAAAAATGAACTTTATAACAAAAGCGTTAAAATGTACTATGTCATTACGCGCACTATTACTTTAGTCATTTTATAATCGAAATGAAATCCCTTTTACGATTAGAAAAATAAATAAAAATATACCTAAAATATAACAGTTTAAGGTCCAGGATTGTAAATCAGAGAACTGCAGCAGATACGTCTTTAATTTTGAATAGTAATAGTTAGCAATGCCAAAATTGCATGTTTATTAATTCACATAGAGTTTTCGTGTTTTCTATTTTGAACTTTGTTCCATTGCAATAGATGTCATATCAGCTCGACCATTACCATTTCGTCATAGAGTAACAAACTAATTGACAGAGTGTGACAAATGAAACCAGTTGGCGTGTTTGAATTAAACATTTAATTTGTTTTTCTTTCTTCCATTCACAATTTATTGAATGTTTGAATGGCGACAAAAGCTAGCGATTTGATATGCTTAAGTCATTAAATTATTGTAATTAGTGCTTTGTAAGCGTTTAAAGTGCTTTGTGAAAAAAAAAAATCGGGTAGAATTTTTTTTTGCATAATTACACTTTTTTTATGTTAATTTCGATTCTCGTTATTTTGTGTCACAATTTAATAATGCTCTAATAATTCTGAATGACTTGTATTATAAATAAAACAATTTATTTTAAAAATTTAGTGGCCCAACACGAACGCAATTTATTTGTTTTTTATAAAAAAAAAATTAATTAAAACTCTACATTCTAAATAATTTTCTTTGCCTATAAAACAATTAAATTCAGTCAGATTATTTTCAGATAGATAGATACTGAAAGTATCAATACAATGGGCGGTCTTATCGCCAGCCAGCCATTTATAGTATTGAATTTATTCAGCCGTAACTTGATCATAGATGTTCTACAAACCAGAATGTCCCAATGTCATGAACAATACAACTGAATACATTTACAACCTTTTACAACATTCAATACTCTACACAAGACCTAACAACTGAAATAAAATTCACGCATTTACGACCTACAAAAAGTGAACTAAACAAACACGCAATTTTCAACCTTATACACGTACTGGCAAAGTCTTTTTTCTACCAATTGTTTTTTTCGTACGGAACGTCGTATTTTCCACGGGATTGTTTACTTTACAGCTTAGAAATAGAGTCGCTATTAGATTGTTGGGCGAGTTTTATAGCAAAGAAGTACAGTCAGCAGCCTGCTATCAATCTAATGTCTGATTAGTACGGTCTGCACGAGGATTCACATCGCGCTGGAAATTACAAGGATTCAAGGATTCGCGAAAAGGTGTAATTTGGATATGGCATTTTTTAGCATTTTACTGACTTACGAGGCGAGCAAGTCGTTCACCTAATGGTAAGCGATAAGCCTATCTAGTTTGTTTGTTTTCTGTTGAAGCAATATATCTAGTTTTAAAAAATATATAAAAATTCTATCATCGTCATCACAACGCATATCCTATTGCCGATAAAAAGACAATGTCTATTGATATGACGAGATATATGGACAGAATGTTTAAAATGTAGAAAATCTATTTTCACCAATTGATATTTTGTCAGTTTATGCAATTATTTCACAATTTAATAACCACCACAATCCACCCCCATGACTTTTATTTAATTCTTAAAAGTACAGTAACTATGAACAAGGTTTTAAAGATTATCTCGGTAACTTTCTATAAATCGTTATTACCCATAACTCATATTGGACTACTACCAAGCTTGGTTCTAAGCTTCTAACCTCACTTTTGTGACGAAGATTCGATCAAATTAGTATATTATTATTAAATTGTATAAATCTTATCTATGTCCTATTGCCGCTACAAATTGATTCCCAGAATATTCAAAAAATAAACAAAACAATCAACTTCAACTTTCTATAGAATTGTGCAGTTGCCGCCTCCATAGACTCGGGCGGGTCTTTCTATGCTGAAGGGCCCAGTGCTATTTGCTTCAGTTTTAGTGCTTTTCCCATTAGGTGCTAGGTTTATATCGGCCCTTGTGCCTATTGAGGTTGCAGCCCTTACCCCAATTTATTGTTGACCTGCCTTTACTGCCCAATTGACTAGATAATTAGTGTTATTGGATTGTATTGTAGGAGTAATGATTGTAAAAAGCTCGTATGATTCAAAAACGGCACATTATCATCATCATTATCGCTGACTATCTGAGTAATTCAGTCGGATTTTTCCTTGTTGAATGTTTTGTATATAATATTTGTTTTAGGTCTAGATCGAAACTTTTAAACAATGGAAACCGCATTGCAATCGGTTTAGTAGATTTCATGTTGTTCGAAAATAAACAGATAGGCAGAGAGGCGGTGTATTCAAAAATGCTAAGTTAATAGCATCTTAGCATCTTATGTAATTGTTTTCTAGGTTTTTTATTTTCATAATTTTTTTTTAGTTCACTAGGCCCTTTTCTATCTATCTAGGTATCTATAATAATGAAAAATAATGGCTAAATGTGTTGCTAAGCTCAAAACTCTAGAACAGCTGGACCAAATTGGCAATTTTCTTTTCTAATACTCCTTGAAGTCTGAGGAAGGAGAGGAAAATTTTAAAAGTTGCCCAAAAAATTGGTATATTCGGGAAAAATTTAACATGGTTTTTTTGTATGAGCTCACCATATGACATTATTTTTCCTTTTCATCGCGATCTTCAATTGTTTATTTCATGTGTGACATGGCCTGTTTTTGACCTGCGAAATGGAGAGTTCAACCGGGAAAACTAGTATCACTCTGGTGAAACCGCGGGGCGCAGCTAGATTATATGAATTGTGTTCATTATTGTATTTATATGTCCTTAAAGCAACACACTTTTTTATGTTAGAATAGATAAACAAAACTTCTTAGATAATCATTAATCGAATAAATATACGGTTTCAATGTTTTTTATAAGTTTAATCGACAGATAGCGTGTGTATTGCAAATAACACGGCAGGAGGTGTGAACTGGTTTAGGAATGATAGACAGATGAATCGACGTACCTATATCAGCTATTGGTTTTTAAAAAGGTTATTTTGGTTATAGAGGTTTGGCATGCGAGGCATCTATTAGAGGTTTTAGATAATAGTACAGAACAAATATAGTATTACAAACAGAATGGACAGTCTTTACCACTCACACACGCTTTCCCGTACCTGTACCCGCAATCCGGAGGTGAATTGGGAAGTCAGTCGATATTACAAGCCCAAATTACAACAGAGAAACGGGTTAGTATGAACCTTCATACTAGTGGGTCGTCTTTTGTTTTGGTCGCGAAGTATCTTTGAATACCTACGTATTAAATTAATTTATATTATTAACTAGCTGTACCCTGCCACGCTTCGCTGTGGCACATTCGCACATTCGCTGATATGTCACTGATGTAAAAAATAGAAAAAAATAATCCTTGATGCGGATTATATATCATGCTAAAATTTCAGCTCGATCGGTGCAGAACTTTTTGAGTTTTTGAAGCGTACACAAACCAACATAACATTTATATATATATAGATTTATATGTGCGTGGAATGTCAAATCAGCTAATTGTATGAAGTGTCCGGGGTGTAAGTATAGCTCCCTAATTTTTTGGAATGTTGCCTACTCGGCAAGGAACGTTTTATAAGCCTACGTTTAATTTATTAGAATCAGTTGAGTATTTTTTTCTGTATAGTTAAAAGCCCTCAAATAGACTACGTAAAAGTTAGCACTCTGGTTTATGTTTTTGTTCTTCTTTGTATAAACATGATTAGCATAAAAAATCTAGCAATTACAATAACAACTTAAAACTAGCTTAGTCTAAAAACCGCTACAATTTACAACCTTACAAACAAAGTAATATTGTATGTAAGGGGTTTCTACATACGGTCTCAATAAGCATATTTCTTTTCCTTTTGTAATTTCTCAACAGATCCATGGGTATTTAATATTATGCGTTATCTTTACAAAAACCTACAAATATCGGTGCACGTGTAGAAATCCGTTTTTCACGACTTTGGGCGTGGTTGTTTAAGGTTAATTTATTTTTATTAATGGCGACATTCAGTTGGACGCAATCCGATCTCCAGGTGGCCGACACGAGTCCATCTAAAAAAATACTATTGTTAAATCTTTTTGCTTTTTTCGGTAATATTTAGATATTATGAAGATGTAACTGCGAGCGCTGTAATATAATTCTATCTGTACATTTAGTGTAGGTAAAGATCAGATAAAATCAATAGTGAATCAGTTACACCTCACCAACTTTTAGGTATCATCAACACCATCATGATCATCGTCATCAACCCATATCAGCCCACTGCTGAGCACGAGTCTCACCACACTTTATTGAGGAGGATTAGGCCATAATCCATCATACAAGAAACAGATTGGTATACGTCCCCGTACAACGCCTTTCGACCTTTCAACGCTCGGCTTGGCAAGCGAACGTTCTCCCACTAGGCTATCACAGCTTTTAGCTTTCCTGTGTTTAATAACCAATCAAAACGCTCATTGCAGCTAACTGCATCTACCTCCTAACTAACCACTAAAGGGTTTATCTAGGGGTGGTTTAGCTGGAGATAACATCATAATTATTGAGGTCAGCCCCGCGTCGCTCCACCGAGGAACAAGACAATTATCGGAAAATGATGTAGAACCTATTTAATCTGCGGTAGGTAGTCTGTAGTAGAACTTTAGAAAATATAGGTAAACTTTTTAAGGTTATGTGTACCTATTAGAGCGGTGGTAGCCTAGTGGGAGAACGTCCGCCTTCCAATCAGAAGGTCGTGAGTTCAAATCCCAATGCAGGCACGTACCAATGTATTTCTGTAAAAACATATGTACGTAATTATCACTCGCTTTTCTGTGAAGGAAAACATCGTGGGGAAACCCACATACCTACCCGAGAATTATTTCGGAGGTAGATATGTTATCCACCAATCCTGACTGGGCCCCCGTGGTGGATTAAGGCCTAACCCTCTTCACGAAAGTGAAGAGAGACCCGTGCCCAGCAGTGGGACGTTATGAGTTGATGATGAATTAATGTACGAGTACCTATTAAATTGTATCCATGATATAATTAAGAAGCTGCTAGTTTTCCGTGCATTTTTTTTATTTGACTGAATAACGAGACGAGCAAGTCGTTCACCTGATGGTAAGCGAAGAACCCTGCATTGCATAATCCTGTGTGGCACTGCACTGCGCTCGTCACCCTGAGACATCGGCTCTAAAATCTCATATGCCCCAGTAATATAAAAAATAAAAAAATAAAACTTCTCTCTGCTACTGCGTTATCGGATAAAGGATTTTCCCAATAGACTATTTTTAACTTAGCACAAATATGTACCTTAAAGGTAAATAATATCAATCCCCTACACTAAAGTTCCTAAGACAACTTCCATGAAAATAAACAACTCAGACGAACAGCTAAATAAAGTCCCGACGTTTGCAGACTTCGACTTTATCTTGCCAGCAAATAAAGAAATATGGCGGTATAGGTTGAATACGTTGAGATTTTCCTCGGAGAGATAGGCTTCGTCAGAATTCGTCAGCAATCTGCCTAGGAGATGGAATCTCCTGACTCAAACCAGAAATGAAGTCTATTGGCATTAAGTAGGGTCCAGACTACCGCAAAAATGAGTCAAGTGTCTTCTGCAAGATGTCAGATAGAACCGCTAAGCAGCAGTGTGCAAATATTATTGTGTTCTGCTTTGAAGAGCACTGCTTCCAGCAGAATTACTTGGTAAAGACCTTATGTCTCAGGGTGACGAGTGCAGCGCAGTACCGTAAGCAATGCAAGGCTCAGTGTGGTACTGTGACTGTTTTAGGCAAGCGTGGTGTTTACCATCGCTACTGTGTAGTGCAGAAAAAATATCTTAATGTTGTCTGAGGTCTGTACAAGTTCGTATGGCTTAATATATCGTAATTACGTCGTCGGCCTATTTTGCTGCTGGACTATCTACCATCATCATTATCATCAGCCCATATTCGAACTTAGGCCTCTCCCAGTGATCGCCACTGAGCCCGATCTTTGGCTCTCCTCATCCAGTCTTTGCCAGACGCTTTCCGCAAGTCGTCACTCCACCTGCCGACGGGCGTCCTACACTACGTTTGCCCAAACGTGGTCTCCACTCTAGAACTTGTCTACCTGATTGGTTGACTAACTATAGCATTGTTGAATTATAATAATAATATGTTCGAGCGGGCTAGGTAATTTTGGTCTTTGTGTAATTTGGTCACCAAAACTCAGATCGCCGATGTTGGTCAGAAATCCGGCAGCTTAAAGTGGGACTGGACTGGTCACATCTGCCGCATGTCGGACGAGCTGTGGGCAAAAATTGTAACTGAGAGGAGCCCACAAAATGTTAGACGACATCGCGGCAGGCGCAGGAGGAGATGGCGGAACGAGCTGGACCTCTTCTGGAAGGGCTGGCCGCAGAAGTCTGTGAGCCGAGAGGAATGGAAGGAGTATAGAGGGGCCTTTGCCCTGCAGTGGGACGACAATGGCTCAGAATAAAAAATAATGATAATAATTATATTAAATTGATCCACATTGTACTAGTTTCATCGCAGTCAAGTCATAGGTTTCGATCGATCGAGACAACAAAGCTTCTTGCACGTGCCTCCGAAGCTCTATTTACACCCGACACGTACAGCAAACAAGTTCACTGGATCACGCACTGAATCAATCCATCTACTCGCCAGGAGTTCTTGCGACTTCTATTGATGTAATGATACTAATGGGTTCTCTAGTATTGGCATTGTTACTAGTTACTATTATTATAAGGGTTTGTAAATTTATAACAATTAATCGATATCAATTTATCTAAACCTCTTCACTTAAACCTCTTTATGCTGACAACTTTTTGGTCTAAATCTCTTTGGTTGAGTAGCCGGATGGAAAAAAATGGCGGGAACGAAGAGACTGGGCGAAAAGAAAGGGCGGGTACATTCAGGAATGTTTGGCAGTGAGGCATTCTAAAAACTAGGTTGAAAGAACTAACTTGTCATTTAAAAAAAATATAAGGTATTTATATGTGGAAAACTTGTGGAAAATACCTAACTGTCTGCGATTTCAAAATAAATGCCAATTTATACGATATCCGGCTTTCAAATTTTACCGATGACCTATGGCCATTTTGAAAGTTTTTTTTTAACTTCATTTGTATGTCCTGGAATTTTGCAAGTTAATTTTGATCCAGTTCCCGTTATTGAATTGAGTTGTTCCGATGACGATACAATATTATGGTGACAGCGAGGTGATCTGATGATAAAGAACGGAACTTCTCAGTGACTAACGCTAGTTTAATGGTGTTTGGACTCATTCTGATCAGCTTGCAGTACCGAATGCGAGTTTTGTAAAAACATGTCTGGAAAAATAATTGTTTACCAAAAACTTAATTATCATTAATTTTTGTCTATTATGTTTGATAGTTTGTCTCGAATAGGCTCCGAAACGGCTGCATGAATATTAATGAAAGTTTAGGACATTAAAACAGAAATCTTAACTGAATTTTCATTTTATTATTTTTCAGGGTTCAAAAATAAATGTAAATTATTTATAATTACTTACTTCAATAATTATTGTGTTCTTATTGTGTTTTGTTGTATAGAATCTGTAGATTTAGTCCCTTCCAAGACAATATCATCTGTTTTGTTCTAGTTGTAAGTTTTTATTGTTCTGTGGTGTTTCAATAAAGAGTATATCTATCTATCTATCTATTTATAATGAAACTTCTAGACTACTTTGAATACGTATTGCGGAATGTATAATACTGCAGTTATTCAGTGACATTCCTGAATACACCCAAGGCTTAATTAAATGAGTCTTTCGCGGTCCCCGCTTGATTATATATTCCGTCTAGACGAAGGCTATTGTGAAAAAGAAATAGGCACTTGGATTTTCATTTTATTCGAAGGAGTTCTTCAGGAAGATTTAACGAATAAAATTAGGATTTGGGACATCAGTCAGGGCACTCGGGATGAATGTGTTCAGTCTGGATTTGATTATTTTATTCTACCTAGTCCGTTTTTTACCCTTTTTTTATAAGTTAGCGGTGGCAGTGAAATTATTCATGTATTAATTTACAGATTGAAATAGTAAGCTTAAAATAACAACCAAAACGCTAACCCCCTTATTTATAAAAAGTTATCGAAAGCCACTTAGTACTGCGCAGTACAAAATCGTAGTGCGCGATTTTATGAAACCTCACATAACTTTTTATGAATAAGGGGGTATCTGTTTTTTCTGTACTGTGTTTAATTTTGTTTCTGGTGTACAATAAAGAGTTTTCTATTCTATTCTATTCTATCTATTTTAGGTAATATGTTAAGAATACATCTCTAGATTCGCAACATAGGTTCTAAAATAATCATTAAATATGTCGACATGTTGGGAATTGTGTAGGTATCAAAGTATTTAATACATACAACAAGCTGTGGGTGCATTGCTGGCGTGACTGAATTAACTTTTTGGGTGGATTTTGGTGGAAAATATGTTTTTTTTTACGTTACTCAGTGACGAGACGAGCTTGTAGTTCACCTGATGGTAAGCGCTACGCCTGCCCATAACAGTTACAGCGCCATGCAAAACTTTGCATTGCATAGGTAATCTTGCGCTGCACTGCTCTCGTCACTCTGAGCCATCTTTTAATACTAACCGCTTGCGATATCTATACAATACTTTAATCGGCAGTTAAGTACCTAGTCTTAACCATACCAATTCAATGTTATAATTGTAACGTCACAGTTGAATCAAATTTTTCTTTGCTACATTATTGAGTGAAAACCATTCTTCGAATAACAAAGAGCCCTGTAATCAAATCGCTAGCGACAAAACCCGTCAAAGTTATCTCTGATCACTTAAACGGCAGTTTAAACTATTATAAAGTGCCGATTAGTGATTTAAAAAGCTTCGACACAATTGCTGGTAATAACAATGAGAAAAAATGTGTACCGGTAATTTGAAGCCCATTCAATTGCCACTGACGCGAGTAACCCGATACTGGAGGGAGGTGTTAAATGGTACAATTGGTAATTTTGATTGTCGGTTTAAGTATTAGGTGGTTGGACAATGGCATTGTATTGCTTAGAGATTTGATGTGATAACGACACGTGATTAAATTGACAAAACTTTGGAGTTCTGTTCTGATAGCTAGTATTAAAATCTCAAACGAAACTAATGAGTAACTGCTGATTAAGATTTTATTATGAAAAAAGGTTTTTTTTTCATGTCTGAATCTCGCACAGGAAAAGGAAATTCCATGAACTCTACCAATGCTTTGGAAATGTTCATTAGTTTAGCAGTTCATAATTGATTTATTTTTCATTTTTGATACTGAAGCGTTTCATCATCATCATCATCAACCCATAACGTCCCACTGCTGAGCACGGGTCTCCCCTCACTTTCGTGAGGAGGGTTAGGCCATAATCCATCGGGGGCCACATCCGGATTGGTGGATCATCTACCTAGCTCTGAAATAATTCTTATTAATAAGCGTTTGACTAGTAAAAATGCACAATTTTTGCCGACTTCCAACAGATTTATTTAGTTTTTAATTTACCAACTTATTTTGGCATTTCAAACCTAAGACGTATCACTTTTTAGGCTCTTACATTAACGTGTAGATAGTATGACTTAGCAAGGTAGTTGTTAATGGAGTGGTGGCGCTATGGGGTTAAGTGGATTTGTATGTAAGCGTCATACATAACGGAAGCTGTCATTCCGTGTGAGTAAGTTATACCGTGTTCGAACCGAGTGGCGTGTACTTACTGCAAAAAATATTACTGTCGCCGTAAAATGAATAAGCAGATAATAATTCATTTTCTGGGCTCTATAGAAAAAAATAAACAGCGCAATTATATCGCACATATTATGTATAGAACTATGGAGACTTACTTTTAGGCCAAGCGTACACGGACAGCTTGAGCTGCCGGTGACCAGTGTCAAGATAACTCTAACAACAGTAAAACGGTAGATGAGAAACGGGCGAAGGAAGGTCAGAGCAGCCGACAGCTCGAAAAGTCAAGAGCAATCAGTGTGTCTTGCAACTGTTCGATCTGCTTCCGCTCGGATTGGTCGCGAATCGGGGCTGCTCATGCGGTGTCGTGTATGGAAGGAAGACTGTAGTTCACTTAGTCATAGAATAGAATAGAAAAGAAAAAAGGAAACTCTATACTGTATAACAAAAAGCGCACAATACGGGAACAGTCACTCACACGTCTACCGTCTTCCTTAAACTTTTACTATGCAGTTGCCGCTTGAAGCGGTCGTTCTATACTGCCTCAAGCAGCCAGTCTATAGCTGCCGAAGTCTCAATTCTTACTATAGTTTCAGTAAGAGCAGTTACGCACTACGTCCGCTTCGAATCCGTGAAAATGTATTCCGGAGTAGACGTAGAACTATTTTATGGTAATTTACATACTAGATCCGATTTCCGTCTTATTAATTACTCTTCGTAATCCGTTTATTTCCATTTCGGAGAAGATTTGGACACATGATCAACGCAGTGAACGCTATACGTTGTGGCTCTGGCTATAAATTACGTATGACTTAAGATGGCCCTTGTTGTATTTGGATCAGGGATTACGGATTCGAATCTGAGATAGAGCAAACGGCAATATCCGAATTCAGTCCGGATTGGACATAGTTCAAACCGCTCTAACCATTGTACTTCTTTAACTGAATAAACTGACAAGTTTTTTATCCGTCGACACATCTAGTGAGGTGTCGACACAAAGGCGCTCGTTTAGCCGACTCACGCGCATCTGCCGCCCTTCGGCTGGGCGGGGCCAGTTGCCATGGTAACGACAACGCCTTTTTATGCATATTAACTTGAGTAAAGTGTTTGTGAGTTGTGGTAATTCGGGTTATAGGTAAGTACGCCATTAAATGTGACGAATGAAAGCCGAATTTTTGGAGCTAAACTAGCTAGCAAACTAGTTAGCAGTCCCAAATACATATTTTATAGAAGCTGGATTGAAGACTTGTTTAAACATTTTCAACCACAATTGTTATACTTTAAAGTTAATTATTGTATTCAGAAAGTGGAACATAACAATTTCCCAAAGTAGCAACTTCGGAAGGCAACGTAGGCTGGCGTGATCAGCATACTAATGTCGCATGAGGGATCCAATCGAGGCAAGAACTCCTCCTGCGTTTATCGTTGTTGGGGAAATTACGCAGAAAAACATGTTTTCGTTCAAAAAGCGGAATTGGATATAATCACAGATGTTGTTATTATAAGGTCGGAAAAAATTCGCGTTCTGCGTTACCGCACTTAACGCGCTGACTGCTGGAAACACACACGTTTGTGTTTTCTATTATTTGACGGCAAACGAAAACACGCCTGGCGTGCGAACTGCTGTATTGTCAATTTTATCACAACAGTTGTGTGCGACCGCTCAGCTGATTGAGTTTAGTTACGACGCAACGCCAGTAATGAGTAAACACACACGTTGTGCAAAGATTCGCAAAAGAGCTAAAAAAAGTAAAACGGTTCAGCAGTGAACGTGTTAAGCAGCGTGAAACAACTACAGCAAGGGTTTTCCGGTTTGAAGGGCACTGTTTCCAACGAAATTACTGGGCATATGAGACTTTAGAGCCGATGTCTCAGGGTGACGAGCGTAGTGCAGTGCCGCGGATTATGCAATGCGGGGTTCTGGGTGGTGCTGTGTCTGTTATGAGCAGGTGTAGAGCTTACTATCAGGTGAATGATCACTCAGTCAAATAAATAAAAATAACAACGGGTCAGCTGAATACACATTGAATTATATTATGACTTATGAGACATAAATACCACCATCTCTATTCTATTAAAAAACGTCAACCTTTTCTTGACTGAAGTAAAGGAGGTGGTCCACAATCCAACTCTATTTTTTGCTGTTTTGGGCCGAAGTTAATAAAACAATAGTGTGAAGTGAGAACACTAAAAACTTATTCAAGTTTCTCATCAGCATAAGATCGGGGCGAGGGTGTGCTCGGCATACTGATGAAGAGATCGCAGCAAGTGAGGAACTTGCTTTATTGCAGACACCTGACCGGTCGCAGGGAGATTGGAAGTGTTGGAACTGCCCAGGCACGGGCGGCGTCCTTTGTAGAAAGTTTTATACGGAGGTCGGGGTAGGTATGTTGACTTTACGTTTAATAAAGCAGTAAAATATACG
Organism: Campaea margaritaria; assembly: GCA_912999815.1. Classification (NCBI taxonomy): domain Eukaryota; kingdom Metazoa; phylum Arthropoda; class Insecta; order Lepidoptera; family Geometridae; genus Campaea; species Campaea margaritaria. Next base: position 819,345 of record OU538798.1, on the reverse strand, counting down.
ATCCAAAAGGTTTTTTTTATTTGACTAAGTAACGAGATGAGCAAGTCGTTCACCTGATGGTAAGCGCTACGCCTGCCCATAACAGTTGCAGCACCACCTAGAACTTCGCATTGCACAATCTTGCGCGGCAAACATCACTTTGAGACATCGGTTCCAAAGTAACGCCCGGTAATTTCACTGTAAACTGCCTTTCAAACCAGAAATCTGTAATGTTTGCACACTACTGCTTGGCGGAGTATATCGGGCAGAGGTCTCTTCCCTTCAGAGGTACCTCTCTTCAGAGGTACTTCCCCAGGCGGTCTCTTGCAGAAAAGGCCTAAGGCCTACAATTACAGAAAACTGTTTTAATTTTATCGGAGTGTCCAAAGATGGCACGGTCCGACAGGAACAAAAAGGTTTATAATACAAATTTCGAGTAGAATCAGTGAACGGATGTACGATAAGTCTGCTACATACCCAAAATATCTGTCAAGCAAAAATTTGTCATTTTTTTTTTGACAGATATTGCTAATAAAGCTGGTATAAAGCTGGTCTAGAAAAATATAAGTATAATCTTTGTACCAAAAACATTATTTTATATTCCCGCATTAACCACTTAACATTTATGTGGCATCACGAGTCAGCAGCCTGACTACGCTAGATTTCCCTGCGGAGAGTCAAGTCTAGCCTTTTTATAATAATACCCCACGCCACAGCCTGAAGCAATAACGTCCTAGGCGTTTCATTGGCACCAAGAGATTAATTTTAATTCAAAGAAAAACGCAGAGACAGTGAAAAAAATATAGACTGTTACCAAAATCCAGGAGGTTGGAAGAAATAGAATCAAACCTCTTTGATATCGATAGCATACATCCTTACAAACAGGCACGCTTTTCTTCCGTTGGGATAGGCAGAGACTACACCTTTCCACATGCTACGATCCCAGCGGAAAGCAGTATACCAACTCCCTGAAACCTACCGGTTTCTGGAACTCCAGACCAATAGCCTGTGTAGTGTCTATGCGTGGTGGTGTCACATCCTTTCCGCCTGCTCTCATTCACACGAATAACATCAATCCGTCCTTTACTCATCATGTTTCATCCTTTCTCAATCTTATCTCTCATGTTTTGCCCGTCAGGGAGTTAATGTACTGCTTTCGTTGGATCGTAGCACGTAGAAAGATAAAGTCTCTGCCTATCCCGACGGGAGAAAGGCGTGACTGTATGTCACGTGGCACTTATGTTATGTGGCATTAAATTATTTAAGTTTTGAGTTTTGCTGCTTTTAGGTAAACCAATGCTGCCGAAGCCTCCGAAAATGTTTTTGCATAAAGCAGAACGAGTAAATCGACAAAAATAGAATAAAATCACAATCAGTCTCAGTAAACAATCCCTTTGATTCTCTCGTTACTGCGATCCGTCACAACTCGGGCCTGATCACGTCCGACTCCGGAGTGGCTCGAGATAGAGCGGAAAACTTTTTTTTTATTAGGTTCCAAATCCACCCATGGCTTAATCTGCGGGTCAAAAGTATCCTATATGATACTCTAACATCTAGCGTATCTTTAAACCAAACCGTAACTTAAATTCGTTTACCCCGTACGATGCTAGTGGTTGTTTTTTATTTATCTACGTGACGAGACGAGCTAGTCGTTCACCTGATGGTAAGCGCTACGCCTGCCCATAACAGTTACAGTGCCACACAGAATTTTGCATTGCATAATCTTGCACAGCGCTCGTCACCCTGAGACATCGGCTCTAGAGTCTCATATGCCCAGTAATTTAGCTGGAAATAGTGCCCTGCAGTGCAGTGCAGTGCAAACGCACGAACTGTCATAGAAACATGTCATAAAAAATTTTACTCATTTATATAATTGATGAGCACAACTTCATCTAGTGTTATATATATATTCACAGAGCAATTTAAAAATCCCTAAAAAGCAAAAAAGATAAAAAAAAAGCTAGAGTCTAGATTTTAGTCATATAAATTACCACTAAACTGAATATTTGTTTTAACACTGACTGCTGAGTCGATTTTCTTGTCTAGCCACGGTTACGGATCTGCACACTCCGTTGGGTTTTCCCTTACTCGCGGCAAGTAATAAAATTTGACAGATTTAGGTATTTGACGCTCCACGCGGAGCGAAACGCGAGTGTGTGTTTACGCTACGCTACTGACGCACACAAATGTACCGCGCTTCCAATTCACTAATGCAATGGAAAAGTCTTGATCTTTGGCCCGGTTTTGTCAAATATAATTCTATAAAATATCCTATTTATAAATAAACCGACTTGATTTTACTTTGGATTTAGGGTTCAGATTGTCAGCTTGCCGCTCACACACGCACCACGCCTTCGCCCCTATTTGAATAATTCTCTGCCAACAGTGACACATAATTGCTCGGTCGAGTGTACCGTACCTGCAGTGATTACGATTTATTGACATTTTATTCAAACACAGGCACATCGCTTGAATAAAGGCACATTAATGGCCTTTTACTTTTTTAATGTTTATGTAGAGTTACTATTGTAAATGCAAAGGCGAGTTCGCAACTAATTGGCTACGGAGTCAGCTTTTGATTTGTGTAAAAAGAGATTTGAATTGTTATCTTTGATTGTGTTGTTTTAATTAGTGTAATTGTCTCCTTTTAGAACTGTGTTTACATATTGTATTTTTTTTTGTACTGTGTTTATTTTTTTAGTGTAAAATAAAGAGTTTTCTATTCTATTCTATTCTGTGTCACGGTTTTAACGGTCTGGCCATGTCAATCGTTAGTATTGCGTCATCATCATCATCATATCGTCCCACTGCTGAGCACGGGTCTAACCCGATATAACACCTAGAAATTCGTCGGGGAAGTATTGTTTTTAAATTACCGTCGTTTGTTTTTATTGACAGCGCCGCGCGTCACACTGCATTGATCTGTTTTCCCCCTTATCATCATCATCATCAACCCATAACGTCCCACTGCTGGGCACGGGTCTCCCCTCACTTTCGTGAGGAGGGTTAGGCCATAATCCACCACAGGGGCCCAGTCCGGATTGGTGGATAACATACCTACCCCCGAAATAATTGTCGGGTAGGTATGTGGGTTTCCTCACGATGTTTTCCTTCACCGAAAAGCGAGTGATAATTACGTACATATCGTTTTACAGAAACACATTAGTACGTGCCCGTACTGGGATTTGAACTAACGACCTTCTGATTGGAAGGCGGACGTTCTCCCACTAGGCTACCACCGCTTCTTATTTATTCTTTGCCTAAAGTAAGAGCCAGCCTAAGAGATCACTAAATCATTAAAATTACAAGGAACAAGGAAGACAATAAACGGTTATTTAGCTATGTGCACCATAATAAAGGTAAAGCTCCACAAAAGTGTATAACGTTCACTGGCCTCGAATATAAGGGGCATTTATTTAATTTTTCCTCAAAGCGAGAGTTGGTCGCGGAAGCAATTTTAATTTGTCGTCCCGCGCGCCGCAGAAGAATTAAAGAGAGTGGAGACAAAGAACAAAGAACCGAGTAAACCAAAGAACGAAGTAAATTAGTTCAAATTATTGTCACGATATGCACAAGTATATTATACTAGCTGCTGTATCCTGCCACGCTTCGCTGTGGCACATTCGCACATTCGCTGATATGTCACTGATGAAAAAAATAGATAAAAACAATCCTTGATACGGATTATATATCATGCTAAAATTTCAACTCGATCGGCGCAGAACTTTTTGAAGCGTACACAAACCAACATAACATTTATATATATATATATATATATATAATATATATATATATATATATATATATATAAATGTTATGTTGGTTTGTGTGTATATATATATATATATATATAGATTAATCAGTACGATAGGTACTTGGATAAGTCGTAGTTAATGTCACGATTCAATAAAGTAAAATAAAGCTTTACTGAAACTTTTTGGACAGTTTTGTAGTAGAGCATGAAATTTTGTTTTATTTTAAATCCCCAAACATACAGGCAGAATTAAAAAAAAACTGCAATGGAGCCTATAGCACTTCAATCAATAACAGTTGATATTTGTTCTGGTATAAAAAACACTGAAAAACTTTTTTTACGTTACGTAATAACGAGACGAGCAAGTCGTTTAACTGATGGTAAGCGCGACGCATGCCCATAACAGCTACAGTGTCACCCAGAACTTACCATTACAAAATCACGTGCAGCACTGTGCCTACACACTGCGCGCACGCGCATCACGCTGAGGCATCGGAATATTATATTTTAACCGAAAGACACCCTTGAATTCTCCTTATTATTTTGACATGACTCACCGCGAATGCGCTGTGGTCGCGTTTATTTCTAGAAATGTGAGGAATTATTTTTGTATTTCTCTTGTTTTCCTCCCTGTGGAGTCCTTTATTTCGTGTTGTAGCTAGAGTGCCTGTGTACGCGCCGCTCTACCCAGCACTTTTCATGGAATACTTTTTTTTATACTTTCCTTACATTTCAATAGTCACTTTTTGTAGTGGTAGGCCTCTTCTGAAAGAGACTACCCGGGGAAGTATCACACGTAATAAATTATGTAATAATTAAGTATCTAAAATTATTAAATTAATTAATTTCTTTATCATCGTCATCATCCTATATCGTTCCACTGCTGAGCACGGGTCTCTCTCTTATTATTTATTTATTTATTCTTAAGCACACAAATGGAGTACAAGGAGTACCTAATGCTAAGTAGCATTTTCTACCAGTCATCCTGGAGTCACTTTCATGAGGAGGGTGAGGCCTTAATCCACCACGGGGGCCGGTCTTGGTTTATGGTTCCGATTATGGTGTAATTTTGCCGGATTGATGGATCATATAATATCTCCGAAATAGTTATAGGGCTTAGGTATCCTCCCGATGGTTTGAATTATTTTTATTTCTTATTATTATCATTATTTTTTGTTTTTATATAGGTATTTTTTGTTTTTGTATCCACGACACTCGCGTAATTATTATAACTATTGTATTTATATGTGTAGTGAGTAATACCCCATTTCAAAACAAGTGATTCTTGTGCTAGGAATAGAATAGAATAGAATAGAAAAACTCTTTATTGTACACCAGAAACAAAAATAAACACAGTACTGAAGAATTACAATAGGTACACAAGGGTAGTACAATGGGCGGTCTTATCGCTGAAAGCGATTTTTTCCAGACGACCTTTGGATGGACAGTAAAAAAACATTTTCGATAGTAGGGTGGGTGGCGTACTTATAGTATCGTAATCGTCGGTATGTTTAAAAATTTATAACGATTACAATTGTTCGTCGAGTTTTATAGTAGCCCCCGCGATCGTATCGACTTTTTTTTCAAATTTCCGTTGTACCAACAATTGAATTGACAGAAGCCTCACGTGGAGTGTCGATTCGATTTCATCTCGATCGCCTCGATTTATCGAACATGATCGACGGAGAGATTACCCAATAAGCCTACACTAGAAAACCTACACGGATCGTCTTTTGAAAAAAAATATCGGCAACGCAAAGGCAAAGCCAATGCGGATTTTTCAAAGGGTAGAGACTGGAATTATGTAAAAAAACGAAACGATTTCTGTTTATCGAATTTAGAATCGCTTATTTGTATTGTAGAAGTTTCTCATTCTTCCTCCATTTCTACTAAAATTCGTTAACACGTTGACTGCTGCACTGGTTTATTTTTTATTGGCACTTTTGCTAAACTTCACGCAACATTTTGTGTCAACTAAACACAAAATGTTTTTGTGTTTACTTAGATGTTAAGCGGCTGAGCATATTTGGATAAAAAATATTATTTGACTGAGTGACGAGACTAGCAGGTCGTTCACCTGATGGTAAGCGCTACGCCTGCCCATAACAGTCACAGCACTATCCAGAACCCTGCATTGCATAATCCTGCGCGGCACTGCACTGCACTCGTCACCCTGAGACATCGGCTCTATAGTCTCATAATAATATGCCAATTATAATATGCTCTTTGTGGTGACTGAATTTAAAGTTCAATTTACTGTAACTTACACTAATCAGTGCCATATCGCGGATCCCTGACCGCAGTGAACTTTTTCATTCATTTTATACAGACGTATAACTCGCTCAATAAAAACAAATAAAACTCCTATTCGGAAACAACACTGTTTGATCAGTCTGTACGACTCGGAAAATTGGGGAAAACGTAAATGGAAAACAATTTTTCATATACACTTACTTAACAGTAGGTTATCTTGCTACGGTCCTTCACTTGTAGTGGGAGCCCACTTCTGCAGGAGACTGCCTGGGGAAGTACCACAACCTTTGCCAGATATTCATCCGCCAAGCAGTAGTGTGCGAACATTACTGTGTTCCGGTTTAAAGGGCACTGTTTCCAGCGAAATTACTGGGCGTATGAGACTTTATTTATTTAATACTTTATTGCACAGATTAACAAACTAGTACAAATGGCGGACTTAACGCTAAGAGCATTTTCTACCAGTCAACCACCCATCGTGAAGGAGAGACGGTTTAGGCGTGCTTTAGTGCCGATGTCTTAGGGTGATGAGCTCAGTGCAGCGCCGCGCAGGATTGTGCAATGCAGAGGTTTGGGTGGCAATGTAACTGTTATGGGCAGGCGTAGCGCTTAACATCAGGTGAACGACCTTCTCGTCTCATCACTGAGTCATATTAAAAAATATATTAACTGTCACCTTCCATGGTCTTTCAAACTTTCCATGGTTTTTTTCTTTGGTTTTTGTTTTTCGTATGGTTAACTTTATATAACTTATATTATTTGATTTTATATCTGACCTCGTCGAATTCGGTCTCTGTTTCGTAGAATTAGCAGTTTTATATACGAATCGAAAGCGTGATAAATATTTCTGTGAGACTCTCCCTGGTGAGGCAGAATACGGCAATGTTACCCAAAATCGAAAAAATGGGAAAAATATAGGTGGTAAACACGGGATATTGGTTGTGTATTGTCTTACATATGTGGAAGAAATAATCTATATAACGGCACTGAATAAATAGTCACAGCGTTTATTTTTAACCTCCCACGCAAACAGAGGGAAGTTATAAATTTATCACATATAATTGTGTATATCTGTATGTTTGTGGTAGCTCCAAAGGTTGACAGGGAGAGATCGCTTATAAATTCTATTCTTAATAAGTTCTATTCTTTATGTACCTTGTGTATTTCTGAACTGGGGTACAATAAAGTATTATCTATTCCATTCTATTCTATTCTCCCAAACGGATGAATCGATTTTTATTTAGTTTTTTTTGTTTTAAAGGTGACTTCATCGAGAGTGTTCTTACTCATAGCTATGTTACACGAAAACCTTTTCAGCGGTTTGAAAATCAACTCTTTTCTAGTTAATCAAGGAATGTGAGCAACTTTTATAGGTCTAACGATTCAAAATTAGGCATACTGTTACTTCAATGACATTGCGAGAACATGGTAACCTTCTTTTGATGTTGTCAATCATTAATTTATACACAGAGAAGTAGACAAGATAAGCAAAAATCGATACGTCGATTTATCGATTAACGTGCCCTTTAGATAATAACCTCAGGAGGCATACCATGACCTCTTATAGCGATTCAATTGAAGACCAAAACTGAACCGTGTCGCATAATCGTACCGTGACGTCTTATTTTTTATGTTGCTGCCATTTTCAACCTAAACTGGATCCAGTTTAGGTTGAGATTGGCTTATTAGCGACTCAATTCAGGTTGCTTCAATTTTCAACCTTAACTGGATCCAGTTTAGGTTGAAAATGGCAGCAACATGAAAAATAAGACGTCACGGTACGATTATGCGACGCGGCTCAGTTTAGGTCCTGAACTGAATCGCTATAAGACGTCATGGTAGGCCTCCAGATGTCGAAAGTACTTTCTATCTCTATGGTGTTATCTACCCAACTGCCGTTATCACACAGCCGGAAGCCGACTAATAAACTGATTGATTTAATTTATGATATCTACGTATCAAGATTATATTTTCAATCTATAATGCACGCTGTTTAACGAATCACATAACTACTTAGTAAACTCAAGATAGGATAATTTCTATGGGACCGCAATACGATAAAATCAATTCTGTCGGCAAAAACTTTCGCTAGCCAAACTCAAATTTTAAAAAAACTTAACAAAATATGCGGTGGCTAAATTCTCAACTAGAATTTCGGCTTATCAAACGTCGGCGCAGGTAGAAGCAAAAACTCTCAGACAAGAAAAAAATAACTTTCAAATAGCAAAATAAACGACGCCAGCGTGTCTGACACTTGTCCGTTCATTCATTCATTCTTACGTTCATTCATATGTTCATTCAAGAAACAGTGCTATTCATAAAACGGTTCAATAGTTCCATCTATTGTCAATTTTATGGCCGAAAGGTCCCTTGTTTGTGGTAAATACGATTTTGGTAATTTATTACTCTTTTTTATGAACAATTTTTGGCTTCTATTGGCGCAAAAAGGCCAAAGGAAATTTTGTGAATGAATAACTTGGTGAATGAATTATTTTTGCGACAGTTTTGCGTTCGAGTGTGAGTTTGAAGATATTTTAATATAGTAGGTGGTCTATTCTCACGTGTCCATGTTCTGTGGTGGTAGTTAATTATGTTAGAGTATAGGATATTCTTTATGCAAGATGTTTCTACTATAGTGCACTGAGGGCAGTTGTTTGGTTGAAACATGGTGGTGAGAAGATTAGCTAGTACTTATCAATAGCAAATAAAAAAACAAAAAAATGCTTACTTTCCTTTGGGCAGGGGTAAGAAACAGTTGAGGTTCATGTAATAGATTCTTAAATGAAACAAGCAGATGGATTAAATATAAATTCCGAACATATATTGTATCATTATAAATTTACATACTTATCCGAATAATTTTACAAACTTAGGAAATGTTAGATTATTTACAGAGCAACGATATAGCTTACGTTCTGGACACGATCAAAGTAACCTTCACAACTCACACTCCTCTCTTATAAACCGAAAAAGTAGCGTTGCCCCACCATTTTCCAACGGCCGATATCCGTTGGCCAATGGCGGCACAGCGACCTCCCCTTCCTCTACACTTTTATTTTAAAAACTTGAAGTCAATTGAGCAACTAATTCTCGATTGCTTCGACGTAGCATCGACGATACCGAGTGATGTTAGCGCTTCGCAGGCATTCCTGTAGATGGCGCTGGGCGGCGACAACATCCGGCCCTCCTGCTCACGTAGTCGTCCTCGGCTAACGTCTCAGTCTGGTGTAGTTGCTGAGAACAATTTTAATATTATGTTAATAAAACCTTATTTAACATTTCAAAACATTCGTTCTATTATTTGTAACCAATATTCAGTATCATTTTCAATTTTAACAGATTTCATTTTATACGTGATTTGTGTACCTAAATCTGCTATTCCATCAACGGCCAGCAGATAAAGGTTGCCATAAAACATTATTGGTATTGCAATAAGGACTTTCAACTGTTCCATCGTCGGTCAGTATCAAATCAGGACATGTAGCTTTCTCTAGGCGATGCCTTAGGCCAACCCTAGGTACAATTCACCACCATGTCTGAATTATAATGTAATGGTTTCAGAATCGCAATGTCATGACAGCCTTTACATTATGTAGGAACCCATTTCTGCTAATACCAATAACTGTTCGAAGCAAATAGACTTGACAGATTATTAAATAAATATTTTGTTACGGAAAGACAGCCACTTTAACAAATTCGAATTAAATAAAGGCAGCTAGTTACAGATTAATATTATAGTATGATTATTCTATAGTGCCTGACAACATCCATGTCATTCCTACATGTACCGACTATTCAAAATCAGGGAGTCGTATCCAAAGCTTCATGTTTTCAGCGCAAGTTGTTCCTTCATAACGCTTTGAAGTTCTTTCAGCGCCACGCATATCAGTCACCTTATAACGATCATGTCCCAAGACTTCGGTAATTTGGAATGGGCCTTTAAATACTGGTAGTAGTTTGGTACTTTGTCCATCATTAGACTGGCTAGGTATTTTCATTACTACCAAATCGCCAACATTGTACTTTCGTGCTTCCTTACGTCTAGAATCGAATGAGTCTTTTTGTTTGTCAGCGTTAGCCTTAATATGTTCGCTGACACTGTTCCGTAGTGCAGTTACGTCAACGAGCTTATCTTCACTATCAACAAGTTTATCCGAGTCAGTTTTAAGCCTGTATCCAAAAAATACCTCACTAGGTACTGCCGCAGTGGTTTTGTTTATCAACTAGCAACACTGGGCTAGCATATGGCGAACAACTATCTCTAATGATGCCATTCTTCAAAAGCTCGTCTACTATCTCACGAGTCATATTCTTTTCCGACTCGGACATGCGATATGGACGACGATAGATAGGTTTATTTGTGGTTAGTTCAATGTCTAACTCTACACATGACGTCTAACCTAAGCTCTTTAAATCTTTCGCAATGACTCTAGGGTATTTTGCAAATATTTCGTTTAGTTGTGAAATATGCTCGACTGAATTACAGTTAACCATGGAAGCCTCTATCAAAGCTACTTGCTCGCTAGTAACTGGACGAAAAATTAGGCTATTTCCTACCCGTGTATACATTAAACTTTTATCCTCAGTGAAATTCCTACCTATCAATATTGGGCACCCTGACAAGTCGTCAAAAATGTACATAATTACATTAAGGAGAGCATCATCAATTTTATGACTTACTGTAACTCCTTGGGTGACTTGTGAACACGAATCCCATTTGTTATTATCTGTGCTGGCACCCATACTTCGCAATGCTTCAAGAATCGTCCTATTGAAGCGTTCTACTTGACCGTTAGATCGTGGTACTCCTGTCGCTATGATATGTTGACGTATGTTTTTGTCTTTACAATATTTAACAAACATGTGAGATGTAAATGCACTACCCGCATCACAAATTAGTTTTGTTGGATTGCCAAATAATTTAAAGATTTTGTTAAGTTCGTTAATGACAACATGACTTTTTGTGCTACGAACAGGCGATATAAACACGAATTTTGTAAAAGAATCTACTGTCACTAGTAAATAAACGTTTTGCTGAGTAGTTTTCACGAATGGACCCAAATGGTCAATATGCAAGGTATGATGAGGTCTAGCGTATTTGGGTATAGAATACAGTTTCCCTTCCTTTTTGCCGTGGACATTCTTCATGTATATGCAATTTAGACAGTTTTTTATGTACTTTGAGACTATCTTCTTTATTTTAGGGAACCAATACAGAGATTTAATACGTTCGACAGATTTATCCACAGCAAAATGACCTTGATCATCATGATTTGCTCTAATCACTTGCCAAATACATTGTTTTGGGACAACCCACCGTCTCCCATATTCGGTTCTGCGATACACTTTGTTACCTAACAATTCGTACTCATTAAATATTTTTTTGTTGAGCTCGGCATCTCCTGACTCTAATACCACCCTAATACTACATATACTAGAATCTTGTAATTGTACAGACAGCAACCAATCACCTTCAGTTATAGCCATCACACTTTCATTTGATTCGGAAAGCGTTTGATTTGATACCGGATTTCTACTAAGCGCATCAACATGTTGCATTTGGGCTCCTGGGCGGTGTATGATGTCAAAAGTAAATTCTTGAGTGAGTAAAACCCACCTACCTATACGCGAATTAATTTCCTGTTTCTGTATCGTATATCTAACAGCATTGCAGTCTGTAATAATTTTAAAGAAGGACTCTAACAGAATATGGCGAAACTTCTGTAGGCCCATCACAATTGCCAAAAATTCTAACTCAAACGAATGGTATTTCTTTTCTTCGTTTGTGGTTTTCCTACTATAAAAATATATTGGTCTTTCCCCTTGCTCGGTAACTTGAGTCAAGATACACCCTACTCCCTCCCGACTAGCATCAGTATATAAAACCACCGGTAATTTGGGATCAAAAATTAGCAATAAAGTGTTTTCCGTTAACTCCTTTTTTAAAACCTCAAATGTCCGAGACTGGTCGACACCCCATTCCCATGTGGCATCTTTCTTCAAAAAATTGGTCAACGGTCTGGACAACAAAGCACAATTTTTAATAAACTTCCTAAAATAATTGATGAGCCCTAGAAACTGGCGCACTTGATGTACAGTTTTGGGTTCCGGGTAATTCTCAATGGATTTTAATTTCTTGTTTCCCGGTCGAACTCCATCACTTGATATTTCATAACCCAGAAAGTTGACCGATCTTTGCAGAAAACTACATTTGTCTAGATTAATAGTCAGCCCATTATTTTGCAATATTGAAAGTACCGCGTCTAGTTGCTTAACATTCTCATCAATAGATTCAGTGGCAATCAATAAATCATCCATATAACATATGACCCGGTCAAAACGTAGCTTCCCCAAGACTGTATCCATCAACCTTTGGAAAACTGACGGCCCATTACAAACTCCAAAAGGCGACCTCAAAAACTCATAATGGCCATCAGGTGTTATGAATGCAGTCTTTGGAATCGAGCTGTTGTTGACATTAATGTGTACTTTTTAAGTCTAGTGAAGTAAAATATTTACATCCACGTAATTTATCTATCAAATCCTCGACAATAGGCATAGGATATTTTTCCTTTACGGTTACTTTATTTAAAGCTCGATAATCGACGCATAATCGCTTTTCACCATTTGGTTTATTTAATCGAAAAGGTGTAAGTTTCAATTCCTTGGTCAAATCAGATGTGATAAGAGAGCATCCACTTCCCATATCAACGAAAGCTTGACGTTTACAGCCATTTATGTCAATGTTTTTATAAAACTTGTCTTTAGTATTAGGTGTATCTATTACTTTGACCTCAGCATCTTTCTCTACTTTTGCCTTTGACTTTGACCTACATGCAAGCTCTAAATGACCAAATCTACTACAGGCGTGACATTTGACATTGTCTTTATAAGTACAGCTAGTCTTTTTGTGACCAACTTCGCCACAGCGAAAACAAGATACAATCTGATGGAATGAGCCACTTGAAGACGGTTCCACGTTGATAGATGTATCGACTTTATTTTCAAAATGGTTAAAAGGCAACGATCGAGAGATGTGTCTTGAGTTTATACTGTTTTGTTTGGTCACAGGCTTCTGTTCAGCAGCAGAATAGCATTTGCCATGTAAAAATGAAGCTAATTCGTCACAATATCGAAAATTACCAGCTTCTGCTGCAGTACAGATGTTTTTGTCACCAATTGAACCTACAATGATTGATATTACGTCTTGTTCCGAAAAAGATAACCTCAATCTATCTATGCGACCTTTCTGCTCGAAATAGAATTCGTATAAAGATTGACTTTCACTAGGCTTAACCTGCATCATCTCTTTTAGCATACTGTACATATTACGATGAACTTGAAAGGTATCTATCAACGTATTCCGCCAATGTTTCCATTTCCACGTGGTCCATCGTGTTTCGTTTTTTTGCAATGAATCGTAATATGTTTTAGCGGTATTAATTTTTGCAAAGCTTGATACTTAACAACACGATCCGACCACCCAAAAGCGCGGGCATTAGCTTCAACTACATTAATCCACATTTGTATATCGTCCACTAAAGGGTCAAATTCCGGAATCACTGAAGAAAGTATTACATTCTGACTTACTGCGGGTGACGCACGTCCTGTGCGCCTTACTTTCTTACGTCGTCTTTCCGTGTCACTGCTTGACGATGAAGATCTTGACTTCGTGGGGCTTGGTGTTCGCACAGAGCTAGATGAACTGGTAGGAGTTCGTCTACTCGTACGCTTTTTTGCGCGTTTACGGCTTCGCGGCATGGTGGCGTGGTATTCACTTCCACTTCTGATGTAATAGATTCTTAAATGAAACAAGCAGATGGATTAAATATAAATTCCGAACATATATTGTATCATTATAAATTTACATACTTATCCGAATAATTTTACAAACTTAGGAAATGTTAGATTATTTACAGAGCAACGATATAGCTTACGTTCTGGACACGATCAAAGTAACCTTCACAACTCACACTCCTCTCTTATAAACCGAAAAAGTAGCGTTGCCCCACCATTTTCCAACGGCCGATATCCGTTGGCCAATGGCGGCACAGCGACCTCCCCTTCCTCTACACTTTTATTTTAAAAACTTGAAGTCAATTGAGCAACTAATTCTCGATTGCTTCGACGTAGCATCGACGATACCGAGTGATGTTAGCGCTTCGCAGGCATTCCTGTAGATGGCGCTGGGCGGCGACAACATTCATTCAAATAACTCACTAAACTAACCGAAAACTTCATGATTTGCAGTCAGTTCATTGCCAAGTTACGCCATAGAAGCCATGATGGTATGTTGCTTACTATAATAACAATGATTACTTCAAGTACATCATAGTACGAAATAGTAAGGGTGAGTAAGTGCTAACTCGCCACCCCTGTTACAGTGAAACCTGGTTAAGTGGGACCTGGATAAGTGAGAAACCTCCATAACTGGAACTCATGCTGAGGTCCCAACACTTATACCTGTATATCTGAGACACTGGGTAAGTGGAATACCTCTATAAGTGAAACGACATTGCAGGTCCCTTGATGTCTCACTTAACCAGGTTTCACTGTATTTACTACTAAAATTCAATACCAGTTCAATAACTTTGCAGAAACACTGTACTATCATTATGTAGGGTGCTTTTTTTTGTAAGCATCCGTCTGAAAATTGAAACTACGAGGGAGCCTATTTTCATCATTCATCATCACTTTCGTGAGGAAGATTAGCTCATAATCCACCACGGGGACCCGGTCCGGATTGGTGGATACCTACCTTTTAAAGGATTCTCGGGTAGGTATGTGGGTTTCCTCACGATGTTCTCCTTCACCGAAATGCGAGTGATAATTACGTACCCATTATGACATTGTATGCTTTAGGGAGCCTGTAACGCTAAGTATAACTTTAACCAATAACCGTTGATATTTATGGTTCTGGTATGTATAAATCACTGAATGATAAACACCTTTTTTACGTTACTAAGTAACGAGACAGTCAGGTTGTTCACTTGATGGTAAGCGCCACGCCTGCCCATAACAGCTAAAGTGCCACCCAAAATTTTCTACCAACAAACCTGCGCGGCCCTGCACTGCGCTAGTCACCCTGAGACATCGGTTCTTAAGTCTCATATGCCCAGTAGTTTCGCTGGAAATAGTGCCCTTCAACCCGGAACACAGTAATATTGGCCATTTTGTGTTACGCATTCGTCCAGTTTCACAAGTTAACTCGTCACTCAACTAATGACGTTAAATCAGCTTAGAGACGCAATACCCATTACCCATACTGTCGCCGTCATAGAGTGGAACTACGTATTATTCTATAACCTGCCACGGGCAGGCGACGGACCGGCATCGAAGAAGGCGGGGCTGCATGATGCATGAAACTGGTGTATTGGAAAGTGATTTTGCAAAGTGTACATGGTGTAGATGACAAGGATAGATAGGTTGCAGTGACTCCTAGAATGTCACGCGTACTGTTTTAACAAAAAAAAAACCAATACATTGATATGTCTTACGCACAGTGTATAGGAACAAAGAGATACAAGATCGGATAAGAGAAAATGACGACAAAGATATCTCACAACGCACATGCTTTCATGCCTCGCGTATGACGCGACTGACGTGCGTGATAGAAGCGGATGTGAAATAAATTACTTAACGATGAAAAAAGAATCGTCGAAATCGGTTGGCGTGATATTGAGTTATTCGTCCATTTGTCGAGCACTTACCTAATGCAAATTTAAGACTTATATGGTTTTCTCATGGATACCATGATCAGAACTGGACCAAATTAAAATGGGACCACATGGGAAGCACCAGCTTTCAATTAAAAAAAGAATCATTAAAATCGGTTCACCCAGTTGAAAGTTTTGAGGTAACTGAGCACTGCTGAGCACGGGTCTTCCCTCACTTTCGTTAGGAAGGTTAAGCCCTAATCCACCACGGTGGCGCAACAAGCTGCAAATTTTGTCTGGAATCGCAGGAAATGAATAACACAAAAATCCCATCGGGATTCGCCCTCGATAATTATTATTATCGAACAAGCGACCTTTATTCCGCCTTCCGTTTATCCGGCGGATAATCCGACGAATCCGGCTGCCGACGTGCGCGTTAGCAATGATATTCCAATTGTGGGTTATATTGGAAATACGATGTTCAATTTATTGTGCGAGTATACGAAAATAACCAAATAGTTTACAGAATAGTTTTACGAATTGAATTGATTGGTTACAGTGAATCTAGATCAGTGTGTGAATGAAAGGTTCACAATCACATTTGCACAAAGTATGAAAAACATCTGTTACTATATTTAATGTATTTAATTAAACTGCTTGTGAAATATCTCACTTACAAGTTTATTCCATTCCATCTAGTAGTACCTGGCTCACTTTTAATTTAAACAAGTTGAAGCTATATTCAGCGGGCGTCTTTAAATAAGCAATCAAAACAAATGAAGAACACTAGTATGGCAACAATGATAATAAAATATCGCAGATAACGAAACAGCAACCATACATTTCGCTCATCGAACGTGTTCTCTTGAAACGGTATATTAATAAGATAGCACGTTATTTTTGTAAATGATTTTACGAAATGCGATTTGTCCAATTAGTATGCATTTTCTCCTAAATTATTATAATGAAAGTTAGTTGGCGTTTCCAAATTAATCCGAATTCATTTCCATTTCCGAATCAACAATAGCATTTGTCCCAAAGGCGAAGTTCCTGGTAACCGGGAACTCTGCGAGAGGCCTGCAGCGTGACACGCAAGCTTCTGGACTTCCTGGAGGACAACGTGTGTCTGGAGTAACCACCGCCACCCTTTTACCAAGCACCAAGTAGCCATTAAAGCGAATATCCCTTTCCTTGTTTCAATCACAGAACCGTCGCAACTCGAACATTCGGGCGTTTTGCACCATAGTGCGGATCACCCAAGCGCTCTTACCAATAGGGTCTAAAACACTCGGACCGCGGTGTGACCGAGCCAACTATCAAAACGGCCTACTGTATCCCCAGCTTCAATATTTAACCGTATCCGACATGCACTCTTCAGAAACTGAAAACATCTACAAAGTTTCCCATTTTCCCCAAACAAACGAATCCACGTTTACGAGATCATCCATATTAATCGCCGCGGGATCTGCATTAAATTCATATTTTTGTCATTCATTATTCATTTCGACAAAGGGAATGCAGAGAGGTAACGCCAACGAGCGCTAATGACAACGGGCGCTGACGTCGGAGGGAGTTAAAAACGCACACAGTGACGTGTATCCTGAATAATGCAACAGACGAGTTAACGGTAACTGACGTGTGCCGACTAGGCGAAATTCCGTTTTAGGGCGTACGTAAAACACGCGAATATATGCGACATAAACGGTCATATCTTTTGATCGCGTTGACTTGCAAAGTTTATTTTTTCGCAGCTGAAAGAAACTGTAGGCTCGCGTATTTGATATAAATTTCAATTAGATGCATTTACGCGTTCCTAAGAAAAAGAAGTCTTGACAGACAGACAGTTAAAGAAGTGGTACTACACGAATTCCCTTTTCCTTTTGAAGGAACGGAAGCCTAAAAGGCCTAAATACACATCCCTTTTACATTAACGTTACTTTGTATAATAAAAACCATTTAAAAATCGTTTAAGTTCATATTCGAGTTTAATTTTAACAAAATAGAAAAAGCAAAGTCACTGTTACTTTTTATATTAGTAGAAATATCGCTTTGTTTCGGCTCTTGACGGACGCGGAGAAAAACTAGCAGGAAAGCACTTTATTTTCATTTTAGGACAATAAATTGCTGGGCTTTTAAGAATTCGGTGGCAGTAGCGCTAATGTCTTTAGCCTATATAAATTGACCTCGCAGTAATTGGTAGGCGAGGAAGCTATGTTATTTTGTTTCTTATAAAAAGTTATTATCCGTGGACATAATAAATACACTTTTGGTACAGTTTTTGGAAACATCAGCTTAGTCACCAATTAGCTTATTAATTTTAAGTTAACTATTCTCCAGTAGTAAGTAAGTACCCGTAACTATAATACTAGAGAATGCAATACTTGGTGGCATTTACCTACTATCAGCCCACCTCTGAGTACGGATCTCACCTTGCTATAATGAAGAAGATTAGACCTTCAATCAAGCAGGGTACAGTTCAGATTAGTGGATCATATTTCTCTGAAATAATTCACGATAGTTTAAATATTTTTTTATTTGTTTGTTTTACAACAACTTTTATCAATCTATAACAACCGGGACCGACAGCTTAATGTGTTAAGGCATTACTATAATCTATAGTAATATATAAAGCTGAAGAGTTTGTTTGTTTGAACGCTAGTATCTCTGGAACTACTGGCCGACTTGAACAATTCTTTTTGTGTTGAATAGTCCATTTATCGAGGAAGGTTATAGGCTATATAGCATCACGCTACGACCAATAGGAACAGAGCAGCAATGGGGAATGTGGCAAAAACGGGGAAAATATATTGCTTTTAAGAGAGTTATTGCGGGAAAACTTGAATTATGCAGGTGAAACCGCAGGGCGCAGCTAGTGTAATTATAAATGTAGAAACGGAACTATATCCCAAGTTTAAAAGTTATAGTAGCAGTAGTTATTTAGTAAAACTACTGTAAGATAATGACATAAGATAATAGAATAATCTTTTGTAAAATTGTTATTTTCAAACATTTTAAAGGCACTTGTATATTGATGTTACAATATTGTCATTAGAATAGATTATTTGTATATTGTAGCTTATGTGGCATACAAAAAACTGAAGACGAAATCTTAAAAAATATATCCCCGTAAAGTTTCTTGATGCTATCTTCTCTGACGGGCGTATTTCCGAAGCACTGCTAGAGTTAATGGAGTTTCCTTTTCCTGTTAAAGATTCAGACATGAGTCACTTGAAATAGAAATGCCTTTTTTCAAACTCAAACCATAATCAGTTAATTATTAGTTTAGTAGATCATATTTGATCTATTTTTTATTTTAACATCAAAACCGCGAGTTTTGACGTTATAAATGTTACGAATGTCCTTTTGATTTACCTAGCCCTAAATAGAAACTGAAATTAAATTAAAAAAAATTGACATTACACTGAAATACGCCCATTTAATTACAACGTAGAAGCCTTGCCAATTGATTATCCTTCAATTACCACAATCATCCAAATCCGAGTTCCAATCACAAGTGGAAATGACGTAATATCAGCTCATCAATGCCGCTTTGATCGTGAGCTCAACCACATGTCATACAAGTATGTACACGTCATACAATTTGGTCGAGGACACTCGGCGACTAAAGTGCTCGTCCACCAACAGTATTCAATTAAGTACTGTGCCCGAGTGTACTCGATAGTAATGATGTAATGGTTATTGGGGGTTACTCGATATATCTGTTTGAATTACAGAAAAAAAAGTCTTTATCACAAAGACAAATAGATTTGATAATTGTATGCGATAACCAGTTTTGTAATGGTAGGCCTCTTCGCAAGAAATTTCCTGAGGAAGTAAGTACCTTTGCCAGACATTCGTCCCCCAAGTAGTAGAGTGAAAATAATACCTACTGTGTTTCGGTTTGAAGGGCAAGAGACTTTAGAACCGATGTCTCAAAGTGACGAGTGCAGTGCAGCGCCGCAAGATTATGCAATCCTAAGTTCTGGTTGGCACTGTACCCGATATGGGCAGGAGTAGCGCTTACCATCAGGTGAAAGACCTGTTCGTTTCGTTATTCAATTCGCCATGGTCTACTGTACTTATCCTACATACAGCCATACTATGGAAAAACACGAAGTCTGTTTTCATTCGGTCCGACGTTGCTGCATCCTTTCATTTGCTTTTTTCATTTACTAGCTGCGCTATGAATTTTTGCCATTTTTTCGCAGAATTCCAGCATTTTTCCGGAATAAGAATAGCTTTTGTTATCGGGAATAACTTAGCTTTCTATCAGTGTAAGAATTCTCAGAATAGGATTGGTAGTGTCGGACAAACAACAACAACAAACCAACAAACAAAAAACAATACAAACAAACTTATGGGTTAGGGCATTTAAGTCATATCATTTAACCCCTCATCCCCGCATCCCCCACCCCTCCCGTCCCCCCGTCCCCTTACCCCTTATCACTTATCCCTTCATCCCCGCATCCCCTGACCCCCTCACCCCCTTAACCCTTATGACTTATCATCATTTATCATTTATTTATTATTTAATTATGATTTACCTCTCTACTTCCATTCGCCTCACCCGGTCACATTTTTCGTAACACATGCACCAGCTTACTCCCCAAGTCAAGCGTGCGTAGAGAAGTTTTACTTCAAAAAAGTTCCATTTGGAAACCAACTGTTAACCCAAAGGTAGATAAGAGAATATACTTGGAAAAAAATACAAAATTATGAACAGGTGATCACCATGAATAGTTAGGTTCACAACTAATAATGTGAAGTGGTAGAGCGAGTAGCTGTGCTAGAAACAAGGTGTGACACAGCTTGATACAAGTACTCCTTTCCAGTAGCTGTCTAATCCATCATCCTGCTAACGTCAGTTTCAAACAATACCCTGCCTACGTTCAATAGTTTCAACCAAAGTTTGAGCGTACCCGTTGTCTTCAAGACAGCTAATATTGTCGGAATACCTTTCAGAGTTTCTACTAAGTCTTCATCATGAATCTGTTTGGAATGATGTCAATTACATGACTTTGTTGTTAAACTTCTTTTGTGTAGAATTATCATCATCATCCTATATGTTTCGTCCTCTGCGTGACGTATAGGCCTCTCTTGGTGAACGCCACTAAGCTTGACCTTCTCCTAGTAGTAGCGTAAAGTGTAGTAGAAAAAATCAACACTAGTTGGCTGAATTTACAAACAATCCGCAGTCTATATTCTGGACTTGAAGTGATAGGCCTCTTCTGCAAGAGACCGCCTGGGGAAGTACCACACCTTTGCCAGTTTTTCATCCGCCAAGCAGTCGGGTGCAAACATTACTGTGTTCCAGTTTGAAGGGCACTGTTTCCAGCGAAATCACTGGGCATATGAGACTTTAGAGCCGTTGTGTCAGGGTGACGAGCGCAGTGCAGTGCCGCGCAGGATTATGTAATGCAAAGTTATGGGTGGCACTGCAACTGTTATGCGTGGCACTTATTATCAGACGAACGACTTGTCCGTCTCCTCATTTACTCAAATAAATAAGAAAAAACAAGAATAGATTTAAGCCTGCTACACACTGCCCATCAAATTGCAGTGCAAACTGTTCAATAATCAGAAGCCGCAAAGATTAAATAAAAGGCGCGACCCCATTCTCGGTTCGCAGCCGTTCGTGCAGAAGCAAAAGAACGGCTTGATAATGTGTAAATTAACACATTAATAAATCTAAAGAAGTCAATAAAAAACAAAACTTAAAACAGACCGAAACGCTGATGGGTTGGCATTTTAATTCATTGACCCAAGCCAAGCATTACTTACAATGTAACCAAACAGCTCAAAAAATCAAAACAATTACTAAAAAAAACCTCGTCTTCGCGGATAAATATCAAAGCCGACATAAAGGGATTTCAAAGACGGAACACGCATCCAACCGTGTGTAAACAAACCTTAACCCGACAAAGGTAAAGATATCCACAACAAAAGGCAAAGATATCCAGAATAAAAGGTAAAGATATTTGCAAAAAGCATTTCTGAAATGTACGTGCAGATTCGTATCACGCTCCCGGGGAGAAAAAAACTACGCAATCCTTTACTTGCAAGCCCGGAATAATATAAAAAAATAACTTTTTTTTTTCGTGTAACTAACCAATACCTTTGCCTAATACGCGTTCTAAGCGAAACAACGTCGTTAGCCAGTGCTTAGCAATTCTTCTGTACGTGCGTTTGTCACAAAACCCCTCTTTAACGGCTGGAGTGATCTGGATTGAATTTTGTGTGTATATTTTAATGGGTTCCTCGATGGTTTGAAATCGCAATCGTGCCCGGTAGGTGGATCAGCAGTCAGGTTCTAGGTTCTTGATTTTCAGGACACCGTGTGCCGGGTCCGCTCATAAATAATAACCTTCTAAAGTCTACGGATGTGTATCAATTAACAATAGACAATATAATTTTATGAAATTAAGAACGCTGTGTACATAATTATTAATGTTTCGGATAAAATATTTAATGTTTTTTTGCAAACATTAACTCGACTTATCATTATAAATTTGTATCAATGTTTTAACTTTCTTTTGGGGTGTTAATAGACCGTTTCTTTACAAAAATAAAATATTATCTAATAATTTAAATTAATACGACCCATTTGTTAAAGATTTAAAAGCATGTTGGTTAAAAGCTTAAAGCATTCAAAGTATTTTAAATACTGTAGCCAAATAATAGTTTAATCTTGTTTACTTAGCAATAACTCACTGCATTATCATTTTATAAAATACTTGTAATAATTCAAAGGATATTACATTTGTGTAAACTTTGGGGCTCCAATTGAAATGTTGAGTTGAAAATATGAACGTCATATTTAAAGGTCGGGCCAGGAGTATAGCGTTTATGGGGATCTTGTTTCATACACACAAGCTAATAGAATAATATTTTCTGTGTAGCCTGGGAACTCACGTATTTACGTTACCAGTAAGTAGATATGTGTAGTACCTTCATTTCCTTTTTGCTTTTGAATTTTGAACTTTGAATGTTGCACGCTCAGTAACAACATAACACCAAATTGAAATGTAATATAATTTTAAAATATCGTTATAAAGGAAATTGCACTCCCGATTTGATTCTCCAATTGGATTCACCGATAAACAAACATCAAACACAAATAACCTCGCGTTTCTGATCACCAATCAAGCATTGTCACCGAACCTTATCTTAATTATTGTTGCCGTTACATATGAACAAAGAAAGTCACTCTACTTTGTTATAATTTGTTAGTAAGCGTTTATAGATTGACCTTTGTTATCGTCTGCCAACAGCACGTATTTACAGAAATAATAACATTAAAACAAAACATCATTTAGTAACAGTAAATATGCATCGCTTACTAGTCGTGCATTTGTTTGCATACGCAGTAATAGCCCTCACAGATGTCGATAAAAAGTGCATAGAGGATAACAGTGAGCCACTCCCAAATAATTTCCTCATCGGATCTTGGTTCCGCGTCTACCGTTTCGCACCTGGAGGTAGGTATCCACCCTCATGCTCCTGCGTTGAAAACAGGTTCTCCTGGCCTACATACGACATCGTTTTACAATACAAGGACAAATACAACGAGCCTGGACTTCCTTACTCTTTAGACGATAACCCGATTTTGAAGAATGACAGCTATTGGCAAGGAATGGTGACAGGGAATCAGAGAGCTAAGTTCTACGTGTTGACTCCTAATTCTACTGCTCGGTTGACAGATGGGTATGAGGTCATTGCCTACAAACCCCTGACGGAGAAGTTCCTGATGAAAACGGAATGTGCTATGGGAGGCAACTTCAGATGGCTTCTCTCTCGGGAAAGGAATGCCACAGTGGAGGAAATGGAGGAGGTAATTAAGGAGACACCAGAGCTTAAGGACTTGGATGGACAGAGGTTCTGCGCTATTGATAAATATTGTTTAGCTGTACCGGCTTCAGGATGATAATGCAACAATTTAATACGTATTGATTACCAGCTACAGTGACTTTTTTTGTTGTCATAGTAGGTATTATGCCCTCAGATAATTATCGTTCTTGCATGATTTCAACGATTATAAAGATTTATTTAAGAATAATACCGCAAAAAAAAAACCTAAATAGCGGAATTAAACGATATTTGGGAAGAATGAACATCACCTTTTAAATTAGCGACCAATCCATCTTACACCGAAAATACACTTGACAAGACTAACCATAGTTTTTACCAATGATTACATACATACATACATACATTCACGCCTCTCTCCCGTTGGGATAGGCAGAGACTACATATTTCCACATGCTACAATCTCAGCGGAAAGCGACACCCTCACCCTCTACTGGTTTCTGGAACTCCGGACCAATAGACTGTGTAGGGTCCATGCGTGGTGGTGTCACGTCCTGTCCACCTGGTCTCATTCACACAAAGAACATCAACCCGTCTTTTACTTATCACCTTGCATACCTCCTTAGTCTTATCTCTCATGCCTCCTTCAACAATAATCGTAGCTAAGTGGCTTTCTGTAGCTCACTCTTCGCCCCCTCGGGAAACGCGGCCATACAAATTAGTTCCATCTAAATCGCTCACGCTCCGCTAATGCAACGCCAAATTCATGGCCATACCTAAACTAAATGCGCTCACGTTTAGTCAATTCGAATCTGTGAGAACTTCAAACAAAATATGAATTGATAGGATCATAAATAGGGATACCACTGAGCGGATGTTTACACTGCTGTTTGTGCAATTTTTTTTTCATACAAGGGATGTGCCCATGCCCTTTGGCATAGACGTTTGTTTAGTTGGATAAAGTTATCTAATAAATGTATACATGACTCTTTTATTGTTTTTTTTTTAATGTAAATGGAACACGGGGTAAGCCTTCCTGTTATGAACTGTTGTCTATTTGCAAAAAAATAAAGATTGGTTTCAGATAATCAAAAAGTAAATTTTACCAAAAATGGATGAAATAGGAGTAGGTATTTGATGAGATGGTTTGACTTATTTATAAAAGTGCTAAATTTTACAAATAAATAGTTAGATTTTTGAACACTTCCAAAAAGTATATATATTTTTTACCCTAAATCGATATATATATATATAGTTTTAATAACGCCAAAAATATCAGATGAATGTATGATAGGACTTTGTTGGATGACCTAACCCCTAAGGTAAATCTTATTTCTACGTTTTCTTATTGATTATAGATTACCGCAAAGTAACGCCTGATTCTATTAACTATCCAGCAAAATTAAAATTAAAATATTTAAGTACCTAGATCATTAATTAAAGTTACTAGTTCACACAAAAACCAAAACAACATCGTTAATTCAAGAGACGTACCTGAGAATAAAAACCTCGTTCCACTTAATTAACCACATGTACGTATACGGAACATAAGCGCCATCGCTCATAATTGAGAGGGTAGGTAGGCACTAGGTAGCTCCAGGTTAATCCCAGGTCCCAGGGTTGGAGGCCGTTAACGTCATGTTGGGGTTTCGGGTGAAATATTGTTGCAAACTTAGTACCGAAGTGGGCTAACGAAAACATATGATGGTTTTCGCCCTTTTTTTATAAGTAGATAATGTTTAGCGAATTCGCTATCCACCTATACTAGGACTTGTAGACCAAGGTATCCGTACAAACTTGTAAGGAACTATCTAACAGTTTTCTTCATCAACCCATGTCGTTCCACTGCTGAACACGGGTCTCCCCTTACTCTCTTGAGATGGGGTAGGCCATAATCCACCACAGGGGTCCAGTCCAAACAAACCTCCAAAAAAATTCTCGGGTAGGTGTGGCTTTCTTCATGATGCTTTCGTTCACCGAAAAGCGAGTGATAATTACTTACATAATAATTATGCTTTAAAAAAGACATTGGTACGTGCCCGCACTGGGATTTGAACTCACGACCTACTATTGCTACACTAAAACAAAAACTAGGTTAAAAGACAAATTTAACTTTGCCGCTCGTTCCCTAGACGTGCTAATTGCACCAACCGCAAATAATAAGTTTGTAATAGTAAATCCTTTTTTTGTTGTTATTTAATTACATAGGAAAGTGTTCAGACATTTTCCTTTACATGTGCTGTAAGACATTATTTCTTGCCAAATTTCATGCTAAGCGATCGTAGTTCTGATCTTGAATAGAAACCATTAATTGTTTCTGATAAGAAATCTTTAGATAATCGTCATCGAACGTTACTTTCTTTGCTAGTCGTTATCTCACCAATCGATCGATGCTATCGATGGTTAAATTATATCAGTCATCGTCTATTGACAGCTACTCAATAGCCGAAGCGACTACGCCACTCGATCGATCGTACATCAATGGCGTCGATCGATGGTAGAATGAGATCAGTCGACGTCGATCGACAGTTACTCAATAGCCGAAGCGACTAAACTTATAATTGAACGGTTTTATCGATGGCTTCGATTGATTGGTAACACCTCTATATAGGTAGTACCCTTCCACCCTTGTTCTTCCACTCTTCTTTTTCTACCTTTATTATTCTTCCATAAGCAATAATATTATAACGAATTAAATTAAAATCTAGTTGCTAACGTATGCATTTCGTTGATTTTTAAGTCCGCCAAAAACTATAATTTTTTTATTACTATTTGTTTTCAATTCAAAGAACTGTTGTCAGCAACACGTAATATTATATTAAGCAAATTCCAGTTTATTCTAAAAAAATACATAATACTCTTTTGAATCCCTGCAAACTAACTGCAATAGGGATCCGATAATCCTATGATTGACATTATTCCATTATCTGACCCAAATAACGTCCCATTTTGGGATAATTGTCAAATTATAGAATTTGGACAATGCCGGGTCATGATCAGTTTTGTGGATTTTTAACCTATTTTACTATTTTTTTTCCACTCTACTGGATTCTTTTCATGTCGCGATTGCAGATGAAACTGTTGAACTCATAATACGTACATACGAAATATGTATTTAGCATTTGAGCAGTCGCAAAAAAAGTGTGTCTACTATACAATACATGTTATGTCTTTTTTTTTACATTTTTGTTTCTTCAATGAAATTTAGTGACACAACTTAAAAAAAAAATATAAAAAAAAAAAATTATTTCTTTTTTTATTATTTTATTTATGTCATTAAAATACACACTAACAGAAAACAGCACTTTTTTATCTCTGATGCTAAAAAATATCAATACCTAATAGAATAGAATAAAGTTATCATGCAAAACTAATCTCACAATCAAAGTATTCGATAGCTAATTGCACTAATTAATCAAACCAATTATCAATCGCTTTCTGTGATATAAATGCAACGTTAAATGTTTCCGTCACAGTGTTTACTGCAGAACCATGCTGTATCAACCGCTCGTGCCTTTCATAGGCCTCTTGGCCTCCGTCGTTGGCCTCTCCGAAGTCCACCAGCAATGCATAAAGGACAACAGCGAACCCCTCTCCAACGACTTTCTAGTGGGGTCGTGGTTTGAAATGTACCGCTTCACCCTCTGGGGTACATTCCCCCCTTCCATATCCTGCACAGAAATCCGCTTCTCCAAGCCTACAGCTGAAGTCATAGCAGACTATAAAGCTAAATACAACGATCCGGACCTACCTTACTCTCTCGACGACAATCCAGTGATAAGGAACGACAGTTACTGGGTTGGAATGGTGACTGGCCATCAAATGGCTAAGTTCTACGTGCTGGATCCGAAGGAAGCCGCTGTGATAAATGGGGGGTACTCCGTGACCGCGTTCCGGCCTCTGAGTGATAAGTACATAATGTGGCACGACTGTAACCTGCGAGGGAACACCATGCAGCTGTACGCTAGCGATAAAAATGCTCCTATTGCTGAGATGGAAGAGCTTATCAGGAACACGCCGGCGTTAGCTCGGTTGGCTGCCCAAAGATTCTGCGCTACTTCTTAGCTTAGCGTATTCCTTCTGGATTACTCTGGAAAAACATTGTACCGGTTTTGGAATTCTCGTATACTAACTCCTGGATTACTCTGGAAAAACATTGGATCGGTTTTGGAATTCTCGTATACTAACTCCTGGATTACTCTGGAAAAACATTGAATCGGTTTTGGAATTCTCGTATACTAACTCATGGATTACTTTGGAAAAAAATTGGATCGGTTTTGGAATTCTCGTATACTAACTCCTGGATTACTATGGAAAAACATTGGATCAGTTTATAATTCTCTTACACTAACGTCACAATTGGATTCGGATCGGGGTTTAGTTTAAAATTAAGCTCACAGATTGGTGCCGGATGCGGTTGGAATAAATTGTCTTTGCTTTTAAACTGTGTTTTAATTTGTTTACCGGGATTTGTTGACAAAGCAAAACCAATTCTATTTTATAGAGTAGAGTGGACTACTTCGCATACATTTTTTAAGGACTTATCGCAATAAAATATTAGTTTTGACAAATCCTCTTCTATATTTCCATAATACGAAAAAGCGTGTCCTTTTGCTAATGACCTTCTTAGTACATGAATATTACATATATCTTGTCGATCTTAGATCAATATATCAGTGCGATAAACGCAATGCAATGCAATGCGATGCAAGATTGTGTAACACAAAGGAGTCACTGACATTACTGTCCTAAGTGTACGAAGATAACATTATTAACATGCATTCACCAAAAAAAAAACAACAAAAAAACGGATTATTTTGGAAATGGTTTTGCTAAAACGGGTGATCGACGTCGTCCCTATAATGCCACGCGTTCATTGTTAGGTTTCATAATCCGATGGCTTAACTAAACGAAATAATTATAAGTACATTAGGTATTAGGCTACAGTTTTATCAATTGTCGCTCACAAAACTTTTTAAAGGAAAACTTCTTTACGCACGCTTGAATTGGGGAATAAGCTGGTGAATGCGTTACGAAAAATGTGATCGGGTGTGGCGAACGGAAGTTTAGAGGGAAATATAAGTTAGTAAAGATAGAAGAGAGAGAGTTACGTTTCGTATATTATTTAAAATATCTTTTATGAATATTTTTTTTTAATATATTTTTGAAATATTTGTTTAGCGAAGTTTTACTTCTACTATGTCTCCCAGCACACATTACGTTTTTTCTTTTCTGTTATCACTCGCTTTTCGGTGAAGAAAACATCGCGAGGTACCTACCCGAGAATTATTTCGGAGGTTTGTTATCGACCAACCCGGACCGGCCCCCCGTATTTGATTAAGGCCTAACCCTCCTCACGAAAGTGAGGCAGGCATGTTCTCAGCAGTGGGCCGATATAGGTTAACAATGATGATGATTCTAATACTAATATTAAAAAGGAATACCAAGTCTAGTTAGAATAAAAACTTGCATAAAATAATCCGCCTTCCAAGCAGAAGGTCGTGAGTTCAAATCCCAGTGCAAGCACGTACCAATGTGTTTCTTGTAAAACATATGTACGTAATTATCACTCGCTTTTCGGTGAAGGAAAACATCGTGAGGAAACGCACATACCTGCCCGATAATTATTTCGGATGTAGGTATGTGATCCACCAATCCGGATCTGGCCCCCGTGGTGGATTATGGCCTAATCCTCCTCGCGAAAGTGAGGGGAGACCCGTGCCCAGCAGTGGGACGTTATGGGTTGTTGATGATAAAATAATCCTTTTTAGTATAAATATTTCAATACTAATTTAACCAGCAACCACGTTAAGAAATAAAGCGAGATTTATTATCATTGGAAGTCCTACACAAAATGTATATTTCCAGCATCTCTTACGAAGAACGTGTCGCACAAATTGTTCTCGTATCTTGCTCAGTAATTTACTGCTTATCTGATAAAGTGTGCAGCGAGTTAAGAAAAAATATGCCTAGCAAAATGTCAAAAGCTTAAGTTTTTTTTTGTTAAGTGATGAGATGTGCATATCGTTCGCCTGATGGTAAGCGCTACGCCTGCCCATAACAGTTACAGTGCCACCCAGAACTTAGCATTGCATAATCTTGCGCGGCACTGCACTGCGCTCGTCACCCTAAGACATCGGTTCTAAAGTCTCATATGCCCAGTAATTTAAAATAGTTTGAATTTGTTTACTAAAATCAGTTGAAATAATTGCCACCGCTTTAATTAGTCGAGGCACTTACCATCAAGCTCGCAACTAGCTCGTCAAATAACTCAGTTGTCTAAAAAAGTAATATGTAACTTACTAGGTAGGTATTGAGTGAATTTAAGTGATATTGCTAGATACAATGGATAGATAGATAAACAGATAAACTCTTTATTGAAACACCACAGAACAAAGGAAACTTAAAAACTAGAACAAAACAAGTTTCACAATTAGTGTCACAATGGGGGGTCTTATAGCGATAAGGGCACCCATTGTGACACAGAGCGCAGAGCGATCTCTTCCAGACAACCATGCATGGAAAGGAGTAGTGATATCTGAATTCTGTGACAGTTTGTCACGCTTGAATTTTAAAGTGGTAGAAACTTCAAAATTTGGTAAAGTCATAGTATTAAATTGCTATCACTGCGACGTAGGAAACTTTACGCAATGTCATATTTAACTAAAATGAGCTTGAAAGTTACGGAATGGAGCTAAAATTTCAGTAAAGCTGGGTTCACATATTATTATCTTATAGATACGCCCCGCTGGCGGCGTATCAAAACTCTGATACGTCGAGGCGTATTTATATTTGGTAAACCTTCTCTTATACGTTATTTAAATATGATATGTACTGTTCTTTAATATATTGAGTCGGTTTTTGAGATTATAGTAAATTTCTGAATAAAGGATATGGAGAAAAAAGAAGCGTCTACATATTGATACGTAATAAGTTACGATACGCCTCTAAAATTTAGTGTTGGACTTAACAAGGAGTCACATTTTCAGTCGCTCAGATATTATTTATGTCGTTTGTTAGAAAGAGAAACTCTGAAAGCGCGTTTCAATAGTGACATAAACACAATTGAACTATGTAGACCCAGCTTAATGTGAATGAGCTGCCATATTTTAGGTACAGTCAGCCACAAAATTAGCTAAACGTTACTGAACTTCAATTTTAATTCTACTTACGCCTACTACGTTCAGATACTTTTGTCGTCGACTGTACTATTAATTATTCTTTGGCGGTTTAAATATTAACTATGCAGAGCTCATTATGCGAGCTAATTTGATGTTATGACAAAACTTTGATGGCCATTATACCGCTATGAAACTACGAGGAATTCTCGCTGTGTTAAATTTTATTCCAGAACTTGACATATAAAAACAGTGCTGCTATCTTTGTTTCAAAAGTTTCATGGTTATTTTATACCATTGTTTTAGTAGTGGGAGGCCTCTTCTGCAAGAGACCGCCTGTGGAAGTCCACACCTTTGCCAGATATTCAACTACCAAGCAGTAGTGTGCAAACATTACTCTGTTCCGGTTTGAAGGGCATTGTTTGCAGCGATATTACTGGGCATATGAGACTTTAGAGCCGCTGTCTCAAGCTGACGAGCGCAGTGCAGTGCCGCGCACGGTGCTGCGACTATTATGGGCAGGCGTAGCGCTTACCATCAGGTGAACGACTGGCTCGTCTCGTCACTAAGTCAAATAAAAAATATATAGATATATCGAGCGATATAATATAGATTTACGTATGTTTATCTAACTTGTTCTCTAACAAAAATAAACTTCATTTTTCGCCCTCACTATTATTTTTAGCTGTAATAATGTTTAGAACTAATAAGTCTCGCTCTGACTCGATTACACGTTCAGACTTCAGCCTTGTCTCAAGGGGCTTTGGGCGAGAAATTATATCTTCGCTGCATTTTCAGAAGCTCCACATTTCAAGAGAATTACTTTTGGATTATGTTCTTGACATGTCGTTAGCAGCACCAGTAATAAGGTCGTAAGTATTTTGACATTGAAATTTAGTCCCAATAGCATGGAATAAATATCTTTCGCGGGACGCTTGGCAGATGTGAAACAAAATATGCATGAATGGGTGGTTTATTGCGTTTTAGTATTTTTTGAAATGTAAAGTTGAAATTCCTTTTTGTCACTTTCTGTATGCAAAGAATAAAAAACTCTAATCGTCACACTCGTCACGCCAACAAATGGTCAGACTCACCAAATAAGACGTTTCACATCAAAATTTATAGTTATCAGAGTAACATTTTAGTCTCCTACTCATTTTTTGCAAAACCACCATAATCTCTATTCCAAATTATGCTTAAAACAATTATTAAAATAAAATAATGAAAGCATTAATTTGAAACTATAGTTAAATAAGTACCCACATACTTTACCTCAGAGGTATACCTACCAACATAAGAAAATAAGTAATAGGAACTTTGCTACTTAAGAGGATTTGTTTACTAATGATACTAAAAAATATATCCATGTACATTTCTGTTTCTAGATTCTAGGCTAAAAAGAAGTAAACAGACTAATAAGAACTAACAATCTCCAACAAGAAGCAACAAGAACCAACAAGAGCCTATAAGAATGAGAACCAAGGTAAAAAATTCACACTTCAAAAACTGCTCAACGTGTAAAACATTTCTTTCTCTGTAAAGTTAATGAATAAAAGAGCAACATACGTCACAGTTCAAACACTGTAAAATATTTTCATAATTCTTCATAAAGTAAGTCCATGAAAAAAGCAGGAAATAAAACATTTGTCGCGGAAAGAAACGCAGAAACACCCCCGTTAGTCGCCGTTTGTTCTCCGAGGGTGTAAACATCGTTTGTCTTGCCGGTTCGGACTCTTTGTTGGGCTGTTAAACAAGCGAGTATGCTAAAAAAATAATAGAATAGAAAATGGTTATTTACCAAACTGTACACGCTTCCTCATTATCAAAATCAAAGGCCCCATAAAAAATTGATTTAAAAAATCATCGTCAATCCATATCCGCCCATTGCTAAGCACGGATCTCACTGTACTTTCTTGAGGAGGATTAAATTATAATCTGCTATGGGGCTTGTTATAATAAGCGGTGGTAGCCTAGTGGGAGAACGTCCGCCTTCCAAGCAGAAGTTCGTGAGTTCAAATCCCAGTGCAGGCACGTACCAACGTGTTTCTTGTAAAACATATGTACGTAATTATCACTCGCTTTTCGGTGAAGGAAAACATTGTGAGGAAACCCACATACCTACCCGAGAATTATTTCGGAGGTAGGTATGTGACCCACCAATCCGGATCTGGCCCCCGTGGTGGATTATGGCCTAATCCTCCTCACGAAAGTGATGGGAGACCCGTGCCCAGCAGTGGGACGTTATGGGTTGTTGATGAATGAATGGGGGGGGGGGGGGGGGGGGGGGGGGCTGGTCTGATTGTTGGATCATACACAAAAAAAAACAATTAATAATTATCTCTGAAATATCTTAATGATGTTTGACACTCGCTACTGCGTCTCCTCCTCATGAAAGTGAAGGGAGACCCGTGCTCAGCAAAGGGCATATATGGACATTCACAACTGTTGTTGGACAAATATCTGGCAGAGGTACTTCCCCAGGCGGACTCTTGCCGAAGAACTTTATAAAATCTACGTAAAACCAGTACACGATGGAATTTTCCATTCATTTATTTATTCAATTGAAACGGCCGCAGCCCCTTCGTATTTTAAAGGTATTGAAATATAAATTGAAAGCAACAGAGTTATGGAAAATGGCGTTGAATGTGAGTCTAAATCTTAACACTTTCACTGCTGAGCCGATTTGCTTGTCTGGCCACGGTTATCTAGCCACAACAGTTGTGTTTTCCCCTATTCGCGGGAAGCTATGAAAAACGCGATAATTGTGTTTTCAGCACTGGAGGCATACCATGACGTCTTATAGCGATTCAGTTCAGGACCTAAACTGAACCGCGTCGCATAATCGTACCGTGACGTCTTATTTTTTATGTTGCTGCCATTTTCAACCTAAACTGGATACAGGTTAGATTGAAAATGGCTTATTAGCGACTCAATTTAGGTTGCTACCATTTTCAACCTTATCTGGATCCAGTTTAGGTTGAAAATGACAGCAACATTAAAAATAAGACGTCATGGTACAATTATGCGACGCGGCTCAGTGTAGGTCCTGAACTGAATCGCTATAAGACGTCATGGTAGGCCTCCTGAACGTGTTAATGGCCCCACATAATTAAGCTCATAGTCATAATGATGTTTGTTTTGGGAATCATTATAACAATTCGTATTTAATGAACCGTCCGCTGGAGACGCCTGCTCTAGTGCTCTAGCTTATATAGAGTACGCTGCGTGGTTCCTAAATTCGAATAATACGACACCGAAAATTTACTGCAGCGAAATACGGAACAACGATATATCAAAACTACGAGATATTATACAGGCGCACTGTTAGTTAGAAAATATAATCGTTAGGTCATTTTTGAGTTTATTAATTTGATTATCCTTACTTATATTAAAAATGCGAAAGTAACTCTGTCTGTCTGTTGCTCTTTCACGCCTAAACTACTAAACCGATTGAAATGAAATTTGGAACAGAGATTGTCTAGAGCCTAAGAAAGGACATAGGGTGCTTTTTAATGCGAAACAATCATTGTAAGGGTTTGAAATAAGGGATGAAAGTTTGTATGGAAGTTTCGACATTTTTGAAGTTACAAGCTTTTAACTTATTTTTTAGGCATTTAATTGAATATAAATAAATATGACATTCAAAGTTTGTAAAAATTTTACCCTTGGTGCGTAAAGTAAAAAGTAGAGGTTGAAAGTTTGTATGGAAATATGTTAGGTTTCGGCTAAAAAAAATATTACACTAATGGAAATCTACATTGACAGCGAGTAGCATAGGCTATATTTTATCCCCATATTCCCGCGGGAACAGGAACTGCGCGGGTGAAACTGCGGGGCGTAGCTAGTAGGCTATAAAATTGATAGACGATCCTTTCTAGAATAAAAGATAGTGTAATACCCCAATTCCCTAGATACAGAGAATCCTAGTTAGTGATCAAGATCTACGTTTGTGATCGTGACCTGTTATTTATTCAGATCAAGTGAGTTATAAATGCTCTTGCCAACGCCTTGAACATTGATAGATAGACACACTTTTAGGAATAACATAGGTACGAAAGCTTCCCGAAAGATTCAGGAATATCAAACTCGATACATCTTCCGTCGAAGCTCTGTTTATCTTTCAGTTGAAACATTGAACCGGCTACCTGATTACGTAAATATTTTCAGTAGCAAAGCGACAGCAATCACGACGCGATTGGTCGTAAAATGACACTAGAAATCAAACATTACGGTAAGTGTTCGCCCGCCTACTGTCCCGCCTGTCGCGGAATGCAATTTAGCCATCGATACTAGCACTACCTAGTGATAGGACTGCAATAGATGCAAACCCGTTTTGACAGTTTTAAAAGCGACTCGTTTGACAGCAGCGATCTCGAGAGTTACGTCTATCGCAAGCCAGTCGTAAGATACGTAATAAGGCAGCAAAAGGGGGGTTCGGAAGTACGGTTCCAACTCTTCGGAGCTACAAATTCGGAAACATAGAATATTTATTCACCCGTAGCAGATCCGCAAAGTAAATTATAGGGCGCCATTCTCTAAATTTGCCAAGTTTTGGTTTCACAGAACATAGTGTGGGTACCGAGTTGTTTTAGCACATAATATATTATAGTACCCACATAATGGTCAATTAACGCTACCCTATTCTAATAATACAATAAATGCAATAATGTGGATATTTATTGACACTCAATCACACCCAATAATAATTACTGGCCATATGATACTTTAGAGGCGATGTTTCAGGGTGACGAGCCCAGTGCAGTTTACTGTTTACGGCAATTTACAGCTACAAAAATGATGAAACTTTCATCCCATATTTGGACCCTTTACATCCCTTTCTTCGCTTTAAACAGTAACTCATCACCTAATCCAGGTTATAAACTGTCTGTTCCAAATTTCATTCAAATCCGTTTAGTAGTTTTTGCGTGAAAGAGGAACAAACATCCGTCCATCCATTCTCACAAACTTTCGCATTTATAATATTAGTAGGATTCAGTGCTCAGGGTGCGTCGGCCTATTTTTAGAA
Source organism: Campaea margaritaria (assembly GCA_912999815.1). Classification (NCBI taxonomy): domain Eukaryota; kingdom Metazoa; phylum Arthropoda; class Insecta; order Lepidoptera; family Geometridae; genus Campaea; species Campaea margaritaria. The sequence continues at coordinate 783,753 of OU538798.1, read as the reverse complement.
CTTTACGGGTCGATAGAAACGCCGCTCGAGGATGCTCTTATCTTTCGTTAATAAAACACACACCTGAAGGATTTACCACAAATTGAATACTTACATCTAAATCAGCTGGTGAGCGCCAAAGCCTCGCTATGTGTAAATACGGATGCCTTCGAAAGGATTCGAGGCAGCCCCCAAGTGTCGCATCAATCACGCGGGATCGATGCTGTGTTGACGTGAGACAAAGAACAGACGGTAATTGAGAGGTGACATTCAGTTGAGAGCAGTTGTTTTTGCACTTCACCAATCACCGTTCACCAACTTACCAGGGTTCTTGGTAACCGCGCACTGCTATTGGCCTTATAAAATGTAATCTTCCTTACCTCCACTTTGCATTCTAAATCTGAATCACAACGGTACAAACCACATTGCTTGACATTTTTTTTAGTGTAGCTTAATTTTAAATCCGTGAACCTGTACGTTTATTATAAGACTCCATGTCTATGGTCTAGTTACGGCGATGTTATTTTTTGTCCACGACAAGCTGTCAACAAGAGTTGAGATTATAATAACACAGTTCCATGTTGTAGTTTGATTTTTAGGTCATATTTTAGACGCACCCGCACAAATCATGCATTTCGCGTTTCATCAGCGATGCTAACGTACTGTAGGTAAAATGCATGATGATTTAAATTCTCATCTATTTTTTATCTACTCTGCCAAGGACGGGATGTCTCCGTGACGTAAACGGGTCGTATTGGGTTCTTCAGTATCACATTACACGTCTCTGGGTGATACATGACCACTTTCTTTCGCTATTGGAAGCTTTTTCTAGTTACTTAGTAGGCTGGTAGCTAGAAAATATGGTAAAATATTAATAAAAATAAATTACAACTGTTTTTTTTAAATGATAATTGCAAATAGGGTAGGGGTCTTCATAGGGTTAAGCTCGCCTTTGTACATTAGATTACTACAAAATTTTTCTGTAAACATGCTTTTTTTTTTGTGTACAATAAAGAATATAAGAATATAAGAAATAGTAAGCGGTGGTAGCCTAGTGGGAGAACGTCCACCTTCCAATCAGAAGGTCGTCAGTTCAAATCCCAGTGCGGGCACGTACCAATGTGTTTCTGTAAAAACATATGTACGTAATTATCACTCGCTTTTCGGTGAAGGAAAACATCGTGAGGAAACCCACATACCGACATGAGTATTATTTCGGAGGTAGATATGTTATCCACCAATCCGGACCGGGGCCCCGTGGTGGGTTATGGCCTAACCCTTCTCACGAAAGTGAGGGGAGAACCGTGCCCAGCAGTGGGACGTTATGGGTTGATGATGATGATTGCAAATCACGTTTTTAAACAACATTGTAATCGGTTCAGTACTTTTTACCCTTTATGTATTTTTTATATGACTGAATGACTAGAGTAGCAAGTCCACCTTAACAGGCAGCAGTCTTACAGGCCTCACCTTAACAGGCAGTCTAGCAGGTTAACCTGATGGTAAGCGCTAAGCCTGCCCATAACAGTTACATTGTCACCCAGAATTGCATAATCCTGCGCGGCACTGCACTGCGCTCTTCACCCTGAGACATCGGCACTAAAGTCTCATATGCCCAGTGATTTTGCTGGAAACAGTGCCGTTGAAACCGGAAGTAATGTTTTAAATCTTCTAGACCAGTTTTTCTTTCACTGTACATAATTATTGTCTTTTCACTTGTCGTAAGGGGGAAAATAATTAGACATTAGGTACCCCGGAGCTTTGAAGCTGAAAATATAATAATGCAGAGGATGATTGTTAATTTCCTTCGCAATTACTTGGGAGCTTCAGAAATGTAGACTTGCTCGAGCATGTGAGTGAACTGAAGTCATTAACTCTGCCTTTCAAAATGCTTGGAATATTGGAATGATTAAATTAATATTTCATTGAGTGCCGAGTATACCTCGATACGCGGTGATAACCTAGTGGAAGAACGGCCGCTTTCGAGGGCCATCAGTTCAAGTGCCAGCGTGGGCACATACCAATGTGTTTCTTCTAAAAACATACGAACGTCTACACATATCGGTACGTGCCCTACACAAAGATCTACACACTACACAAAACATTGCCATTTGTGACATCATATTTTGGTTACTACGAAATCATCAAACATTTTCAAGAATTGACAAAAATTACAATGATTTGTGTAGAGGTTTTTGTATAAGATAAGATAACAACTCTATATTGAACTCTAAGACATACAAGCAAAAGTAAAAACATATTTTAACTAAAGGTACAATAGGCGTCCTTATTGCTATACAGCAATCTCTTCCAGACAACCTTTAGGTGGAACGGGTAAAAATATTATAAATCAAATCTGTCGGTAGTGCATTCAGCGTCGGTCGGCGAGTGACTGACTCGCCGCAAAGTTAAAAAATATCACACCGTTGGATGACGTGCGCGTATGATCAAAAGCCAAAGCTTGTTTTGGTTTGCTTATTTCATAAAATATTTACGGCTGTATGTAAATTGAAGAACCTCCTAAAATTACTATTATTAAATGTTCGCTTTCAACGATATTGAAATACCGACCTACCTACATCTAAAGCGATGGCAGAACAATTTAGGCATGAAATTTGACGAGTCGCTGCCGTATTACGAATATAACAACAGACTTGCGATTGATGTAGATGTCGCGATCATTCAAACGTCACTTTTTTATCGACCCATATCGGCCCACTGCTGAACACTTTCATGAGGAGGAATACTGCCAAAAGAAAGCTTCTATATATCATTGCAGGCCTATCACATATATCCCCTAATAGTTCTAAATCCTGTCGCTAGTGGCGCTAGTGTCTATTATTTTTATATCCTAGAGTGACAAGCAAGCCAGACTGATGGTAAACCACCACCGCCTATAGACCCTGCAACACTCGGGGCGTTTTGGATGCGTTGGTTACTCCCTATAGCTCTTTACATCACAGAAAAACGTATCCACGGCCTAAGCGCATTCTGCGATAGAACAGTAAGCGAGCGATTGGTTTCCGTAATATTATTTCTAGTGACACTTTGCGACCGATCGCTTAGTGGTTGCTGTCGCCACTCCATAGTTTTACGTAATCGGGTAGCTGGGTTATTAGGTCGCGAGCTTGACCGGCCGTTGACATTTGCTTCTACTCGATGGATGGATGTGGGTCAATTGTACCACCCTCGCTACCCCTGTCTTATCCACTTACTCGTCTCTGGGGATGGAGAGTAAGGGTGCTTTATTATATTGAGCACTGAATGTAGGAAGCCAGGAGTTGTGGTGTCGGGAAGGTGAGTTGTGGCTTGTATACAATGGGTGAATGTGTGGGAAGAGATCGCTTGCAGCGATTAGACCGCCCATTGTAACACTAATTGTTAAAATTGATTTGCTTTAGTTTTAAGTTTCCTTTCTTCTGTGGTGTTTCATTAAAGAGTTTATCTATCTATCTATCTATACTGTACTATGAGATATTAACCTTATTTGTTTATTTTCATTAAATCCTTATTAACCATTACATGTAATATTTTCTATTATAAATCTTACAAAGAGTCCCGGAATCTTATGTTTTCAGCAGACATAAAACTGAATAGCGAGATTTGCAAGCACTGTCAATTGAATATTAACAGCTGTGTTTTCAGGCCTCACAAAATATGAGAGAGAGGTTTTATTTGAGGTGCATAGATCAATAAAATATAAAGATACGTACTATAGTATAATAGTAGGTTTGGGTGAATCGGATCATCATCAACCCATAACGTCCCACTGCTGGGCACGGGTCTCCCCTCACTTTCGTGAGGAGGGTCAGGCCATATTCCACCACGTGGGCCAAGTCCGGATTGCTGGATAACATAATTACCTCCGAAATAATTCTCGGTTAGGTATGTGGGTTTCCTCATGATGTTTTCCTTCACCGAAAAGCGAGTGATAATTACGTACATATGTTTTTACAGAAACACATTGTTACGTGCCCGCACTGGGATTTGAACTGACAACCTTCTGATTGGAAGGCGGACGTTCTCCCACTAGGCTACCACCGCTTATATAATCGGTATCGGATCACCAATAAGAAATTCGGTCATGTTTCAATATCCATAGATAACTAAGTGAAACCAATCAGCGCTTAAATACACCTCGACGTGCTGAGAATGATTTAGCTTGACATACGTCACGGGTCAGTCCGGGAGACGCTGCCCAGAGGATCGCTCATTTCGTAAAAACTGATCTGAGTTGCCTCGGACTTCTATAACTGATAAACACATTATGACACTACTTGTAAAACTTGTTTTGGTCTAGTTTTTAAGTTTTCTTTGTTCTGTGGTGTTTCAATAAAGAGTTTATCTATCTATCTATCTATCTGATATAGTAATCTATATATATATATAAATGTTATGTTGGTTTGTGTACGCTTCAAAAACTCAAAAAGTTCTTCACCGATCGAGCTGAAATTTTAGCATGATATATAATCCGCATCCAGGATTGTTTTTATCAATTTTTTTCATCAGTGACATATCAGCGAATGTGCGAATGTGCCACAGCGAAGCGTGGCAGGGTACAGCTATTATTATATAAAAAAATAGATCTTAGTTTTATTTGACTTAAGTATTTTCCTTGCTTCGACTAATGACTCACATGTACTACTTATTTAGGTTCTCTAGGATATTATAATACTTATCAATATATGTAGTTTTTTTTTCTCTTTAAATAGAGTCAAAGATTTTATTCGTCTATTTCAAGAAATGTCTGGGTAATACCGAAATCAGTGCAGTTCAAAGAGACAGGCAAATTTCACTTACCACCAGGTGAGACTGCGGTCAAATGCTTGCCTATTCTGCAATAAAAAAGACATGTAAGGTTTAGTTCCGAAATTTATTTATATTATGGCCTAGTACTAGAAGTCTGTAATGATGGCGTATCTTTCCATTTCGTTTATCAGCGTTCAGTTGAAACTCGTGAAAATATTTACATTTCAAACTCATACGGCGCACGTCACTGTAGGCAAAAAGTTTAATACGGGAGCTGTCAGTTCTGCGAAAGGCAATGTTTGAATTTTGAACTCTTTGACTGTGCTATTTTCTTTGTTTCTTTACATGCTCTAGGTATCTATCGTTAAAATATGTTGAGATTAGAGATCGTAATAACTTACTACTAGTACTATCTATGTAAAAATGTTATGTTGGTTTGTGTACGCTTCAAAAACTCAAAAAGTTCTGCACCGATCGAGTTGAAATTTTTTACCATGATATATAATCCGCATCAAGGATTGTTTTTATCTATTTTTTTCATCAGTGACATATCAGCGAATGTACAAATGTGCCACAGCGAAGCGTGGCAGGGTACAGCTAGTTAAGTATAATTATCATGATTTCACCCGCATGAACGGTGATTCCATAGAAACCATCCCCTTTCGAATCCGAAGCAAGAAAATTCTACAATATCCCAAGCTTTAAAAGTATCCTACGAGTGGGTAATATATAAAGTACCCATTAAAATTACATCAAAATCCGTTAAGCCGTTTCAGCTCCCCATTTGACACAAATACCGCGACGCGCAGTATTTGACTGAAAAAAAAAAACACAATGCTATAGAAAAGTAAGTTTATCCAATGTCTCATAAAATATCTTAAACAAGAAAAGCTTCCATTTCAATCCCACTTGAGCCGTCTAGAATAAGTAGGTACTTACCTACTTGAAATACTTATTGTCGCAATTGCTTTGAAAATGCCTTTTAGCAAAATTAACTTGTGTTCGGCGGCCACTTTTTCATTATAAATAAGCCTCGTTTTACACGCTGTTAAAACCTAGATTTTTATACTTAGAATCATCATAAAAAGTAGTGCCTAGCTACGTTTATAAAGGTCTAACCCTAGGGCGTTTACAAAGCTACGTTTATAAAGGTCTGACCCTAAATTTATACGTAAAATTTATTCAATAGGAGAGCTTTTTATCGTTGGTTCGCAACCCGACCACAAGTCACAAATCAAATCAAAAACATTTCTTCACTTAAACCTCAAGGGGGAACTCGTGAAGTTAACTGTCTCTAACACCGGATTCGCAATAGGTTCACATAAATGTTCATCTAATCAAGGAGAAATGGGAACAAACTCAACGGCTACCGTATTCACAATAGCCTAAAACATTATTATTTTAATTACTAAGTACGGCTTCCACTGCTCTCCTACAAAATTGTTTTGGGGCTATGCTGCAAGAAGGACTTTTAAATAATCTGAAATCAGTTGGAGTATTTCAGACAGCCCGGGAGTATTGGACTTATTATCCCATCAGCTTCGTTGGTTTGAACCATTTCAAGATGGTGACTGCTAGCGTGACTCCATCTTACCCCACCTCGTCGGAGGATTGCTTACTAGGAGGGTATAGTGGGTTCGGGTCTCACACACCCCCCTACGTCACCCCCGTGGCGGAGAGGACAGCGCGAAGGCAATCCCGTCCGCGCCCCTAAAAAGAGCGCAATAAGAGTCGCTTATTTTATACACTTCCTAGAAACCTATCACCTACGGCCATTCACCAAAGACATATAATAAAAACATAAACCAAAAGTCGAACAGCAATGATGGTGACCCAAATTTTATTAAGGTCCCGCACAATAAAGATGAATGTCTACGCCAAGTCCCGTTGTCACATGTCGATTCTCGATATTATTATGTAGATTTTGGGACAGGATAGTTGATATGGCCGATTTCCACATGATTTTCCGATGAAAATATTTCCCAGTAAAATGTTTTATACTTAGGTAAGTCGTTACGACAGGTTGGACGGGGTCGACCTCTATAAACTTCTGGCGGCAAATTGAAAGAATTTTGAAATTTTGTGTAGTTAAAATTACATAAGTAGGTCACTACGTATATAACGACCCTGTTGTGTTTAAAACTAACATAGTTGACAGAGCTTATTTTTATATTAACTTAATTAAAAACGGACCATTCTATTTATTACAGTTTTAGCATAAAAAATATTGCTAATAATATCATACATCAACTTATACTTCGATTCTGAAAATTAATAAAAGCGAGGAAAACAACACCCTTCTCAAATGATCTCATTCATTAACAGCGACGCGTGTTGCTATAAAAATAACCGCAGGCGTTATCCTCAAACGAGAGGAACATGCGCGAACAGCCTAATCTTTTTTCAACAAAATAAGTATAGTTATAAAAAGGCGACCGAGTGTGAATGGCGACACAATAGCATCAGGCTCCGTTGAGCATGGTTACGACTGGCATCAATGCAAAACAAGTGCTAAGTAAGACTTCTTCGAGTTTTCTTTTCATTTATGGCGAAAATTTTCTTAGAAGGAACGTTGAATGAGACTTAGTACTTATGGAAGCTTAATTCTCTTGTACGATCTACACGAATATAATTCAATTATTTGGAACCCACACTACAATTACGAAATTATATTCGAAACGCCTTGAAAGCATTCAATAGCGCTTCTTTTATCGTGTCTAGATAATTATATCATTAACAGTTACAATAACAGACTACAACTATCAGATGAAACCTCTTTACAATATACGATAGATAACAAATCTCAGAACAAATTTTCCTACATACATAAGCTTTTTAATATGACCAAAGAACACATCTAATATAAATGTAATTTACCAAAATAAACCTGTAGGTGAAGTAGATACTGCCAAATTCTTGGGCCTCACTATAGACCAAAAACTTAACTGGAAGGCACATGTTCGGGATTTGAGTAATAAAATAAGTAGCTCTGCGTATGCACTACGCAAAATTGCTTCAATACTTAATGCAGATGCTCTTATAGCAGCTTATCATGGACTGGTTGCATCCATATTGAGGTATGGCATAATTTTTTGGGCTAATTCGGCTGATAGTGAACAAGTTTTCAAAGCCCAAAAACGATGTTTGCGGTCTATGTTCAAACTGCAAGCAACAGACAGTTGCAAACCATATTTTATTCAGCATAGAATGTTAACACTTCCGTCGCTTTACATATTGGAATTGGCACTATTTGTAAAAACGAATCCGCATCTGTTTCCCCGACTATCAGAAACTGTAAGTCGAAATCGTCGTGACCAATATAAGTTAAGGCTTCACACTGCAAAGACAACACTTATGCGGAAAAGTGTATATTGTATGGGTCCGGTGGTATTTAATAAAATATCAAATAGTTTTAAAAATATGACTACTAATCTATTTAAAAAGAACCTTAAAAATGTATTAATTGCGAAATGTTATTATAATATCAATGAATTTCTAAACGATACTTTTAATTAGCTTAATACCCATTGACCAATTACATTGTTTGACTTAATTGTATTTATTTGTATAAATTTAAAATTTACATTGACATAATTTAAAAAATTGACATTAAACTATTATAAAATTTGATTCATTTGGTGGGGAATGACATTTGATATTATTATTTTATTTTATACATCTTTTTTGTTTTAACTTGGACTATATTTCTTTTTCGGCCATCTCTCCAAAATTTTGCACGCCTGATTAGGCAAAACATGTTTGTACATTACCTAGAATTTTATAAGATCTTGCATGCATTGTTATTTAATTACTGTACCTATGCATGTAATCGCACGTGTTTATGCAAATAAATGAATCTTTATCTTTATCTTTATCTTTAACGTAGACAGCGCGAGCCTGAGCTCAAAAGTCTGACCTTCAATATCCTAACTCTACTTCCAAGACTTTCTGTTTAATGTCTTTTTAATGTTAGTAGTGGGAAGCCTCTTTTGCAAGAGACCGCCTAAGAAAACACCACACCTATTCCAGATATTCATCCGCCAAGTAGTGTACAAACATTACTGTGTTCTGGTTTGAAGGGCACTGTTTCCAGCGAAATTACTGGGCATATGAGACTTTCTTTTTTTGCCAAAAAAGGCAAGAAAGGGCAAAAATAATGCGAAAACAACTTTACTTTGGTGGACTCTTGCAGAAGAGGCCTCCCACTATTAAAACACATTTCTAAGTTGCTACTAGTTTTAGATTTCATTGCAAAATACGTAAGAGATCTTCACGGTACTTAGGTAGTTGTTAGCGACGCGCTCATTGAATATAATATACGTAGGTAGATTTAAGTTTAGTTTTATTTCCTTTTTATAACACAGTGTAGGGTAGTAATAAGTCTGTCCGCCTCGACTAACGCGAGCGGGTGCGCTGCCACGCACTGCGCTGTATGTTTAGTTATAACCATTAAAACCTTTGTAATTTCGTTCCTTTTGCGTCTAATAAACGTTATATAAGTGTCGTGCTGTGTTTTTGTGTTGAGATCCCGACCTTAAAGGCTCCCACGAGCTACAAAGTGGTCTTCGAACCGGATCATGTTTAACACGCCACCGGCAAAAAAGATGGATTCCATCGAAAGTGCGTCACGCGCCGCTCGATCGCAAAATCTCGACAGGATAGCTCTAAAAGTACTAAGCGAACGCGACGTCGACGCACCAAGCACAGCACCGATGTTCAAGACGCCAAAAGCTTCCACCGTCAAAAGTGAATCTAAAGCCACTAACGCCTCGTCGCTGAAAGCACGCCGGGAGCGGCTCATTCTGGAAGCAGCTAAAAAGAAGGCCGAGATACAAATTACGTTAATCGACCAAGCGTTAAAGGCGGACTTGGCCGACCTTGATGATGAAGATTTATACAGTCCACCCGAAGATCGTACTGAAGAAGTGGAGCAATGGCTGGAACGAAGTCGCCAGGAACCGCAGTTAGCCCCCAACCCTAGTATTCCTACGGGCGAACTGCGACCGGCAATGGCCCAGGCGACTGCATACATTGCTCCGGCGGCACCAGCGGCACCACACGGAAACTTCACCTCGCCGCAGCCGCCGCCACCTGAAACGTCACACCTAACGATGGGGGCGCAGCCTCCGACGCCACTGCAGCCACATGCCGCTATCACTGAAACTGTTCAGATGCTAGCTGGCGCACTGAAGGATCTGGCTGCTACCAGTACACCGAATAATAACAACCTTTTGACTCGTATGTGCACGCCGAAGGATTTACCTGAATTTTCTGGTGATGCCCTAGAATGGTTACAATTTAAGCAGGCCTACAACGAGTCCACGGAAGTATGCAAATTCAGCCCCAAAGAGAATTTGTGGAGACTGAGGAAGTGTCTCCGCGGCGCGGCTAAGGAAGCAGTGTCAGCATTGTTTATATCTGCGAGTTCGCCGTGCAAAGTTATGTCGACCTTGGAGCTACGATTCGGCAACCCGGAGTATATAATATCAAGGATCATCCAGGATATCAAGAAGTTGCAGCCGATGTCACAGGATTATCACAAAGAAGTTGTGCAATTTTCTGTGAAAATACAAAATCTGATGGAGGCAGTGCGAGCGGTCGGACGTGAGGAGTACTTGCAAGGTATGAGCATTGTTTCAATAATATTGTCCAAATTTCCCACAATATTAGTGTCTAAATGGTCCGACTATAGTTATCCTCTGATTACTGATAAACAGAAACTACGAATAGAAATCCTATCAGATTTTCTATACGAGGAAGCTATGAAGATATCCGCTACAGCTAATATTTACTTTATGAACCCTCGCACTGACCAGAACAGATATAAAAACAACGATAGTACTAATCGCACGCACACTCTTTTGTTACAAAGCGGGGACGATGATAACTGTCGATTTTGCCGTCTCTCTAAACATAAACTTACCGACTGCAGGCAGTTTAAAAAGGCATTACATAAGACTAGATGGCAACACGCTAAACGTAACGGGATCTGTTATAAATGCCTACTTTCACGCCACGCGTGTGACTCATGTACCGCCCCGGCCTGCGATAAGGATGATTGCGGGAAACCCCACCATCGATTGTTACACCACGACTTCAACAAACCGAAGGACGATTCCCCAACGCCGCTCCAGGATCAGACGTCGAAGTCGACGAACCCGACGACGCCACCTGTGAACAGTAAACAAACGGTTACTCATATTAAAAATAAATCGAGTGAATCTACAGTGCTACTAAAGGTCGTACCTGTTCGTATACATACGCATAACGGCATAGTCAATACGCACGCATTATTAGACGACGGGTCGACGGTGTCATTGCTAAGTGCGGGGTTGGCGAGACGGGCGGGGGTGACTGGTCAACACGAGACCATGCGCGTACGCGGAGCCTGGGCTGATAAGGAACTAGTTTGTGATTCGGTTGTCGCTAATGTGAACATTTCTGGTTTGAACAATAATGTGTATAATATTAGATTACGTTGTGTTGATAACTTAGATCTGCCAGTGCAATCTTGTTCTATAGTAAATTGTAGTAATTATGAAAACTTACTTGGTATAAAAAACAGCTTATGTACTAGAGATGTAAAACCGGAAATGCTTATAGGTCAGGATAATGTTCATTTACTGTTACCGCTAGAGGTTAGATTGGGTAATAAGAATGAGCCGTCCGCTACATTGACTCCCCTGGGCTGGTGTGTTCATGGTTGTTTATCACGGGCGGCGCGAGCTGCCGGCGTGCGTGCCGCCGCCGGCGCCGGCACCTCCTCGCATGCGACCTTGTTCGTGAGCGCGAGCAGCGCCGGCGCGCCTTCCAGCCGTGACGAGGAAGTTCGTCTGCTGCGGGAGCTGCACGACCAGGTAGGCCGGTCTTTCGCCAGCGAAGCCATTGGGGTGAGTAAGCCTCGAGAAAATATTTACGACGCATGCGCCGTCGCGCAGCTGGAACAGTCGGCTGAGCTCGTCGCCGGGCGCTGGCACGTAGGTCTGCCGTGGAAAAGTGAAGCCGGTGCCATGCCCGACTCCTACTCTAACGCCCTGACTCGTCTGAAGGGAATAGAAAGGAAGATGACCAAGGACGTCCATTTCGCAGGTAGGTACAGGGAACGCGTTGAACATTTATTACAAAATAATTATGCAGAGAAGATCTCATCTGTCTTCCCCACTGTAAGGACGTGGTATCTTCCACATTTTGGGGTGGACAACCCTAACAAGAAAAAGTTACGTTTGGTTTTCGATGCCGCGGATGAAGTTCATGGTAAAAGTCTCAATAGTTATTTACACTCGGGACCGGACTTGCTGCCGTCGCTGTTCGGTGTTATGCTGCGCTTTAGGGAAAATATAGTAGCAGTCACAGGCGACATCAAGGACATGTTTTTGAGGGTAAAGATCCGCCCCGAGGATCAGCATGCATTTCGGTTCCTCTGGCGGAGCAACCCTACCGAACCCGTTGACACTTACGTCATGACTTCGTTAATTTTCGGAGCTTGTTGTTCTCCGTTCGTGGCGCAGTTTGTTAAAAATATAAATGCAAGGCGATATGAGTCATCGTTGCCAGCCGCAGTAGATGCTATATGTAAGTCACATTATGTCGACGATTATATAGATAGTCTACCAAATGAGGCGGCAGCTATCGAGATGGTCAAGAACGTATCACATATCCACAAGAGCGGTGGGTTTGAAATGCGGAACTGGACGAGTAATAGTGTTGCTGTTTTAGATAGCGTGCCCAGGGAAAGTTTAGGTGCTACCGCGGTCCAGTTCAAGGCCGAACAACAATATCAAGGTGAGCGCACCCTAGGCCTCATCTGGTATCCAGCTGAAGATCAGTTAGGCTTCGACACGTCCCTGAAACGGATACCTGAGAAAATCATTCAAGGCGAGGAGAAACCCACAAAGAGGGCTATGTTACGCGTAGTTATGTCTATCTTTGATGTACTCGGGTTTTTATCACCATTTACGATCCAGGGTAAAATTATGTTACAAGATACTTGGCGTTTAAACATCGGCTGGGATGACGTAATACCCGAAAGTGTTTTCAAAAAATGGTGCAAATGGATTGATATACTGAAAGAATTAAATCAAGTGCGCATTTCCAGATGTTATCTCGCGGTCACTGATAAGACGTGCGGGAGTGAGACGGCGCGAGGAGCAGCTGACGACAACGGTGACGTAGCGCCCGCTACAGCCTCTGCGCTACGATCCGGGACGTGCGGTGGGGGCAGCGCCTACGCAGCCAGTTCGCCGCCGCCGCCGCCTGCCTGTGCTACGACGGGACACGGCACTCCGACCGCAAGTACACTTAATAAATACAATGACTTGCAGTTGCATACGTTTTGTGATGCATCTAGTAAAGCGATGTGCAGTGCTGCATACTGGCGCTGGAACGAGAACGGACAAATACACGTCGCATTTATTGCTAGTAAATGTCGCGTCGTGCCGGTTCGACCTTTGACCGTTCCTCGCGCGGAATTGCAAGCTGCGGTCATGAGTGCCCGCCTCGCTGATACTATTCTCAAAGAACATCGAATAGTTACCGAGCGTAGATACTTCTGGAGCGACTCCACTACCGTTTTACAGTGGATAAGAAATAAAACACGCACATATAAAACCTTCGAAGCTAATCGATTGGGGGAAATCGATGAGCTTACGCGTGTCGCTGAATGGAAATATGTTCCTACAAAATTGAATATTGCCGATCTGGGAACCCGCGAGGTGTTCGACCGGTCGTTGTTTGAAGGTGAATGGTTCACGGGTCCTAGGTATTTGTACGATGACGAATTCTCATGGCCCGGGGACGCGGCGAGCACCGCCGCCGCCGCCGCCGCCGCCGCCGCCGGGAGCGAGGCGGGCGCGGAGTGTGTGGCCGTGCTACGAGACAGCGTTGCTAGCTTACCTGTCCCGGAGCCGCACCGCTTCTCCTGCTGGCTCCGTCTGCTGCGCGCCACCGCCGTCATGTTGACATTTATTGATAGATGCAAAGGACTCGCCTGCGAAGTAGACTGTGAAGTGATGGCTCGTGCTGAAGTTCTGCTTCTTAGGAAGGTGCAAGCTGACTCCTTTGCCGACGAGATATCTGCAATAAAAGATGGTAAATTAATATCTCGAGAAAGCAAATTACTTACCTTGTCCCCGTACTTCGGTGAAGGTGGCTTACTGAAACTCGGTGGGCGCATCGATGCTGCGACGGACGTAGACCTGGAAATAAAAAGACCAATTATTTTGGATGGAAGGCATGCAATAACGCGACTTCTCATTAGATACTCACACGTCAGAGCTGCACATGGAAATCAGGAACTGGTGGTGAATAACCTGAGACAAAAATACTGGGTTATTAGACTGAGGCCCACGGTGAAACAGGTAGTTTCAAGCTGTATGTTTTGCCGCATTCGCAAATGTAAGCCTGAAGTACCTAGAATGGGAGACCTACCTTATGCTCGAGTAGCTCACCATCAGCGACCATTTACTTTCTGTGGGTTGGACTTGTTCGGTCCCATGGAAGTGACAGTTGGAAGGACGCGTCAGAAGAGGTACGGTGTGTTGTTTACCTGCCTCACAGTAAGATCTATTCATGTGGAAATTGTGCCTTCGCTTACAACCGATTCCCTCATCATGGCTTTGCGTCGTATGGCCGCACGAAGATCATGGCCCCAGCATCTATATTCCGATAACGGAACTAACTTGCGTGGTGCTAGTAAGGAGTTGAAAACAGCCACGCAAGGTCTCGATATGGACGCCCTAAAAGCGGTTGGCGCAAACAATAACATGAAATGGATTTTCATTCCTCCGATGAGCCCCCACTGGGGTGGGGCTTGGGAAAGATTAATTCGAAGCGTTAAAACGGCGCTCCAAGTGGTGCTGAAGGAACGAGCACCGCGAGATGAAGTACTGAGCACCTTCATGGCTGAAGTAGAAAATATGGTAAACAGTCGTCCGCTGACACACGTGTCAGTCGAACCCAGAACGTTAGAAACTTTGACACCTAATCATTTCCTTCTAGGTGGGTCGGCCAACCTGCCCCAGATAGGATCGTTCGATGACTCGGATTTGTTTCTGCGTAAACAGTGGCGCAAGGCGCAACGATTAGCCGACATGTACTGGCGCAGGTGGGTTAAGGAGGTTCTTCCGGACCTTCTTCCAAGGCGAAAGTGGACTGAAGAGACCAAGCCACTGCAGGTAGGTGATTTAGTTTTAATAGTTGACCCGGAGAACCCCCGCAACACCTGGCCAAGAGGTGTCATTCATCAGATTCACGCAGGTAAGGATGGCCGAGTACGTCTGGTTGAGGTTAAGACCGCAACCGGCGTGTGGAAGCGGCCGGCAGCCCGCGTCGCTCGAATCTCCGTAGAGTAGTGCCTTGCACTAGGGGGGGGAATGTTAGCGACGCGCTCATTGAATATAATATACGTAGGTAGATTTAAGTTTAGTTTTATTTCCTTTTTATAACACAGTGTAGGGTAGTAATAAGTCTGTCCGCCTCGACTAACGCGAGCGGGTGCGCTGCCACGCACTGCGCTGTATGTTTAGTTATAACCATTAAAACCTTTGTAATTTCGTTCCTTTTGCGTCTAATAAACGTTATATAAGTGTCGTGCTGTGTTTTTGTGTTGAGATCCCGACCTTAAAGGCTCCCACGAGCTACAGTAGTCTTATGACAATCGTGATTACTATTTAAGGTTTTTTACGCCTTAGGCCTGATTATTTTATCAGTCAAATTCGGAATTTAGATTTGGTGAAATTCCGGAAATCGCCTATAAATAAGAAAAGTCTTTTTCACGTAGGTAAGAAAATGAAGTTTTCTTGCATCGGAAATTGTTAAATTTCTCGTCAGATCGAAGCCCGGTACAGAGCGCTTCTGTTTTTACAACGACGCCGTGGCGACGCGATCGTCGAATGAAATTATAATACGCTCCACTTTCGTGGAATATGACCTAGTTATTCAAAGGAAGAAAAGGGGTTATTGAACTATTTTTTTTAAATTACTACAGGCTAAGTTACCACCCGGTGTGTTTCATGATGGTAAGCGCGCTAAGCTAAGAGGAGGACTGGGTTTAAAAGACTGCTTTCAGAACACCATGTATAATAGATAAACTGTTATAAATCTTTGCAGCGTAGGTTGGCTCGTTTTTCGATGAAAGAAAACATCGCGAGGAAACCCACGTACCTACCCGAGAATTATTTCGAAGGGAGGTATGTTATCCACCAAGTAGATTGGTGCTGAGCTGCTCCAAAGCATGAAGCAACGGTTCGACTTTTGAGCAGATGGGTAACCGTACTCATTTTAATTCCAAGCAGTTCATTTTAAGGCTTTAAACTGGAGGGCCTAGATTGTCAGCACACACTCATAAATGACAAACGTGACGTGACGTCACTCAAAAACAGACTGATGAGAACGAAAGTGAAAGAGAATGAGATGAAGCTACATAAACTTCCTTAAATACAAACAAATTGTTCCGATCTCTTTGGATAAATGTCTCTGGTCGAGTTATGAACGCTGATCTATATTGGTGGTGACAGTTAGCAGGTCAGTTCAGTTTAAGGCCTTAAACTGGATGGATTTAACTGTTCGTGGTGAGGCCCCTGTACACATATTAGTGTCACTTCAAGGTGTTTGTTCAAACTCAAACTCATAAAGATAAATTTCCTTCGCGACAAAACAGCGACGCGTAAATGTAACAGAGGGGCGGAATATAATTTATTAACATCTTCACGACGCCTCGAGCCGTTTGTAAATATAAATATGCCTACTCAGATGCTAAAGAATTAATAGTGCCCATGAGAGAAGCGAGAAAGAAAAAGGTATAAACAAGTACTGGGGTATTCTTCGCAACGGCTCTGAAAATGAGTAATTCCTAGGGTATCCATATTCTGGAAGCGTCAGATATAATATTTAGCAGTTTCTGGCCTTGGTTAATTAGAATTACAAGAACTTGTAACATACAATAAAGCTCGTCACACACGTACGTATAATATGTATCAATATGCCAACAATATGTCAATATGTCATATTAATATGTCAACTAGGTCAACCCTATTCCTGCTCTCTATCTTGTCCATCCAAAGGTTGTCTGGCAGAGATCGCTTTAAGCGAAAAGACCGCCCATTGTACCTATAATTAAGTTATGTTTTCTATCTGTGTGTATTATAAAATTTGGTGTCAATAAAGAGTTATCTATCTATCTATCTATGCCGTGCTTTAATATATATTTAGCCTTAATTTCATTGATGGTCAATAATATATAATGGTCAATAATATGCTATAGTAAAAATTACGGTATAAGTTGGTGACGTCATAGAAATATATATTATAGCTACGTGTGTGACGGGCTTAACGTTGCTACAGATACCGGTGAAAAAAAAATAAAAAATAAAAAAAAAAATAAAAAAAAAAAACAAAAAAAAATACTAAAAAATCATATGTTTTCGAAAGCAGTACTTTAATAATAGTTAGGTAATTTTTCAAGATTTTTCCGGTTCCTATTTAGGTCGAAAAATTAGCATCGCTATTCGGCGCGCAGCCATCATTCTGGGCATTTTCCCCTCCACTAAAGGAATTTTAGATTTTTAAAATGTATATTATTGGCTTTATTCGTTTTTCCATCTAAATAAAGTATTATAAAATCCACCACAAATATCTTACCATTGATAAAAATTACAATAACTATTAATTCTCGTGAGCAACATTCCCGAAACGCTCCTTCGATAGAATTCCTTTCGAAGCGATTCCTAATTAAAATAACTTGGAATACCTTAGCCCGATGCGACGACAATGCGCGAGGAAGCCATACTCGAACGTGCCTCATTAAAAGTTTGCAGGATGTGACGTAGGTATATAGGACAAGGTACATTCCACGAGTCCTAAGTTCCTAACTGAATTAGATGGATTGATACCGCAAGGTTACTCTTACAATCCAATCCAATCCAATGCCAATCCGATTCCAATCGATTTCCATTAACAATTTCACACCGTCCTCGAGAACAACTGGGATTGAGATCGGAATTGGTCAACATTGGAAAGTACAATTAAATTAGGCAGTGTTCATTTGGGTAGCATTGGTAATCAGTACCGATTTATCTTATTTCATTTTCCTTTAGCCTGCGGCCACACAGTTATAGTATCTTCTCAATAGTAAGGGAAAAAAATATATGAAGGAAGGAATAACAAATTCCACACCGGAGAACCCGAAAGCAAAACCCTTGTTTATCAATTAACACCTCGTTTATTCACCTCTGGGAATCTGGCGGCTTCAGCCCTGGGAACACTCATTAATTACCCTAAAAATAAACAGATACAAAATACGTAAACAAAAAAAAAACAAACAAAACCGCCACGATATGTTTTAAAAGATTAAATTTAGCACTTAGAAATAAATGTGGGTTTACATATAAACCTTAAAAGAGGCTTCTTCAGATTTTTCTTCGTCACCGAAATGAGTAGGGATTACTTTCAAAAGGGTTTTACGTTGAGAACAGCCCGTTGAAAGGGATGAAATTCCTTCGCGTACTTAACACGAGTCTCAGTGGGGGTGGAATGTAATTTTACCCCGTGAGCTCTGGAAATATGTGGAAAAAGGTGTGGAAAGAGGTGTGAATAGAATGGGTTGGATTTTTGTTGGTCTGTATTGAGCGTTTGTAAGATTGGGATGGTTAATCTGTTTTCTTCTTTTTTCTTTCCTACAGTGCAATGAAACGAGCAGGGGCCCAATTCTATAAAATAACTAACCTATCAATTGTGTGTCGGTAGTGTCTCAATAGGATAGTCATTGACATTTGGTATTGTATAAATTATTATTTTTGCTAGCCACACTGAAAACTATTGTACTGCCACACAACAGCCACACCACAAGCACACAATCGACACACTACTGAGACACCACTGAGACACCATTGGAGTTTTCGCAGAATGTCAAATTTGCAACAGTGGCAATATAGTGTCTGTAGTGTGTCGATAGTATGTCAATGGCGTGTTGCTTTAATCTAAGTTATAGAATTGGGCCCCTGATCGTTCGCCTCACGGTAAAGGCTAGTGCAGTGCAAGCACTTTGCATTGTAAAATCTTGTGGATCGTGCCCTTTAAGCTGACACACGCACTGCTTACATAATACTGCTTTGCGGATGAATATCTGACATAGGTTTTCAGAATTTAGTGACCTGTTACCTACCACAGAATAAAAAAGTATAATAAACCATATTGCTATTCAACGTGGAAATGTAGCCAGTGTTCTTGGCACCATGCCTCATGGACACACCCTCTTTTGTTAGATTTTTAAGTAGTTAGTTTTCTATTTAATTATTGTTATTTAAGTTGTGTCAATAAATAAATAAATAAATAAATTCGCTTCCTATAATGATATTACTTATTATAATTTCTCGCACAGAGAATACCTATTGCTATTAAATATAGAAAATCAGCCACTGTTCTTGGCACCATTCCCCTTGGACACCCATTTTAGATTCTAAAGTTTTCTATTTTTTAGGTTTTTTTTTTTATTTCATATTCTTCTAAAGAAATAAAATAATTAATGATAAAATTAAAAAAAAAATTAAACGTCAATTTTTCAATTTTTTCTAAAACTTTATTAGGTATGATAGAAATGCTTAGAACTTAGTAAGTTTCGTAACAATGAACTTGTCAATTTGAGCCGTAGATTGCAGTCGCGTCTACTTAACTGAGTTCATTAAAGTAAGTTATTAAAAGTCGTCGCTGGCAACATTCTCTCTTAATTAAAATTATGGCAGCGCCCGTCGTCTTCAGACATCTATTATTATATAGTAATATTTGCTTTAAAATTAGACAAGGGTTAATAATATTTGCTTTAAAATTAGACAAGGGTTTACAGTTTCAAAAAAAGAATTTTTTGGCTACTCTAGCGTAGTAGACGTTATAATAAACCACTCCGAAATCACATTATAATGTCAATTTTTTAAACTGTCCAAAAAAAGGTGTTTTTTAAGTGTTTTTTTTTAATTATGAATAAACAATGCACAGTTAAAATAGTCCTTACTTAAGGGTAGGCAACGCACCGGCAATGCCCCTGGCGTTGCAGATGTCCATAGGCGGCGGTGACCAGTTATCATTGGATGGGCACGGAGCAACCATGACGGTTACAGACACAGATATTTTTTTTATTTGATTGAGTGACGTGACGAGCAAGTCGTTCACTTGGTGGTAAGCGCTACGCCTGTCCATAACAGTTACAGTACCACCCAGGACTTTGCATTGCTTAACACTTTGACTGCTGAGCCGTTTTGCTTGTCTAGCCACGGGTGCGGGTCTGCACGCGCCGTAGTGTTTTCCCATACAATAAATAAAACAGTTAAGTTTTGACGTACTCGTGGCAAGTTATAAAAAACACGAAAGTTTTGTTTTCAGCAGTGAACGTGTTAATCCTGCGCGGCACTGCACTGTGCTCATCACCCTGAGACATCGGCTCTAAAGTCTCATATGCCCAGTAATTTCGCTGGAAACAGTGCCCTTCAAACCGGAACACAGTAATGTTTGCACACTTCTGCTTGGCGGATGAATATCCGTGGCGTGGACTTCCCCAGGCAGTCTCTTGCAGAAGAGGCCTCCCACTTCATAATATGGACCCAGCTTAACGTCCCAGGCGGCTCTGACATAATTATTGTTTTTACTGAAATATTTTAATGAAAGACAAAAGTATTCCGCGTAACCCTTAACAATATGTAGTGTTATATAAACATGCGATTGTTTCATTAGATACAATACAAGTTTGGAGAGCGCGCATTCGGCGCAGGGAAAACGACATTGTCTCAGTATCGGAGATCAGTTGGTAATCAGTAGTCATGATTCACAGGATTGTGGTTTGGACTCTCATCATGAAACTTGTGAGTACTTTAAAATCATACCAATAAAAAAAAAACAAATGTGTGCTGGGACACATAATAGAAGTAAAACTTCAATCAACCAAAAGATTAACCAAAAATTGTCTTAAAAGATATATTAAAAATATACGAAACATAACTTCCTATCTTAACTAACTTATAATTATCTCCCTCTCAACTTCCGTACGCCTCGTCCGATCACATTTATCGTAACGCATGAAAAATCAGAATTGTAACAAAAAAAATTATAGCCCTGTAGAAAGTCTTGGTGCTGTCTTCGCTAACGAGCGATTTCTGAACCACTGGTAGAATTAACTTATAGACACAGATCCAGGAAGACAGGTTTTAAAAATTACTCTATAATAAAATAATATCACATTTATTCGTAGAAAAATAAAACGTGTGTGTGTGTGCGTTTTTAATAGTATGTTCCCTCTTCACGCCGAAATAGCTGAACGGATTTTAATTAATCAGTGGCCATAATTCTATACAATTACAATAGACAATTAATTACTAGCGAAAATTAAATCAAACAAACAGCATAATATTATTGATTACCTACTTTTATTAAATTGTCAAACTTATTGATATTACATTTTTTTTATTTTAAAAAGAGTAATATTTATTTCAGGTTAAAGCTAACGCTGATTTAATAGCAGACTCGCAGACTTACACCTACCGGTTTCACGTCCCACCCGCACTGAACTTCAATGACATTTACACAAACCACATGGCCACCACTGGAGAAACTGCAAGCCCATTCATGAGCACCACAATTGAACTGAATAACAATCAAACGCACCGCAACGCCACTGAAGACACTAAAGGAACACGCATGGCTAAAGAGAATATAATCACCACAATTGATGCGAATTTGATAAACACCGAAACGCAGGTCGTTCAGGAATCTACGACAACCCCTCGGACAGCACTGCTGACAGCACTCTCCACAATCAACTCACTAGAAACCACACCACCAGCAACAACGGAAGAGGTTCCCCAAGTAGTGCCAACAAAGAAAAACCAACGAGGAATACTGGATCTTCTACTACCGGAGTCGAGGTTGAATTCGTTCAAAAATATGTTTAATTCGTTCAAACGTCTGTTGTCTCAAAATTTAAGATAGTCTCCCCAAAGACTGGTGTTAAAAAAATTACTGTGACAAAAGCAGGGTGTCCAAAAAGTCTGAAATCCCGACTACGGATCATGACATCTCATTCAAAACGATAACAAAAAAAAACATTATGTCACACGGAACTTAATAACGAACCGATTGACACCTCGTTTATATCGGATAAGTAATTTATGTATTACAATGGAACATAATATATAAATACGAACAATTATATTTTTATAACATAATTACATAATTAATTATACTGCTTTAATATGACCCTTCGTATTGACTTTTCCGTAAACGGGTAAAAACGAGATGTTGTTATATTTTGGGAATAACAAGTTATTTTGAATATGATTCTGATTTATTTTTGTCTATTATATCAAATTGATTCATAAAGTTTTCGTGTCTGTTTGTCACACTAAGTGCGAAAATTTATGTCAGAGTGTGTGTGTGTTTGTTCTCTCTTCACGCCGAAACGGCCAAAAGGGTTTTGACGAAACTTAGTATACAGATGTTTTAGGTTCTGGAATAAAATATAGGATATAATTTATCCCATAAAAATGCACGGTTCTAGTGTGATAATAGTAAGCGCGGAAGAAACCGCGGAGCTGCTAGTGGATACTAATCGTCGCCATACGTTCCTCAGAACCCGTGTAATTACGTTTGACAACCCCTATTGCGGTTAACTCCACAAGGCCTCATGTTGGCCCTCCGAAGTCAAAGTTTCGATCCCAAGTGGCATAATATAATAATATTTCGTATGTACATTTAGTATGTTCAGTAAGTGGTTACATAAATTAATTAAAGCCACGAATATAAATGTGGTTCCCGTAAATGTAGTTCTGGGGATTCAGGGGATTGGTTCAACCACAATCAAGCTATATATATGCAACAGAGTAACGAGACGAGCTCGGTGGTTCACCTGATGGTAAACGCCACGCCTGCATAATACCACAATTGCAGATGTATTTATGTAGCAAAACCATGCGCGGCATTACAGCTGCGCTCGGTACCTGGAGGCCTACCATGACATCTTATAAAGATCCAATTGAAAACCGCGTCGCGTAATCGTACCGTGAGGACTTATTTTTTATGTTGCTGCCATTTTCAACCTAAGATGGATCCAGTTTAGGTTGAAAATGGCTTATTAGCGACTCAATTTAGGTTGCTGCCATTTTCAGCAAACAGCAAATTTTCAACAGAAAATGGCAGCAACATAAAAAATAAGTCGTCACGGTACGATTATGCGATGCGGTTCAGTTTAGGTCTTCAATTTAATCGCTATAAGAAGTCATAGTATGCCTCCTAAGGTAATCACGTCTTTAGATAAACACAACATTAAAACACTTACTCAACTCTGGGTATCAATTATTTTTAATTTCCTGTTTTGTCCTAAAAGGCCATTAAGTTGAAAGTTTCCGCCGCGGTGGCTTACTTTTAAAATGTAGGTCGTACATGAAATGCCGCTGAATAAATTGAGAGGCCATTTAAATTGCTACCAGGTTTTGACAAAATAGATAATGAAGGCTCCCCTGTAAGTAAATACATTATTTTAAAGGAATGAATGACTGAATGAACGAAAGAGCGGTCGATGAAGGTTATGTTTTGTTTGACCTAGTTTGTAGGACTGTGGTCCTCGTAGATTCTGATTCCCTAGATATAGAGAATTCTAGTTAGGGGTTCAGTGTATATGACGTGATTCATTAATATTTTATATTCATTAGTTTTCTTTGTTCTGAGACGTTTGAATAAAAGGTTTATCAATCTATCTTATAGTGGCCCTTGAACGATCTAGCAAGCGACGACCCCAATTTATTCTAAACCAATCGTTTTTAAATTATTCCCATTTTTTACCACGTCAAATACCAATGAAATTAAATTATAATTGCGTCGTTTTAGCGCGGTTTTTCTTAGAAATAAGAAAATTGGTTGCCTTTAGCAGCTGTTTAATTCTGAGCTTAAGTATTATGAGTTGGAGTCAAATTATATCTAGTATATTTGAAAAAAATGTAAATTCATCATTTTATTTCATTATTTAATATGAAACTTTTTTGTGATCTTATTTTCTGTTTGTTTTTACATAATAAGTCCACTAATAATATGGCAAAAACCAAATGTGATCAAAACCCAGGCACAAAAAAAAACAAAAGCTTCCAAACTGGTTTCAAATCGAATTATTTTCAGCTTTAAGCTACCTGTAAATATATGATCAGTTTAACATTAAGCCTGGATCAACTTCTGTGAAATTTCAACCTCACAGTTCGGCCAGCAGTAATTCCACAGCAAGCGCTGGCTTTAGGCAAATCCAATAAAAGTTGTGTAGCTCACTCACGTGCACTTAGTGCCTGCAATAAAGGCACAGCTAGAGTGCAATCAGAACCTGGCTATAGAACAAGCGAGAACATTAAGCTTGACACGCAGTGGACGAATACTTTAACCGCCTTTAGTGGCGGGATAGGGAGCGGTATCGGGCTTTGGTCTTTTTGCCATCGCTAGCATAGGCTTTACTATTATTATCAGCCTAAATCGTCCCACTGCTGGGCAAAGACAGGTCAGCCACGTTGACATTCTGCTCCAGCTGGAACCCTGACGACGAAACCATCAGAAACAACTGAGCCATCCTCGCCTCCATGTCTTCCTCCCGCTCTCTGCATGGCCTCACTGACATAACTTTTCAAAATAGAATCGCTTTACAGCTCTCGAGTGCTGGAGAGAGAATTTATTTTGGCGCTTTGATATTTTGATGTGTTGCTTACTGAAATGGATGAGCTTTTTTGAATCAAAGTAAATGAAGCAAGGTTTTTACAAGGTTTTAATATACTTGCAATGTATGTATGTAGCTCTGTTTGTTCGGGTGGAATCGTGCTACTCAATTTTGAAGCTATAAGTCTTTTAGTCGTGAGTGGTACCTTTTAGGCAAGCGTGCTGCACCGTTGATTACGTCGTCACTTACCATCAGGTGAGACGGCGGTCAAATGCTTTCCTAATCTGCAGTGATTTCTATGAATCAATGTTACAGGAAAAGCGAACGTTAAAGAAATGTGAGAACGTTAAAGAAAGAGCCGCCACGTTCGTTGAACCCAAGGCAGTTAATAGCTTTTGATGTCACCGACGAACTTTGTCAAACTGTGTTAGAGACTTGTAAAAGTGATGATTTTACAACAGTCTGTTGTCACGCAAGTCGGTTGTTAATAACAATGTGGTGGCTCTTTGGATGTAAGTACCTAATAAAATTTTAGTAGGTTCTTACCTAGTAATATTCTAAGCGGTATCCTAGTGGAGAGAAAGAGCCTATACCAAGTTCAAATTACAGTGCGAGCACGCACCAGCTTGTATCTTGCAAAACATATAATTATATACGTATATAGCTGCGCCCCGTGGTTTCACCCACGTAGTTCCCGTTTCCGTAAGAATACGGAAATAAAATATAAACCTCCTCCGTCCTCCGTCCTACTCCTCTCCGTGCATGGTTGTCTGGAAGAGATCGCTCTGAGCGATAAGACCGCCCATTGTGACACTGATTATAAAATATGTTTTGTTCTAGCTTTAAGTTTTCTTTGTTCTGTGGTGTTTCAATAAAGAGTTTATCTATCTATCTATCTATCTAAACCATAGCCTTCCTTGATAAATGGACTATTCAACACTAAAATAATTGTTCAATTCGAATCAGTAATTCCTGAGATTGAAGCGTTCAACCAAACTAACTCTTCAGCTATATATATTAAAAAGAGTATAGATTATAGATATGAATTATCACTATTTCATCCCCGTATTCCCACGGGAACGAGGATTCGCTTGTGAAACCGCGAGGCGCAACTAGTCCTAAATAAACCCAACACCTGCATTTCTAAAGGACAGAAGGGATCACGAACTTCCAACTAACTG
Organism: Campaea margaritaria; assembly: GCA_912999815.1. NCBI lineage: Eukaryota > Metazoa > Arthropoda > Insecta > Lepidoptera > Geometridae > Campaea > Campaea margaritaria. The sequence goes on along the minus strand of OU538798.1, from coordinate 758,178 downwards.
GTTTCAGGTATTTCAAGCCATTTGCATATATTAACATGGAGTTAATGTGAAGAGGCCGGGACCCCGTGAGTCTCTGGTACTATCTGCTTTAATCAATCTTATATAATTGATTTACTAGCGAGCTGGACGGTGTGATAGTGACGATTAAGGTTTGTCCAGTAATGGGGCCGAGCGCTGGTTCGCGTAGTTAAACTGGTGAAATGTCCCCAGCTGCTGCCAATGAGATAGGAAACAGTTTAATTGCAGATTATCGAAAATTTAATAGTTCTAGTTTGAAGGGCATGATAAACTGTCACCACGTAACGTCGATCAGTCTCAGTTGTTGTCGGTTAATGGTAGTTAAAGGCCCTTCAACAGCCTAAAAAGAGATGGCACAAAAATTAAAAAATTCAAAATTACTTACAAACTTACAATTGGCAATAAAATATCCTAACTTTTATTAGCGTTTTTTTATGTGATTGAATGGCGAGACGAGTAAGTCGTGCACCTGATGGTAAGCGTTACGCCTGCCCATAACAGTTTACAGTGCCATCCAGAACTTTGCATTGCATAATCCTGCGCGGCACTGCACTGCGCTCGTCACCCTGAGACATCGGATCTAAATTCTCATATGCCGAGTAATTTAGGCGCAGCCTTTTCGGCAGTTTTCTATATATTTATATCATAAAATACACATTTGCATACTAACTTAATGAAAAGTCAAAGTTTTCACTGAAAACTTCCAAGTCGTAGAAAATAGTTATCATGTTTTCAACAGACAAAAACCTACATTCAACTAATTTCTAACGTGAGTTTCACTTAAACTTTGCACCCATCACTAAACAACCCTTTATAGTTCTCGGTAGCCCCCAGTTTCAACGGCACCCCAGCTGGGGTCCAGGAGGTTAGTTCAAAACAGCGCCCCTGATTTGATTTGTATAAATTACCTGTCCCTATTTAAGAAAAAATTGAGTTTACAACTGAAATTGAAAAGTAGGTTGAGGCTTTGAACAGTTGAGCACGTGGAAGAGATTGTCTTATTTAAGTCTTTTTCAAAGAACTGCGTGGGAAGATCTTTGCTATTCAATGGATACAAGTGGGATGTATAAACATCGCGTGTTCCTATTAAAAAGCGATAGGGGCTCCTAAGCTTCGTATTTCGTCGAATGAGGTGGTCGTTACCGACTGGCCTGGGATGACACAGTTTGTCAGGCCAGCTAGGTACTGATTTACTCCGCTTTGAGTAATAGAATTCTGTGTAGAAGTGGTCATCAATCGATAACATGATCTGACAGCGGCCACAGCGATTTGCAGCGATAATTATAACACCTAACCTACCTACAGAAGCCGCGCGAGTTGAATGCAATCGGGTCCTTTCAGCACATACAATCGACTCGTGCATTTTTCCCATCCTATCGTACTAATACCTATTATAAATGTGTAAGTTTGTGAGGATGGATGGATGGATGTTTGTTACTCTTTCACGCAAAAACTACTGAACGGATTTGGATGAAATTTAGTACACATGCAGTTTATTACCTGAATTAACACGTAGAATACTTTTTATCCCGTAACAATCAACAGATTATACAGAAAGCGGGTGAAACCGCGGAGCGCAGTTAGTTGTATATCTTAAGGTCCAGTTTCAAGTTTCTCTGCCGCTGTTGCCAAGGGAGATAACCCCTTAAATACTCTTGATATCTTTGCTATAAGTGTTAAGATGGGTACCTTATTAGGCTTCTGCGCTCAATGGAATAATCACACACGCTAGGCTTGGCTTCTGATAAATTAATTTAGTGTATCAACACAGCTTCTGGTTACAACTAAATGAGCGCGGATTGTTAATTTAATTTGTGTTTAGTTCGTTAATCTCCGCGCTGAAGCGGATAAATTCATATTGGAGCTGTTAGCTGTAATAGCTTGTTACATTTACTTGTATTGTTTGAGTAAAAACATAGGTAGATACCTACCTACTACCCTAAAACTGCTACCACAGTAGACAAATAATACTAAATACAGAATGGACGCTCCAGCCCACGCGATCGTTTCCCTCACGATCTAGAGGGAAATTGGGAGGTCAGTCAATATTACACACCCAGCTTATATCTTAGTATGAACCTTCATAGTAGTGGATTGTCTTTAGTTTTGGTCGCGTAATATCTATAAGAACAAGTTATAGACGGAAAATTAAAGACAACGACTGCCTAACAGCTCTCTTATTCACATCTTGTAATACAACTTACACGAGAGTGAATGAAACAGAAAACTTTCCAAGGTTTTTATTATTTCAAGTGTGGTCCACAAGACAGTTATCTTTAGGGTTGTATTTTTTTTAAATTATATCATGGTTCGAATGCTTTGTGGACTGTTTGGTAAACAAAACAAATGAACAACTAGTGACATGTTTTCAATTTAGTATGGATTCCATTTGCTTTTGTAAAACTTCCTTGACTTAATCTGTTTGCGGAATACATGGGAATTATTTGTATGGTGTGTCCGATATGTGATGGTATATAGCTAGATATTATTCAGTTGTTTCGGTAACGAAGCGTCTACTCTATTTACTCGAGGGTAGTGTTTCGTGGAACTGGCTTCAATCAATTCTAGTAACCAATTAGCCAGGAAATTTAGTTAGCATTGAGTTTCTAGTATATTTGAGTCATAGTTATAATGAAGTTTTCATTCTGTACTAGTAAACTTAAGTTTTTTAAATGCTGGTGATCTCTTGATCGACATAGACGCTTGTTAAATCCATCCAGTTTAAGGCCTTAAACTGAACTGCCCTGCTAACTGTCACCACCAAGCGTTCATAATTCGACCAGAGACATTTATCCAAAGAGATCGTAACAATTTGTTTGCATTTATGGGAGTTTATATTATAGCTCCATCTCATTCCCTTTCTCTCACATTCTCTTCAGTCAATTTTTCAGTGACGTCACGTCACGTTTGTCATTTATGAGTGTGTGGTGCCAATCTAGGCCTTAAAATGAACTGCATGGAATAAGAATAAGTACGTGGTTACCCCTTAGGTAGTAAAATGAATGACATAAATCTAATTTGTAGCCTCGTAGCCTCATAACACATTTGTAGCTCCATAGTGGGTCTATGGCGGTCTACAGCAATTCGTGGAGGCGCGAACTCGATTCCGCCTAATTGGATACGACCGAGTTCGATTATCGCCGCGAGCGAAGTAGACACAAAACACTGCTGTAGCGGTGCGTAGGCACGATTCAATCACCGTGCGTAGAGATGGTGTCGGCCGCGGCTTGTCCGGATATACGGATATAGTCGGCGATTTCGATTCGATTCCATTCAATTATAGCGATGAATGGAGACTTTAGAGCCGATGTCTCAGGGTGACGAGCGCAGTGCGCCGCGCAAGATTATGTAATGCACATTTCTGTGTAACTTTTTGGACAGGCGTAGCGCTTACCAACAGGTGTACGACTTGCTCGTCGCGGCACTCAGTTAAATAAAAACAAAGAAATACAGGTGTTGTGGCTGTGCATAGACCACGAGAAATTGGTAACAGCCTGTCTAAAAGAAATGAACAGGTAGCATCTTTATATGTGCGTTAGCAACTGTTTGTGGCTAGATATAGATTACAGAGAGAGAGAGAGAGAGTGAGAAAGAGAGTGAGAGAGCGAGAGAGAGGGAGAAAGCTCGCCAAATGGAACGTCACATTAATGTACTATAATATAAGCTAGCGCTTATGCCAGATGCAGGAAATTGGCAGGATTTTCCCTTCCTGTTTTGTAGATACCTTTGCAGTTGAAAATATTTATACTGTACATAGATATAAATATACCTACGAACACTTATGGAGTAATTTTGGCTGATGGGAAACGTTCTGAACTGACGATAATAGTGAAATTCTTCTCGAATGAGAAAGTAATGTTCTCTGATGTTATGCCCTACAACGGTCACCCATTCTGATGTTTGCCGCTGGCTGTGTTCCCTAACTATTATTTTTATTTTTTATTTGAGTCAGTAATGAGACGAGCAAGTCGTTCACCTGATGGTAAGCGCTACGCCTGCTCATAACAGTTCCCACTCAGAACTTTGTAACACATAATCTTGCGCGGCACTGCACTGCGCTCGTCACCATGAAACACCTGTTCTAAAGTCTCATAAGCCCAGTAATTTTGCTGGAAACAGTGCTCTGCAAACCGAAACAGTGGTACTTTCCCAGGTGGTATTTTGCAGAAGAGGTCTACCACTGTAACTTTTTAATAGTGGTCAGTGTAACTATTTCCAACGAGCGCTGCTCTATTCTAACCTTTTGATGAATACTAAATTACAAGCGTAGGTGTGGCGGCGATGGTGACATAAAACAATCAAAAACCCAGTTTTTTATATTGATTACCACGCTATCCGTTGTTGTAATTTGCACCTTAAACCTACTAAATACAGTTTCTATTACACCAAATCTGTTTCAAACAAATCCCACATAGACAGGCATAAGTTACAATCTACAGGGTGCTGTCATTGTTACACGAAGTCTGTTTGAAACTTCAAGTCCGACATATAAGTTACAATCTACAGGATGATGTCACTGTTACACGGATTCTGTTTTAAATGTCAAGTCCCACTAATTTTTACAATATACAGGATGATGTCGCGCCAGCACCGGACCGCAGCAAGCGCTCGCTTGTTCTGCTTGAATGCACCAATGCGCTGCAACGCCTTCTGTGAAACTAGTGGAATGTAAATATCGCGACAGCACATGAGACAAAGAACGCCTCCGGGTGTAGAATTCAACAACTTCTAAAGAAAAACAAGTACAGTAAACCTTGCAAAAGAAATGTAATTTTAATTGTTACTAGATTAAAAGTGGTACTAAATATATACAATTAGTGAATTAATTCGTTTTTTTTTTTCGTTTTCGTTTTCATTTTCGTTTTCGCTTCCGTTTCTGTTTTCGTTTCCGTTCCAGTTTCCATTTCCGTTTCCGTTTACGTTGTCGTTTTCATCTTCGTTTTAAAAAGTAAGTATGTATACCCTTGTTTACCTATTGTAATTTTTCCGTACTGTGTTTATTTTTGTTTCTGGTGTACAATAAAGAGTTTTTCTATTCTATTCTATGTAAATTTATTTCCCGCGCAAAGTACAAAAATGCGTGAACCACAAGTATTGTTCAACTCTGGATGGCGTTACACAATAAAGTCGCAAGTAGATACAATAAATCCCTAGAAACTGATCATGGTTCTCCACATCAGCCTATTCCCCTTCAGAATAATAAGACAAGAAATATCCCAAAGAAATCCCAATAATTAAGTATCGCTTAACACCCGAAGCTGACAATTTAGAAGGACTCCATTAAGGGGCGAGTGTGCTTTGCGCCCTAAACCTCTTGAGCCCTCAGGGCCTCCAGGGCCCTCTAATTTTGTGAGGCTTGCACGCCTCACTTGATGGAAGAGGTGTCTCATTTTTGCGGGGGTGTCATTGAGGCCGAAGAATGGATCAGCGGATCGTGAAGTTCAAATGTTCAACGCTTGACCTAGATTGGCTGGATTTGGGTGGGTTTTTGTGAAATTTAAGATAAGATAATATTCCCTTACTACAATACAATACAATACAATATTTCTTTATTGAACATCATGTAGCTTGAAACGTTAAACTCAAACTCAAAACATTTATTGTAAATAGGCAAAATATTGCACTTTTACACGTCAAAAAATAATATCTTATACATAAGTATAGAAATACAAAAAAATAAGTCAAATTTTATGATCTACGAAACTAATGATTATTATCTAATTATGGTTTGAGTTAGAAAAAGGATATTTCCCTTTCAAGTGGTGACTCATGCTTGAGTCTCGCACAGGAAAAGGAAAACTCCATTGACTCTACCAGTGCTTCGGAAATACGCCCGTTAGAGAAGCTAGGTCTAGCTAGGTCTAGGTAGAGTAATGTAGCAGGACGTTTAATTTCAGTTCATTTTGAAAACGACTAAGCGTGCTTATGCTTTTAAAATAAACATTTCTGAAATGTTAGTTTATGATTTCTTAATTACGTTCAGTAAGTCGTATAATTGATTTATTTCCATCATCAAAAAGATTTAACTAAAAGAAACCATAATAAATTTCCTTAAAATAAGCTACATAAAGTAATGGAACGTTCCAATTCACTTTAAAACTAAATAAACCTCGAAGCTTTATCGAAAAATGTATCGACTCGGACATAAAGCGAAACTTTATGTCCATAGTATATATAGTTATGTCGACAGTACTTAACGACACTGTGAACATAACGGTATTGGTAGCTGTGTCCTGATGGCCTATTTATGGGGCTAGACGTGCTTGTGATTTGTCTATACTTGGTCATAACTTTACTATGCATGGCATTTCGTTTAGTATGCTTATGTTTGCGATACGTCAGAAGCACTGGTAGAGTTAAAATGGAATTCCTTTTCATGTGCGAGATTCAGGCATGAGTCGCCAATTGAAAGGGAAATGGCCTTTTTGAAACTCAAACCATCAGTTAATCAAGCATTAGGCCGTAATCCACCGCGGGGACCCCGACTAGATTGGTGGATAACATACCTACCTCTGAAATAATTCTCGCGTAGGTATGTAGGTTTCCTATCGATGTTTTCCTTCACGGAAAAGCGAGTGATAATTACTCACATATGCTTTACAGAAATACATAGATGCGTGCCCGCACTGGGATTTGAAGTCACGACCTCCTCCTTGGAAGGAAAACGTTCTCCCACTAGACTACCACCGCTTATTAATCTATATCTATAATAATATATAAAGCTGAAGAGTTTGTTTGTTTGTTTGTTTGAACGCTACGATCTCAGGAACAACTGGTTCGAATTGAAAAAAATATTTTTGTGTTGAATAGTCAATTTATCGAGGAAGGTTATAGGCTATATAACACCACGCTACGACTAATAGGAGCGGAGCATCAATGCAGAATGGGGCAAAAAATGCGAAAAAATAATAATATTCCCCTGTTTCGTCGCGTCTGTTCAATTTCCGGACAAACTAACATTACCCACTATGTGGGGCACGGCGGTGGGTAATTCTCGATGCAATTTGCGGCAGATTGCCGCGGGGGGAGAGAAGCAGGGCGCGTAGCTTTGTTCATTTCACGGGACGTTTGGCCTTCTAGATCGGTGCCTGTAGTTTTCTATACGTATGTGAGGTAGTGCAGTGGTTCGCTTTCGAAATTAGGTGCAGGTGAATTGATAAAAGAAGGTGAGATTCGTTTTTCGGTTGATTCTTTTTTTGTTAATTTTAGAAATGGTGGTCGCCCGGTTTTGGTAGCGATGCGAATGAATTAGGTTAGTTTTATAAGCTTAAATATGAAACAGCGCCGCGTTAAACACACACGTCTGTTTCGCCGCATAGCTGCCACGTAAATTGCGCTAACACAGCAGGTGTGTTTTCTTCAGGTGTGTTTACTCGCGTAACTAACCCAAACGTCTGTGTTTTCAGCAGCCAACGTGTTAAGGTAGAAGGTTCTACAAGCCCGTGACAAACAAACAGACAGAGAGCGTTGCTCCAGCAATAGTATTTCGTGAACCCTTTTGGAACGAACCCCTGAAAATGCGAAGAAGTAAATCGACACTCCACAGGGCAATCCAAGAGCAATTTTGAATAACAAGGTCTATTTCTCAGCAAAAAAACGTAGGCATAAATAAAAGTTAACGAGTTTTTGGTTCCAGAAATACATCGTCAATACGCTACAAATTGTTATTTTCCCCCTTACATTGCTCAAGAACAAGATTTCCAATTATCTCTTCCTGTGAATGTGGAATTATTCATAAATAAACGTTTCATCGTCGAACATTCATTTGAACTGTAGATTCTTTATAAAAGCGCCTATTGAATTGTTAACAAAGACAGCGTTTGGACAGCTAAGAGCTCTTGACATTGCTTAATGAAGATGTGGAACACGTGGCGGCTTCCTATCAGACGCGGTGATCTGAAATCTCCCTGAGTCATGACAAAATAAGGGTCACCTTGTAGAAAACAAAAGACTAATAGGTAATAAGAAAGTTCAAAGATTTTATGTAGTAGGTATTTCCAGTATCCGCGGCATGCGTTGCAATCTCATCACTCTAATATTACAAATGCGAATGTTTGTATGTTTGTTTTTCACGACGAAACAGCTGAACCGATTTTGGTGATATTTATAATAGTATCTAGATACTTAATATCCTAGAATGGAACATAGAAAACTTTTATCTCGTAAAATTTAACGGTTTCTTCAGAGCAATAGTTAACGCGGGTGAAACCGCGGGCGCTGCTAGTATGTAAATAAACATCAAAAGTCATTTAAAATCTATACCCTTTTTATCTCACAAAGAAACAAAAGATTTCGTCATGTTTCAGTGAGATTAAAGTGAGTATAAGAGGTATTGGAAACTGTAATCGTAAATTTTCAATCTAGCGAGCCAGACTTTCTTCAATTATGCAAGCAATGTGAATGAGTAGGTGCTTTTGCATTCACTGGCAATGGAATCCATTGGCGTGCCGACATTAGTAATGCATTAGTTTTGGATTTCAGTGGTATATCTAGAGGGAATCATCAATCATCTAGTGAACGCCACTGTGCCCAATTTTCGGCTTTGCTCATCTAGTCTGACAGCCGTGTCCAGATGTCTGTCACTCCATCTAGCCGGCGGGCGTTCTACGTTAACGTAGAGCTATTGTCACAATTATATCGTATCGTTATCTGAACTTGGCAGAGGCGAATCTGGGGCCTCACCACGAACAGTTAGATCAAGGCGTAGCTTATCATCAGGTGAACGACTAGCTAGTCGCGTAACGAAGTCAAATAAAAACAAAATTAATTCAAAAACTAGAATAATAAATAAATAAAAAAAAAATGAATAAAATCTAATTATATATTGGATCTTAGCTTGCTATGAGTAGCCAATAACAGTAAAAAACCCAGCAACAAATACACTGTAAACTAGTGTTACCTAACTGCTTTTTAATGCCAAACAACCGCCTACGTTCGGAATTACCCGCGTCTTGGCGTAACGTTCGCAATGACATTTCGGCTCGTTGCCGTCGTTACCCTTTATGAAAAGGCTAATATCCGAAATGGGTTTGTATGAACAATTGCCTAAACTTATCTGGTACCTTCTATACGGAGAAACGTTTACTTTACAATGTAGGTGAACTTACGTCAAGGTAAACAGACTATTTGGTTCGTTGCGAAGATTGCAGTCTATTTGTGTGGCTTTTTTATTTAGATTTACTGCTATGTTTAATATGACAATAAAATAAATAACGCGTCACGTTCACATGTATACATAGATCCAAAGATAGATCCTAACCTCTAACAAGGATTGCCTGTATCCAAAGAATCAGGAACTACGAGGACCGTGTTCCCACAAACATCATTCTCAGAGTAAATAATTCTGGTTCACATATCCCTGTGCGGAAATCGAACCCGAAAGCTCACGCTTCGCAATCGCCTCATCACCCACTAAGTCACGAATACCGTCAATGGCGAGCAAAGATGGCAGATGAAGATGGCACTATAAATAAGTAGATACGTTAGAAATCAAATTTATTTCAAAAACATAAAAATGTGCGAGATACGTTAAGGTTATCAACTAACATAAACAAACTGCATTTTTTTTTCAAAATGTCACATTCCCAACACGCGCCACCTTTGATCTTATTCCGTACGTTAACTATAGAATAAGATATCCTTGTTTGTTATTTTCATAAAGAAATCGCAAGAAACTATCAAGCTGAACCCCTAATATACAATAGTATACCATACCATAGGTCTATCAGTTACTTTGAAACCCAATCGCAAGGTTGCTTCAATATCTATGTTTTCCTTTAGGGAGTTCTTTGAGATTTTCTATACACTTATGATGTGGGTTTGTGGGGCTTCAAACATATTTATTTGTAAAAAATGTAGCCTTGGAAACTCATTATGTAAAGAATCGTTGAAAGGAAGAAGAAATAATGACAACACATCAAAGATGTCCCTTTTGTATTATAAATGTGAAAATTGGTGCGTTTGTGTGTTCCTCTTCTCTTCGCGCCAAAACGACTGAATGGATTTTGACAAAATTTATGTCTTGAAATAGAACATAGGATATTTTTTATCCCGTAAAAACAAACAATTCCTATTAGATATTAGTTTACGCGGGTGAAACCGAGGGCGGTGCAAGTACGTGATAAATGTCCGTTTTAAAAAACTAAAAACAAGCAATTTTTTTTAAATTATCGCTGTAATAAAATTATAAAAACACAGACGTGTGTGTTTTCAGTAGTGAACGTGAATTCTGAACCTAAATTCTTCTGCTATCTTGACTCCAGCATCTGTTATCTAGATAGTGGCTTGTCAGTGATGTTCATAAAGCAGAGTAGCGATTGTTTATCAACAGCGGGTAATATCGCCGTCGGGACGGCACAAGGCCACGGTGATTGGTGGCGTGTTAGGACCTGTCTACACTAGACTTTAGAATAATGGAATATAATCGCCATGGTTTCGATCGCTTGCTTTTTATGATAGTAACTCAACATCGAAAGCCTTAGGTCTATAGGTACAGTTGGACCAGATCTCAGATGATACGATAAACAATTATACTGTTCTCATTGTCGTGTCCTTCTTTACTATGCTATCCTTCCTTATTCTACTATCTTAGCCTACTTTCTATCTTTCTTACAGACCACATCACACTAACTACACTTCTTACTAATAGATAGATAGATAGATAGATAGATAAACTCTTTATTGAAACACCACAGAACAAAGAAAACTTAAAACTAGAACAAAACAAATTTTACAATTAGTGTCACAATGGGCGGTCTTATCTTATTATAATGTGAAAGTTTGTGGATCTGTGTATTTATCCTCTCTCCACGTCTCAACGGCAGAACGGATCGTTATGAAATTGGCTATATAGATATTTTTGGCCTGGGAATAGAATATATATAGTATTTTTATCTCGTTAAAGTTCGTGTAGGATAATATTTAATGGAAGCAAAACCGCGAGCGCAGCTAGTTATAAATAACTGCGAAAGTTTGTATGTTTGTTTCTAGTCAAGTATTTTAAAGAGATTTTAATTTGGTATAGAGTATTGTTTTGTTATTGCAGAATAGGCAAGCATTTGACCGCAGTCTCACCTGGTGGTAAGTGTCGACACGGTCGATGATGGAGCAGCATTGCCTAGAAGATACCAATTAAAAATAATTAAAGCTAATAATAATATGAGATAAATATTTAGTTTTGCAATGTAAGGGTAATCAATGATCCTATCTCACATTCGTCTGAGAACTTAGGCGAAATTAAAGCTATAGATTTCCACTTCTTCTTATTGAAAAATTTATTCCTGAATAGTTGAATAGGTGAACCCTCAGCGCACAGCTAGTAGCGAAATATCATTTGTACGACCTCGCATCAACTGCCAGTGTTCTAATATTAAACCGGCCCCTGTAGTGTCTCCGGTGTCCTATACATTTTAGCCCTGGGGTCGGCTGGCTTGGGACAGATATCCGCTTGCCGATGAGATTTTGGTTGAGAAATTGCCACTGGAGCTGAGAAATGTCCCTCTTACATAACTGTTGTGACCCCAAACCGTTAGTGTTTGAATAAGTACGTACATAAATGTTTACCAATGTAGACACACAAGCTACGACCCATGGCTTTACCCGTATTTTACAGTTATTGTACATTAGTTAAATCTTTTGCTTGTGTAATACATCTAGTTCTGTAAACTTAACGTTACGTTCTATTTTTGTTGCTCCTCTCCATGCATGTTTGTCTGGAAGAGATCTTTCTCAGCAATAAGACCGCCCATTGTAACACTAATTGTTAAATTTGATTTATTTTGGATTTTAAGTTTCCTTTGTTCTGTGGTGTTTCAATAAACAGTTTATCTATCTATCTATCTATGTTAATAATAAAAAATACGGTAATAAAATAGCAGACTGAAACTATTATTGGTCTAAACACACTTAAATTTACATACGCCTTTTTTCCGTTGGGTAGGAGAGATTACAGCTTTCCACATGCTACGGCGCACCTCTTCCGCTTCTTCCACTTTCACGAGACCCTTCATTCATGCTCGCCGTTTATATGTACTTACGACTTGGCCTTTCTTTAGTAAGTCCTCAATTTGATCGCGGCACGTTCGCCTACGTCGACCTTTTAAATGCGACAAAACTGACCGTCTCAAACCGTAAAAGGTAGGCATAATCGGTGACGATTCACTATCAAATTCTATGGGAATGCATTTGATATATAACAGGGTGCTCTACTTGTGAAGTCAGCACACGCCCTAGGGCCGAATGGCCAGGAAATTAAGGTCATAACACAGGTCTCGCGGAGGCCTGCTTTGATAACGCTGTATTTTCCTATCCCCTCCTAGATTACGGTGATTTGCAAAATGGCATTTAATTTAGTAAAAGCGAGAGATTTTTTTTTAGGTAGATAGGTAAAAGAATTAGAAGGTTTAGCATAGAATTTAGTTGTTAAGGATAGATGTGAAGATGCTATTAACTGTAGTGGTAGGCAACTTCTCCAAGAGAAGTACCACAGAAGTACCGCCTAGGGAAGTAGAATAGAATAGAGTAGAATAGAAAAGAAAACTCTTTATTGTACACCAGAAACAAAAATGAACACAGTACAGAAAAAGTAGCACAATACCACACACACTATACATGAAGTACCACACATTTGCCAGATAATCACCCGCCAAGCAGTAGTGCGCAAACAATACAGTCGTCATTACTCATTACGCCACGGAAGCCGCCAATTGGCTACAATCAACAGCATTACGCTGGAAAACTGAAAATCTTTTTCACGAATTCTCTGAATTCCATTTCAGTGGTTGAAAATAGGGTCCAAAAGGGGATAGGGTATGATAATGAGTATGCGTATAACAAATCTCGTTCTTTGGACCCTTTTCTGTTATAAAAAATAACTGTTTTGGGAAAACCCGGTTACGTTTCATATATAGAACGTTTGTTTCCTTTGATTTTGGGGTTGTTATTTTAAAAAAAAATTGTCCTTAAGACACCTCATTAAAGTTGATTTTTTAGTGCTCGGCCGACCGTCTGTGCGTGCGTCGGTCGCGCTTACACAAAAACCGGCCTTACACTAATAAATTCCTTATGCAGCTTTCGTTCTGGCAGTTTTTAAAAGTGACGTGAGACAGCAGCGATCGCTAGATTTACGTCTGTCGCAAACCTGTTGTGAGATTCATAATAAAGGGATGGTGATATCTTAGCCCGGGAATCTTCTATCTATATTCTATACTATAGTAAAGCAATGAAGGAAGCAATTCTACTAAACTAAAGAAAACAATCCTACTAGGTAATGGAGCAAAACTCCCTCGCTGCGGATGTGTGCCTCCAGTACTTCCCTCGACAACTGAGATTGATGACTTTACTTGGGATATTAGTTCCAGATGAATCCTTGTTCGTCGAGCAACTTTAGCCAGAGTTGCACCGCGTAAGTTACAGAGCGCCTCGTGAGAGAAGCACCGCATTTGGGTAACAGGAGGATGCTGAGTGTTAAGACCCCTCCTAGTACCTTTGGGTAGGTAAGGTAGACCTCTTCTGCAAGAGACGGCCTGAGGCAGTACCAGACCTTTACCAGACACTCATTTGCCAAATAGTAGTGTGTAAACGTTACCGTGTTTCAGTTTCAAAACACTGTTTCCAGTGAAATTACTGGGCTTATTAGCCTTTAGAACCGATGTCCCAGGGTGCAGTGATGCGCAGGATTATGTAATGAAAAATTCTGGGTGTCACTGTGTCTATTTTGATATTAATTTTTTTTTATTGTATTGTCACCGGTCCTTGATAAGTTTGCAAAGTTTCAAATTAACCCGACGTTTTCAAAGGGGTGAAAATTACGCACAAAGATTCCGTTACATACATAGATAGAAAGATAGATAAACTCTTTATTAAAACACCACAGTACAAAGGAAACTTAAAAACTAGAACAAACAAGTTTTACAATTAGTGTCACAATTAATATTAGTGTCTTATCGCTCATAGCGATCTCTTCCAGACATCTATGAAGACATACATACCAAACTAATGAAAGCATGTCAAAAAAGGGCCTGTTAGCACAGATTAGTGTCGAATATATAATTTGGACAAGCCTCGACGTTTTGATAAAGTTGTATTGACTGTGGTCACAAGTAAAGCCCCGCAAATAGATATATTTTGATCTGATAAATATAAATTCAATCTTTATTGTTACCGACTTACCAGATTTTAGACGTTGGCGAATTCGACGTTAATTTCTATAGCGCTAGAAATAGGGTCCATTTTATGTCCCGATGGTCCTATTTTTAGCCAAGTTTACGGGAATTTATATTCAGTTTAATTGCTTCTCTTCTAGTTCTAGTCTATGCAAATTCTGAGAAAACGAGCTGTTTGTGTTTGTTGTTTATAATTATATAGAATGAGGTAGGCGACCTCTGTAGTTACATTTAAAAAATAACAGTTTATATAAAGTAAAAAACACGCTTTATATAGATAACCAAACTAAAAGTAGAAAATAAATTTTAAGAAACTGAATTATGAATAGCGTAATTTTTTTTAATAAATATAAATTAATAATAGTGAAAATAAGAAAAAGAATGTTTTACGTAAAAAAAAAAAGCTTGACTTATCGACTACTATCAATCAATAAAAATTGGGAACGGAATCTGAATGTGTCCTTTCAAAAAAACCTAATAATATCGTAAAATCAACCTGCCTTTGACGATCCAACCAATAATCTAACTACACCTACCGCTCTCTGACAAAGTTACATGATCAACCGTTCGCATAGTTACTATTTTGTTTCGTCGTTGTTGAATTCCACATCGTGTCTATTACGCGAGAATCGGGCCCCTTACTGTGGCAGCACGGTAAGGCAGTAAATCCTCGATAGCACACCGGAAGTGGTGGCGTGCACGGAAGCCGGAAGGACCCGATCGCGATAACAGAGTGCCAGCCGGTGCATTCACCCTTTTCTGTGGATACTGGGAGTAAGGTGTGCCTCAGACGGTGTCGCTTGCCACCCTAAGGCACCCTGCCAATAGTGGGTATAATAGTAATTAACACTCGCTTTTTGGTGAAGGAAAAACATCGCGAGGAAACCCACATACCTACCAGACATTTGTTTCAGAGGTAGGTATTTATCCACCAATCCGGACCGGGCCCCCGTGGTGGATATGATCTAAGCCTCCTCACGAAAGTGAGGGGAGATCCGTGCACAGCAGTGGACCGATATGGGCTGTTGATGATAATTATGATACGTTTTGAGAATCATCAGTACTGATTTCATTGACTCAACGCCGGTTGTAGAGGTGCTGTCTTGTCATGTTATTTTGTAATTTTATTGTGCTTAATATGTTTGTAAATTTTGTGTGATGCTCACTACTGTAGGACTTCGGTCTAAAGTAAAACAATCAGACTGTCAGTATTTAGGCACACAGCTCAAAAGGGACCTCCGCTCGCTACCGATGACGGATTGAGAATGAGGTGAAGCGCCAACTGTCGATATTGTGGCCACATTTTTCGTACATCCCATTGTGTTATTCAAGAATATTTTACGTATTTTTTTTTTACGTTTTGTTAGTGTTGTTACGGACCCGAATCTATGGTATGTGATGGCGTAGTGTTACTTTTGCAAATAAATGGGTTTCTAAACAACTTTTCAATTGTCTTCATTTCGCATTTTTAGTGCCTCCATGTTAATTTCGAATACGCTTACCATTATAATTTGTATTAGCAGTCTAGGTTATAGCTACAAGACTCTCAATAAAATTACTTACAAACGTTTAAGTTAGTGAGATAATAACAATTTTAAGTCGTGTCGGTAACCGAGCTTAAGTGACCCAAAGAGATTTAAGCCGAAGTTTAATAAATAGACTTCGACAGGTCGCTGGGGCTTAACTTAATTAAGTGCTTAGTGTAATTTTTCTATAAACATCGCCAAAATAAACCACTTGTAAAATATCCATTTTATTATTTTTTATGACGATCAAGAGCATCATCATCATCAACCCATATCGTCCCAGCGCTGAGCACGGGTTTCCCATCACTTTCTTGAGGAGGCTCGGTCCGGATTGGTGGATAGCATACCTACCTCCGAAATAATTCTCGGGTAGGCATGTGGGTTTCATCACGATGGTTTCCTTCGCCGTAAAGGGAGTGAAAAAAGGTACAAATGATTTTTACAGAAACGTGCGTGCGCGTACCAATGTACGTGCCCGCACTGGGATTTGAACTTACGTCCTTCTCCTTGGAAGGCGGACGTTCTCCCACTACGCTACCGTCGCTTCCAAATAGACATTTTAATTTTTTTTGGTGACTGTGATTGGTTTGAAATAAGGATAAGAAAGCTGAAGTGGAAGTAGACCGGTCACATCTCTAGAAGAACCGACAACCGATGGGGTAGACAAGTTCTAGAGTGGAGACCGCGTTTGGGAAAACGTAGTGTAGAATGCCCGCCGGCAGGTGGAGTGACGACTTGCGGAAAGCGTCTGGCAAAGACTGGATGAGGAAAGCCGAAGATCGGGCTCAGTGGCGCTCACTAGGAGAGGTCTACGTCCAGCACTGGACGAATATTGGCTGATGAAGATGATGATGAAGACATGGTTTGTGGTTCCAGTCGATTGGTACCACGGTTCCACTGTACTTCGTGGCCCGAGTAGCTTGTCCTCATATCAGACTATCTCACTAATATTATAAATGCGAAAGATAGTTTGTTTGTTCTCTCTTCACGCCAAAACGGCAGAACCGTTCTGCCGTTTTTGCGTGAAGAGAGAACAAACTTGAAGAAATTTAGAAGAAATTTAGTGGTAGCAAAATAGGTCTTGGAATAGAAGATAGGATAAGCGGACTTACTGATACACAAAACAATGATAAGCTATGAAATTTTGACAAACTCTACGCACTTAATAAAAAATAATATTTAAAACAAAAAAAATATACCACTTTTCCACATTATGCATCCTACAGACCCTCGAAAGAAACCTAAAATATGTTAAAACCTTATAAGGGCCAACCAAATTAATTAGGAATAAACACAAATAGGCTAAATTTCCAACCTGATTAAGGCACAGTTCGCACAGTGGGCTACCCTTATCAATCTTGGCCAGATATAAATTAAGGACAGGGGGTCATTTACTCCGAATCTGCTAATCAGCGCGCCTAAATTAAAATGTATTCGCTTGAAAAATATGTTAATTCACTGTGGGCCACCTGACTCGAGTTACGATGCCACAGTATATTTGGCAACAGTATGGTGCCTTCAATCAAATCAACTGTTAAAAAGTTTAAGGCTAGTGTCACATGTGTGGTGTGTGTGTGTGTGTGTGTGAAGAAGGCACCAGTGTTAACTTTAAATGTTTTAATTAATTTTTAACACGCGAGTTTGATTGAGGCAATTTTATTGGATCAAATAAAGCACTTGCATGCTAAAAAAGTATAATTATTATAATATTTATATAAAAGTATTTATATCTTTGTATAAGTAGATTGGATCGTGTGATCGTTGCAATACTTATAACTGATATTACGACCAAATTCAAAGGTCTTGATGAAGTTTCCTCGTGACAATCTTAAATTACAGAGAGTTGTGTCAGTTAGAAATACCGGGAAAACGTTCAGAACTAGTTTACTTTCACTAATTTGACACAAATGACACAACTTTGTTTTATGTGACACAAGCTGCAAAGCCTAGTTTGAACTGCGGCTGAAAACTTTTGATTGGACGCGAGCGAGAAGTGTGTTTATGTGTGATTGAGAAGTTTGTCTGTGTGTGTGTATTTTGTTCTTATACGCAAAAGTTAGTCTATTATAATAATTCTGTTTCTCTGTGTACCGTAGATACGAAAGTTTAATTTCAGCCATTACTACCGAGAAGCAAAAAAGTAACAAAGCCATATTTTATTTGTTGTTAAAAGGAGGAAAATATCTTTTTTTTTTTATTTCGGTCATGTGGCAAGAGGCAAGTGTGTGTGTGTCATGTGGCAAGGTTTGCTTCAGTAATTTTGATAACAGTTTTCAGAATCTAAAGTCGCTATATTGGTCTAATACCTACTTGTAAATAATGCAGGCACTACTATAATTATATTAAATGGCTATTCACTCTGCTACTTACCATCTTTAATGTAAATCGTATGAGTAATGTCACATGATGAATTAATGTTTTTTTTTTCTTCATTCTTTTTTTGTCACAACGTAACATAATTAAACTTAGCACCGCGCTATCTTAATAACTACATAAAAAAAAACAATAACCTGCCAAGTGCGAGTCAAACTCGCACACGAGGGTTCCGCGTCGGATATTGCTCTAACGAAAACATAACTTAGATTGCGGGATAAACTTAACTATGTTGCTGGAAAACTGTTGTTCCCATGCATCGACATACCAACTGGACACAAACTTTTTTATGTGATGCAACTCCAAATTTCTGCGGTTTTCTGAATTTTCCCTTCACTTGTTTTCCCTTCTTGCCAAATTTCATGATTCTAGTTTATCGGGAAGTACTCTATATGTTTTGATCCACTTGGTTTTGACAGACAGACAGACAGTCAACAAAGTTCTTTTTACCATTTTAAAGTACGAAACCCTAAAAAACACTTTGAACCATAAAAACATTTGATATTTCCACTCCCCGTGAAACATACATATCTCTGTCGACTGTCGCTTTACTTTTTAGCGTGAAGTTAAAAATTCAAAAGCTAGCTGCCCTATTTCCTGAAATCCGCATTCAAATTTCACTGCAGCAACCGTTAAAACTGTACCAGATTATATCGCACTTCTACCATCGGGGCACGTTTCGTGCTCGGACCCTTAAATATTTGTAGGCATTGCTAATGCTAACAGCACGAAACTGCGTAGTACGTGCTAATGACTACTTATGCGAGCTTTTTGGCGGTCACGAAAATGTTCTAAACTCCCGATAAGGAAATAAAAACGTAACCCCGCCTTCTGGAAATTAAAATATTTCATACCTTAATTAGTTTAGATTTATTGCTGCGGAAAACGCGTTTGATGATCGAAAATTGGTCATCAAATTAGTATTGATAGCTTGTGTTCTTATTTGTTGAACCTAATGACGTGTTTTTTCTTTAAGTTGTCACGTAATGGTTTGAGAGTTCCAGTTCTCATACAAACGTATCATACTTGTGGTCCAAGTTTTAGTTTAAGATAATTATATTAGTTAATAGAATCAGGCGTTATTTTGATATTTTAATTGTTGATTGTTGTTTTAAGATATATGTTAAGATAACAACTCTTTGTCTTTGTGTGTGTGTGTCTCTTTGTTTGTTTGTTTGTTTTGTTTTTTTTGCATTCATTTTTTGTTTTTTAGTTTGTATTGTAGTAGTGAGCTGTTGAAAGGCGGACATTCTCCCACTAGGCTACCACCGCTTTAGTAATTAATTAATTAATTAATACTTGTTCAAACCAAAATAGCTCGAATTAAAAAAAACCGATAAAAAAATTAGAAATACATTTTTAATCTAGTGTATATTTACTTTTGATTTAAAATAGTATATCTCCTTTTATATGTTAAGGGTGAAGGACGTTAAATCTAGGCCACTTCACGGCCCTACTTGATTTTTCGCTTCAAAACATGAAAGCCTCAAATGCTTCAAATCACATTTTCCGCTACCTACATCGAATCAGCCCCATGGAGGGGTGCGTAGGCATACCTGCCCCTACTACCCCTGCTGAGGTCGCCGGAAGGGCCATTCATCGAAAGGTCACGGCCATTCGCTGGATGACCATCTGATTGGGAATGTACAGTCGGCGATAAAAATAGCTGAACATTTATTATCTTAAAATGTAGTATTCTACACAAAATGGGAGCTTTTTTGTGTGTTAGTAAGGATGTGTTTCGCAAATTTTTGTCGTTCTGTTTGTATGTGTAAAATTGCGCATGTCATTGTTATTAGCCTGACGGCAAACAACAAGCGAAAGCATTGCAATGCCAAAACTTTAAACTGCAATGTATAGACTCCAAGTTTTGGTACTGCATTACGCTTATTTTTAAGCCTCATATTTCAGAATGCTCCGTAATTTCGTTTATTACAGTTTTAAAAACTCAATAATATTTATACAAAATTCATCATCATCATCAACACCCGTCGGCCCGCTGAGCACGAGTCTCCCCTCGCTCTCGTGGGGTGGATTAGGCCATAATCCACCACGGAGACCCCGTCCAGATTGGAGGATCACATAGCTTCGATAAAAATTCTCGGGTTTCCTCACGATGTTCTCCTTTACCGAAAAACGAGTGATAATTACGTACATATTAATAATAATATGTTTATACGAACTTACCTAAAAATATTTATCGTTTAATTCGCGAAATCCCAATAGCTTTATCAAAACATAAGAAAGGCGAAGTTCTATAAAAGGTCGGCTCCAGATTTCTTCTCCTAAAAATGTTTTCACGCGAAAAACTTGTCTATGAAAACGTCCCCCGGAGGGGACATAAAATATTTATCTCCGCTTCTTGACCCTTACAACTTAAATTCCTTAGACCGTACATAGATAGATAGATACACGGCGAACAACTTCATGCTTCTTATTATAGCATTTTACCACATTCATACACGTTAGTGAATATTTATTGGATAAGATTACACATTAAAACACGAAGAAACATAAGTTAGAGAAATAAATACAAAAAGCACTTCAAACTTTCGGTTCCGCGCCAAAACTTTGATAGCCAAAGCCCAGAAAGCTATGCCTTGGTTACACTTTACAAGTACAGTGGCAAGCCAGTGCTACCGGTCAAGTGCTGGTTAGGTATACTCGTAACACATAACCGAATGATCGTCGAGCGCTTCGCTCAGTAGAAGGGTGAGAGAGCCACTCGGACCCAATTCAACTTACTAGGCCGAGTAGCTATTCCACCCACTTCGTTAAGCCGATTCAGTCAGTTGCCAACATATTTTTTTTGCACTCCGTTCAAAAAGATCTGAAAAAATATTGTTTGACCGAGCGAGCGAGGGAGCGGGCGAAGCGTCCCTGCCCCAAGTCTAGCATTTTTTTTTCTAGCAATTTTTTTCTCTGTCTGTGTGTTAGTACTCCTCCTCTACAGGTCGTATTTTACCACCGATCTGGACGAAACTTGGTGTACAGGTTTTACGACTTTTTAGAATTATTTTGTCGTCAGGGATTTTTGTTTGGACAGGTGCTTACCTTACTACTTTACTTACTACCTACTTCCACGAAGAATGAGCAAAAAGGAGGCTATTAGATATCTCTGCTTGTCGAGATTCGATTTCAATATTTTTTTAAAGGTATAATAGTACCTTAAAAAAAAAAAAAATTTTTTTTTTTTATTTTTTTTTTTTCAGTATTTTTTTTTTGTCTGTTTACATTATTTATGGTAAGTAAAAACGTTTGTGCTTGTGAGGTCTACTCTTCTACCACTGGTCTACTAGTTATAAAAGCGTAAAAACATTACTCGCTTTAGTCCGATTCTATGTAATAAAGCACTCGCCTTTCTAGTGGAACTGAAGCTCTCTACTAAAAACTCGCATAATGTAAACTGGCCTTTACTCTCTCGGCCTATCGTCATTTAACTGTCTCGCCAGTTTACTCGTTACGTGTAATCGAGGCTACGATATACCACATTCCATATCTTTCCTTATCGATCCAAGTGTGTAGAACGGAATGACGACTAGGTTATTTCTCAGACACGTGACGAAGGGCGGAGGACAGGAGTTATAAACAGTCTCAGCTATCTAGACAGGGAACGAGCCCCTTTTGGTCGATTGAGCTTTTTATCAAACTGCGGCCATCTTTTTCACCTAACCTGACGAAGCCATTTTGTATGTATGTGAACTGCAAATGTGAATGTGTGTGAGTTATTCATATCTGTGTTGTTATGCCGTCGGTTCGTTAGATGTGTATTTTGTAAAGCTGTGTCACACTTTGAGAAATGTAGAGTGCGAAAGAGAAAAACTGTTAGTATATTTCTTCTTCTTCTTCTTCGTATCGATTGTTCAACATCCACGATACTATTCTATAAACTAAACTGCTATATAATTAGAATCATCATCATCAGCAACCCATAACGTCCCACTGCTGGGTCTCTCCTCACTTTCGTGAGGAGGGTTAGGCCATAATCCACCACGGGAGCCCAGTCCGGATTGGTGGATAACATACCTACCTCCGAAATAATTCTCGGGTAGGTATGTGGTTTTCCTCACGATGTTTTCCTTCACCGAAAAGCGAGTGATAATTACGTACATATGTTTTACAGAAACACATTGGTACATGGCTACACTGGGATTTGAACTCACGACCCTCTGATTGGAAGGCGGACATTCTCCCACTAGGCTAATTAGAATAATAATAATTATTATTATTGATTTCTTGATACTCCTTCTCTTTTTTACTTATACTAAACTTTAATTTATTTGTAAAAAAAAAGAATTCTTGACATGCTTCTCTCTAAATTAATCAATATCTTAGTTTAATATTTCAACACTTCAACCAAATTTTATTTTGAGGAAAACGAATTAATATTGGGTTTTCCCGTTGGAATTTTACCGTTTTGACCTTAATTTAATAGTAGGTAAAATCTAATTATAATTTTTATATTGAATATATTAAAAAAAAATCTAATCAGTTTAACAAAACCTCTTTCCGTTACAGCGAAAATGGTTGTGTATACCTGTTTCTATTTTTCTGAATTACTACAAGTTTTTAATAAATAAAAAATTACGTGAAATTACAGACGCTATTAAATATAATACCGGTGGTAGCGTAGTAGGAGAACGCCCGCTTTCTAAGGAGAGGGTCTTGACTTCAAATCCCAGTGCGGGCACGTACCAATGTGTTTCTCTAAAGCATATGTATGTAATTATCACTCGTTTTTCGGTGAACGAAAACATCCTGAATAAACCCACATACTTACCGGAGAATCGTGTGAAATTGAGAACTTATACGAAGTCTGTGAAGCTACATCCCCCTAAGTAGAAGTTAAGCCAAGCTAGAGACCTGACATTAGATATTGACACTAGAATACCGTACTATTATCCCCTCATTCTTAAAAAAAAATCCTAAGTATAGTTGATAAAATAAAAAAGCTAATTCATAGGCCAATAAAAGTAAAGGTTACCAGTTAATCAATGATCAGTCACCGTTCCGCCGTAACGTTTGACCGTATCCATAGCTTACTGAACCTAAAGTGCTTAAAGTAACGCCACCCACGTAAACATGGGGCGTGGGCGGCTGATCGGGGCCTCGCATAATTAAAGAGCTGAGCTGCAAGCTACTCGTTAACGTGGAGGGCTAATCAACATGTTCACTGCTGAAAACACAGACGTTGTGTTAGCGCAGCTTACATGCCGGCTGTGTGGCGAAACACAGGCGTAATTATCACTCGCTTTTTGGTGAAGGAAAACATCGTGAAGAGACCCAAGATATACCAACCCGAGAATTATTTCGGAGGTAGGCATGTTGTCCGCCAATCCGCGTCGGTTCGTGTTGAATTAAGGCCTTATTCTCCTCACGAGAGTGACAGGAGACCCATGCTCAGCAGTGGGGTAGATATGGGTTGATGATGATTATTAGAAATCTATTATTTATTAACAAACATTTTCTGTTATCTCTAACAGGGACACATTGACAAAGTACGTCGGGGTTATTGTTAGTTATGGTCTACTGAATATTCGGGCTGACAGGAAGTAAGAGCCGAATTGAAATCCGGATGTCTATGTACGGGAACTGTTGACCGAAGCACACCGCAAGTAATAATAATGAATAATAATAATAATGTATAATAATGATTGTATTTGATTTATGAGACTTAAGTGTTGACTTAAGCCTACTTGCAATAAATGGTTTAGGCCGGTTTTAGTGCTCGACCGACCGTCAGTATGTACCATCGTTCCTGACAATACGCATAACTGATCGTCAGTTTGTAGCGTTCAGTGCTCTCCTGACCTACTAAACCGGCCGGACTGCTACAGTCACAAACACGTACATGAAACCTATAAAATCAAATCGAACCTACTAGTGTTCTGAACTAGTAGGTTCGATTTTTGTTGACGATGATACCCGCATCCATACGGTCGGTGCAGCACTAAACGCGTAAATATGTTTCCATAGCGCGTCGGTCGACTGACGGCACACATGCGGACGCGCTTGACCGACGGTCCTCGTACGCAGTGCGAAGCAATATACGCGAGCATACGGTCGGTCGCGCACTGTTACGACTTGTGAATTTTCATACAAAAGACAAGCGCAACTGACGTACGCACCGACGGTCGGTCGAGCACTAAAGCCGGCCTTAAGTTTTTTGAAAATCTTTTAATTCTCTAACAACCAAACACCAACACGTTTGTTTTAAAACACGTTTGATTGACAGATTTCAATCCTGGGCATTTGGGCAATGCAACTTCACTATCAATACGAAAACGAACTCGTCACCATTAGAGACTCCACAGTTAAAATCCTCAAATACCTTCCCATTTTCATTATGCTCAGTCAATTTGACGCCGAGAGTCTCTTGGCATTGTCGAAGCGGTTCCATTCCTCCCCCAACGAGCCACTCAGTGCGATTGTTTGGAAAATTGTACCCTACTGCTGCTTAGCATAAATTTACGTAGGAGGGATTAAAATACGTTTTATTTTCTTGGAACCTCCTTCGCTTTATAGCTGCGGTGATACACAAAACGTCAACGGCATATAAGCCAATACAAGCTTATAAGCGTTGATAGCCTAGTAGGAAAACGTCCGCCTTCCAAGCGAAGCGAACGAGCGACGTAAGTTCAAACGCCAAAGCAGGCATGTTTCTCTTTTATAAACATAAGTTAAATAATTCAAAAATCTAAAAGCCAAGTCTTAAATGCCTATAACCGGCCAAAATGTATGAAAGGACGCATTAAAGTGGAAGAAGCGAAGAGCGTAGCATCTGGAAAAATTTAGTCTCTGCCTACCCCAACGGGAAAAAGGCGTGTAGGTGTGTATGTTAACACGTTGATTGCTGAAAACACAGACGTTTATGTTTTTATAAGGTAACGCGTGTGCGGGAAAACACACCTGCTGTGTTAGTGCAGTTTACGTGCCGGCTGTGCGGCGAAACACAGACATGTGCGTTTAACGCGGCGCTACTACAGTGCGGCTCACACAGACGGCACGCCATTGCTGGAAAACACACACGGTTCGTAACGGTGCCTAAATGTAAAAACCAGTTCAGCAGTCGACGTTTTAAATAATTATAGAGAGGAAATCCAACCGAAAATTATTTCCGACGTGATCTAACAATCCGGACTGGACGCCAGTGGTTGATTATGGCCTAATCCTTCTCAAGACAGTGAGGTGGATACGGTTTGTGATGACGTTTATAAGAACTCTTAAAAATTTGGCTATAGACGAGTTGGATCATGGACCCATGGCCATCACACATTCTTTATGCGTACCGCAAAGGAGTGGAACTCCTTGTCTGAGTGTGTTTCCCGATAGTTACAATCTGGGAGTCTTCAAGTCACGTGTGAATAGGTTATTTCTAGGTAAGCGTGTACCATCGTAGACCGCATTGTCACTTAACATCAGGTGAGATATTGGTCAAACGAGAACCTATTTATTATTAAAAAAAAAAACAATTTCTCCGTGCATATCCCATATCCGTTCCCGCAAAGAAGGAAAGAAGGCCAAACCAACAAATATACTTTTACCAATAGGTACATAAAAGAAAAAAAAAAGAAAAATAAAAAAAGAAAAAAAAAGAAATAAAAGAAAAAAGAAAAATAAAGTACTGAATAGCCTACGACATGTAAATTAATAAGTGAAGCTTTCAACCTGAACCAATACGTAATACGGTACGTAAGTTAAATAAACGGAAACATCCAAATTAAGTTACGCGAAAATGCTCTGCCCTCTTCTACCTGTTTGAATTTAAAGACGTATGTACACAGTCTATATCCTACCAAAATTTCCTAAAAGGACTGTTAGTAATGAGAACCTTAACTAATATGATAAATGCGAATGTGTGTTTGTTTGTTTGTTACGCTTTCACGCCTAAACCACTTTAACCGATCTTAAAAATTCTTTTACTAATAGAAAGCTATATTATCAGCGAGTAACAATGGCTTTATTTTATCTCCATATTCTCACGGGAATCAGAACTATGCGGGGGAAACCGCGGAGCGCAGCTAGTTATTAAATAAATTGATTAGTTTTTTCGTTAGTTTTAGTTTTAACTAGCTGCGCCCCGCGGTTTCACCCGCGTAGTTCCTGTTCCCGCGGGAATATGGGGATAAAATATAGCCTATGTTACTCGCTGTCAATGTAGCTTTCCATTAGTGAAATAATTTTTTAAATCGGTGCAATGGTTAAGCCGAAACCTTACATATTTCTATACATACTTTCATCCCTTATATTTAAATTACCCCCTCAAGGGTAAAGTTTTACAAACTTTGAGTGCCAAATTTATTTATCTCTAATCAAAAGCATAAAAAATAAATTTCAAACTTCTAGCTTCAAAAATGGCGAAACTTCCATACAAACTTTCATCCCCTATTTCAAACCCATACAATGCTTCTTTTTTCGCGATAAAAAGTACCCTACGTCCTTTCTCGGGCTCTACAACAAACAGAGTTACTTTCGCATTTATAATATAAGTAAGGATAAGGATTTATGATACGCACATTGAGCACACGTTTATGTTACACACATAAACGCACATTACATTTTTACATATCTTTTTGCGCATTATTGGGTCGTTGCGCCATCTTAATTGGTTTGTTGGTTACATTGGGGTACGTCCTTTCATGGTTCTTGAAGTTTTATTCTACTTCTATTCTACTAATCATATCCCATCCTACTAACATAATAAATGTGAAAGTTTGTGAGGATGGATAGATGGATGTTTGTTACTTTTTCACGCAAAAACTACTAAACGGATTTGTATTAAATTTGGCACAGATATAGTTTGTTGCCTGAATTAACAAATAGGATACTTTTTATCCCGAAAATGTAATGGTTCCTGTGAAATAAAACTCAACGCGAATGAAACCTCAAGGCGCAGCTAAAACTCAACGCGAATGAAACCTCAAGGCGCAGCTAAAACTCAACGCGAATGAAACCTCAAGGCGCAGCTAAAACTCAACGCGAATGAAACCTCAAGGCGCAGCTAAAACTCAACGCGAATGAAACCTCAAGGCGCAGCTAAAACTCAACGCGAATGAAACCTCAAGGCGCAGCTAAAACTCAACGCGAATGAAACCTCAAGGCGCAGCTAAAACTCAATAATATAAAAAAAAATACGTAATACGCCTCCACGCCTTAAGAAATTGTAAATGTATTAAATTTTCCATTACTCACGACGGTGTCGTGTGAGATCCCCTTATAATAATTTGCAAAATAAGCCATAATTGTCTATTTTCGTCGTTGTTATGCCTGGACCGCCCACGCCAGGTTTCACGAAGCAAATTGGCTAAATAATGCTTAGCTTTATTATATTCTTGTAAACACAATAGATATTTCAGATTGTAAATATGTTAATTAATACAATTTTGTATAGTATTTCGATGCTAAGTAACTAAAAAGACAGCAGTCCTACCTCTGAAATAATTCTCGGGTAGGCATGTGGGTTTCCTCATGATGTTTTCCTTCACCGAAAAGCGAGTGAGAATTACGTACATATGTTTTAAAGAAACACATTGGTACGTGCCTGCACTGGGATTTGAACTCACGACCTTCTGATTGTATGGCGGACGTTCTCCCACTAGGCTACCACCGCTTACTATACAAAAAATAAAAATAAATGAACAATTTGGTTCACTTCTTATACCATTGGGGTGCTGCATCCCGCTGCGTCACATTTCCTAACCTAGTTACCTAGTCACCATATATAATTATATTACCTTTATGCAATTCGCAACGGAGCGCCGCGGTGCCGGTCTAGAAATTCAATGTTGTCTATCCTATTTCCACTGAATAATGTACATTTGAATTGAATGAGGTTGTTCAATTTTAGCGTATCTAATTTTATAACAGGGAAATAGATCAGCTGCACACCTTGGTGTCATCAGAAATGTGTATTTAACATAATCAACAACCCATATCAGCCCACCGCTGAGCACAGGTCTCTCCTTACTTTTTTGTGAGGAGGGTAAGGCCTTAATCCACCACTGAGCCCGCTTGGTCCGAAATAATTCTCGGGTAGGTATGTGGGTTTCCTCACGATGTTTTCGTTCAACGAAAAGCGAGTGATAATTACGTACATATGTTTTACCTGGGTGTCTTCGAGTCACGAGTGAATAGGATACTTCTAGGTAAGCGTGCACCATCGTAAACCGCATTGTCACTTAACATCAGGTGAGATATTGGTCAAACAAGAACTTATTTATTAATTTAAAAAAAAACGATCGTCTCGTTACTCAGTCAAAAAACAAAAAAACAAAAAACTCTCTGTCTTTCTAACTTTTTATTCCTTCTTGTAATGAAATACCTTAATTAATTAATTATTATGCAACCTCTAAAATAACGAATCTATTTCGCCAAAACGATTACTAGACAGCCATCTTGATGTTTAAAACATGAACTCATATTTTAGCATTAATAAATGTCATCTCAAATATTAAATGTAATATTGTCGGCTGCCAATCTACGCTCGAATTCACTCAGTTATATTAATCTGCCGCCTTGAGAGATTTCACTGAGAAGGCTGTATTTGTCTACAATCTCAGTTTATATTAATGAACTACCTATTACTGTGACTTTGTTCACGGTTTTTATACCTATAGTTATTAGAAGACCCACATCTAAACAAAGGATAGGTTTGTCTCTCAATGACTACTGTTCAAACACGTTCAAAGTGGACTGACGCGCAACCATACAAATGTATGACGATCGGTAGCGGTGCCATACATTTGACATTTGTCGCGCGCGACAATTGCGTGAGGCGTAAACGTTAATGTCCTTAAACATAGCGGCGCACAGCCACGACTCCTGAGGTTTCACACAAGAATCATCATCAACCCATATCGTCCCACTGCAGAGCATGGGTCTCCTCTAACTTTCGAGAGGAGGACTAGGCCTTAATTCACCACGGGCGCCCGGTCCGGATTGGTAGATAACATCAAACCTCCGAAGTAATTCGAGTGTATGAGGTATTTAATAATGCAGGATTCTAGTTTCATTGTCTAGTATTAGGCCTCTAGCTTGGCTTAACCCCTACGTATGGACATGTAGCCACACAGGCTTAGCATAAGGTCTCAATTCCATAAATTCTTGAGTAAATGTCTGGGTTTCCTCACGATATTTTCCTTCACGGAAAAGCTAGTGATAATTACGTTCACATGTTTTACAAGAAACACATTGGTACGTGCACGCAATGGGTATTTGAACTCACGATCCTCTCCTTGGAAGACGGAAGTTCTCCCACCAGGCTACCACTCAAGAATATAAGATTGATTATGATTTAAAAAAATCGTACTGGTCCCGTGGCCGTGTGCCACTATGTAGGTATGGTAGGCTTAAAACGTCTTCCTGCATAAGCTAAAACTCTGTCATCCCAATTAAATTACCTCAAGGCGTCTGGGATTTCAAATATAAATAGAATTTACTGTGAAACAGCGAGACAATAGTATTTGCGTATATAATAAACTCAATAAACAATACCACTCACAAACAATCAGTTAAAATAGCTTGTTCAAACTATGCTTAGTTATGTACTCTCTACTTCTTGCAGACAGTTATACAGCCCGTGTTAATTTGAGTCTATTGATGCGACACAATTCTATACTAAGCCCGTACCAACGTGACAAAACACTTAGAGACTGTTTTGTCATTTATTTATTTATTATTTATTATTTATTAACAAAATAGTTGATACGGTATAACCATTTACATCAATTAGCAGGTATAATTACAATGGCAAACTAAAATCATAATCCAAAGAAAAATAAAAATCAAATAAGTGAAAAATACAAAATAAAAATAGAAACCAATAAATTATAAATAGAAACAACTAGCATGCATTCATCTCACAGTACTTCAGACATTCTGTCAAAATCACCTGCCATTGGTCCGCAAACAGATCAAATGTTGGGCTGACGTCCAGGAGGGCGTTGAGCGCTTTGAGGGATCGTGGTATGGGGGATCTTGATCGGGCAACAGTACGGCATGCCGGGACAGCCAACAGTCTATGTTTTCGGCAGCCGAGGTAGTTATTAGGGACGAATAACCTACACAGCTCGGAATTCAAATCTAGGGCATCCACTTTCCCTTGTAGGATCTTACACATCACAACTAATTGGTCGCGAGATCTTCTAACCTCCAATGAATTGTACCCCAAACAACCTAGGAGAAATTTTGTTGGGTACATAAAAGGGTAATAACCACATACCCGCTTGTATAGGTACCTTAGAAATGCTTTCTGTATTTTTTCTAATAAGAGTGCATATGTGCTCTCGTGCGGGTGCCACACACATGCACTAGCCTCTAACTTGCTGCGGACCAAGGCGCTGAATACCAGCTTGATCACGTCTAAATTCCGAAAATCGTTCGAGTTTCGAAGAACAAAACCCAATCGCCGGTACGACTCCTTGGCCACTATCGTTATATGATTATGAAACGTTAGTTTGCGATCAAAAGTGACACCCAGGTCCTTGACAGTGGTCAATCTAGATATATTATCACATCCTAGTTTATAATGAAATTCGACTGGGTGTCGCTTTCGGCCGAACGTCATCACGAAGCACTTCAGGAAGTTAAATTCCATTTTATTTTTAACGCTCCATTGATAGACTGAGTCAATGTCCTGTTGAAGCGTCAAACAATCTTCCGTTGTTCCTATTTCCATAAATAATTTTAAGTCGTCAGCATAAAGAAGGCATTTTGCAGATTTGACAACTGACGGGAGATCATTGATCATAAGGATGAACAAAAGAGGGCCGAGTATCGACCCTTGACTTACTCCGGAACGCGTGTGATAGGGTTGCGACTCATAGAGACCGAGGCGGACATACTGCTGACGATCGCGAAGATAGTCAGCTATAAAACGAAGGAGCCCTGGAGCCAACCCAAGAGCACTAAGCTTGCCCAGTAGCATATCATTATTGACCCTATCAAACGCCTTCCGGAAGTCAAGGTAAAGTACGTCTACTTGCCCTCCACGATCAAGTACAGAAGAAATAAAGTCAACAATAGTGAGAAGATTGGTATTGACCGACCTTTTCCTTCGAAATCCATGCTGCGCGTTACACAGAAATGGTTCAACCTGTCTATATATTTTATTATGTAAAATGTGTTCGAAAATTTTACCAAGCGTGGGGAGTATAGCGATAGGACGATATTCCTCAACAGATGTTTTATTAGACCCTTTAGGTATAGGAGTAACTCGTGATAGCTTCCATTGAGAAGGGTACCTACCAGTTTTTAGGGCTATATTGAATAGGTAGGTGAGTGGGTATACTAGTGTTTTTTTACCCTGTTTGAGAAGCCATGGGGGGATAGCATCTGGGCCAATTGAACTGCTAGATTTAAGGCTATGAATACCAAAAATAACATCACTCGGGGAAACTTCACAAATATTAATACAATTACCCAATGAAAACCAGTCGTGATTGCTTACATTTTCCACATCCAATTTTGGTAAATCGGAGAGAAATACACTAGAGAAAAACTCGGCAAAGGCTTCGGAAGCTTGTACTCCACTCACAGTGTTACCTTTATAGCTTACACTCGCCTCAAAACCGCCTTTAGAACGTAAGTTTGACACATGGTGCCAAAATTCGCGGGGACTATTTTTAATATTCTGCTCGATGCGTGCTACATAGTTGTCGTAAGCGAGCGGGATCTGCATCTTCAAAACAGCTCTTAGGTTAGAAAAAGATTGGTACACTTCTTCCAACCCAGTTCGCTTCCATGTTCTATGTAGGGTTAGCTTTTGTTTTATGTTACGGATGATATCGCTGGTGAACCAGACCGGGTACTGCGCACCTTTACAGGCTTTACGGTGTTTCTTTGGTATGCACGCGTCAAAAATTCCGTAGATAGTGTCATAAAAATATGAAGCACCCTGGTGCGCATCATCAAGCTGATAAAGTTCCAGCCAAGAGACGTTAGTAATCATATCGTACAGTGCCTCATAATCGCACTGTTTGAAGTTCCAATCCCTATTGGCATTAATATTGGTGGCCTCAATGCCATTTGAATCACGAGCCGTAATAATTTTAATGTTAACATCAAGAGGAGGGTGATAATCATCAGGCGGAACTAATCCTACTGTACTTCTGACCTGAGCCTCCTGCACGTCCGCGCTTTCCTGGACAAGCACAACATCAAGCATTCCACCATTCAAATTACATACAACATTCTTCTCAAGCAGATTACAATATGACAAGAAGTAATAGTAATAATTATTTATATTCGATGAAGCGCTATACAAATTGACATCACCTAATATAAATACAACTCCCTTTATCTTATTTATAAAACTTTCGACTTTGCAGAAGAAGTTCATATAATCACTATCAGTTGCACCAGGCTTAATATAGACCACACAAATATAGACACTACGACTGTGCCACGTGAAACTCGCCCAAAGATCTTCTCCGCAGTCAGTCTCCAGCTCAGTGTGACGACGCAGTACAATGGGAGCACGCGCGGCGAGTAGGACACCTCCACAGGGAGTGAATCTGTCGCGACGCAGCACCCTCCAATCTCCACAAGCGAGTTCTGAATTTTCAACAGAGCCATCAAGAAATGTTTCTGTGGCCGCCACAATATTGTGCTCCAGCGGCAGCAGATTATGTCGCCACCTTTTCAATTTAGTTTTGAGGCCACGAACATTCTGATAGAAGACGTCTATTTCTGTGACTCTACTGTGCCTTTGATGGCCCGTGAGAGGGCCGCTTACGAAAGGGCTGTGGGTTTAAACTTGATGGTCTTTCAGTAGGGTCTTTGCGTTTGGATGTGACTCCGTAGTTTACCCACACATTGATCCGGGCGTTGACTGGCCACACATCAGTAGAGTAGATTACGTCGTATAGAGCTATGGGTACACCTATTTTATAAGACTTGTAGTTTCCTCTCGCCGTAAGTTCTTCAACTACGCATGTCCCATTTGGGCATAACTGGTCCAGGTATTCGCGTACGTCTGCAATTTCTGACTCCATATTCCACAGATGCAAATGTCTCTTAGCCTCGACGGCCTTTAGAGACGTTACAGTTGGGCCTGCAGTACCGCACAGCGAGGTTAGCTTACGGTCCTTCCTCTTAGTCACCTGGGTCCACTGCTGAGAGTCCTCTCCTTGACCAGGTTTATTCCCAAATTCAGCCGCCTTCTGCTCATTACAAGTTGTTACTAATGATGCCAGAGGTTCCAAAGTGGCTCGTGGAGACCCGGTGTGTAAGGGAAATTTGTCACTTGATTGGTTCTGTGCCACCTTACGATTCTTCTTCCGTTGAGTAGGTTTTACCGATTTGGTAGCTGAGGTGACCACAGTTAGGGGCCGACATTGAGGCGATGACAGCACCAGTGGGGGCTGTTGTTGCGGCATGGGCAACACTGGTAGTGGCTGAGGTTGTGGCGAGGGGAGCAACGGTGGGGGTCGACGTTGAGGTGATGGCAGCGATGCTGGGGGCTGTGGTTGGGACTGTAGCCCCTCAGGTATAGGTTGATGTAGGTGCGAGAAATCAGACAATGAAGACTGAGGCTGCAGTTGAGAAGCTCCCAGTGGAGGCCCAATGTGAGGCTGGAAGACCTGAGGAGCAGTTACTAAATTTTCAAGCATGAATTCTTGCTTCCCCTTCCACATGTCGTGAAGTTTTTGCATCTGGCATTCGTACTTGCCGATCTTTATGTCATAGCTTTCCATCATTGTGACTGCCTGTCTTAACTTTTCGTCATAGTCCGCTATGGTGCTAATAGCATGGCTAAGTTTGTTTTCATGGGTGGTCGTAAATATACTTAATTGCTCTTTCATCATTGCTATTTCCTTTTTTAATTCACGCATTTCGCAGGCCAATTCGTTACTTTCGCCAGCGCCTGACATTTCTATTAGTGTAGGTACTTTCCTATGTCTGAGAGTCACGTTTTGATCTCGATTTTTCTTAGAAAACCCTACCGGCGTCAGACTGTTGTCCCCTCCTTTCTTGGTGGCACATCGACACTCTGGGCAAATCCACGTTTTGCTACATACATCCAGTGTTCTCCCAGCACATAACAGGTGATAGTTTTTGTTGCAGCTTGCCAATGTACAACATAAAAAGCTTTCCTTATCTATAATAATACTACAGCACGCTGCGCAATTCATGATCGATCGCAATTTTTATTTCTTTGGTTTTGCAAAGAGTGCGTTGATGTAAACAAATAAAATAGCATTGATAAGCAATAAGCAAGCGGAGCAGCGTAGCGGCGGCGGGTGCGGCGCGGGGCGGGAGTGCGGTGGCTCACAAAGTCACAACTCGACGTTAGCGCCTCGGCAGGTCAATGCGCTCGCGCCGGTTCGTGCAGCGGCGCGATGACTCATCACAGTCAGACGGCACGGGTTATTTTTTGAAAATTTGAATTATGTTTTCAATTGTATTTCTGTTGTTTCTTACCCGATTTACCAGGAACAAACGTTACTGCGTGTATTGGTTTGTAAGGTACAAAACTATGCAAACTTTACCGCTGTAACTTCACTTTTTACCACATAAAACTTAATAAAATTGCAGAGCAAAAAATAACGTACTGTCGCCTTGCGAGTAGACGACTGACTACTCTATTCTGACGTCATGGTACTCTATTCTAAAGTTTCTCCGCAAATATGTCGACCGACATGATTTAGAACCAGAATCACACTGATATTACAATTGAAAAAGTTTGTGTTGCTTTGTTTGTCCTCTCTTCGTGTCGCAACGGCTGGATGAATTTTGTTGAAATCTGGCATAGAGATACTTAAGGTTCTAGAATAGAACATGGTATACTTTTTGTCCCGTAAAAAATAAGAAATTCCTGTGTGTGTGTGTGTGTGTGTGTGTGTGTGTATTTGACCGCTAATTTTTAGGGCATTAAAAGTATACTGTATTCTATTTTAGGACCTAAACTATCTATATACGAAACTTTATCAAAATCCATATAGCCGTTGCGGCGAGAACAGAGGACAAGCACATTAACACACAAACTCACAAAAACACAAATTGTAGTATTTATATAATATTCGTGAGATGTGAAAATTCGAATATTGAGATGTTTTTTACTCAATCCCGCAAAAACGGCTTAACAGATTTGGATGAAATTTGGCACACAGATATTTTATTACCTCTATTAAGATATAATATACTTTTTATTCCGTCAAAATGTACGGTGGAAACCACGACACGAAGCTAATTCGGTTATAACCTTTCAGGTGATAAATTCAATTAACCTAAATGGTTAATTAATAACTAATTAACTAAAATAAAGACTAATAATTACCGAGTTCCTAAGTGTCGTAGTACTTAATGAGGGTAAAAGTGAGATGCTTTCAGGAAGCACTCTTCGTAAGTACTTTCATTGGTACTTTTCTATGCAATGTTTTGGGTCCGCTGCACGTTCCCTTCACTTCCAGAGCAGAAATATCTTTAAAACAGCAATGTGCTGAAAACTAGCTCTGTGAAGACAAGTCTAGAGAGCTCACTCCAGTTGCTACACAGTGTTAGTTAAGTCAATAAGTTAAACAAAGTTTCCGTTACATACATACGTATGGAACTATTAAAAGCGTGTTAAAAACGGGTTAATTCTTGTTCACGGTCCTAAAAATATGTGCGACAGCTCATTCGATTCGAAATGACGTTTATAAAGAGATATCTTCAGAATTTATTAGCACATAAAAATTACAATTGTTATTAACAATTTACGATGAAAAACAATTATATGCAGTTTTTAATTAATAACTCAAAAACTATTAATACGAGGGTGAATCAAAAAATTCTTGGAATCAATATTAAAAAATGCAAAGATTTAAATAATAATATTTTATTTTTCTACATAATCTCCCTCCAATGCAATGCATTTAGAATAACGCGTTTCTAACTTCCTTATTCCTTGTGAAAAAAAATTATTTTCTTGACTCTCGAAAAAGTCCTCTACGGCAGCTATAACCGCGTCATTATCGTGAAATTTTGTTCCACGAATTTCCTCTTTTAATTTTGGAAATAAGTGAAAATCACTTGGGGCTAAGTCCGGAGAATATGGTGGGTGGTCAAGGAGATTGAAGCCAGCACAGCGGATTGCGTTGAGCGCAACTTCCGATCGATGAGCAGGAGCGTTATCTTGAAGGAACAACACGCCCAACGACAGTTTTCCACGACGTTTTTCTTTAATCGCTTCACGCACTTTCGGGATTAAATTTGCATAATAGGGTCCAGTAATCGTCTGGCCTTTTGGCATGTAATCAATAAAAAGGATTCCTTCACTATCCCAGAACACACAGGCCATAACTTTGCCAGCGGTAGGAGCAACTCGAAATTTCTTAATGGATGGAGAGGATGGTCGTTTCCAAGACATGCTTTGTCTTTTAGTTTCAGGATCAAAATGGTGGACCCACGTTTCATCCATGGTGACAAGACGACGGCAAAAATTATCCGAATCACGCTGGAACATTTCGAGATTACGCTTGGAAATTTCCAAACGTCGCTTTTTGTTTTCGTCGGTTAACATTCGTGGCACCCATCTTGCAGACACTTTTTTGAACCCCAGTGAATCAATTAAAATGGATTGAACGCTACCAAAAGATATCTTTAGGATCTCAGCTATATGTTTTATAGTCATTCTTCTGTCTTCCAAAACCAGATTCTCAACCTTTTTGACATTTTCTTCTGTAACGGAGGTTGAAGGCCGCCCAGAACGCGGGTCATCTTTACAGCTTGATCTACCTCTTTTAAATTCAGCCACCCAGTACGCAACCGTAGAATAGGGTACAGCATCACCCCCTAATGTCTGCTGAATGTCCAAAAAAATTTCCTTCGTAGACATTTTTTTCAAACTGAGATATTTTATCACCGCACGTAACTCACTTTTATCCATAATTTTGACTTTTTAGCAACTCGTTGCACAAAAAAATTTATTACATGCGAACGAACTGACAAAAACAAGTGACAGTCTGCATAAATATAGTGTGATAGACACTCTTTAATTTGAATATCGAACTTGATCCAAAAAGGTTTCATATATATGCACTTCTAAGAACTTTTTGATTCACCCTCGTATATAAGATTTTTTTTAATGATCCATAAAATTTCTAATAAAAAAGTTTAGGTTCCCAGAATCCTATCTCCATTATTTATAAATTTTATTCAACTAGTGAATTTTTTACTTCTAGGTAAGCGTACACCATCGTAGACCGCACTGTCACTTAACAAAAACACTATACTATACACCGAACCCTTTCTTCCAATGTGATAGCTTTATTAACAATAAAATACTTGAGGCATAATATCTTAAATATCGTAATTGAGTTCCAAGCATCCAAACATACAAACTTTAATTTTATAATAATACTAGCTGTGCCCTGCCACGCTTCGCTGTGGCACATTCGCACATTCACTGATATGTCACTGATGAAAAAAATAGATAAAAACAATCCTTGATGCGGATTATATATCATGCTAAAATTTCAGCTCGATCGGTGCAGAACTTTTTGAGTTTTTGAAGCGTACACAAACCAACATAACATTTTTGTATATATATATATAGATAGAAGATAAGTAGTTTTATAATATTATAATAAATAAATAGATTATAATAATTTAATCTTTCGCGAATTAAAGGGAATTTAGGATATTTTTACCTAAGAAATCTTTTAAAAAATGGCTGCTTAAGCAGCGTTACAAGCTCTAACCTCAAATTCATGTAATAGCTCACTAAGCTCGATATGAAATCACAACTTTCATCGAAAGATAGGCAACGATTGACTATTTGAGTTCCCTACAAGTTATCAAGTCAACAGAGAGGGGCTCTGTTTCCCAACCGATGCCAGATAATGGCGAGTTTAGTAAAGAATCAGCAGATTTGCAATGGAGTATTTATCTTGTACTTAATAACTTGTGGATCACTTAACAAGATAAGTTAGAGGGCTTGGAGTTCAAGTAATTGTGTTTGTGGAGTAGGTGGAGAGTGGCTGAATGTTTTATGGAGTTAGGATGGGGAAGGTTTAGTAGATTAGGGGTATGAGCGTGTACTGAAGTAGGTTTATGAATAAGTCTTCAAGTCGTAAGTGAACAGGTATCTTCTAGGCAAGCATGCTCCATCCTCGACCGTGTTGACACTTACCACCAGGTGAGACTGCAGTCAAATGCTTACGTATAATGCAATAAAAATTAAAAAAAAAGTCTTTGCTGTTAGGGGCCTTCCATTAATTACGAGATGTCTTTTTATTATTTTTAACACCCCCCCCCCCCCCTGGTGATACGTGGCGAGGTTTAAGATTACCCCCTCCCCCAATCACGTCTGTTTTAGAATCAGAAGTCTGTTAAAGAATCTTACAATTTTTAGAATATAAACTTTTACCAGTTTTTCGGTTTAGAAATCGCGCGTTTGATAAAAAAAAATATACACGTGATATCTCACTACACGCCCCCCCCCCCCTCTATGATATTTCGTGATTTTTGCTAGACCCCTCCTTTTTCAAGCCTTAAGTGATTAATGGACTGTCTGTAAATTCATTTTTGTATCAAACAAAATAAAATGGTGTAATGTAAGTATTTATTTTACAATAAAAATACAAATTTATGTATTAATTTTACAATTTCGTGTTCAATCCATAGGATTCTATCCAATTTATAAAGTAAAACCTTGTTACGCACGCCTGATTTCATGAGTAAGCTGATGAATGCGTTACGAAAACTGTGATCGGGTGAGGCGAATGGAAGTTGAGAGGTAAATAATAAATTATATATAATTATTAAAAATTACAAAAAAAATGACAAAAAATAATTATAATAAACAATAATAAATAATAATAATATCGATAAAATAAAAAGTAAAAACAAAAATTACATAAAAAAAGCTGAAAATTTTTACTTCGCTCGTTTTTTTTTTAAAAGCACTCTAGCAATACTGTGTTCCAGTTTGAAGGTCACGTACGTTTCACGTTACGTTCGAATGGTTTTACGTGGTGCTACGAACTACGTGCTACGTACGTGCTACGAATAACGTTTAGGTATGCCACGAAATCATCTTTATCTTTTTTTTACTTTTCTTCGTTTTTTAATTGTGTATGCTAGTTAGTGTAATTGGGGACACCGCTTATTTCCCCATCATCATCAACCCATATCGTCCCGCTGTTGAGCACGGGTCTTCCCTCACTTTCTTGAGGAGGCTTAGGCCATAATCCACCACGGAGTCCCGATCCGGATTAATATGTGAAAGTTTGTATGTTTGAAACTCTATGATACAAAACGGCAGGACGGATTGTATGAAAATTGGCACACAGAATAGAATAGAATAGAATAGAAAACTCTTTATTGTACACCAGAAACAAAAATAAACACAGTACAGAAAAAATAAAATAGGTAAACAAGGGTAGTACAATGGGCGCTCTTATCGCTGAAAGCAGATAGTTAATTACCTGGATTAATCCTTAGGATACTTTTTCCGTAACATGAACGGTTCCTGTCGTATTATATTCAACGCGAGTGAAACCGCGGGGCGCAGCTAGTGAAATAATATATTAATCAAATAATTTTAGTATGAAATAGGGAGCAAATAGCGAACGCCGCTCTCATATAAAAATAAACCACAGTTCATTATAAAACACATTTAATACTCATTTCATCACAATTAAGACACGCAATACATATTTATTACATTTAAATCATATATTTTAAAACGCTTCGAGCCGTGATTACACATCTACTGATATTTATCATAGTCTTTAGATTAATTTGTTTAATTAAACATTATAAGTTAGTAGATTATAATCTACGTAATGGAGTTAATATCATTATATATATAATATAATAGTTATATATGTATGTATGATAAGATAATAATTACTATGTCGATTAATTACTAAAATATCGTAAATTTTATACATTTGATTACAAATCATAACATAAATTTGAATAATTATGTTTAACATAATATTGCGGACATGTAATCAATTATCAGAGGGTGTATATAAATCAAGACAGCACTTGCTGATATAAATACAAAAACACAAATACAAACTATACAAACTGTGTTTGTACAGTGTTTATTGCACTAAAAATAAGGTACAGTCAGTTACGAATATCACTGCATATGATCTAAGTTCCAATTTGAGTTGGAGCACTCAAAATACTGTCATTTTGCATATGGTATTATGTTGGTAAACGAATATCGTATTAAAAAATGTCACGTTCAGTGATTTCTATCCATTTTCATTATGAAAATAGCATTCTTGTAATTTGTAAAATGCGATGTCTGTTTTACAAAGAAATAAATGAATTTAAAAAAATATCAAAAATAAATCAACGGTACACTCGCAGATATATGTAAAATATGATATTATCATAATTTTTAGAGAGATACTGAGAATCACTTATCGTACAAAAATAATGAAATATTTTTAAAAGCATGATGAAATTTAGGCACTAAACGCGTATTTATATGTACATTGAACATAAAGTCAATTACAGGAT
The DNA here is from genome assembly GCA_912999815.1 of Campaea margaritaria. Lineage (NCBI taxonomy): Eukaryota > Metazoa > Arthropoda > Insecta > Lepidoptera > Geometridae > Campaea > Campaea margaritaria. Next base: position 717,635 of record OU538798.1, on the reverse strand, counting down.
AATATCTTCAAAGGAGTCAATTCATTTCACAGGGTAAGCAAAGGATGTTTATTAATTTAATTTAATATAATGTAATTATGTGAAGAATATTCGTTCTTAGCGAATATAATTTCAGAGTTTATTTTTACTTGTAATGTTCCCTTTCACGCAACGTCTCAATAGTTTTAACATGTTTATAAACAAACATATCATTATAAATAAAAACAAACAAATTGGATATATATTTAGGAAGAGCAAATGCTATGCATTCTAATCAACGCCTAATGCGTTTCTATATCATAATTATAACCTAATTGATATGATGTAGCTCCAATAATCATTACGGTGTATACGAACAAAACTAAAAAGTAACCGTATATTTTAATCGATAGCATGTTGAAAAAAAAAAAAAAAAAAAAATTAAAAATTAAATAAAAATAAATAAATTAATATAAAATAATAATATTAATATAATATTTAAATTTGTTTTGATAAATAAATACGTATAAATAAAATGTATTTATAGTAATTAACATTAAACCACCACGCATGGATCCTACACAGCCTATTGGTCTGGAGTTCCAGAAACCAGTAGAGGGTGTCAGGGAGTTCGTGTACTGCTTTCCGCTGGGATCGCAGCATGTGGACAGATGTAGTCTCTGCCTATCTCAACGAGTGAAAGACGTGTCTAAGTATGTATTATATTTAATTTTATTTCGTATGTAATTATTGACGAATTATTCACCAATTTCAATGCAATGGTTTTCAATTTAACTGATTATACTGTCCTGTAAAATTTAAATGATATTAATATAGTTTTAATGAGCGTATCTGTAGGGTTTGAAAATATAATTTATATGTTTTGCCCTATTTCGATGGGTTTATGTTTTTCTTGGTATAGTTATCTAATATTAACATGATATGAAGAAGCCAAAGGGCGGCACTACTATCTAATGACTACATACCTATGTCACTTGGTTTTAAAACTTTTAGTCCATGGGGTCCCAGTACCAAAAAATTATCAACAATTATATTTCCCCGGTTGGTCAACTCCGTTGGTGACAAGAGGACTGGCTCATTCCTCGCAGAGAATAGCTATTGCTATTCAACTTGGAAATGCAGCCAGTGTTCTTGGCGCCATGCCTCACGGATTCCCGATATGGTTACATTTTTCAGATTTAATTTGTTCTGATATTTAAAATTATGTTATTTTATATGAGTACTTATCTAATAAATAAGATTTTAAACTGTTACGATTACTATAATTAGTGTTATGATTGAAAAGAGGGTATTCCCGTTTTCAATGATATAACCTAGTACCTATAATACTATATATTTTTCTATAACGTTTTATACTTTGATTTTATATTAATTTTTCACTCTATAAAAATAGCTAGGTCCTATATTTTCTATGATCCCAAAATTCAGTTTTCTATAATGTTATTTTCTAAATCTAAAGGATATAAGAAGAATATTTTTACATTATATTATATTCGTTAGATACATTACATTAAAGTTACAAAATTTCAAAATATGTTAAATTACTACGTTACATCTATGAATAGGAAATATTGTGATTATTAATAATCTACAAAAAATTCAATTCAGTTTGCATTGCTCCAATTTTAAAAGATTTACAAAAAGAAATGTTTTTTTTTTTAATTTTTTTTTTTACATAATGTCAAAGGTTTATGAAAAAAAATTCTAGAAAAGCTTATAATTATTATTTTGGTCTATTACGAGGGACGTCTTTTATATTACAAGGACGATGATGCAAAATCTCAAAAAGCTCCTAGTACATTATATACTATCATAAGGAGTTGTTTATTTCGATATATCTACATTTATTTTAAAAGCCAAAAATTCTGATGTTATAAAAGATAATAATTTAAAAAAAAACCAAGCAAACTTAAAATAATCCACCAAACCATTTTTAACCGTCTTCTAAACAATTTTTATAAACCATTAAGAAAACATTTTTTATAAATGGTTATTAGGCTATTTATTCACATATCTCTAGAACTATCAAACCGATTGCAATGCGGTTTTCATAGTTTATTAGGTGAGAATCTGTTTAAAAACTAGAGTAAAAAATGAGGTAAAGGAAAAAAAAATGTTTGAAAGCGGTGCGCTGGTATAAGCCCGCGGGCTTTAAAGGAAAACAGTCCTCTAATTAATATTAAAAAAAAAATACGTAGACGAAGTCCCGGTTAACAGCTGCTATACTATTAATATGCAATATATATTATTAAAAGATTAATATATTTTAAAAGCTTTTAAACAACGGCGACTTATAATTGGGGTCATCATTTCAGACCTATATTAATATACAAAAAAATATATAATACACCCAATTATAATTACAAATAAAGCAACTCCAGTGCTCGGTGCATTGTTTCAATAATTTAAACACTTATATTATTTTATAGTGTTCATCTAAAAGCACATCAAAATACATAAATTTATACAACGTTTTTTTTTTTACAAAAATATTTGTGATATACACAAAAATTCTAGTTAAAGCCTGATCCATGCATTTTGTGTGAATTTAGATATATGACACTTAAAGTATTATTTAACATAAAATATATTTTATGTATATATAATACCTCTAGAATCAAACACCAATTCACTTCGTCAAAGGAATCCACATACCTAAATACAAATAAAACAGACCACAATTATTTCAAATACCTAATTTCCCATAAATATATACAATCTTAAATAATTATTCATAATAATATGTGCGCACAAAAAGATATATTTTTATAAGTATAATAATATCTTATATTGTTATATAATTTTTCATAATTAGTACACTAGTTTAAGCTATAGACATAAAAGGTTACAATTTTGTGTGTAAATAAATAATGCTTGATTTAATAAGCCTATACATACAGCGCATTAGTATATAATTGTTACGGGGAGATATTATGGCCTACGAACTTACTTGGGAAATCCGTCGATGGCCTCTCGGGTGTGTAATCAGCGCTGTCTTCGGGTTAGATGGGGGATGATGTTGCACAGAGATATATCCATAGGACGCCGATGGGGCGGTTTCTTCTGATCCCGTATCACCTTCCTCCGGGATAGAGGTGTGATCAGGCAATCCACACTACACTTAATCCTGGAGCTCGTCTCCGAGGATGGGAATGGCGTCCACGAAATGGAGCTACCGGTGAAAGCTCAAAACACCGCGACGCGACAAGTGCTCGCACGCGCATTTGAAGGACGACTGACTTCCGGTTGGCCCAACCCAAAGTCGTGGGCCATAATAATCTCGTACCAACACAAAATATTAAGCGGAATAGTATTTGTGTAGTTACGTTCGAAAACACTCAAAATAAAAAGAAAAGAAATCTGTTTCAGTACGAAACATGCCGCTCACCTTAAAAGACTGTAAGTTCTTTTAACACGAAAACTCAATGAACAGAAAGTTATTCAATCTATAAACTTAAACTTGATCTAAGGTTGTTGTAAACAACTAGTATAGGTAATTAAAACTTAGGAACTAATTTTACGAATTCGTAAACAATAATCATTCTAAAGGCAGTTTACAATATTTACGATCGCTCGTTTGAATAGACTCTTGCCCGTTTGCAAAGTCACAACCCGGATGGAGTGTATGAACACGAGCAAGTTTCCATTGGAGTGGTGGAAGATTATCGTCGCATACCACAACAATGTCGCCTACACAGATAGGAGCACCGCGGTCCTTATACCATTTGCCCTGTTTCAAGGTTTGATAATTCAAAGCACATTGAACAGAGTCATTTTTCAAAAACTCGTACGAATCTCTCAAATAGTTATGACAACCCTGGAAGTTCTTTCCGCAATCAGAGTAAATGTCGCTGCACAAACCTCTGCGCGATGTAAATCGGCGCAGGGCTGCTAAGAACGCCTCAGTAGATAGCTCCGATACGAGCTCCAAGTGTATAGCCTTCACACTCATACACACGAACACGGCGACATAACATTTGATGATTTTAGCATTACGAACCCTATTAGCTCGCATGTAAAACGGGCCCGCGTAATCAACAGCTGTTTTCATGAATGGGCGCTCGGGTCGCAGCCGGACCGCTGGGAGCGGCGCCATCGCAGGCTGTAGACGTACCGGACGCACACGGAAGCGGCGCACACAACGAAAGATTTGTTTACGTATTATATCTCGGCTAGATAAAATCGCATATTTTTGTAAAGGTAAATATTGAACGGCTTGAGTGCCCGCATGAAGATGCGTAATATGGGCATCGTCAATTATTACAATCGTAAGAGGGTGTTTTTTGGGTAAAATTAATTGATGTTTTGACTCGTACGACAAAAGGGATTTATGTAGACGTCCGGAGACTCGCAAAAAACTCGAATCATCGATAAACGGATTAAGACGTCTCAATTGGTTTGAGGGCGGTATACCCTGTGAAATGTTTTCAAAATCTTTATGAAACACTTGGTGTTGCACTAAATAAATGAAACGATTAAACGTGAGTTTATACTCGTGGACTGTGATGTAACTAAGATAGGAACTCTTTTCCTTGTTGACGCGCGATTTAAGAATATAGTAAAAGCGAAAAATATAAGAAGTATTTCTCAATAGTTTACTCAAGGTGGAAAACTGGTTTATGACCTCAACATCGTCGATCAGCGTAGCTGATGCAGACGCGACCGGTGGATTACGTTTCTCGTCACCCGTGCTAGGGATACTTTTAAATACTGGCCACGCAGTAGGATCCTCACGGAGCCATGCTGGGCCGTGAAACCACATGTCGTTCTGTAAGAATGTGGAGGGTAAAAGTCCCCTTGAGTCCCTTATTTTGGTTTGATGGTCATGTTCCATGGGAGCAAAGGGCACCTCTTCCCGCCGCTCACCATGAACCTCTGGCGCCTGAACCGCGGCGAGTATCGCCGGCGAGTTACTGTGCCATTTACGTAGTTCAAACCCAGCTGATTTGCAAATACCTAACAATTCCTGTTGTAGTACCAGAGCGTGTGATTCATCGCTCGCGCCCGCGACCACATCGTCGACGAACACTTGGTCGGTTAAAACCTTTGCCGCTAGGGGAAAATTAGATGCTTCGTCACAAGCCAATTGCTTAATGGTACGAAGAGCTAAGTAAGGGGAAGTGCTCACACCAAATGTTACCGTCCGCAGACGATAATCACGGAGGGGTTCATCGGGCGACGTACACCACAGAATGCGTTGCAAGTCCCTATCAGATTCTTGTACTAGTATATTTCTATACATTTGTTTAATGTAGTCCTGCAAGCACGCGTGAGACTCAATTTTAAGACTCGGGTTCCGTTGTAAACGTTGCTCTAATTTATGGAACCGAGCGAGGACAATATCTCGTGATTTACCTAGGGGCGTAGTATCAGGTTTACGTGGTAAAGCTACTGTGTATCGTCCCGTGACGTCACGATAGTGTGAGCGTTCAAATATGGATTCACATAGCCGTTCCTCGGGGATGAGTGCCTTCACCTCAGGCACTGACTCCAGTTCCCAGAATCGTTTCAAGTCGCCGTCATCGGATAATGAGCTAAAACAAGCTTGAACTGAGGATGGAGTCGGAGAGTTGAACGCTATTTTTCCCAACAACAAATAACCGAAAACGCTGTTCATAGCGATCGGCGAACCGGGCGAACCCGTTATTACGTTTCCTAAAATTATGTGAGATAGTACATCTGCACCTAACAACATCTCCACCGGCTGTGGAGTGTGAAACAAAGGATCGGCTAAATTTAAATTTTGAATGTGTGCCCACCCCATACGAGGCAGTGGTACACTAGGCATTTTAGGAATAAGTTTCGGCAATACTAAAACTTCAATCGGTATAGAAGGTTGAAGTTCATTTCTCGGAGTTATGCAACACGAAATCTTTCCTTTTGGTCGTACCGGTTTGGTGTCACCTATCCCGTAAACAGGTACATTCGCATAACAACGCTTTATACCTAGCCGCTGTGCGCACGATTCCGTCATGAACGAAGCCTGGCTTCCCGTATCGATAAGACACCGGACAGTCGAACGCTTTTCATTACCTACACATACATCGATGAGTGCGGTCGAAAGCAACACAGTATTTGTCGTGCTAAAAGAAGCATTGGACGACGCGCAATTAATTTGTGTCGCTTGACTCGCGGACATAGCGTGCTGAGTACAGGTGCTCGGAATGTTCTCTTCCCGTTCCTCCGTGAGCGGTAAAGAAACACTTCTCTCACTCGCACGGCTAGTATCACCTTCAGAAGTAAAGTGAATCAATGTATGATGACGTTTTTCACACGAACGACAAACAAAACTCGACTTGCATTGAGAAACTTTATGACCTTTGCCTAAACAATTGAAACAAACATCTTTATTTTTGATAAACGCATACCTATTGCTTGGTGACAAATTCAAAAACTTATTACATTTTCTTAATGGATGCTGAGCATCGCAACATACACAATTCTGATTCTTGCGCGTATTGACAGAAGGTTGAGAATCGCTCGCACCCTGAGTCGAAGTGTGGCTGGCCACGCCGGCAGCCAACGCTCGACGGAACGTTGGAGCGACGTACTTTTTCCTCTGACTACCTACATTTTGAATCTTTCTACTGCCAGATTCAACTATTTCGCTGGCGGTTAATTCTCGTTCTAAAAACTCGATTAACAAGTCGACGTTGGGTACATCGGATGGTTTATGCAATGTTAACTCGAATCGCATCCGAATGGAAGTAGGTATTTTACGTAGTAAAATATTCAACAACAAAAAACTCCACTGATTTGTAGGAAAATGCATTACTTGTAACGCTTTTATATTCTCATGGTAAATATTCAACAAATTACGCACACTTTGATTTGATTTCTCGGCACAGGATTGAATATCCAGAATACGATCAATATGTTGAGAAGCTATGACTCGTTTGTTCTCATATCTTGAAATTAAAATATCTAACGCGACGGTATAATTTTCGTCCGTGATAGGTATCGATTTTATTAAGTTATAGGGCTCGTTTTTCAAGGTAAGAAGGAGATACCTAAACTTCTCGTTATCTGTGTAGGCGTCATTATTATCAACCATGGAGCGAAATAGGTCATAAAATGGTGGCCAATCGGTCAATTCTCCCCCGAATGACGGCAACGGAAGATTCGGTAACCTACTACTACAACCCCCGTGAGTCGGTTGTATTGTATTGTTAAAGGAAACTCGACTCATGCGCCTACACTCCTCATCGTTTTTCTTCAGAACTTCGACATGGCTGACAATTGCGTAATAAATATCATTGAATTGACTTCGAATACGTAACTGTTCCTCTCGGTCAAATGTCGACAATTTCATTTGTGACTTCTCAATTTTAGTTTGCAATTTAAGGAATTTTCTCTGAATAGAAAGAATATCTTTTGCTCGCGCTTTAAATTGCTGTTCATTGAGTTCGTAAAACTCTAAAGTACGTTTGACTTCGTCAAGTATAACTTCTCTTTCGAAAATATCTTGTTCCGCCATTTTTAATGGACACGTAATGTCGCACACAAAAAATCAAAAATCGGCAAAATCAAGATGAAAACTGGGAAATATTGTCGGGACGCGTAACGCCGCTACGACAAACACTAAAATATACTCGGATGGTTTCCAAAAATGGGAAAATATGCACTAATAACGGGATTTGGACAACGTGACTACAGCAAAGAAAATCCGCAGATCCGGCTCGAACGGATCAAAAATGTTACGGGGAGATATTATGGCCTACGAACTTACTTGGGAAATCCGTCGATGGCCTCTCGGGTGTGTAATCAGCGCTGTCTTCGGGTTAGATGGGGGATGATGGTGCACAGAGATATATCCATAGGACGCCGATGGGGCGGTTTCTTCTGATCCCGTATCACCTTCCTCCGGGATAGAGGTGTGATCAGGCAATCCACACTACACTTAATCCTGGAGCTCGTCTCCGAGGATGGGAATGGCGTCCACGAAATGGAGCTACCGGTGAAAGCTCAAAACACCGCGACGCGACAAGTGCTCGCACGCGCATTTGAAGGACGACTGACTTCCGGTTGGCCCAACCCAAAGTCGTGGGCCATAATAATCTCGTACCAACACAAAATATTAAGCGGAATAGTATTTGTGTAGTTACGTTCGAAAACACTCAAAATAAAAAGAAAAGAAATCTGTTTCAGTACGAAACAATAATTTTTCGTTGTATATTAATTAAAATGACGTATTATGCAAATTATACTTCTTTCATTTAAGTTATATATGATATGATATGACATTAAAAACTACTATCACATAAAACTACTACGCTTTGTACGCTCGGCTTTAAATAGCTGATACTTTCATTAATAAATACTCAAAATTCTACGAAAAAATACTAATTTAAGATTAACATTCAATTGGAAGTAAAGACATGTTTAGTTAATTTTGAGGCCGACTGTACATTTTGAAAAGCTTAGTTTGACCACAAACAATGCGATAAGCAATCCAAATCCAATATACTCAATGTAATAAGATTATACTTACGTGATGGTAAGCGTCACTCGTACCCATCGCAGTGCCGGAACTTTGAGGAAAGTTTGTCGCGGCACTGCCAATAGCATCACCCGAGTCAAAGTAGTGAGTAAAAACATATTCAAATTTATACACATTTTGCAAAATTCTTCAAAAACTTTTCTGGGTAAATGGAATTGCAAATAGCCACGGTCCGCAAACTTCCAGACGCGTTTAAGTGAAGCTTAACTTATTTTACTTGGAGATATAAGGATAAGTCCCATTTTTAGAGTTTTCTTGGAAACTTTCTCTTTATCAACTCCAGTCATTTGGTTCCTAGAATATTTTTTACTCACTAATCTTTCGTTTTCCACGAGGAATGCCAATTCACTTGTATATCAAACGCAATATATATCCCTAATCACAGTCACCATCTTTCATTACGCATCTATAGATATATCTAAGAGGTTCGCTACACTAAAACTGAAATAATCTAGTTCAGAAATAATAAACTTTGTCCGTTGCTTCAAAAGTCACGTGCTTTTTGTCGTGCGTTGGCACCACCACAAACAACCATCAGGCAGAGTTCCCATTCCTCCCATTACCCACCCTCACTTCCGTTCTCACTTTACCACTTTTAGCTTTAGCCTGGCTGCTTCTACCTCTATTTCTTGTCGGATTACTGTAATCCAAAGTCGGGCTAGAGTTGCGGCTGATGTCGTCATCTGGTACTTTGATCTCGGGGATGGTGGCTTTGGTCTTCGGCGCGTCAGTGTGTTGTTCTGCTTGCGTGAGTACCTCCTGCACGTGTATGGTAAGTTCTGGGCGGACGACCTGGGTGAACGGGAGCAGCGCCCCCGCCACGTCCATGGTGTTGTTGATGTTCCGGTGCCATAACTCCAGCACGACGCTGCGCCGTTGCTACTTGAACCTAGGCGGTCCTAGCCAGCCGCAGCCGAAGACCTGGATAAAATATTTTGTAATATTATCAGGTAAAACTCAAACCAAAACCTTATAGCACGAGGTGGGGACAGGATAGCAGATAAGTCTGATGATCTCGCAACTTTCGCCGTTGCCACAGTGTTGTAATTTGAACTGTTTTTAATTGCTCTAAACTAGAGCGAGATACGAGAAAAGCGATACGCTCTCGTACCTATGTACCGCCAGGTTACCGCAGCATACTGGGTTCTGATTTTTCTTGGATTTCTAGGTTATGTCATGGATAGTAAAATTAAACAAGTTCATAACATTTGGATGTAACAAAAACTCTCTTTACAATTACAAAGGTAAGTGCTTAAAAAGGCAAAGGGTTTGACCTCATTAGTCTTGAAGAATCTGGAAATTTTCATGTCGCGAAATCATGAAAAGATATAGAATGTATTATTTTCTCAACATGAACCGGATAAGACAAAAATAACTATGACCTTTGAAGATAAAAAATGTTTGTATTGTGATATCCTTTCGTAAAAACTCAGCTTGCGGAAACTTTTTAAAAATGTAACGGGTACTACCCGCGGGTATATTCTATTTTAAAAAAAATGACAATACGTATCTGTAATAGAATGAAGTGGGTGTAAACTTTTTATTTTATTTTCCTTTCCTTTACTTTATTTTTGTGCTAATTTTTTTAGTTAACTATTTTTAGACTCAAATATCCATTTAACATTAAAATTATGTTACTTAACATTTAGTTAGTTCTAAGTAAAAGTTATTGCATGCATAGATCTCAATAAAAATAATTTACTTTTAAACTTTCAAATTGTTTTTTCTCAATATTAATTAATTAGGATATTCCCTGCTATTTGCCTGTGCCCTTCGTATGGTGTATGCCTGACCTGGCAGATGATCAGTGCCAGTAGCAGCAGCACCAGGATGGAGAGGACGCCCCACACGACGCCGAGCTGCGTGAGTGCGAACACGTAGAGAGTGCGGTGGCACCACTGGTTGGGCTCGAACAGCGTGGGCGCGTAATCGGGCCACATAATGTTCAGTGTCCATAAGTTGCCGAACGCAAACCTGAGAACAAATTAACCATTGTTTTTTCCCTATTTATTTAAGATATTTTTTTTTTTAGACTGAGTGACGGTGAACAACTTGCTCGTCTCTTGGTGGTGGTATTGGTGGTGCTGTGACTGTTAACGACAGGCGTAGCGCTTATTTATGTATTTATTTAATACTTTATTGCACAGATTAACTAACTAGTACATATAGCGGACATAACGCTAAGAGCATTTTCTACCAGTGAACCACCCATCTTGAAGGAGATAGGGGTGTAGGCGTGCATCAAAATATTTTGGTAAGCGCTTTATTAACCTGTAGCCTTCTCTTTAGTTATTGCCTTTATATTCATTTTCAAAGGAAACATTATTTTCGAACAAACTATGCATACCTACTTTAAACACAAAAAAAAAAAAAAAAAATCGTTAAAAAAAGAAGAAAAAAAAAATAATCGAAAAATTGTTCAAAATACCCCCATAACTACTCCTAAAGCAACAAAAACAAATATTTAAATGTAACCCTTTAGTTTACGTCAGTGGTCGGGCGCAAACATTGGGTCAACATAGGAAAAAGCCACTGGTTAGTGATGATATTTGCAAGTAGTTGACCCTGTTTGGTTAGGCCAGTTCCAAGTGACGCCCTCCGTTAACCCGCCATGAAATAACCAAGGACATTTCATATATACTCTATGGACATGACTCTGCAAACCAAAATTGTGTCAGCATCAACGCGAGTCGCAGAGAGAAGCGATAGACCAGAGAGGAGCGAGGTAAGTGTGTACCATCGTAGACCGCATTGTCACTTACCATCAGGTGAGATAGTGGAATGGTCGCAGCTTTTTTTCATTTGACTGTCTGATAAGACGAGCAAGTCATTCACCCGATGGTAAGCGCTACGTCTGCCTATAACAGTCACAGCACTACTCAAAATACTGCATTGCATAAGTCTGCGCGGCACTGCATTGCGCTCGTCGCCCTGAGACATCAGCTCGTCTTGAGATTTTGCTACTGTTATACGAACAGTTGGTCTAGTTTGGCAGAGGGGGTAAGCGTGCGTGGTCTTTAGGTTGAATCGTTTAAGGAAAGAACCGTCCAAAACAGGATAAATTAGTTTTAGAGGTTTACTGATAAATAAGTTTACATGAACCGTGGATTGGGAAAACAAAAGGCGTATGTATTTGTGAGTGAATTAAAAAGAGAAAGTTTTGTGTAGCTTCTTTTACTTTAACACTTTCACTGCTGAGCAGATTTGCTTGTCCAGCCACGGGTGCGGCTCTGCACACTCCATAGTGTTTTCCCATACAACAAACACAACAGTTGTTTTGCCGCACTCGCGGCAACTTATGAAAAACACGACAGTTGTGTTCTCAACACTGAACGTGTTAAGATCCTCTATTCTATTCTATTATATTAGAGTTGGTTCATAAAACATTACAATGTTTCGGTGTAAATCACTGTTTCAGGGTGACGAGCGTAGTTGCATTGCTTTGCTTGCTTCTGGGTGGCAGTGCAGCCCATTTATTGTAAGTAGGCCACTATAATAATTATGCACTTTTTCAAGTCAAACACTTAAAAGTCCTATTAAATAGAAAGAAAAATAAAAAATAAATCAAATATGATCAACTATTCTAATGTGTAACTGATTATGGTTTGAAAAAGGAAATTTCCCTTTCAAGTTGTAATTCATTCCTGAACCTCGCACAGGAAAAGGAAACTCCAATAACTCTATTACTTACCAGTGTTTTGGAAATACCTACCTTCTTATAGACCACCTTCTTTCTTTACCAGCTCATCACAAGCAGCAATTTACTCACCAGCCCATTAGGAAAACGGTGAGCGAGTAAGCCAAAATTCTCTCAGGCACGCTCGGCGAGGAGTTGGAACTCCTGCTGGCCAGCTGGGTCCAAAGCAGCCAGCAGATGCCGACGCCGCCCGCTGCACCGCCCACCACCATGTAAACCGGGATGCGAGGCTCGGCGGGGCAGTCGCGGATGTACTGGACCCCTGGAGAAGATGGACGGTGAGATACCGTACCAAGACAATCTCTAGATTCCGTATACAGTTCAATTATCGCTCATTGCGGCAATAACGTGTTCTATTGGGAAGCCCCTTCTGCAAGAGACCACCTTTGCTAGATATTCATCCCCCAATTAGTAGTGTGCATACATAACTGTGTTCCGGTTTGAAGGGCACTGTTTTCAGCTAAATTACTGGGCATAATAAGAGACTTTAGAGCCGATGCCTCAGGGTGACGAGCGCAGTGCAGTGCCGTGCAAGTTTATGCAATGTAAAGTTCTGGGTGGCACTGTAAGACAAGAACGTGTTATCTCATCGTGTTACTGCTAAGGAGACTTGTCACAATGAGCGGTATCAGTTAACAATACTGAGTAATATCAGCGCTGATTCTCTTATGTTCTAAGAATAACCTAACATTGTATATTTAAATTAAATTCGAGACATTATTAATTTCGAAATCCACTATTTAACTTAATGAACATTATTTATGTTAATCAAGTATGTATCTAATGTTATTTTATTTTGTTTCGACTTTACCCATACAAAGGTGGTCTGGAAGAGGTTGCTGTTTAACAATAAAACCAACCATTTTACTACCTCATTTTTTTTTCTTCAATGGGTAAGTGCCTTATTTTTACCAAATTTTATACTACAAAGTACAACTGACTACAACTATATAAAATAACAGTTGGACGACCGACAAACCAATATAAGCTTATAGAGGTGGTGGCGACATTTCTCCGTTGAATTGCAAAACTAATTCGATGAGACAAAGTACCAGGATTTAGTCACGTTTTAAAGTGTATTTTTGTGTTTACCTATCTATACTTCGAACAGAAATGCTAAACTCTAAGATAAGCGTAGCGAGCCAAAGTCACGATTCTCCACCATTTTTCTTGGCTGTCTGTTATTTGGCTCGTCAATTTTCATTATCGTCGCGTGTAAACATTTGTTTTATATTTCAGTCAAATTTTTCTCATTCTGTTCGGTGGTAGGACGGTAATTTCATTATGTTTGACGTTTCTTGGCCCTCTTCCCGGGGCTCATCCGATTTGCGTCAACTTCCTTTAAGGATTCTCTGACATGAACCGGTAATTTCTACGTCCCTTCGTTTCCCTGTGAGTAAAAATATAACCATTTGAAATTACATTTATGTAATTTTTACATTCCATTACCAGACAACCAGACGTAAGGTAATGCGTCACCGTTACATGGTGAACTCCTTGGCTGAGTCTGTGTTTCCCGATAGCTGCAACCTGGGCCCCGATTCGCTAGGACACAATCTGCACTTTGAAAGTATTTTATATGTCCTATATTAAAATATTTCTTGTAGTTACGAAATAAAAATAGCTTAATATAATATTGTGGAAAGGAAGTACCACAGCTTTGCCAGATATTCATTCAACAAGCAGTAGTGTAAAAACCATCCTGTGTTCCGGTTTCAAAGGCACTGTTTCACGCGAAGTTTAGAACGCGAGACTTTAGAACCATGTCTGGGTGGCACTCATGGGCAGGCGTGACGCCTACCATCTGGTAAATGACATGCTCATCTCGTTATTTGGTAAAAAAAAATGTCCATACGTTACACCGAACCCTTTCTTCCAATATGATACAAAGCGTTTTAAGGCACAATATCTACGTCCTCATAATTATCCTTTGTTAAAAGATATTTCCCGTACATTTTAAGTGTAATTTAATATATTTTCTCCATTAAGCTCTAAAGATGAAAGATACACATAAAATAGGTTTTAGGAGTGTTCCGTAGTGATGGACGTGTCCGAGACGTTTGAACAATCGATAAGAAATTTCGTGTAAAATAAAATCTCGCACTCCGACTGAACTATCGAGTAGTTTATCGATAGTTTTTAGTCGCTCTCGCTCCACGCTTGTGTTGTCCTTGACTGACCCACTGAGGCGTTCTTCGATTGTTCCGAATCGAGTGACTCGCCGCTAGGTTTTCCCCTCGCTCTCTATGGCTTATGTCGTGTCTTGCGAGGTCTAAACTCGAAACGACCGCAGTCGGTGGGACTGACCGCTATTATTTTTTTTCGTGTGTTTTTTTTTACTGAGTGACGAGACGAGCAAGTCGTTCACCTGATGGTAAGCACAACGCTTGCCCATAACAGTCACAGCACCACCCAGAACCCTGCATTGCAAAATCCTGCGCGACACTGCACTGCGCTCGTCACCCTGAGACATCGGCTTTAAAGTCTCATATGCCCAGTAATTTCGCTGGAACAATGCCCTTTAATCCGGAATACAGTAATATTTGCACACTACTGCTTGGCGGATGAATATCGGGGAAAGGTGTATACTTCCTCAGGTGGTCTCTTGTAGAAGAGGTCTCGCACTAAAAACTCAAAAATAACTCTGATACATTTAAGTTCGATTACGAGATAAAATAATCAAGAACCATAGAAATGTTTGAACAATCGAATAATCAGCTAAAGGTCTCGCTCATCACTAGTCTTCCGTAGGTAACCAGCACGATCTTTATAGAGGCTTAAATATTTTAGGTTAGAGAGATTTCCTTTTATTTTGCTGAATAATTGAGGTGTCGCAGTAAGATTAAGGACGCCCTGTTTTTGCTAAAGGTGATTGATTAATGTTTTATGGGCTAAGCAAAATCATAATTGATTAATACCTATCTAAGAGTATTATTTTGACTCATGAAAAGGATAGAACAAGATAAGTTAAGATTACGTTTATTAATAACAAAAATACCCACATATTACCTACCGAGAATTATTTCGGAGGTAGGTATGTGATCCACCAATCCGGATCTGGCCCCCGTGGTGGATTATGGCCTAATCCTCCTCACGAAAATGAGGGGAGACCCGTGCCCAGCAGTGGGACGTTATGGGTTGTTGATGAATAACAAAAATAGTAGTGCTTACGGTACTTAAGATAAAATAAGATAGCAACTCTTTATTTTTCTTCTCTTTTTTTTTCTTTTTTTTTTTAAGGTCATGGTGCATTATAATGAGTATTGTAATTATAAATGAATACTGCACTGTAGTTGATTCCCTGTACCTATACGGTGCTGAAAATAAACCTGTGTTAAGGGGTCACCGAGAATATAAAATTAAAAGACCTTTGGTGGAGGGGATTTGAGTGTATCTAAAATGCTGGCTGCATTGCCACGTTGCATTGCCATGCCAGCGCTAAAGTCACATTTCGTTCCACCAACCGCTAAGCCAAGTAACAATAGATTACGTGACAGATCCAAAGTGTCTACTCCAAACTCCTGTGTAATTCTTTTGAAATAAAAATCTGGGGGTAACCACGTACTTATTCTTATTCCATGCAGTTCATTTTAAGGCCTTAAACTTAACGGATTGGCAGCACACACTCATAAATGACAAACGTGACGTGACGTCACTCAAAAATAGACTGCAGAGATTGAGAGAGTAGGAGAATGAGATGGAGCTATATATATATAAGCTCCCATAAATGCGACCCAATTGTTCCGATCTCTTTGGATAAATGTCTCTGGTCGACTTATGAACGCTTAGCGATATTGGTGGTGACAGTTAGCAGGGCAGTTCAGTTTAAGGCCTTAAACTGGAGAGATTTAACCGTTCGTGGTGAGGCCTCTGGACTTGCTCTCTATATTGTACATCTAAAGGTTGTCTGGTTGAGATCATTTTAAGCGTTAAGACCGCCCATTGTACGTATTATTTCGCTATTATTAAGTATTTAGTTAATCTATCTTTCTATCAGTGGTTTATATAACTTACCCATTATAAGCATGATGACGGGCAGAGTAGATAAGCATGCCAGGAATACCGTCATCAGAACTGTAACAATATTTTTAAATTAGATTTTGAGTTAGTGAAATGGAGGGCAAAGGTGTAAACCCTACGTGTTCGAGCTATAACATTTAACCTAAAATGTATTAAAGATCAAAACATTACAAAATAATAGGGTTGTCTCTTTTTAAACTTTAGAGTTGTATATAGGTTGTAAAGCGCATAAGTTACCACTAGGCCAGCAGCAAGCATCGCTCAACACGCCGTCAGTTTTTTTAATAATTTTCCTTATAGTTTATTTTTTTATTTTTTTATTATTTGATGTGTTACTTACTCGTCCTGTTCATGATCTTCGCCGCGCGGCACACGAAATCAACTGTCCCAGATGCTTCCATATTGGCATCTTTCAGTTGGTAGGCCACCGATCCGTAGGTGGTGAGTCCGACTCCTAAGCCCAGACCGCTGCGGTCGTTGTACTTTGCTTGCTCGCCACAGAGACGACGTTGTTCATCGCCTGACACCTGTGAGTGAAATGAAATGATTAATCATAAAATATTAAATTAAAAAAAAAAAAATTTTTTTTCTTTTCCTTTTAAAATTTTAACTCACTTGGCTTACAGAACTGGAGGCGCGTCTAGAGCCGGTGTCCGAAGCCCCGGTCCCGCACTGCCGCCCGCCTAGCGACGCGCGGTATGGAGACATGCTTCTGCCTCGGGTTCCTGTATCCACAGAAACACATACAAGATTTATGTAGGCCTCTTCTGCAAGAGAACGCCTGGGTAAGTAACCTTTGCCAGATATTCGTACGCCAAGCAGTAGTGTGCAAACATTACTGCGTTCTGATTTGCACTCGTCACCCTGAGACATTGGTTCTAAAGTCTCATATGCCCATTAACTTTGCTGGAAACAATGCCCTTCAAACCTGAACATGCCTAAGCCACCGCGGTTATGGGCAACCTAAAACTGTATTCTTTATATTCATAATATATTTAAAAATAAAATGAGTGCCTACCAACATTGTAACTTTATAAGTCATAAATTAAAGACAAGAAAAATAAATGATGTAAACATGCTACAACTTAATTGGATAAAAAGTTATAGGTAATCAATTTTACTAATTTTGAGTGATGTAAATTAATTCAAGACCAGTTTAACAAAAAACCTAGATAGTTTCAGATAGACTGATAAATCAGCAATTCAGCAATCCAATTACGTGCACCAAAATTGGGCCGCCATTTTAATTTTAAACTTTTTATGAATATTAAACGAGAAACCACATTTATAAAATGAAAGAAAGACTAAAATTTAAATTTGAAGAATGACTAAAATTTAAAAAATGACATCGCCGTAGAGTTTCTTGGTGCTATCTTCTCTAACGGGCGTATTTCCGAAGCACTGGTAGAGTCAATGGAGTTTTCCTTTTCGTGTGCGAGACTCAGGCATGGGTCACCACTTGAAAGGGAAATATCCTTTTTCTAACTCAAACCATAATTAGATAATAATCATTAGTTTCGTAGATCATAAAATTTGACTTATTTTTTTGTATTTCTATACTTATGTATAAGATATTATTTTTTTTGACGTGTAAAAGTGCAATATTTTGCCTATTTACAATAAATGATTTGAGTTTGAGTTTGAGTTTAAAGTCACATTCACTTGCATTAGAAAAAGGTCTCGTTTTCCACGCTTTGAAGTCTGAGAAAACCGAGATTTTATCAAAATTGAAGCTAACTAGATTTGCATCGCCTCTCTCATACAAGGCCTGGATTTTTTCTAAGCACAATTTGAGATAGAATCTAAGTGTAATAATTTGTATTCCAAGTGTGGTCCCATCTCGACGTCTAATACATTTTCGTACATGACACGTATTTTGCGAGTTTTTTGTGAAACATATAAAGTGCTTTAGCTGGGACCTAAAATTCTTTTCATCTAGAATGTTCCATTACTCACCGGCAGTCTGACTGTCTTCGCTAGGTCGTCTCTCTTTTGATACCAGCGGTTCTTGGAAGGTCAATGTCAGACTTCCCCGTGGACTGATCCTGGACGCGTCTCCTTCTCCAGCCACTAGACTACCCCTAGCACTCCTCTCTGAAGGAGCAATGCTTCCCCTAGGACTCCTTTGAGAATCCGGTATCAACGAACCTCTTGGGCTTCTATCAGAAAAGTCTTTAGGCTTCATTGGTGGTTCAATGGGTATGGCTATGCTTCCACGTGGGCTGCTGCGGGGGCTTGGTCCCATATCCTTCTGTGCTCGTGCTGGATCTAACTGAATACTCGCCACCGAATGCCTCGGACTTCTCCCTACGTCTGGAACCAGCGAGTTTCTTGGCTGGTTCCACGATGTCCCTTCAGGTACCAAGCTCCTTCTGGGACTTCTCGCTGACATATCTGGCGTTATACTATTTCTTGGGCTCCGGTTGAAGTCTTGGGGGTTTAGGCTCAATCTGGACCCGTAAGCCATTTCAACGTTCAAGTTGTTTCTGGAAGGAGCGAGAGTGTTTCTCATCGGCATGGCCTGGTCTGGGGTAATAGAGTTTCTGGCGGACCTCACTTCGGGAGCTAAAGAGTGGCGTGGGCTTCTGTGATAGTTGTCTAAAGCTGCTTCTGGTGCGAGACTGGCCCTGGGGCTTCTCTGCGGTGTGGGCTCGATTTCTTCATCGGTTTCTGCAGCCGCTAAAGATGCTCTTCTGGAAGGTTGAGCGGATGCTCTCGGGGACCTCGCTTGGGGAGAAGTGGCAGCGCTTCTAGAAGCGCGACGCCTTCTCGACGATGAAGTTCTATGTATCATCATGTCCGCCTTCAATCCACTATCGCATTAAGTTCACGCGCGCGCCATCCATCTCAGAATACCTGTAACAAAGTTAAGAAAGTTTTAGACTTTTTCTCGAGGTTTCCTTATCTATAGTAAAATTTATAAGGAAAGTTCATAATCCCTCTCAAAAGCCGCAATTTAACTTCTTTGTTTACTGATACAGGCGGTGAATCTTAATGGAATTATGTTAAATCTTCGGAGCGAAATGTGAATTATAGTCTCCAAAGATTGCGTCCAAAGTGATTTATATCTAAGGTGCCTCGGATCAGACTCTAAATGGTTTATGTAAATAGGGTTCTACTGAAGCCTGACAATAAGCTGTGGTAGATCTGCTGGGATAAAATCTAGCTTGTTTGCTAACTAGCATTGTTCAAAAACTGATCAAAATGGAAAAAATCTTGGGAATTACTTCAATGACACCCTAATTCTAACAACAGGAATACTTCGAATTAGTGTATCTTATCAATGTAGGCTAATATGTCTTAATTAATAACAGTGACTACAGTCAATGTTATCGTTATTGGTAAGAATTCTAATCAATTAAATTAATATTGATTTTGATTATTTATTATTGATTTTGATTATATATTATCTAGGTCTTCAACATTCTTCACTTTAATTGTATTTTCAAGATGAATAAAATGAGATTTTTGAGCCCCTTTTGGAGCAGTCGCATTTAATGATTAATGCTTCAAAAGCTTCATTTATTTTTTTAATTTGTTTAGATAATTTTTTTATTTGGATATTATTATTACGTGATGCAAAAATGTTATATTTTTGTTAATTTTAAATCTCTCTGGGCTCTCTAGTAAGCTTTTCTTTAACATGCAAACTTTTTGACTTTTATAGATTAGATATCAGAAAGCACATCAATAAATTATTGATGGAGCACTATAGAAACCGGAGCTCAAAACATTCATCAATATAGTTGGTCGAGGGTTCATTAATTATCTCCACTGGGTATTATTACAGATAATTTATTATCAGTGTTACTGGAATCGCGATATTGTGAATTTCTTGGAGTTTCTTGGTATCTTCTCTAACGGACATATTTCTGAAGCGATCGTAGAATGCAGTTTATTTTTCCTGTACAATATTCAGGTATGAATCACCACTTGAAAGGGAAATTTCCTGTTGCAAACTCAAACTATAATCAGTAAATCATGATTTTCGTAAACAAATTAATATTTTTTTCTCTATGTATGAGCCTTAAGTGCTTGACTTGTAAAAGTGCATTATTTTTGCCTATTTACAATAAATAATTTAATGTGCATTTTAACTTAAGTTTTTTCCAACTTTATTTGACTTTCTCACTTATTTCCAAAGCCCTATTTCTAGAATACAATTACTTATCGTTAAATGCTATTAATTATGTATTTTCTTTTAATGTATTTTAACAATGATTATAATAACAATAAAAACAACACGTCACGATCGCATCCCCTTAACTAGGATTATCTAGGGAATCAGGAACTACAAGGACCATGGTCCTACAAACACCTAGACTCAGAGCAAATACTTGTGGTTCACACAAATCTTTGCCCTGTGCGGGAATGACCTCACGCTTTGGAGCCGGCTCATCGCCCACTTACGCCACTTTTTACATTTTAGTAGCTATAAATTGAATTAACCCTTTTTTTAATTGAAAATTATCTACAAAGTCAACAGCAACAGGTGGTTGAGTAATTCAAAATCAACTCTTTAAACAATTAACTATTAAATAACCCTATTCACCCGCAAGACGCACTTAATAGGGTAGGTATCTAGGGGCGGGTGGACAAAAGACCAATCTTACGGCTGTCATGAAAGGATCTACATTGTTTGAGAGTTTAAATTGGGGTGCCTACCTTGGATTTACATGGAGTGATGGTTTATTATTTGTGAATTATTTCAGAGATAGGTATGTTATCCACCCATCTGGACCGGGCCCCCGTAGTGGATTAAAGCGTAACCCTGCTCAGGAAAGTGAGTGGAGACCCGTGCTTAGCAGTGGGACGAAATGGTTTGATGATGTATCACTAGCACCCCCCCCCCCCTTGATGATACGTGGTGGGGCTTAAACCCCCCAATCACATATATATTTAGTACCTACAAAGAATCTTAAAATTTTTAGAATATTATCTTATTTTTAAATTTTGAGATAGCCGCTTTTGGGTTTAGAAATCGCGCCTTTGACGAAAACATAAATACACGTGATATCTTCCTACACCCCCCCCCCCCTGTGATTTTTGCTAAACCCTCTCCCCCTCTTCCAAGCCTCACGTGATTAATGGACGGTACCAAACTAATAAATAAACATAAACCATTTTTTGTAACGCACACTTTACTGAGCTTCAAAACCTTGTAGTTATATTTGAATAGATATACGAGTACATGCATACAAGTTATCTGAAAACCTAATAACTTTGTCAAAGAACTGCGTCTTCTGTACGATGTACTATTATTTATTCTATGGCACAAGTTCCTACTACAGAAGTGGCGTAAAAGTCACTTCCTAACGCGGCTGCGCTGCGAGGGCCGGAAATTGCGGTCGGGCGGTTTCCGCGGGTGCTATGTTTATTGTTTAGCCTACTCAGACAACGCATTTTCACGTGTAATCTATTTACAATATTTACATGGGATCTCATAAACGATTTTTTTTGACGTGACAACGTCTAATAAACCAATGAACGCCGGCTGCATGCACGACAAAGTTGACACATTGTCCCGTTAGTTCCGTTACGCTCATTGTACGCTTGCGCTGCATCTATCTCTCTTCTCTTCTTGACAGGTTGATTATTCTTGCATTTTAAAATCTGATTACTAGTATATTAATTTCAAGTATTTATTCTTTCATTGATTGAGTTTAGTTACGACACAACTCCAGTAAACAGTAAAAACACACGTTATGTGAATATTTGCAATACAATCAAAAAAAGTAAAACGGTTCAGTTTTTAACGTGTTAATTTATATCGGCAAAATGTTAATACAATTTTTTTACTAGAAAACGTAAATAACCTAAATTTAAGAAAATATTATTAATCTTAATAGGTACGTACACTAATTTAGAAGAAGAAATAAACACAAACTAAAATTACACGTATAATTGTTATAACCTAACTTTTGAAGGTCGTTTGGGGGTCTTTTTTTTTTAATTTGGGATTTTAATTGTATTTAGTCATGTTGTGATTATGCCAGACTATGAGTTTAGCTAAGTTAATTAAAGATAACGATGACCTCAAGATAATTTAAGCATTAAAAGGCCTTTTGCATACCTACAATTGCAAGGCATTTTACGTAGCCGGTGAGAACACCCCTAACGTCCCTTTTTATTAATACTCTTTTATTAGCTTCATACGTATGTATGTATGTATGTATGTGACGGAAACTTTGAACATGATTTTGATCCCCTTCAAAACGTCGGATTAAATAGAAATTTTGCTCACTTATCAAGGACCGATGACAATATAACAAATAAAATCAAAAATATACAAATGTAATAGGTAACAATAAACAAAAAAACGCTTTACAAAATCGTGTTTTTTTTTATTTTTTTAACCATAATGTTTTTTGGAATATGATCGCGTTTTTTAACTATCTTAATATATGATGTTAGTTGACGATGCGGTCTACGATGGTGCATGCTTAACTAGAAGTAACCTTGAACTTGAAGATTCCCAGGCTGTAACTATCGGAAAACATAGACTCCGGCGAGAAGTTCCACTCCTTCGCGGTACGCTTAATGAATTAGAATGAAATCGCTACGAGCGCAGAGATGAAATGCCCACCGTGTATCGTATCTACTAAAAAAACACGCTAAGCGCAGACCCCAGCAATAATCTCGTCAACGGCGAAATAAAGCAATCATTATAAAGTTATAACCCAAATAAAAAGACAATTTCTCTCATCCGTTACTTTCCGCATATAAAACGAGTCCACAATTTTAACTTTATTACCGGGGAATAAAACTTGTGATCGCTCGCAGACGGCGTTTTTAACTCCAAACATGCTTTAGAAAACGACAAATTACAAAATTTATCGGTAGCCGGAGTACGGAGTACCCGAAAGTTGTAGGAAATTCGAATTGAATGGGACTCTCGATGTTATTAATTACTTGGAAGACGTAATTTGTCGGAGTTCGGTCCTCGGAATCGCCATTGAATATTTCATCAGTAGGTAGGTATCAATTCCGCTGAGTGCCTCGCGAGCAGCGTACAAACTTTGTTCGGTTAGTGCGACAGGTGATCTTTGAGTTTTGATTAGCGAAAAGCCTGTCGGCGTAAAGCAAAGAGAATAGATTTTTCTAATTCTCAAAAATAATGTTATTAATCTAAATGTGACAACTCTATAATCGCTTGTCCCCAACACCCCTTTCGCTAACCCGCCAAAGTTGTTGTTCCGGTTTAAAGGGCACTGATTCCACTAAAATTACTGGGCGTATGAGACCTTAGAACCATGTCTCAGGGTGACGAGCGCAGTGCAGTGCCGCGCAGGATTATGCAATGCAAAGTTCTATGTGGCATTGTAACTGTTACGAGAAGGCGTAGCGCTTGCCATCAGCTGAACGATCTGCTGGTCTCGTCACTCATCAAATAAAAGAAAATTAAGTTCTCCTAAAAATGTCCCCCCGCCTATCTGAATGACACACGGCTCTAAGGGTGATAATTAGTTTGCCCCTCCTAATTAAGATTGGGCAAAGTTAAGTATTCAGAGTGTCTTCAAAATAATATTTTGGACTAAATTGTCTTCCACGACAGTTTTGATCTCATTAATGAATCAAATTACGTGAAACGGGAGGTTTTTAACAGAGACGATGTCTCGAGCAGCATGAATAATTATTATGAAGAAGTTGATGGAAGTGAGAAACTTACATCAAAAACTGTGATATTAATTAATAATCTGAACAGCGAAGGAATGGAATACTTTACCAGCATCTATGTCCCCCGAAAACTATAATCTGAAAGTCTTCAAGTTGATAGTGAATAGGTATATTCTAGGCAAGCATGGTCCATAATCGACCGACTCACCACCATGTGAGACTGCGGTTAAATGTTTGCCTATTCGGAAGCATTACTGTGTTCCGGTTTAAAGGGCACTGTTTCCAGCAAAATGACTAGGCATATGAGACTTTAGAGCCGATGTCTCAGGGTAACGAGCGCAGTGCAGTGCCGCGCAGGATTATGCAATGCAAAGTTCTGGGTGGTGCTGTGACTGTTATGGCCAGGCGTAGCGCTTACCATCAGGCGAACGACTTGCTAGTCTCATCACTCAGTCAAATAATAAAAATATTCAGTAGTAGCTAGCAGATACGGAACTACTGTATGTCGTGATAAAAAGCTACCTAGTCAAGTATTACACCACGAATACAAGTTGTGCAAGTGATAACAAGTAATAATATTAATAATGTATCAAACTATAGATTAAATATATCCAGATAAGATATAAACACGTTCACTGCTGAACCGTTTTACTTTTTTTCGCTCTTCAATCTTCACACAACGTGTGTGTTTACCATTTAATAGTAACTAATCTCAATCAGCTGCGTGGACACACACAAGCGTTGTGATAAAATATATTAAAAAAAACTTTATTTATGTATAGGTTAACCGATGTAATGTTCGAAATTGGTAATCGAAGTAAAGTATAACCATTTAAGCGTGTGAATGAATGAGTGAATGATGACCGAATGAATGTATGAATGTATAAACGAATGTCTGAATTATTTAAAATCTAAATGAATGAACACCGGTACTGCTAATGATTTCTTTACCTATATAAACGTAAAAAAAAACAAACTAGCCACCTCATTTATAAATAGAACTAACTTCTTTTATTAGGTACGGGAAATAAAACAGAGAAACCAGCAGTAAATCCCGAGCTATCTCGAGATTAGTCCCAAAACACGAGTAGAATTCTCAAGCCCGGGATCCGGGAATTCCGAGGTAACATATTAAAGGAATCGTAGAGGTCACGATACCGAAACTATTTTATTACAACAGTAGCATAACTTTGGGAAAATACGATTAACTAGTTGTTACCTGCGACTTTGTTCAAGGTCTCATTTTTGCACCGATATAACAATGCGTAAATAGTGGTTATCCATCATAACCCAGTGGCTTAGACCGCCTTAACCATCCGGCGCGCTTCTGAGCCAATTAAAAAAAAATGTATCGATAGGTCGGAGTCTATTAATTTGATTTAGACGTAATGTATTACTTAAGTCTGATTCAAATTTACTGAGCAAAGAAAACTGTATTGCAATCTTTTCAGTAGAATATTATAGAAAATTATTTCTCATTCTTTCTTCTTTTTTTTCTCAGTGCTCTTTTTTAAGTGAACTTTTTATGATCACATTTCTGCATTACGCTCGACCGACCCGTAACATTTGACACTTTGACAAGAAGGTTTATTGAAAGTAGTTGGAAATAAGATAAGGAGTTCGGGTGTAAGAGGTCATCATAAAGACAGTGGATTAAAAAGGTATTGTATTGTCTGACATCACTGTGCGCCGGCTATCTGCGTACACTATTATGTTCATCGTGTGTTTTCATTTTCTTGTCATGTCTTTAAATAAGTACGTTGTTCGCTGTTGTGTGCAGTTGTGTCCGAATAAATGTTTTTTCTTTCTTTTTTTTCTATTGACATCTCTTCTCAGTTCTCAGTTTGACCACAGACTAACTGTAATCAAAAGAGTATTTCATGAAAGTTTTTACTACTTTTATTATGCTTCGTTAAGGCTACGACATAGGCCATTGACGGGTCGGAATAAGACACAAATAGGAATGAATAGTTTCACTTCTTACATATGTACAACATTACACACACATTTTTATAGGTAATAAATAGACATATTTATTTTCAAAAATGATATAATTTCTTTTTTAGTAGCCTGTTATATGTTTCTCGGAGTTTTGGAACCAGTTTATTTCCATTATATTGTATAATTCACTTCAATATCAGGCTTTTGCTCTTCACTACTTAATTATAAGCTACTTATGAATCGTCACAGTCCTTACTCAAAAGGTCCCCAAAGAACCCTAATACTGTGGCAACCCTGTTTTTCTGACCATCCATCAGTCTATCTATCTGTCACGTCACACACGTAACGAGCTTGCAGGCTTGTGATTTTAGGAAATAGGACGCCACAGCCTCTTAAACCGCGAGGAAACCGCTCTGTGATTTCGCAACTTCATGGTAGCTACCTTAGGTGCCTTTGGAAAGGAATGGGCGACATTTGTGTAACTAATGGGTGCTACTAACGTAGGCGTCTAATTGAAACATTAGTAATGTAATTTAGACGATTGGTGTGATCGCGCCCTAAAGGATCTTTTGCACGTGTGACTAATATTAGGTAGGTAATTAAGTGTCGCGCTGAATAATGTGCGCGTTTTGTAAGAACGTAGTCCTGGGTAACGATGGGATATTCCGTATTTTAAGTAGCTAAAGTTTAATTTACAATTCAGACATGTCTAGCCATTTGTCGTTAATTGTACGAAACAAAAACAAACGAAGCGTCCAATAAATCTCAATGATAAATCGAATGGCCGCCTCGCCGATAACTGTTAAAAGAAACCGTTTCTTCTTGGAAATAAATACATTTTCTTCGGTTTGAAGCCGACAAAAAGTGCCTTCGCTTTCGAGACAAATGTCTATAGTGGCCCCTCGTGAACCTTTTGGAAAGTCTCGTCTGTCGCAACTGCAAGTTTTCTGATGCAATTACAGAAATACAAATTGAATTGTTACCAATTTTTAATTAACAGTACCTTTAACAGATAAATTAAAAATTAAAAAATTCAATTTAAAATTAACAGACTGAATGCCCAAATGAATGAAAAAGAACATCTATAAAAACAATTCATCATACATTTTGATTTTTTGTTAGCAAATAATAAACGTTTCAAAGCTGTCTACAACCATAATTTTAACTTTTCATGGTTCCGAAAACATTTCAACAAGTAGATGAAGCGGCCACCCTTGGCGAAAATGATTATAGTTAAAAAAACTAAATAACACGCCATTTTTATTAAAATTGCGTGTGCAAAATTTCAAATTAATCGGACGTCTTGTAGTTAGTGAAATTTACGTTCAAAGATTTCGTTTCATGGATAAATAGTTAGATAGAGGTGAAGCTAATTAACAGTTTGACTGCTGAACCGTTTTGCGGGTGCGGCTCTACACGTGCCATAGTCTTTTCCCATACAACAAACACAACAGTTGTGTTCTCAGCACCGAAAGTGTTAAAAGCACGTTAATAAAAAGGAAAAATATTATACCACTTTTTCTTTCACTTATTGCGTCAAAAGATTAATTTACTAACAGGATTATAAAATCTCATGATAAATAAATTGCCCCAAAACATGTTATTTTTAGCAATAATTAAATTCTTTCCAACTGATTTTATAACATTATCAATTGACTAGCTACGCCCCGCGATTTCACCCGCCTTAATTTTTATCGTACAAAAAGTATCCTGTTCCATTTCAAAATCTAAAGTATCTTAAATTTCATTAAAATCCGTTTAGCCGTTTTGGCATGAATAGAGAACAAACACACATACTTTCTCATTTATGATATTAATAAGATTTGTAATATAAAAGATAGTACAGATTTATATTGATTAATTCCTTAATAATGACTCCATTTTGTTATCTCCGCATAAGCTGGTCGTAGAAAATCAAAATGTATCCGTATACCAGATAAACAAATAATTAAGAAATTTAATCACACTTATTTTTAGAATACACTTTATGAAATAATTCGATAAAATCTCTTAGTTACGCTCTTGTGACAATGTGTAATCGATATGCTTTGATAAGACACTTTTCAAGAACTGGTGCTATTCGTGGGCCTGGTGAAACCTAATTTCTAAAAAATGTATCAGTCATTACACTGTTTTTCCTTATTTTTTTTATCTATTTATATTGACTGGATAGATGTTTGTTACTCCTTCAACTCGATATGACGTTACTATCAGCATAATACCATTAAGTGCCGATGCCAAAATAAAAAATAAAACTGTAGATTTCATCTATCGTTTAATTGTCATGACAGATAACTTTTTTTGAGAGGGTACGGCATACTTGCCGCTTAGGTAAATTTTAACATAATGCCAACGCTCTCGTCAGCACAGGCAAATCGAGATCAATTATATTAAATTTTATTTAAAAAAAAAACAAAATTATAGATTGTTTTTCATTAAAGATGTTGTTTTGTGATGAATCTATTTCCTCGAAATGGTTTTGCAATCACAATCTTACAATGCCCATTGCGATAATCGCATGCAAAGGTAAGTTTTTACATCAACAGGCATTGTATGACACATCATTATTATTTCTAAGTAGATATGTTTTTAATCTGCAATCTTTGGATATTCCAGTGATACTAATCAAAATAATGGACACTGATAATGAGGATAAAACTAATTAAAATTGGGCTTTGTATAAAAATTACTGGATGGATGAATTATCGGACACTTGAAAATGGAGAGCAAAGCGATCACAGCTTTCCTAGTAAGTACTGAATTTAATAATTAAAATAAAGTGTGGAAGTCCTTTTCTTATTGTTTATTAATGGCTTCTGTTGTCAGAGTTTATCGGGCCAAGGGCATCTGACGTAGCTTAAGGTGGTCCGTGTCCCTTATGGCGGGAAGTTTATAATTCAAACAGTTTTTTAACTTTTGAAGCTAGACCTACCCGGTCTAGCTAGTAATGTAAATGAGAATGGAATTCGCGACAATTTAAGATCATTATTTACGTTACATTGGGGAGATATTTAGTCTGATTGCTCATACATGTCAATAAACTGTCAAACTCATTATTGTAGTGTTAATTGATCTTTTTGAGTAATCATATGTGTCAAATATCTCTACAAAATAACGTGAACAAGAATCATGGATTTTCGCGAATTGCATTATAATTTACAATGTCTAAAAACAAAAAAACTGTTTGTAATTTACCCGCCAAATGTGAAAAGTATCACTTTAACAACTGCTGTCTGTCGATAACAACCCGGAATTTGATACAGCTTTATCTATTTATATATCTCGCTAATATTATAAAAATGTAAGTTTGTGTGTTTGTCCTCTCTTCACGTCATAACGGATTTTATTGAAATTTAGTATATAGATACTTTTGGTCCTAGAATAGAACATAATAACCCGAAAAATTCAACGGTTTCTGTGGGATAATAAATAATGCAAGTGAAACCGCGGGGCACTGCTAGTCAATTATAAATAAAAAAACTTTTTTTTTTGCAATTTTAGTTTTATTTTTCTTTCCAGGTGCTCTGCGTGGCATGGCAAGCGCACGCTTCGCCGTTCTGCTCGAACAAGGGCGTGGGGCGGTTCCCTGACCCATCCGACCCTTCCTGCAGGCACTACATCCTATGCCAACAGATCGACGGCATCTACAAGTCTTATTCCTTCACGTGCCCCTCGGATCTAGTCTTCAACCCCAATACAAGCTACTGTACTAACTTCAGAGAGTTCGCGTGCAGCAGTAATTATGGCAACAGCACTAGCGCCCCTAACGACAACAATAGCACAAGCACGGAACGTCCCACTACCATAGTGTGGCCTGACAATAACAACGGCACCACCGCATTCCCTGGCAACAGCACCACGCAGTCTCCTGGCAATAACAATGGCACTACTGCATTCCCTGGGAACGGCACTACAGAGTTTCCTGGCAACAGCACCACGGAGTCTCCTGGCAGTAACAACAGTACCACTGCATTCCCTGGCAACGGTACCACTGCATTCCCTGGCAATAATACCACTGCATTCCCTGGTAACGCTACCACGGAGTCTCCTGGCAGTTACAACGGTACCACTGCATTCCCTGGTAACGGTACCACTGCATTCCCTGGCAATAACAACGGTACCACTGCATTCCCTGGTAACGCTACTACGGAGTCTCCTGGCAATAACAACGGTACCACTGCATTCCCTGGTAACGCTACCACGGAGTCTTCTGGCAATAACAACGGTACCACTGCATTCCCTGATAACGGTACCACTGCATTCCCTGGCAATAGTACTACTGCATTCCCTGGTAACGCTACCACGGAGTCTCCTGGCAGTAACAACGGCACCACTGCATTCCCTGGTAACGGTACCACAGAGTTACCTGGCAACAGCACCACGGAGTCTCCTGGCAGTAACAACGGTACCACAGCATTCCCTGGCAACGGTACTACTGAGTTTCCTGGTAACAGCACCACAGAGTCCCCTGGCAGTAACAACGGTACCACCGCTTTCCCTGGCAACAGTACTACTGAGTTTCCTGGCAACAGCACCACGGAGTCCCCTGGCAGTAACAATGCTACCACTGCATTCCCTGGCAATGGTACCACAGCATTCCCTGGCAACGGTACCACCGAGTTTCTTGGTAACAGCACCACTGCATTCCCAGGAAACGGTACCACAGCATTTCCAGGAAACGGCACTACAGCATTCCCAGGAAACGGCACCACATCATTCCCAGAAAACAGCACCACAGCATTCCCAGGAAACGGCACCACAGCATTTCCAGGAAACGGCACTACAGGATTCCCAGGAAACGGTACCACAGCATTCCCAGGAAACGGCACTACAGCATTCCCAGGAAACGGCACCACATCATTCCCAGAAAACAGCACCACGGCATTCCCAGGAAACGGCACCACAGCATTTCCAGGACACAGCACCACAGCATTCCCAGGAAACGGCACCACAGCATTCCCAGGAAACGGCACTACAGGATTCCCAGGAAACGGCACCACAGCATTTCCAGGACACAGCACCACAGCAGTCTCAGGAAACGGCACCACAGCATTCCCAGGAAACAGTACTAACAGCACAAGCAGGACAACTGGAGACTCCAAATGGTTTTGGGAGGGATGGTTTGATTAAAAATACGCACATATCAACATAACCTATAATAACATAGCACACTAATAGTTACTAAACAAATCACTGCTTAGAATCGCTAGCTATTTGAGATATTGAACTGTTATTTCGATTGCTAGGTGCGCTTCATTAAAAACAAGCATCATATTCAAGCTTTGTGTACATCACGACAAAAACCTCGACTCGATTCATTAAGAGTGTAAATTTATGTTCAGTCCTCAGCAACTGAGTGTTCAGTCTACTCAGAACAATGGAAAAACATCTCTAGTTGATGACTCAGTTAGAGACGCCACGACATAAGTGAGACAGCGAGCAAAGAACGCAGTGGCGAGTCAGTCGACTCGGAACAATTGAAAATAATCTCGATAGTTCAATCCGGGAGCGAGATGACGATAGACTCGATTGTAATTTGCACCGAATACGATTCATTCGATTGTCCAAATGTCTCGGACTCGCTTATTATGTACGTTCCCAAACCATTAGCCCAATTTCTAGAGCCTGTAGTGTTCACAAATTATGTGCAGTGTTCGTTCTGGTTAAGAATTATTAGAAAAGCTTTTGTTTATAGGTATAGAATTATGTATAGTGCTTGATCTGAAGTCAAATTACTCTCATATGGATTAAGTAAGGCGAGCGTCAAGTTGGTTTCTTGCCTTGTTTAATGTGATCACAAATTTTAAATTAAAGTAATTGCATTTAATATCATTTGTTTCATTTTACTGTAGTTCGATCGATCTTGAACTGGGTGGTGGTGACCTCTGCTGTCAGGAATTTCAGCCTTTTTTTATGGGGGTAAATACCGTCGAGCTATACCATCCGTCACGGGGGGTAACGGAGGGGAATGTGTGGGATACAAAACCACTAAAACCCCCCGTAAGCAGTACTCCACCGAGGTGAAGCGAGGTGTCAGGTGTCATCCAAGAGGCGTTGATATAGCTGCTATGAACCGGAAACCAAGGCCACCGTATGAAGTACGAAAGCGTTCGTATGTTATGCCAATAAAAGGTCACCCATCGATATGTGTGCCAATGGGAACGTAGCTTAATTTTAGTAATCGATAAGATTTCTCCGCCAAAACATAATAAAGAGCGGTTCTACCCCCAATATCTAGAACGCTAGAATACAAAATATAAATATTCTTGTTCTTACAAAGTTCTTCAATACAATAGCTGATGTTAAAATGAATATAATCATATTTTTTTATTAATTACAAGTCTACCTAACGAAATAGAATAATTATTTTTAATAATATACTACAACAGCTGTGATTTAATAAAAGTCTGAGAGAGTATTATTATGTTCTAATCTATAGAGGCAGACGGTAGGCATAAGTTAGAAGCAGAAAAGTTAGGCAAAATCCCACCAAAATTCCAATAATTTGCTATGACATTTTTAATAACACAACAGTAATCAAAACTCACCCTATTCTGTAACATAAATAATTACTCACAAAAATAACTCATTAACAAAAAGAGCCGTGAAGAAGTCCCTCCTAAAGCAGCCATCTGAATTCCTAAATTAATATTTCGCACTTCATTTGACGCTACTTTGTATTCATTAAGGTTGTACATCTTTCCGCTTTCAACTTCTGACTTGGCACAGAGTTCACACAACGAAAATTAATTCTGTCGCATCAAGAACAGAACGTACTAACAGTAGCATAACTTTTTGAAGTAAAACTTTCTTTACGAACGGTTGACTATGGGAGTAAGCCGGTGAATGCGTGACGAGAGCGTTACGAAAAGTGTGATCGGGCGAGGCGAACGGAAGTTGAGAGGGAGATATAATTTAATGAAGATAGAAAGAGAGAGAGAACTCTTCAGTGACTGACAGTATATTGATGGTGTTTGGCCCTATTCTAATCAGCTTGTAGTACCAAATATACATTTTGTAAAAGCTGGTCTGAAATAAAAAATTCTTTAGTACCATAAACTTTTATATATTTATTTCACTTTCTCTTGTCGTTAAAAGATGAGTTACTGTTAATTACTGTACGTATCGCCTCCATATTATTGTTACGAGTTATAAAACTTAATTCAAATTTTGTAATAGACACGGTGCCTGTAATTACTTAAGTCTGAAATTTTAGGACTTTCTTTTAAACTTTTCGTGATTTTGCGATATGACGATAAATTTATTAAAAGTTAGGAATCTATTTAATTAGAAAGTCGTGAAGGCACCTGGCCAAGCCGATAAGGCATCTGGGCGTCTTATCTAATTGATAATTTTAATAAAAAGAGGTGGATCGACGGTTTTTCTAAGAAAACTTTTAGAGAGCTCAGATTTTATTTTTTCTTCATCATCTTTAACCTATATCGGCCCACTGCTAAGCACGGGTCCTTCCTTACTTTTATGAGGAGAGAGACCAAAATCCACAACAGGGGCTCCAGGTCGGATTGGTGGCTCACATATCTCTGAAATAATTCACGGGTTTCCTCACACTGTTTTCCTTCACCGAAAAGCGAGTGATAATTACGTACATATTTTTTAAAAGAAAGGCGTTGGTACGTGCCCGCACTGGAAATATAACTCACGACCCTCTCCTTGGAAGGCGGACGTTCTTCCACTAAGCTACCACAGCCAGATATTTGGAATACATATTATTATGTAATCACAAACATATATAGACTGCAAAAAACGCAACCCCCTTTTAACCTCGCAGTAGTCAGCTAAAAACAGTGCTTCTGAATAGACCTTTACTGCACCTCACTTTAGAATCTGACCACATTTGACATTTGTTGATTCAGTGGAGAGCTTGGGTAGCTGGCAAAGCTTACCCAGTTTCGCTGTGGTTACCGGGTAAACCGTGGCAGGGTAAATGGTATCTGGGCATATTAAAGCTGCTAACTGTTACCCACGTGGAGGCCAGATTGACTGTGAATGTGAACTCAATTAAATTTCAAGGGTTGTCTGTGAGTTTGAACTGGTTTAATGAGTAATTGGTTTCGGTTTCTGATTTTATTATAATTATTCAAGAAATTGGGTAAAAGTGCTAAGAGATTTTTTTGTAAATATGTTTACCAATAAATGGATTATTCCAGGATTCGTTAAACTCTTAAGTAACTTTTTTAAATGTTCTCTCTCTGTGGTGGTTTAATAAAATGTTTATCTGTCTAGGTATCTACACTTTTTTCTTTTTAAATTCCAAACTAATATTTAAGCAGAACTTTTAAAAATTTAACTTCAGATAATAAACAGAGGTCATAAAAGTTATACGTTAAAGAACAACCTCATGCAAAATTATTGGCGCTGAAAGAAAAATAATCTTATTTATATTAAAAAAAAAAGCAAATAAGCGCAGTGAGCGAATTGAGTGGAATGAGCGAAACGAGCGGATAATTCCATCACCGGACGACACTGGAAAGATTTAAACGTGAATTGAATTACAAACGCGATTCCGCTTTGATTGGAGCCGCAACTTTGATGTTATCAGCGAAACGTTCCATTCTGGCATTCAATAACATAATCTTAATTGCTATTACATTAATAATTAATAGCTCGATACAATTAGCATGGAAAATAGCTTGTAATAATAGATTCTAGATTTAGAATAGATTCTAGATTCTACGATAGACTGTCTAATCGTAGAGATAGACAGTTTTATTTAGAGAAGGGATCCTCATTTAGCAGGAGATTAGATTGGAACGCCAAAATTCATTGATTATTTTATTTAACTTATGTCTGGCTGATTTTAATAGGTTCGTTAGTGAACGTAAAATATGACCCCGAGTGCATTTTAAAAGTCAAAAGCTACATTAAAAATACGTGTTTTAATAACCTCTCATTAGCATAACTGCACAACGTTTCTCATTAACTTGGGATGGCACTGTCCTGAAAAACGAATATGCAAATATTTTTTACATGAGAAAGAACTGAAATTGTAAAGAGAATACATTTTTATTTAATTTATTAGACATAATGCGGTATTTAAAAATGGTAAAGAGATTATTTTTAAAATGAATCTTTTTATAGACGTATGAGAGAAATTGTATAGCAATCGTCACACATTTCCGTTACGCTCGACCGTCACGTAAGAGTTGACACTCTGAAATGAAGGATTATTGAAAGAAGTTTGAAATAAGACAAAGAGTTCGGGTGTAAGAGGTCATCATAGACTATACAAAGGTTTAAAAAGGTTTTGTATTGACAACTCTTCTCAGTTCTCAGTTTGAGCACAGACTTTAACCATAATCAAAAGAGTATTTCATCAAAGTTATTCTATTTTCATTATGCCTGGAGACGGCCTTGACATAGAACATTGACGGGTCGAAATGAGAGACAAAGTAGAATTAGCTTCACTTTTTACGTGTAAGTTTACACTATTACTTAAATCTTTTTTTTTTTGTTATTTATTTGTAAGAGTTTTTAAGCAAAGTGTAGTTTTGATATTGTGTCGCATAAATTGTTTTACTCTTTTTTAATTTACTTATTAGGCGAGCGTTTGACTACGATCTCAACTGAAAGACTGATGGAAAGCGACGATGTGGCCGAAGGCAAAGCACGCCTGCCTAGAAGATACCTATTCAGTCTCAACTTGAACACACATGAGATACATTACTTCTGAGACAGTTTTACCTATATTTCATAACTTGGGTCACCCATAAACCTGTATTAGTTGGTAGGTTTTCCACCTGTTGTATGTAGAAGCTAGTTAAGTTTACAATATTGTTAAACTACTAATATTATAAATGCGAAAGTTTGTGAGAATGGATGGATGGATGGATGTTTGTTCCTCTTTCACGCAAAAGCTACTGAACGGATTCGAATGAAATTTGGAGCACAGATAGTTTATAGATAGGATTGAGTAATAGGGTACCTTTTATCTCGATAGTATGTTCCCGTAGGACATAACGGAAACTACGCGGGTACACGCGGGGCGCAGCTATTTAGCTAAATAACATTGAGAGTTAGTGAAAAATTTATTTTTAAAATAAAAAAAAAGTTTTTTAAAAGTTATGACAGCATCAATATTTTTAACAGAGAATGCCTAGATGTATTGCATAGAGTAAATGAAGAAGAGAAGGTAAACGAAATAAAGGTTATGATACTTCATAGTTGTATTAGTTATTAGTAAATAAAGGCATTTGCCCGTTAGATAAAAAGGTTTCCTAAGCGTACTAATAATAAGCGCTGTCACGTTTCCACAATCACTTCTATCCAAAAACATTTCTTAAGTAAGCACACGTGAATGAAAGGAATATGATTTCAATATTGTAAAAACATGTCCCATGCCGAGTTCTTTTTAAAAAAACTTTATTGAAAGAGCTAAGACGACGTGACTCCCCAAAAATCTTGCAAAAAGTAATAAAGAAAACTCCGCCATGCAAATGACGATTTTACATTCAATTTGGCGAAACCCGACGAATTCAATCGAAACTTGGACAAGAATCGGTCATTAATCAAAAAGTAGCGCGAAGTCGGCGAAGATCGCAAAACACCTGCGCATTGACTATTTTCGTTCGTTCATTAGTTCATTCGATAACTTCGGCGAGTTTACGTTCATTCATTCGGTGACTTTGGTGAGACTTATTTGAGGTTCATTCATTCGATCGATAACTTTGGCAGTAATTCCTTTACGTTCATTCATTAGTTAATTTGTTCATTAACTTCACAAGAGTGCGTTTACATTCCTTCATTAGTTCATTAATTCTTAAACTTTTAAAATATTTATTTTACGTTCATTCATTAGTTCATTCTTTCGATAACTTTGGTAGTTTACGTCAACATGGAAAAGTCGATATTCTCCCGCATAAAGTGTGTTGCCATTCACAATAATTATGATGGATGTAGGATAATGGAAGGCAAATATCTGTTGGTGCTGTATGAATTAATATTTAAATTACTAATTTGATGAGTGACGCAGTTTATATACTCATCGTTCATCCAGCCGCCTGGACAAATATACTCCGACATTACCATAAGCCCCTCTGAGGGGATTTTATTACCAGAATCGATTGATGTGGGTCGCTTTTGGAACCCGACAAATATGATATTTGTCACCGGTCGGTTTGTGGTTTCATATTGGAATATAAATTGTTTTTGAATGACGGTATTAAATTCAATGTGGATTGTCTTTATTTATGGCTAGCTGTGGCTGCGGCTTCGTACGTGATATTTTTGTTTTTATAGACAGCTTCAGCTTCTTTGCTTTTTTGTT
Organism: Campaea margaritaria; assembly: GCA_912999815.1. Lineage (NCBI taxonomy): Eukaryota > Metazoa > Arthropoda > Insecta > Lepidoptera > Geometridae > Campaea > Campaea margaritaria. The sequence continues at coordinate 680,597 of OU538798.1, read as the reverse complement.
TTTATAGATAAGCGGTGGAAGAACGTCCGCCTTCCAATCAGAAGGTCGTAAGTTCAAATCCCAGTGCAGGCACGTACCAATGTGTTTCTGTAAAACATATGTACGTAATTATCACTCGCTTTTCGGTGAAGGAAAACATCGTGAGGAAACCCACATACCTAAACGAGAATTATTTCTGAGGTTGGTATGTTATCCACCAATCCGGACTGGGCCCCCTTGGTGGATTATGGCCTTACCCTCCTCACGAAAGTGAGGAGAGACCCGTGCCCAGCAGTGGGACGTTATGGGTTGATGATGATGATGAGACAGCTTCATATTAAACCAAGCTTTACTAATAGCTCGGTTTTGCCAGTTAGATTTACTACGTATGTACGAGTATTGTCGGTAGTGTAATTACATCATTTCAAAACTGCATTGCAATCGAATTTTTAGCGTAGTCTAAAACAAATCTAAATATAAATAATACGTTGGCTAATACGTAAGTTTCGTACGTTCGCTATGTAATTCTAATTTCCTGTTCATCGGTACATTTCCACCAAGTTTTCACGTAATTTCTTCAAGGAAAGGACAGAACAAATTGATTAGTTTACCTTCCATTACGGAGGGTTCAACACATCAATCCGAACGGTAAAAACCTAATCCTACTACAAAAGAACGGACGGATGAAACAAATTGCCATTTTAGCAAAACATAGAAGAAGTCGGCGGATACGTGTTAACTTAACCGAACTTACTTCAATATAGTATACTCAATAGTTTGCGTTGGTTTGTTTTGTTTCCAAGCTCGAAGTTAAATGTTTGCTTAGCAAATAGACGTAAAATTTTGCTTCGGGTCAGTTTTTTATTTTATTTGATTGTGTGATGAGACTAGCCAGTTGTTCACCCGATGGTAAGCGCTACGCCTGCCCACAACAGTTACAGTGCCACCCTTGCATTGCAGGATCATGCACGGCATTGCACTGCTCTCGTCACCCTGAGACATCCGTTTTAAAGACTCATATGCCCAGTAATTTTGCTGGAAACAACGGCCTTGAAACTGGAACAAAAAGTTTTGTATGAGCTAGAATTATTGCCTTTCGGTACGTAAAGGAAGGGAAAACTAGGGAAGGGTAAACAGGGAAAAAAGGTTTTAATTTGTTTTTAATACTTTAAAAATCGTGCGAGTTTGCCTAGCAAGTAGAGGGACTACCTGGTGATTATATCATTTCTGAAGAATGAAGTGAGGAAATATAATTGTACATTTATATAGGAGTAAACTTTGAAAAACTTTGGCCATTGTCGCGAAAGTCGCCGTTTCCTTCGCTTTGAATAGGGCATAACAGATATACCGTGGCTTTACCAAACATTCTGTAAAATGGTCACGAAATAGGCGTACGGCTCCCGGGACAAGGGTTCAGTACATAAATGATAAGGGAGGATTCGCGCCGTGTTTTTATGATTCTCTTACATTTTTAAGGGATGCCTCCGATTTATGTTGTACGTGTGAACTGGGAGCAATTCGTATAGAGCGCTTGTCGCGGGACACGACGGGAATTTGCATGAAAAATTGTTTTGTTTCAAGATTGCCGCCGCGTGTGAAAATATTAGACAAAAATAAATCTCTCAAATATTATAAATGCGAAAATTTGCGTGTGTGTGTGTTTGTGTCCGAATTACACCGAAACGGTTAAATTTTTTTTGATAAAAATAAGTATATAGATACTCTCGGTCCTTGAATTGAACATAGGATGCTTTTGATCCCGTAAAATAGACGGTTCCTGTGGTATGATCGCCATATGCCTATTGTACTACCCTTGTTTACCAATAATTGTAAATTTTCGGTACTGATTTTATTTAGTTTTTTGGTATACAATAAAGAGTTTTCTATTCTATTCTATTCTATTCTATTCTATTCTATTCTATTCTATTCTATTCTATTCTATTCTATTCTATTCTATTCTATTCTATTCTATGATAGTCAACGCAGGTGAAACTGTGGGCGCGGCTGGATTTAAAACAATACTTTGAACTAAAATATTGTATTCGATATACTTATAAAAACCAAACTATAGACCAAGCTAAATGAAATTTTTACGAGATAAATTTGAACATTAATTGAACAATTATTACGAAATTCTGAGAGGTAGCAAAAACAAAAAAGATGCCGATTTGAGAACCTCCATCTTTTTTGAAGTCAGTTTTAAAGACCTCACCTGTCAATAATATTAATTACTTTATTTTATTTATTTATTTACATTAATTAATTAATACTGCATAACCAATTATATTAACTAATAGTACGCAATAATAATCGTGTCAAAACAATTATAACATTCAAAATTACGTCGTATGTCGTATGTCGTACACGCGAGAATTGTCCGCTAGCAAGTGCAATATTTGTCTCTACGACCTTGTATTTGCCTTCGTTAGTTTGTTTGTAAATCGTTGGCGTAAGGTTTTATTGACGACTGTTTACTGCGACGTGTTTATTCTTTACCCGAGTGTACTGAGCTTCGCAAATAACACTGAAAATTCTACAGTATTTTAAGCACGTTATTTCATATAACTATTTACACGAAAACGTTATCAATGTACACGTACGTAAGTACACGAACACGAACGTCGTACACGTTTTGTTTATTTATTAGAGATTATAATTCTAATATGATAATGACAGATTTTATCGTCCAATGTACGCGTAACTTTAATTACGTGGAAAGCAGCGCGAACGGCGTCGCAACAAAGGAATTTCCAAACAATAATGGAGGAAATTTAAGCTAGACAATTTTGCGTGCCGTTACTGTAGATTAATGGCTGGAGCTATATTTAAATTCATGTAGTCAAGCTATGCTGATAAATTCCGTAGACATCAAGCCACGTTACTTAGGCTGAGATATAGGCGCAGGTGAGCGCGGAGTGATGCTTCTATATTATGTTAACTAGCTGCGCCGCGCAGTTTCACTCGTCTTGAGTATTATCCCACAGGAACTGTGAATTTTCATGGGATATAAAGTATAATATGTGTCCCGATCATTGAAATCTATTCAGAAGTTTTTGCGTGAAAGAGTAAGAAACATCCATCTGTCCCTCCTTACAAACTTTCGCATTTATAATATTAGTAGATATTCAAGATATTAAGTTATAGACAGTTGGTGATCAGCGGGGCTATGCATTATAATACGAATGACGAGGCCCGTGGCAATCAAACGTCAAAATGAAAAGAACTCAAGCTCATCCGCACCGAGCTGCATAGCCCCGCAGGGCGTGTTTTGCGTGTCGGAGGTTTTCAAATTTATTAATTTATTCGTTCAATGTTATGCAGTCAGATAGAAAAAGAAAATTGGTATTAAACCTCACCAACATCCTTGAATCGTAGTTGATTAACTCGCTGTGAGAATTTCAAATTAAAACGTAACAATACATCAGGACGTTCAATGTGCCAACGGACACAATCTGACTTCGTAATACACCTCCCCCCTTCTCCCACCACACCCACTCCACCACGACAAGGCCTGTGCAGACGAGGGACAGTCCTATTGTCCGTCTGGAGACCGCTTACAAATGCATCGAATGACGCACGTGATAGATTATTTGAATTTTACCATGGTAATTGTTGTCAATATTCAAATACTGATGATGCTAAACTTACCTTGTGTCAAGATAAGTATCTTTTATAATTAAACCACGTAGGTACATGACTAAATAATACGTTTTGAGTATCTGATGATAATGTATGTATTTAGTAAAGATTCAAATGGCAACATTTGTTTGAGGACTTAACTTGATGAATTTGGCAACATTCACTGGTTTCCAATAAACAGGAAATTACGTTAATGTTTATAATTAATATTGTACGTATTTTAGAAAAAGTTTGACTGATAATTATCAAATAATTATGATTTCTGCGGCTAGATTTAATCCATGTATTTTCGTCCATATTTCATTTAATGATATGATAATTGACTTGTGTTAATTCTTCAATATTCATACTAATATGAATATTCTTAAGTATTAATGTATCGAATCATTTACGATAATTCATCTCTGTATTTGTAAGATAATTGGTAATTGAAAATAAACGATGAAACAGCTTTATTACTGTTAGAAAACCATTTAATATAATAATTGGAATTATTCACGATTAAACAAACTTTAGTGTACATATCTGTGGATATGTATTGATTTAGAAGGTTTTAACATGTATTGTAATAAAAATCAAGCAGTAAAAACGTTTAGTTTCAATTTAAGGAAACACGTGGTTTACTGAGCTTGTTTATTCGCCGCACGGCGGCCGGTATAAATAGCCTTGCATTTGAAAGGCAGATTCACTTCTCAATGTACCTCGGAACAGGGCGGACACGCCGCCCAACTAAATAAGTTAAGTACTATTATTATATCTATTAACTAGAAAGCTATTATTATTGTGTATGTGTATTAATCTTCAGTTTAAAAACTTACTATGTGTATTGCAATAGTTATCAATGTTGTGTATCAGTGTGAACATTACAATCGCTAAATTATGTCGTGTTATATATATATATACAAATAATGTGAGCATTTCATTATCTTCCTACTTATTTCCAAATGAAGCTTATATTTTAAATTAATTATTGAGAGTTACAATAGCTATTCCTGTCGTGTAGTAATATGTAGATTACATTAACTTCCTACTTATTTGAAAGTAAAGTAAATGGCTTATATACTATTTATTCTTGTGTATTATTACAATAGCTATTCCTGTTGTGTATTAATAACGTGTAGATAAACCTATCCGTGAGACTTAGATTAACTTCCTACTTATTGCAAAATAAAAGAATATCAATATTAATGTTTATTCTCTTATATTCCTTTATATATAGATGTCTTTACTTAATTTAGTTATTATCAGAAGTGGGATTCGACCTGACTAATCTTAACGTATTATGTAATATTTCAGATATTGTGGGTGTGGTTTCTGAAATGGACTCGGCAGTCGTAGAAGGTCTGCTCAAGGCGATCCGAGATGCAGTTGCGGGGACACCTCGTGGAGACGATGTGGTTCTTCCGCCGTTCGATCCTGATAAGAACGACAGCGGTGCCAGCAGCTGGTGCACCAATATCGATGCAATCGCAGCGGATCTTGGATGGAGCAACATCACAACCGTTGCAAAAGCAGGTAAAGCCTTGAAAGGCTCTGCATTACTGTGGTATGAAACTTGGGAGCCCGATGAAGGTAGAACGTGGGAACAATTTAAAATCACTGTTAAAGATTTATATCCTGAAAAGAGGAACTTGTCAGACAAATTAACAAAGGCAGTGTTATTAACATCTGAAGCTGCAGAATCGTATTGTGATTATGCTAGGGAAAAACTTAGATTGTTTAAGAATACTAGGATAGTTTTCACCGAAAAACAGTTAGTTGAGCTTGTTTGCGGAGGTATACATGATGTGCATGTAAAAATGGCATCACAAAATAGTCGTGTGGAGACCACTGCAGAATTGATATCACTGTTTACGACTTATGTGAAGATTCCTAAGAAACGTCCATTTGATTCTACAAGTAAATTTACTGACAACCCAACTAGTTCTCCTAGCAAACGACCAAAAATTGATGAAAAACGTTGTTACACTTGTAACAAGCTAGGTCATTTTTCAGCCCAATGTTTTCAGAACAGAAACTATAATGCCCCTAGGACAAGTTTTTCGACAAACTTAGCTCGTCCCCCCATAAACAAAGTCCAATGCTCCCATTGCAAAAGATTCGGACACACTGAATCAGTTTGTTATTTTAAACAGCTTTCTACCACAAGTACCACAGTAACAAAAAGAGATGACGCTAATTGTATAACCAAGGTTGATCTAAAGTTAACTAAAGTTGTGATAAAGGATATGACAGTCGAAGCTCTTATTGATACTGGTGCTAGTTGCAGTATCATGAAGGATTCTATTGCACGGCGAATAGGTTGCAATTTAACTCCATGTTCAAAAATGCTCGATGGTATAGGCAATGGTAAATTACATATCTTTGCAAAAGTAACTGTCCCTGTAAAATTTGAGGAAATCTGTCTAGAAATAGAATTTAATGTAGCCAGGGATAAAGATTTTAGCTATGATTGTTTGATCGGTAGAGATGCAGTTAGTCATTCGGACGTTGCTGTTATAGTAGACTCTTCTGGGTGTAGACTGACACGTACTCACTTGCTTGAACCAACTGGAGTAGTTAATCAAATAACCAGTTGTAATAGCGAACTCGATCAACTAAACGGATTAATATGTCATTTAGATTCAGAGCTACAAACAAAGATTGAAAATATTTTCAAAATTTTTTTGTCTGTGTTGCCATCTGACAACAACATTGGTACCGTTACTACCGGTGAAATGGTTTTACGCCTGAAAACGGATGAATTAATACATTACCGGCCTTACCGATTAGCCCCTGTTGAGAGAGAGAAGGTTAATGAAATCGTTGACGATTTATTACAAAAAAAAATAATACGGGAGAGTGACTCTAGCTACGCCAGTCCGGTTTTACTAGTAAAGAAAAAGGATGGCAGCGATCGAATGTGTGTCGACTTTAGAGCACTTAACAAAGTAATAGAAAAAGAAAGATACCCTCTCCCTCTCATCGAGGATCAACTTGATAAGTTAGGAAACTCTAAATTCTATATCTCTATTGATATGAAAAATGGGTTTCATCAAATTCCAGTAGCACAGGACTCCGTAAAATACACAGCTTTCGTAACCCCAGATGGGCATTACGAATTTCTGAAAATGCCATTTGGAATTTGTAACGGACCATCAGTCTTCCAGAGAGCTATAAGTAGAGCCATTAAACACTTGAAATTTTTATTAGTGTATATAGATGACTTATTAATTCCATTTAAAACTGAAAATGAGGGTCTGCAATACCTAGAACAAACTCTCGAAGCTCTCAGTCATGCCGGATTTACCATAAACTTGAAAAAATGCAAGTTTTTTGTGACAGAGATAGAATATTTAGGAAGACACATTTCTGAAGATGGTATCAGGCCAAGTGATAATAAAGTCTCGGCTCTCATCAACTCTCCTGTCCCTGATACTATCAAAGAAGTGCGTCAATTTATGGGTTTAGCTAGTTATTTCCGTAAATTTATACCAGAATTTGCCTCACGTACTGCCAGTATAACTAAACTCACAAAAAATAACCAGAAATGGGAGTGGGGTCAAGATCAGAACGAAGCTAGGAATTATGTTATTAAGCACTTGGTGACGAAACCACTGTTGACTGTATTTGATCCAAACTTACCTACTGAACTGCACACTGATGCTAGCTCAATTGGTTATGGTGGAATTCTAATGCAAAAAGTTGATAATCAGAATAAAGTTGTAGCATACTATAGCAAACGTACTTCCCCTGCCGAATCAAGATATTGCTCTTACGACTTAGAAACATTGGCAATTTATAACGCCCTTAAACATTTTAGGGTGTATTTATTAGGTATCCCATTCACTATAGTAACAGACTGTAATGCCATTAAGCCTACCATGACCAAAAAAGATCTTTCACCGCGTGTAGCTAGATGGTGGACCTTTATGCAAGATTTTAACTTCAAAATTCTCTACAAAAAGGGTAAATATGTGGGTCATGTTGACTACCTAAGTCGTAATCCAATCGACCCTAAAACGGTCCACACAAACAAAAATATCCCTTCTGTAATTAACGTGGTTAATGACGATGCGAGTCGTCCGCCATCGTGGTTAGAATCTGCTCAACGAGATGATACTGAGACTCAGACTATAATTGACAAAGTTCGGTCAGGTGAATTGGATACCAATCAATACTTAATCATAAATAGATTGCTCTATTATAAAAACGACGCTAATGCTATGCCGAAATTATATATTCCAAGAGGCTATAGACTTAGCTTACTTAGACTATTTCATGATGATAACTGTCATGTTGGATATGATAAAACCATTGACAAAATCCGCCAACATTTTTGGTTTCCTGGCATTGCAGCGTTTGTTAAAAAATACATCTCTCATTGTCTCATATGTACCTCACGAAAAAATCACTCTGGACCTAAACAAGGTATATTATATCCTATAGAGAAATCTATTCCTTTCCATACTTTGCATATGGATTGCACTGGGCCTTTTAGACAATCAGCTGATGGTTTTAAATTTGTATTGCTAGTCATAGATGGATTTACAAAATATTGCATCCTCAAACCCCTTAAGAGTCTGAGCGGACAGGAATTGTTGTTTGCCATACGTGAAACTATTGCATTATTCGACACACCTCATCTTGTAATTACGGACAGAGGCACAAACTTTACATCTAATCAAGTTCAAACCTTATTTAGGGAAATGCAAATTGAACACCACATGATATCCACTGGTACTCCTCGTAGTAATGGCCAAGTTGAAAGGTATGTAGCTACAGTAACAAACATGTTAGCTACCACGATTAATGATTTGTCAGAATGGCCAAACGTTCTTTGGAAAGTACAACAATCTCTTAATACGACTGTTCAGAAAACCACAGGCTTTTCCCCAATGAGACTTTTACTAGGAAGGGAAGGAAATATACCTTCCATACAAGCTCGGCTAACTGATGTTGTAGATGAATCAATACAACCAAGTATTGACTTAGAAGCTGATCGTGAATTAGCACGACAACGGCTCAAAGATGTTGCTGATAGGTTTAAGAAACGTTTTGATACTACCAGACGAACCAATAAAATATATAGTATTGGAGACCTAGTTTACATCAGTCAAGATCATAGACGTCATGATAAACTCAGTCCAAAATTCAAAGGCCCATATGAAATAATACAAATATTACCACATGACAGATTTTCTTTGAGGGGTCAAAATAATTTAAGAAATATTATTGTTGCCAAAGAAAAACTGCGTGTTTGGCCTGGTGAATGGGTAGAACAAAACATTTCCTTTGAAGAATCACTGTAAACAAATATAACTTATTAAACAATATCATTGTCAAAAAGAGAACCGTGATAGATTATTATATAGCTAACAAATTTAAGATTATTCAAAATAATATCCATGTAGATCACATAATTATTAAGATCAAACTATGAATGTGTTTAATTTTGAATTATCATTATTATGTAACATTGCTAATTTACTTAGGACAGGTACTTTTTTTGACACACTTAAAATATTAAATTCTGAGATTGTCACATCGGTCACATCATACCAGTATTTGTGTCGCTGGGCGATCTTAAACCTGATTAGTCTAGATTTTACTGGCAGCGAGTAAAAGGACTAATATGCTATATGCCTGGTCATAGATCACAATGAAACGATGAAAATGAGGGAAGGAAAAAAAAAAAAAAAAAAAAAATAAGTATGAGAAATGAAAAAAAAAAAAAAAATGTGTCGCTGGGCGATCTTAAACCTGATTAGTCTAGATTTTACTGGCAGCGAGTAAAAGGACTAATGTGCTATATGCCTGGTCATAGATCATGAGAATGAAAAAAAAAAAATGTGAATGATATGAAAAAAAAAAAAAGAAAAGAGAATGGTTTCATTGGTAAAAAAAAAAAAAAAAAAGAATGTTATACTGGTGATGATGATGATAATGATAAAAATATAAAATGATTTGGACTTGTGAAATGTGATTAAGTAGGTACTTCGAGAACGAAGTACATATCAGTATGGCCGTGATAGATTATTTGAATTTTACCATGGTAATTGTTGTCAATATTCAAATACTGATGATGCTAAACTTACCTTGTGTCAAGATAAGTATCTTTTATAATTAAACCACGTAGGTACATGACTAAATAATACGTTTTGAGTATCTGATGATAATGTATGTATTTAGTAAAGATTCAAATGGCAACATTTGTTTGAGGACTTAACTTGATGAATTTGGCAACATTCACTGGTTTCCAATAAACAGGAAATTACGTTAATGTTTATAATTAATATTGTACGTATTTTAGAAAAAGTTTGACTGATAATTATCAAATAATTATGATTTCTGCGGCTAGATTTAATCCATGTATTTTCGTCCATATTTCATTTAATGATATGATAATTGACTTGTGTTAATTCTTCAATATTCATACTAATATGAATATTCTTAAGTATTAATGTATCGAATCATTTACGATAATTCATCTCTGTATTTGTAAGATAATTGGTAATTGAAAATAAACGATGAAACAGCTTTATTACTGTTAGAAAACCATTTAATATAATAATTGGAATTATTCACGATTAAACAAACTTTAGTGTACATATCTGTGGATATGTATTGATTTAGAAGGTTTTAACATGTATTGTAATAAAAATCAAGCAGTAAAAACGTTTAGTTTCAATTTAAGGAAACACGTGGTTTACTGAGCTTGTTTATTCGCCGCACGGCGGCCGGTATAAATAGCCTTGCATTTGAAAGGCAGATTCACTTCTCAATGTACCTCGGAACAGGGCGGACACGCCGCCCAACTAAATAAGTTAAGTACTATTATTATATCTATTAACTAGAAAGCTATTATTATTGTGTATGTGTATTAATCTTCAGTTTAAAAACTTACTATGTGTATTGCAATAGTTATCAATGTTGTGTATCAGTGTGAACATTACAATCGCTAAATTATGTCGTGTTATATATATATATACAAATAATGTGAGCATTTCATTATCTTCCTACTTATTTCCAAATGAAGCTTATATTTTAAATTAATTATTGAGAGTTACAATAGCTATTCCTGTCGTGTAGTAATATGTAGATTACATTAACTTCCTACTTATTTGAAAGTAAAGTAAATGGCTTATATACTATTTATTCTTGTGTATTATTACAATAGCTATTCCTGTTGTGTATTAATAACGTGTAGATAAACCTATCCGTGAGACTTAGATTAACTTCCTACTTATTGCAAAATAAAAGAATATCAATATTAATGTTTATTCTCTTATATTCCTTTATATATAGATGTCTTTACTTAATTTAGTTATTACACGCGAGGGACCAAAAGCACCCCAGACACTCCATACAATAACTTATATTTAACACGTTGACTGCTGAACTGGTTTTTACATTTGGGCACCGTTGCGGACCGTGTGTGTTTTCCAGCAATGGCGTGCCGTCTTTGTGAGTCACACTGTAATAGCGCCGCGTTATGCACAAACATCTGTGTTTCGCCGCACAGCCGGCACGTAAGCTGCGCTAACACAGCAGGTGTGATTTCTCTCACCCGCGAAAAGTTATAAAAAACACAACGTTTGTGTTTTCGGCAGTGAACGCGTTAATCTAAAAAAATTACAACCGCAAGCAAAAACAAAATGTGAAATGCAGTCATACGCATTGCAGTCAAAAGTTGAAATCACGTGACAATGCCTCCGACTGCATTTTACGTTTTTTACTCGCAGTCGGGTTATTTTAGTATAGACTGCTTTGGGAATTTTGTCCTATGCCAACGAAATTCGCTCGTCTCGTCCTTTTATTGTGTTTCATTACAGTGTCTGGTTACTCACTGTCTCCTATTTTTATGAAAGGCGGTATCCATGCTTTAATGAAGAGATTTGGACGGCAATTTACTGGAGCGATGCACGGATAATGTAGCTTTAAAAAAAAGTTCTCTCCATAACCTACGCGTGACCTCAACGAATATTAAAAAAATGCCTTTTTATTACAGCTGTTTCAGGGTTTTGCTTTTAGCAACTCATTAAGCCATTCATTTAAATTCATATCATATCATCATCAACTCATATCGTCCCACTGCTGAGCACGGGTTACTCACTTTCGTGAGGAAGGTTAGGCCATAATCCACCACGAGGGCCAGATCCGGATTGGTGGATCACCCACCTATCTCCGAAATAATTCTCGGGTAGGTATGTGGGTTTCCTCACGATGTTTTCATTCACCGAAAAGCGAATGATAATTACGTACATATGTTTTACAAGAAACACATTGGTACGTGCCCGCACTGGGATTTGAACTCACGACCCTCTCTTTGGAAGGCAGATGTTCTCCCACTGAGTTGTAGCGAGCTCTACACCAGCTACGAGGTTGTAGATTACAATTTCATAGCATATTCGTAGCTATATTTAATTCCCTCTAGACTTCGTAGAACTCCCTCAATCAATTTAAACTCAAAGCGACAAACGTGAAACCAATTTCCTATGTATGTCCAAAAACCATATTATCTTTAGTCATCGCAAAAAGATCAAAAACGAAAAAAATATTTTTATTACACGGTTCGCAAGGATTTCGTAGAACATTGAGATATTGGGTTTAGAAATGATAAAGAATAAATTACGGTAAATAATCCCAAAGATACGGTTAACGCCCCCTTCAAACCTATAAGCTTTAAGTTTTGAAAGAAATAACGCGTCACGATCACTTATAAATCCAACTATTGTCATAAAAGGTTTTTGGTTTAGTTGACCCCGAATATGTTCGAATCCCATATGTCATATATCCTGACACTGTCAGTTTGACGTTGACATCCGTGCACTCAACCAAACATCATTCAATTTATACTGTAATCCTGGTGACATAACACATAACGTTTTTGAGTGTTACGTTTGTCTATATTTCATTTCTTATAAAAAATCCATACCAGGGGGGTAACCACGTACTTATTCTTATTCCATGCAGTTCATTTTAAGGCCTTAAACTGAACGGCCTAGATTGGCACCACACACTCATAAATGACAAACGTGACGTGCCGTCACTTATAAATAGACTGCAAAGAATGAGAGAGAAAGAGAATGAGATGGAGCTATATAAACTCCCATAAATTGCAAACAAATTGTTCCGATCTCTTTAAATAAATGTCTCTGGTCGACATATGAACGCTGAGCGATATTGGTGGTGACATTTAGCAGGGCAGTTCAGTTAACTGGAGGCATACCACGACCTCTTATAGTGATTCAATTGAAGACCTAAACTGAACCGCGTCGCATAAGCGTACCGTGACGTCTTATTTTTCATGTTGCTGCCACTTTCAACCTAAACTGGATCCTGTTTAGGTTGAAAATGGCAGCAACATAAAAAATAAGACGTCACTGTACGATTATGCGACGCGGCTCAGTTTAGGTCCTGAACTGAATCGCTATAAGACGTCATGGTAGGCCTCCTGTTCGTGGTGAGGCCCCAGGGGCTCATATATGAAAATCGATTCTTAATGAATAAACTCCAATAAAATTAAGCATCAAATCCGTGCTATCTAACGTCACTAAACAAATGTTAGAAGGTACCTACTCCCTACCAACAAAGTGCCGAGTGCCTTTCAGTGATATATTAATCAGCCCAGTCCGCCGGTCCAGTAGCGCTGTATTTATAGACAAGCAATGAAAAAAGGATAGCCTCGAGGTACAACAGTCTAATTTTACTTAACTAGCCTTCGGTTCGGGGAGGACAAAGAGGTAAATCCTAGCATAGGCTACTTAAGAATAACTTTCGTTTGATTTGTGCATCCCTGTGTCTGTTTGTGGCATTGTAGCTCTCAAATGAATAAACCGATTTTAATTTAGTTTTTTTTTGTTTGAAAGGCGACTGTTTTATAGTGATATTAGCTATGTATCGAAAAAATTGGTGCTGCCGTTTGAAGAGAATCAGCTCTTTTCTACTTGTAGAAGGGATGTGAGTCTGATCAATTCCTAATTTGGAATTCTGTTATTTCAATGATATTGTGATATGTGTAGGGCTTTTTTCAATTTAAAAATTTTAGTTTTGTAAAATATTGCCTGAAAATATTTAGATATTTTCCATGAAAATTATTATTATAGACATAAGAAAATATACGTATCTCGTCCCCCGCGGAATATGACAGTTTTTATTGTCAACAGAGTTAGTTAGTTAGTTAGTGGCGTATTCATAGAGTATATATAGTATGTAAAACGTCCTAGTATATGATATACATATTATATTATGCACGGTTATTTTTTACATTTTCTACCCTGGTTTTTGGTGATTACGGCGTATGATGAAACCATTTCAAGGTTGTAAGGGCCAAGACATACATTCGGTTCGTTTGGGCAGGTTGGTTGCTTATCTATAGACAATGGGGGCTATTACGTAAGCTTTTGTTCGGTAATGGCGCTGGAATGGGACGCTTTACCTTATTTATTCTGTGGCTTTACATCGATCGGCAGCGGTAGGTATCGCCTTAGGCGAAGAAATCACGCGATTGCTAAATAAAATTGTATTTGGGAAAAGCGGAACGAAAATGTTATTAATTATTTGTTTTAACCTCGACACAAAAAGGTTTTCTTTAATTTTGTATGTTTTTTTAAATAGAATGATACATAAGGCTGTTAAATAAACCGCGGGGCGCAGTATTGTAAATTACAAGATATCATTTTCTAGCTAAGTGCTTCGTAAATGTATGAAAGTTCCCCACGCGTGGGTGGCTCAAAGCGGCAATCACTTAAACTTTTCACTGTAACTTTGTAGGTAAATGATAACTTCCGATTGTGGTGGGCGAGTTCATTCAAGATATTGAGACTTTCGAAAGAATTATATTCGATACAAAATTGGAATCGAGTCTATAAGCATCTCGCTCTACGAATGAACAATCGAGAGTGTTAAGAGCTGTCATTAGATTGTGCCGAGTCGACTGACTCGCAGGTTCTTCATTCTTTCGTGTCGGGTCCTGTCACCGGTACACGCTATTCGAGTTAGCAGCTAACCGCTTGTTTTTTTATGGCTTGGTTTAGGATGTCCTTTCGGATGTATAAAACAACTTGCATTCATTTTAATTCAACTGTTAAAGAATATAAACGAGATATTTCAACAATCGAAACAGTCGACTTAAAACATCTCGGATATGCCCATCGCTAAATATCAAAGGTTTTACAGACATAAATACGAATATAAAAGTTTATATAACTTTGAATGGTTTCCAAAGGTCACGTTTAAGGAAAAGTCAATTCATTTTTATTTTAATTGACTGAGTGACGAGACGAGCAAGTCGTTCACCTGATGGTAAGTGCAATGCCTGGAGGCCGTCCATTAATCACGTAATTTTTTTCTGTACAAAGAATCTTACAATTTTTTGAATCTTTTTTAGTTTTTAGAATAGCCTGCCCTACTCGTCTCTTTACTTGGCAGCAAAACATAAGCAGAAATTCAGTCGCTCTTTCAGTAGTCGATTGCACTTCTTAGCTTAGTGAAAACTAGACCGATTATAAGCTAAAAATTTCCTATTACCCACTTTCTTGAAAATTTAGAAATAATATCTTCCAAGTCCACTTACCTACTTGTTTCAATAGGGGAGGTTGTTCTATTTTAGGGGCTGTTCGATAAAGTTATGTTTGAGTACTGGTTAAGCAAATTCCATGTATGTATTTCCCAAGAGGGCGTTCAATAAACATGACACTAGAATATTCACAAATGGCCGAAAATGAACGTCGTTGGAACTTGGAACGGAGAAACTTCTTTCGGCAAACATGCTGCTAGAATCACTTTTATACCTATTACTACATGTCATTGTCTTCTGTGATATCTGTTTTAGATATCTGTTTAGATATCTGTAGGTAGAATTCGGGATTTAATTTAGAATATGAAGAAATAATACCTAATACCTACACACTACATATTATAAGACTTGGCTGGCACCGACTTCAAATAGATGAGGGGGTAGCGCTTTTAATAATTATATTAATTATGTTATATTAATAGCAAATATGGTAGGTGGAAACCAAACCTACTTACGGAATGTAGAAGCTCCTATAAAATTGTCTTTGCTTTCTGTCTGGGTTTTTAAAAGTTATTAGACAATAATTTTATTAACTGTACTGGGTTCAGTGAAAATAGTCGATTCCAGTTAGTTTTGCTAAAAGTACTACATCATCATCATAATCATCAACCCATATCGGCCCACTGCTGAGCACGGGTCTCAGAACAGATTGGTGGATAACATACCTACCTCCGAAATTTTCCTCGGGTGTGAGGGTTCACGCGATGTTTTCCTTTAAAAAATTACTATAAAACTCGATAACTTCTGACTGTGTCTTTTATTTTGTAGCAGTTATCAAATATCTACAGCATTATTTTATATTAAAATGAACGATACAAAGTTAAGGTTCATATTAATTATCTTATTTCAAATCCTCTCAAAGTCAAAGTAAATGTTAGCGACAAAATTACATTTTCAATCGATCGGGTATCACCGAAATTGACATGGTATTATCCAAGCCTAGACACAGGAGAAATAATAGTTTTGTATACAGAATGGACATTGGACACCCAGCGGCGAATCGCTTCTCCGCACCTCCACCCAAAATGCGGACGACAATCGGGAGGTCAGTCAATATAATACGCCCAAATGACAAATGACAATAGATAAACGGGTTACTATGAGACCCTTTATACTAACGAGTTGTCTTTTGTTTTGGTCGCGTATTATGTTTTCTTACACATTCATTTGGCACGTGGGCTTTAATTTTTATAAATTGTGTGAGTGGTAAAATCAGCGTTTGTATGGAGTGTCCAGTGTGACCTAGGTTTGACGCTCGATGGCAAAGCATTGACGTCGACGCCCATATCAAGTCTTTTCTTCAACCTACTAAATACACCAATAAATATATCCATGTTAATTAATTTAAACCTTATGCTTACCCGTTAAGGTTGAAGTTGCTGTGGTATTTTTGGTTGAGCATAGACATCAAATTATATTTTCTTTTGTGACAGGTAAATACTGAATAATTGATGGGGTTAGTCTATGGGGAGTCAATAAGTACAATAAAAGGAATGGTTTGGGCTGGAATGATTACTTTAGACATAAAAATATATATCACATTTTTATAGCATACTGAGCCCCGCGGTTTCACCCGCGTATTCCTGTTCCCGCGGGAATATATGAAGATAAAATATAGCCTATGTTTACTCGCTCTCTGTGTAGCTTTACATTTGTGAAATAATTTTTTAAGTCGGTGCAGTGGTTTAGCCGAAACCTTACATATTTCCAAACATACTTTCATCCCCTAAATTTATTTTACCCCCCCCCCCCCCCCCCAATGGTATTATTTTGCAAACTTTGAATGTCATATTTATTTATATCTAATCAAATGCCTAAAAATAAATTTCAAGCTTCTAGCCAGCTTCATAAATGACGAAACTTCAATACAAGACAAATGATGTTTGTCATCATTCACATTTTACTCCGTGCAACTATTTCCCTTCGAGGAAAGCAAGAACATCACAATTATAAAACAACTAGCTGCGCCCCGCGGTTTCACCCGCGTAGTTTCTGTTCCCGCAGGTATATGGGGATAAAAATAGCTTATGTTACTCGTTGTCAATGTAGCTTTCCATTAGTGAAATAATTTTTAAATCGGTGCAGTGGTTTAGCCGAAACCTTAAATGTTTCCATGCATACTTTCATCCCTTTATTTTACCCCCTCAAGGATATTTTTTTACAAACTTTGAATGTCATATTTATTTATATCTAATCAAAAACCTAAAAAATAAATTTCAAGCTTCTAGCTTCAAAAATGACGAAACTTCCATACAAACTTTCATCCCCTATTTCAAACCCTTACAATGCTTTTTTTTGCATTAAAACGTACCCTATGTCCTCTCTCAGGCTCTAGACTATCTCTGTACTAAATTTCATTTCAATCGGTTGAGTAGTTTAGGCGTGAAAGAGCAACAGACAGACAGAGTTACTTTCGCATTTATAATATAAAACAGTAGGGAAGTTGGGATTGTCACATATACCTACGATGGTATTATTATAGTTTGTCTGTCTGTATGGTAGATATTATATCTACCTATAGATCCGGACTACTACCACTAATCCGGACCGAGCCCACGTGGTGGATTATGGTCTAACCCTCCTCACAAAACTGAGGCGAGACCTGTGCTCAGTGCTCCATATCGGTCCACTGCTGAGTATGGGTCTCCCATCTCATTCATGAGGAGAATTAACCTATGATCCACCACAGGATCCCAGTCCGGATTAGTGCATCACATCCCACCGAAAATGAAAACAAAATAATGATAAACAAACAACACGTGACCAAATTATACGGCTGGTTAATTTTGACTCCTTGGTTTCAAAGAAAACGATAAACGTATAACCAAAATAGGTTATAAAATAAAGGAATTCCCAAAACCCCCAATTCCCACTTCCCAAATCGAATTTCAATACTTTAATTCCCCTCACCCTCAAAATCGCAACACGCCCGAAAGTTATTAAGGTCATTAAACGTTGTTAGTTCGTATTCCCCAGCGGTTATCAGACTACGTAATCATGATTAGTAATCATTACTTTTATGATAACAATCTTAATTGGTCTCGTCCAAAGGTGCAGCTATGTAACGTTTGAGATACAATTTTCCATTATAACAATTACATAATTTTACCGTTTCATTTTTTATTATTGTGAATCTATAGTTAAGCGACGATGCTGTCGACGGAGTATGCTTGCCTAGAAGATACCCATTCACTCTTGACTTGTCTTCCAGAAGCTCTCATGAAAGAAAGATGCTGGGGGTGTTCCATTCCTTCACTGTTGGAATTATAAACGTGGATGCAAATTTCTTTACGCTGTTTGGATAAATATCAACCGTAAACGACTGCCGTGTTTCCGTACGCCTTGTTGTCCGATGGTGGAAAGGAGATGGAGGAATTATATTCTGCAATTTCAATGCACACTCTCACAAATAAACTAATAAAGACTAGCACTCGCGAAACGCTATCAAAATTACTATATATCTCCAGAATTCTGTAAAGAAAGGACATACAACCCGAAAAATGTCATGAATAGACGGCAAAAAGCCTCTCAGAATAGGGACAGCATCTTGAAACCTATTTATGTCGCACACACTGGCGAACACCAATACAGTAATATAAGTATATCTATAAAGATATGACTAGTCCACAATGTGGATATGAGTGCCATGGGACTGAACACACACGTCAGCTGTCACTGTCAGATTCCAGTGAACAGATGGCCACAGTGGTCCGAAGTCCGGACAAAGGCGGATGCGGACATACGGAACTGTCCGGGCCCGCATGGTATTTACAAAGAATCTTTTGAACCGTGCCTGAACCTCTGAACCGAATAAAATCGGATTTCCGGTAACTGGCTATTTTTACTTTTTATGTTTGAAGGCAAAGGAAATTTTTTAGATATTTTTCAAATGTAAAAGAGTTGTTAAAAGGACGGAGTGTGTTTTGATGAAAATGATTGCGACTTTTCTTAGAAAACGGAATTTGTAAATAACGAAGGTTTTATAAAGTATTTAATATACATGTTTTATCTTTCTTTTTAATTGAAGCCGCAGGGTAAACGTCTTATGGGAAAAAGATAAAAAACATACGGCTCGAAAAAAAAAATATCGTACGCCGCGCGGTATAAAAGTAAAACGTCTCTTTATTTGGCTTTAACACCCGAACAGCTGAACCGATTTAGACGAAACTTTGCACAGAGGTAATGTACACAATAGACTTCAACATGGCATCATTACATTAGAGCAAATTCAGAACGAAAATGACAAAAACGACCGTAACCACAGGCCTTTGGTTGTGAATAAACACCCTACCAACGGGACGTCGAAGTTAACAACCGCTGTGTTTGCTAAGAAGCCGACACTCCCACATGAGACAGTGCCGATCGATGCTTGCGATAACACTCATGTACCGTACCCATTGCCTGATTACGTATAACATAGCAGTAGCAAACTGAGCGCAATCATTACGCGATAAGTTCAAAGGCCCGATTTAGATTATCGATATTATTGATGATGGAGATATTATTGATCATCAATAAAAGTATTGAGTTAGTAATTCCAGTACTGAAATCAGGATGCATACTGTTAGCGCGGCAGCTAAGCTGTATAGGCTGAGCGCGCCTCCAATGGCGGGGGAAGGATGGCTGGTAGAAGAGTAGTACAAAGGAACTTGGCGACTAACCTGGTCTCCATGCAACTGCAATCACCTCGGTTCGGGTCCGTCTCCAAGCTGCTTGTTCCTTCAGGATGTTATGACGTTCGATGTAGTGGACTGTATTTTTGGCGGTTGGTGCGTGTCGGCAAGGAGCGTTTACGCGGCGGGTTTATAGCGGGTTTTGTTTATATTTTCGCGTCGAATTCACGTGGACCACCACAGAGGAGCAGCAGATCCAGTACTTTGGATTCGGCGAGAGCGGCAGCCGCGAAGGACGAGGGTCGATCGCAGACTACTTGCGGCGGCAAGCAGTTTTCTCGTGGATACCACGATATGAGCGACAGAGATAGTCGCCAAGAAAATGATAGGAATAGGAAGGTAGGAAGGTATTATGAGTGCCAATGTAAGTGGCGCGAACATTTGCCCCCGGCCTAAAAACCATTGGTTTTTAAAAGAAAGCGGGAAATAAAAAAAATAAAAATAAGAGTTAACTCTTAAGCAGTCAACGGGTTAAATATAACATAGCGGTTGACCGGGGAGCAAGGGGTTAAATTATTGGGTAGGTAAGATACATAAACGGACGACGGGTCTCTGGTAGACGCCGGTCGCCGTTTTTACTGACGCTATTCGACAGATGCCATCGCCGCCGACATGAGTGGCCACGACGACGCCGAGAGGCCAGGATAGCGGGGGAATATTATCAGTGATAATAAGAACAATAGAACCTATTGTAATGGGATTCGAAGGTGTATTCCATTTTCCTCTAGATTGAAGTAAGTGAAGATATTCCAACTTCCACCGTTTGGAAAATGATTGTACCATTTGATCCAATAAAGCGTACCGTTTCAATAAGTGTCCAGGTTCATCGGGAACCGTGC
This sequence comes from Campaea margaritaria, assembly GCA_912999815.1. Taxonomy (NCBI): domain Eukaryota; kingdom Metazoa; phylum Arthropoda; class Insecta; order Lepidoptera; family Geometridae; genus Campaea; species Campaea margaritaria. The sequence goes on along the minus strand of OU538798.1, from coordinate 659,907 downwards.
AAGCGGGTAAATGCTTCAGCGGTGCGGTCATTAAGAAATGTGAAGCACTCAGCGCGGTCGGCTCAGACGAATCTTCGCTCAATAACGTTATAGGACGAGAATTGATAACGCATTCTATCTGTGTGAGTACGGTTAACATTTCCTCATAGGTGAGTAACTGTGAACCGATCGTCTTATGAAGATGACTTTTAAACGCTTTCACATATATTTCATAATTCCCCCCGAAGTGAGGACTTCGCGGTGGATTGAATTTCCAGTGTATGCGATTAGCTGATAACTCATCTGAGATAGACTTATTATATTCGTCGGAATTTAAAAGATCCGTTAACGCATTTTTCGCATTTTTAACGCATTCCGTTAACGCAGAGACGGGAAGGGAGTCAAGGAGCGCGGGTGAGTTAATAGCCCATTTGACGAGATCGAAGCCCCCGGCCTTGAGCAACTCGCGGAGATCGTCTCTGAGTTGTAAACAAGCAGACAGAGTAGGCATGGAGTAGCACACGTCGTCCATGTATGTGTTGTCGCTGATAAGAGATGCTGCGAGTGGGAAGCGGGCACCGTCGGCGGCGCACAGCTGTCGCAACACTCGCATTGCAAGGAACGGACTGCTACGTAGACCAAAACAAACGCGGTTGAATTGGTAGGTATCAAGCGGAAAAACGGGATCGAATCGATACAGGAATTTTTGATATTTGCGGTGGTCCTTATTTATCAAAATTTGTAGGTACATCTGTTTAATATCGGATGTAAAAGCGATTGGGTAGAGGCGGAAATCCAAGAGGATTGTAAAAAGATCGTTTTGTAAATTATCCCCGGTATATAAAACTTGATTCAAGGAGAGGCCTGAGTCAGTTTCAGCACTGGCGTCCATCACCATACGCCATCGAGTTGTTGTTTTTTGTAGTCTCGCAATGGCGTGGTGTGGCACGTAATATCCAGTAAAAGGACTATCATTGTCGATCAGTGAAATGTAACCCTTCTGAATGTACTCTTTGATTATAGCATCGTACTCTAAGCGCAGAGCAGGTGTCGCGGCGAGCTTACGTTCGAGATACATGAAGCGTTTTTTAGCGATAGGGTAAGAATTACCCAGAGAGGTCGCGGGATCGCGGGAGAAAGGCAACGCTACAGAATAGCGTCCCGTAGGATCGCGGGAAACGTTATTTGTAAAAATGCGTTCACATTCTATAGCGTCTGGGCTCAAAGTCGGCGTGCATTGCACCTCTTCAAGCTGCCAGAAGCGTTGGACAAGATTATCTAAACGTGGTCCTTCCGTAAAGGTACAAAGGGAAATATGAGAGCGGCATCTATCTTCAACCAAGGGGTCAGTGATAGAAACAACGGTTTCAATATGAGCGGGCGTAACATGAGCGGGAGTAACATGAGCGGGAGTAACGGGAGCGGTCCCGATTACGATAAAACCAAAAATGGTTTCAAAAGCGGTTGGAGTACCAGGCGGACCAGCGGCGCGGCCTGATAGCAATATTTCAGAAAAGAGCGGCGCGCCTATAAGTATGTCGATCTCGGAAGGCGAAGCGAAACTGTCGTCTGCCAGAGGCAGGCAGTTCAGGTATGAAAGGCAGGATACGTCAATTTTCACTGCCGGTAAATTGTCTGTTATGCGGTCGATAACATAGGCGTCAATTGCAATAAAATTATCATTTAGGCGGGAAGATAAAGTAGCAGAAACTGCTCCCTTGATTGGGTTAGATGCGGAACCTATCCCTTTAACAACGGTGTTCGTCACCTTATTGCATTTTAAATTTAATTTAGCGCAACATTTTGAAGTTAAAAAGTTACTTTGGGAAGCCGAATCAATTAAGGCGCGTACTACATGGCGGCGACCATTTAAATCCGTAGCATAAACTTGTACGGTTCCCAGTAAACAAGTAGTGTCATTAGGCTGCGAAGCGGGGCGTATATTACACAGCGACACCTGTTGTTGTGATGACTGATAAGCAGTTGTAGGTAAGTTCGTCAGCTGAGCGCTAGCGGAGCCCGCGACGGGCGGCGGCGATGCCGAAGGCGGCATGTGATCCCCGGCGGCGGAGAAGTTGCCAGTTCGCGCGCGCGGAGGCGGCGCGTGCGCCTGTGACGGAGCGCTAGGGTACGGGCGATTGTCTTCACGGGAAGATGATACTTTGCGGCATAACATAGAATGATGTTTACATCCACAATAACGGCAATTAAATTTAGAATTGCAAGCAGTATTTATATGCGTAGTGCTTAGACAATTAGTGCAACCTTTGCTTTGTTTTACAAAAGTGTACCTGTCGTCGATAGAAAGCTTATCAAATGCAGGGCATCTATATAAGTTAGCGTGATCGGCTTGTTTGCAAAGCGGACAGTGAGTGACGCATGATGCTGCAAAAGACTGCGTAGACCTTGCAGTACCCGGCCTGTTATCACTGCGGCTAAGAGAAACGGTCGTAGTGCGTTCCAATATTTTGCTTTGTTCGCGGATGAATTTTAAAAGTTCATTGTATGTAGGCATAGATTTACCTCGCATGTGCATTTCAAACGACCGTGCAGTACTTGAATCTATTTTCTTCAAAGCGAGCGATAGTAAAATAAAATCAGACACGTTATCGAGCTTCAGAGACTTCAAACTTGACACAGCCGTGCAGAATTTATCTAGGAATAATTCTAAGTTTTTATTCGTCGCGGTGTTAAAAGATTTAAAATCAAGCATTTGATCAAGATAAGCGGAGGCTAGGTTACGTTTGTCGTTATACTTATCGACGAGCGTCTGCCATATGATCGGATAATTATCACCGTTAGGTACGATACCAGAACAAACTGCAAGGGCCCGGCCTGACAATTTATTAATTAAATATTGGACGCGTTCGTGATCAGTGAGATCGGGATTTTCGTGAATCGTGCGTTTGAATGACTCATAAAATATCCTCCAGGTCATCGGATCTCCATTGAAGACCATCAAATCGAGTTCAGGAATTCTGATGGATTTACGTTGCGGGGCAACATTGAAATCAGCGGTTTTTAAAGGCGGGTTAAGTTTATTATAAACAAACTGACAACGGCAAAACATATCTTCGAAGACGTTTATAGATTGGTAGTTTACCGTGTACGAAGCGTTGAGAGTCAACTCGGTGACATTTAATTTGTTCACAATTTCATTGAAATCGGAGCGTAAGCGGTCTAACGAGATCATTCCACATAGAAATAAATCTTTCTCAGTATCATCAGTGAAAGCCTTTAAAGATCGGTTAAAAATATCTTGTAAGCGGGAAAATATAATGTCGCGTTTACCTATCAAGGTCAAACGTTCGACCTGTAACGTATCGAGCGCCTTTGCGTCCTCGTATACTTCACTATCTTTGTCTTTTGAACGAGTAGCCATAGCCATCTTAACAAAGTATAAAAAAACTAGATAAAGTATGAAATTCCTAACTTACTGCAACTGCCTACAGCATTTACCTGCCGCGCGCGCGGCGTATTGAATACCCACGCGGAGACGCACGGGCGGTCGTTAGGAATACCTTCACTTTTTAATAAAAATTAAGAATTACGGAAAAATCGTTATTTTTACTATTTAGGAATGCGGAATACACGAAATAAGTATATAATAGCGTAGTAGGATAGTACAGGGTACTATCTGAACTGTAATTGCGGGCGGGAACACGATAATTATAGGAAATTATCGTTGGTAAAAATACCAATATAATATTGCGGGCGGTTATAAAGAGGACTATATGAGGCCTAAGAGGGGCCAGAGAATAGCGGGAGGACCAGAGAAGATCCGGCGGCGGAGGACCAACAATATGTTAGCGCGGCAGCTAAGCTGTATAGGCTGAGCGCGCCTCCAATGGCGGGGGAAGGATGGCTGGTAGAAGAGTAGTACAAAGGAACTTGGCGACTAACCTGGTCTCCATGCAACTGCAATCACCTCGGTTCGGGTCCGTCTCCAAGCTGCTTGTTCCTTCAGGATGTTATGACGTTCGATGTAGTGGACTGTATTTTTGGCGGTTGGTGCGTGTCGGCAAGGAGCGTTTACGCGGCGGGTTTATAGCGGGTTTTGTTTATATTTTCGCGTCGAATTCACGTGGACCACCACAGAGGAGCAGCAGATCCAGTACTTTGGATTCGGCGAGAGCGGCAGCCGCGAAGGACGAGGGTCGATCGCAGACTACTTGCGGCGGCAAGCAGTTTTCTCGTGGATACCACGATATGAGCGACAGAGATAGTCGCCAAGAAAATGATAGGAATAGGAAGGTAGGAAGGTATTATGAGTGCCAATGTAAGTGGCGCGAACACATACCATGACCTCTTATAGCGATTCAATTGAAGACCTAACCTGAACCGCGTCGCATAATCGTACCGTGACGTCTTATTTTTTATGTTGCTGCAATTTTCAATCTAAACTGGATCCTGTTAAGGTTGAAAATGGCAGCATCCTAAATTGAGTCGCTAATAAGCCATTTTCAACCAAAACTATGTCCATTGTAGGTTGAAAATGGCAGCAACATAAAAAATAAGACGTCACGATACGACTATGCAACGCGGTTCAGTTTAGGTCTTCAATTGAATCGCTATAAGATGTCATGGTATGCCTCCAGTACTTTGTTCAGCTCGTAATGTTTTGTTATCTTCAGTATACGTCCAGCAATGGACGAATATAGGCTGAATATTATGATGATGAAATATCGAAGTAAAACAATGCCAACGAGGGCGATTGCCCAAAAAAAAATTTAATAGCCATGCCGGATACAGCTTTAAATAAAAATTAATTTAAATCTGCTTGATTATATCAAAAGAAAAGATCGAACGGAAAAAACGTGATCAAAAGTAATCAACCCTGTCAGTACCTACTCGAGTGAATCTAAACTTTCTAACGTATTAATTGGACAAAGACTCGTAGCCGAACTTTCCTCTAAAGAAATTAGCCTTTTTCATTCCCCTTTTTAGTTAAAAGTAAATTTGTAGACTAAAATGTTATTAAAATGTAATGGAATTAATTAAGAAAATGTGCTTGTCCATTAGGATCAAAAATTTTGGTTATTAATGTCGAAATACAATTATAAAAGTTATTAAAAACTTCAGCAAAAAGTTTTCACGGGAATGGCATAGTCGCTGAGCGACTAAAGTCCCTAAACAAAAATTAGATTAAAAAAAAAGCAAAAAGTTATTTCTAGTTTTTTTAATGAAAATTAAGAATTTGTTCGTCTTTAACTATGAAATTTGTTTATAGGTTCACAAACAAAGGTAGTCTCACTCATTTTATAAATAGTATTTTTAATATATTTTAATCTTTTGTAATGTGATGTAAATTACGCCACTTTGCTACTATGAATGTTGGACCACGCATGGACCCTACACAGCCTAATGGTGTGCAGTTCCAGAAACCAGTAGAGGGTGACAGGGAGTTGGTGCACTGCTAACCGCTGAATTCGTAGCATGTGGAAAGATGTAATCTCTGCCTATCCCAACGGAGAAAAGACATGACCGTGTGTGATGTAAAAATAATTTTATATTTGAGTCATGTATGTAGTAATACACTTTCTGTGTGAATAGAATCGTAGGCAATATTTTCTACGGTTATCCATTCCAAGACAAGTTTATTAACCTTTGATTGTCCCGCTGTCCGATCAAACAAAACAAAATGTTTCCATCAATATTTGCAATTCACGACCGCTTATTCCACTATACCTCAATTCACATGATTTTCGCTGTGCATTTTCGCGTAAAAGGGACGTAGCTATGCAGATTGATACACGCATCCTTTTCCCACCTTCTTTAGACGGGACAAATGACGCTACGTGAATTGCATACAAATCAAAATATATAGACTTGCTCCAAGTCACACAAAGACTTCTGGGATTGAATATTTGCAAGCCCACGCGGCACCCGTCTTTGCCGAGAGGTACAATGCGAGCTCAGTCCCTACAAATGCGACGCTTATATCTGCAGATGGATATGATGTGGTTATAGGCAGGTTGGGCTTAAGGGAGAGGTTGGGGGAGTGGGAAAAAATATTGCACATCTCAGCTGCTCTTTGAAGCAAACAGAAAAATACAATAGTATAGATAAATAAGACACCCATTTTGACACTAATTGCTGAGTTTGTTGTTTTATTTTCGTAGCTATCGCTGTGATAACCGTGCGTTCGTTAAGCAACGCACAAATCACGACCGCACGGTTTTCCCAGTGACAGCTATGGATAACCGAGAAGTCAGAACTAACTGTCAGGATAACGGATAACTAAATTCTTACTCCATAAACGTACGTGTGCCCACTACGCCTCCGTCCTTGGACTGTCTCTGTGTGAAAATATAGCAGAATACAGACATTTCTACAAGAGGCCACGACTTGTGTCGATCGTCTAGCTATGTCTTGTAGAGGGTGAGCTATTCCCACTTATGTTGGCATTCGTTATATTATTATACCTATACGCTGCGCCTTGAGCTTTCACCCTCATTTTCCTTGCTTTCCATATAAACTTAAACACCTTATAAGTGTAGGTTTTTGGAATAAAATCTATATGTTACAATCCCAAAATATAGTTTTATATGACTGAGTAATGAGGCGTTTATCTGATGGTAAGCGCTACGTCTGCCCATAACAGTGACAGTGCCATCCAAAATTTTTAATTGCAATATCTTGCGCGGCACTGCACCGCGCTCGCTGTGCAGTGGCTGCGGTCATTAGACTCCTTTGAGAGGACTATCAATTGAAAATAGGGGTAAGCACTTAATTAAATGCAATTATGATTTTGCAATGCAAAGTCCTGGGTGGCACTGTAACTGTTATGGGCAGGCGTAGCGCTTACCATCAGGTGAACGACTTGCTCGTTTCGTCAGTCAGTCAAATAAAATAAAAAATATTACAGTGAAAAAATAATTTGTGTATTCCTTTGACTCGTTTGAGATACCTTTAATCTTTGAATCTAAATAGACCGTTAACGAAGCATCAGTCGTAACTATGTACAACAATTTTGAAAGCTTTATAGTAAAACCGACTGTATTTTTTCATAAAAATAGAGTCATCTGTCCTTGAAACCTTTCAAAACTCCTTGAACCTCGAGCTTGGTTTCCCGAACGACCCATCCAAAGTCCACAGCTATCAGTATAAATCGGCTACTGGCAGACAAATGGCTGCTTCTCACGTTCCAACGGAAATAAACCGCGCTCCAACTATCCTATTGAGCAACAAACTCGAAAATACCCGCAATTTACGTACAGTACGTACGAGTACGTTGTTCGCTGTTGTGTGCAGTTGTGTCAGAATAAATGTTTTTTCTTTTCTTTCTTTCTTTCTTTTCAATTTCGTCCGATTTGTGAAATAAGTTTCTGCGAAGGTTCACGGTGAAACTTAATCTGTCAAATTCCCGATACGATTGCAGTCTGCGAAATATTGATCGCTGGAAATCTCATAGTTATAGTGTTTATTTTTTTGTTTTTTATTTTACTGAGTACAGATATGAGCAAGTCGTTCACCTAATGGTAAGCGCTACGCCTGCCCATAACAGTTCAAGTGCCACCCAGAACTTTGCATTGAATAATCTCACGAAACTGCACTGCGCTTGTCACCCTGAGACATTGGTTCTTAAGTCTCTTAAGCCCAGTAATTTAGCTGGAAACAGTGCCCTTCAAACCGGACCACAGTTATGTTTGCACACTACTGCTTGGTGGATGAATATTAATAAGATAAGATAACATAACTTTTTATTGTACTCCAAAACATACAATTAAAAAGGAAATATATAACTAAAGATAACATGGGAGGACTTATTGCTCAACAGCAATCTCTTCTAGGCAAACTTTGGATGGAGAAGACCTAAATTGCATAAGACCACTATAGCATACAGTCACGCCTTTCTCCCGTTGGGATAGGCAAAGCTACATATTTCCATATGGTACGATATAACCAAAATAACACGATAATATAACCATAATCTAATCAAAATTATATAATAGTACCTGGATGACCGAGCTTTGCTCGGTATTTTTTTATTTTTAAATGACATTTTCTAAAAATGATTCCTAGCTAGATCGATTTATTGCCCCCGAAACCCCCTATATACTAAATTTCATGAAAATCGTTGGAGCCGATTCCGAGATTCCAATTATATTTATATATACAAGAATTGCTCATTTAAAGATAAGTGCAGTGCCGTGGAGTTCAATATTTGGAATGAAAACGTCTGGTTGCTATATATAATTATCACATCAGTTTAATATGGTAATTATTTCCTGGTTTCGACTTTTGCTTTCATCATTCCAAGGAAACTCATAACCGTGGAGGTATTTTTTTGCGCTACCTATAGCTTATGACGGTGGTAGCCTAGTGGGAGAACGTCCGCCTTCCAATCAGAAGGTCGTGAGTTCAAATCCCAGTGCGGGCACGTACCAATGTGTTTCTGTAAAACATATGTACGTAATTATCACTCGCTTTTCGGTGAAGGAAAACATCGTGAGGAAACCCACATACCTACCCGAGAATTATTTCGGAGGTAGGTATGTTATCCACCAATCCGGACTGGGCCCCCGTGGTGGATTATGGCCTTACCTTCCTCGCGAAAGTGAGGAGAGACCCGTGCCCAGCAGTGGGACATTATGGGTTGATGATGATGATGATCATGATAGCTTATGAATTCATAATATGTATCTAAACACTGAACTGGTATAAAATAAAGTGGTAAGTGATGGTGGTATATTGTATTTATTAGTCTATTATAACGCTATATATTCAATTGTATTATAATAAAATACTCTATCACTAAATATCTTTTAAATAGACTTCTCTCTGCTCTCTCGTTTCGCCACACCACCACCATTTCAGTTACACTTCCAGGGTGACTGGTAGAAAATGCTACTTAGCATTAAGTACTCCTTGTACTCCATTTGTGTGGTAAAGAATAAATAAAGTATTTTCTATTCTATTCTATTCTATCTATTTACTTGTACTAACGAAATGAAAAGATATAGGTACTTTTATAGTTTCCAAATTCCAGCATAGCGGTCGTAAAAGGGATATAAACTGTAGTCCATCATGATATTTTAAGTTTTATTCCCCTCTTCGTTTATGAGACTTTTTAGTTTGACCTGTAAAATGTTATAGCAGTTTAACAAGTCAATATTACCCATTTACAATTGGAGTTTTAATGTCGAGTCAGGCGCGTCGAATAACAACAGAACAATACCAAGTTACACTCCTACATCTACTGGAGTGAAGAAAACTTACGAAGACATGAAACTTTGACTTCAGCAGTTAATATTTTTCTTCGTGTCTCGCTGAAGTTCTCCTAAAGTTCAGGTAACTTCGATCGCGCAGTGGAACAGGTAGGTCGAAGTTTCATCGGAGTATCGCACAACTTGGCCTTTGATATTATTAAAAAAATAAAATAGCAAGTAATGTTTATTACATGCTGCGCCCCGCGGTTTCACCCGCCTATTTTCCGTTCCTATGGGAACACGGGGATAAAATATAGCCTATGTTACTAGCTGATAATGTAGCTTTCCATTAGTGAAAGAATTTTTAAATTCGGTGCAGTGGTTTAGCCGAAACCTTACATATTTCCATACAAATTTTCTTCCCTTTTTTATTTAACACCCATTAGCGTAATTTTTTTACAAACTTAGAATGTCATGTTTATTTATATCTAATCAAAAGCCTAATAAATAAGTTTTAAGCTTCTAGCTTAAAAAATTACGAACCTTCCATACAAACTTTCATCCCCTATTTCAACCCCATACGCCATTACCATACCCCATTTTATCGCATTAAAAAGTAGCCTACGTCTTGTCTCAGGCTCAAGACTATCTGTACCAAATTTCACTAGAATCGGTTTTGTATTTTGGCGTGAAAGCGTAACAGACAGACAGACAGAGTTACTTTCACATTTATAATATACTAGCTGTGCCCCGCCACGCTTCGCTGTGGCACATTCGCACATTGGCTGATATGTCACTGATGAAAAAAATAGATAAAAACAATCCTTGATGCGGATTATATATCATGCTAAAATTTCAGCTCGATCTGTGCAGAACTTTTTGAGTTTTTGAAGCGTACACAAACCAACATAACATTTTTATATAAATAGAAGTAGAATAGAAAGTAGAATGTAAGTAGGAAGTAGGGAAACAGAGATTAGTGTTAAGTTAACACCTGAAGGCTATCTTGCTGTACTAGTGACGATCTGTTCGAAGCTCGCTCGTCACCCTGAAACATCGGCTCTAAAGTCTCCTACGCCCAGTAATTTCGCTGGAAACAGTGCCCTTCAACCGGAACACAGTAATGTTTGCACATTACTGCTTGACGGATGAAGAGGCCTCCCACTACAAAAAAAAAAATAAAAATTTAATCAAAACCTGTACATTAATATTTGATCGGTGGTCCTTGCGGACAAGTCAACCCATGACATAACTCATAAAACGCAGATATTAATATGGGGTCGTGGTGGTCCTGACCTCAACCGACGCCACTTGACCTCTTTCTCAGTCATCGTTTATTCATTATTGGAATGGACTCGACTATCTCTTGGCGGTCGTAAACGAGCAACGCATTACAAGGATTATAATATAGCTTCATAGTAAAGCGATTTATTAAACAGTTGGGTTATTAGTTCGTCTGTAAGGATCAATAAGGGCTTAAATTAATGAAAATAAGTATGATTTGGGCAATCCTTGTGAAATAAAGCCAATTTTGCCAGTTTAAATGACGCTTTTATCAGGTTAACCGGTAGCTATCTCCTGAAACATTTATGTCTTGGAGTGCAATACGGAATTGTTATCTTATCATATCTTATCTATCTATCTATCTTTCTACCTATCTGTCTATCTATCTATCTATGTAATACTTGTAAAAATCCATTACCGCCTACTCACAATAAATGATTTGAATTTTGAGTTTTGAACATAATCTTTCAAAGCACGAATTATGGAATCCTTCCCTATGAAGACCGCCGACGTTGCAGTTGCACCGGTCGCTATGCGAACGCGGCGTGACGTCAATCGCGACGGCTCATGTGTCATATAGTGTCAATTGTTAGAATGTAATTGGCATTCCACTTTCCCGCTTCGAGGTGGAACCATACTTTTAGAATTAAGTAATTAATTGTAATTTCACTATTTTAATTAAATTTATAAAATCTATTTCGGTTTTTTTTCGATCCTCTGGCTGTCGCAAACGTATTTGGCGCAGTCGGTAGGATATTCGCGGGAAGATTTCGGGACACATCGTACTTCGATAATTTCGTCTCGAGCTACCCGGGTGGCTTTCCAGCACCGTCAACGGATATCCTGAATCTACGGACCTGCAGCAGCCCAGGAGGAGAATCCGACCCTTGATTCACGGAGGAAAACCGGATAATGTATTACATGTAAGTACACTTGAATCACTCTCGTGTTGCTTCCCTTATCCTTAATTCATATCTTAAATTCAAGATTTATCACCCCAGAGCCTCTAGTTCGCGGGAGCCTGAATCACGCCAGGCTCGCCGACGAGTAGCTGATAGAAGTAGAAATATTGTAGATTTAGACAATTTGGATTTAGATATTTTATTTAAGTTAAAAATGGCTCATGACCCGGACACAATATTTAAGGCGCTCCGCCTTGTCCCAGAATTTGATGGTAACCCTAACATACTCACGCGGTTCATTAGGATATGTGACCAACTAGCCACACAATACTTAAGCCCTGAGCCCGGTAGTGAATTTGCTAATTTGTGTTTGTTGAACGGAATATTAAATAAAATTACCGGGACAGCTGCATGTACCATTAACTCTAATGGGATACCAGAGAGTTGGCTGGGCATTCGAACTGCCCTGATAAATAACTTTTCGGATCAGCGTGATGAGACAGCCCTATATAATGACCTCTCCTTAGCTACTCAATGTAATAAAACACCGCAAGAATTCTACGATCACTGCCAAACCTTGTTTAGTACTATAATGACATATGTGACTTTGCATGAAGGCGTCCCAACCACAATCGAAGCGAAACGTGACCTTTATAAGAAGGTCACTATGCAAGCATATGTGCGCGGTTTAAAGGACCCCTTAGGGTCCCGCATACGTTGCATGCGCCCCGCTACTATAGAGAAGGCGCTTGAGTACGTGCAGGAAGAACTAAATATCATGTACCTGCAATCGCGCAACGAGACCCCTAAAAATCACATGACCCCTAAGGTCAACCCCACACCTCAGCAGATACCATTTGCGCCCCCGCGACCATTTAATTTTCAACCGCCAGGCCTTAACTGGCCCGCCCCAATGGGTCAACGCCCCATGCGGCCTTCGCCTCAACCTTTTAAATTCGCGGAACAGAACCAATACCGTATGCCCTCAAATACCCAACGAATGTTCTCGGCACAACCCCCAAACTACAACCCCCGTAGCAACGTTTTTAGATTACCGCCCCGCAATAGTCCTCCACAGCCTCAAGGCCCTCAGCCCATGAGTGGAGTTCAACGCTTTACTCCGAAACCATTGCCCCATACCAAAATGATAACGGGCCATGATTGGAGTAAATTCGGCAACCCGCAGCCCACTAACTATTTTAAAACCCGCGAAATGAATATGAACGAGTGCGCGGCGTATAATGACTCATATTACGGTTACTATCAGCCGGAATCCGATTACTATACTGACTATAGCGATAGTGGTTTTGCCCCCGGTTTCGCTTATGAGCCAACGTATTACGACATGACGACAGAACATCAACTGCCTGACGATTATCAACCACAGGCAGGACCTAGCCATGAGGAGCAGGATTTTCAGGAGGTTTCGAATTCACAAAAACGAACATAGAATTAAATCTCCAGACGCAGCGGCAATTGCCATACATACAAATAGCGGACCCGCCTTTAAAATTCCTTATAGATACTGGCGCTAACCAATCCTTTATTAGCCCAGAGGCCGTCGAGAAATACTTTGCAGAATTTCCTCTTGACTTCGACCCCTTTGAGGTAACCAACATACACGCGACTAGTAGAAACAATTATTCTATTACCTTACCGTGTTTCGCAGAGTTTAACGACGCTGATAGTATGAAGTTATTCATCTATCGGTTTCACGATTATTTCGATGGGCTCATAGGTTTAGATTTGTTAAGTAATTGGGAAGCCCGCATAGATTTAAGGGAAGGTCAATTGTTGACTCGAACTGCGTCAAATCCGATAAATATGTATAACTCGTGCAACGTGAACTTATATGAAGGTATTATTCCAGCGGGAACTTCTAAAATCATCCGTATTCCCGTAGACACCACAGACGGCGAAGCTTTCGTTAGAGAACAAGTTCTCTGTAATTGTTTAGTTCACGAATGTATTACCACCGTTACCGATAACCGTGGGTATTTGGAAGTTGAGAATCCAACACCAAATGACATCATATTCTCACTTGACCGGCCAGCGCACGCGGAATTATTCAATAATGAGTGCACACTGATCAGTCAGACCACTGAATCAGCGACGCCACGCGCGCAGGAAGTAGTTTCTCGGTTACGGACAGACCATTTAAACGAAGAGGAAAAGGCTAACCTTTTGACCCTTTGCTCTCGTTACCCGGACGTGTTTTATATTGAAGGTGAAACACTTACCTTCACCAACAAAATTAAACACCGGATTAGGACCACCGACGAAGTGCCAGTGCACACTAAGAGTTACCGGTATCCTTTCGTGCACCGCCAGGAAGTTCAAGACCAGATAGGGAAAATGTTGGATCAGGGTATAATACGACCATCCGAGTCAGCGTGGAGTTCACCCATTTGGGTAGTGCCAAAAAAATTAGACGCCTCGGGAAAACAAAAATGGCGCCTCGTGGTTGATTTTCGTAAGGTTAACGAAAAGACACTTGACGACAAATACCCTATTCCGAATATTAGTGACGTTCTTGACAAATTAGGCAAGTGCCAGTATTTTACGACCCTAGATCTGGCCAGTGGCTTTTACCAGGTAGAGATGGACCCACAGGATATTGAGAAGACCGCATTTAATGTCGAACATGGGCATTTTGAATTCCTTCGAATGCCCATGGGACTTAAAAATTCTCCATCCACGTTTCAGCGTGTTATGGACAATGTCCTGAGAGGGCTTCAAAACGAGATATGCCTCGTATATCTCGATGATATCATAGTGTTCAGCACATCCCTTCAGGAACACATGATTAACCTTGAAAAGGTTTTTCAGAGACTTAGAGAATCCAATTTTAAAATCCAAATGGATAAATCTGAGTTTCTAAAGCTTGAAACAGCTTATCTCGGTCATGTCATCACCAAGCATGGTATAAAGCCAAATCCTGATAAGATTTCCGCTATTAAAAAGTACCCCATCCCTAAGACTCCAAAGGAGATCAAACAATTCTTAGGTCTTCTCGGTTACTACCGAAAATTCATCCCAGACTTCGCCCGTACCACCAAGCCACTCACTCAATGCCTGAAAAAAGGTAGAAAAATCACTCTAGACAATGAGTATGTCAACTGTTTTGAGAAATGCAAAATTCTCTTAACTAACGACCCCATCTTGCAATATCCAGATTTCAGTAGGGATTTCAATCTCACTACAGATGCTTCAAATGTAGCTATCGGAGCTATTTTATCCCAAGGTCCGATTGGATCGGATAAACCGGTATGTTATGCATCTCGAACTTTAAACGAGAGCGAGATGAATTACAGTACCATCGAGAAAGAACTTCTTGCCATAGTCTGGGCCACAAAATACTTCAGGCCTTACCTATTCGGACGAAAGTTTAAGATTTTGACTGACCACAAACCTTTACAGTGGATGATGAATTTGAAGGAGCCAAATTCACGTCTCACAAGATGGCGACTTAGACTGAGCGAATTTGACTTTACTGTAATTTACAAGAAAGGCAAGAGTAACACTAACGCTGACGCTCTTTCCCGTGTAGAAATCCACACCAAAGAGGCTATGTCTTTGATAGATGAAATTGACGAACTAAATTCGTTAATGGGCAATCCATCTGACTCAATACTTGCCCCAGCGAATTCTTCTACTGAAACAGTTCATACTAGTAATGAGAATCCCATTCTAGAGATCCCCATAACAGACGAACCCCTCAATAAATTTAACCGACAGATATACTTCACCCTCGTTAATGACGTAAAGAAACGACCCACAGTGACTAAACCATTTGACACCCACACTCGTATTAGTATTCAGTTATCCGAAGCTAATTTAGAAGAAGACGTTATAAATGCAATTAAAGAATACGTTAACCCGAAAGTCAAAACAGCTATTTTAATCAATCCACCTTTGGCTATGTTCTCAATTATCCCAATCTTGCAGGACAAGTTTAGAAGTTCATCAATGAATCTTGTACTATCTAAAGTTGAGTTGGAAAACGTCAAAGAATATCTGCGTCAACAGGAGATTATCCGCCACTATCACGATGGTAAGACCAACCACCGCGGAATCAACGAATGTCACCAAGCTTTATCTCGCAGATATTACTGGCCAAAGATGAAGGACCAAATAACCAGATTCATAGGTGAATGTACAATCTGTGGACAGGCTAAATACGATAGGAACCCAGTTAGACCCCAATTTAATATTGTACCACCAGCTACTAAGCCGTTCGAAATTATCCATATGGATTTATTCACCGCACAAAGTGAGAAATATGTGACTTTCATTGATGTTTTCACTAAGTACGGTCAAGCTTATCATCTACGTGACGGAACAGCTGTTAGCATCTTACAAGCTTTTTTGCAATATTGTACCCACCATGGCGTCCCCATGACCATCATTACAGATAACGGGACAGAATTTACTAATCAGCTGTTCATGGAGTTTACACGGCTCCATAAAATCAATCACCATAGGATATTAGCTCATTCTCCTAATGATAACGGCAATATAGAACGGTTTCACTCTACAATTCTTGAATATCTCAGGATCCTAAAATTACAGCATAAGGATGAACCCATAATTAACTTAATGCCCTACGCTATTATAGCTTATAATAGTTCTATACATTCCTTTACAAGATGCCGACCCTTTGACTTACTGACCGGACATTTTGACCCTAGAGACTGCCTTGACTTCGACGTGACACAACAGCTATTACAACACTATGTTCAAACTCACAGAGACCAGATGAAGAAAGTCTATGAAATAGTGAATTCCTCATCTAACGCTAACCGTACCGCATTAATCGAGAACAGAAATAAAACTCGCGAACCTGAGAAGGAATATGCACCCCAACAGCAGGTTTTTATAAAGAACCCCCTAGCGAGTCGACAGAAGACTGCCCCACGTTATACGCAGGACACAGTCTTAGCTGACCTGCCAATCCACATTTATACCTCTAAGAAACGAGGCCCCGTGGCAAAGTCCAGACTAAAACGTATCCCTAAAGCAGCTAATTTGTTACAGAATCCTGATAATAGTGACCCTTCCAATGACTCGATCTCAAGAAATAAAACTTGACAGCCTTGATGATGGACCAGGACTGCTACCTTACAAACTTGGACCCATGAGACTAACTACTCACCACCATACGTTCCTACAGTACGTACAACTGAATGACATCGAAGACAACGTTCACTCATTACGGACTCAACTACTAAGTTACCGACAACGAATGACTAATGAAACTTACTTACTATACGAAATTCAGATAGATTATATTACTAACAAGCTTGGCAAAGTTGTAAATCAATTAAAATCTTTAGAACCCAATTTACCCAATAGAGCCAAAAGAGGTCTTATAGATGGCCTAGGTTCAGTTATTAAAAGCATAACTGGAAACCTAGATCACACTGATGCGTTACAATTTAACGAAGCAATTAAAACATTAGAAACCAATCAAAATAAAATAGTAACCGAGTTCAACGAACACATTAGCATGAGTAAAGAGTGGATGTTTAAACATAGTAACGTACTTGCACAAATAATAGAAAATCAAAGCAAAATTAATACTACCATAGAACTAATATTAAGCAGTGATGCATTGAGAGAAAACAGTTTAATTAAATACGCTAAGTTTGCCCAACTTCTAGAAGTAATAGGCGAAAATGTAGAAGATTTAACTCAAGAATTACTTAGAATAGAAAATAGTTTAGCTTTTATCCGTGTTTCTAGTACACACCATTCTATGATAGATATAGAGATTCTAGAGTCAATGGTTAATAAGCTAAATATTATATATGGCAGAGAGGAGATTTTAGATTTAGAACTTAGAGAATACTATGATATTATAAAACCGGGATCATACTATTTTAACAGACAGATAGTTTTTGTTTTTAAATTCCCAATAATTTCTAAGGATAGTTACGATTTATATAAGTTATCAATAGTACCTAACAGACACGCCCAGGCTCTTATCCCATCCTTTCCCTTCATAGCAACTAACGAGATGTCTTTCGTGTACATAGAGGCAGAATGCCCGAAGTTAAAAAACTGGTACCTCTGTGAGAAGGGCATCACCCATCAGATCCGCACCAGATCTGACTGCATCCAAGAGCTGATCACCAATCAAGTCCTACAGGAATCCTGCCAGCTCACGACAGTCACCCTAACGAGAGAAGCCATGGAGAAACTAGATGACCAACACTACGTCCTGTCCTTCCCACATCAAACGAAGGTACAGCTCATCTGTCAAGAAAAGGACCACACACTGCTGCAAGGAAGCTTCCTCACCACCATTCCCGTGGGTTGCAAACTGAAGACCGAAGAGTTCACCATCGCAAACGACAACGACGAAATTAAAGGACAACCTCTCAAACTAACGAAGATACCCTACGACGTTGAGAAGCAAGGAACAACTGCTACACATATCAACCTGAACTCCGTTAATCTCCAAGGGCTACACAGCATCCAAGATAGAATCATGGTCCAGGCCCCTCTACAAATAGACACCGTGCCAACAGATGTCTTTTATCACACCACAGTACCATTCTATACAGTACTGTTAAGTGTAGTTGTACTTGCCATCATTGTAATGGCCCGGCGCTACCTATTCAGATGCAGCAGAACTACAAAAAAGGACTGGCAGCCTCCGACCATAATCCTGGAGAAGAAAGAAGATGCTGACAACGTCCCGGCAACATTTTCACTGAACGTGCTAAAATAGTCGCCGTTCTAAGGGTGGAGGAATTATGGAATCCTTCCCTATGAAGACCGCCGACGTTGCAGTTGCACCGGTCGCTATGCGAACGCGGCGTGACGTCAATCGCGACGGCTCATGTGTCATATAGTGTCAATTGTTAGAATGTAATTGGCATTCCACTTTCCCGCTTCGAGGTGGAACCATACTTTTAGAATTAAGTAATTAATTGTAATTTCACTATTTTAATTAAATTTATAAAATCTATTTCGGTTTTTTTTCGATCCTCTGGCTGTCGCAAACGTATTTCACGTTTCATCAACTCTAAAACTTCCGAAAAACTTGAAATTTCTCTCTTCGTCCCAAGGCGGTCTATTGCAGAAGGGGCCTCCCACTACTTCACACTAAAATCCTTATAATAGAAAGTGTAAAATAAAAGCTTTGATTTAAATAGAGGTTTCGAAAGCTACTCGTCTAAAAACCACCAGGTTTGCAATTACCATCAAGTAAACGACGTGCTTGTCTCGTCACTCAGTCGAATATAAGAAAAATCGTAGACATTATTATCAGACCAAATTGGTAGTTTCCACGCGCAGGTAATTCTGTAATTAGGTGTAATCTAGTTAGCTCACTCGACGCATACTAATAGGATTTACAGAAGCCCAAACTACTACTATGTTTACTAATTAGGCGATAGCAGTACAGAGTTGATAATTAGAACTAGAACCAGGTAAAGTTTAGTTTCATCATCATCAACGTCAGTGACATAAAAATTACATTAATAGGGATGCTGCTCGTCTCTCTATACAGGGTGTCACACGGATATGCCACATGGAGGGAAAGTACCTTAATTTTATTTTCATATAATATATATGTACATATATATATATATATATATATATATATATATATATATATATATATATATATATAGAACTAATCAAGTGAATGTCGAACTGTGCAGTGTGCATACTAGGTTCCGTTGTCACAGATTTTCCTTTGTAACTCGATTTTTATCCTACAAACTCAACTTTTTTCAATCTAAAGAGTTAACTTAAACTATCGACACGTTCACTGCTCAAAACACAACGGTTGTGTTAGCGATACGGAAAAACACAACGGTGTGTGCGGACCGTAACCGTGGCTAGACCAGAAAATCGGCTCTGCAGTAAAAGTGTTAACTTTAATGGAACAAGGCTTGATATAGATATAACTACCTACCAAAAAAAAAACTATATCAATTATGTACAGCCACCAGAAATCTACCAATAAACTCTACCATCACATTCAAAGGACTCCCATTAACTATACAAAGGCAACCGAGCGGCGCATAAAAATAATTTCCGTCTAGATTAAAACCGTCTCAGAAATGTCGATAGCAGGACTTGATTTTAATGAATTTGCCTATGAAAAGGCGCCGGGTTTATAGAGGACGTCGGGAAATTACCCACCACTGGCTATCGGGAACGACGGAACCGACAGGACCGACGACGGGAAAGACAATTGAAAATTGGGATGACTATTTTTGGAAACCGGTGAATTCGGTGACCGTAAGATTCTGGGAACGTAAAATTAGCTATGGACAGATGGGCAATTTGAGGGTGCGCTGTCGGTAGTGCGGTGTGATTTGCAAGCGTAGAGTTCTAGTTTTTTTGACTTTAAGCTTTATTAAGTGGTGACAGCGACGAGTATGAGTTGAACTAGCATTTTCTGCTAACGGCTCAAGTGCCCCTTAGCTACTACCTACATATTACGACTTAGTTTTAGTTACATGAATCTATTTGATATTAAAAATAATAATTTGTAGAAATAATTGTCTTCGAGTTTTATATAATTTTTTCCTTTGAATGGTACCTACTCTGAATCTATTGATAGAGGCAATTCAATTTCACAAGTTTATTGACAATTAAAAAAAATCAACCAATTTTTACTCTTGGTAATTATCACTCGCTTTTTTGTGATGGAAAACATCGTGAGGAAACCCATATTATACTTTTTTTTAATAACCTATACTGTCCCACTGCTGGGCAAAGGTCTCCTCCATCTCCTTCCACATGTCGCGATTGTTTGCCACGTCGGACCAACTTGGTTCGTATGTATCAAGATCGTCACGCTAGCGTTTTCTTGGCTTGCCCCGGCGCCTATGCCCTTTTTATTCTTACCCGATAATTATTTCGGAGGTAGGTATGTCATCCACCAATCCGTAGCGGGTCCCCGTGGTATGGCTTTATCCTCCTCGCGAGAGTGAGAGGAGACCCTTGCTCAGCAGTGGGGTAGGTATGGGTTGATGACGACAGTGTTTAGAAATCTATTATTTTTAACGAAAATTTTCTGTTATCTCTTACAAGGACAGAGTGACAAAGTACGTGGTGAATATTATTAGGTAGGGTCTACTGAATATTCGGCTGCCAGGAAGGAAGAAACAAATTGAAATCGGTAATTCTATTTATGGGAACTGTTGACCGCAACACACCGCAAGTATAATATTAGAATAGAAGGATTGGTCTTAAAATATATTTAGATGAATATTGAATAGAAATTGGCATATTTTGTATCCAGGCATTTGTATTTTGTCATCGTGTTTCAATACTAGCTACAGCCTCCCGTTTCACCCGCGCTTGCTATTATATATATTTCTCCCGTTGGAATAGGCAGAGACTACATCTGTCCACATGCTGCGATCCCAGCGGAAAGCCGTACAGCAACTCCCTGGCACCTTCTACTGGTTTCTGGAACTTCAGACCAATAGGTTGTGTAGGCCGCTATTACATACGGGATAAAAAGTATATAATGTTATATTCCAGGACCTAAAGTATTTACATACTAAATATCATCAAAAACTGTTTAGCCGTTACTGCTTAAAGAGAGGACGAATAGACAAACATATCAATTTTCGCATATTTCATGTTAGTGCGATAGTTTATAACAATCATTTCCCAAAATTAATAATATTTTACGTAAATTGTTTTCCAATAAATAATCCCAAGAACAAAAATATTGTGCGAAAATTAATTCAAACTGGAGCCTTTTGAAACGACATTGAAAGCTTCAAATCTATAAATATCCTATCAATGGTCGATTGAACTATAAATCTGCGGAATGATTCAAACAGTTCTTTTGTTCTTCGAAGCCTCTAGACTGGAAGTAATTTGCACAATTGTAAAGAATATAAAATTAATTTGAAATCGGGTGTCGAATGTCTGTCATTATTTTGTTTCTGTTACGGTTATATTTCAAACTTTATCTATTCTATTCTATTCTTTAACAGTCAAAATGTCAATTCTCAGTCAGATAGTTGGTGATGAATCCAAGTCACGATTCAGTCAAGATGTAGATTGCGAAGGGTGAGGTTACGAGTTCGGTTCCTGCGCAGGGAAAAAATTATTTGTGTCACCACAAGTAACTTGTTTTGAGACGTCGTTGTGGGACGTATTTCCAGATTCTCTAGATAGGGAGAATCCAAGTTACGGAATATAATGTAAATCGCGACGCTTTATTGTGATTATTATTTCTAACTTGCATAATCCAAGTTTATCCGCATTAACTCTGCATTTCCCAGGTTGAAAACTACCATGTTACTCTGAAATAGTTCTAGATCTCAAAAAAAAAACAAATGTCATACGAGTTCATACAAGTACAGAAATCTCATAGAAAATATCATTTTCAAACTTTTCCGGGCCACTTTCCAATTTTTTCTTTTCATATATACCTTCCTCAACGTAGATATGAAAAAAACAATTGCCGAATGTGTCCAGTCGTTCTGGAGTTATGGCCAAGGGAAATGGGGATTAATTTTTATATTATAGGTATAATAATATATAATACATAACCAAAACCTCATAAAAATGTATCCACTATTAGCGTCAACAATAGAAGAAGACAATAGTTCCCAGCGTCACTCCAAATTTTCTCCACCCAAAATGTGTGTTCCCGACGTTGAATTTCCCTCCAAATTGTTCCGCAAACCTTCCCAACATCTGAAGCTAAAATTTTAATTTGCCAACAAAAAAGGTAACGTAGCTCCAGCGAGAGAAAAAGTCATTACCTTGCCGAAAAGAAGTATTGCGCGGAGCGGAATACGAACAAAGCAATTTGGAAGTCGACTGTCCCGACTTGGTTGAAACCTGCCATAAATTGGAGCCGCTGGTGCCTCGAATATTCAGTAAATTGTGTACAGTCTAGTGAGCCAGCGCTCGTTTATATTATGTATACACTATTTGAAGAGTAGCCTTCAACTTGAATAGCTATATGCAAACTACATATATCAATCTTCTTCCATCTATACTTATAACTAACTCGTAAGGTGTAAAGATAGGTCAATGTAGCACGCCGCGTCTTTTTAATACATTCTGTATGAGAAAGGTATCGAATGACGTCACGCAGCGCACCGCACGTCACGCCTCTTCTGTCTGACTTACTCTAATGAAGCAGTAAAGAACAAAAGGTCTTTTTTAATGACGTATTAAGCCAGCGTTTGACCACAATGACAGAAGACACAATTATTATAATGCACTAGCTGTGCCCTGCCACGCTTCGCTGTGGCACATTCGCACATTCGCTGATATGTCACTGATGAAAATAATAGATAAAAACAATCCTTGATGCAGATTATATATCATGCTAAAATGTCAGCTCGATCGGTGCAGAACTTTTTGAGTTTTTGAAGCGTACACAAACCAACATAACATTTTTATATATATAGATGGGAAAGTTTGTGAGTATGGATGCATGGATATATGTTTGTTACTCTTTCACGCAAAAACTACTGAACGGATTTGGATGAAATTTAGCACACATGTAGTTTATTATCTGGATTAACATATTAAAAATTGTATATCCCGTAAAAATGTATAGTTATTGCGGTATAATACTTGACGCGGGTGAAACCGCGGGTAGGCGTCTTTTGCCGTCAAGTAGTAGTGTGAAAACAATTCTGTGTTCCGATTTAAAGGGTACTGTTTCCAGCGAAATTACTAGGTATAATGAAACTTCAATACCAATGTCTCAGGGTGACGAGCGCAGTGCAGTGGCGCGCAAGATTCTGCAATGCAAAGTTCCGGGTGGCAATGTATCTATTATGAGCAGGCGTAGCGCTTACCATCAGGTTAACGATTTGCACCATTTACCACAATCTCACCTGAATAGAAGAGTCTGTAAGTACATCCAACTTCAATATCATAAAAGCGAAAGCATGTTTGTTGGTTTGTCCTTCTTTTTATATAACAACAGAGCAACGGATTGACGTGATTTTTTGCATAAAGGGCTGGACAGTGACGTCGGTTACTTTTTATCACAGAAAAAAATACGGTTCCTATGGTATACCAGTCAACACTGGTTAAGATGTGGTGCAAACCTATAGTGATACATATTTTTAGTATAATACTAATTTTTTAAAAAGGTGTTAGACTATTTTTAATATTTTTATTACCTATTATATAAAGAGGTGGAGGAAAAGGCCTTATGTAAAGCATTATGTACGTATATCACTCGCTTTTCGGTGAAGGAAAACATCGTGAGGAACCCATAACGTCCCACTGCTGGGCACGGGTCTCTTCTCACGAAAGTGAGGAGGGTTAGGCCATATTCCACCACGGAGGCCCAATCCGGATTGGTGGATAACATACCTACCTCCGAAATAATTCTCGGGTAGGTATGTGGGTTTCCTCACGATGTTTTCCTTCACCGAAAAGCGAGTGATAATTACGTACATATGTTTTTACAAAAACACATTGGTACGTGCCCGCACTGGGATTTGAACTCACGACCTTTTGATATCCACATAACACATATCTACCCGAAAATTATTTTGGAGGTAGGTATGTTATCCATCAATCCGGTACGGGCCCCGTGGTGGATTATGGCCTAACCATCCTCATGAAAGTGAGAGGAGACCCATGTTCAGCAGTGGGATGATATGAGTTGTTGATGACTATATAAATCCTCTTGATTTACAACGTAACTATGATTAGGTATACCTATCGTCTTATCAACAACCTGATAGCCAATTTCCTAATTATTTCCTGACCCATTTTATTTTCCATCTCCAAAGTTTTCCAATTTATCCACCCAGCATCAAAGCCACAAGTCGCGGGTGCAATTTCAATCCACTTTTAAGTTCAAAAGTTAGTGCCTCTCTAGTCTTCTAGTTAGAGTACCTAGGCTGCCCAGTAAATACTAATTTCACTTCTACGGTAGAGCTTTTATGACTCTGATAATTAACTTTTTACTATTTTTAATTATCGGCTTACAGGAGTCGGTTGCCAGGTCGGGATCTATTACTTAACCTGGCTAAGATACAGTACGCTTGGAATTAATTTTGTTAAAACAAATATTTAGCAATTTATCTTTTTTTTTATTATTTTTAATATGATACTAGAAAAATCTAGAAATTGCACGTCAAATACCACAACCAGCCGAAAGGTTTTCACAAAAAAAAGCCGATAGCCGGCCTAGTTTATTTTTAATTTAAGTTCTGAATTAAATATAATGCTTTCCTTTGTAAAAGGCTAAAAAGAAGCCGTACTACAAGTACCAAGTATAATTAAAAAGCAGGTATATTTTAAAATGAAATTTCGCACTTTTTTACAGTACCTACAACTATGTATCATTCTTATTGTTAACTAGTTAACTTTAAAGTCTTATTCACTATTCCCAACGAGATTCAAGAGCCCCCCTCTTTATCTTGTCTATAAACGTTAGATACCTTCAGGACTAATAAAGACTTTACCATAAAATACTCTGTAGTACAGTCTTTTTTAGTACTGTAGGTACTGTAGGTACAGGACTTATAAAGACTTTACCATAGAATACTCTGAAGTACAGTCTTTATTAGTTCTGTAGGTACTGTAGGAACAGGACTTATAAAGACTTTACCATAGAATACTCTGTAGTACAGTCTTTATTAGTACTGTAGGTACTCTAGGTACAGGACTAATAAAGACTTTACCATAGAATACTCTACAGTATAGTCTTTATTAGTACTGTAGGTACTCTAGGTACAGGACTAATAAAGACTATAACCACAGGATACCCTATGGTACAGTGTTTATTAGTACTGTAGGTTCAACTATTTATTCATTTAGCTGTAGCTAATTCCAGTTAGTGACTAGTTTTTTAATTAGCGACTCACAGAAGTCAGCCGGTGCTTCTATGGCTGTGGACGGGAGCTGGCCTGGGCTTCTTGTTTATATTAATCTCTTGGACGAGACGCGACGCGTTTCTATGTTCATCTTGTTTTATGGGAGCAGATGAAAATATCAAAAATCTCGTCTGTCACGAAACGTAGAAATATAAACGTGGCAGAGTGATAAAACGTAACTACTCTCATACTTTTCAATTATTTAAATTATGATTACACCCTCGCGTGTTTTTCGTAACTATTTTAGGAATGATCGTAGATCAAGACAACATTAACTACTCATAAAATGCGTATTATATGTAGTATATTCTTGTAGGACTCTTGCTATGCCTAGCGGTTTCAATCATTTCACAAGAACTGTTTTTTTTTTACGGTATATTTTAAATTTCATCCAAATCTGTTCAACCGTTGAGTTGAGAAGAGAGAAAAAAAAACACACTCACAAACTTTCGTATATTTATTAGACTTAGTAAGACAGTCATGTTTACATTTAAGCAAGAATTTAAGCATGAGCAGACGTAGCGCTTACCATCAGTTGAAACACTTGCTCGTCTCATCACTCAGTCAAATAAAAAAAAATGAATATGAATATTAAACGTTTTATAAAATACCGCGTAATTTAGAACACCTAACTTAAACAATGAAACAATCTCAAAAAATCCTCATCCGAAACTGTTACCCGCAAAAGTTACGAAGTATTTCAATCAGAACGTTCTATCACATTTTTCCGCATAATAAAATACCTGTACTTTACTTTACAAAGCCGCCCAAACCCCAACTTTCAAGCAAAAATCTGTCGGCCATAACAAGCTTAAAAAATTAATTAAAATTCATCCCTGTTCCGCTGAAGGTTGCCCATTATTATGTCCTCGCAAAGTAAACTTCAAATGTGAAAATTTAAATTAGAAAATAGAATAGAATGGAATAGAAAATACTTTATTAGACACCAGTACAGAAATACACAAGATACGTAAAGAATAGAAATTATTGGAATAGATAAATACCTACTACAATGGGCGTAATTATCGCTAAAAGCGATCTCTTCCAGTCAACCTTTGGATGCAGAGAAGCAACGGAGCATCAATGGTGAAAACGTATCGTCTTATACCACATAAGTCCTAACTAGCCACTTCTCCTGACGCCTACATTTAACTTATCTTCTCTGACTGGCGTATTTCCCAAGCACTGGTAGAGTTAATAGAGTTTCTTTTTCCTTTGTGAGATTCAGGCACTAGTCACGACTTGAAAAGGAAATGTCCTCATTCAAACTCAAACCATAATTATAATAGATGGTTTAGTAGATCATATTTTGACTTATTATTTCCTCGTTTAGTCGACGCTGCTGGTGACAAGAGGGCTGGCTCATTTCCCGCACAGAGAATAGCTATTGCTATTCAACGTGGAAATGCAGCCAGTGTTCTTGGCACCATGCCTCATGGACACCCTCTTTAGTTAGATTTTTAAGTTTTTAGTTTGTTTTCCTTTTATTTATATTGTTATTTAAGTTCTCTTCTTTTTTATTTTTCTCTACCTGTAAGAGACTTACGTTTTTGACTTGTATGCAATATTTTTGCCTACTTGCAATATATAATTTAAGGATAATGTTTTGAGTTTTATAACCATCAAGGTGGACGTCCGATATCACGAAATACACAACACCGGACACTCCATACAAAAGCTTATTTTCACAACTCATTCAACTAAAGGACGTTTGTACACGCACCGTGCGTGTGTAAGTACTTACCATACCAAGCGACCAAAACAAAAGAGGACCCGCTAAGGAGGTTCATGCCAACCCGTTTGTCTACTGTCACTTGTCATTTGTCATCCAAAGTGCTGAGGGCGCTAGGCCTGCTTATACTGAACTAGCTTAGACTCCCGGCTTTCTTCGAGCGGACAATGATGAAATGCGACGTGTAAATTATAATAAAATAGGTATTAAAGCCCGTTCGACAGTTAGGTACGGAGCTGAATTACATAACCATTCGCATTTAAAATATTAGAAATACAAAACATTTAAAAACTTCTGACATATATGAATTACAATGAAGAGCACTCTCGATAGTCACCCTTCAAACACAAAAACTAAATCAAAATTGGTCCATCCGTTTGGGAGCTTCGAAGTCATAGACAGACACACATAGTAACACACTTTAAACTTATAACAAAGAAGATCTTACTTACCACGAATGTAGCCATTTCTTTTTATTTGTGTCACAAGCAATGTCATTATTTTTGTCTCTTTCAGACGATTCAAGTTATGTAAAGCTAAAACGAGAGAGAAATGTTTTGGTAGTACTCGAAAAAGGAAGTTGCAGAAATGCATTATAATTATTATTTAAAGCGGAATATTCCAAGCAATTTATTTACGACTTCAATGTCCACTGAAGTTAACTAATATTGAACTTCGCTGCGCACTGCTCAATGGTGAAATACCCACTTAAATGTTCCTTGAATTTACAGTTCGTGGCAGTAGCGGAACCAAGGGACGTAAGGGTCTCCTGGGGGCTTCTGAAAAGCCTCTTTTAAAAATCATCTGGGACCATTCATATCTTAATTTTAGTTTCAGCCATCGGTGTATTTAGGGTGGATGTTGAGATACCGATCTGAAATTTGAAGACGGTAGGTATATACTTAAATTATTTCACATAAAAAAACAACTATAAAATAAATAAAACTTACAGATAAAGAGAGATTCAGAATTTTTTGTTTAGGAACAAGGCCACTCATTGTTTAGTTATAAGATCTTTTTTACTTTTTATTTGTATGTCATGGAGTGCTATAAAAAATTGTTATCTTATCGTATCTTACAGCGGAGAATTTTTTGGAGTCTTAAAGGCATAGGTCTCCCCATCTCCTTCGACATGTCGGGATTATTCGCCACATGGGACCAACTAAAAAACGCTCATAATTATTGTAAAAAAAAAAATTCATTGTTAGCCCCCCTAGAAAAAAACCCTAGCTAAGCCAATGCCCCCAGTTAAGTCAAGGCCCCAAACCAAAGTCCTAGATCCGTCACCGATGTGCGGTATAAAGCTGACAGTGGAATGTTCCGAAAACACTCGACTGATCGCTCCATTCTGGTAAAAGTGTTTGTTATCACGGATATCTATTCAATCGTGCTTGTTGTTTGGGTTCGCTCACACAATTGCGGTGAGATCTTTTTATAAGCTATTTCCATTCTCTATTATGCCTACGGTAAAGTGAAAGACCCTTATGAGTTTGTCTACAGAATAAAAGAGTGCCTACTAGAACAAATATTAAGTTAATATTTCTGCGCCCCCGTGTTTTTCCATTTCAACGACAGCGTGTAATTTTTTGCCCAAATGACTGATTATCTTGTTATTGTTTGTTTCTGATTTATTTTGTTTTTTTTTTTCTGTATTTTATTCTGAATCTTCAAATTTAGTTCAGAATTAAAATTAAATTTAGCTTGTCCTTGATTTAAGATAGAAAGATAAATAGATAAACTCCTTATTAAAACACTACAGAACAAAGAAAACTTAAAAATACAACAAATGAAATTTAACAATTATGGCCACAATGGGCGGTCTTATCGCTCACAGCGAATATAACTACATTATCAGACAACACCGATTACTGTTGCGGTCTGTGGTCAACGTACTTCTATATTGATTGTTTGCCAAGTGAGGTGGAAACGGTCGTTGGCGTCAGATTAGTACTCTACTAAGTCCAAAAGTTGTCTGGAAGAAATCGCTTTCAGCGATAAAACCGCCCATTGTACTCCCCTTGTTTACCTATTGTAATTCTTCTGTACTGTGTTTATTTTTGTTTCTGGTGTACAATAAAGAGTTTTTCTATTCTATTCTATTCTATTCTACTACCTAATACCCTACCCTAATAGACATCCCAGTAGAGTTCCTTGGTACTATCTTCCCGGACAGGCGTATTTCCGAAGCACTGGTAATGTTGATGGAGTTTCCTTTTCCTGTGCGAGATTCAACCATTATAAACAGTCAATCATTCACCATGCTCATCATCAACCCATATCGTCCCACTGCTGAGCACGGGTCTCCCCTCACTTTCGTGCGGAGGGTTAGGCCATAATCCACCACGGCGGCCCGGTCCGGATGTGTGAACTTACCTACCTCCGAAATAATTCTCAGGTAGGTATGTTACCTCACGATCAATCATTAATTTAGTTTATAACATTATAAATGTTTTTATTACCCTATTCGTTTAAGAATTTCAGGCTTGTAAAAGCGATATATTATTCCCTATTAACAGGAGATTAGATTTTCACAACATTTTCAAAGCAAATCTTTGTCCAGTATTACAAGAAAGGTTCCATGAAACTAACAGAAGTAATTGAGTCGTATCCAGTTGTCTCGTCCGCAGGCACGTCGGACGAGCGCTAGGGTCCACCCTCCACAGTCACTTCTGATTTCTGATAGCGTGCCGGCGTGGAAACTGACGGCTGAATGGTAAATGTATTTACCTCAGTCCTCTTTTGTTACTCACTTGTATGGTAACAAAAGAAGGTTTAAGCTAGTGAAAGGCATCGATTGTTACTACGTTCTTGTTCTCAGTTGAATGGCTAGAGGCAGTTTTTTCGTTTTGGTTTGGCTCTACGCGTGCGTTTGGCCAATGTCAAGTAGTATTCAATATCAAGTTTTGAATTAAAACTAGCATTAACAAGCTTGTGCGCCTCCTTGTAACTCCTTTGCATGCACGGTTGTCTGGAAGAGGTCGCCCATTAGAACATTAAATGTTAAATTTCTTGTGTTCTAGTATTTAACTTGTCTTTGTACTGTGGTGTTTCAATATGTAAATAGTTTATCTATAATCTATGGAATAAAACATGACTGCTCCTATTTAAAGCCGTTTAATTAGGCAACATATCATCAGCTGTCGGTTCAGTTATTCATTGGACAGCACGTTTAGACGACTACGCCTATATTTACGTTCGCATCAGACATAAGAAGATTACAGCCCTAAGCCCATAATGACAACATGACCTAAATACTGGCGGAGAAGCGCTTATGAATTGACAGACAAGGTAAAGCTGTTTATTAACCGATTCGAGAGGGCGTGGTTCTCATTTCAACAGCTTTTCTTTCCTCATACTTGTATCGATTTGAAAGGACGTGGTTCTCAATTCTATTAATATTATAAACTAGCTGTGCCCTGCCACGCTACGCTGTGGCACATTCGCACATTCGCTGATATGTCCCTGATGAAAAAAATAGATAAAAACAATCCTTGATGCGGATTATATATCATGCTAAAATTTCAGCTCGATCGGTGCAGAACTTTTTGAGTTTTTGAAGCGTACACAAACCGACATAACATTTTTATATATATGGATGGGAAAGTTTATGAGTATGGATGCATGGATATATGTTTGTTACTCTTTCACGCAAAAACTACTGAACGGATTTAGATGAAATTTAGCACACATGTAGTTTATTATCTGGATTAACATATTAAAAATTGTATATCCCGTAAAAATGTATAGTTATTGCGGTATAATACTTGACGCGGGTGAAACCGCGGGGCGCAGCTAGTACTATTAAATTTTCTTTCTCATATCATACTCTCGGATTCCGGCACCAATCAATAAATATACACCAATCAAATGTGGGGTGAGTAGAGAAAAGACACTTCGAAAAGATTTGAGTAATAAGGTTGCTGTTATTTCAACTACAATACAGATCCATATTCAACAATTCACGACGAAAGAAAAAAAAAAATTAAAAAAATAGAGAAACACAATTAAAAATTCATTATTCATGTAAATTATCTCCCCCCCCCCCCCCCCTCTTCTTCATTATGGGTGTTTGACTAGTAGAAAATGCTCTTAGCGTTTCAGTCAGCCATTTGTACTAGCTATTTAATCTGTGCAATAATATTAAAAAATTTTTTTTTTATCAATTTACTGATAAATAAGCACGCCTTTGACCGCGTAAATAAATACTTTACCTAAAACTCTAACATGCTATAACTTTAACAACTCGTTTACCCAGTTCCATTACTAGAAATCTCCGCATCGCTTGCATTATAGAAATTGCTAAGTTATATTAGGAACGGGTGCAATCCCAGGCATCTGCTCTACATAATATCAAAGTACATTGAACCTGTGACTAGAGATGTACAACTATTACGAATTAGCCGGACTCAAGATTATCCGGACACTTCATATTCACTTGTGACTTGAAGACTCTCAGGTTGTAACTATTGGGAAACAGACTCCGGCGAGGACATTTTTGTCAATCAGGTCAAAGGTGGTACAAAATTTTATGCCTAAAATGGGAAAAGCTCGAAAGCACAACTGCCGGAAGACCCACAAGAGGCTTACCTCAAAACAACCTTAATACATGCTAAAAATCCCGCTTTCAATGATAATACTAATATTACTCCTATGCCAGATGGCAAAATAATGCTAGCTTTCGATGTTAACACTTTATAACTTTGCTTTCCCCAAAAAGAAAGGAATTTTTGGCCGGATCCCCTACTTTTTATGCCGGTAACTTTACATCATTAACTTACCATTTCAAACTGCATACAATTTATTTGTCCTGCACTATAGAGCACGCGTTCTCGCAAATAAAACTAAAAGGTAAAATTTTGCTCGTTCCAGTAGTTCACAGTTACAAATAAATGCACTGAAGCTCGGTTTCCGGTGAAATACATTTAATGGTATACCTAGAAACTTTGGCCCGCGCTGCTGTATCAAATTGAGTTTATTAGTGAGGTCTGCTGCTCTGTGAATTTCGTTTTATTTTAGTATTATGTAATGTTTGTAATGAAAAAGTTTGCCTTTTTACACAACAGTGTAATGTTAGCCTTAAAGAGTGTGTAGTTACATCACAGCCTAATAAATTCTTTAGACTGTGGTTTTCTTTATTTTAGACACTCGCACTCAACATTGAAGAACTATTATTTGGGACGCCCTTGCTTGGGTAAGATTCATTACAATACTCTTCCAACTTGTTCTCCGATTATAATACATTGTCATTGATACGAAATCCAATATAAAAAGTACTAATTTTATCGAAATTAGAAATGTTCTAACTAAACATACGATTTGTTTGAAAAATTGGATAAATTGAGATAGGACAGCTGGTCCTGTGAGCGACGACATTATCATGGTCGATATAATGCCTTTTAAATTGAGACAAAGAAAAATATGTTCAGATTTGCACACTACTGGAGGCATACTCGTGCTATGACCTCTTATAGCAATTCATTTGAAGACCTAAACTGAACCGCGTCGCATAATCGTACCGTGACGTCTTATTTTTTATGTTGCTGCCATTTTCAACCTTATCTGTATCCAGTTTAGGTTGAAAATGGCAGCAACATAAAAAATAAGTCGTCACGGTACGATTATGCGACGCGGTTCAGTTTAGGTCTTCAATTGAATCTCTATAAGAGGTCGTGGTAGACTTCCTGATTTAGAATAGAATAGAATAGAAGACTCTTAATAGTACACCAAAAAAACAAACGCAGATTTGATTTTGATGCTTTAATTTCAGACAAGTTAGTATTACCGAAGCTTTATCTGAGTCTAGATGTTTGTAGGACCATGGTCCTCCAAGTTTCTGATTCCCAAGATACAGGGAGTCCTGGTTGGGGGTCGGGGTCTATGTTTGTGATCGCGATGTGTTATTTAAGGGAAGAAAGGGGAGAAATTTCTCATTTTGATTGTTTTTTTATTTATTTCTATCTCGCATCTTCGTTGTTTATGGAATTATTATAATATTCCCAGATAATAAATCGGAAAGGCAAACAAACCCCGTATTTCTTAATTTCCTTCGGGTTTTCTTTCATCTTTTTTTCTTATTCGCCACTTATTATGTCGTCAAAGGCGCGTTTGTTTTGTCATAATTGTTGTGGGAAATTGTATTACTTCGGGATCATCCCTTCTTATCCTCGCGCTCATTTTGGAGCACAAGTGTATTTGCGTTGGAAGTGATAAGGGGTATATACAAGTAGTAATCTTCGATAACGCGTAGTCTTGGTTTTGATAAGAATTACTCGTGTGTTACACTTTATTGACGACCACCGTGGCGTAAGTTGTTCATGGTAACCCCTCAGGGTATTTGCTCTGAGTCTGGGTGTTTGTAGGACCATGGTCTTCGAAGTTTATGATTTTTTTTAATTTTTTTTTTTATTTTTTTAATATTTTTTTTTTATGTTTTTTCTCTTTTTATAAATTTTATTTGTAACACTAACTTTTTTGGCAATAAAAATTCATTTATCATTATTTGTCATTACCTAGATACAGGGAATCCTAGTTCGAGGTCAGGATGTATATATATGATCGTGACGCGTTATTATTGGGTTTTAATTTTGTGAACTGCTTCTTTTTTGTTTTGAAATCACCATCATCATCAGCTGAAAGACGCCCACCGCTGAACATAGGCCTCCCCCATAGAACGCCACAACGCGTGGTTGCTAGATGTTTGCATCCAACGGCTCCCTGCAACTCTTATCAGGTCGTCGGTCCACCTCGTGGGGGAATCTCCATGAGTACAAATAACATTATTATTTATGATCTAAGTCTAAGTAAGACCATGGTTTCTATAGTTGGTATCTATGCATGTCATCGTGATACATTTTAAATTCTTGTATCTATAAGGAATAGACAAATAAAACCCACGGTGAAGGGACCAAATGATAGCTAACATAGAAGCGAATCGATAAGGTCAATGGTAGAATAATTACGGTGAAGACACCTCATCAAGGCCAAGCATGGGGCGTGCGTGTCCAGGCCCAGCCTTGGCCGCGAAAACACTCTATTGTCCTGAACTTAGGTTTTATATTGAAATGCATCTTTCATTATAATAATCCATTACTTTCCCACAGCTGGACAGAGGCCTTCTGTAAGAGAGACAGAGAGAGAGAGAGTAGGCCAGTGAACTGACCAGATACGGCCCAAATCAATATAAAATGTTTTTTTTATTTGATTGAGTAACGAGACGAGCAGGTCGTTCACCTGGATGGTAACCGTTATGTAAACAACAGTAACAGTGCCACCCAGAACTAAAGTCTAAAGTCAGTTCTAAAGTCTCACGCCCAGTAGAAAGCCTCAGTGGGACAATAGCTGGTAATGACAACGGTACATTTTCGATTTGCCACCAAAACCCCTGGGTGCCTTTTATACACAAATTAAGTACCAATGTCGTAATGAATTTTGACAATACCTCAGAATAAGATAGAGCTATAGAAGGAAGATACAGGCAATAGTTAGACAGCTCTCTTATTCACATCTAGCAATCCAGCGTACAAGACAGTGAGCGAAACAGAAAACTTCCTATGGATTTTATTATTTCAGGTATGGTCCACAAAGTAGATTGCTCGGGGGCCTCACCACGAACAGTTAAATCCATTCACTTTAAGGCCTTAAACTGAACTGCCCTGCTAACTGTCACCACCAATATCGCTCAGCGTTCATAAGTCGACCAGAGACATTTATCCAAAGAGATTGGAACCATTTGTTTGCATTTATGGGAGTTTATATAGCTCCATTTCATTATCTTTCTCTCTCATTCTCTGCAGTCTATTTTTTAGTGACGTCACGTCACGTTTGTCATTTATGAGTGTGTGGTGCCAATATAGGCCGTTCAGTTTAAGGCCTTAAAATGAACTGCATGGAATAAGAATAAGTACGTGGTGACCCCCCCCCCCCCCCTGGTTGTGTATTTGCTACTAAATTATGTCACGGCTTGAAAGCTTTGTAAACAGTTTGGTGAACAAAACAAATGAACAATTATTGATAAGTTGCCTTATTTTTTCTACGGTTTCCTTTTATTTGCTCAGTCACATTTCCTTGGACAATACGCAATTATACTTCAGAACTTGTGCCTTGTCAAAGTTTCGAGCAATTGTTTAGTCCTTTACCCAAACGATATTATATAATTATGCGGGCTTATTCACTTTGTGTGATAACATTGTTCCTTCATTCCGTTTCGGCTCTTAATGCCAACTTCTCAAAATACCCATAGCTGGCAAAACGCCAATTTCTCATTACGACAATTACTTTTTTTTAAACAAATAGATACAAACCCCTATCGTAAGGCGTAAGTGAAGCGAAGTTTTATCTATGTTACTAAGTAACGAGAGAAGCAAGTTGTTCACCTGATGGTAAGCGCCACGCCTGCCCGTAACAGCTACAGTGCCATACAGAACTTTCCATTACAAAATCTTGTGCGACACTGCACTGCGCTCGTCACTCTGAGACATCGGCTCTAAAGTCTCATATGCCCAGTAATTTCGCTGGAAACAGTGCCCTTCACACCGGAACAGAATAATGTTTGCACAATAATGCTTGGCGGTACTTCCCCAGGCGGACTCTTACAAATGAGGTCTATTATTACAAGTGTAATTGTTTTGAAAAGCACAAGATACCGCTTGGCTTATCTCTTTACTAATCGACCTAAAATCACAAATTAAATAAAGGTACTAGAAGCGTGACCGTTTGTGTTCCTGCACTGTCGATAACAACTGGGGCAAGCAATTCGCTTGTAAATGTTGTAACGTGGCCCGCGTTATAGCCCGGAAACTAGGGTTGGGTAGTAGCAAATATATATATATTACAAGTATACGATTAGGTATTGACCCGGTTACTGCCTGTCGATGTTTATTATGCTATCTTAACGACTCCAGCTTGACTGACAGATATGCTTTCTTAGCTGTTTTGACGTTTAAATGTGTTCGCACGTAGCTTAATTTGTCAGAAGGTGACGGTGCAAAGTGTTTGATGGGTGTTGGGTGAGGGAAGGTGTCATTAATATTGTATTGTGTGGAGTTGTTTGTTGTTTATGTGTTTCCTCTTATTGTAGAACCTAACCCCTAACTAGGATTCATCAAGGACCATGGTCCTACAAACTTCCAGACTCAGAGCAAAAATTTGTGGTTCACACAAATCTTTGGCCAGTACGGGAATCGAATCCCCAAACTCACGCTCCGCAGTTTGCTTATCACGCACTATGCCATGGAGTCCGTCATATGTTAAAAGATAGATAGATAGATAGATAAACTCTTTATTGAAACACCACAGAACAAAGAAAACTTAAAAACTAGAACAAAACAAATTCAAAGAAATTAAAGTCTATTGATTACAAACAATAATTCATTTAAAAAATAAAATATGTAATTCACGTACTAAAATCATCATTTTCTTTATCGTTAAATGAGTTAGAAAAGTCATATAATCAAAACAACTGCCATTATGTGCCATTTTTACAATATAGAACGTTGAAATTCGAAATGAGCACATCGAAATCTATAAAATTACCTTATTATAATAATTGCAATATATTTTTGTTAATCTGTGTGCGAATATAACAGCATTCTAATAAATACGAATTCAATTCGCGAAGGTTTGAGAACTTCTATCAAGTAGCAGTTCGAGCTTCGTTTTTCCCACGACATTCGGTTTTTCCGAAGATGCGACCTCGTAAATTCGATTCGAAGACCCGACAAAACCACGTCCGTGTTCTGTATAGAAATTTATTGAATAAAACAATGATAGTAAACTTTATAACGCTAAGGGAGGTCGCCCACGGATACTTTTCGCAGGGATTCAGTAGCGGGTTGCGTAAAGGCGCATCTGCATCGCTGCTTTTGGCCATTTGTCGCCATTGCAACGCGCACTGCATCGATGAAAACGTATGACTGTATTCATGCGGCATGGCGTCTGTAGCGACGCTAAGTCGTGGGCGACTTGTGCGAAGGTAAACGACCAGCGACAGCATCGTGACTGTATCGCGATTGTTTTGCTATTGTATCGCTACTGACTTGTTACAAAAAGTCACCGTGGGTAACAGCCTTAAGGTCTTACAGTAAACTCCTACTCCGTTCCCACCATCGTAGACCGCATCAGGTGAGATACGTTAACCTATTTATAATTAAAAAAAAAAGCTCATAGGTAACCCAAGTGTTTGTTATTCAATCTCACTAATATTATAAATGCGAAGTTTGTGTGTTGTCCTCTCTTCACGTCGAAAGGGCTGATTGAAATTTTAATGAAATTTACTATATAAATACTTTACGTCCTGGAATAGAATATAGAATACTTTTTAAAATTCCTACGGGATAATAGTTAACAGGAGTGAATAGAATTGAGAACCACATCTATTTTGGAAGTCGGTTAAATTAATTGGAAGGCCTTTATCGTATGCTTCGTGAAGCCTCCATTTGCGATTTCTCACGGGAGTTCTCATGAGTCAGGGAAAATTGGTTCTAGTTTCGATTTTTTTCATGAAAACCCTACTGGCCCCTTGGCTTGTACCCCTTCCGTAGTCACGTCAAAGAAATCGGCAACAATATTAAAGTAGAAGAGTAAAGAAATCTCTAAGGCATGTAGTTAGATAAACTCGAGAGATTAAAGTCCTTTGTACGAACAGCTGTGATTTTAAATATCAATATTGCTAAATTATTTTCTTTTTTCATAAATCTTTCTTGGTTAAACAGTTTGAACATTCAATCATCATCATCATAATAGGCAGCTCATTCAACCCACTGCAGGGCATAAGCCTCCTCCCTCCGACGCCATACGCACACACATTACATTAAATTGAATATATATTGAAATATCCACCAATCCGGACCGGCCCCCCGTGGTGGAATATGGCCTAGCCCTCCGCATGAAAGTGAGGGGAGCCCGGTGCTCAGCAGTGAGACGATATGGGTTGTTAAATAAAAAACTATTTAGTAGATAGTGATTTTTTAAATATAATCATATTAAAATAAAAAATAAGTGAAATTTAAAACAGGTACTAAAACCATAATATTAATTCTAATACATTTTTGGAATTTTGTTTTTGCATCACGAAAAAACTACTGAACCGTTTACAATGTGGTTTTCACTTTTGATATCTTAGAATATGACCTGAATAGAATAGAAAACAATACCTACCTTATGTTTAAATCCAATGAGTAGAATTAAACTTATTTATAAAAAAAAAAACTGTTATCTGAGGCGTACCTACTCTACCTATCTCTAATAACGATAATTAAAAAATACCACGGTATACCAAGTTGCGAGTCACAATTAGTTTAAATTCAGTAATAAATCACCACATAAAAGGGTCATTTTTTCCTTGTTCAAACTCAAACCATAATCTCATTATTTTAGTTGATTATATTAAATTTATTTTTCTCTATGTATTTGACTAGTAAAAGTGCATTTTTTGCCTAATTGCAATAAATTATTTGAGTTTACAGCTTAGAAAACATAAAGTCAAAGTTTGGTTTGGAAGAACCATTAGAAACATTTTTCTTCCACTAAAATACTCGTAGTTAAGCTAAAAAACCGTAATTAATTTCTAAAAAGTATAATAATATAATCTATGTACTTACATTTATTTCTTAGGCTCTCGCTTGCGTCGTTACAATCGATACCAAAGTTCACAAAAAATCTAAAAGACGTAACGTATTTATTACACACGTCCGTTGGCAATGAACTAATCGACAAACAAACTTAACCGACCAATTAAACTTAGTTTACAACTAACACAAACTAAGTTACTACTAGTCACTAGAAACTAAGCGAACGCCGTTAAAGATAGTTAGAAATAGTTTCATTTCGGGAATATACGAGGGCGTTTAACGGCTACGGCGTAGACGTCCGTAGCGTTCGGACCGCGTAGAGACACTGCTACGACTCGTAGCTCCGAGCCGGCGAGCTACGGCGCCAGCGAAAATACGTCTAGAAGGGGAAGTCGGGTCTCGACAGCTAGTCGATACTCGGTGTCTTTTATAATGGAATTAAGTGATGTTAAGAAATGTTATTAACTGTCATGTTTACAATTTTAGGCTTGAAATGAGAATTAATTTTGTTTTATGTTATGAGATTCGCAGAATACATAATTGATAATATGAAAAAATAAGCGGAGGTAGCCTAGTGGGAGAACGTCCGCCTTCCAATCAGAAGGTGGTGAGTTCAAATACCAGTGCGGGCACGTACCAATGTGTTTCTGTAAAAACATATGTACGTAATTATCACTCGCTTTTCGGTGAAGGAAAACATCGTGAGGAAACCCACATACCTACCCGAGAATTATTTCGGAGGTTGTTATGTTATCCACCAATCTGGACTTGGCCCCCGTGGTGGAATATGGCCTAACCCGCCTCACGAAAGTGAGGAGAGACCCGTGCCCAGCAGTGGGACGTTATGGGTTGCGGCGGTTGGAATAATAACTATTCCAACTAATTAATATTATTTAGATTGAGAAAGGCAATGCCTCAAGCCATATTGAGTTTCAATTTTAATAAGTGAGTCATTTAGTTTTGCAATTAGCCGCGAAATGTTTGTATTGTGATTAAACTGAGACAGCTGGGCGTAATTGAATTCCTAGCGGGTAACCGCGTACTTATTCTTATTCCATGCAGTTCATTTTAAGGCCTTAAACTGAATGGCCTAGATTGTCACCACACACCCATAATTACTTTGTTGTAGCCTAGTGGGATAACGTCCGCCTTCCAATCTGAAGGTCGTGAGTTCAAATCCCAGTGCAGGCACGTACCAATGTGTTTCTTTTAAAACATATGTACGTAATTATCACTCGCTTTTCGGTGAAGGAAAACATCGTGGAGAAACCCACATACCTACCCGAGAATTATTTCGGAGGTAGGTAGGTGATCCACCAATCCGGATCTGGTCCCCGTGGTGGCCTATCCCTTCTCACGAAAGTGAGGGGAGACCCGTGCCCAGCAGTGGGACGTTATGGGTTGATGATGATGATGATGATTTATTTTTAAAGTAAATATATGACTAAATATTCTGTGAATATTTTAAGTTTATACCTGTTGCCTTATCAGTATCGAGCAAAAAAAAACACGTTCGTTGTATGGGAGCCCTCTTAATTATTTATTTTATTTTGGTTTTTAGTATTTGTTGTTACACCGGCAACAGAAATACATCATCTGTGAAAATCTCAGCTGTCTAACTGTCACGGTACAGGAAATACAGCCTGGTAACAGACGGACAGACAGACAGCGGAGTCTTAGTAATAGGGTCCCGTTTTACTCTTTGGATACGGAACCGTAAAAAAATAACTCAATGAAGTATCAATCAAGATCTCAGGTGTCCAGATTAATAAAGACTAATAGCCACTGTAAATAATAAATCCCCTAAAATAACCGGAGTAAGGACATGAAAGCCTCTCGATTCAACCTCTTAACGTAAGTAAAATATTTGGTCATCATTTATTCAAGTGAGCCTAGATAACCGATGCGGGTTCTTAGAGCTGAGAATAGAACGTTATAGAATAGAATAGAATAGAATAGAATAGAAAATACTTTATTGTACACCAGTTCAGTAATACACAAGCTACATAAGGAATAGATATTTATCGGTCGGTATTCAATAAGGTAATCGAGCTTTACAGGTAGTTACACAAATTATAGGTATTAAAATATTAAAACCTATGATTGCTCTAATGGATTACGATTTCAAAAGTTAATACTTTTTTATATGACTGAATAACGAGATGAAGAAGTCGTTTACCTGGTAAGCGCTGCAGCGCTGTGCCTACCCATAACAGATGCAGTGCCACCCAGAACTTTCAATTGCATAATCTTGCACTGCGCTCGACGCCCTGAGACACTGTTTCTAAAGTCTCATATGCCCAGTATTTTCACTAGAAACAGCGCCCTTCAAACTGGAATACAGTATTGTTTTCACTCTACACATTGTTGTTTTATTATGGCTTTACTTGTTTTTTATAGCAGTATAGTCAAGCA
The DNA here is from genome assembly GCA_912999815.1 of Campaea margaritaria. Lineage (NCBI taxonomy): Eukaryota > Metazoa > Arthropoda > Insecta > Lepidoptera > Geometridae > Campaea > Campaea margaritaria. The sequence continues at coordinate 619,029 of OU538798.1, read as the reverse complement.
TTTGACCGCAGTCTCACCTGATGGTAAGTGTCGACGCGGTCGATGGTAGTGCATGCTTGCCTAGAAGATTCACTCTCAAATTCAAGGCTTTCTGATTATAATTATCAGGTAACAAGGATGCTGGTGTTCCATACCTTTTGCTGTTCAAATTATAAATGTTAATCGCTTTGGAGGAATGTGAACCGTGTAATATGGATGCCAGGTTTCCGTACGTCTTTTTGTCCGATGGTGGAAAGGAGATGGAGGAATCTAGTTGTGCAATTCCATTTACCAAACTGTAGATTCTCAACTCGTAGGTTAAAATGAAGCTCGCGTACCTAGTTGAAACTACCTTATCTTACTAATATTATAAATGCAAAAGTTTGTGTGTTTGTCCCCTCTTCACACTGAAACGACTGAACGGATTTTAATGAAATTTAATATTTAGATATTTTAGGCCCTGGAATAGAACGTAAAATACTTTTTTATCTCGGAAATATTGACGGTTCCTGTAGAATAATAGTTAATGCGGTGTAGCCGCGAGGCGTTGTTGTAGTTTTAATGTATTTTTTTTATAATATAGACCATCTTAAGAAACTAATTTGAGTATTTTTGTTTTCCATGGGGTAGTTATTTTTAAATTATTTTAAATAAATCAACTCGATAACGTCACTATCAGCATAATACCATTTAGAGCCGTGGCCAAAATAAAAAGTATAACTGTAGATTTCATCTGTGGTTTACTGACATGACAGATATTTTTTTTTTGAATAGCATGCTTGCCGCTGGGTAAATTTTAATATAATGCCAACGCTGACGCCATCACCGGCAAATCAAGGTTAATGAACATGAAAAATTAAAATGAAATTGTTCAGATTGTTACTATTCTAAAAAGAAACGGAAGGTCCTGTATCGTTTTTCATTTCACGTTTTCATATTTTTTTCAAAGGAAAGTAATATATAGTAGATAATACCGTTTCGCAATATCTCATTGTTGAACGAAAGATCACTGCGCGATCATTTATCACGGGACTCCTCATCGCATAAAAATATCATTTATTTTCCAAGAGCTGTCTCTAACGCCTTTGTTTACACGTAACAAGTACAGTCGCGAGGCAGCTAAATGAAGGTAGACTGAGAGAGTAAGCTGAGCGAGTGTTTATGCGTTCTTTTTTTAACTTTGCGGTGAATCAGCCTGTGTTGCAACCGACTCCAAAGCGTAAGATTGGGGGTCGATTCCCGCACAATGTAACGACTAGTCTGAAATTCAATTATTTACTTTGAGCCTGGGTGTGCGTGGGACCATGATACCTACTCGTAGTGTCTAACTCCCTAGATATAGAGAGTCCTAGTTAGAAGTCAGGATCTGTGTGTGTAACAGTGATAAGCTATTTTTTTTTTAAATAAAATCCACGTTATGACTCGGCGCGCTGGGTTGGGCACCTGACTCGGCAGGTTTAAACACACACGAGCACGTGAGAGTGTAGCTGAGCACTCAACCGAGAGCACTGTCTCGCCGCTGTACTGGGTGCGTGTAAACAAGGCATAAGTCACGGGTAGACTATTCCTAGGGAGGATTACCTCCGCATAAGTCCATAGTGATGGACTCTGGAGGTCAAATATCTTAATCTTACCTCGTGCGAGACTTGTTTTGATAAGATCTCCAAATAACTTTTTGAGTTCAACAATAACTGACTATCATTGGATGTAGTCAGAATTATTGAACATAATTATTTTATTGTAGTTTATATATTTTTTTTTCGATGCCGCTGGTGACGAGACTGCTGGCTCATTTCTCGCACAGTGTTCTTGGCACCATGCCTCATGGACACCCACCCTCTTTTGTAAGATTTTTAAGTTTTAGTTTTAGTTAGTTTTCCTTTTATTTATATTGTTATTTAAGTTGTGTCAATAAATTGATGAATTATTTTTAATTTATTGTAGATGTCCTTTTTTGTACTGTAATGAAATTACAATTTGATAAATACGATACGAAATATTTTCATTTATGATTTATATCATTTTTTCATCTCATTTTGTTTCTATCTTTTTACATTTTTTTTAAACAGCCCCCGATTGCTTTAGATCTATTATATTATTTATTCATTTAAAAAAACAACGCAACTGATTAGCAGGTTTTTTTTAAATATTATATTAACAATGTAAAAGATTAACATGAATGTGTTAATAAGTGATTTGGGCTTTGGCCACTATCTCATCTTACCTGGGGTTAAGTGACGATGTGGTTGAAGTGAGTAAGTACGTGTTAAGTCTCGAATGCCACTAGCTCGAAGTTTCTTTCCTATTTCCTTCCTGGTTACCGCCACCACTTACCTTGATAAAAACGATATAGTAGTTGCAAAACAGAGTGTCTAAAAATAAGTGACCATTGTCCAGTCAACTGGTTTTCTAACTCCGAGTGAGTACCCGTTAGCCCGTGAAATTGAATCATGGAAGGTTTAATCCGAGCATGACTCTGGATTTGTCACATTTTAGAAACTTATTATAGTACTTAATTGTTTTTTTTTTCTTCTAGAATATGGCTTACCCAAGCACGTGGGGCTCTGCTTGGGAGACAACATCTTCCGTAGCTACTCGTGGGAACGCAATGGCGGCGAAGTGGTTCGCTACCTCTCACGTCGCGTTTCCCACGGGGCAAAAAGTGGGCTACAGAAAGGCAGTTTGCTATTTTGAATGTTGGACAACGCATGGACCCTACACAGCCTATAGGTCTGGAGTTCCAGAAACCAGTAGTGGGTGTCAGGGAGTTGGCGTACTGCTTCCCGCTGGGATCGTAGCATGTGGGAAGATGTAAGTAGTTTCTGCCTAACCTAGGAAAAGGCATAAGATCACTGTCAAAAATATACACAAACGTATGTGTATGACGAAGATGTATGTAGAAGAAGATAAGGCTATATTGCTGTGGCAGTGTATAGTCGCAGAAGAGAAGATTCTAACAAAGTTTCAACTTTTATAAAATAAGGAAGGTCTGGGGTTCACAGGCTCTTGCTCTAATGATAATGAGGTTGACAATGCAAGTATTAGTATAAACTTGAAAATACAATTTCAATAGCCATTATTTTGTTAAATCTAAACGTCCAGGTTCTGGGATATTCATTCATTCCAAGGGAGCCTGTAGGAACGTTTGGATCGTTTGGATGCCGTATCATTTCCAAGAAAAGCCGCACAGACGGCGCAGCGACCCGAAATTGAATTTCAGCCAAAGCTACCTATATTCGAGCTCTCTGTATATGTCCAAGAACCAATCCATTCAATTACTGAAGTCACCCGTTGCATTCAAACGGACGGGCGGCAGCATTTGCGACATCTTCGCTGGATATTCCGTTTTCATGTGCTTTCGGTAATGTTAGGAATACAGCCTGGTTTCAACGAATCCGTTTTCTCGATTCGTTGAATGTTTTCGTTGGAATATCGTGGGGTTAATTAACAGCGAGGACACTACCTATATAGGCTAGAACTTTTAAAATTATAGGATTTACTATTTTAGCTGTAAAGTATACTTATAATAATAATAATGTGTAATGATCACGAAGCATACCTTAAAAAAGGACTAGGATTCCCTTTGTCTAGGAAATCAGGAGCTAAAAGGACCATGGTCCTACAAGCAATCAGACTCAAAGTAAATATCTGTGGTTCATATAAATCTTTGCCCTGTGCGGCAATCGAATCCGCAACGTCACGCTTCGCAGTTCGGAGTATATTTTATTAGTCTATCAAATCAAATTTCTTCATTAATTTTCTCAAATCTGGTCACACAAAATGTTACATAAATAAAAATGTTTGAGGTTTCGCACATCATTGTGTAAAGGAAAAAAAGCCGTACAAAAAGAAAACAGCGTGAAATTGTTAAACAAAGAAGTTTGTCATCCAAAAGCAATGACGGTAATGTCTTACGTAAAGGTTCCAGACAATTAAGCTCCGCTGAAAAAGTTTTTTCTGCAAAAAAAAATAGGAATTGTGTTAAACGAGAGGCAGCTAAGTGTGAAGTGGGTAAAGAGAAAGCAACGAACCGCGTTTACTCTACGCTAGGATCCGTAACTCCGTGAAAATACATTTATCTACGAGAAAACGTAGGGATCCACGTCGGAGGTAACTATTTACTATATCCAAGCGAGGTCTAGGATAAGGTAACTATATTGTAGACATTCTGTGGTCGAGGTGGAGAGACAGAAACAGTCACTAGGTCTGAAATGGAAACGTACAGATATTATTAATTTAAAGGCTAGCTGCGTCCCGTGGCTTCACCGATACGAATGACGAGCCCCGTGGCAATCAAACGTCAAAATGAAAAGAACTCAAGCTCAACCGCACCGTGCCGCATAGCCCTGCTGGATGGATTTAACTGTTCCTGGTGAGGCCCCGGGGGGCATATTTTGTCATCTACAATCTATGGACGTCTGACACCCCTAGAGTAAAAAAAAAAACAAAAGCGTCCAAACTAATAAAGCTCCTTTTGTGGCCAAGTTAAAACTTTTACGGCCATTTGTCAACAAAAGAGTAGTTCTAAGCACTCAGGCCCCAAATATCTCTCGCGCGGTCTACTGACAAGAAATGAGATTATCTGTTTCATCTTGTTTGCCGAAGTTAGATGAGAGATTACCTAACTTCTCAATACTTGGCGACGTGGGGGAACTCTTGATGTAGGTACGTATGGGCAGAAATAACAGTAAAGACAGTGGTCGTATTAGCTAGGAGCAGGACGCCGATGTTGCTTAACGTTCACTGCTGAAAACACAACTGTCGTGTTATTCATAACTTGCCACGAGTACGGCAAAAGACAACTGTTGTGTTTGTTGTATGGGAAAATACTATGGCGCGTGCAGAGCCGCACCCGTGGCTAGACAAGCAAATCGGCTCAGCAATCAAAGTGTTAATCCAGTTAGATACTTTAATAGGACATCTGGTTTAAGACAGCTAATAAATATTAGACTTGTAAATAAGAAAGCAAAATATGTAGAAATATATAGTTTTAACTCCGCCTAAGTTTTCAGATGAATGTATGATAGGTCTTTGTTGGATGACCTAACCCCTATGGTAGGTATACCTTTCCGTTTAAATGTCTAATTCCCTAACTTGTTACAAGTGTATTGATAATGGATTTCCGCAAAGTAACGCCTGATTCTGTTAACTACCTTAGACTTGTACTAATATTTGGCAAGTTCCCTTACTGTAATATTCTTAACTTTCTATGGGTAACCTGTAGCACCAATCTAACAATATAACTTCACGACTTGGATGTACATTATTCGAGACATTATCTAGTATATAAAAGTATCCAGTCCAGACCACAAAACATGATAAACATAATGGTCATATTGTTTTTTTTTTATCTCTCTGATCCCACTGCTGGGCAAAGGGCTCCCTCATCTCCTTCCACTGATCCCGCTCTATTGATTTTTGTGGTCAGTCGCTCAAGAAAGCATCCAAATCGTCTCGCCACCACTTTCTGTGCCTTCCTCTTCGTTGTCAGCCGCCTTCATATTGAAAATATGAAAAAATATATTACATATTGAAAATATGTAAAGAATTTCAAATGCCGAAAAGGTTTGGTTTACTTTTGTTGCGTAGCAGCGAACTTAACACTTTCACTGCTGATCCGATTTGCTTGTCTAGCCACGGGTCCGGCTCTGTACACTCCATAGTGTTTTCCCATACAATAAACACAACTGCTGTGTTTTCCCGCACTCGCGGCAAGTTATGAAAAACACGACAGTTGTGTTCTCAGTACTGAAGGTCTTAATTGCTATGCTGAAGAAAAATTGTGACGTTATAACCAATTGACGGCTTCCGTGCCGTAGAGGGTGATGAGCGGACTACGAAGGGTGAGGTTTTTTTTTATTTTGTTATAAAATAGTAAAACGCCAATATTATCTGAACCTCAAACACTCTTCATTGCGTTACTTTCTGGGCACTATATAATTTCTAACTTACAAGGTCACAGATTAATAAACTTAGGTACATGACAAAAACTCGTGTAGGTAATTCCAATTCAATTACAAAATGTACCCTACACCAATTGTACGATTTACTGGCGAATTCACGGCGCCCTTCCTGCCATATTGGAACTCGATTTTATTGAGTCGTTACCGATTCATTGTTATTCGGTACGATACAATCGCATGTAACCTCGTCGTAAGCGCCCTGCACGCTGGGACGACAATGTCGTAGGCACTTAAATTAGAATAGAATAGAATAGAATAGAATAGAATAGAAAAACGTGTCGTCACTCAGTCAAATGAGAATGAAAAATAAAAAATAGGAACTAATATCTTGGTCTACAGCTCCGTACGCAAGCCCGTATAGGGAAAGACAAAAGTCTCACTCGTAATGAAGATCCAAAATTTGACCCGAAATTAAGACAGAAGGTAGAGTCCTACCAGAAGTATGTGGCAGACTTCTTGTAGCAGTAGAGCTCTTCTAGAAGTAGCCGCCTGTTTAAGTATTACCAGTGGCGGCCCTAGGGCGCTGTCATCGGGGGCGCCGAAATCAACCAGAACACGAACACCTGGAATCAGTCATCGAATCCTACTAATATTATAAATGCGAAAGTTTGTAAGAATGGATGGATGGATGGATGTGTGTTCATCTTTCACTACAAAAACTACAAAAACTACTGAACGGATTCGAATGAAATTTGGAACATAGATAGTTAAACGTAGATAACCAAGATTGAGTAATAAGGTGCTTTTTATCCCGATAGTGTGTTCCATTGGGACAAAACGGAAACTACGCGGGTGAAACTGCGGGGCGCAGCTAGTCATTACTAATTCTTCATCATTTTTGTAGAAATGCTTTGCAATAAATAATTCGCATTCGCTACGCTTGAGTTTTTGAAATAGTTATGAGTAACTTTTAGAACAACATTTGGAATTATATTTCACACAAAAACCGAAATCAATTTATTAGGCGAGGCGATTCGGCGACTTCCCCCTCTCCCCTCGGTGATATGTCGTGAAATTTAAAAATCGTATTTGTATAAAATATTGCAATTTTTACTTAATTTAACCTTGTTTTCATACAACTTTACTTTTTATGTAACAAAAAATTACGTGATATTTGCCGAGACTCACCTCTCTCCCTCGCGTGAGATTAGGTGACGTTGCCCCCCCCCCCCCCCCCCCCCCCCGTTCCTGTGCTCCAGTTTGTAAGACACTGTTTGCACTGTTTTCAGGGTGACGGCTGTGCAGTGCAGCCCAAGACCTTATTACAGCACTGGTAGATCTACATTACTGACCTATCCTCGGTCCTGAGTTCCATAATGTTCTAAACTGTTTGTCAGTGACAATTCTATTACCCTTCCAGTGTAAAATCGTACCTTAAGTCTATCTTGATTTGGGTCATTAATAGATACTGTTTTATCGTAAAATTCCGTCCAACTAAGCCAGTCAACAATACCCTTTACGGTACCTTCGGCTCCTATCGATCTTTGCCACACACTTAGAACAATGGCAACCCAAATATACATCCGAAGATAACGAACATGGGTACCTACGTACGTATTTACCCACGTTGTGTGATCGCTTTGGTTGGGATCAGTTGGGAATGGAGATAGATTCACTGCTCTTGAAACAATCAGTTTTAGTATTATCTACCCATTAAGTACGGTTTCTATGGGTTAGATCGTTTTGGTCACAGTGCAATTTGGTCACACCGGTATTAATATTTGATTTGGTCAAAGCTGTAACCTTAAATTATTGAAAGCGCTTTCATTGTAACTCGTTGTATATAGTGGCGGATTCAGAATCTTGGTTTGGGGGAGGGGCTTGAAGGGGGGTGAGGGGGGGTTCCAGATGTATCTCGACTACGGATACTTACCTGAATGCTATGTAGGACAAGCGTAAAGATGACCAATGAGTGTATTCAAATATGTTAAGGGGCTTGAGCACCCTCTCCCCCCTCCCCTGGATTCGCTACTGGTTACGTGCATATGTAAAATATATTGTATCTTATGTTATGCGTTTTGATGTCAATAAACAATGTATCAAATATCCTCTGCTTTGCTTTTTATCTTTTGAAGGTAACGCTTCCAACGTGACACCGATTTTGTATTCAGGTCAATCCAACCAGTTGTTTGGAGCGCTCATAAACCATTCCAACAATATAATATAAAACTAGGTACGTCGTCATAGTATTAAGTTGCATCGCCCAAGATTTATTGTACGGGCCGCGCGCGAAAGGAAGCCCCGCATATTTAAACCCACTTATCTCTGCCCGAGCGTCATTTTTTTTTATGTCAAAAACGTAAAACATTACAACTTTTAGAATCCATAGTAGATCAAGGGCTCTTTGTAAGAGTTTGCTACGGACCCCGCGCTTGCTTAATCCGGCACTGAAGAAGAAGGTTGTGAATTCAAATCCCAGTGCAGGCAGTTTTTTATAAAACATAATGTACGTAATTATTACTCGCGTTTCGGTGAAGGGAACTTTGTGAGCGTAAAATATTTCGGAGGTAGGTATGTGACCCACCAATATAGGTAGGGATGTGACCCTGTCGTTGTTGGTGAGAACCCTGATCAACAGGACGGATATGGGTTGAGATGGTGATATGATGCCCAAACTTTCTTCCACTAAAATATTTAAAGCTTTTGTAAACAAAGCGTCCATCTGCTCTTGGAAATCTGGGTTTATCGTCATTTTACTAGCAATACGATTCGTACATTAAGACACGAATTGCACCATAAAGCGAGGCGATGTGGAGCTGCAGACGTCTACATCCGATGGATGCCACGTTTATAGCCCGATCGTCAGATTTATAGCGCAATAGAAGGATTGGAATAGGGTTTTTGAAATTCCATATAAATTTTTGTTCTTTGAAGATAAGTATTTCAATTATTTTACCTACTCTGGTATGGGAACGTCTTTCTCTAAAGGGATTCATTACGACGTTTGCTCATCTTTGATCAGGTCTGGATAATATTTTGATAAGAATTTTGAAAGTACAAGATCTCACTTTAATTTTACAACATCTAGCGTACATACTCTGTATAATTAATTTAAATTGTTAATCCTATCCAATGTGAATTTGAAGTACTTTATGGTAGCAAGCTATGATTGCAAATCAATTAATTGGAACTTTAAATAATAACTACTTCATTCGCAAAATTATCGGTGCGATCGTGAATTTCAGAATTAAGACCTCACAAAGCTTGAGCTGCTGTTAGTATTAGGTATAGTCTGGATTCCTGGAGTTAATGTCTTAGAAACAATATGGCGTCCACGAAATGAGGTCATGCACGCGGTGCATTTGTAAGTGCCTTTTTAGATAACGTGCCTTTGCTAGAAGTCCACCTTACAAGTATTGCAAGCTGCTCATTTTGAAACAAGTGCACATTTTGCAAAGTGCACATTCTGGACCTTTTTCAGAGGGGGAAATGCCCTTGCACTATCCCCTCCGCCACGCGGTGTGTCGGACTCTAACTCACTAACACCCTCCCATGAGCAGTCCTCCACCGAAATGGGACAAGATGTGGTCGCGCTAGCAATCGCCATCTTGCCCCAGCGGTAGGCCTGGGTGGTGTCCGTGCCTCTACGCCTGCGTGGTGTAACGGTCCCGAATTGGACTCGCTACATTTCACAAAATAAAAATACACATTTATCAATTTTTGGCGGAATACTGAGATTTGCATTGACAAATTAGTGAGATTTTGGCTACACATTAATATTGCATTCGATCGAAAAAAAAAAAGCTAATTATTGCAAAGGTAGAAACTCTATGGTAAGAGATTAAAAGGTCAAGTCGTATCTATGATAAGGCGGAAATGGAAAACGGATCAATTAAATAATTAATAATGATGACATCCAAAGGGAATAGCTTAAAAGTACGAAAAGGACTTCGACATGATGGTAGATTTAGAAGGTATGGGCCAATAACACGACAATAAATTTTGCCAATGAGGAGCTTAGAGGGAGACGAAAGATTTAGAGCGGAAGAAAAGAGAGGCGCGAGAGTCGGGGCTTGGCTTGCGAAACTGCTAAGAGAACGGGCGTGCCTAGGAAAGTGAGAAAACCAAAATGGCGAAGTGGTGAAAAGCGCGTAGGAATATGTTTTACGGATCGCTAGGTCTCTTCCAAAGGGGATTTAGTGATCCTTAAAAGCGATTCTGGGGAGATAGGAAGTGATACTAGGGCCTGTGTTAGCTTGAGTCAAACTGCGAATGTTCTGATTCTTGTTGACACTGGTAGGGCGCGTAGGTTGGCGAATTGAAACGGTGCTTGCCAAGAGTTTAGCTGATAGCCTGAGGAATGTGGTGACCTCGGGGGCGTCTTCCGGCATGGGTGGCTAGAAGCGCCTGACCACCCATTTCGATCGTATTTTGTGTACGGGCGGGGTGATTCCTCTAGACAGTGACGAAGATATCTCTTCCTGTACATAAAGTCGATTTGAATGGTCCCCGCACGCACACGGTGTTATTACCGTCAGGGCGATTTCCAACGACATAAACTCCCTTCCCAGCATGACATGACGGGGCGACAATTTGACGACTGACGATAGGTTGCCGTTTGGAAATCTTAGGGCGGCCTAGGGCTTAGAAATAAGCAAAACTCCCGGTGCCTCCGGACTTTAGATAGCTAGTTAGAAAAGGACATTCTTGGAACTTCCCTGTGGGATTTCTCCATGCACAATTAACTTGGAAAATCTGATTGTCACGACTCCGAAGTTGTCGCAATCAGGCTTGCTTCTGTTAGGTACACACACTATTTATTAGAAGCTAGACAGGTTTTAGTTCATAAGAAACCTAGGGTAAGTAGGCATAGGCTCATAATAATTAACAACAGGGGTCACTAGCCATAGGAGGTTCGTAAGTACCTATGAGCTAGTCTATAGTGTTAACAATAGGGGTTACTAGCCATAGGAAGTTCGTAAGTCCCTATGAGCTAGCTAGTTTATAAGAGCGTAGGGCCACACACACATAACATACAACATACAAACAAACGCACAGACACCAATCTCGATAGGTAAAGTTAAATGTGGACTCCGGACAGTCCTGAGAAGTTGACAGGTAGGCACACACACACACACACACACACACACCTTTAGCCTAGGGTTCTTCTGATAGGAAGGGATTAATGCTGTAAGACAGGATAATATAATTTGTGACGGAAAGAAAATGAACGATGAAAACTAAACATAACTGATAAAGGAATCAATTAAATCACAATAAGTTAGGACTACTGAATGAAACTACAAGGTTAAACGTAACCTGCTTATAAATATAGTAAATATCTGGATAAATTAACTATAATTTAACTTAGGCTTGGTTCGGAAAGAATAATTCTGATTTTAAGATTAATTAATTGCACAAAGGCAATGGACGACAGATATGACTAAGTTTGTCTCTTTAGATTGACTACTTATGGGCAATGACCTATTACCTTCCCTGGATTTTCTTATGACTAAAAAAGAGTGAGATTCTCCATAAGGCTCTTCGAAAGTCACTAACTGAGGCTTACTTTCAACTTGAATCGCTCCAATGTTGAATCCTTCCATGCAATAGTTATGGTATTAACTATGGCACTAGAATTCCTAGTGTTTACAGAATTATCTAGAAGAACTTTCTAAAAATCCTCCGATAGAGAGATAACCTGAAATCAACAAAGAATTGGCATTATACTTAATGGAAACTACCATCAAACCTTAGAACAAGGCTTCTTAACATACTATTTAAATAAAACTAGTACTACACCAGAAAAATGGTTCGAAAGGAATAATTCTGTCCTTAACATTAATTACAAGAAACAACGAACGACAAATATGAATGAGTTCGTCTCTGTTAGATTGACTACTTATGGGCAATGACCTATTACCTTCCCTGGATTTTCTTATGACTAAAAAAGAGTGAGATTCTCCATAAGGCTCTTCGAAAGTCACTAACTGAGGCTTACTTTCAACTTGAATCGCTCCAATGTTGAATCCTTCCATGAATAGATATGGAAAGAACTACAGCTCCACACTAGAAATCTTAGTGTTACAGAATTATCTAGACGAACTGTCACTTTCTGGAATTAAAACAATTCCTAGGTTTTCCAATGAGAAATAACCTGAAACAATAAATCATTGTTGTTACCTACACCTAAAGGAAAAATATCCTTAAACCTTAGAACAATGCTTCTGAAATACTAACTAAATAAAACCAGTATTATTACACCGGGGGAAAGATATGACCTCTTACCACATAATATAATTCTACAAATAGAAACCTGGACAATAGTCCCATATTAAGCTAAATAAGCTAGGCGTATGTACAGATGGGTAAATAAAGCCTAATGTATTATGTAGTTGCGCCTAGTAGGTAGAGTTAGGATAGATTTAACGAGATTTTAGATCTCTAAATACTGGGGCCTCTTTCCCTTTTGCTAAAGTAAGTAAGTGGGATTGAGGAACCGCATAAACTAGATGCTTTGATAAGAAGGATGGGAAATTCGACCATGGCGGGGGTTATGTCCGCTGATAACCCTTCATCCTCGTTGAATCATGAATGGAGGTTGTGAGATTGTTTACGAACCGGATATGAATGAGATCGAACCGTGAATACTCTTTAGATAAAAGAAAAGAAGTCCCTCTTTATGAAGTTCTCTTGCTTAGATATACTAGACTTATAGTAATAGGCGAGTTTCACGGTATTTTCTAGCGATAACATAAAGATTTCACATCTGTTTAAATGAGTTCGGACGGGTGACTTTGACAAGTAAGCTTATTGTCATGGAGCGATGTTAGCTGCTGTCAGTGTCATTTGTCCTGTGAGAGTGACGGATAATAGAACGATGAATTGAAATTTGATGGAAGACCACAGATAGACAAACATAGTAAATTAAATGAAAGTAAATACTTTCCGTCGAGATTTCGTAACTGCGAGGCGGTACTTAATCCCGACAAGCGGTGGAGAATATCCAAGTCTGGTCCGACGAAATTCACAACTTAGGGCGGGGCGGGGCTCTAAGTCATAGCCGCTGTCATGATCGTAGATTCAGAATGGAAGTTTTAATCATAGACTCTCGTGATAATTACAAAGGTTAAGGTCGAGCGAAAGGTTGATGAGTTACGAAAAATGTAAGGTTGACGAAAAGTTGATAAAAGGTTGACGATTATTAATTTATAATTTTGAATGAAAGGTTATATATGGGACAACGAAGGGCTAGGATTAAGATATACTTGGTCAGATATTTAGATAATACGGATTTGATAAGAGGTAGAACGGAACGAGAATATTAGGTTGAGCTTATTTTGGGACGCCATATAATAATTTAGGAGTTTAGAAAACAAACGTTATTAATTTAGCGAAATCTATATTCTAATTGTTTATCTCTTGTGATATTGACTACTGACGGATTATGAAGCCATACTGACCACTCAAAGAATTTAGGTTGCTACACGCGGATCACAACGAAGGGTTACTAGACGATCATCGGGCCACAATAAAGAAAAATAAAGTAAGGTAAAGTAAAGTAGAGGAGAGTGAGTTAGGTGCGGAGTTATAAGGAGTTGTACTGAACGTTATTATTATTATTAGGAGAGATTAGAAGAGAGTAGGGTGAGACGATTAGTTTAAGATTTGTTTTAGTTTAATTAATTAATTAATAGGAATCGAAAAATTTAGGCTCATTATTATAAGATGAGAGGGGGAGAGAGTAGAAGAGAGGGGGGGGGTTACAATTGGTGCCGTGACCAGGATAGTCAACACTAGAATAGCGTGACCAGGATAGACAAAACTAGAATAGCGTGACCAGGATAATCAAGACCAGAATAACGTGACCAGAATAGACAAAACTAGAATAGCGTGACCAGGATAGTTGAAACTAGAATAACGTGACCAGGATAGTCGAAACTAGAATAACGTGACCAGGATAGCCGAAACCAGAATAACGTGACCAGGATAATCAAAACCAGAATAGAGTGACCAGGATAGGCAGAACTAAAATAGCGTGACCAGGATGGACAAAACTAGAATAGCGTGACCAGGATAGTCAAAACTAGAATAGCTAGGACCAGGATAGTGAAGACCAGGATAGTTAAAGACCAGAATAGTTAGGACCAGGGTAGCTTAAAATCAGGATAGTTTAAAATCAGGATAGTTTAAGAACAGGATCGGTTGTATTTATGACTAGGATTAGCTTATTGGTTATGATTATTATTAGATGCAATTTAGATTAGAATCTTTAAAGGAAAAACTATTAGAAGGTAATTAGGTTCAGTATAACTTCGTCTTCGGTGACTAATTATTTAGTCACAGTGGAGATGACCTGGCTCATCAAGGTCACCTCCTAGACGTGTGAGGCCGCACATTCTGGACCTGACCCTTGTCTTTGCAAGCGCATCTGACGACAGACTACCTTCAAGTGGTACCTACAACCCAAAATCGCTGACTGTCGAAGATACTCACTAAACTAAGATTCATAAAAACACTGATTTATAAGAAGAAAAACGAAACTGTTCCAGTTTGGAACACTTTCCTTTACCCGACAATAAAATCGAAACAAAACAGTGGTACTAGTAACTGTACACCTGTATAAACATAATATTTTTATGATGGGCGTTATTTTCGTTTTGCGTACATGCAAACCTCTACTGTTTGCTCGCACTATTTCGGATACCATCCCCTTAACCTATTTTTTTCCCGATAACTCTCTCCGGTTTATTTTCTGTGGGGTGGTCATGTTGCTTGCTTTCATCGGACTCTAGTGTAGTTAGATTTTTTTCAACGGGTTATATTCGGTCTGAACGTTACGTATAAAATTTGTATGTAATAGATACCTATTCATTCGTATATTATTCGTATTTTCGTATATTCGTACCAATATTATTCTTATATTTTTTATTGTACACATAGATCATAATAATATATAATATACAGACACTTTAATATCAAAATAATGTACAATAGCGGCCTTAACCCTATGAAGAGTATTTTTTCAGCAAATTCTGAATAATTAATAAAATATACGGTTTTATTATAATATACGTATTGTTAATCTTCGATCTTATTTTGATTGTTTATTTATTTGTTAAAATTTAAGTTGCTGCAGTTAAGCACCCCCTGTTACATAATACCGATTTTATTTTATACGACCAAATGACTAGACTATCAGTTGTTCACCTGATGGTAAGCGCCTTGCCTGCCCATATCAGTTGTAGAGCAAAAACTTACCTACCTTCCAATCATGCAATAAATTTTATTCTGTTCTATTCTTCTCTATTCTATTCTATTCTAGAAGTAATGGTATTCTGTGCTACCAACTTATTATGCTTTTACGAATTGAAAATGCTATATTTATGTTAGGTAATAGGTAAGTACTTATTTAATGAAGTGCCAATTCTTATAAAAGTGGCACACGTCTGCCAACATAGCCGCCCTGCTCCGAAGAGAGGTTATTAAGTATATGGTTCCCTCGAGAACGAAAAGCTCGCAAAGAATATCGATGACTGTTTTTGATCTCGGCGATGTGTAAGAATGATATGGATTATTTTTTGTGCACAAAGGGTTTGAGATATCGCGGGGCGGCGCGGCGCCCCGAGATGGATAGCTTCGTTATTTAGGGATTGTGAGAGAAACAGCTTTTACTAAATCAGATTGTGAGTAAACAGGCCTGTTATGCTGATATAGTGGTGGGCCCTTATTCGCTATGCCACATGAGATTCCTTGTCGTAACGCGCTTATTTTAACACTTTGACTGCTGAGCCGTTTTGTTTGTCTAGCCACGGGTGCGGCTCTGCACACGCCATAGTGTTTTCCCATACAACAAACACAACAGTTGTATTTTGCCGTACTCGTGGCAAGTTATGAAAAACCTCAAAACATTTCGGAACGCGCCTGAAGCGCGGTAGCTTCCAGCGCGTTATTTTGACAGGTCAAAACGAGCACGTTACGAGTCTAGATGGTCATAGCAAATAAAAACATTTCTAAATATTTGTAGATTGCATTGTTTCGAGCGAAATCACTGAGCATAGGTTTAGAAACGATGTCTCGTGGTGACGAGCGCAGTGCAGTGCCGCATAAAATCACGCAATGCAAATGCGTAGAGCTTACCATCGCGTTAGCGACTTGCTCGTCTCGTTGCTCAATCAAATAAAAAAAATAAAGAAACCCTGTGAGATTATCCTATCGGCCAATAATGCCGCCCGTGTGGAAGACGCTTAACGCCGGGCGCGAAACTCCGCATCAGTTGATTCCTGTGGGAAACCTTCCCGTTTCCTCGCGTGTGTTAAACGAACCAGAAGTGACCCTTATATGTAAGGACCTAAATAAGATAAATCGCTAGGTTTATTGTAAATGTCAGCCTATGTTGTAAATTGGACTTATATTACTTACCAAATCTGTATTAACGATTATTGTAGAAATTAGTAAAAACATAAAGAAGTAAGCTCAAGTCAGCGCGCACTTCAACGTGGCTGGTACGTCAAATATTCCGTCGAACTAACAAGGGAAAAAGAGAAAAAAAAATACTTTTCAGTTCTTTTCTTTTTTCTTCTTACTGTTATATTGTTTTCTTATTTGGGTTAAAACGTTTTTTTAATCAATAGGTATGCCGTAACACTATTAATTTGAAAAAAAAAGCTTAGTTCCAAATGTTGTGACTACTTGAATTGATAAATTCGAATATAATATTCATCGGATTTTTAAAACAAGCCGTGAGGGAGTTCTATTAAGAAAGTACCCTTTCCATGACACCAAGGGCCTTAACCTGTAAGAGCTCGTACAAATTACCCAACTAATGCGAAACAAGCTAGCCCCAAGCAGGGTTAAATAAGAGTGATATTAGCTCGGCGACTAATATTGTCGGCTCATTAACATGCCTAGTTATGGCCTATTTAGGCAATATAATCATGTTAGCTTAGGAAGCTATGGGTATATAGAGCTCTCGAGGCGCGGCGCCGCCGTCTATAATGATAACAAATGGCTGGGTTAGGTACTAAAACTGTACTTTGTCTACACATGAAAGTTCGTAAGTTTTGTACTGCCCTACCTACACGGTAAGAAATACTGAAGGTCTGAGATTTTTTTTTATATGACTGAATAACGAGACGAGCAAGTCGTTCACCTGATGGTAAGCGCTACGCCTGCTTATAACAGCGCTACCCACAACTTTGGCTTCCACAATCTTCCGCGGCAATACACTGCGCTTGTCACCCGGACCTGTCGCGGACACTGGTTCTAGTCTCAATTATGCTCAGCGCTCGCTAGAAACAGTACCCCAAACCGAAACACAGTAATGTTTGCGCACTACTGCTTGGCGGATTTGCACGTGTATGCAAAACGACGGGTGTTATAAGTTTGACGTGGCTGTGGCATCGTAGCTCCCGAACGGATGAACCGATTATGATATTGTTTTTTTAAGTTAGAAAGGTGTTCAAGTCGGGAGTGTTTTTAGCTGTTTGATGAAAATCGGTCCAAGATGGCCGCCGCCACAAAATGGCGGATTACGTATATTTCACAACTCCCCCAAATATAGTTATCAAATGAAAGGGCTTAACTAGTAGGACACTATACGCTATAATAAATTTCAAATCAAAGATGGCCGCCACCACAAAATGGCGGATCTCATTTTTTTGGTCTGCTTATCATTTTTGACAATGTTTTGAGTAATATGTAGACCAAAACACACGCAGGAGACCCGGCTTTATCTTCCAAAGTTCGAGTTCATTTTTATCAAATTGCAATAGTTCCAGTACAGATAATTAATAAAACATTGAATAATCCAAATATATTTATTACAGCATACTTACAACAACGCACGACCATTTATAAGTCTCATTTATTACTTGTAAGTTACTTAATATACTTGGTTACAACACTATGAAAGAAATGTAATATTGTCATTAGTAATAACATAAAAGCATTTATCTACTTATTTAACATAATAACTAATGTGTTTAAACAATTAAATTATACACGAATAAATAATATCGCATACAAATGAAATGGTCGATAGTCGGCCAGCATGGGCCAGATTATCTGAAATCTAAATCTCGGATCGGATCAGTGTGTAGTATGATCCGGTGTGATCATGTTTTTATATACGTTATATTTCTTTATTTATAGACAATCAAGTAACTTGTGGCCAGGCGTCAAGTTAAATTATAAAGCAATACATGACTAACAATATCTAGCTATAGTCATTTTAATCTCGACAAATATACTTATTTTTTACGATATATATTGAATAAATATCAGATGGAAGTGATATTCAGCCTTTATAAAAAATCAGTCCAATCCGATTTTTTATTTCTGACAACACCGCATTAGTCCTGCTCCCTGACGAGGCTTCGCCGTATCTTTTCTCTCGTTCTAGCTAATCGGAATGGATCTCTTCTGCCACCTGTTGCCATTTCGCCACCATATTTGATACTGTCTTGTGTTTCAAGCCCATTGATGATATTTTTAACTGAAAAGAAAGAAAAAATTAGCACTATTGTAGCTTAATTAGTATTTATTTCACAAAATCCACAGATCGAATTTAATCATATATTTATAAAAGCGTATTCCCAAGTCTTACATCTAATGAAGGATTTACTTTAAAACTCCCTGTCACACCCTCGCCGGTTTCTGGAACACCAGACCCATAGGCTGCGTAGGGTCCATGCGTGGTGGCGTCACATCCTTTCCGCCTGGTCCCATACACACAAAAATCATCAATCAGTCTTGTGCTCATCATCTCGCATACTTCCTCAAGATGTAAGAATTTATTTATTCCATAAAGCAAGAATTTAATGTAATGGTATCTTTCAATTCAATTATCACCCACTTTCAGACCTTTGGATTATTTGAAATTTTGCACGTGTTAAGAACCGATGAGAATACAAGAATAATAATTTAAAGGTGTCTTTTCTTTCCTAAAGTTGTCTGGAATAAATCCCTTTCCTCCAAGTTTACTGCCCTCGTGGTTTGTTGATTTATTATATTATTTTGTTTTTTTTAGGTGTACAATAAAGAGCTTGCTATTAATAAGTACTTAGAACAATAAAAAATAACTAAAAACTTTAATATTAATTAAGACCGCACATGTCCAGAAACGAGTCCAAAACGTTGGGAGCATCGCTTAAAGAGCGTTTCATTCTATTCTTCAAAAAGTTTCCATACCTTACTCTTCTTCTTGGCAGGTTTCTCTTTCTCTGTCTCTCTCTCCTTCTCCCGTTCCCCTCTATCTCTTTCCCGCTCCCGCTCGGGCCTGGCTTTAGGCTCGGGCGGCAGCGACGGCTCGGGAGAGTTGGAGGCAGTGTGCGGTGCCGAGGTCTCCTTCTCCAGCTCGGCGATATCGTTGTAGAAGGATAGTAGCTCGTCACCTATCGCTTGCTTCGGTTCCTGATATAGTGGAAGGAAGGTTACTTATTAAAAGTTTCAAAAGGAGCTTACCACCCATCATAATTATAAACCCATGTCGGCCCACTGCTAAGGACGGGTCTCCTCTCACTTTTCGAATTGGGCCCGATCCGGATTGGTGGATAACTAACTCAAAAAGTGAAGGCAAATGCTCTCTTGCTTTGGCAACAGACTTTCCACCTAATGGGGATGCTGAGAAAAACAATTCGCAGTGTCTCCACTGGTGGGGATAACAGTGGGTTAGCTTAGAATAACCGACACTAAATTGCCTTACAATAATTGCTTTACAAGAGGCACCCAGCCTAGCGTAGTACTGAGTGGTTAACTCACGAGTGGCAGGGGCGGCAGGTCGTCGCAGCCCGGGGGCGGCGGGTCCACCCAGGCGGGCGGCGGCGGGGTGCTGATGCGCGAGGGCGGGAGCGGCGCCTGCGGGGGTGGCGGCGGGGGCGGCGGCGTCAGGGTCGGCAGGGGCGGTGGTGGCATGTCATCCTGGAAACGGAAAAACCTTTTATAAAGACGGGAAAGTGGGACCGTCTGTGATGTTGCACAAAGTTGAGGGTTATCAATGCAATGCCTGCTAAAGGTTTGTGGCACATACGTGGTCAAAAACGAAGAAGTGGTAATTACCTTGTGGTCGGGGCCCGGATGCGGTGGCGTGGTCGAAATGTCCATATCAGTGTTGGCGACTGCGGGGTACTCCCACTGCGCGAACCCGTCCACGTCCCTCACGTACCGGTAGCGTCCCTCGGCCCTGCAGCACAAATGGAACGGTACAAGCTACCGCCAGGGTAGCGGGGCTCAGCGCCGCGCTGGACACATGCAAGGCAACCTCGGGTTTTATAACTACCTTGCTGTATGAGTTCTGCGGCTTGTCACAGTTTAACATCACTGTTACAAAACTGTTCCGAAATCGATTTTCCGACTGATGGACACTAGTTATAAATATTGTTGTCCGCAAGGAAATAGTTTGCATTCGATCCTCAGGAACGATTATTTTATGTTACGTTTTTTAATAATACCAACAATTTACAACGTAACAAAAAAAATGTTAAGTGTTTAAATATTCAATTTGTAACTGATTTATCATTGATACTCGTAAATGGAATATGAAACTGAGAAGGAATTGTCTTTTTTTTATTACATATGCTTGACCTACCCGAGATTACGTTGCAGCATCCACACGGGCTCCCTTAAAAATCTAAATGCGACAAATATCTTGGAGTTTATACTTCAACCCTCATTCCTGATCTGTGTATACTTGTCAACAAGTAAGTAAACACAGACAGCCTCGGTCTACGCCCTCACCGTTCGCGCAAGCCAATAGAAACCTCGCAAGCCAATTGACTTGCGTTACAGACTTTCTGAAAAAGACCAAAGAATATTATCACGAATATATTGATATGTAAAGGAGGGGTCTAGATGCAAATCCTGCTGTATCCACTTTTAATTCAATGAAATTTTTGTGCTCTTGCGACAGTTGAGCAATCTGTCTATATCCACCTGTCTATATCCACTAGATAAGATTGAGGAAGTATTCGAAATGATGATGTTTGTGTGAATGAGACCAGGCGGAAAGGATGTGACGCCACCACGCGTGGACCCTACACAGCCTATTGGTCTGAAGTTCCAGAAACCAGTAGAGGGTGTCAGGGAGTTGTTGTACTGCTAACCGCTGGGATCGCAGCATGTGGACAGATGTAGTCTTTGCCTATCCCAACGGGAGAAAGGCGTGACTGTATGCATGTATGTAAAATCACCTATTTCAAGGGATTAAAATTAAAAGACTTCAAACTAAAGGGTTTTGTTTAGTTTTATACAAAAGTTATATTCAAAACGAGCTTGAAAACTGTTCTCGTGTAATTACATTCACTTGAATATAGATCTATTTTTTTTAAATTGTTGGCTTATAAGCATGCTTCCCACCTGATGGTAAATGGTCACTGCTGCATATAGACATTGGACATACGCAACACCAGAGGCGTCGCTGGTGCGTTGCATATCCTTGGAGAGGACCATTTAAATATCTTTTTAAAATAGTCGATTGAGATGAATCCAGACATGGTCCCCGTAGTGGATCATGACCTTATGCTCTTCACGAGTGATGGAAGACACGTGCTCAGCAGTGGGCAGACATGGGTTGATGATCATGAAGAGTTATTTGTACTTGTTTTAAATATGAGGAGGTTGATTTGCATTTAGCTCCCTCAGTGGTAAAAATAATATGAAAGTCTCACCAAATCCACGGCGCGTAGGTTTCTTTCTTCTCCGGCCAGGGCCCGCCGCTTCCTTTGCCGTCGCCACTTCTTACGACTAATTTTTGCAATAATACATTTTTTCCGGGTTCAATACAAGTGTTCTGGTGATTGGGTTTTAGTTATACAAACTAGCAAAGAAACTCATGTTTCGGTTACTTACGTTTTTATTGGCTGTTTTAAAATACAAACAAATATAGACAAAAGCGCCGTGTGATACAACAATTTTCAGTATAAAATTAAGAAAACTAAAAATTTTCTATTATTCAAACGCTGATCAACAAATTGTTGAAGCACATAAAGCACTTTCAATTTAAGTACAGGGTACATAATAAAGATTCAATTTGAAAAAAAAAAATACAACACATGATAGATTTGGCTTTAATAAAGTCAGTAATTTCTAACAACTAATGCTTACTTACAAATTGATGGCTAAATCACGGCGAACCGTTGGATTTTCTAAAAGGACACGCACTGGACAGCCTTAAGAATGGATTTATCCCATTAAAATGCATCGATCCCGTCAATATGGATTAGTTCCATTAAAATACATTGATCCCGCCAATATGGATTAGTTCCATTAAAATGCATTGATCCCGATAATGGATTTATTTCGATAAAAGGTCGCATCAAATAATTGATTAAACAAACCGGTTGCTGCGATGTGAATGCCAAGTGCGCACTTGGCTTAGTTTTCCGCGATATCTGCCACAATACGTCAGTCATAATAATCCCCCTTTCGAGTCCGTCCATATCAAAAACATCCAACATTACTTTGAACATTCATTCCTGAAAATCATCTCAAACAAGTAATACTCAACCACATTTCACTATTTATTTTATACCATGTTATAACCAAGAAGAATCAAGAACCAAGAAAACCGACATAGCTCAAAGGATTAGCTGAAGTGGCAATGGGCCGGTCACATCTCTAGAAGTTCCGACAACCGATGGCGTAGACGAGTTCTGGACGTAGTGTGGGACGCCGCCGGCTGGTGGAGTGACGACTTGCGGAAGACGGCTGGCAAGGACTGGATGAGAAAAGCCGAAGCTCGGGCTCAGTGGCGTTTATTGGGAGAGGCCTACGTCCAGCAGTGGACGGGTGTGGGCTGATGGTGATGTTAATAAATAACACTCGTCACCAGCGGGCAGTTCCAAAAAAATACAAAAATATATAACGTCTCATCACGCCAGTCAGCGATGACACAGTAAAAGTGATTCTTTTGACGTTTGGTGGACTTCCTATTGGATTTGGAATCTGTAGTTAACGAGGCCGGAAAGGTGGCCATTTCTTTCCAATGTCGGGACCGGCCGGCGTATATTTTTACCCGGTGCTGTTCGCCGTGGATACAGCAGTTTTAGTGGTGGTGTTGACGATTAGAGGTGGGGGGATGACCACCCGCGTATTTTGTGGTATGCGTGGGGGGCCCGTAGGTTGAATGCAACAAACCTGGTGGCTGAGTGGATGGTCGGTAGGTCGGGTTCAGTACCTACTTCCTCACAACACTCCACTTTGGGAGTACGGGTACAAAACGGGAGGGTATGGACTAGCCATCCATATTCATTCAGCACGGGTGGCATTCCTCAACTACACCGGGCGAGAGGGGGAGAATTTGGGCCCTGCAGCCGGCGTTGCTCGAAGGCAACGTTATGGATTGGCGTGAGTTTGAAAGCATCGTTTTATGCGTCTGGGTCATAGGTTTCCATTTTCCCCCATTTTCCATTTTAGTAACCCTGGTGTTGTAACCCTGGTGTTGTAACCCAACATCCCCAAAGGTGCTCCGTGGTGGGTGGGGATCTAAACGGGTGAACTTTTATACTTACAGAATATGGATCAAACAAACCAACAATCTAAAACCCCCAATGGGGAGGCGATGAAGGGCCTCGTGGCAGCGTTTGCTGCAGCAGAGGGAACCAACGCTACATTGAAGGTCGTGAGACCGAAGGGCAAAAAGGGAGTGCGGAATGAGAGGAAGTGGCCTTCGGCTACAACTTCGAGTTCCAGCGCCCCTAATCTCGAGGTGGCTAACGCCCCGGAGAAACTCAGTAAAAAGCAAAGACGAAGGCTGAATCGGCAGCAGAATCGTAAGTAGCGCCGGGAAACGGGCTCGGAGGGACCACAGCCTACTGGCTGTGGTCCCTCCGAGCCCGATGTACCCGATGTACCTGATGTACCCTCAGAGAGCAAACCGGGACCAAGTGCATATTACCGCGAGCGACGATTCAGTCAAAGCAAGCCTGTTGCCGAGCCGAATGCCCCGCCAGCGCCAAACGCGGTCTCGACCGTGGCGGCTGCTGGGTCCGTTGGATGCAGAGGCACGGCCTCGGGCCCAAAGCAGAAAAACAGACCCAACCGCAAGAAGCGAGCTACCATTGCCATTGCGAAATCGTCTCAGGCCCCGGCCCGCAATGAGCCCAGCAAGCGTACGCGGTTGGACGACACAGTATCGCCAAGAGGCGAATACAAAAAAGTGAGGCTGGACACCTCGCTACGTGCCCATACCAGCTATGCGGAGATCGTGCAGAACGACTTTTCGTAGCGGTAGCGAGGGCAGATAATGTCCAGCTAAACGAGGAGCAAGTCACCTCAGTGAAGATGGTCCTTCAGAGCAAACTGATGGAAGCAGTTAAGGACCCATCAGACTCATTCGTCCCCACCTTCAGGGGGCAAACCCATCACTGCAGATGGAGTCCTGAAGCTGTGGTGTGAGCATGAGCCTTCGCTGAGGTGGCTTACTGAAACGGTTGAGCACATGCCCACAACGGATTGCCCGAAATTTGTGGTGAAGAGGCAAAGTGAGCTGACCAGGAGGGTACGAGCGGCCCTGTTTCTTCCAGAGTGTGTAAACACTCTGGAGGACACAAACTTGCTTCTGCATAAGCAGAACAAGTGGGCCCTCATAAACTCGTGGACGGTATTCACCCACACGCTTCAGGGGGATGGGACCATGTTCCTAACTCTGGGAATCCCAGAAAACGTGGTACCGATCCTCATGGAGCGTGGTAGGAGACTCAGCCACAATTTCGGGAACGTATACATCCGTTTCTACGGAAGTGACGGGTCCCTATCGGACGCACCACCCCGGGACGAACCTGCAAATAAGGAGGAATGCACGAAGGGAGACTCCCCAGATGAGCCCACGCACTCATCTCCGAAGCCATCAACCTCTATGGGAGGTATGGCAGAGATGTGCGTGGAGCCGGAGCCCCAACGGCAAACAACAGAAGAGGTCGTCGAGCTCGACTCAGAGAGTGAGATGGAACAGTCGGTAGAGGGAAAACCAGATGATGGCGACCCTACCGACTGTAATTTCATACAAACAAACCTCCAGCACAGCCTCACTGCAACGGCTAACCTAAGCAGAGTGGTGGAGGCAAAAGGCAACGAGGAGACCGTCGCCCTGATCCAGGAGCCGTGGATTAGGGCAGGACGTGTTTGCGGTCTCAAGACGTTAAATGGTAAGTTAATACTTGACAGCACATGTGACAGCCCGAGGGCATGTATCTACGTACCACGTAGTATCTCTGCTATGCCTCTTACAGAATTTTGTTCCAGGGATCTGGCAACAGCCAGAACCCAAAACACCGGGGACGATAGTGGACATATGATCATCGCATCGGCCTACATGCCAGCCGATGAGGATATCCCACCTAAACACACGACGGAACTGGTGAGATACTGTGAGCAAAATAACTTCAAATTAATTATTTCAGCAGATACAAACGCACACCACCCCTTGTGGGGCATGCGTACAGCAAACAGCAGAGGAGAAGGACTGGTAAACTACCTCTTTACAACTAACCTCTCCATAGCGAACAGGGGCGCGGAACCTACTTTCGTCACGAGTAGATGCCGAACAATAATAGACCTCACACTAGCAACAGGTAACTCTATATGTACCATTAAGAACTGGCGTGTGTCGAACGAGTTCTCATGCTCCGACCATAGATGGATTCGATACGAGCTGGGAATGATCGCCACACCGCAAACACCAACACGCAACCCTCGACGCACGGATAAGGTAAAGTTTTGCAACACCTTAAAACAACACCTAAATACCGTTCCAACAGAGGCACCAGTAAACAACACAACCGAAATAGAGCAGGCTGTTGTACACTTAACAAATAGTCTTACCAGGAGCTTTCAAGAAACCTGCCCTCCATCCTCAAACAATACAAATAGACAAGGAAACCAGGGATGGAGCTAAGACCTGGAAAGATACAAAGCAAAGGTACGTATACAAGAAGCGGATACGTTCCAAAAGCCGGAAGTCATGGAAAAAGTTTAGCACTAGCATAGAGACGAATACACAAGCAAACAGGATCAGGAAAATCCTTGCGGCCGATCCAAACCGTGTTATCGGCTCACTTAAACAACCGGACATCACCTACACCAAAACTGACACTGAAACAAACAGTCTCCTCATACAAACCCATTTCCCAGAATGCCACATTACTGAAAGCACCACATTTGCGGACAGTGTAGAGGTATCACCGACAGAGGACGACTGGCAGGTCGCAAAAGCCGTAGTCACGTCAGACAGGATTAAATGGGCAATAAACACATTCCAACCATTCAAAGCAGCAGGCCTCGATGGCATTTTTCCGGGACTTCTACAATGTGGTATAGGGCATACAAGTAGGACCCTGTATCGCATCTTTACAGAATGCCTGGCTTACAGATATGTACCACTAGCATGGAGAGAAGTCAGGGTTATTTTTATCCCGAAACCAGGTAAGAGTGATTACCCGGAACCCAAAGCTTAAAGACCGATCAGCTTAACATCTTTCTTACTTAAAACATTAGAAAGACTATGTGACCGATACATAAGAGACGACATACTAACTGTGACGCCATTGCATCCACAACAGCACGCTTACAGCGCGGGCAAATCTACAGAATCGGCCCTGCACAAAGTAGTGAGCACTATTGAAAAGTGCCAGTGCCTTCATTGACATCGAAGGTGCCTTTGACAAGGCAAACTTCTGCAGCATCATAACGGCACTCAGAAGGCATAAGGTAAACGTGACGCTGAGTGAGTGGGTCATCAACATGCTAAAACTCAGGGCGGTGAGAGTTGATAGTGAGGGAACCACTAGAGGGATAACATCCAGAGGTTGCCCACAAGGAGGTGTCCTCTCACCGCTGCTCTGGAACATGGTAGTAAATGACCTTATCACAAAGCTAAACAGACAACGCTTTCTCACGGTAGGTTATGCAGACGATCTAGCCATCCTCATATCAGGTCATTTTGCTAGCGTATCATGCGACATCATGAACAACGCACTAAGGGTGGTAGAAAGCTGGTGCACCACATACAGATTGTCAGTGAATCCAACAAAAACGCAACTAGTTATGTTCACAAACAAAAGAAACCTCAGGAGATACACACTACCTCATCTCTTCAACACACAGTTGACACTAACGGATGAGGTCAAGTACCTAGGTATCACACTAGACAGCAAACTGAACTGGGCAAACCACCTCCAACACAAAATAAACAAATCTGTCATCTCTTTCTGGCAATGCAGGAAAATGATAGGTATTACTTGGGGTTTAACTCCAAAAACAACACTATGGCTATATAACACTGTAATTAGGCCCTCCTTGACTTAAGGAGCCCTAGTCTGGTGGCCAAGAACCAAACAGAACACTACAATAAACAAATTAAAAAAATTCCAGAGACTAGGGTGTGTAGCCGCAACAGGTTGCATGAGGACGGCCCCTACGGCAGCCCTGGGAGGCACTGCTTGGCCTGCCACCATTGCAGCTGCACATCCAACAAGAGGCTGCGGCGTAACTCCGCGCTCTTAGTCTCTGGGAACAAAACACAAAAGCAACCCACACTACTATCATAGAGGAATGTGCAGAGGGCAACCCTAACATTCTCTCCATCTATGACAGAGTGACCTAAACAACACATCTTTATAAAAAGTTACAAAGTACAACTACATGAGGAGCCAAATGACAATTCCAATACACAAGAATTTAGAATATATACAGGTGGCTCCAAAACGAAAACAGGTACAGGCACAGGCGCCTTCTCCGACGAGCTAAACATCCACATTGCAGTAGCTCTAGGGTCGTATAGCTCCATTTTCTAAGCAGAATGTGCAGGTATCATCCAAGCGGCCACCGCAATACTAAACAGGGAGGTAACTGGATACAAAATCAGGATACTCTCAGACAGCATGGCAGTTCTACAAGCACTGCTAAAGGTTGAGCATTCCTCGGGGTTAACAATTCAATGTCACCATCTACTGGAGGTCAGTAAATACAACATGCTAACTCTTCAGTAGATTAAAGGGCATAGCGGATCCAGGGGTAACAATGCGGCTGATGAACTGGCAAGGGGAGGCTCGGCCATACACCCTGTAGGACCAGAGCCAATGATCTCTCTACCTTTCAGCGTTGCTCAGACCTGGATTCACGATAGAACGCACAAGCTACATCAAGAACATTGGGCAAGTATTGTTGACTGTAGGCAGTCAAAGGAGGCTTTCCCGGTACTAAATCTGAGAACCTCCCGTAAACTCCTCAATCTCAAACGGGACAAGCTCCGACAATTTGTCGAAATAGTCACCGGTCACTGCCCACTAAAAACACCTATTTAATATAGGTGTCACAGACAGCCCCCTGTGCAGAGGTTGCATGGAGGCAGATGAAACGGTCACGCACGTGCTCTTGGAGTGCGAAAGCGTGGCTCCCCAGAGGGCGAAGTTCCTGGGAGCACCGGGAACCCTGCGGGGGGCCTGCAGCGTGATACACAAGCTGCTGGACTTCCTGGAGGACATCGGGTGGCTGGAGTAGCAGCAGCCGCCCGCTCACGCAAAAAGGGCCGATTGACGGCCTAATTGCGGAAAAGAGCCCGCTCACCAAGTACCAAGTAGTCCAAAGTCAAAAAAGTCTTTCAGTGGGTGACATTGTCTCACGCTCTGTAGTCATCGTCTCAGTTAGTAACACGATATCCCAAAGCAGTCGCATATAATTAAATGAATGGAGCATATTAGTTAGTAATGTAATGGCAGTCCAGAGCGGTCCATCCTACACATTCAAGTCATATCTAGAGAGTATAGTCTTCACAAGTCCTCATCAAATCTGTTTCGTCAACAACACAATGTACACCGCATTCGTCCAGCACCGGTACACACTATTCATCACATCCTCACCACCCACTAGACACCAATAACTATAGGTGATAAATCCTAATCAACAGCAATCTAGTGTTGATACACAGTGTATCTGTATACGTCACTCGTTCACCAATCGTACATCTGGGTGCGGTATCCAGGCAATCCAGTGTAAGGAGTACAGTCCGTTCACCACAGTCACCGACCGCACATCGGCGCGGCCCGACCGTACGTGGGGCACACAGTCCTACCCTATCGGCGGGGGATATAAGAGCATGTACCTATGGAAGGCGGCGCCCCAGCCGGGCGGCGCGGCGGCGCGCTCGTGCGCCGCCAGCGCCGCCGCCGCGCTCGCCGCCCAGCGCCGCCAGTACGCGCCCGCCAGCGCGCCGAAGCGGAACGCTGACACCAGCGTCTGCAAGCGAACATGCCACGGCGTTAGGGAAAATAGAACGGCGACTCGCTTGCGGGCTTTGTCGTTTATTACGACTTTTTCTGTGTTTAATTTGTTAGTAAAATTGCATCCATACAGTAAAAAAAAATGGATATCTAGCGATGTAATATGACAAATCACGAATTACTTTAACAATATGTGTACAGTAATCAGAAATTGTAAAAATTTATTTATAGGAAACTGGCTGATCGTATTTGTAAAAAATTGTACTATGGCTAAATTTGCAATCAGCTGAACCGCAATTAAAAACTTTACGTGTGAATATAAATCCTATGCCGCCATAAATGTTTCTAAAATCTACTAGGCCTGTCCGACAACCTTACCTGCATCTGAATCAACATCTCCTGGACTGGCGTCACTGTCCCCGGCTGCACTTGATTCAAGTACTTCAGTTTAGCTTCCACAAGCTCTGTCAAATCATCCAAATCATCATCTTTCTTCTCTTGATTCAACGTCTCCCCCTTTGTAAACATCAACCCTTTCCCGTAGCTGATTGTATTACTGCTGTTGGAACTCTCCGGTGTGTCTTCCTCTTTAAAACCTAGACCGACTCGTTCGGTAGAAAATCCTTCGATGTGTTGAGCATATTTCGTTGTATAGGATGGTTGCTCAGGTTTTTTACGTTCAGGCAGCACCGTTTTAGAAATCCGCAGCTTCTTTCTGCTTGGCTTTTCGACTGGCTCAGTTGGGTCAGAGAGATACACATTGGGTTTTTCTTCGGGAGGAATAGGTGGCTTTTCAGGTATAATTTCCTTGTTGGCTTCTTCAGTTTCGGGTACAATTGGGAATAAGCTGACTGAAGAGGCACTTGGGAATAGGCTGACTGAAGAGGCACTTGGGAATAGAGGGCTGACTGATGACTCATCTATGTTTTTACTGCTCGGAAATAAGGATTTTGTTTCAACAGGAGTATTTATGCCACTTTTAGGGGTGACAATACCACTTCGTGGAGAATTCTTCGAACTATCAACACTGCCTTTCGAGTCTTCATCAAACATGTCAATTTTCCTTGCTTTAAAAATTTTTGGTAGTTCCTTTTTCTCAATTTCCTCTAATAAATCATCAATGTCTAAACTTTTCACATCTTCGGATTTAGCAGGTGATGCTGTGCCAGAATTGGTTTCTTCACTGATGATCTTTTCAAGACCTGTTGGTAGCTCCCCGCCCAACTTTTCTAATAGTTTGGCTTTGTCTTTCAGCTGTTTCAGCAGTGAGTTTTCATCATCTTCTGTTTCATTCTTCTCGATTTTGTTCTGTGTGCAATCAAGAATGGTTTCCTTAAAGACAGTTTGGTTATAGCATTATTTTAAAATTACATTGCATTGCATCTCAGATTGAAAACTTTAACCATCACTTTGCATGATAACATTCAATTGAGTTGAAATCCTTCATGGTCTGACTCAACTAGTGGCATATTTGTTATTTCAAGCGACACAAACATGACAGAAGTATGCGATAGACCATGTGAGATGTGAAATCATCTCCAATGGGTTCCCAACAAACTTGAACAGCTATGCTTTATGCACTATTCAGTGAGTGTTGTCATCATTGACACATTTAAAATAAATAAGGGACTAGAAGAAAATTTTATTGAAGCTTGAGACTTCAGACATCTTGTGTATAGAAAAATATTAATTATGGTATATAATTACTAGTTGTATAGCTAATAGTGTTATCTTCTGTACAAAATTCAACAATGAATCGGCAAATGAAAGTGAAATTTTGATTTCAAACTTAATCTGTATGTCACTTGCTAATTAAAATCAAAAATTATTTTATAATCATGTAAAGTTTTTACTCTCACTTTTATTTTGAGATTCATTGTTTGACTTGTATTTCTTTAAAATGCCTGATTATCGTTAACTAGTTTGAATATTGACGATGATTATTTTGGAAAATCCATCAATGATGTAAACAAAAAAATATATCTTACCTCTTTCTTCACTCCATTTTCAACCTTAACCTGTGGCGATTTAGGTTTGCTATGCAACAGTTCCGGTGGTATTTCTGGTCCGATGGGTATTGAATAGTTCTGGTGTGGTGGTAACGTAGGTCCAAACTCTACTGGCTTGGTCTTGACCTTCTTGTGGAGGGTTTTTGGAGTCTTGACGGTTGGTGGTGGCGGTTGAGGAGGTAACACGGGGAGCGGAGCGGGTTTCTTAACAGGGCTGTCTGGTTCATGATCTGATTCCGAGTCAGTGTTGTGGTAGGATGTGATTAGTTCTATTTTCCTGTAAAGGAAAAACTATATTTGTATTGTACACACAATATATTTATTAACTTCGGATGGAACATTTAAATTATTCATACTGTGTGAAGTCAATAAAAGCGGGGCCTAAAAATATGTTGGTATAAATGAGCAAAGATAATATAAGTTAAAACCGGTACATAGTTGTACTGAGTCCCGAGTGTAAATGAGACCGTGGTCCTCATAGTTTCTTAGATACAAGGAATCATGTTAGGGGTCAGTTAGGATCCATGTATGTGATTGTGATTTGTTAAGAAAGAACATTGATAGAAGATTTGGCAACTTACTCATCATCATCACTATAGCATCTCTTCTTACTAAGTCTGATGTTCTTATCCACCTCACACTTAAAGGGTTTGCCAGGTTTCTTGACGCTCAATGGCTTAGGAATCACCTTGGTATGCTGCTTCTCAGAGAGCGCTTGCTGGTACAGCTGCCATTCCTGGGCCGATACTTCTGCAGTCCCTGGAAATTTAATGTTTTCTGTATTTGTGGTTTTTTTTTATGACTGGCTTATTAGTGACTCTATTTAGATTGCTGCCATTTTCAACCTAAACTGGATCCATGAAAACTGGTTGAAAATGGCAGCGACATAAAAAATAAAATGTCACAGTATGATTATGCGACTTGCGTTCTGTTTAGGTCTTCAATTGAATCGCTATAAGATGTCATGGTAGGCCTCCAGGACTTTCAAATGTATAATTTTGTGCATAAATTATTTAATTATTAATTATCATCATCTCATGTGCATTTAGTAAGAAAATAGTTACCTGTAGCATTTAACTGCTGCTGGGCCAGCTTCAGTGCAAGCAGATACTCCGGTGGGGCTTCCCATGTCACTGCGTTAGTCTGCTGGTTCCAGTAATATGTGAAGCCGCTCGTCTCATCGTAGCAGGCCGACCATGCTGTGGAGGTTAGAAATATTGGTTTTGGGGTTGGTACATGGGAATGTGGAAGAGTCATGAGAGAGGCCTATGATAAGCAGTACGGCAGTACGCCAACCACTTCTTTTTTACATACCTAATTAGCAAATTCGTCATTGATTATACAATTCCGATAAATTATTATACTTAGTTCTACTCTCTTGCCTGACTGTCTCACGCATCACAAAATTCAATAGAACGCAAAATTAGGGGGTAGTCAAGTCACAACTACTCCTGAGGACTTTAGGTAGGAATGAAAATGCTGACTTTATTTATGTAATGTAGGTGGACTCTGTTCTAAAATCCATTGAAGGTTGAATAAATTACTTACGGCAATGCGGTATCGGGGCTGGATGAATGGTAGCAGAGGCTCCCGTGGTGATCCCTTGTGCAAATGCCGCATTCTGGAACGTGGCTGACTCGGAAGCCAGTTTGCGTGGCTTCTTTGATATTGCGGATCCTCCTTCGTCCGAGTCGTCCCCGGAGTCTCCGTAGCTCCCGATCAAACCAGCTAAAGCGTTAACTTTACTCATTTTCTAGGTTGGAAAGATGGACGATCACATCAGTATTTGATTGTGGAATGTGGCACAAGTTAGGAAGCATAAAATGCTACGAAATTAAAATAAATAACACATTTAAAGAAACGTGATGCCTTTTTGTTGGCATAAAACGATGTCCGTCAGTCAAGTCAATCAATCAATGCAGGCACGCACAACAGACGAGACGATAGGAACGATCGATGCCCGATTAAATGAACGAAATCAACATGACTGCAAATAATGAAATTAGCATTTTGCAGTTTCGGACTTTTGGACGAACTATTATAGGAAGGGGAAAGAATTCGGTCTGTAGACTAGAGAGATATATGACGAATAATTAGACGTACAGAGCAATAATTATTACTCGAATATCGATTCTTAAAGGTGAGGAAATCGATTAAAATCGGTA
Source organism: Campaea margaritaria (assembly GCA_912999815.1). Classification (NCBI taxonomy): domain Eukaryota; kingdom Metazoa; phylum Arthropoda; class Insecta; order Lepidoptera; family Geometridae; genus Campaea; species Campaea margaritaria. Next base: position 585,760 of record OU538798.1, on the reverse strand, counting down.
TAAATTTAACCAAACATTTGGAGAAGGAGGCAGATCACACAACTATTGGCCCCACGTCCTCACGCTTGGTTCCGCTGAACAATACAAACCGAATATAAATTAGCGAATGACATCATAACAATCGAGTAATTTAGTCATACGTTGAAATTCATTTCTACAAAACATCAATCAAATCGCACTGATCGTGCGAAGCCAAAACGTAAAAAAAACGAGCGTCATGTCGTAGTACTGTCTATTCTGTGGTTATGTCAAAGATACCTACATAAACAAGATCTTTGTTTTTCTTGCAACGGTACTAATTAATAGAATCATTCTACGCATATAGGTATGTTATTAATTTAATTATCTAGGTAATTTCCGTGTTGACGTTTTGGGACACAGCATCGTTGATGATGAAGTAATAAAACATTGTTTTTGTTTATAATTTTTAATATTATTTAAAAAAATAGTATGCTAAAGGCATTTTTTGTATAAAAGGTACATAACAATATTGTCTAATATAATTATTTCTAATTCTAAATTATGAATATTGTCACTATTAAAAATTATACAGTAAAAAGATTTGTAGTGAAAAATATTATACACTCACAGGTAAAATGGATTCAAACTATTACCTAATTAAATATCCATTTTTACACTAAGATACACATAAATTGGATGCAGTAGAATAATAAAGGGTGTGTTAAAAACATTACCCTCCATTTAGCAGTTGGGTAAAAACCACCTAGGGGTCGCCTTGCTTGTGGCTATTGGAAACACTAGGAAACATTAAAATACCTAACCACAAACACTTCTCTACTCATCTACTTAGTCAGATTTGTAGAAAAATATATTTTTCCTGCTTTTCTTGACCACAATGATATTGAATGATCATAAAAATTACCAGAAAAGTTCATTTTAAATACCCCGTGTTCAATAACACTAGGAACACCTTATTGGTGAAACGGTATACATTGATTTCTCATGCGTCTTGTTTTAATCGTGATTGGGGAAAACAAGGGTTAGTTAGGTACTTACATAAGGGTAGTATGATACTTAACTAACTACTGACTAATTATAAGAAAGCAGTTATAAAATGTCCTATTAAATTTATCATATCATTACAATATTTATTTAATTAAACTTATAATTAACATTGGCTTCATTAGGTAGACTGTAATAAGCAAAAATATTATTTTTATGTCCAAGCAGCCGCCTAGCAACACAGTACCACCACTGCTTAATATTATATGGTAACAGAATAACATAAAAGTAGGTACATGTAGGTAACATGACTTACTTGACTATTTGTAAGGATACGTAAGAATAATTTTTTTTTAATTATATCTGGGTACTTAGGTACTGTGTCGCAACTTTACTGATGGTAAAAATAAAAACTAAGTAAGTAGGTAGGTACTCTTATAAATTCAGCAAGCAAAAACATTTCGTTTGGTACTTGATTAGCTTCATATTTTTCTTTATTAATAGATAGGTTTGTGTTTGACCAGTTTCTCGCCTGATGTTAAATGTCAAATGCGGTCTACGATGGTGAACACCTACCTAGAAGTACCCTATTAAACTTGAAGACTCCCAGATTGTAACTATCGAGAAACAGACTCAGACAAGGAGTCCCACTCCTTTGCACGCCCTATGAGTTCAGAGTCAAATCGTACAGCGTACACAGCGTAGGTACATCGTAGGCCATGTAACGGTGGCGAATTGCCGTACTACGTCTGGTTGTTCGATAATGGAATGGACTTGGCAGAATCATAAATTCATGTTAGGTATTATATCTACTTCACGATCTTATTTTATTTATTAATCCAACTACATTTATTTAAGGTACACCTTGTATACTTATCTCGTAAATAATTTAAGGAATCACCTAGTACCTAAATTGATAACAGGTATATAATTAATATAATTAGTAGTTACGTATTAGATACAAATAAGTAAAATATGGCTTTATGGTAAGTAATCTATGATAGAAAGTAGTACATGATGTAGGCATCCAGTAAGCTTTATACTTTCAAAGAATTAATAGACTCAGATTTATATTTACAAAAGAGATACGCATAAGAATGGATGTACATAGCAAGAATTCAACTCAATAAAACTTAATCAAAAGTCGTTGAAAGTATAAATTACTCGCTCTATAAAAGTTACAGTTCCCACTAGTCGTTACCGCTTGACAATGCAAGGTTCACAAGACCCTGGGGTCAAATACGCTGGATGACACTGAGGGCACGCCGGGTTCTCGCCGTAGCTCGCTCTGCCAGGCCTCGCTATACCCACTTGGAACGACGTCTGAGCATCATCGTTGTCGTACCCTGGATGGGGGTTGTCCAATGGGAATACGTAATCAGGAACGAAATAGGAGCTTATGTTGTACTCCGTATTCTTCGGCCCAGGGGTTGGCTCTATGTCTGCCGGCGTCGGCTTTGGTACGTCTCTGAAAGGACTCCTTCCTTGAATTACTTTCGGTTTCTGAATGTTTGTCACGTTCGCGGTTGCGTTGCTGGCCTTTGGAGGCTCTAAGTCGAAGGCTGGGACAGCCCATTTCCATTCGTAATAAATCGGCGGGCCTTCAGTTATCGTAGCCAATTGGGAGTACTCGGTTTTCGGTGGAACCAATTCCTTGGCAGGCTCAGAAATGCTGCTGCTACTCGACTGCGAAGACTGCGTTGGCTTCACATTGACACTGTCGAATCTACTTTCAGTGACACCCTTTTCTTTAGTGCTCTGGACGTTATTGAAGTTGCTAATAAAGTTCTTGTTTCTCCTCGGAGTTCTGTCTTCTTCGGAACTGACCTGACCTTCAGGAAGATGTTTGTTTATGTCGATTATTTCTGTTCTCGTCATGGAAGTCTTGTGAGAGTCTGGCGAGTTGGGGTCGAAGCGTTTGATGAAGTTGAAGACGGGATCTTCGGTTTTCTTCATGCGGGCGTCTATTTGGAACTCTTCAGAGCTGGCTTCAGTTGTCGTTGGAGGAAGGGGAGGACTGAGCTCGCGGGAGGGTGGTGTCACGCTTGGAACTTCACTATCAAGAGTTTGTGTAGATGGTGGTCGTCTGTCGTCGATAGGTCGTATTGTTGGGCTAGGCTTTTGAGAGGCAGCTCCTGCCAAATTATCTTCGTCGTCTATAGTCAAAGTATTGGTTTTACTAGTTCCTAAGCTGGTGATGGGTTTCTTGGTAGACCACGAGGTTGGAGGCCGGTAGTTCTGCTTAGCGCTGTCGAGACCGTTATTGTCTCCCCTTGAGATAGTGTCCGCGATACCCACGATACTATTGCCAGGATGTATGGAGAACTGAAAAAAAAGGGAAAATCTTTAATGATTGCTAAAAGATTACGTTTGCTTTTGAGGTTTAAATCTAGGGGAAGTTACTTTAATTGCATATGTTTATACTGTCGTATATTTCTTTGGTTGTGACTTACCATCTTTGCACACCTCGTTTATCATCAGACATTTATACACCTCTTAAAGTCAATCCTCAGACTATTGTACTATTAGAAGAACTATTACGTGATCTATGGTATTAGTTGCTGTAAAGCTGCACACTCGAGATATTCATTCATAAGCATCCTGAGCTATGGACAAATCTCCACAATTAGCTGAAACTGCAGTTGCTGATAGAAATCAACTGGACAGTTACCTTGGTTTCTGCCTCTCTCAGGCCATCGTAGTAGTTGCTGTTAGGAGGCACGGAGAGGATATCGGGGCGTGGTGTGCGCTGGCGCATCTCTTCCTCTGATACAAAGGGCTTGTCGCGTTGGCCTGGAATAAACACGTACAACAGATAGATTAATGTGTTCTACCAAGCAATTATAAGTGCTAATGTGAGTTTGTTTGTTTGTTACACCTTTACGCATAAACCACTAAACCGATCATAAAAGTTCTTTCACCATTGGAAAGCTACATTATCAGCTAGTAATCATAGACTATGTTTTATCTCCGTAATCCCACGGGAACGGGAACTACGCGGGTGAAACTGCGGGGCGCAGCTAATCTTAAATATAGCGCTCATCAAGACACCAATATCCATAAATTTCATCAAGTTACGCTTGAGGTAAGATAGTATAGACTTGTGATGGAAGCAGGGGAAGCCAATGTAAAAATCCAGTCAGATGTGCCTTGCCCATACACCATGCATACTCAGTATTCTAACGATCAAGCTCACTCCTAAATGTATGGCCATCAAACTGAACAGGCAGGGTATAAGACTGAAATATATCGGGCGAACCTTCTTCTGTCTTAGCATAACCACGACTTTTTGTACTCCAGGTCTTGGTCAAATCATGCTTAGCCTGCCTGGACTTTAACTTCGAAACACTTATGATGAGTAAACGTCCAGAGATATGCAAACTCTGATGAGGTTGAGCAAAGTCAAAGGTCTCTAGCTACATAGTTAAGTTGATACCTAAAGCAAAGTTCAAAGGCTCTTTCGTACTAATACAGTGACTTGATACGATAATGGCTTGCGGTTAAGTTCCACAGCAACATAACGCACCGTCGCGTCGTTCGCGTCTGAAATTACATCTCGTTATGAACACCGATCTAGCAAAGGTCACCTGGATTCATTGCCAGTGAGCTGACCTTGTGCAAAAGTCATCTCGATTACTGACCTGGTGAACTGACCTTGATGGAGGTAGCACTGTGTCTAGGGTGTAAACATTTCTATGCTATAGGTAGCCAGCGTTGGTTGTTTGTTACATATTTATTCAGATGCATCCGAGAGTCTATTCTATGCTAATTAGATGTATGCAATTACCAACAATGGAATTTTAGTGTACCAAAAACTTAGTACATTTGGTACACTTGATGTTTAGTTAGTAGAATCACAATAATTTACGATGATTAGTTAGTCAGCAAGGAGTCGCTGTAGTTCGGAGCGATAATCCTTACTTCCTTACTTATATTATAAATGCGAAAGTAACTCTGTCTGTTGCTCTTTCACGCCTGAACTACTGAACCGATTGAGATGAAATTTGGTACAGAAATAGTCTAGAGCCTAGGGAAGGACATAGGCTACTTTTTATCGCAAAAATTGTAAGGGTTTGAAATAGGGGATGAAAGTTTGTATGAAAGCTATATTGACAGCGAGTAACATAGGCTATTTTTAACCCCATATTCCCGCGGGAACAGGAACTACGCGGGTGAAACCGCGGGGCGCAGCTAGTTCTCTATAAAGGACATTAATTTGTCTATAAAATTATTGTCGTCTATTTCTTATGAAAAAATATGTAGGTAAAATAAAGTCGAAAATGGTTAATTGTGTCAGTGTGTCAGAGATTTCGTGTGATACTTGGGAAAACGAGAATTTTTTGGTCTTTTTTCTATTCAACATTCTAGATGGTTTATAAATGGACATGGTGCTTAGATACCATCAGACATAAGACCTGTCTTGTTAGTGATATTTAAAGTTTAGACCGCTTTTCGACATTTAGCTCTGCGACCATTCATAATTTTGTCTTTTTGCAGTCTGCGATCGAGAATGTTTATTACCTACAAAATAGTTATTCAAAACGAACAAGAAAACCATAAAAATTAATAATATTTGCACTGCAAAAAGTCATCGAAACAAAGAGGTTGTATTTCTGGTAGTAAGCGACATCTGCGCCTAGCAATTGCTTTGCAACCCAGAACTTTGAATTGCAAAATCTTGCGCAATAGGTTGGTACCTACTACACTGCGCGCGTACTCTGAAAAACTAGTAAAAAAGCAGATGCAGAAAGCAGTGCACTTCAAGCTGGAATGTTTGCATAGGTGTTTCTAATAAATTGTTAGCTCTGACCAGCCAATGCTCGGCACTGCCCGGATAGAGCCCGAAACAGTCAAGGGCGGTCATTTCTGATTACAACCATTGATGTAAGTAACAATAAATACCAAGTGTGAGGTAATGGATCTCGCATTGTATTGCATGGGTTGCATGACATTTAACTTCAATGGTTCGTTAAATGTAGTTAGGTTTGGTATCTTGTTAACACCTTCGATAGAATTATTCGGTAAGTTGGTATTTTTGACAGCTTTTTTAATAGATATTCAGTAGTTAATGGTTGCTTGTTTTGTGTAACTAAGTTCGAAATTTATATTATTTTATTTGTTCTGAAGACGTTAATTATGTACTTTTCAAGTATCCATAGGTACCTGCTTTTAGTTATTAAGTGCCTTCAAGCTTGTGTGGGTGAAGTTCAAGATGCGCCTTATTAACAACCTGTCGCCTTGTTTTACTGACATTCGGAGTAGGTATTGGCGAGATGAATAATGGATTCGAGTTCTTGATTGACAGCGCCTGGCTGATGCATTTTAAATTGGTCAGGATGTATAATAAAATAACTTTAGGAGCTACTTACAATTAACTTAGGTATAAGGTGTACTTAGATTGTGTTCTGATTGCCAGGGCAGTTGGGTTTGTCTATTGGTATTTCTAGTTCAGTCAAACTCTTGACCTGGGCAAGAATCGACCTATCAAAGTTTCATTATGTTGTCCAAAGCTTAATAGTGCATTTTGATAACAAATATGCATGAAAATAAACTGCTCGAGCGACTATCTACCAATTTACCTACCTACTTAGCTTGAAGTACGAATCCAAAGGTAAAGTCAGTCCTTTTTAGCGCCTTCTTCGGGTCCATAATGAATAAAAATTATTGAATTTGACTTTAACTTTGACATCATCACAAAAAACGTCCTCACCAATAAGCAGGTTAGCGTCGTAGTCCCTCGAGGACATGGAGCAGTTGACCATGTACCAGTGGTCGCAGATCAGCATCCGCTGCTGGAACAGCGTGGTGTTGGGGCAGGAGTAGCTAAACTGGCGGCCCAGCCCGTCGCACATGTGGTACACCTGGAACCAAAGAGATAAAAGGTGAGGTCATTCGGAAATCGAGAGGCATGACGTGTTACGAGTCGGGGCCATGAGGTGATCATTTGGGAATCGAGCCTTCAGTTTCCGATTGAAAGCGGGGAATCTCTTGTTTATTTAACTAATAAAAAACTAATAAATATAAAAGCTACTTAATATTATAAATATACTAACTGCGACCCCTTGGTTTCACCTGTGTTAAAAATTATCCCATAGGAACTGGTATTTATTACGGAACCTAATGCTTCTTTAGACAAAATATATTAGAAAATCCATTTAGCGGCATGAAATCGGACACAGAAACTCCAAAACTTTCGCATTTATAATAGTGTATGACAATAGTGTTCCAAAACCCATATGACACGTTTAAATTCATAATTCAATTAACACGTGTCTGAACAATTTGATATGTTTATGAACACAATAAACTTGGAATGCGGAACGTAGGTCCACAACTTAACAAGTTTTTAACAACTTCTATCCAAGATAGGTGTTAAAAAAACCACAATTACCCACTCGTATGCTGCACATCTTTGTCTATTCACTTCCGACGTGGACTAGGAAGCCAGTATTTTCGTAATTACACCAACACATACGGAATTTAATTATCAGATACGGTGTAATCATCTCTGTATTCGTAATTGAGCTAAATTAGTTTACTTATTGCTTCAGTTAAGTTGGTGGGCAAGTAACATAGATTCCTCTTCTGGACTTGAGAACGTTTTGTATTCTTTGTAATGTTTGAACTTTTCTGTTTTGGTGGTTCCTTTATCAGTTTCTTTGGAGGAATTATTGAGACTTGTTCCTTCGCAAAAATTAAAGAGACTAACTAAACTAAAGGCCATCGAAGTGTATCTGACATGGCTTAACGAATGGTATTGATTAATTTAAAGATTGCCATTTCTAGCACGGAAGATGTTAGGTACATTACACTAATAAGCGGTCACCCATCTAAGAATGTGCCACTAGGGACATTCAATTCCCTGTGACATTGCCAACTTTAGCGAGTAGTGAAAATTGTACTCGTAGTCCAAAAAGCGCTTTAAGCTTATAATTAAAGCTTCAATATCAATGGGTTTTGATAATGGCTCAGTTCCTATTAATGGGAAATCACGTTTTTTGCACGCGATGTTTTCCAATTATTTAATTATCAATTATCCCCAATCTGTAATTACAATTTGGTGGGGGAGGTAAATAGAGGTTATAAAAACTTTTAGCAGAATGCCTAAAGGCGAAATAGAGATAAATGTAGTGCGGCGGCGGCGCGCCGCGTAGCGTGGTCACTTTGCTACATTTTGTATGAAAAAGGCATCGAGTAATGTCTAACAGGGCGCCGCAAGTCGCACGCCGCACGCAGCACCTCTTTGGTCTGTCTTGCCGCTAAGGTGGACAAAAAAGTTAATTTAATTGTAATTATGATATTTTATTGATCATCGCTTTTATGTACTTGGTACCTTACCTTTGAGATCGTGACACGTTATTTTTGTTATTTTTTTTGTTAATCTCCTAAGTCTTTAAGCACAGTTTGAAAAGGTAGTACCTATTCTAAAAAAAAGTGTTTTGCGTACTTTTATTTAAAATAAATAAGTACAAATTATAACCCAAAAAAATTAAACGACGTACATTTTTATTGTACTAGATACATCTACACGTTTATTTAAGGTCAATGTTAATTATTTATTCATATACAATCTTGCCTTTTTATTTATTATCAGATGTTTTCATGCACCAATAAATAAATAAAACATAAATCATAACATCAATAAATAGTTTGCTTCTACCGAAAACTAAATAAAAACAGCACAAAGAATAAATCTAGGAAGCTTAACTGTCCTTCAGCTACCGTGACTACCGACTTACTGTTAATAAATTAATGTTAATGTTAATAAATAACATATTTTCAACAATTTCAATTCAACGACTAGCTGATTATTACGTTTACAACAATTCGTATTCTCTAATCACTTTCATGAAGAGCATTAGGCCATAATCCACCACAGGGGATCAGTCCAGATTGGTAGATTACATACCTCTGAAATAATCCGAGGCGACCTATGCTCAGCAGTGAAGACATTTGAAATTACAATGTTCTATTTAAAGACAAGCGAGACAAGCGATCTCGGAATCGCACGAGGAGCTGAACGAAGTAAAGCAATGTTAGGTCAAGGTTGGAAGCCTTCCTCATTCCTCGAGTGGGTGCAGGCGAGACCGACTCGAATGGCTCGGCACGACGTGTGTACTCTGCACACGCACTGAAGATGACGTTATTTATATAACAAACTACTAAAAATGCGTGACTGGAATAAAAATAAGCGTGCATAATTTGACTGTCGGTTTTCAGTCTCCATTCATTACTTCATCCGAACTTTGTTTGGAAGGACTCTTCCAAACAATCTTCGGATGTCATGCTCATGTTAGGTAGTTAATTACTACCTACCTAATTACTGCTTGAGTAAACTTTCTTAAAGTCATTTACCGTTACTTTTTACTTTTTAAGCGTGTTAGATAAAAGAGCAAAATCTGTATTCGATTGTATTTTTGAAGTAAAACTTCTGTACGCACGCTTGACTTGGGGAGTAAACTGGTGAATGCGTTACGAAAAGTGTGATCGGGTGGGACGGACGGAAGTTGAGAAGGAGATATAAGTTAGTGAATATAGAAAGAGAGAGTTAGGTTTCGTATATTTTTTAAATCACAGTCAGAGCACCCACCACAGCATTGTATAATCCTGCGCGGCACTGCACTGCGCTCGTCACCCTGAGACATCGGCTATAGTAGTACTATGGTCCCATATGGTGACCAGGTAGTGGTGGTGGTGGCTATGGTGGTGTTGGTTGATTCGTTTAACCCACAGATATAATAATAATCGTTTTGTCAAAACGCGCATTACATTTAAATTAAGCCAGACTTCGTGTCGTCACGTGAATGCTTTATTGCTTTGCAAATAACAATGAATCTTAAACAATACGTCGGTCATGTGAGAATTTAAATACAAAATTGACATTCAGTTTTTTTCGTCCTGGCTACAGGAACCCGGATGTTTTTGGTTGAAATTAAATCTAATTGTTTTATATTTTATTAAATTCATGTTTGATGCTTAGATGGCGCATCTTATGTTTTATTTTTTGACGTGCATTTGAAGGTTCTTGATTTATTTGTAATATGGCCACGTCTCTGTCTCCTATCGCTGGACATACCTGGTAATGTAGGTACTGAATTACTGATATCCTAAGTTACCAGACAATGATAACATTGATAACCGCACTGCATTTGGCTCAGTACTTTTTATGATGAAAAATAAACAGACTGACACCATTTTCATAAATCTTATACTTACATAATCTTTTTTATACTATTTTTGAAATATTTTTATTTTAGTTTTTTTTTTTGTACGCTGATGATTCTATAAAGTCTGCAAGATTTTACAACAGCTCCCTATGGCCAGACAATAGCAACATGCCTTGCAATTTAAGAACTAAATCATGAGTGCACTTATCTTGTCTGACATGACCAATAATTTCCATGAAAAAAATGCTTTTCCAGCCAGAACACTGAATACTAATGTATGGTAGAGACATAACTAGTGTTTGGATAATACTGCTTGGCGTCTAAATATCTGGCAATGGTACTTCTCTAGGCGGACTCTCGCAGAAGAGGGCCAATACATAAAAAAACACCAAAAAGTTTCACACTTGAACATAAATAAAAATAAAGACGAAAATTTTAATAACATACATGGTTAGAGACATTGACTCACTATCTATTCTTACACACGTGCATCTCCATACTAAGAATCAATTAACATTTATGGAAACGTTATGATAAAGCTGCAATAAATATAAAAGATCCATGAAAGTGCAAGTTCACTTTTTCTTTCGATGTTACAAGCCCATGTCGCGTTCACGAGCGGAGCGATTTGTTACACCTTTGTAACAATCGCTCCGCTCGTGAACAGAAAACCATTGTCCTTTTGCTGGATAATATTTATCTGGTTTAGACGTTGTTTATCATAAAAATGTACAAGACAAGTGATAACTAAATAAGCGCCTCCACGAGCGATATTTTTAGTATTTTGAGTGTAGCTAATTATTCAGAGCACAATGACTGAAACATAATTAAGAAAAAGAACATGATTTAAAATTTTTTAAGCATTCCAAACTGTGAAAACAATGACTGTATTTTTATTCCGTTAGAAGCTTTGATGCACCTGTCTATTTTAACTGAATTATCCAAATGATTACCTAATTTCTTTTTTTTATAGTGATTAAACAAGCATTTGACCGCAGTTTCACCTGATGAAACACGAAGACGCGGTCGACGATGGAACTTGCTTGTATAAGCGTAGCTATTGACTCTCGAATTAAAAACTTCCAGATTATAGCTCTCGGGAAACAAAGATGCTGGGAGAGTTTTCCATTCCTCTGTATTCCTATATTATTTGCGGATTTTTATCACTACGTATAGCTATATATATATATAAAGATTAACTGCACCATCCCTATCCTATCCACCAGCAAAAACCACTTCCCGCATTGTCCCCATTAAACTTCGTCGATTTCAAGTTCCCTCGAAAATGTAATTTTTTTAATCTCTTAGAGGCCAAATCGATCGTATTCTTGGGCTGCAGTGCCAGAAGCCAGAAAGAGAAGAAAAGAAAAAGTGATAAGAAAAGAAGAAAGAGTAAATAAAAGCAAGATTAAAATGGAAAGAAAAACAAAAAATCCTGAAAATAAGTCCCGCTCCGCTCACCACCACACCATGCGCATTACACAGAGATTACCGATTACGCAAGCAAAAGGTCAAGGCCCGCCAACCAGTTCAGTGGAACAGGCGCGAAGATGGATTGCTGATTCCACCGCACCGTTATGGGAAAACGAGATTATGGGAAACAATGTTATGGCGAATTGGTGCAACCTTGTGTAAATCACTAACCATTGTATAAATTAGTACAGTGATTTAGTGGGATTTGTGGTTTTAATGGATGATAGGCAATTTATCAATTGTGTTGTTTAGATTTTCTGTTGATGTAAATAAGACGGCGCGGAATGCTCGTTTCTTAAAATGGCATCATCATCATCATCATCATCAATCCATATCAGCCCACTGCTGAGCACGGGTCTATCCTCACTTTCGTGAGGAGGATTAGAGCATAATCCACCACGGAGTCCCAGTCCGGAATGATAGATAATATACCTGCGAATCTACTCGTAGATTTATTCTTAACACATTTCCTAAAATAGTTCTGGTTGCCTTTTGGTTGTTAGTTACTATTAGCTTACTATTTTAAACTTTAAATAAATAAATATGCCCGTCACTTGTACACGTAATGAACACTTAATGGTGGAATTTCACTAATATTACACATTAACACAAGTTTGAGAAAAAAAAACAAATTATGACGTTACATTTTCGGTTTCCCGCCAAATAATCAAACTGTCAGCTTGAACGAAAAAAAATTATTATAGATGATTAAACTATAGGTATTTTATATCGTATCCACATTACTAGTATTATCTAGATTACTGTATTTTATCTAGATTAGGTACCTAATCTACCTAGTTCCAAACCGGCTTGCGACTTCACCCGAAGTTATATTTCAGGTTATTTTTATTTACCATTTTTTTAATGATTTCATCTAAACGAGTTAAAACAACCCAAACAAAGCCATTTAAGCGGTACGAGAGAAAAAAAAATAGTAAGAAGACCTCGAGAAGAACATACTTACATAGATAGATAGATATCTCTTTTTGTAAAACCAAAACGTAAAAACAGAAAAAAAACATAACCACACACAAAACACACATACATAGACATTCATAGACACTCATAATACATTCATAGACTATTAAACTCATACATGTCTTATGCATAACCCACCTTTGGCTTTGCCGTAACCAAACCAAAACCTATATGTAGGTAAATCCAGGATAACGACAAATTAGGTAAGTATAATTTATGCAAAACATAACTCAAATCTATTGAGTCTGTTTTAATTTGACACTTCAAAATGAAATCCAGTATTGCAGTAGCGTGTGGGAAGCCTATCCATTCATACCTCTCTATTTACCTACTCAAATACAAAAGTAAACACCATTTGTACAGAAACCATTTTGCAATACATTTCATGCTCTCATGCACAAACACAGGTACAAACCCAAATGACAAAGGAAACAGCAAGTACGAGGGTATAATAATATTATGTTTATTTTATTTTTAGACATTGGTTTGTTGCAACTTTTGAAAAATTCTAATCATTTTATTTTCGTTTCGATCACAAACCATATACTACCATAATTATTGAGTGATCCTTTTTTTTCTTCAGTTTGGCTTTGCACACTTTTTGCATTTAGTCAATGTCAAGTACACAATTTTTTTTTGCTTTGTATCATTATACTTATTAGAAAATCCATATTTCAAGCGTGAAATGGAACGTATTTTAAAATAAATTTCATCTTTTCACACAAACTGAGAGTGATTCTAGAAAGTAATGTAAATGCCATACTAATTATACATTAGTAATTTGCTAAATTTATGTTTTATCCACTTTGATGAAAACTTCCTAAACTTTGTTTTACTAAACTTACGTAAGTTGAGCTTCTGTCACTATTTTCCATCGTTTAAGGGACGCCTTACACCTAACAGTTTCTTAACTATGTACCTTTATACCAAGTATCTACGGAAGACCTACGAGATCGAACGTAGGTATTCTAAGGTAATTTTACTTATTCTGTGGCTCTACCACCAAACCTTCACTTTAATAGAAGCGCAGGCGCCTTATCGAACTTCGACGAACTTCGAAGGAATGCTCAGATTAGGTCAGGGCTGCCACCTGAGCCTTTTGGAGCGGTAGCGTGCGAATGCCAACCCTATTGTTTGAGCTGTGAATGAAGTGACAAATTGGCGGTTGACAAGTGAGGTTCGCGTTAAATGTTTCAACCATTATGCCCTATCCCAAATGTGATGATGATGATGATGATGAAACTGACTTTTGATTTTCTCGGAAGCTTTTTGGAGCTTTTGAAATTGTAATTGTGTCGGAGTATATTCAGCATTTGAATTCTTTTGAAATATTTCAGTTGTGGGTTTCACGCCCAAGCAACTGAACCTATTTTTTTTTTTAATTTAAAAGAGGGACAGCTAACATCAGCTACGTTTATTCTGAAAAAACGAGAAAAGAATGTAAGACAAAATATTTGTCAGTCAATAATCTGTAGGCCTTCACTCGTCTCCGTCTGACACGGAATTACTCGTACATCCACTCATTTAAATATTTTCAACTCTATAAACATTACGTATTCATAACAGTTCACATTATAATATTAATAATGTAGACCACATGTTAGTTCCTGATAATGAGTAAAGCTTACACACAAAGAAATAATATGATTTATATCTAATTTCATGCTACAACATTATAATTACTCTTATAATTATTATTTGCGCTTAATTTTAAAATTAATGCGAAGATAACTGACGCGGAGTAGGATTGAACTTTAACTAGGTATTTGACCTTATGTCGTTGTAACTACAACCTACAACCGGTTGGCAATTTCAGTTGTCAGTAATTGTAACTGTTTAATAAAGTTAACTAGCTATGATGGGTGAGAGAAGTAACTCGCAAAAACCTCCGACTCCTACCCTGGGCCAATATTGTTGCAAAATACAGACTGTGAGTCTGAGTTTTGGTGGGACTATGGTCCTCGTAGTTTCTGATTCGGTAGATACACAGAGCCCTAGTTAGGGGTCAGCATCTATATGTATGAGGTCGTGGTGGTTTTTTTTTCTGGTGAGGGCATCTACTTTCGACCTGCTGCTCCTGAAAATAGTCTCTATCTACCTAATGTCTGTTCGAACTTAGCTCTTTCTACACGCACAGTTTAAAGCAACGTACATATGTAAGAGATTCGCTAAAATAGGACGAAACATAAACTAAGTAGGTGCCTTTAAAATTTTGCCTATATTATATTTACGGACGGTACAAAATATTATCAGAAAGCCTTTCAAACTTTTACGTGTAAGTTACTAACTATATGATAGATACTAGAAGCCATTACTTACTTAGCTAATTGCAATTTGAGTACAGATTTCTCACATTTTCCTCAACAAGTAGCGTCTCATTTTATGTCTCTTTTGTATGCCACCGTTCTTAAATACCCAAATTAATATGACATTTACAATCATTACCCAATATCTGTACCCACTTAATCACCTTTAAAATGCATGTTCAGAAAATTTGCAATCCCACACGATGTCCCTTATTCATTATTGTAGCTTGCACCAAAACATTTCGCAAAATCTTTATCGGTGTTAATAAATCTTAAAAATCAGTGGAGGTGTGGACTTGAGGAGTCAGGGACGAAGCTAAATGTTACCATAGCCGATGTCATGGGAAAGTATCAACGTCTGAAGTTAACCTGGCTATGAAGACCTTTCCATGTTCATACATTAAGTGCGATTAGGCCACACTCTAAGCTTAATCAATTCATTAAATGCAAGTAGACGAAATTATTGCACTTTTACAAGTCAAACAATCAAGTCTCTTATACATATAGATAAATAAAAAATGTTCTAACTAATTATGATTTTAGTTTGAAAAGACATTTCCCTTTCAAGACGTAGTGACTCGTGTCTGAATCTCGCACAGGTAAAGGAACCTTTTATTTTTTTTTTTTTTTTTTTTTTCCCGGGGAAATGCATTAGGCATACTACCCGGCCCCGGGGGAAGGCGGGGTGGTTATGTGGGACTTCCCCGCCAGCTGGTCTGGCGGGGTTTACCCACTAAAACCCCGGGGTGTTCTCCTCTCCGCATTATGGAGGTGGTCACGGGTTCGCACAGCGCTTCCGCGACCACCTCTGCGGGCGCCCTCCCGGGCTCGCCACGTGAGGCTTGGGCCTCTTTCTCCGCTGGGTGCGTCCCGGAACACACGGGCCGCACCTCAGCTCGGGACTTCTAACTTGGGCGTTGGACCCCCGATCCGTGGCCCAAAAGTCCCCGTTATTGGTCCCTCGCTGTGCCCTCTGCTGATCAGAGGGACACGCGAAGGACCTCTTCTCGCCAGGTTATTTGCTACGGCCACCAATTCCCCTAGGAGAATTGCTGACCGAACCCCAGGGTGCACCGTCCCAGCTGCTGCCCTTCCCTCCGGATGCAACGCATCAAGAGGGACGAACAACAGCCGGGCACTCGTGGAGGTTACCTGGCCCGCACCCCTCAGGTAAAGGAACCTCCATTAACTCTACCAGTGCTTCGGAAATATACCCGTCAGAGAAACTAGCACCAAGAAACTCTACAATGTCATTTTTCCAATTTACATTACAATTTTTTTTATGCCACAATACAAAAAGTAAAAATAATCTATGCTAATGACAATATTATAACATCATACTTAGAAAAGTGGCAGTAAGATGCCTCAAAATAACAATTTTACAAAAGAAATAATCGATATAAGTATAATTGTAATAAATATTAACGATCGCAGATCTTTTATCCATCGATGGGTAATCGAGATATAACTTAAGCGGTGTTGGGGCGCGCCCACCATGCTTTCAAGGTGATCCTGCCTTAAATAGCAAAGTGTAGGACTTCGGTTATGTAACTACCTACCTGCAATAACACAATTTACCTTGTTAATGGGGTGAAGATGATATTGATCAATCGTGAGAATCGATGATGGTGAATCACACCTGGTTTTTTCTTTATAATCTTTCTCTTTCACATTACGGACACATTCATAAATCCCTTACCCCTAACTAGGATTCTCTGTAATACCTGGATGACCGAACTTTGCTCGGTAGTATTATTATTCGCCAATAGATGTCAGGAAGAGTCATATTTTTCAGTTTAAATTTGGACTACTCAAACACCTCCAACGCTTTGTTATTTTTCTTCCAAGTTTATGTTTAATTTGATATAACACGAATAAAATGACATTTTCTAAAAATGATTCGTAGCTAGATCGATTTATCGCCCCCGAAACCCCGTATATACTAAATTTCATGAAAATCGTTGGAGCCGATTCCGAGATTCCAATTATATAATTATATATATACAAGAATTGCTCATTTAAATATATAAGATTAAAGGAATCTTAAGTTCCTCTACGTACACTCCCGTATCGCTAGTCGTTACTTAAGATTTTTGGGCCTCCACTCCAACCTCATATGTGTGTTTCGGTACTTTTTGTACTTAGTTAAAATTTCCTCCATTCAAGTTTCTCAAGTTCCTCCTCGACATAATCCTCATAAGAGAGAAAAAAAACCATCTGTCATGTCAAGGTACCTCGCGACCTACCTCGAAGATTGCTCGAACCCGCGTCTACGATTATTCGTATGAAAATGGCTTCAGAAAATGGTTTTGAAGAATTTTTAATTACGTTAATGATTTGATGACAGTGTGCACAATTACCCATCACGAAGTGTATGATGATGCCGAATACCTCCACTTCACCCCGATATTCCCTCATACAAGTAATATCGAGGAACCTCGAAAAGTTCAACTGATCATACCAAACATGAGAAACTTTTGGAGGGACGCTCGAAGGGGCCTCAGTATCAGTAGGGGGTCAGGTCGAGTGGAGAGAATATGAACGCAACGGGTATAGATACCTATGACAATCTCGTAACATAGCATAAAAAAACCGACTAGTGCCTGAACACCTTGATATGATAGGTATAATCAGTTTTTACAGCTACCTTAAACATTTGCATCGTAAACCATCAAATCAAACTGTGATTGAAATTGTATTAATTCGTGAGTAGCGCCACAGATTAACTAACAACTTCTATGGCAATGTTTGCGGAGTTTCGATCAATTCGAGGGATGCAGTTCACTCAAATGTCAAATTTAATTGTGGGACGCTCACATTTGTATGATGGCCTTATAATAATGTAGAGTAGAGCAACTTATTCTAATCATCTAATAAAACGTCTAATTTACATACACGTTCACTGCTGAAAACACACACGTTTGTATTTTTATAATTTTAAGGCAAACGAAAACACACCTGTCGTGTGAACCCGCACTGCTGTATTGACAATTTTATCACACCACTTTTTAGTTAATGTTTTACTTCTACTACATGTCCCAGCACACATTCCTTTATTTTTAATATTTCACTCGTTTGCGACAAGAAAGCAAGAAAGAAGTTTGCGTCTCTTCAACGTGTGATATTGCGTTCTCGTTGCCAATTAAATAAGCGATATCTCTCATATCCTTTGGCGGACTTTTTCTTTGTAACTGCTTACAAATTCTGAATGGAAACCGATCGCGCGATTCAGGATTACAAATCCAAAGTTTAAATGTCCAAACACAAAACAACAACCACGAATTGTGATCATTAAAATGAATAAATCATGTCCGTATAGGGATGTTACGGAGGTGTTTAAATCGGAACCGGAGTCGGAGTCGGAGTTTTTAAATTTAGTTTGTCGGAACCGGAGTCGGAGTCGGAGGTGGTGGTAGAAAGAGGCGTGTTAAGGGCAGACCTCATAAAATAAAATAGTGCAAACATTATTCAATCAGCTTGTTTATTTTCAATTACACAGTAATAAACTTACTTGACATCAGCAAAAAATATTCATCTTTTCAATAATAGTTAGCAAATTAAATCAGATGACTTGTCTATCAAAGTAGCAAGACCTCCGATTTAAAGGTGTCGGAGCCGAAGTCGGAACCGTGTAATATCAATCGGAAGTTTCGACTTATCGGAGTCGGAGTCGAAGCTCCGTAACATCCCTAGTCCGTACACAAAAACATCAGACGTCACCTTATATGATCATCGGCGGAGAAAGGTCGGTAGGTTATCGCCAGAATCTGAATCATTACTTTTGTCTGCAATATCGCGTATTGCATCCATGAAGATTGGCAACCAGATAGGAATGTTGTACATTGTTGAATGAAGAAATTTTTTGTCTAGAGTTGGTGTTGTGGTCATTTACGAAGTTCAATGACCTGTGCCTAATTGATAATTACCAACTTCTGATTACCAATTTAAGACATAGAAATTAAAACTTATAAAACGTTACGTCTACGAATATCAAGCTACAATCAAAATCTTATTGAACGTGACGAGTAAGTAGTTCCCTTATGGTAAGCGCCACTTTCCCTGTAAACAGTGCTGTTTAAACCGGAGCACATTAACGTTTGCACAATACTGCTAGGCGGATGAATGTCTGGCAAAGGTGCGGTACTTCTCCGGGCAGACTTGCAGAAGAGACCTCCCACTAATGAAACTGGCTGTACCACTAGAATCGTTTTACGACTATATCCATTTGAGAAGAACCGGCAAGAAGCTAATTCTTGCAGTTATAATATTTATTGTTATAATTATTATTTATATAACAACTAGACGCAACCTTCAGAGTGTCACGCGTTCAGTTTAAACAAAATAAAACTAAAGCTTCTACACCATTGAGCACGAGAAGGTTTATGAACAAAGTGTGAATAGAAAATAGCATTTGCCGCATAAGTGGGTAGTTACTAATATGCCTAACTTAATTACTAATTACTATGAATTACAGATAATCATTATGTAAATGAAGTTTCCATTCAACTGGCCAGTCGGATGGTTGCGTTACGATATTATCGCGATGCATTTTGCAATTGAGTAAGAATGAAAGTTCATTCATAGAAATAGTCAATTGAATGGTGTTATTGATTACTCTACTATTCACTGCGAATAATTAATATCAATGGTTTCTTTTGTGCTTGCCTTATGTTCTTCTTGAATGATTTGTCTGAGATAATGATTTAAGATTGGCACCATTTTCGACACCCACGGAATATCGGAAATATTATCAGAGAAATCTCTCTAGCGTTCCTTGACACTTATTGTAAATCAAGGTGTGAGGCCGCGATGGGTCTGGGTAATTTTTATATTTTCTATTTTACTGAGTAATGAGGCGAACCAGTCGTTCACCTGATGGTAAGCGGTACGCCTACCCTTAACAGTTTCAGTGTCACCCAGAAGCGGCCTACGACGACAACTAGATATACTGAATAAGTATCTAAAGGCATTGAAAATGCGCGGTTGAAAAGTCTTTTTAGAGTTTAGCAGTACCTAAATAAGAAAATTCAATAACGAGAGCAATGAAGTGTTGTATTGAGAGTCAATAGCCAAACAGCACCCAAAGGCAATGACACAGATAACTCATAGGGAATTGTTCTCTGTTCGACTATGAGTTTGACTGTAAGACATTACATAACAAAATTCAAGGAAGCTCCAAACCATCAACAAAAATACATAAAAGATACACGAAAAGAAATATAAAATAAGTAAATATGGTAATAATAAACCTGGTAAATAGACCAGCGGAAGACGTAGCGTAGGACGCCCCACAAGGTGGACCGACGACCTGGTGCGAGTTGCGAGGAACTGGACGCGAACAGCTAGCAACCGCTCATTATGGTTTTCTATGGGGGAAGGCTATATTCAGCAGATTAGGTCTTGGGGCTGATGATAATGGTGAATAAACCTGACGAAGTTAACTTATTGAGCGTTCTAAACTAAATTGTTACCTGGCATCCAGTGTCCATATCGGCGTAGTATCCGGAAGCTCTGCCGACGCACGTGAACCGCGTCCGGGGAACTGTACCGGTTGGGTTGCCATTCTAAAACAAATAAATATAGTTATTACATTTGTCGAAATAGACAAATAGACCGCACAGTATTTTACCTCTTTTGGAATCCGATAAATATTTTTTTTTTCTTAATCTAGCTCTATTTATATGAAATCTATTATTTTGAGGCGATAATTCTAATATTTTAGAACTAAAAATACTTCTTCTGAAGTTTCAAGCAAATTATTGTTGCGTACTTTAGTCACAACTTTTGTTTTGTTTATTTGCTATGCGAGTGCAATCGTAAAGCATTTACTAATTTTTGATTTTGATTTACCTAAAAATATTAACAAAACAAGGGCTGTTCTTAGACGGTATTTTTGTGTACTGTAGAGATTCCATCACAGTACATACTTAGAAGCAAATCATATTATCAGAGTTGTTAAAATATATGCATAGATTAACAGAAAGAAAATTCTCTTTTCTGGCTGGGATTACGAATATTGTTCGTTGTGCCCCTTCCAGAAAAAAATCCTGGATACTTACGCCCTAGGACCAAAATACTCGGCCACTTACTAAATGTAGGATTTCATATATATGATTGAGTCATTACCCTCATTTGTGAGAAGATCGTGTTGTTTCTTCAACGCGGTGAACGTCTTGTCGTAAATGAGAGATTAGGTAACTACCACTTATTAAGCACAATCAACTCTAAAAATACGACAAGAATAAAAACTACAGCCAATTAAATAAGTAAAAAGCGAGTGTCAGTGTACTTAACAGATAACACTCCTTCGCCAATGTTAAGGTGCCTTTGCTTAGAAGGAAAATTTAATGGAAAATTAATGATCATCGCAAAAAGCCAATAAATGGTAGAGATTGAATGCCGGTGATTACCGACGTCTATTGGATACAAATTCTAGATAGTGAACTCCGTTGACGATGGTAAAATTAACAAAAGTCTAACCAGTTTGGATCACAAATCAACCGCAAGAAATTTAAATTAAAGCTAATTGAATGGTCATCGATTGTCGTCGAGTTACAAAAGCAGTGACCATGTAAACACTAAATCAATTTATCATTGCAAACGCAAACACAATTTTAACGCCATTTACACCTTTTAAACTCTTTGAATCGCTTGAATATTGATTGTGTCGATATTGAACAGTTACTTTATTTATCTATTGAATAGCTTAACTTTGTTTGGGAACACGTCTGGCATTGGGCACCTGACTTTTACGTCCAACTCGCTAATTAATCGTGTATTTCCAATACTTTAATTAATGAATTTCTATAAATCACCTGTGTAATATAATTAATGAAACACGTGAATAGCTTTGAATATAAACATGATAATTTAGAATACGATTGTGTTTAGTCGATAAGTGATCGTCTGTCGGCGGATGCGTCGCATCAAGGGAACCTTTCAAAATAAGTCATTTGTAAAATAGATGGAATGGCTATTAGGATAATGAGATGAGAATGATTTATTTCGAAATATAGAGTGTGTAGCCTCCAATGTTTGAGCTTATGAACATTTACTTACAAATAACTTTGGTTTAATAGGTAGGGAAATTTCCGATGAAAAATCTGAAGTTATATCGACAAATTTCAGGAAACACAGACTCCGCTGAGGAGTTCTATTTACTCCCAAAAACGAACAGAAGCGTATTAGGTGTAATGTCCATCGTCCATATAATGCCGTACGTCAGGTTATTCAATGACGGAGTGGGCTTAATCGGAACTACGGCTGGCAATCCACTATTGTCAGTCTACGAATGCAAAAGAGCTTCTGAAAACACAAGCAACCTTGTCTAACATAATAATTAAACGTCACGATAAAGCCAACAATCAACAAAACAATTAATCCTCGTAATAACATAATATACTGCCTCGCTTTACCAGGTCAAGTGTGAGTAGGTACGGTCAATAAAGATGGTGGATAACGTCCATTGTGCAGCAATGTTCTTAATTCGCGCTCATTGTCTCTACAGCATTGTTTGTGGCGCAAAATGAGGCGCGAACGCAATGGAAATTGGTTTTTTTAGTTAACACAGTCATTTATGTGGGAAGTTTTGACTGCGCTGTTAAACTTGTTGGTAAGGACACCATTTTGTTTTTAATTTGTCAACGTCATTCGTTTCGGACATCCATTTCCTGATCTAAACAAGTTTATTTTTCAGAGAGTCTGGTTTTGCCTCTTATTAAAATTGTAAATCTGATACGAGTTTATTCCTCGGATATTCAGTTTTTTTTTTGTGAATGTAATAATGTTTATTTTATCGCTTTTTAAAGTGTAGCATTGACAACCTCAAGGCGTTCTGAACTTTTCTTTTTATTCACTGCTTATGTAAAACATGCGTGCGTGGTTTTGGATCGTTTTAGGGGTCTGTAGGCAAGATACGAAATGGAACCTTTTATTTCTGTAATTTATTGCAGTTATATCCTTTGATTTCGAAATGGTTTCAATAATATGTTTCTGAATTATACATTAATGTAAGCGGATGCGCTACATAAAAGTAAAAAATTAAACGATTTGTAAAGTAATCTAAAGACAGACAAAAAGACTAAATGCACAAAACTAATGAATTTCAGGTCCAATATAATTACAGTAAGTATACACACAAACATACAGTCACGCCTTTCTCCCGTTGGGATAGGCAGAGACTACCCCTTTCCATTTGCTACGAACCCAGCGGAAAGCAGTAAGAAAAAAGAAAGAAGTACAAACAAAAAAAAATCAAAAACAGTAGAGGTAGAGAGGTAGAGTAGAAGTGCAGAAGTAGTGCAGTAGAGGTACAGTATGTTCGATACAGTAAGTATGCTATTTGCAACATAATTTATTTTAATGTTTGAGAACCCTGTAGTATGACCAAAAACTAATTGGGCAAATTTTTGTACCGCTCAAATACTTAGCAAAACAACGCACGAGGAAGCACTATAGCATTCCGAACGCATCGTCGCAGGCGCAACGATGGAGATAAGCAAATAATGCAGTTTGCAATAGCTTGCTGTTTATTGTAACAATGTATATTTTTGCCGAGCAATCGTTGAAGCAAGTTGACATGTTTTCTTGTCTGATAAGTTGTACGCCAGGGAAAAACCATGGTTATCCTTAAATTTTAATGGAATTAGCACCTATCAGTTCACGGTATCGCTAAAAATCACAAGGAGAATCAAGAGAATGGAGGACGTCTTGCACCCATTTCAAAGACGAAATTCCAGGTTACACAAGTCTTCAACTTCTTTGGCATAAGAAGCTACCCAGATATAGATACTGAATTCACTTCCTACCGTAATTCGTTCTCAGGTAACCTTAGAAAACGGAACTGTTCTACCACATATGGATAAAGAGACAGATGGGCTCAAGAATGATATTTGCGAGTTACGCTTTCTACTTCTGATATATATAATACGTAACCCTAAAAATAACATTAGATTGAATCTGGCAACCCATACTTTGTCCACGCCGGCGCTGTGCCGCGCCGCATCGTATCCGTTACATAAGCAAGGAAGCTAACGTAACAGGCTATTATGTGGCGATTACACTGTACGGAGGAAATTACATTACTGCACCGTTTTATTGGAAACAAGCCGATTGGTACTGATAAAGAGTGGAGATTATAAGAACGGAACTGTCGGCCGAGAAAAAAAAACAAAACGAAGGTAAAGCAAGCGCCGAGTACTATTCTTAATATCGTTCAAAACAAATCTTTGCTAAGTTTTGGATCTAAAATGTTCCTTGTGCGAACTCAGATGTTGGTTTAAGAATATTATTATAGGATCTAACACCGTTTTCTGGAAAGGACATATAAAAGCTTTATCGAGTTAAAACAGTAACTGTAAACTGTAAACTCTTTGCAGTGTGCCATGACAACACTTACTCGTAAATATAATTTACGAGGCAAATTAGCCAACAGAATAAATACAAGCCTCCACTACAGAAGAGTTGATGAAAGTGACAGACAAATTACAAAATGCATGGATGTTGATTATCTGTCCACTGTTCGTGACAGATGTCAGTTTTTCGGACATGGTGTTTGTGTATGATGCATAGTGAGGAGTATCACACACCTGAATACTGTGGACTAAGAAGCACATCTTTACAAACGCAGTGGACCTTATGCCCTTTCTCACGCTTCTTTTAGTTAGTAGGTCATGATCTGCATTGGCCAATTTGGAAACCCTTCATGTTTCCGGACACAGGTTGACCGATCTCTGAAGCAATGTAGGTGCTCTGGAGCCTGAACTTGAGGAAAAAAAACTTTTTTTACACTGGCTAGTCGTTCACCTGATGGTAAGCTCTATGCCTGCCCATATCAGCTACAGTGCCAACCAGAACTTTCAATGACAAAATATTGTTCGGCACTGCACTGCGCTCGTCACCCTGAGACATCGGTTCTATAGTCTCATACTTGTATATCCTGAATCTCGCCGTTTACATTCCATTCTTCACTGGAATTTATTGATCAATTCATCTTTATTTCGCGACTTTCACTTCACCTTACTTTCATTGTTTCATTTATTTCTTTTATAAAACCCACACCCAAATAGTCTTTGAATTCGACTATGAAAGCTACAGATTTACTCGCCTTGAGAAACATTGATCTATGCCATGCATAACATAGAGATAACAGAGGTACCTATATTTCATGTGAGCACAAAATTATAGTCTATTGTTACTATTGTTACAGTAGCTATATCGTTCCTTGTTGAATAATTACAAACACTCACATAAATTTAATATGAAGCTATTTAATTATTTCCCAACTTAATTCCAATATCACAGTCATTGTTATTCCAGCCTCTGAATCTGAATAATTGCTTAGCCAACGAGCTAAGTGAGATTTAAGTGCAGTGACTGCACTGCACTTAAATCTCACTTAGCTCTGCTTGGAACTGTCCAAGCAGCATACTAAACAGTTACCGAAGTGCCTACTGTCATACGGTAAATATAAGTTGGATAACTTGGGGCACTAAATTCAGACATTTCCTGGCAGTCTCGCAAACTGTGTTGCAAGACAAACAATGGTTAGAGAGTGTAGATAGGCTGTGAATACGGCTATGGCTGCTTTTTGCGTGCTATTTCCTATTTGCTTAATGAAATTAGAGAAAAACTGACACCTTTGTAATGTTTTCCAATTTTATCTAGTGTATAAGTAAGTTAATTATTGTGCGCCCGAAATGGGCAAATTGTTGAAACTTTTTATTGTAATAACAACAGCATAATGTACACAATTTATAAAATAAAATATTCTGATTCTGATTCGGATATAAAAATGTTTTATCAAGTATTATTAGGTCATGATGGATTATGACCTAACCGTCCTCTCGAAAGTGAGGGGAGACCGTGCTCAGCAGTGGGACGATATGGGTTGTGATGATGATTTGTCAACCATTGAAGATAAAAAATGTACTTATGACAGCTCATATTATATTTTAAATCAAATGTCGCAACATTGAATTTTAAACCTGCATTTAAAACATATAATTTTTATTTTAAAATATATACACAGGTGTTTTTATGCGGTTACAGATGTTGAGTTTGACCGGAAGTATGTCTACTTGACCTCAAGATTTACGGTATGTATATTTACACAGGTTTTCAGTTCCTTATTAATGACCAAACACTAATTGAGTACTTTATTTTTAAATAAGCTTTTGAATTATTAAACTCTTTTACTATTAAGTAAAGGCTCAAAATCCAAGGATCAAAATGTTTCCTTGCACTTATAGTAAAAAGTATCAATTTCTTGCAGGAGCACAAACGTAACTTTACTCAATTTGAATTTTCAGAGTTCTACGTAACACTGTCACGGGCAGACGTGGCGCTTACCATCAGGTGAATGGCCTGCTTAACTAACCTGCTGCCATAAATTATCTAGTTATAATTACAACAAAATTAAAAGCAAGCAAAATTAAAAATTAAAAATTGCAAGCGCAGCAGTACAACAGCTGACTCCATAATATCTCTATTATAAACTTAATGAATTGTTATTTAATTAGAAACCTAATAAACTTAACCTCAACTCACTCTTGCTCAACGTTTTAACTTTGTCCATTCAAGCACACGACACTCCATTGTTTCTGCGGGTTAGACCACAGATTAACGACTACTCTAGAACAGCTACAGAACAGACATTTGGATTCGGGTTAATACTAAGCGCCATGGGCGTAAGTCGGCTAAGCTGTGGTAAGCTGGTTCGCAAAAATCAGGCACGTTATAGGCCGTTAGGAGATTAGGTCAGAATGGTTGTGAAATGTCTAACCATATCGTTGTTCGATTCTAGATATCACTGTCTTTACTTTTGACATAAATTCCTACTAAGATTAAAATTGTGTCAAGGATATAATTTCATGACTGGATCGACACGCTTCTTTTGAAATAAAAAGTAAGTTTCCTTTTTTTTTTCAATGAAGTTTCTTTTTGTTATAGATTGAACGATTCATAATTTTTCAGAGCTTTTTTTAATGACCATCCCATTTTGACATAAATTATAAAAGTATAAAAAAAAATACATTATAAAAACACATTAAAAACTATTGTAAATCAATACTCGCTCTACGTACAATCCTATTTTACAAAATTTTATGTGTTTACCTACTTAACATATCGAAGGATGTAACTGCAAAGAGCAAACTTGTTTAACTGTCATTGCAAAACGCAAAATATGATAATGCAGTCATCGGTCGCCATTATAATATTTCACGCAAATCCAGAAAAGCACGATTTTACTGCGAAAACATGCACGAAACCTGATAATATGTCAAAGTTAACCCTTGTCACAGAAGATGTAGGTACGTAGTACAGAATGGACACTCTCCACCCCGCGCGTTCCGCTTCTCCGCCCCTCTACCCGCAATCGAAAGGCAGCCAATATTACACGCCCAAATGTAATAGACAAACGGGTAAATATAAACTTTCATACGAATTGGTTGTCTTTTGTTTTGGTCGCGTAGTAGGTATGTTTGTGTCTAGCACGCGCACTTGACAAAACTTCTGTACAAAACATCTTTTTATATGAATGAGTTGTCAATTCAACTTTTGTATGGAGTGTCCGGGTGTGGTCGTGTGAGTCGGGCATGGTATACCTTGTCTGTCGACAGGACTCATTAATGCTATTTTAGCATAATGTTTGAGTAAGTTAAACTAATTTGGTCATTGTGATGATTCACTACTAACTCTCGGGATATTTATTCATATTATACCTACTTACTAGCTTTTGCCCACGCTTTAGTCCACGCGGAAAAAAATAAACTACACGTCCCACGTCTAATAAACGTCCCATTCGCAGGATGTCCAATGTCCCATTCGCAAAACGACATATTTGCAAAATGTCCCATCAATACTACTACTGTTAAAAAAAATTATAATGTGATGCATAGTTGACGAAGCGAAATCGAACAAAAGCTAAGCATACACGCACAGATGTGCCCGGCGGATCTGCCTGACAGGCGTGCCTGGCAGCCAAAACTGAAGGTGTATGGTAAAAACAGACACATCCGACAGGCAAAGCTGCCAGGCCAGGCTTGTCTGTCAGGCAGATACGCTGGGCACATCTGTGCGTGTATGCTTAGCTAATCAAACAACAACAAACAAAATAACAAGGTTTTTAATACGTGTTAAATACTGAATACCTACCTAGTAGTATTTTTTTTTGTCGTATATTGTTATAATTTTTGTAGAACTTATCACACATATAGTAACTTTTGTATGCGTCATCAATAAAGATTATTTTAAGGCGTCGTTGTCAGATACATTTATTTTTTGAAGCCACGTGTCATGTTGTCTTGGCATAACTTACCAAACTATTTCATTGGGCACATTTGCTGTCGTAACTATCAATCATACATTTTCTAAGGCCTACGAGTATTACCTTAGTTTCGGTATCCATTATTTACTTACAGCTTTACACAACAAATACTTAAAAACTATGTTGTCAAAGCGCACTTTCGCATTTCCTAACGCTTGCCTTGCTTGCTTGTCAGTAACCTTTACCGTCAGTCCCGTCGATAGCCGTGAAAAATGAAATTATTCCGGTAGGAGTTACTTTATGGACACTACACAGCACGTATCTAACGACCGTGAAATTAATGCAATATTATTTGTGACCAGTTGCACCCCACGGTTTCACCTGCCATGGACAATGATGTAAATAATTATTTGCTATTTCAGGAACTGCTACACACGTAAAAGTCTTTGCAACAATTACGGAGATGAGCCACTGTAACCACTGTTACCGCTTTGTCGCTTACTGTGACTTATCACTGTAGAAAACACACAGACGTACGAGTAATTATAACTGAAAATGGTTTGTTGAACACCAGTTAAATATACACAAGGTACTTACGTATTGTCATAACACATTCTTCTTGGATTTATAGAACTTGTTAGGAAGAATTTTGCATAATTTAGACGAAGCTATCGGGATTGTATAACTCATCTTAGGACTCGATAATACTCGATAATACTCGATATCATATTACTACTAGATAACTACTCGAGTAGAATCATTATTAAATACTAATGATTTATAATGCTATAAATTTTAATATAACATTATATTTCAAATACTAGTGATTTGTCTCGCAAGTAAAATGTATGGACAATAACAAAACATTGCTTGACAAATATGCTCAAAAGATTATTAAGTAAAAAGTTTTTGGCAATTTTTAGTATAACTTAGACAAAATTAGCAACGACAATTTTTTTTCTAATTTTGTTTTTATTTTTTCCTTATTTTTTTTTTACTTTTTTTTGGTTTAAAAAAGGAACCCACAGAGCAAATTCAGACGTCTGTTTGTATGAGATCTAAAAAAAACAGATTACAATAATACATCGTATATTTTTATGTGTTCGCCATTGTTAGTTTTCTGGCTCAGCATTGTATACTATGGAACGTATTTCATGAATCCCATCATTACCCGCCTGTTTCTCCACCACTATTGGCATATTGTCATCATTATTTCACATCTATGCAACTGTACACGGCTATAATCACATAATATGAGGATAATGTCTTCGGCATGTCCGACTTTTCAAGGTGACTGTCCATTTATATATAAAAATGTATTTTTAAATGGTTACTAAGAGCAATCCGAAGATGGGTCCAATGTATTTTATATACTTTTGTACAAAACACGAACCCTGTCTTATTTATTCTGTGACAGTTTAATTTTTTTGCTTACAATCTCTAGTATTCAGAACCTTGCTACAGTGACTGTTTTGTGGTATATAAGCACTAGCTGTGCCCTGCTGGTTTACCCGTGATCTCCGGGATACAAATTATCTTATGTGTCCATCCAGGGTACAGTGTATGTATCGACCAAGTTTAGCCTAAACCCTTTTGAACAAATACCAACACATAAACACAAACTTCCGAATTTATAATATTACTAGCTGCGCCCCTTAGTTTCAGCGGCGTAGTTCCCGTTCCTGTGGGAATATGGGGATAAAATATAGCCTATATTACTCACTGATAATGTAGCTTTCCATTCGTGGAAGAATTTTTAAAATCGGTTTAGAGGTTTAAGCGTGAAAGCGTAACAAACAAACAAACTCACATTCGCATTTGTAATAATTGTTAGTTAGGATTGTGAATCAGTGTGATAAATTGATAATCCTGTACATTTTATGGAATATGATACCCACAAAATAGACAAGTATTTTGGTTCTTTTAATGTTTTTAAGTTAATGAAAGACTGTATAATATAATACTAAAATAAATAAATAAAAATTTAGACATCCTCTACGTCTCTACAATGACATGTCATAAGATTATCCATCGAGTTTTCTATCGATTCTTCTCGATTGGTTGTATTCTGAATTAGCTGATATGTCAGTGCCCTTTGGGCTGAATAACAACTGACATATTATATGAATATATTTTGCACTGTAAGATAACATATGAACCACACATTAAAATTCACAAAAAAATCCTTAAATTATATTTTTAAATTATAAGATTAATATCTTCTTAAGACACTAGAGTGCAATAAATCGATTAACATTGTCTGACTTCGGCTCGATTCATAAATTTTATAACTACGAATACCATAGATTTATGAGTTTCACTTTTCACAACAGACATAACGTGTGGGATATAAAACGTGAAGGTCGATCCAAAACAGGTTTACACCTATAAATAATCTTTGACTCTGCACGTGAGTTGACATTTTGGACGTCTTTCTAGAATACATACTTCTATGTGACCTATCTGTACAGTTTGTTCCGCCGAATTTTGTATTAATAATTAAATTTTTTTAATTAATTAAAATTCATCGATAAATAAGTCTTAAGGGAAGGGAAATAATATAGGATTGTAAAGATAAAAAAAAAAAAAAAATATTGTGTTTTCTTACGTAAGGGTAAATAAAACTTGCTCGACGGCTTGTTCGTCTCGTTAATTAATAACATAAAAAAAAATCTAGAAAACTAAAAAAAAAATCTTTTTTTTTCATTAATCTTCATAAGCATTTTATCTACCTATATCGCGTTGTTTTTAATTTTTATGATTTTTCATGATAGAAAGACCTAAGAGAGAAGACTAGCTCCTGTTATTTTTTTTTTGTTGTTTACGGTCAAAATTATGTTTCAATTTAATCAAGACAATAATTACCATTTTCGATATTATTTAACCGGACGATGTGAACCAGACCGTAAGGTTCGCAATTAGAGCTAAAGAATTAATAGCCGTTTTGAGATAACTACCTAGTGTTTATCTTTTAAAATCTCGGTTTGGAAGCAAAACTGTTATTTTTAACTAAAACACGTTTATCATCGCCGAACCGTGACTTCAACGCCTCAAAAAGTAAATTATATTATTAAAATTACTTATGTAGAATTATACAGCCCGCAAATATATCCATTAGGGTGGATAGCTCATACACGGCTGGTTTCTGACACGTTAAATAAAAACAGATTAAACATATTGGTGTCCTTGTCATTTGTATAGTGCCAGACAGAGACAACGATAGACTTAACCTGCTGTCAATTATTGACTTATAATCTTGGTTGTCAAAGTTAGCAAACGCTAAAGAAACTGGCCGTTAGAGTTTCGTACTGCTCCCCGTTCGAGCCAATCCATAATGGGACGAATGATAGAAAATGCTAGTTAGCACTAAGTACGCCTTGTACTCTATATGTGTGCTAAAGAATGAATAAATAAATAAATGATTCCCGCAAAGCTATGCCAGGTTCTATCAACCTCAACAAAGGCGTCCCGGTGGAACACCCTGGGGTTTAGTGGGTATACCCGTCAGACTGGCGGGGGAGTCCCACATAACCGCCCGGCCCTCACCCGGGTCTGGTGGTATGCGTAATTGCATTCCCCAGGTAAAAAAAAAAAGAAAAAAGGTTCTATCAACCTATGGGAACAAGCCCGGTTTTTAATACGCTTTGATTAGCTTCATACGTATGTTATTATGTTATGTAACAAAGACCAATGTCCACAAGCTTGTAAAAACACAACCCTTCTTTTAATAGAGCAGATTTTTTTTATTTGACCGAGTGACGAGACTAGCAAGTCGTTCACCTGATGGTAAGCGCTACGGCTGCCCATAACAGTACAGTGCCACCCAGAACGTTGCATAATCCTGCGCGGCACTGCACTGCGCTCGTCACCCTGAGACATCGGCTCTAAAGCCTCATATGCCGAGTAATTTGGCTGGAAACAGGGCCCTTCAAACCGGAACACAGTAATGTTAGCACAGATTAATCTGCTCTATAAAAAAACACCTATTTGCCAATGAAAATACTAACGCCACATTAGCACGCCCACTCATCGCTTAAATAATTAACTAACACAACTTTTAGAACATTTAATTACCCAAATTAATTGTTAATTTAAACTGAGGTTTATAAGCAGTTGATTTATGTCTTCCCTCCCGTAGTGGACATGATAAAGTATGCCCCTACTCGTATCTGCTTTAAATCTCAACAAATATCAAGCTAGTAGCTTAATTTTACTGCGACGCCATGATCGTCACTTCCTCTCTAAAGTAACTTGAATTTAACTTAATTCCACATTTATAGGTAAACAGGTTGTATTAAATAACTCTATAACTTGATCAGCTTTGCTGAACTAAACATCGACGTATTCTTACTCGTCTGATATGAATATTTGATATCTGCGGGGCTATGCAGCACGGTGCGGATCAGCTCGAGTTCGTTTCACTTTGACGTTTGATTGCCACGGGACTCGTCATTTCAATACGAATAACCATGGCAATCAAACGTCAAAATGAAACGAACTCGAGCTGATCCGCACCGTGCTGCATAGTCCCGCTGGTATGTTAGATACTAAGGAATAGAAGAAAGGATATTCTTTATTTCGTAGAAACTGATGGGTCCTATGGGATAATAAATGACACGGGTGAAACTGCGGGGAACTGTTAGTATACTATAGAAACTATGTAAACATTCTTCGCTTCAAAGGTCAGTCGCAGAAAATCGCAGAGTTCGACACGCACGACGCGCGCGCCGTCTGCGGCTGCGTGGCGAATCTCGGCCGATAACATCAAGTCACTAGTGACAATCATGAGTTAAGCACTGCCTGCGACACACTTAAACGGAGCTTGCCGCCTTTTGTTTACCTTGACTCGATTATTTATGAGCCATCGAGTTCGCTGTCGATACCTTACGAATGCCACAGACCAAGTATTTACTAACCCTAGGCCTCCGTGACTTAGTAAGTGATGATGACGAGGAAGCGTTCGCAGGTTCGATTCCCGCACTTGGCAGAGAATTGTGTGAATCACAGGTGTTTGCTCTGAGTCTGGGTGTGGGACCATGGTACTCGTAATTTCTGATTACCTTAGATCCTAGTTAGGGGTCACCGTGACGCGTTTTGAAAAAATATAATAATAAAAGATAAACAATAAATAGTCATTTTGTCGTTTTTATATAGATAGAAGATTATATCGGTACCTGACACACCAGTTAAACTAGTTCCTCTAAGACAACAAAACAGGCGCCGACACATAATCGACACCAAACGATATGCAATCACGAATACATCACAATCATTGATCTTTAGAGGTTACTCACGTGATGGCGGCCCGTTTGTGGTCAGCTTTATTTACGAGATAAAAAGTACATTTGATTATGGAACAATGTCCATATCGCATCATGGTCACAAAGAAGAAAAAAAAGGGGGCATCTTAAGAGTTTTGGCGGGAAACCGAACGTGTGACGTTAACTTCTTTTTTTTTTTCTTAAACTTATTTGGTAGATTTTTAACCAATAAGGTTTCATTCACGTACACGTCTGTGTGCAAATTACATAACTGTAATAAAGTGAATTTTTTTGTTCGGTCCATAATACCCTGGAAATATAAAAATAGCAATCTAAAAAAAATATTTTTTTATAAATTGTAACGTTGACTAGACCACGGACTGACTGGAAGTCGACAAATTGACTTATTTCAGCAAAAAAGGTTGACTATAACGAAGAAACCGTAAGAAGCCGAAACTTAAATTAAGAAAAATCAATTACTTTAAAATTTATGGTCTAAACCCGTTGAACATGTTTACAAAATTTAGACTTTTAGATGAGAAAATCTACAAAACTGGATGTTTTTTTCCTGTTCGCAGACTTCCGTGCTTAGAAGTGGAAATTGTAGCGACCTCCCTAAAATAAGTAAGACTTACACATCTCACTGCAACCTTTCTTAAATCGTACTCTACCAAACAGCGAAAACCGTATTCTAATCGGTTCATCGATTATTTAATGCTGTGGATAATTTTGTTATATTATATAATTATGCAGGATAATATGAAAACCGAAAAAATCATCCCCGAATCCTAGTATTAATCCTACACAGTGATGTTATTATGTGATTTTAGGAAAAAAGGGTTCGTGAGACGAATAACTGAACAAAATTTTTTTGTCTAATAAAAAATCACCATCATTATTTTCTAAAACCGTCAGTCCACTATCTCACCATCTACCAACAAACACTTAACAAATAGGCTACAATGAAAACAATGCCTTCGGTCATCGATCACGAGCGTTTTCGAGATGACCCGTATCGATTACAAATCGATCCGAACGATTTTTCGGTCACGAATCGGCGCAACTCGATTAGACTCGATTGGCGGATGCCGATCGCGAATTAGATAGGAATTGAGGTGTCATTTATCATGACGAAGGCAAATAAACCTCTATACCAACAATAAAATTCGAGTGTATGTCTGTAATTTCATAATAAATGGCAAAATTTGTCTGATAAATAGTTTTAAAACGTTGTCTGTCTCTGTGAAAGTTTAGGCTCCGTAACGACTTAATGGATTTCCAAATTATAAATTTTAGACATTAATTAGGTATTTAAATTTCTGTATAAGATCAATTTCAATATAGTGCAGGGTTCAGGAAGATATTAATTATTAATATAAATATCTGTAAGCGCGAACAAAGTCGCGGGCACCGCTATTATAGTTTAGATAGTGGTTTCGAGTCTCAAGGCTCAGTAATTTCGCTGCGCATCTAAGAGGACTGCGAGTATGTCTATGGAAGTTACCTACACATATAAGTGGGTAATTATTATTGCAACGAACAACAAGTATGGTAATAAATATATACTTACCACCTTATTCATAAAAAGTTATATGATGTTTAGTTAATAACTAGACTGTAATATCGCATAAGTTGCATTTTACGCGGGATTTTGAGAAAAACGATTCCGGCGGTAGGTACTTACAGAAAAGATGATTTACGTCACAAGTTGAAGGAGTTTTTTTAATTTTTTATTTAATCTAACTTGTATTTATTTATACAAAATCTACTGATTTATGGGCTATAAAAACATGACCTACCACATCCAAGTTGGACCTGAAACCATTGTCTAGTCTAAGCTATGGATTACCGTTGTAATATTCCGGTTTTTTCGAGAAATTCCGCGTTCATTTTCCCGTGATACAACAGCGACATAATTATGGTACAAACTAGCATTGCCCGCGACTTTGTTTGTACGATAATTTACGTTTGACGATAGTAATTATGTTTATATTTTCAGAATCCAATAAGATTTCAAAAAGGTAACAATATAAACGAATATATAAGTTAACATTCCCCTTTTAATCCTTATGACTATCATTAAAAATTTTTCAAACCAAACTTCGAGACAGACAGACTTACAGAAGAATTTTAAAAACCGTTCTCTATGATTAAGCATCTTATACCTTTTGGCTTTTATTTTGAAATCGCCAACACTTCAATTTTATTATCAAACTAGCTGCGCCCCGCGGTTTCACCCGCGTAGTTCCTGTTCCCGCGGGAATATATGGGAATAAAATATATAGCCTATGTTACTCGCTGTCAATGCAGCTTTCCAATAAAGAAATATATTTTTAAATCGGTGCAGTGGTTTAGCTGAAACCTTACATATTTCCATACAAACTTTCATTCCCTATTCTTACTTTACCCCATCAGACGTAAAATTTTTACAAACTTTGAATGTCATATTTATTGATATTTAATTAAAAGCCTAAGAAATAAGTTTAAAGCTTCTAGCTAAAAAAATGACAAAACTTCCATACAACGGTTCATCCCCTATTTCAAACCCTTACAATACTTATTTCGCATTAAAAAGTAAAAAGTACCCTATGTCCTTTCTTAGGCTCTAGACTATCTCTGTACCAAATTTCGTTTCAATCGGTTCAGTAGTTTAGGCGTGAAAGAGCAACAGACAGACAGTTACTTTCGCATTTATAATATAAGTAAGGATATACCTTGATATAGATGTAGTTAACCCACAGGGTGATACTCGTAGCGATATTATGCCAATTATTGCACACATCTTCGCTGCACTCACACGTCTACATATAGCACATTAGTACGAGTGCATTCAGCTTCGGTCGCGCCTCAGAGGCACTTTGCTAGAGTTTATCGGTCAATTACTTGTTGATGTTTGTCCTAGTCCGTCCTCCTTAGAATCTATAAGTCCATGTAGAAAATTGTTTTACGTCCACTGGCTTAGTTTCGAAATACCGCAACATTTGATAATGGTACTTTTAAGTGGATAAAAATTATATGAATTATACTTTAGTAAGTAAAGAAATACTTTAATAGAACCTGGCAAAACTTCGTGTGTTTTGGCGGCAAATCGAACTGTCAACTGTCAGCTGTGTCTGGTGTCACCGTAGAATCGCCGCTAGTGATGATCCTTGCCTTGAATAATCGATAATCGTTGGTAACAGTACCTAACTTAATAGATACAGTGATCCCTTAACGAAACAACAACGGAATTGTATGTATCTGCAACGAAATTCGTCTCGCGGCGTGCGTGTCCAATCATTTACACACGACACTGAGTTTCTCTGCATGTACGGTTGCTGTGACATTAATTTTTCACGCACACAATTTAAGGATATCTCACTGGAGAAACCTTTAGCTGTAATTTTTCTTTTATTGTCATTTTTTTCTAGTGACCTACTTTTTATTTTCATGACCTCATTTTTCCATCGTGACCTACACTCATTAGACAAATGTGTAATTATTAATATCTGGTTTGCTCTACATGCATAATAACTTAGGCAACGTGGTCATTCACTCTTCTATGCGCAATAAAAAATCTCTATGGTACAAAATGAATATGGAAAAAAATCGTTCTTTACAGTTGTGTCAGAATAAATGTTTTTCTTTCTTCCTTCTTTCTTTTTCTATTTGATTTCATAATTTTCAATAAGTTCGAATTTATAGATGGTATTATAGTCTTTTTTTTTTTTTTTTTTTGACTGATTAACGAGGCGAGCAAGTCGTTCAGCTGATGATAAGCGCCACGCCTGCCCATATAAGATACAAT
Source organism: Campaea margaritaria (assembly GCA_912999815.1). Lineage (NCBI taxonomy): Eukaryota > Metazoa > Arthropoda > Insecta > Lepidoptera > Geometridae > Campaea > Campaea margaritaria. The sequence goes on along the minus strand of OU538798.1, from coordinate 548,558 downwards.
GCCACCCATAATCTGTTGCGGCACTGCAATGCGCTCGTTACCCTGAGCCACAGAACCAGTGCCCTTCAAACCGGAACACAGTAATGTTTGCACAATTCTGCTTGGCGGATGAATATCTGGCAACGGTGTGATGCTTCCCCAGGCGGTCTCTTACACAAGAGGTACCCCACTACAATCTCATTCATAAATTTGTGTATTAACATAACAAAAAAATGTGTTTTACTTAATTTCGTGGTATATCTCTCACGTCTGTACTCAGATCTTGAATTTTAAATGTTGCTATTTTGATTAGTTGACCTATGTATTGCCACCATGATCACAAATTGATTTGATTGACTTCTCTGATGACACAGGTGGTCAATATGCCCCAGCCCAAGCAGATGCCCAACTGAGGTAATCATCTATTACAAATTTCGTAATTATCATTACCTGGTTCGCATCGCTGACACAATGACGCCTCTGACATGATGTAGTGACCGCAAATAGAAGGGGCATCATTTGACGTGTGTTGTAAGTAATTTCTTGAGAATGCATTGACTTTTTGATGTGTAATTTCAGTAATCATTAATTCATCCATATCGATGTGTTAATCATCATCATCATCAACCCATAACGACCCACTGCTGGGCACGGGTCTCCTCTCACTTTCGTGAGGAGGCTTACGCCACAATCCCGGAGCCCGGTCTCGGTTTATGGTCCCGATTGTGGTGTAATTTTGCCTATATCAGTGCATTAAAACCTCCAGCGGGGCTATGCAGCACCGTGCGGATCATCTCGAGTTCATTTCATTTGACGTTTAATTGCCACGGGACTCGTCATTTCAATACGAATGTAAATTTTTTTTTAAACTGGTTATTAAAATATAATGTGGTTGTAAACCTGTTTGTTCCGGTACCGAATCTTACTTACTTCATCGTCCACTGCTTCCGTGCTTTACTGTAACACCAAGTCACTTGACTTTTAAAGTAGAATATTGATCATCATTTTATTTCCTAGCACTTATAAATATTACGTCCACATTTAAAATTTAAAGGAGTAACTCAGGATGTAGCGCCGATAATTATGCCGATGTTTGTCCTAATAGAATTAATGCTCGCTAAGAGCTATTGAAAAGATCTATGCAAATATAAACATGAGGGGCCTTGATTTTTCATTTTCTTGATTTAATTTTGTTGACAGAAGCAAATATTAGCTACTGTGATTCTGAGAAGCTATACTGCCGGCGTAACCACCCCGTACCTTGCGTTCGCCCGCATCGTTAGGCTATTTGATTTTGTTACGACTTATTTCTTGCCTATTTATGTTTTCTCTTGTGTTTGTTTGGAATAATTCCTACAAAAACAACAGATATTGATATGTCAATATATGTAAGTGTCGCAACCTCGGTGACCGACCGTGGGATAACAAAAGGTTATCTAACGTAGCGCTAACGAGCGGACCCGCCTCTACCACGACTAGGGTGACCATGTCCAAGGAAAAATAATCACATAATACAGGGCAACCAGTGTGGACACCAACGCAAAAAGTACAGACATTCTAATCCTCCTCACAAAAGTGGGGGGAGACCTATGATGCTCAGTAGTGGGTGGATACAGGTCGATGATGATGATGACTGATGTGTTGTCTACAATTCATAACAACACAACAATAGGGTGCTATCGATTTAGCAAACGTAACGTATATACGTCACAATATTGTCAGTGTATAGAGTTTCTAGTGCAGATTAGACAAGATCGAATAAAATCTAAACAAAGCTGGAAAGCTAGTAAAAAGTAAAAAACATGCTAGGTTCTGATTGCTATCATCGTCTTATTGATTAAGACAATTATTTTAACATGTTAGACATTCGTGTTTATTCAGGTTTATTGAATTCTTGTGCAATTCAGTTCAAGTTGTATGCCGTGCATATTTATTATCCTTGAATGTCCTGCATCTCGATTGTTTTTATTTGTCAAATTAAAATGTTTGCTTTTTGTAGTTGACAGCGCACGACCATGGCCCTACCTTTAGGCGTTGCTCTAGTGGGTTAAAAAGCATGACTTGTCCACTAAAAGTCGAAGGAATCGATACCCTAGCGACTCTAGAGCAACCTAGAGTTTGAAATGAAAGGATTAGTTATGTAAAGTTATAATATCGTAAGAATTGATGCATTTTATTCGGTTATTTACAGATACACGTGAGAAACAAAGATTTCTGCAATTTGCACACGTGATTATGCATGTGTGGTAATATATTTGTGGATTCTAGGTTTTGATCAATCTATTTGAGGTCGGTGTTTGTTGGTGAAGTTAACGTGTCAGTGAATAGTTGGAATGAGGTAGCATTGGCTTTTTCTTTGTATAATTTTTATTCCCGTGTAGGCAATTATTTTGGCCGCAGTCGCACCTCATGGTAAGTGACGACGCAGTTGACAGTGGAGCATGCTTGCCTAGAAGATACCTAATTAACTCTCAACCTGAAAACTTCTACTTTATAGTATAATAGTAATGAGACGAGTAGGTCCTTCATCTGATAGCGCCATGCTGTTCATTAGTACTTATAGTGCTATCCAGAACTTTGCATTACAACATTACTTTAGCTTTTACGAAAGATCACTTTATTTATAATTGAAACATTTAAAATATAAGTTTTATATCTATATCTAATACTCATTGTGAAAATATCCCAACGAAGATTCAAAACTTATAATGTTCATGTCTTTTCAGATTACCCTTAATTTTCCATCTTAGAGTCATTTACGTTTTAGAGTAAAAACATAAGGCTATACATAAATTTTGATTCACTTATTATATTAACTAGTTTTCAAGGAAACAATGGAAAACAGTATTTTTTTAGGAGAAGATAATAAAAAGATTAATGTTGAAAAATAAATTATTAAGATGAAACCACCATGATTATCAATAGAGATTGGTAACATTATTGGTCAAGACCACTTATAATTTTATTATGGTCGGATCAGCTTACATAATGCATTGTTTCCAAACTCCATAACATTAGCGTGAATATAAAATCTAGACAATAACTGGAGCTTTCTGAGCTAGCCGGAGATTAGATTGTGCAAGCTTACACAACACTTCGACAAAGCAATTATCGTCTATGGATGTCCCAAAAAATGAGAACAATAGAAGATCACAACTAAATAGGGATGGGGGTGTTGAATTTGTGGCCGGATGGGATTTATCCGACCACATTTACTCGGCTGGTATTGACTAGAGAATTCATTTTTCTGAATAAATTTTCTAGCTTTTTGTTAGGCACTGGCCCATGTAAATTAGTTAGAAAGAGCTGCTATTATTTATTTGTAATCTATATTAAGTTAATTAATGGGAAGGTTGGCACGCTCGTTCAAGCAGCTGGCGCGTGATAAAAAATATAAAATAATATCTCAGTTCTTATCACACAGAAATGTTGAATACATAAGATTTATGAAAAAAACATAGGTATTAGAAACAGGGAGAGAAGGTTGTAACGGCAGAGTTTAAAACAAAAACGGCATCCTCCAGAGAAAAGAGTCAACACACTCGACTAATCTACGAAATCTAAGCCTGAGATTTAATTTATACAGTTGAAAACGACCAAATTTAAACTTTTTAAATATTTTCAGATTAAAAATGAACATAATATCAACACTTAATTAAAAATTGGACGGAAAGATAGCAAGGTATCCGGCCAAACCCACATCCCGCACATCACTAATAAACCTAAGCATAATACCTCCGAGGAAACATATTATTAGGCAATACCTTTGACATACAGAGCATGTAAATTTTAACAAAAACGTGAAATAGTTTTTAAATGCTGTCATGTACCTTAATAGCGGCCCAAGAAGATACAATACTAAATGCAGGTACGAAAGCAATTAGAGATTCAACCAGACCGAGGCCGATACAAAACTACGTTTTTTCCGTCTCCACAAAAATATAGGTGTCAACTACATAGATAGAATAGAATAGAATAGAAAACTCTTTATTGTACACCAGAAACAAAAATAAACACAGTAAAGAGAATTACAATAGGTAAACAAGGGTAGTACAATGGGTGGTCTTATCGCTGAAAGCGATGTCTTCCAGATAACCTTTGGATGTAACATACAACCTTTGAAAAGATGTATAACTGTTAGGGATTTTAACCAACTGCCTTCTTTTTATCTGACTGCCCACAGATGGACAATGTTTTTCAGTGCTATGTCTATATATATAGATAGATAAACTCTTTATTGAAACACCACAGAACAAAAAAAACTTAAAAACTAGAACAAAACAAGTTTAACAATTAGTGTCACAATGAGCGGTCCTATCGCTCAGAGCGATCTCTTCCAGACAACCACGCATGGAGAGGAGTAACTAGGCGATGGGACGGTCTATGTATGTTCTATGTGCCTATAAGGCTTGATGAATTTTAATAAATTAGGTATCATTGGATTCATCATAATCACGAGTGTTATAGGCTATGATTGCAACCGGTTTTTATTTAAAAAAAAAAAAAAAATACAATAAAAATACTATCACTCGCTTTTCGGTAAGGAAAACATCGTGAGGAAACCCACATACCTTCCCGAGAATTATTTCGGAGGTAGGTATGTTATCCACCAATCCGGACCGGGCCCCCGTGGTGGGCTATGACCTAACCCTCCTCACGAAAGTGAGGGGAGACCCGTGCTCAGCAGTGGGACGATTGATGATGATGATGAATAAAAACACAGTTCAATATTAACTGAACATTAGAAAACCAACACGTAATTTTTGAAAGAATAACTTCTATTCGACAACGCGATACTGTCTGTCCGTGTCTTAAAAAACAAGTAACTTCACCTACCCTGACCTCGGGCGCAAACTTGGCCATTTGTTTTCTACATTTGAAAAGATTTAACGCATAATTTATCCAACTACTACATTTGGTAGTGTCGTTGAACTGCTCCGAAAGACGAGCAGAGTTCAAAAAAATATGTAATCGAACATGTTATTCAAATAGTCGTGCAAATTGATTAATTGTGATTAAACCTAGGTACCTACTTATAAAACACGTGCAATCTTAAGTGACTCGAAGCGTGGATTATAATAAATAAATCATTAATAGCTCCCAGTAAGCAAGCTTATTTTTATTTTACTTTTTGAAAAAAATATGAAAAATGTAACATACATTTTATATATCTTTTCATACAAAATGTGAATCTAACCCCAATTAATATAGCACCAAAATATGCATTTAGAAATGTTTTAAAGAGTTAATATTAATTCGACATAAACTAATATGTTACTTAAATTATGTTAATGGATCCACGTTTTTACATTTCCAATTCCATTGTTCGTGATGGTACACTATAATAGACTAACCCTCTTATTGAAACTGCGCAGCAGTATGCAATTTTATTGAATGTCAGGTGTTGTACTGCGCAGTACTAAGTGACGTTCGATAACTTTTTTATGAATATGGTGGTAATTTTATAAACTAAAGGCTAATTATATTAATAAAAGTTAATAATAAACCGGAGAAAATAATATAGAAATCATTGCTAAGATTTTGGAACTATTGAGCCGTGTGCAATATAATATTTTTACTTTGTTTCGCGTTATTCATTACTGATTATTTTTTATATTTTATATTCTACGCTGTTAGCTAAAGAAATTCGGATAATTATTTAAAAAAGTACTAGGTATAACTCAACATTCACATCTCTAGTAACACCGAACAAAGTTTAATAAATCACATTTAGAAAGGAGAAAGGCACTAACCGACTTAAGGTTCTGAATAGATTATAGTTTCTTATCTAGACTATAGACTAGTCTATAGTAGAAACAAAATCTTCCGTCCGTCTGTTCACTGCACGATTATGCATGCAATCGTAACCGGCAATTAGTATCACGGCTATAAAAAGATTTTGAAACTTATTTTGACTTGATTACAGGTTATTTTTATTGTTTGTTTCCTGTTAGGACATTCCATTGCATATCTCGCTCGCAATTGGTCTAGTCTGGCCTTAATTGTCTAGTTAAAGTGACGAGGGAATCACCATAATTACATATTTTGAATGCAGGATAGGTATATTATTATAATAATGGTTGTCAGGAATGGTGGCCGTGACAAGCTAAACTATATCTCTTAAGCTAAAACGACTGGACCGATTTTGGTACAAAAATTACGTAAATATTAAATATACCAGGGTCGTTGGGGGTGACTCGTTTATTGTATACTATATAACATAATCACATAAGTTAGTTATAATATAAGGAAATGCGGAAACAATCGAAAGCTCCTGCTATTTGTTTAATAACGATGTGTAAATAAGAGAGAAACGTTATCTATTTAGAACAAGGCAACAGATGACATTCTGAGAACTATTTAATTGTAAACATGATAATAATATCAATTTTGATTTATCTGTAATAACTAATGTATAATGTTATTCCACAAGACAAACTACCGCTTACTGATACACACGCCGTTGCGCGTAGGTTCAACAAGATCTTATAAAAGAGGAGTCATGGAATTTAATAACTAAGAAGGAGCCCACATATTAAAAATAAAAATAAACAGTTTTTAATTTGACTGACTGACGAGACGAGCACGTCGTTCACCTGAAGGTAAGCGCTACGCTTGCCCATAACAGTTACAGTGCCACCCAGAAATTTGCATTACATAATCCTGCGGGGCGTTACACTGCGCTCGTCACCCTGAGACACCGGCTGTAAAGTCTCATAAGCCTAGTAATTTCGCTGGAAATAGTGCCCTTCAAACTGGAAAACAGTAATGTTTGCACACTACTCGGCGGATGAATATCTGGCAAAGGTGTGGTACTTCCCCGGGTGAATTCTTGCAGAAGAGGCCTTCCACTACAAAAGAACCCTACGCACAACTAGCAGGCGGGATTCTTACAGGGAATCCTAGTGTGGGGTCAGGTTCTACGAGTATGGATGTGATCGTGACGCGTTATTATTATCTGATTACACAAACAAAGATTCCATCGGGAACTAAAGAAAGATGTTCAAAAACCTAATCTAAATACGAATGACCATAAAACGTTACGAACAAAGCCCAAAACTTAATAGTTATGGTAATAAACATTATTAAAATCAGATTAACCGGCTGCTTGCGTAAGGAAGCGCAAGCGCATATTTCCCTACTGTTTATAAGCACTTTGTAGGTCAGCCATAAAGTGCGATTTTTTTTTCATTTTGGCTTCGGACGATAATTGCATTTAGCCAATGTCAAGTACTAAAAAATTTAAGTTTTTTAGTTTTTCTACAGAATAGATATGAATCAAAATGTAAAGTCCCAGTGAGTAGGTAATCTAGTCTCGTGCGTTGAAATCTTTTGTATGCACGCGGACGCAGGCTGCGCCGCAGAATAGCTGAAAGTTAGTATGCAGATATCACCATAGATTATAAATAGAAAAAACATAGTTTTTATTTAACGTGCATTTTTTATGCGTATGAGTTACTTAGTTAACTTGTTTAAAAAAAACCTAGGTACTCTATGTAAAGTGGAATTGGTAGGCATATCACTTAAAGCGATCTCTACCGGTTAGCCATTGGATGGAGAGAAATTATGGATCGTCAGAGAAGCTGGGTTTGGGTTAAGCTAGATTCACATTTAATATGGTAGCGTTCACATTTCTCCGATGCAGTGTGTTGTGACGGCTTGTGTTAAATGTATGAAACCGATACCCTTCTGATGCATCACGACACAAGACGTCAGACAAATGTGAATCTAGCTTTATAATATGATAGTTTAAAGTATGATAGTTAGTACATAGAATTCGTAGATTCACGTATTGAATAGTACCTTATAACTAGTAATAAAATAAAGCTCACTAGTGTGTGTCGTGAGGTTGTATTAGTTTACGAATAGTTATAGAATATTATTATTCAGTTACGGATTGAGTAGATAAACTTTGAAGTTCACAAGACTGGGAATTAACGTTTAGTGTATGTGTACATCTTAGAGAATTTCATGAAATAAAGACAGACGTAATTCTACTTATAGTTGATAGAAACCGGTGTTACTTTGTGGAAATAAGTAGAAACATAACCATCCCTTTTGGCTTTCCATTTGTCTGGTAAAAATATGAAAAAATAACAAAAGTAACACTGAGTTATAGTAGGGGAACTGAGTAAAGGTGGGTTTTGCCCAAAAGTGGTAAGGGGTAAGTTATAGAATAGGGGTTTAAGGCATTTTGGTCATAGTATAATTTGGTCACACTCAAAAACAAGTGCAATTTGGTCACACCTGTATTCATATTTCTATTCAGGTGCAATATGGTAATTAAATGTTAAAAGGAATAAGTTCTCAGTGGCATTGTAACTGTTTTGGGCAGGTGCGGCGCTTACCAGCCAGTGAACGGCTTGCTCGTCTTGTTACTTAGTAACTTAAAAAAAAAACTTACAGCAACGAATAACCCGAAAATAGATATTGCATAACAATTATTGTTTTGATAAAACTCAGTGTAGGTATTGATAGGTCAAAATAGCGGTCCCAATGTCAATGACAACGGCACCATGTGAATACACCATTTAATTTTATGAAAATTACAAAAATATGTTAATGAATCAACAAAGCACTATTTTAAGCTACTTTTGACCTATTAAAGCCAGTAGCCGTCTTGGCGTTGAAGTACTGTCGCTCTTAGAAGTATATGTCGTAATTTCTAATAGAAATTTGAAAGGAAAGTTATTTTTTAATTTGAATTTTAATGAATGGAGATGTTTAACCACTTTTAAGGTTCACTGTACAAGAAATGGGTCACCCAAATGGCTTTTTAATAAATTCTTGATATTTTATGCAGCATAATAATAGGTACAATGGACGGTTTATCGCTAAAAGCGATCTCTTCCAGACAGGACCTTTGGATGGTCAAAATTGACAGAGCTTAAGTCGGTCGACATCAGTGTCACAATATAGATAATAATAATACCTACTAATTTATTACTGAATTAAGGGTTTTATAATGCATGTATACCTACGACTGATACCTAATTAACAGTTAACTAAATTTCAACTAAAAACTTAACTCTCATGCGTGTAAGCAGTCAATATAGTACGTCTTACTTATTACTGATATCACTGTTTACACGCATGAAATTGCGGTTAAAATTAAGTTTACATGAGCAAAAAATTATGATAATACTGCTCGGCCAAGTGAGTCTAGAGTCGTGACAAATCTTGACCCTACTGCGAAGTTTTTTAAGCTTTTAGAAGTTTCTCTGACCTTATCATTAGAGTAATAATAAAAATCCTTGCTTTCAAAACAAACTCACCTGTCCAACGACTGCATACAAATAAAAACATAATAGTGTTGCGCACACAAACAAAATATTATGTCCACGAATCATGACTGCACTTTTATTCACCCACACAATGACAGATAAAATCAAATTCTCATGTCTCAATGTCCCTTGGCAATTTTTTAAATAAACTATTAGTGGCAAAGTTTGATTGGAGCTGTCGATAAATATTAATTACTACTAGGAATTAATAAATCGACTTAACAATGGTTAGAACATTGTTTCTCATTATTATCGATGAAACTGCACATTCACTTCACCTTTTCAATGATTAAATTACAAAAATAATAATCGATTTTATTAACCGACTACAGCACTAGAACTGTCACTTATAAAATAAAAAGGGACAATAGGATTAAAGTTCGTTTTTTGAAATCGTGTTCTAAATTTAAATCGGATCGTTGTCGCTCTCTAAATGAGCGCGCGCGGTCTGTTTTGCGTTACTCGCCAGACTGACATGACATTTGGCCGGCCGGTTTCTAGCCTGCCAGTGATGCGCTCGCGCCCCTACCCTGAAGTCCTACGTCCTTGGTACTACACTATTACGTATTCTTTAACAACAAAAGCATTGTTGTTTTAGTAATCTACTGCACACTGCGCGGTACGATCGTCACTCTCATTTTACTATTAACTCAGATGGGTTAGGGCATTTTGGTCATAGTGCAATTCGGTCACCCATTTTCAGGCTCCTACATTGAGTGCACTTTGGTCACACGAGGTTACATTTTTTGTTCGACAGCCCTGAAATTTTTAGGATAGAGTCTGTTACCAGGATATATAAGATATTTTTGTATTGTGCACTGTTGTTAAATTAAATATTTTAAATATAATAAAAGGGCTGAAATTAAATAGGAAAACTCGATAATTTCCGTTTAGTTTTTTCTTTTACTGCTGGTGTGGCTTTTGACCACTATCTCACCCGTAGTCAATGCACTACAGAGTTACATAACTATCGGATCAACAGTACACAAGCCGTTGTCGAACAAAATTAGAATTAGGTACGTTACACACGATCGTAATAATTTGTCCCAGTAAACTGTGAGACGGAGACCTCGATCCGCTCAGCCAACCAAACAGATTTAACTTTTAACGAAAATTATTTATGCTAATGCGCCAACAAAGTTGTGTTGTAAATACAGTCTGACTTATTCAAAATTGGTCGTTTATTGGCTAGAATCTAGAGCGGTGTCGACAATGAATGACTTAACTTATCATAATGGCTTTTATATTTTCGTATTGCAAAATGGTTTGCTTAACACGTTCACTGCTGAAAACGCACACGTCTGAGTTTTTATAATTTTACGGCAAACGAAAACTCACCTGACGTGCCAACCCGCACTGCTGTATTGTCAATTTTATCACACCCGTTGTGTGCGCCCGCACTGCTGATTAGTTTATTTACGACACAACGCCAGTAAACAGTAAATACACGTTGTGTGAAGATTCGCAATAGAGCCAAAAAAGTAAAACGGTTTAGCAGTAAACGTGTTAAATAAGAGAGCTTAGATGCTGTTAAATTAGTTTAATCACAGTTGAATTGATAATAAAGGTCCTCACAATGCTCACAATTCTCACACACATCCTCTGTGTCCTCACAATGTTGCGGGCGAGGTAACGTTTTCATACCGACAATCGCATAAAAGTCTCTAGACTTTTTGTTAGTTTTCAATTTTAACATTATTAACAAAGGAAAAATACAATAAATGCGAGTAGACGGCGGAATCTTTAAATTATTTAACATGTTAAAAAATATTGTAAGATTTTTAATTTTAGTCTTAATAATTGTAATTATTGTCAGTCAATTATCTTTATTTTTTTTTAAACCTAGATTAATAATTTCATCTACATTTTCTACTCTTCGATTTCATAACTACGTCTCATTATTTTGGGAAAATATGACAATACGCAGAGTCCGAAGCGTGTGTCATTTTTTATTACGTTTTAAGTTACGACCACAAGTCTAAATGTCACTTTAATCATGACTATAAAAAGTAAGTAATTAAAACTTACTTAACAAAGAGAGTAAAAAACTAACATTCTCATAGAGCACAGGTGGCATTTTTCTGCCATTAATATAATAACCAACTTCCTTACAAGATGTAGGTTGGAGTCATCCATAGATAGGTACCTACCAACATAAAAAAATGTATGTAAACTATGTATGAGTGTTGTATGACATAATCCGCCGTTTTGTAGGTCCAGGCGGGTGCGTAAAGCAAAGATCTTTTCGCTTACACGCGTGAGAATAATGTTTTTTGAGCAAATACGTCTAATGTCTGACTGTAGTCACGTGACTCAGATATTGTTGTGCGTAGGTTTCTGTAGTGTACGGGTATGTTAAGGTGTGTCTGCGTGTTTTGGTCTGCAGTGCAGAGATTTTGTGTAGTGTGAAGACTCTACACACTACAAAAATCTCTACACAAAACATTCTCGTTTTTGACATTAAAATCAATTTCTTGTTTTTTTAATATATTTAATTTATAATTTAATTTTAATTCTAGAACAACGGGCCGTGCGTCACTACAATTACCAAAATTAAAGGGGATAGGGCATTTTGGTCACACGCAGAAGCAAGTGCACATTGGTCACACCTGTATGCATATATCAATTTAAATGCATAATGCGTGCGATTTGGTCACAAGCCAATTTCTTTTCAACTTTGAAATGAACAATTTAATCTAACTTTTGCTAAAAGCAATGGAATATTGAAATCTATTTCAAATCCAATACTACAGCCACCTGTAACCCGTCACAAAAAGCGCCTACACTGCAATACAAGACAAAAACCTAATCAGACGCAATTAATGCAAAACGGCACCGCGTGTCAGGGCCGAGGCCGCCTATTATAACAATATTAAGGTACCTAGTAAGTAGTTGGGTACTTAGATTCTGTCTACTCGAGTTGTAATTTCTTTGAGTAGGTAGGTGAAGTCCTCCAATTGTTTCTTGTGAACAATTGGCCTATTACTAGTTGCACCCTTAGTTTTACTCGGGTAAATTTCATTTTCCCACAGAATTTCAACTGTTTCCCCCGATTGCATATAGCCTATGTCACTTGGGAATAGAGTAGCTTTTTGCCAGTATCTAAAAAATAATTCAGAATGGAGTAAGTAGTTACGAATATAAGCCAAACAAAATTAGGTACATTAGAACAATTTTATAATTTTGATGTGTACACATGTGCCGATTCGATCTTAACGCCCCTAGCTGATTGCATCTTTCAAAGTTACACAATACTTTCATAATAATGTACCAACCAAAACAAGAAGGCAAATATATTAATATTCTCACACAATTAACGATTACCAATTGAACTAGGTCAAATCAATTTATTTCAGCGATCCATCAATCGAAGATTTATCTCGACGACCGATCTGAAGAGTCGGTAACAATCGAGTAATGTGTAATTATCGATGAAAGGATCGATCTTTATCGAATTGACGGGTGGGTATCGAATGATCGTAGGCATGGGTATTCGGTTGGGTTGAAATGTGTGTTGATCTTATTGATAACAACGGTTTGTTTCGTTTGATTGTATGAACTTCCATGCACACTGATTTAATTCAATAATATCTTTATCTTTTTAATGATTACAACAGTGTGGAGGTCGCAGAATTTGTAGTGGTAGGCCTCTTCAGCAAGAAACTGCCTGGAGAAGTACCACCTTTTCCTGATATTCATCCGCCAAACAGTAGTATGAAAACTAGACAGTATTCCGGTTTGAAGGGCACTGTTTCCAGCAAAAATACTGGGGGTATGAGACTTTAGAATCAATTTCTTAGGGTGTACATTTTAAACCATTGTGACATTTACGACTTTTACTAGTACGTAACTTTTAATACCTTGTTTACCATAAATGGCACCATGACTAACCCAACATTAACCACATAATATCATGTTGCGAGCCAAATATAGTTCGATATAATAAAGACGGCATCTAATTCTCAATGCGTGGGGTAATAAAAAGGAAGGAATAAGGCCATTTTGGTCACAGTGAAAATTGGTCACAGGACAAATTGAATAGTGCAAAATCGTCACACCCGTATTGATGTATCTATTACAGTATTTTCACTGCATAATAAATGAAATTATGACACAGCCTATTTTTTTTTTCTTAAAAATTTGAGTGCATATTGGACCTCAGTTTTAATTATTTTTATTATAGCTGCCATTAATCAAATTATTATTTTAGAACCAGATCATAACAACGGATTGTAGTGGTTTTTGATTGCCTCTCGAGATAAAATATAGTTAATGAATGTACAATTAAAGCTAACCTTTAAAGAGCCTAACATTTAATTGGTTAATGATTGCTAATGCTAAAATGGTAGCTAATTTGGTACCTCTTAACTAGAATTAATAAGATTTGGGGACATTATAAAATAATTAAAGGTTAGGTTAGATTGTATCCTCATCACGGGTCTCACCTCACTTTCGTGGGCAGGATTAGGCATCTGGTTTAGTTTTAGGTTATTGCTATTAATGCGGTTCTGTAATAAAAACTCCCATATTATTTTATATTAATAGTTTTTATTTTTAATATTTCTGTTCCTATAAGTTTCTGGGGCCAATTTTTAATACCACCGGATGACACTATGATTGATTCTCACCTGTTTCTGAAAGGAAATCGGCCATTTTGTGGACATTTTGTCACCCGGTGAAATCCAAAAATCGACCCCAGATGTAATGTGACGTGTGAAAGTCCATTTTATGAACCAAAAAAAAATATTATAAATAACGTTTAAAATTGGCTTACATCTTTTGTCGGGTCATTTGGAATGAAATACAAAAACTAATTACTTTCTGCCAACTAAGTAGGTACATTATTATTCAAAGCAGATTTTTCTTTTCGATGTCATAGGCTGACCTGACCTACAGCCCTACTTCCGACGAACACAAAACATCCCATGTACCTACATACGTCAGTTAATAACCACGACGACATAATCTGGCTCGACCACGCATAAAGCACATTTTCGGATATTGACAAATGACGCGGTTCGTTTTGGGCTGTGGTGCGTGCATGACGATGACTCACGGTTGACTTACTGTGGGTCTGTCAAGGTTTGACGAAAGTGTGCGTTACTATGCACATCCCAATTTACATTTCTACACTATTACCTGTATATATGTGAAGTTTGTTTTTTAGTTTGTAAAAGATGACCTCCTAACTGCTGATCCAATTCTGAAATGCTTATATTAATAGGAATTGACATTTTCCTTGAGTGATATAATACATATTATTAATTTTTTTTCTCAGATAAATACACTTCTTGCAGGAAAAAGGGGGATGACTAATATAAAGCAGGATGGGGGAAGGTGGGGAAGGGGAAAGGGGAAGCTTGAAGGGATGAGTGGAAAGTTTCTTCAAATGATAATAAGTAGAATTTTCATAAAGGAGTCCCTAGAGAAAAGATGAACTGTGAAAACGACGCGCTTCTGCACTACGACAATTAATTGTTTTCGCAATTTTTAAGGATAAATTATATGACAATATGACCAGTTATGATAAATTATATGTAGTTAAGTTGAAGAAGTTTAAGAAATAAATGCTTTTATCTGGAACTATTTTTTTTAGCTATTTAGAGGGAAAACACAGAGCAAGAATAATTTGATGTGGTATTGACATTTACAAAAAAATCTGGTATGATAAATTTAACGATTTCAATAGAATTAAAATAAACTGAGACAAGCATATGAACCACAAAGATTACCGTCGTAAATAAAATATTCAAAAGGAGATTACCTACTTTGGGCCTGTGTGCGTATTGCTAAGTATATCATTCTAAAATATTACCAGCCCAGGAATTGGTGGCGAGAGGGTCTTCAAGCCTCGACACTTAACAAGCTACTTCTAAATATTAGTGTGTATTTACTGGTGTATATAGTTTGTTCAAACAAATGTCAACCTATCGAACACAAATAAATGTCGGTTCGTATCTACCTGAGCCTATGCCTATGTTGTCATTTGGCTGTGGTCAATTTAAAGAACTGGTAGAGTTAATGCAGTTTCCTATTCTTGTGCGAGATTCAGCCATGAATCACCACTTGAAAGGGAAATTTCCTTTTTCAAATTCAAACCATAATCAGCTAGTTATTGGCTTAGTTGATCATATTTGATTTATTTTTAGATTTTCTCTATGTGTGTGAGACTAACGAGTTTGAATTGTGAAAGGGCTTAATGTTTGCCTATAATAAATGGATTGAGTATTTAGTTTTTTGAAAAGGGTTTGGCTGCTTTTGGCGCTGTCTGTACAAGCCTTTTATGGAAATGTCAAGAGGTTTATAGTGCGTGCTGTGCGTGTAATCCCAAGTCATGTGATGCCTTATACAAATAAGCTTCACATCTTAGTCTTAATCGACCAGTCGATTTATTACTGCGGTTTTGTTCTGAGTCGATATTTTGGAATTTACTTAGGTGACTCTAGAATATTGAGAAAAAATATGAGTAACGAATTTCTTTGAATGACCTCACTGACGAGAGATCACGGTGTGACGAGGCATTATGTTTTCGGGGAATCATCATCACCATCAACCCATAACGTCCCACTGCTGGGCACAGGACTCTCCTCACTTTCGTGAGGAGGGTTAGGCTATAATACACCATGGGGGCCCAGCCCGGATTAGTGGATAACATACCTACCTCCGAAATAATTCTCGGGTAGGAATGTGGGTTTCCTCGTGATGTGATGTTTCGGGGAATATGTAGATTAATTTTTTAGGTTACATTTTAGAAAATTCTAATCTCTAAGGTGCATGGTACATTACAAAATGTATCATACACCTACGTCAAATGTCAAAAAGTCGAGTAGGTCGTATTGACCTACTGCAGCGTCGTCAGTGGTCCAACTGCGATAGGCGGGAGGACCCTCGAAGTAAGCTTCATTGAAGTGACATGACTCGTGACGGCGTCCTTAGAACTTCAGTCCTTTAAACACTATTCGACTAATCAGTGTGCGATGTTGATAATTTTGACAACGTTTTGTGTAGAAGTTTGAAGGGCACTGTTTCCAGCGAAATTACTGGGCATATCACATAATATGAGACATTAGAGCCGATATCTCAGAGTGACAAGCGCATTGCAGTGCGGCACAAGATCATGCAATGCAAAGTGGTTGTTACTGTTACTGTTATGGGCAGGCGTAGCGCTTACCATTAGATGAACGACTGGCTCGTCTCTTCACACAGTTAATTAAAAAAAGAAGGATTTTGTGTAGTGAGACGACCACGCGCAGAAGACATGGCTTTATATACACATACCTGCTTCTTGTGTTATGTATAACTGGAAACATACTTAAGTGCCTACTACCTGCTTATAGCATCCGTAATGTACATGAACTAGTATAATAGGAGCTTCAAATTATACAGACAGGAGCACTGTAATAGGTTTAATTGAATTCACCAATCTACTTCAGCCTTCAGATAGACACGAATTCACGTACATATTAGGGGTTCTTGATTGATAGATCACTTAGTATTTTGCAATACCTGACTAAACTTGAAGATTTCGAATAACATCTCAGTTGTTTGTACAAATTATAGTGGTTAAATTAAGTTTACTGTTCATATATTCCATTATGCCTAAGTACGAGTATTGTGCTTTAGGTAATATGTAACCCCCACCCCCTGGGTGATACATGGTGAGGGAAATACACGTGATAATTTTACCCCCCCCCCCACAGGGGGGGCCCTGTGATATATCGAGATTTTTTTCTAACCCCCCATCAAGCCTCGCGTGATTAATGGACGGTCCCTTTAAAGAAGGTATACAGACTTTTTTAAAGTCTTTTTCCGTTTTAAAGCCTTTTTTCGTTTTAAAGCATAATCCACTCTCACTAGTTTTACGACGAAACCGCAAAAGGTTGGCAAGTAGGTAAATATTAGGTACGTGACAAATCCATGACGGAGGCTGACACTCGATGAGCAACCCACCCACGCCTGCCGCTGTACGGCGCCGTCTAGTTTTTGACATTTTTGAGTAACAGCTTCTCAATAAGAGATTTCATATTCGACAACCTTGAAAATGGGCGAGGAAAAAATTAACACCATATGGCTTAGTTACGTCCTTTCTAAATTCAAGTACTTTGACTATGGATTTCGATAGACTGCAGTCGTTATTTTCATATGGATTAGAACCCAGCGACAGACCAATTGAATTGTAGCACCTTTAAGTAAATTGATAAATTAAACAGACAAGTCATAAATAACTTCATCGGCGTATGTATCATCGACTAGTTAATAGAATCAGGCGTTATTTTGCGGAAATCCATAATCAATAAGATAATGTAGAAATATATAGTTTTAATTCCGCCTAAGTACTTACTACTTACTTACTTACTTAGTTACTTAGGCGGAATTAAAACAATCTATTTCTACATTTTCTTCTTTATCATCGACTATTTTTTTTAAGGCCTGGAAATGTGATGGAACGTTGACTCTTAGGCATCACACACACACAGGTCACAGGCATCGTGAATGTGGGTTACAAAGCTGCCAGATTGAAATGGGATTAAGTGGGACACGTGGCGCCAATGCATCGTGGCCAATGGGTCAAGATTGCAACGCAGTGGGTGTTACTTGATGGGCAGCGACAGCGACGCCGAGGCAGGCCTGGAAATCCCTGAACTACGTGGCCATTTGAATGCGTTCCAGGAGGTTTAGTTGGATATATAAGATGATTGAGGTACATGGAAGAAAATGTGTCATTTTTCCAGCAGTAGAAAATAAAAAGCCTGTAATGGATTTCCCTTTCATCATCCGTATCATCAACCCATACCTACCTCCGAAATAATTCCCGGGTGGGTATGTGGGTTTCCTGGAAAGGCGAGTCGGAGTCTATCTACTGGTGTGATGCCATTATTTTATTGATCCGTGGAGCTGATCCGTCAGTTACTTCCTTTATGAAACGTATCCTACAAAGGTGTGCATAATTAAGAAAACATTCCACCACATCCGCACCACAATGCCACGCCATGCAACGCAATGCAACACAATGATCGACCGCTTCAATGAGACCCTTGCGAAAGTGGCCTGCTTCTGAGCAAATAGTGTTTTGGGCTATGACACTGCGGTATCGGATACGGATATTTACGGAACTTTTATAATACGTAATTACCCAGATTGTATAATTGCACTTTTATAACACATTGTAGTGGTAGGACACTCTTCTGCAACCTTCCGCCTAAGGAACTATCTCACCTTTGCCAGATATTAATCAGCCAAGCAGTAGTGTGCAAACATTACTGTATTCCGGTTTGAAGAGCACTTTTTCCAGCGAAATTACTGGGCTTAACACTTTCGAATCGACGTCTGGGGGTGAAGAGCGCAGTGCAGTGTCGTGCAAGATTTTGTAATGGACATTTCTGGGTGGCACTAGCTGTTATGGGCAGACGCGGCGCTTACCATCAGGTAAACGACTTGCTTGTCTCGTTACTAATTACCAAAAATAAAAGATCTGTATTATAAGAAGCTTTCGCATGATCATATGAAAAGAAAAACCGAAACCGTAAACGGAATCGAAATAATTAATCAGATAATATGTACAATTGCATAATTATTCTTCCAAAGCCTCATATTAGTCGTGAAATTAAACTCCCTTGTTTTACTTTTAACTTGTGCGTCGTTTGTGGTAACCACAAACCAAATAACCAATCATTGATTGTAAATGGAGAATGACATCTATAGAAATAAGTATTAATTTAAGGTTAGGGTAATTATTCAGGTTTTATATCCGTCAATCTGTAGTTACGGATACGGATACCATAACAACCCTACTAACTACAATGTTTGGTCTAGAATTGTACAATCGGCATACAATGATGTTTGTTTATTAGGTTAATAAATTAATTTCAACATTATCCGTTGAAGCCTTGCTAAAAGCTTTGCCTATATTTGCTATGGAGATTCCATTATTTGACGTTATTAAAAAACAAAAAAGTACTAGCCGACTTTAAAAAGAAGAAAATAAAGGTTTTGTTCTCTATGGCAGCCACTCTTGAATTCACTCATGGGTATAAAGTAAAATACAAAATAATGACAAAGTTTCAATCGGCGGCCTTATTTCATAACAGCAATCTCAACCTTCTTTGGATGGCGAGGATCGAAATCAAGATCTAAACTCAGCGTTGGTTAAAATTAAGAGTCACATTAAACGGACATCGTGCAAGATTTTTTCCAAGGTGCGCACGTTCAAACCTAATCAAATTTAAGTTAAGTTCACGCTGCAGATTCTTTTTCTTAATTTAACTAAGTAACGAGACGAGCAGTCGTTTACCTGATGCTACGTCTGCAGATAACAGCTACAGCACCTCCCAGAACTTTGCATTGCATAATCTTCCGCGGCACTGAACAGCGCTCGTCACCCTGAGACATAGGTTGCCCATATTCATGAACTTTGTTCGCATATATTACACAGCATTTAGTACAATAACATCTCAATCATCAGTTGTGCAATCCGTCTGTCCGCATTAGTACTAGCAACTTCACGCGGCGCCGCCCGGGGCAGTCAGACGGGGCGATGATAGACCGATCAGATAAAGCGTCTCATAATAGCTATATTAAATCTTGTGCAATGGCGTTTTGTTTGAAGAGCAGATTGGTCACGACTTTTATGCCTCCTTGGTTGAAATGAGCATATTTTATATACTTATGTGATTTGTCTCTTTCGGTGTAGTAGGTAGGTACTGCGGACGGCGATTTCAATTTGATTCCTGCTGTAGCAATGTAACATATCAATAAGCAGGTAGCTGTTATTTTTCTTTATTATCAACCCATATCGACCCACTGTCGAGCACGAGTCTCACCTCACTCTCGTGGGGAGGGTTACGCCATGATCCACTACGGAAGCCCGCTCCGGATTGGTAGATCACATACCCCCGAAATAATTGACGGCATTTGGGTTTCCTTGCGATGTTTTCCTTCGCCGAAAAGTTCGTTCGTTTGTTCGTCCCCGCACTGGGGTTCAATCTCTTGGTTAACACTTTGACACCGTTTTGCTTGTCTAGCCGCGGGTGCGGTTCTTCACGCTCCATAGTGTTTTCCCATACAACAAACACAACACTTGTGTTTTGCCGCACTCGCGGTAAGTTGTGCAAAACACGACAGTTGTATTCTCAGCACTGAAAGTGTTAAGTATTTTAACTTTGATGAATTTGGATTTTCCATGGTTTTGCAGAATAATCACCGATTAGACACATTCACACCAATTGTATGCTAATGTTATCATTCCATTTAAACTTGTGGTTTTTGCCCCTTAATTCTGGGTTTTACCAGTTTTCTGTAAATTTTCCGAAACGTTTTACGAACACTTAGAAGAGTCTAAAGGTGATTTTTTATGACCAAAATGCTGACCATGCTGCAATAGGTAGGTATAGGTGTTTGGGCTTTTATAAATATAGCTTCGCCCTGCGGATACTCTCTCGTGGTTTTTTTCTCTTTTTTACTGGGTCTGTTTTCCCGGAAAGGTAACAGAGTTTCCCTGTAAAAGTTCCTGCAAAATTAAACACTGTCCTGTCGCATAATGCACTTTAGCGATTGATATTAGCACCACTGCACCAGATGAAAACAAATGAATGTAGGTTTTGTCGATTCACAGCAAAAAAAAATTATTTAAAAAAAATACATTCCTTACAGTTTCTTAGTGCTATCTTCTCTGATATGCTTATTCCCGAAGCACTAGTAGAGTTGAAAATGGAGTTTCCTTTTCCTGTGCGTGATTCAGCCATGAATCACAACTTGAAAGGGATAATTTCCTTTTTCAATGTCGAACCATAATTCATCACTTATTAGTTTAGTTGATCACATTTGATTTATTTATAATTCTTCTGTAGGTTTCTATAGGTTCTATAGGTATATGAGCCTAAAGCGTTTCACTTGTAAAAATGCATTATTTTTGCATACTTGCAATAAATGACTTGTATTTTGAGTTTTAAGTTATAAAGAGCGCGAGGTTTACGCCTGTTGCAAGAATCGCAAGTGTGTCGTGAGATTCGTAATAAAGCCACGCTAAAGAAGAATCACTACATACCCCCTACAAGGAATACTAAATAGGGCTATCGCCCATCGCACAGTAAGCCAAAATAAGCGTTTCCTAACATCCGCGCTTCAGAGGTCGGACTATAATGGAACAATTAAACACTTGCGCAAACCTCGACAACAACTGTATGGTGGCCATAAGATTCTAACTAGCTAAGTAAACGATTGACTGTTCTGAGCTGTTTGAGCGCTTACCATAATGTTAACAATCTGCTCGCCTCGTTACAAAGCTCTTTTTTATGTAACTTTTTTTTTTTTTTTCTTTTCCTGGGGAAATGCATTAGGCATACCACCCGGCCCCGGGGGGGGGGGGGCGGGGTGGTTATGTGGGACTCCCCCGCCAGCTGGTCTGGCGGGGTTTACCCACTAAAACCCCGGGGTGTTCTCCTCTCCTCATTATGGAGGTGGTTACGGGTTCGCACGGCGCTTCCGCGACCACCTCTGCGGGCGCCATCCCGGGCTCGCCACGTGAGGCTTGGGCCTCTTTCTCCGCTGGGTGCGTCCCCGAACACACGGGCCGCACCTCAGCTCGGGACTTCTAACTTGGGCGTTGGACACCGATCCGCAGCCCAAAAGTCCCCGTTATTGGTCCCTCGCTGTGCCCTCTGGTGATCAGAGGGACACGCGAAGGACCTCTTCTCGCCAGGTTATTTGCTACGGCCACCAATTCCCCTAGGAAAATTGCTGACCGAACCCCAGGGTGCACCGGCCCAGCTGCTGCCCTTCCCTCCGGATGCAACGCATCAAGAGGGACGAACAACAGCCGGGCACTCGTGGAGGTTACCTGGCCTGCACCCCGGCGCTCGTCACCCTGAGACATCGATTCTTAACTCTAATATGCCCAGTAATTTCACTGGAAATAGTTCCCTTCAAACCAGAACACAATAATTGCTAATTTATTATATTTACAAAAAAGCTACATCGCTTTTTAACTTTTAACTCATTTTAGTTGAAGTTATTTGCATAGGTAATCATCAGTTAAGTCGTCGCAGCTCTGTTTGCTGAATTGTTCCTCTCGGACTATGATCAAAAACAAAAATGAGAAAATATTTCGTATTGCTTCATACTTGTTCGTGAACAGACAGACAGACAGTATATTCGTCACAATTGTCCCAATATCTCTTGTAATTGTAACCTCATTGCCACCTTCTTTTTCAGTAACCTTGTGACCATGAACCACTAGGTAACATCCTGGACAAATCGCATCCGAACATTGTTCCAAATGAGGTCCAACTGTACAATGGACATGGCTCGTTGACCCAGTTATAGAGCCATTGTGTGGCTTTCTTTATCAATTTCAACTGACAAAAAATTATGTCAAGTTCCACGGGTATTGGAAAATCAAATATAACTGAAGATGAGAGGGATTCAGTATTGTCACAAAACCCATGTAGACTACGTATAAAGTCGTGGTCCCGGCTGGGAACAATATTCCGCTCATTTGTTTAACACTTTGACTGCTGAGCCGATTTTTAACCGACTTCCAAAAAGGTGGAGGTTCTCAATTCGACTGTATTTTTTTTTCTTGCCTATCCACGATTACTGATCTGCACACACCGTTGTGTTTTTCCGTAATAATGTGGCAAGTTATAAAAAAACACAACAGTTGTGTTTTCAGCAGTGAACGTGTTAACGGTATTTTGAGGAAATAACACGTTCTTGTGCGATTTGGAGATTTTGGGAAGTAGCCGAAAAAATTAAGACGAATTTTTAAGTGACATTGCAGTGTATTTCTTGTAGCTCTTCTTTGCGAGTATATGTTCGAAGCTCTGGTATTTCTTTTCCTTGTGCAGGGGACAGCAATCATCAGTTATTAATTAATTTAGTTTTCATAATATTTCATTCTTTGCTTTTTTCATGAGACTTAAGTATTTGACTTGTGAAAGTGCTATTATACGGATTTGAGTTGTGTATTTTGTTCAATGTCCACTATGCTTAGCAGTATGCTTATTAGTAAGCACTGGCTTTTATTGGCGCCCTATTTATAAATTTAATTTAAAAAAAAATATTTTTCACTTTGTGTCTTCCATTATGAAAAGCAGTTTCACAGCCTATGAAAATGACTCCCCAATAACCACCACAAGAAATTGCTCTACGCAATAATAGTTTTTGTCTCATTGTAATAATACGCACATCATATAGGTGATTATTTCCAATTGATTAAAAAAACGGCAATTTGTTCAAATACACCACATAATGGCGGTTGGATGATCGCAACTGCCATTGTAATTGAAAAATTATAGCCAAGATCGCCGCCGTTGGGCAATGATGACCCTCTTATTGTTTTTTGTTATAGTTTAGCGTAATATATGTGAGAACTGACCGTTTTCTTTGTATGAAGTCAAGGACTTTTTAAATCGCCCTACATGACCTGTAACCTTATTTTGCAAAGTAAGCCTTGTAAACATTTGACCACCATCATAAAGCGGAAGGGAAAAAATGATACAGTTCGAATGGCAATATTTTCAGCGATATTACTGGGCATATGAGACTTCAGAGCCGATCTATCAGGGTGAGTAGAGACAACGCAATGCGCTTTGGTGCAGCAAGGTTTTGTAATAGATAATTCTGGATGGCACTGCAGCTGCTTTGGACAGGCGTGTCGCTCACCATCAGGTGAATGACATGCTCATCTCGTTACTTCATCATTATCAACCAATATCGTCCCACTGTTGAGCACGGGTCTCACTTTTATGAGGAGGGTTAGAGCTTATCCACCACGGGGGCCCGGTTCGGATTGGTGGATTGGTCTCGTTACTTAGTAAGATAAAAAAAGATACCATCAAGCCGCGGAGGTAGGAACATGGTTCTATCGGACTTCCGACTAACACACAACTTTCAGCTGAAGACCAAAACTATCCTCACCCAGCTTTAACCTCTAAGACCTGATTAAACTTAACAAGTTAATGGTTAGGACAATCCTTCTCCACTTAACCTAAGCAGTAGCAACATGTTAGCAACAAGCTCTCACGCTGACAAAAGCTTAAGCAACATTGCAGCATGTCGTGTTTAGCGATATTACACTTAGCAATTAAATTATGATGTGAACAAACCCGGTGGCAGGTGGGTAAGCGATTGTTCCTCGTGCCTCGGAATTTACGAAAGAATTGTTACGGTGCAGCGGACGAAACTATAAGTTATAGCATCGCAACCATATAATTCTGATTAGGGCATTATCTCGCAGCAAAAATCTATTAAACCCCTTCTCTCCCCCCTTTCTCTTTCTTCTTCTCTCATTTGCTTATTTTTTCTCTTTATCGCTATTGTTTTTTTACGCTTCTATTACTCACGTATGCCATAATTATTAACATCATAAACATTATTTATACAAACAAAACGTGGGAACGTAATTAACATTTTTTTAAACATCTATACAGCAATAATCATCATTATCATCAACCCATATCGTCACACTGCTGAGCACGGGTCTCCCCACACTTTTGGTGAGGACCATCAGCCCTGAATCCACCTCGGAGGCCCGGGCTGGATGGTGGGATAACCTACCTATCTACGAAATAATTCTCGGGTAGGTGTGTGGTCTATAACGCAAACCTGTCATTATTTTGTTCAATAGCTAAACCTAGACAAAAATGTTTGTGTGATTTTGTATCTTTTTATGAAAATAGATAAAACCTATAATTATCTTCCGACAAAGCACAGACGTAACCAGTAGCTCCATACACAATACCTAATACGCGAATAGACATAAAAACAACAAGGTTTAAACTTTAGGCAGACATTAAAGGGTCAATATTTCATCAGTTATAGCATTCAGTGTTGCAAGAAGTCAAAATATCAATATATATTCCGTAGATTCATTTCGTATTTAGTATTATAAAAATCAGAAACTGGAACCACCGATTCGTACCGCAACCTTTGGTAGTTCATACGCATGAAAAGGAGAGGTGGTAGACTTGTGTGCTTTGCAACGCAACGACAGCAGGTTCGATCCTCGGCCCCCACGAGCCTTTGCAAGATATGAACAGTATTTCTATCGTTCCGTGCTACAGCGTCGCTCCCGGTTATAATCCATTGAGAGCAGTTGTTATTCCATGTCATTGCATGCATACATACCCTCTCACATATTATTATAACGCTTTTTTTTTATTTAACTGAGTGACGAGACGAGCAAGTCGTAAGTAAGCCTTATTTTCCAAGACTAGTTATTTATTTCTATTGCGACATCTATGTCAGTATTTAGGTTGTAAGAATGAAGTCCATAAACTTGCACTTTACTACTAACATAATTACAGCCTAGCTATAATCTAATTCAATGTACCTACTTAGAAATAAATTTATTATTATAAATGTTAAAGGCCATTGGATGGCCAGTCTAACTCTGACTTTACCTCATACGACAAACAAACAAAGATGGCGGACACAATATTGATGAAATATTGATGGTATAATGTCCGCCTAAGTTTTATGACTCTGTTGAAGGATGGTTGCACAAAGGCGATTGTCGTTAACTCTATCTATTGTATTCGGCGGTTATCTACGGATTCGGAGAGGTGTGAATTTCTATATCAGATCGCTAAACCTGCGTGGGAATCAGAATCACATTCAAGA
Source organism: Campaea margaritaria (assembly GCA_912999815.1). Lineage (NCBI taxonomy): Eukaryota > Metazoa > Arthropoda > Insecta > Lepidoptera > Geometridae > Campaea > Campaea margaritaria. The sequence continues at coordinate 522,675 of OU538798.1, read as the reverse complement.
ACGTAAATAATGTAATACGTTACAACGAATGATCAAATTAATAGCATGCGAAATTGTATGGGTGTAGCCGGATCTCAGTTTAACCTGAAAACTTTGTACAAGACATTCATATCATCATATCTGTGCTGGGCACAGGTCTCTCCTCACTTTCGTGGGGAGGGTTAGGCCATATTCCACCACGGGGGCCAAGTCCGGATTGGTGGATCACATACATACCTCCGAAATAATTCTCGGGTAGGCATGTGGGTTTCCTCACGATGTTTTTCTTCCCCGAAAAGCGAGTGATAATTGCGTACATATGTTTTACAGAAACACATTGGTACGTGCCCGCACTGGGATTTGAACTCACGACCTTCTGATTGGAAGGCGCAGGGCATAATTTGTGTGAACCACATGTATTTGCCCTGAGTCAGCGTGTTTGTTGTACCGTGGTCCTCGTAGTTTATGATTCCTTAGATACAGGGAATTTTAGTTAGGGGTCAGGTTCTATGTGTGTGATCGTGACGCGTTATTTATTTACAATAATAATTTAAATAACAAAAGTTTCAATTACTTAGTATAGTATAAATATAACCAGTTGCAACGAATTTAAGCGTAGCTAGGGTAGTGGAACCTTCCTATCTTATAAACCCAATTACTCCGTGCTTGTGATGAGCAAAAACGTGTGACCACAGCCTTAATTCATTTTAATAACCCTTAAATAGCCTCTTATTTGAATTAAACCGCCATTAGTAACATTTAAGAAGGTACGTTTGTACCCACCTCAAAGGTAACTTACATTACGTTAACGACGTTCCACTGTTTCAAAGGTAAATTGCCTAATCTTCCATTAACTCAAATTAGTTAACGAATTGTAACTAAATTTGGAGTTATCATCTGATAATCATCTTATGGGGGGCTGAGTAAACAACACGAACCATTTATAACGACTTATACGGAATGGAGTGGAATAAACAAGGAGTTATGCAGTTTAATAAGTTGTTAAGTGGCAGCATCTGCTGCATGCCTGCATAATGTTTACTCTACACGCACATAATTAGTTTTCCTGTTCTTGATTAATTCGTTTATAATACAACATCTCACGATTAAAGGTGATGCGATGTTTTAATATTATTTATTACTAGCTGTGCCCTGCCACGCTTTGCTGTGGCACATTCGCACATTCGCTGATATGTCACTGATGAAAAAAATAGATAAAAACAATCCTTCATGCTAAAATTTCAGCTCGATCGGTGCAGAACTTTTTGAGTTTTTGAAGCGTACACAAACCAACATAATATTTTTATATATATAGAAGATTTACCTCTCAATTTCCATTTGCCTCGCCCGATCACATTTTTCGTAACGCATTCACCAGCTTACTCCCCAAGTCAAGCGTGCGTAGAGAAGTTTTACTTCAAAAATCGCAGCGATTTTCCGATATTGTATCCTGCGTCCCACACAGCCGCGGTTATCCAAGTTTTTCAGTGTTTTGTTTTGCTTCCTACTTCTGTTACGGTGATATTATTGCAGCAAAGCGTAAAGGACTTCTGTAGGTCGCCGCTGACGTGACGGATGCGCATGAAAGATGCCCGACAAATCTTCGGCGATAAGAGTAGATGCCATGCATTTGAAATCACGTGCGTATCGCCCGCGTATCGGAGTTTTAGCAACATGTTCCTTGAGAACAACGCCTCACAATACAAAATGTGCTACAAACTCGACCAATATGGTATTGATTTTAATAACGTAATAATAGCATCCCACAATTGCATTGACATCATTTCCGAAGCCAGGGTAAAACAGCAAAAACTGAACCCTGAACCGGACTCCGGCAAATTTACACGTAGAATAGAATACCATCCTAATGACTTCAATTAACTTCAAGAAGACGAAGCAAATGCATTAAAAACTACGTCATTATTATAATTAAACCGTAGACTGTTTATGGCAGGAAGATCGAGCCTTCCTTGTTATTATAGTATTTATTATAATAGAAATTGTAAAGGTTTATTGTTGTGTTAAAATATTTTTTAGGCGTGCAACGTAAAATGCTTTGTTTAGTTAATTGTTACCGGTATGCTACAGTGAGTTTGGACTTAGGGAAACTTTTAATATTGAAGGGATTTTTAAATATTAATAATGTGGATGAAATCAACTAAGAAATAGTAACGGTAACGATTCCTTTTGGGTTAAATTATGTCATATCATTTAAGTGAGCATTTTACGCAACGCAATTTTCCGTATCCGGATCTGTGTAGTTCTTTGAAGTTTCACTGAGTGCGCTCAGGATACGATACAGAATATTACCCTACTTCAGGGAAGTCTGGTAAAAACTTGTAAAGAATTCACTGTAAAATACCCTATGCTATTCTATTACTACTAAAATTTATTTAATTATGGTATGTAGGTAGAGCAACTATTAACTATCTCGCTCTTTTTATATTATTTCTCTAACAGATGATTCAAAAACGAAATTAAATTTTAATTATAAATACCAAAAGTTTCCCAAGTCCCCAGTGCTGCGGTCGGCCCACAAAAATGTTAATTTGCTACAAAACATTGACACCTGATAAACTGTGGCGTGATTGACAGACGAGCCTGCATCGTATAATTCGTTCTTAATTGCTATTTGTTCTTCGTGGCTGGTTGGAACTAAGACCTCCGCACACTTAAGACTTCTTTCATGAAAGCACTGGTAGAGTTATTGGAGTTTCCTTTTCCTGTGCGAGATTCACGCATTCGAGTCACCACTTGAAAGGGAAATGTCCTTTTTTCAAACTCAAACCATAATGAGATAATCATTACTTGAGAAGATCATATTTTGACTTATTTTTATTTTTATTTTTCTCATGTATAATAATGCGAGACTTATGTTTTTGACTTGTAAAAGTGCAATATTTTTGCCTACTTGCAGTAAATAATTTGAGTTTTGAATTTTAGAAAATAAAGTTGTATTTGTGTTGTATAGGTGTAGTTTATTGAAATTAAACAGGCTGATTGAATAATGTTTGTAGTATTTTATTTTATCAGGCCTGCTATTAACATATCTCTCTCCTGCTACCACCTCTGACTTCGATAAAATAAACAAATTTAAAAACTCCGACTCCGACTTCGGTTCGAAATAAATCACCTCCGTAACATCCCTAGTTTGTAGCGCCGCGCCGCGCAACTGCTTTGCGCGGCAAGTGTAAGGAGGCCCTTAGCTCTTCCAACCTTGCAAGGTTGCCGTGATGGCAGGCCATGAGGATGCGGTTACGTTTAACTTCATGTTTAGTTATGGTTTGGTAATTGTTAACTTAAAGCGTTACTTTAGGTACAAGTTATTATAAGAAACTAGATTTGCCTCTGATTGTTTTTGTGCGTATGCATGAGCGCTTCCTTCCTGGTAACTAATTAATGTAATCAAAAATTGTGGGGTTGTTGTTTTTTAAGTGAAACTTCTAATGCGACTTCCAACAAGGTTGCGTTAAGCGTTCAACGCTCTTTAGTTATCATAATACCATTGTAAATGTTATAGATTTGGATATTTCTCCACTCGAAAATGATAATTAAAAGATGCGATCAATTGTGAATTGTAAGTAATGTTAATATAGTTTGTCTTAAAGAAACAATATGATTTCACCACAAATCAATTTCTACCCCTTCCTATTACTATTTTCATTTCCACATTACGAAGCTTCAATTCGCCGCGCGGAGGGACTCCACGCACTATTCTTTTGTGTGAGTTATTTTACTTTCCGTATAGGACGCTGTAACGTAAAATCTAAAAAGGCTATTTCTATGAATATTCTTTTGCATTGAGCGTAGAGATTATGCCGCGGTCGGTGCCCAATGTAGGGTTCTAATAAGCTATCATGGTTTATTTACAATAAGCTGGATAGATTTTTGCCTAACGCTATACGACTGATTAACCAGAATCCTTTCCCTCGGTCCTTAGTCCATGAACCAGCGCAGCGCGTCACTCATCAACAAACAAAATTTCTAAAAACAAATACACGATAACTCAAAACACAGACACTTGTTCGAATTAGGTAAAAATAATGCACTTTTTTGTTAATTATACTGTTCATCATCATCATCATCAACCCATATCGTCCCACTGCTGGGCACGGGTTTCCCTTCACTACTATACTCGGGTATTACACTTTAATCCGATCCAAAATTCAAAAATCTTTATTTTTATGGACTCCAAGACGACACTCCTGAAAACCCCTTCATTCAAACAAGATAACTTTGAAAAAATGCTGTTTATATTTTATGATTATACCTACTTCCCGATTACGTAACCGAAATAAAGTGATTTCCTTGAAGATGCTCATTATAATCGAATTACTCGTTATAGCCACGTATTTGGGTTAATTTTGTTGTTAAAGTGCTATTACACTGTTTTTGATGCGGTTTGTGCAGTCAGCCTTGTTGGGACCTCGTGGCTTCGGTTTTATTATATTGGAGACAGTAATTATCTACTTGCAGAGGTTGCACGAGATATGTGTGAATGTAAATTCATATTGAGATGACTTCATTTTTTTCATTTCAAATTAGCCATGAAAATCACATTCTTTGAATTCTGAGTTTCTCTTATTTTCTATTGTTCTTCTTTTCTGATTTCTGTTTTGATTGAATTGTAGCGAAATTTCGGTTATTCGGTAGTCCGCAAGCACTTTTTATACCCCATCTGAGGTAGTCTATTGTGTTAGTAACTTCGCCGGTTCGATAGATACGCAAACTTTTTGCTCATTGTGAAGAGAATTTGGAGATGTTTTTGAATGAAGCCGCGGAGTTTCCCGCGAAAACTGCTGTCAGAAAAAAGAAAAGAAGATAACTCTGCGACGAAGATAAAATAAACAAAAGCATGAAGGTTGCACATAAAAATATTTAAGTACAGTTTTTTGAGTGGCTTGAGAGCCTCCAACAATGGTGTAGAGAAAAGCTTGAACGTTTTCGATAAAATGTCTGATGTTGAGAGATGGTAACTTCTTTCGCAGAAGGAAAGAAATGCGTAAGAAAGATACAAAAAACGCATTTTTTTACAACCCAGTGGTCGACATTTGAATCTCACCTGGTGCCAAAATGGTAGATTCAAAAATCGACCCGCACACCTAGATCTCTGTTATCGTTGTGTAACAACCTCTTTAGATATCTGGAAGAAACTAAGACATAATAGATCTCAATGTTCCTGAACGCGTGAATAAATTGACTCGCTCATTAATGAGTTGAAAAGTTGATGAGCTTCAAAATAAATGACTCACACGTTCAGCGGACGACTTTTCATTGCCGTTCAATGAGCATGCCTTAAATCATACAATGGCCTGTCAAATTAGCTTCTCTAAACTCAATAACGTTTTAGGATATTAAATAGGCAATTTGACAGTAGCCGGGAGGCGGAGGTGGCATTTAGGAGACGAGACGTTAATGGTCTTAGTGATTAGGAATTTTAAGGTTACCATAAGAGAGCCCGCGGCTTCTTAAGAGCTAGCTTACTTTCTAGTATAATTGATGAATGACGGAAGACCTAGTTTGTTTTAAGGACGGTAGAGGTGGTGCAAGTTATTAAGTTGCAAAATTGAAATAGATGCAAGAGACCGTTCGGGAATGCCTTCAGATCAGATAGAATTCACCCTGGACAGTTGAATTCTAAACTTTAGATGCCATTAGAATAAACCGAGTCTACCAAACGTTGAGCGCCAACCAAGCAAACGTCGATTTGATATTTTTTTTTATGAAACTTTGTGTAAATTAGACCCCTTATGTCTAATAAATATTAATTTATTTGAACTTAAAACTCAAGTCCTAGAATCTATGACATTCTGTTCCAACATCTAGGTCCTAGATGTTGGAATCAGTCCTTTGCGCAAACTGCATAAGACTTACACGACGACGCCAAATTTACCTCGTCACAAAACATTAAAAAAATTACGAGCTTTAGAACTTTAACAATACCAGCTTACTATTCAGCGACAGAACGTTTCGAAGGTGTATAGTATCTCTCAATAGGTCAATGGGCACCTATCAATTTGCTAGACAATCCTTGATCGACAATGATATTTCGAAATTGTATCAAAATAGTGTCGCAATAACAAATACCATGATTGTGAGTGATCAATGTTCACTCACGCACCCACATTCTTCAAAGCAACTATCAGTAGGTACAATTTTGTTATTCTAAAGTCCTCAGTTTGCCCTTCGGGTAGAAATACCTTTGTTACGATCCAAAATAATGTGAAGCAGGTAGGCACTTACAGGTCACATTAAAGTTCGTATTGGTACCTTGTGAACCATCTAATAGTAACTACCAATAGTACGGTCGGCCTCAAAAATAGCTGAACATATCCATTAAAATTTCCTTGTAAAAGAAAAATATATATATATATTTTGTACCAATTGGCCGACTGTACCAATGTATCACCGTAATATCTCCAAAATGAGTTTCTAAGGTAAAAAAAAATATGGTAAAATTTCGTTAAGTAGAAGGATCCGTCTGGTTCCGTAAAGAGCACCCTGTGATTTGATCAATTGTGTGTGAATTTGAAAGATATTGTCGCACGTAAGTCAAATCATGTAGTCAGTACTGAATTTAAGCCAAAGAAGATGTGTTGACTGTCACTGTCAGTCGATCTATAGTGATTCATCAATTACCACCTTCAGTAACGTGGTCATACACTCCACCAACTACCATACAAATGGTGCATTCCTCTCATTCACCCAGTGGAGCACTTGGTAATGAACTCTAGAAGCTGCCACTCATCCATTACAGTAGGTAACCTTTGCCTGCGACCTCCACGTGTCATGGAGACAATGCCACCAATCTAAACAGTCACGATTTTATCAACGGGCTTCTTTTTGGCGTGAATGAGCTTACCGTGGTCTCACTGTAATTGGCCAGAACGAGTTCTTAGATCATTTTAACGAATAAGACAAATAGAGATTTTTTTTTCTATTTCGCCGAGTGACGAGACTGGCAAGTCGTTTACCTGATGGTAAGCGCTACGCCTGTCCATAACAGTCTTAATCATAATCTTTGTATTCTTCCTTGTAACATAGAGTTAGGTTTTAGTTATGGTGCACGCTTACCTAGAAGTAACCTATTCACTCGTAACTGGAGTCCATAAGGTAAGCCTACCCATATCAGTTGCAGTGTTGCGGGAAAACGCACGGCAATTTGACATAATTTGCCAAAGTAGCCAAGTATTCATAGAACAGGGGCTGCCACTCAAGCCGAGCCTCATTACGGGGAGCCTTTGTGGATAACCTCGGCGTGATGAGGAGACAATGGGAGCAATCTTCGTCCGATGGAGATCGGCACGATTTGTTAATGGAATTCAGAGGCATAAAAGAATTCCTTGTAATATATTTGCTATGTAATATGCGCCCTTCGGTTAAGGAAACATTATATTAGGTTAAACCCATCTATTGATAGATAATTCGCAAAAAAAAAAACTGTGTTCGCAACCGCATGCCTAAAAAAGGAAGGTTCCGTACTTTGTTGTATGGAAGCCCCCTTAAATATTTATTTTATTCTGTTTTTTAGTATTTATTGTTATAGCGGCCACATAAAAACATCATCTGTAAAAATTTCAACTGTATAACATGAGATGAAATTTTCACATATGATGTATTTATGTGGCATATTTATGTGATACAGCCTGGTGACAGACAGCGGAGTCTTAGTAATAGGGTCCCGTTTTACTCTTTGGGTACGGAACCCTAAGAAACTATTACTAGTTGCGACCAGAGAAAAACATATAAGTACTTCATCTACGGCAACTACGGAGCTGGATAATTTAGATACATTTCTAAGGAAAACCTTGAAATTTGAGTTTTTGATGCTTACTTCTTGATAGCCCTTACCCGTCTACTACTAATACTGTAAGTACGCCACCCACCCTACTATCGAAAAATGTTTTTTAATGTCCATCCAAAGGTTGTCTGGAAGAAATCGCTTTCAGCGATAAGACCGCCCATTGTACTACCCTTGGTTACCTTTTTTTTTTTTTACCCCGGGAAATGCATTAGGCATACCAGGGGGGGGGGGGGGGGGGGGGGGGGGGGGGTGGTTGGTGGTTATGTGGGACTCCCCCGCCAGATCGTTCAGTCTGACGGGGCTTACCCACTAAAACCCCGGGGTGTTCTCCTCTCCGCATTATGGAGGTGGTCACGGGTACGAACTGCGCTTCCGCGACCACCTCTGCGGGCGCCCTTTCGGGCTCGCCACGTGAGGCTTGGGCCTCTTTCTCCGCTGGGTGCGTCCCGGAACACACGAGCCGCACCTCAGCTCGGGACTTCTAACTTGGGCGTTGGACCCCCGATCCGCAGCCCAAAAGTCCCCGTTATTGGTCCCTCGCTGTACCGTCTGCTGATCAGAGGGACACGCGAAGGACCTCCTCTCGCCAGGTTATTTGCTACGGCCACCAATTCCCCTAGGAGAATTGCTGACCGAACCCCAGGGTGCACCGTCCCAGCTGCTGCCCTTCCCTCCGGATGCAACGCATCAAGAGGGACGAACAACAGCCGGGCACTCGTGGAGGTTACCTGGCCCGCACCCCACCCTTGTTTACCTATTGTAATTCTTCTGTACTGTGTTTATTTTTGTTTCTGGTGTACAATAAAGAGTTTTTCTATTCTATTCTATTCTACTATTGTTTGAAATAATTTTCACCTATTTATTTTATGGATTCATCGAATAGTTACGCTTTCTAGCCTATCCTTCACTGTTGGAACTGCCAATTTTAGCCTCCTCCGAAATAATACGCAGAAAGGAAATACGCAAAACAACTCGTTTAAAACCACGGAAATTACTGGAGCGGTGGACTGGAGAGACAAGTAACCTATATTTCAGCCTTGAATGTCATTCATATTTATGTAATTTGGTAAATATATTCAGTTCTGTTATTTATTATACCGATTTGTGAGTTAATGCCTTTACAAATTATACAGTTATTCAATCCCTCGCTAATTATTCAACATGTATAACTTAGTCTGTTTGTTGGCACTTATAGAGTGGCTGGGTATCACGCCGAAGAAGCTTTTTTTTATTTGACTGAGTGACGAGACAAGCAAGTCGTTCACCTGATGGTAAGCGCTACGCCTGCCCATAATAGTTACAGTTCCACCCAGAACTTTGCATTGCATAATCCTGCGCGGCACCGCACTGCGCTCGTCACCCTGAGACATCGGCTCTAAAGTCTCATATGCCCAGTAATTTCGCTGGACCGATTTTGTTCTTTATTAGTTCAGGCTACAGAAACCAACTTAAGATAACTTTTTTGAAGAAGTATCCGCCTATAGGACCACGCCACCGAGGACCATTGTCCTACAAACACCCGGGGAAAATATTTCTAGTTCACACAAATATTTGCCCTGTGCGGGAATCGAACCTTTAACCTCACGCTTCACAGTCGGTAGTTTCTTTATATATGGGGTGGGATATTATTATGTAAATACCTACCTCCAATTCTTTTGTTCACTCAAATTCTTAATGAAATTAAGAGGTATTCTTCTCCAATTAAGTAGGCATGTCTAATTCAACAAATTATGCCTATTTTAGTCATCGATTTTAGATTTAATTATATCGATTTTCAATTATAACTAATTGATATAATTTTAGTTATAATAGCAGTTCAAGTCGAAACCACTATCATTATCGCGCTTGGTCGTCGTTATAAATGAATTAAATATAATTTGTAGCCACACCATAAGGATTGGTGTAATAAAATCAAATAATACAATTAATAGCACCTTTAAGATTACACAGAAAGAACAATGTCCGCCTTTGGAATTACAAGGTAGATAAATTTAACAAAACCTTGAAATTCAAACAATAAAATTATACAAACATAAACCCACCCTATTTGAAGATCGATGACATTTCATAGATTTAAATCGATTTTATTTGTATGATGACGATATTATAATAATAATATAATTTTGCATAAAATCTTGTTCACCTTGTTAAATAAATCATTTACGTGGGCGTGGACACGAGAATCGCAATAATTCACGAATTCTAATCGAGCAGGAATTTATATGTGACATTTAAAAACAATACCATTTTTGGACGTACCGTTATAGACATGTTTACCATTTCGACCAATCGTCACTAAGATAATTTAAATGGACGTTCTTTATCAACAAATACCTCCCTGTATATCGGTTAATCTTGAATTTACCGACGATGGTATGGTGATTGGAGACAGCTTCAATGCCTGACAAAAACGTACAAGCAACGTATAGCTGAGAGCAAAACCTCACAGAAAACACAAAGCGCCAGCATACGTGCTTCTTATCCGAGATGGCGCCCTAATCACCTTATCAGTTGTTAACATATCTTGACTGATAGCCGCATTAGTTGTGGTGGCTTCGAAGTGGGAGGTTCTAATCATGTTGCAGGATAAAACTTAACATGGTAAGTTTAATTACGACTTTTTTAACATCATTATCATCAACCCATATTCGCCCACTGCTGAGTATGGAACTCCCCTCACTTTGAGAAGGATTAGGCCATAATCCAGAGGTGCCCGAGTGCCCGGTCCGGATTGGAGGAGCCGCCGAAATAATATCATGTGCATTTTAAAAGATTAATGTGAATTAGTTATTTAAGTTGGTAATTAAATTACAGATAAGTATAGCTTCTGTGATCCTTTTTTTATTGCGTATCTATTGTAGGTATATATTGCGTGTCGATACGATATTATAATATTATCACTTATCGTTGGGATCAAGGTTTAGGAATTAGCTGGTTTAGGTACCCATTCAATGCGTATTTAATAGTTTCGGATACCTACCTAGCAGGATATACCTTACTTACCTATATAAGTAGGTACCTTATAAAAAAGAGCTGACTAATGATTTATAATAAGATTGGGTCCTTTGTTGCTTTGTCCCTACTTACCTTGGAAGAGTTTCGGGGTTATAAATACTTAGGTGAATAAGTGTCGAATTTTTTTTTATCGAATTTAACTCAATAAAAGATCTTTTATTTTAAAGAACTGAGAATACGCGTAAGTCTATGGGAATTCCATAAAACTTCAAATTAGATCATGATTTCCGTTAACAATTTCATATCAATACAATATTGATGTCATTCAAATTCCTAAGATTACAACCGTATGACGAACGTGATTAGGTGGTATCTTTCAATACGCAGTCACGCAGAACATTTTATCGACGATTTGAAGGGTTAGAAACCAAAGAATATGTCGGTATTTTCCATCCAATATGTATCAGTAGCACGCAGTAAAACAAAAGGCGAAGGTAACTTGATGTACTACCTAAAATTTACTAAGTCTAATAATCTTTAGGTCACTTTTTCTAATGATGCGAACCTGTTTTTGTAGTGGTAGGCCTCTTCTGTAAGAGACCACACCTTTGCAAACAATTACTATGTTACGGTTTGAAGGGCATTGTTTCCAGCAAAATTACTGGGCATATGAGACTTTAGAACCGATGTCTCAGGGTGACGAGCGCAGTGCAGTGCCGCGCATGATCATGCAATGCAAAGTTCTGGGTGGCACTGTAACTGCTGTGGGCAGGCGTAGCGCTTACCATCGGGTGAACGACTGCCTCGTCTCGTTACTCTATCAATAAAAAAAGACCGCTAGCAATGATTCCTAATATCGGAATCATAAACAAAAGTCATATTTTTTATTATCCTGTTTATATTTCTCATCGCCTCGCTAAGTGGGTAACCATTTGTCATCTATGTTTAAACAAGATAATTCTTATCTACCCGCATTGCGAGATTGATGGGACACTCCAATAATAGGTCAAGTTGTGTTTCTCGGTGTTTGTGTGTCTGGAATGCCGACGTTCTTCCCGTACCGGTTCTTATTTCTCAAACATGGTAAGTAAACATCTCGTTTCTTTGCCAAAGACATTCACTGACCGATATAGACGTTGGTTAGCTAATGCTTTTTATCTTGGATTTTGTCCCTTTCAAAGATTAAGGTTTTATATCAGAGAGGGGTATGCTTTCTTTACCTCTCTGCCTGCTCTAAAAGGGACTCGGCAGTATGTCTCATTTATATTTATTTATTTTATATTGCAATCACCATAATACATCGATAAGCTATGAACTCATACCAGTCACGCTACGAGTATTAATGGTACCTGTCTGACAAAGTACACTTGTACTATTCGTTGTTCTTTGATCTATGTTAGCGCGGCAGCTAAGCTGTATAGGCTGAGCGCGCCTCCAATGGCGGGGGAAGGATGGCTGGTAGAAGAGTAGTACAAAGGAACTTGGCGACTAACCTGGTCTCCATGCAACTGCAATCACCTCGGTTCGGGTCCGTCTCCAAGCTGCTTGTTCCTTCAGGATGTTATGACGTTCGATGTAGTGGACTGTATTTTAGGCGGTTGGTGCGTGTCGGCAAGGAGCGTTTACGCGGCGGGTTTATAGCGGGTGTTGTTTATATTTGCGCGTCGAATTCACGTGGACCACCGCAGAGAAGCAGCAGATCCAGTACTTTGGATTCGGCGAGAGCGGCAGCCGCGAAGGACGAGGGTCGATCGCAGACTACTTGCGGCGGCAAGCAGTTTTCTCGTGGATACCACGATATGAGCGACAGAGATAGTCGCCAAGAAATGATAGGAATAGGAAGGTAGGAAGGTATTATGAGTGCCAATGTAAGTGGCGCGAACATTTGCCCCCGGCCTAAAAACCATTGGTTTTTAAAAGAAAGCGGGAAATAAAAAAAATAAAAATAAGAGTTAAACTCTAAAGCGGTCAACGGGTTAAATATAACATAGCGGTTGACCGGGGAGCAAGGGGTTAAATTATTGGGTAGGTAAGATACATAAACGGACGACGGGTCTCTGGTAGACGCCGGTCGCCGTTTTTACTGACGCTACTCGACAGATGCCATCGCCGCCGACATGAGTGGCCACGACGACGCCGAGAGGCCAGGATAGCGGGGGAATATTATCAGTGATAATAAGAACAATAGAACCTATTGTAATGGGATTCGAAGGTGTATTCCATTTTCCTCTAGATTGAAGTAAGTGAAGATATTCCAACTTCCACCGTTTGGAAAATGATTGTACCATTTGATCCAATAAAGCGTACCGTTTCAATAAGTGTCCAGGTTCATCGGGAACCGTGCAAGCGGGCAAATGCTTCAGCGGTGCGGTCATTAAGAAATGTGAAGCACTCAGCGCGGTCGGCTCAGACGGATCTTCGCTCAATAACGTTATAGGACGAGAATTGATAACGCATTCTATCTGTGTGAGTACGGTTAACATTTCCTCATAGGTGAGTAACTGTGAACCGATGGTCTTATGAAGATGACTTTTAAACGCTTTCACATATATTTCATAATTCCCCCCGAAGTGAGGACTTCGCGGTGGATTGAATTTCCAGTGTATGCGATTAGCTGATAACTCATCTGAGATAGACTTATTATATTCGTCGGAATTTAAAAGATCCGTTAACGCATTTTTCGCATTTTTAACGCATTCCGTTAACGCAGAGACGGGAAGGGAGTCAAGGAGCGCGGGTGAGTTACTAGCCCATTGGACGAGATCGAAGCCCCCGGCCTTGAGCAACTCGCGGAGATCGTCTCTGAGTTGTAAACAAGCAGACAGAGTAGGCATGGAGTAGCACACGTCGTCCATGTATGTGTTGTCGCTGATAAGAGATGCTGCGAGTGGGAAGCGGGCACCGTCGGCGGCGCACAGCTGTCGCAACACTCGCATTGCAAGGAACGGACTGCTACGTAGACCAAAACAAACGCGGTTGAATTGGTAGGTATCAAGCGGAAAAACGGGATCGAATCGATACAGGAATTTTTGATATTTGCGGTGGTCCTTATTTATCAAAATTTGTAGGTACATCTGTTTAATATCGGATGTAAAAGCAATTGGGTAGAGGCGGAAATCCAAGAGGATTGTAAAAAGATCGTTTTGTAAATTATCCCCGGTATATAAAACTTGATTCAAGGAGAGGCCTGAGTCAGTTTCAGCACTGGCGTCCATCACCATACGCCATCGAGTTGTTGTTTTTTGTAGTCTCGCAATGGCGTGGTGTGGCACGTAATATCCAGTAAAAGGACTATCATTGTCGATCAGTGAAATGTAACCCTTCTGAATGTACTCTTTGATTATAGCATCGTACTCTAAGCGCAGAGCAGGTGTCGTGGCGAGCTTACGTTCGAGATACATGAAGCGTTTTTTAGCGATAGGGTAAGAATTACCCAGAGAGGTCGCGGGATCGCGGGAGAAAGGTAACGCTACAGAATAGCGTCCCGTAGGATCGCGGGAAACGTTATTTGTAAAAATACGTTCACATTCTATAGCGTCTGGGCTCAAAGTCGGCGTGCATTGCACCTCTTCAAGCTGCCAGAAGCGTTGGACAAGATTATCTAAACGTGGTCCTTCCGTAAAGGTACAGAGGGAAATATGAGAGCGGCATCTATCTTCAACCAAGGGGTCAGTGATAGAAACAACGGTTCCAATATGAGCGGGCGTAACATGAGCGGGAGTAACATGAGCGGGAGTAACGGGAGCGGTCCCGATAACGATAAAACCAAAAATGGTTTCAAAAGCGGTTGGAGTACCAGGCGGACCAGCGGCGCGGCCTGATAGCAATACTTCAGAAAAGAGCGGCGCGCCTATAAGTATGTCGATCTCGGAAGGCGAAGCGAAACTGTCGTCTGCCAGAGGCAGGCAGTTCAGGTATGAAAGGCAGGATACGTCAATTTTCACTGCCGGTAAATTGTCTGTTATGCGGTCGATAACATAGGCGTCAATTGCAATAAAATTATCATTTAGGCGGGAAGATAAAGTAGCAGAAACTGCTCCCTTGATTGGGTTAGATGCGGAACCTATCCCTTTAACAACGGTGTTCGTCACCTTATTGCATTTTAAATTTAATTTAGCGCAACATTTTGAAGTTAAAAAGTTACTTTGGGAAGCCGAATCAATTAAGGCGCGTACTACATGGCGGCGACCATTTAAATCCGTAGCATAAACTTGTACGGTTCCCAGTAAACAAGTAGTGTCATTAGGCTGCGAAGCGGGGCGTATATTACACAGCGACACCTGTTGTTGTGATGACTGATAAGCAGTTGTAGGTAAGTTCGTCAGCTGAGCGCTAGCGGAGCCCGCGACGGGCGGCGGCGATGCCGAAGGCGGCATGTGATCCCCGGCGGCGGAGAAGTTGCCAGTTCGCGCGCGCGGAGGCGGCGCGTGCGCCTGTGACGGAGCGCTAGGGTACGGGCGATTGTCTTCACGGGAAGATGATACTTTGCGGCATAACATAGAATGATGTTTACATCCACAATAACGGCAATTAAATTTAGAATTGCAAGCAGTATTTATATGCGTAGTGCTTAGACAATTAGTGCAACCTTTGCTTTGTTTTACAAAAGTGTACCTGTCGTCGATAGAAAGCTTATCAAATGCAGGGCATCTATATAAGTTAGCGTGATCGGCTTGTTTGCAAAGCGGACAGTGAGTGACGCATGATGCTGCAAAAGACTGCGTAGACCTTGCAGTACCCGGCCTGTTATCACTGCGGCTAAGAGAAACGGTCGTAGTGCGTTCCAATATTTTGCTTTGTTCGCGGATGAATTTTAAAAGTTCATTGTATGTAGGCATAGATTTACCTCGCATGTGCATTTCAAACGACCGTGCAGTACTTGAATCTATTTTCTTCAAAGCGAGCGATAGTAAAATAAAATCAGACACGTTATCGAGCTTGAGAGACTTCAAACTTGACACAGCCGTGCAGAATTTATCTAGGAATAATTCTAAGTTTTTATTCGTCGCGGTGTTAAAAGATTTAAAATCAAGCATTTGATCAAGATAAGCGGAGGCTAGGTTACGTTTGTCGTTATACTTATCGACGAGCGTCTGCCATATGATCGGATAATTATCACCGTTAGGTACGATACCAGAACAAACTGCAAGGGCCCGGCCTGACAATTTATTAATTAAATATTGGACGCGTTCGTGATCAGTGAGATCGGGATTTTCGTGAATCGTGCGTTTGAATGACTCATAAAATATCCTCCAGGTCATCGGATCTCCATTGAAGACCATCAAATCGAGTTCAGGAATTCTGATAGATTTACGTTGCGGGGCAACATTGAAATCAGCGGTTTTTAAAGGCGGGTTAAGTTTATTATAAACAAACTGACAACGGCAAAACATATCTTCGAAGACGTTTATAGATTGGTAGTTTACCGTGTACGAAGCGTTGAGAGTCAACTCGGTGACATTTAATTTGTTCACAATTTCATTGAAATCGGAGCGTAAGCGGTCTAACGAGATCATTCCACATAGAAATAAATCCTTCTCAGTATCATCAGTGAAAGCCTTTAAAGATCGGTTAAAAATATCTTGTAAGCGAGAAAATATAATGTCACGTTTACCTATCAAGGTCAAACGTTCGACCTGTAACGTATCGAGCGCTTTTGCGTCCTCGTATACTTCACTATCTTTGTCTTTTGAACGAGTAGCCATAGCCATCTTAACAAAGTATAAAAAACTAGATAAAGTATGAAATTCCTAATTTACTGCAACTGCCTACAGCATTTACCTGCCGCGCGCGCGGCGTATTGAATACCCACGTGGAGACGCACGGGCGGTCGTTAGGAATACCTTCACTTTTTAATAAAAATTAAGAATTACGGAAAAATCGTTATTTTTACTATTTAGGAATGCGGAATACACGAAATAAGTATATAAGAGCGTAGTAGGATAGTACAGGGTACTATCTGAACTGTAATTGCGGGCGGGAACACGATAATTATAGGAAATTAACGTTGGTAAAAATACCAATATAAAATTGCGGGCGGTTATAAAGAGGACTATATGAGGCCTAAGAGGGGCCAGAGAATAGCGGGAGGACCAAAGAAGATCCGGCGGCGGAGGACCAACAATATGTTAGCGCGGCAGCTAAGCTGTATAGGCTGAGCGCGCCTCCAATGGCGGGGGAAGGATGGCTGGTAGAAGAGTAGTACAAAGGAACTTGGCGACTAACCTGGTCTCCATGCAACTGCAATCACCTCGGTTCGGGTCCGTCTCCAAGCTGCTTGTTCCTTCAGGATGTTATGACGTTCGATGTAGTGGACTGTATTTTAGGCGGTTGGTGCGTGTCGGCAAGGAGCGTTTACGCGGCGGGTTTATAGCGGGTGTTGTTTATATTTGCGCGTCGAATTCACGTGGACCACCGCAGAGAAGCAGCAGATCCAGTACTTTGGATTCGGCGAGAGCGGCAGCCGCGAAGGACGAGGGTCGATCGCAGACTACTTGCGGCGGCAAGCAGTTTTCTCGTGGATACCACGATATGAGCGACAGAGATAGTCGCCAAGAAATGATAGGAATAGGAAGGTAGGAAGGTATTATGAGTGCCAATGTAAGTGGCGCGAACAATCTATATATATAAAAATGTTATGTTGGTTTGTGTACGCTTCAAAAAGTTCTGCACCGATCAAGCTTAAATTTTAGCATGATATATAATCCGCATCAAGTAGTACATACAGCTAGTAGTACATAGATTTACTTATATATAGACAAGATACTTTTCCTTTTCTTTGCTTTGTCGTTCTTGTGTATGTTATCTCATACGTCTCCAAGATTTTTGAAAAGATTTGTATGATTTTACCTTATTAAAAAAAAACAGAGTTTCAAAATGATCTCATTTATACTCATAGAACTTTGGTTTGAAAATTGGTTATGCCGTATTAAATAATTAATTTAAATAAACAAAAAATAATTAAAATAAAACTTGATGAAAATTAGTTTAGTAATTTTTCAGTACTTCCATCCTTCTTCAGTCCGTTGGGAAAGTACGCGCGCGTCATTTATTAGAATTACAGAAGTGTCTAATGCGTTACAATTATCATAGTGTTGGTATATACAATATTATTATGATACTTGAAAGGAAAAAATGACAATGAAATACTTAAAAATAATAAACAGGCTCAACTGGTTAACGGTAGCTCACAGTAGTAAAAACACACTATCTCAATCGTCAGCCATCCATCCGCCAATAAACCAGTATGGTGGTTGAGAAAACAGCACAACACAAAACAGATTGAGATTTCATGATTCCATACAATATAGTTCCTGACCCTTAACTAGGATACCCTGTATCTACGGAATTACAAACCCACTACGAGAATAGTCCCATCAACATCAAGACGCAAATCAGATCTTGTGGTCCACACAAATCCTTGTTTTATTTTGTTCTTTTTGACTGTGTTTATAATTGCGAGGCTAACAGAACCTGATCTTTGATTCCAGGAGGTAGAGACGATAATAATCGTGAGCGTGTTCTCCGCCGCGTGGCTGGTGGTGTTCCTGATGGCAGCAGTTCTGTTCGTGAGGGTCAACAGTCTGCGGAAGACTGTCGGAGAGATGCAGGCCACTGGAAAGATTCGCGTACAGTAAGTACCTGCCAGATAGATTCATGGGTACCTAACTCATGTGATAGGTAGGCTGATGCTAAGTTAAATTGATTGCTATGTTCCTATAAATAACTATTTCTTAACTCTAGGCTCTCTTGTGGTAATCGGTTCGATAAAACTGATAAGCAGCCGATCAATGAGGGTCACGCGGTGTGTTATACGTCTTGTCAAAGCTTCGAAACTTCAACCAATTGGGTATAGGGGCGTTTCGCACCACAGTGCGTATCGCCTAAGAACCCTTTTTCAATGGGGCCTTTCCCGCTTATACATTTCGAACGCAGTGGGATTCACCCAAGCACCTTTACATGATTCTGTTTTTTTTTTAAGTAGGTTAGATTTCTATCTTTCCTACGTTCCATCAAATAAACATTTATCCATTTCGTGATTCCAGAAAGTTAAAAATGAACTCGGATAAAAACCACGCGTTCCACAACCCGGCTCTGGCGCCTGAGGAGGAGCTCTCCCGGCGAGGGTATTCGATATACATGCCCGACGTCGACGTGGAGAGCGGCCGCGGCACCACCGAGCGGTGCGTACACTGACCACATAGATGCGGCTTACTTAGGGCCGATACGCCGGCGCCCGCCCGCCGCCGCACGGTTTTATTCAAAATGCTGCATCGCGGGGACACGCACGCGGGCGTTTTTGAATGGAACCGCGCGGGCGCCCGCATAACGCAGTTTCTACTCTTACTCCGCTGGCGCAGCGAACCAATTGAGACTAGGTCTCTAACACAAGAAAACGGCCACTGGTCTTGAACTACGCCGGTCAGCGACTTGGAGCTTACACAAGAATGCATCTACAAGCAGTAATCTGTATCCAACTGTTTTTGGAGTCCAAAAAAATCTCTTACCTCACCCATGTACATGGTCAAGGTAGTAAAATCTGGTAGTCCGTCCTTATCTCCTCAATAGCTAAACTAAGTAGGATTTTGAATAACGATATCTGAGGCGAAGCGTGAAGTTGCAGGTTTGATCCCTGCACAGAATCTGTGTGATGTGACGTGCATGATGATTACAAATTGCATCTTAATCCAAAGAGTACAAGGAGAGCTGTTGTTAAAAGACATTTAGGTACTATTTAGTAAAAAGAATATCAACATGACCATGTCACGGGTAACAAACAGCTAACTAGTAAAATAATAAACTCACCTAAAACTATTTATGGGTAATCGCAACAACATAATTGCTCAACGAAGAAACGCTTATCAAATACCAGATCTTAAAGATAAGATTTCACTCGATTAGGAACGTGTAATTTATCTATATATACCTACATCGACTGCAGCGACAAGTGCGTGAATTCCAAGTCAGATTCAGTAATGCACCATAATAATGTGTTAAAATTCTATAAACAACCCGGAAATGCATCACCTACATACTTACCTTATTTACAAATTACTCAAAAACACGTCCTTAATCAATGATAACGGTTATCTTTGATTACTCATCCGTCTCTTGTTAACTTTCCTAAGATAAGCACAGTCACTTTTTGAAGAGCAATGAGATGATGCATCGAAAATAATAAATTCGTCATTATCACGAATCACCAAAAACTTACTTTCGCACACATAATTATCTACAAACCATTTCTTCTTTTGTATCGCTGTTTCAACCATTGATGGCCTTTAGACGAAGATTACGATTGACCATACAACGTGGCAATACAATCAGCATTTTGAGCACACCCGTTGGCAGCAGCATATTAGATTAGGTTTAGGTATACTTGAATGGTAGTTTTGGACGCTACATCGTGGTGACTGATTAATTTTCCCGCACACTATACTTACTGTACTATATATGCAATTTAGACTAGAATAGAATAGAATATACTTTATTTTACACCAGTTTGTTTACCAGTTAGTGTATTTCAGCTGCCCTAAGTACATTTTCCATGGGTATATATTATATAATATGATTGAGAGACTGATTTATTGAGAGGCCGCCACTCAGAAAGGCTTGTCTTACACTTCACCTTGTTTGCAGTCATGTCTTGTCTTCAAATCAATCATACTTGTTATTAACAGTACAAACAAACGATAATAAAGCAATTACAAAGATAACCTAATAGTAACCTAATCTACTACCCTAGTCTAACAAACTGCTATCAGTAGTCACCGTTCCCAATATGTTGGCTAAATTCCCACGTTGTATGGCAATGCTAAGCAAAATAACCTACTTCAAATAACTTATCTTCTTGATTTTCCGCATCACCTCTTTCTTTCCATTCTCAACCAATTAACACATATCTTCCTCCAGGCAGACGGGCGGGCAGTTCGTAGAAGAGCTCACGCGGGAGATCGACAGCCGCCAGCAGAGGCAGTCCGCGTCTCCGGCCTTCCAAGAGATGGACAGGTACTCCCGAGACATGGAGCGCCAGGACTCGCGGTACCACCGGGACATTGACCCGCGCCAGGACCCCCGATACACCCGGGATATGGACCCTCGGCAAGACCCGCGATACGCCCGGGAAATGGACTCTCGCCAGTCAACTGTAGACTCCAGAAATCGAGACTTTGACCCCAGACAGTCGGACAATAGGCAGTCGACAGCACCACCGTTCCTGCTGCAAGCTATTGAAGAGAACAAGAGGAAGAGTCGCCTTACCAATCCGTTGGCGAAAGACAGCGGCCGGCAGAGCGATACGAATCCGAACTTTATATATTAGATCAACATTTTTATCAGGTCGTTTGTGGCTATGAGAAGTCTGAAAAATACTAACGCCTTTTTGTTCGTAAGATGTCGTAACACCTCGTACCTCTAGCAGTTGAAATGGGATGCTCTAGAAAGGTCCCCCTTTCTATGTTGATTGAAAGAGCTCAACTTTGTTCATAGGTACTTTGTTCGTAGGTACTGTTGTCTCGTTTTCCTGCTGTCTGCGCATGTATGAAAATGCATGATGTTTGATGTCACTGTATTACAAAATTGTCTGAAAGTCACCGTGCATGTTAAATAACAACACTAATTTGCTCATAAATATTTTGATTTTGCATGAAAACGTTAAAATAATATTGAGCAACTAACTCAAGACATTGCTATTTCGCTGAACGCACAAATCAATTTCCTACTTTCTCTGAAATTGTCTCCTAGGTAATCGCAATCGAGGACGCACAGATTGCTTCTATTTACGAGACAATTTCTTAATGCCAGTCTTGAATATCTTGGATATAATAAAACAAGTGAAAATGCAGTAAGAAAATCTTTTTCACATATTTTCTTGATAGAAAACATGTGGAAAAAGATAAGTTTAACTTTATTTTTAAATAAGTAATAATTTATACTTATTCTAACTTATATTGAATTAAATTTAAACTGGAAATTCTCTTTCTCTTTTATTTAGAAATACAACTGTAGAATAAAACACAAATTATTTCCGATCAAAACGTAACACCTACATAAACCTATTTTCATAAAAAAAACAAATGTATAAGTAGATGTCCCTTAACTTAAACCTAAGTAACGACTAATTTAACAGCAGTCTTACCACTAATAGATTCTGTGCTTGATTCTTCTATAATAAGGCCTCGATCTCACCCGATATGACCCTGCAGATCTTTTCCGGCACCTACCAGGAATGCATCTTGGTTTCGAAACCTTATTTGAATTTCTCGGAGGCTTCTGCACGCCCGTTTTCTTATTATTTTTCTCTCTATATGTTAGATAGTTTGAAGTCCCGTCATCATCATCCCCTATTCCTTTATTAGCTTCATGGGCATCTAATATGTCCTGTATACTTTTATAGGCATCGCTTTCTTCAGGATTTGGTCCTACATAGTTAAAATAAGGCTTGAATCCACCTGTTCCTTTGACATGTGCAGTATTCCTTTTCCGTTCTGTTTCTTCCAAATGCTTTAAGTAGTTGTATGTTTCCGGATCGCTGTTCTGGCTGATCGGTTTGAAATCGCTGTAGCTTACGAAATTTAAAGTCGAAGTGGCTGGTTTGTCTTTCTTAGCAGATTTGGTTAGAAAGTTGTACTTATCAGCCAATCTATAGGGATCATATTCGGCTGATTCTTTCGGGTTGTTTAATAGATATCGTTCATTTTTCTCGGACGCTTGTGTGTTTTTAGAGTCTCCGAAGGTGATGCTAGGTGGAAGGGTGACACCATAGATTTCTTTGTCCGACGTTTTGCCGTAGACTTGTTCGAATACTTTATAATCGTCGGTCCAGAACTGTTCCAGTCCTAGAAGGAAAAACAAAAATAATTTCAGATATAACTACTAGAATTTTTCCCATCAAAACTGTGAGAGCGTGTAATCACGCAAAAGCCTGTATAGAAAATCTTGTCTCATAAACAGCCTACGCTAGATATACACAACTGGAGTTGAACCAATTACTTTGATATAGGTACGGGTTAGGTATCCTTACCCACCTACTTAGGTACTTACGCACATTTGTTTAAATTAGCTGGTCATGGATTCTTCATCTACGAAATAATAGGTTTCGTGGTCATCACAAGAATCTTCAATAGTGCAAAAACAGCTTAGCGACTTTTACACCACGGTTCTGCATGTTCAATAGCATTTACAAAAGACAAAGTTCTGAGTGATACTGCGATTTTTAAGGACAGGTGCGATTTTTAAGGGTGGCGCTATCATGCAAATACAAAACGAGCTGCTCGTCTCATGGCATAAAAAATATGAATCAAATATACCTAAGGTAGTCCTGAAGGGGGTACACTAGGTGGTATTGGTGGCAAGAATTTATACTCATTAGTTAACTAACTCTAAAATTGATACGCCAAATAAATTGTTAAGTAGTAACGTTATGATATTTTAAGTGCCTGTAAGTATTTATCCCCAATCGTATCAGTTACAACTTACAAGAGAAATCAGTAAAGTTGGATAATTAAAAAGTAAGCTTGCGAGTTCACAGCACCCTGCGAAAGTGCAAACAGATTCACTTTCCTCGCATGACTTGGGCAAACGTCACACGAACAAACGCTAATGGCGTGACATGGTCGAAATATTGGGATCACAGTTCTGAAGAAGGAAGTGACAGTGCTGTCGAAGATTGATGACTCCTGACTCTGAGCATGATGCTATCATATAAATCAATATAAATTGGAAAATCGCAACAAAAAATTACAAAACACAGTAGTAGTGTGCAAACATTACTGTGTTCCGGTTTGAAGGGCAGTCTTTCCAGCGTTACAGGTTCCAGGGCATATGAGACTTTAGAGCCGATGTCTCAGGGTGACGAGCGCAGTGCAGTACCGCTCAAGATTATGCAATGCACAGTTCTGTAACTGTTATGGGTAGGCGTGGCGCATACCATCATATGAACGACTTGCTCGTCTCATCACTCAGTCAAATGAAACCTCAACGGAAGAAGTGAATTCACTGACACAACTGACTACAACGAAAAAATGCACTACTGCTAGCGTTTGTTAGAAAGGGAATGGTGAAGCTAATGAGTGGTAAATCAAATGAAATGATTCTACAGAAGCATATATTGACCAACCTAGGTATAGCTAGTACTATCTATTCTGTGGTGTAGCTATAGGTACGTCTTACATGACACTGGTGAAATTGTTATGATTTATTCTCACAGATGACAAAAACCCCTGATGTTGAAGAAGAGGATAACCCCATGCCGGAATACAAACACAAGAGTAAGTTAATAGGTAAGGAGCATTCGGGCTCTTTTATGTTTGCTATGCGTCATAAAACCATGTCCACAGCATCTAAATCAAGTTACATTCTGAGCGGAGCTTACACGTGCATGAAGTCTTCAATGGACAATGTTAAATTGATTATCTCACTTCATATTTACCAAGACAAGCCAGAAATCTCGAATAAAATCGTTAAAGCTCTCACCAGATGTTTTAGTAACTCCACCGCCGCTGCTTACTGCTGCCGCCAGCATCCATACTGCAAGCCACTGCATCTGCAATCATTATAATACCAAGCAACATGAACATTACTTTTATGTTACTGAGAGGCGACCAAATCGTTCACCTAAGCGCCACGTCTGCCTTTAACAGTTACAGTGCCACCCAGACCTTTGCATTTCAAAAGCCGCGCGGCACTGAACTGCACTCGTCACCCTGAGATGTTAACGAAATGCTAAACAAAACCAAATGTCATGTAAATCTATTAGATTGACTGGACTTAAAAAAAAATTAAAAAAGAAAGACATCGATGCTGTTTTAAACGTAGCGTGCTCTGGCAGACCACCCTTTGCAGTCTTGTGTGTATTTTATCTAGTTAATAGAATCAAGCGTTGCTTCACTTTTTCTTGTTGATTATTATCTCTTATAATAAGGCAACACTTACAGACGGCTTTGGCCCGGAATAAATAATAATAAGTAGGTATTACAGGTACTTCCCATCGGATCACATTAGTCATTATAACATTATGATCATTCGGATCAGTGTTCCGATGGGAAGTACCCAGTATCTCGCACTATAATAGATATTCTAGCAAAACACTAGGTACATTTTGTTTTTAAATATTGGGACAGATAATCTCTGTTTTAATAGCTAACACCAAAATTAAAAGTCTCTACTTCACACCAAATTGTAGTTATTTAACTCTTACCTTAAAAATTGGAATCTATCCACAGCATGTCCCTCTAGCGAAACTGCCGCGATGAAAGTAAGATGAGATCGATCCGCGACACCCTATATAAGCTCTGGACCGCCGGCTCGGTTGCAGCGTGCCGGCTTGCTGAGACGAATCTTGAGGGTTTGACTAGTAAACAGCTTTCATTTTTCTTGTTGGATTCTTTCTTTTTGTATAAAACTACTCCTCGTTAGTTTTTATTTTGTGTGTGTGTGTAGTTTCATTTCAGAAGGGTAAACATGGCCAGGTTCTGAATGGCACCTTCAACCTTGGAAAGACCGCTATCTACGAGTTTCACATTCTGATTTTTCACATTTTTTAAGGTTTATGTACGCCTCTAGTGCAATGCATAGTATATAGCAAAAAACCGTGAGGTACTTTTATATTATTTACCTTTACCCACTAAGAATAAGTATTCTCAAAATAAATGATTTAGTTTGATTTTCTTTTCAAATTCATATCTACCAGGCTCTCCAAAATCGTCTTGTTCGCGAACGTTCATTTGGTAGACCATATTCGTCGTAGATAGGATTGGTTGGATATAAAGGGAAAGTCAAGTTCAAACTCCTAGCGTCCAGTCACGCCCCTTCCGATGTCCACCACCAGTGACCATCTATAAGTATGGTGTAACCACACTAACTAGGTACTTCGTTAGGTCTTTGGGCATAGATTTGTGTAGTAGATTCACCCAAAACCTTACATTGCATAATCCTGCGCGACACTTGCCTGCGCTCGCCACCTGAAACATTAGTCATGGATACATCTCATAATGCGATAAAACGGGAATTTCGCTAGGAACAGTGCCCTTCAAACCGGAACACAGTTGGCACACAACTGCATGGCGTATGATCGAATATCTGACATAGTTCTGGTATTTCCTCAGGTGGACTCTTGTGGAAGAGACCAGTTCCATTCTGGACTTAGGATTTGGTCTGTGTTCCACCACCTTCCGCGTTTATCGTTTACCATCTCCGACGGATGATATCGGCACTTCAGGTGCTTCAGGTATCGGTGCCTATCCGTTGGTGTAGAACAGGCACAACTGTCGTGCTTTTCATAACTTACCGCGAGTGCGGGAAAACACAACTGTTATGTTGTTGTATGGAAAAACACTATGGAGTGCGCAGAGCCGCACCCGTGGCTAGACAAGAAAATCGGCTCCGCAGTCAAACTGTTAAATAAAAATAAAAGCTAAGTGTCTGATTATATTATTAATCCTGTTGTGCTGTTTTGCACTTTTCACATCTACCTACCTACCTATACCAAACTATAAGATCACCCTAGCTATAACTGGTGTTAGTTACACATACTTTATGTTAATAAAGGTGCAAGTTAGCTCATATTACTGGACGAGGCGGGTATGGAATGCTTTCATTTCACTTTCAATGTTTGCAATTGCCTTCCTTGGAAAGCGGATTACATTCCTGAGAAACGCACAAGTTAGGTAGGTAGCTACCACACTTGATAGGTATAGCTTCGCATACACGTATACAAGTCACACATACAACTGTAAAATAACAGTTTGTGTGGGTTTTCACTTTGCTTTGCCTTTGGTAAAAGCTTATTTGAAAAAATATACACGTATAGTCTAACTAAAACATCGTAAGGAAACCCACATACCTACCCGAGAATTATTTCAGAGGTAGGTATGTTATTCACCAATCCGGACCGGCGGCCCCCCGTGGTGGATTATGGCCTAACCTTCTTCACGAAAGTGAGGGGAGACCCGTGCCCGTTCAATGGTACCCGTGCTCAGCAGTGGGACGATATGGGTTGATGATGATGTTAGTCTAACAATTTTTCAACATGTAAACATAATTTCATATCTAGACAAGACCAAATCAAAAAAAGCAGCTATTTAGATGGATTATTTCGGAAATTCCACTAGGCCACCCGCCTCGACGGGGATTTCCGGTTTTCCTTTTTAATTGCAGAATAGGCATTTGACCGCAGTCTCACCTGGTGGTAAGCGTCGCCAAAATCCATTTAGATCCGTTCAGTAGTCTTTGCGTGATCCGAGTAACAAACATCCAAATATCTTTCACATTTACATATAATAAGTATTAGTAGGATTTGTTGGCACTTAACATATTTAGTTTTTGATATAAAACGTTTGAGATACAACAGTTTGCGTCGGTCTTGTCTTTAAAACGTTCACTGCTGAAAACACAAACGTTATGTATTTTATAACTTTACGCTGGTGCGGGAAAACACACCTGTTGTATTAGCGCACCTTACATGCCGGCTGTGCGGCGAAACACAGACGTCTTTAACGCGGCGCTACTACAGTGCGGCTAACAGATGGCACGCCATTTCTGGAAAACACACGGTCCGTAACGGTGCCCAAATGTAAAAACCGTTTCAGCAGTCAACGTATTAGGAGAGACTATGTTAAAATGTTTATAAAATCTATGAAATAAAACAACATGATATAGGACAAATCCGTTTTACTCAAAACACATCTGCATTACACAAACAGAGAATTAGAGTGGGCGCACACGACAGATTAAATAAACGATTGGCGGGCAGTTCAGTTCGGGAATCAATACTAGGGGTGTATTTTATTTTATTTATTTATTTCAATTGAAACGGCCGCAGCCAATTACAATAATCGAAGATTACACTAAACACAGTCCAACACAGTTATTACAAAATACACATTCAAACTTTCACTCTCACTCTCTTTCACAAAAACGCAAGCATTCTGACAATATATCTGACCACCCATCCGCATACACATCACAGTCTGGATTGGCGTCCAGGAGAGCGTTGAGTGCGGAGAGGGTGCGCGGCACGGCCGAGTTCGCGCGCGCCACTGTACGACAAGATGGTACGGCGAACAGCTTGTGCCTTCTGCTGCAACTATAGTTGTCAGGGGGGTGACAAGTCGAGACAGCTCACCATGCAGATCAAATATGCACATCATGTCGATCAGGTATAGGCGGTACCTTCATACTGTTTCGAAACCAACTGTTTCCAGCGAAATGACGGGGCGTATTATTAGACTTTAGAAGAGATATCTCAGGGTGACAAGTGCAGTGCCGCATAAGATTTTGTGATGGAAAGTTCTGGGACACTAGCTGTTTTAGGCAGACATAGCGCTTAGCATCAGGTGAACAAGTTCATCAAGTTCATCGCCTTAAATTATTTTCTATTTGGCTGAGTAACTTATCTATTAATTAACTTATATCAGATTTTAGACTCAAGCATTGCTCAAATAATCTACTCAATCTTTCGCTTTTTAGTTATCTGGATGGTAGGTATTGGAGCCATTTTATCAATTGAGACTACCACCTCTTCGGCAGCCTGCCCCGGTTCCTCGCCCTTCAATAGCTTCATCTCGTCCTTATTAATAAACGTCCGCCCATTCTTACCACATCCAAAACTTGCTAGATTGGCCAGCCACTTCTTATTCCTAATCATCTTGCTCTGAGTAGGACGTCTGTTTGATACTTCAATCAAATCTTCAGTAAGCCGCAGGTATTGTTTCACTTGGTTTGCCAATTTAATATTTTCTAACTCCTTTTGTCTTTTCATCTCTTCACGTGCTTCGGCCTCTTTTAGCTTCTTGCTTTGTTCAATTATTACTTCTGATTGTACTTCTTTCTTAGTAACCGAGGTTTCCTCTGATGATTTACTTGGTTCCATGTCAAAGTTGAATGAGTAAGGAATATGTCCCGGGGGACGTTCTACAGGGGGGTACTGCCAGAAGTCATCTGTTGCAGGTGGAGGGTTGTCTATTAGTTGGCTCTGATCGTAAACTATTTGCAGGGGCTCGTAACCAAAGGGGAACTCGCAGTAATCATTTTCACACATGAGAAACTTCCTATCCATGTCAATTGAAAATAGTTGCAGCTTACATCCACATACGGGACATTTCTGAAAAGAGAATGGGTATAATGTAGTAGGTTGGTTGGCTGCTTGGATTAGTAATTGCGTAACACTCACTGCGTAACAGGCCGATATCGGCCGATATTGGAGGTAAATAATTAAACGGTTTCAGCAGTGAATATGTTAACAAAAATATATATATTAATCTGTGAGGATTACTCATCTATGCCTTCATAGACAGCTCATCCAACCCACTGCACGGCATAAGCCTCCTCCCTCTTACACCATTCATCCTGGCTGTGGGCCGATCTGGTCCATGTAATGCCCAACAACATTTTTTTGTATTACCTAGTAAATATAATTAATCAAAGTGCAATAAATCCACTCACCCTCATCTTTTTGGGATCTGTAATCAATGGTGGATCTGAAGTCTGTAAGAAATAATAAAATACATATTAATTCAAGAAGCCCCCCAACACTTATCCTCATTTCTGTTTCCTGCTCCATCGTCAGACCCTGATCCACTATCTGTCTATAACCTATTCATTGGCAACATTAAAATGAGTTTAAACACGATAACTCTGCTGTATGTTGATGAGGAATTGAGTATCCTTCAGACTCCGGGTGATGCCGCAGAACCAGGTTAACACATTATTATAGTTGGTTTATTTCTTTTGGCACTTTTGCAAATCTTTACACAAAGTGTGTGTGTTTACTGTTTACTGGTATTGCATCGTAACCAAACTCAGCTGTGTGGGTTAGCACGCCAGGCATGTTTTCACTAGCCGTAACATTATAAGATACACAAATGTGTGTTTTCAGCAGTCAACGTGTTAATACGTTCACTGCTGTAAACACATCTGTGTTAATCATAACTTGCTGCGAGTACGGAAAACAACTCACCGCAGCTTCCTCCGATATTTCGGAGAGTAATGTGTCTATCTGTGATGGTGATGGTGATGGTACTGGTTTTTCTTTACAATGATTTGGAAGTTCAGACATATTTATGAACTTTTACTAATATTAATTAGACTAATTCAGTTCTCTCTTCTTCCCAAGTTTCGAATTTCAGACAAATTCACTCAGACAGGCAGTAATTTATCGAATTGTAGTCGTAATGGCTGGCCGCGGGCGGAGAGGCGGAGGGACCGGCGAGTGGCAGTCAGTGTCAGACTGTCAGTCTGTGATTCAGTGTTGTTATCGTAAAAATCTGAAATCTAACTGAATACGAAATATAAAATTAAAAAAAAAACATCCGTAAAATCTAGTTGTTTTGCCATCTCACTTTATGTTACTGTCAATGTCAACGTCAGTTATCAGTTAATGTCGTGTAATTTAGAAAATTCAATCTCCATCCATTTTTTTTCCATTCTTTTGTAAATCGCAATTGCAAGCAGTGGTCCTATTGTTTCTCATAGAGTAATTTAAATCTCTTTAATTCAATAAAATCTTCGCAACTAACTTTAATTTCAAAATGCCGACTAAAGCAGTTTGTGTTCTCAATGGCGATGTCACCGGCACTGTGTTTTTCAACCAAAAGGTATGTACATACTATGATCGATTTAATGAATACTGTACCGACATAATGATCTATCATGGAATACCTGACTATACCGCGACCTTGGACATCGGCAAAATAAAATAACGTATAGTTGGAGATGTCTACAAAACATAGACCATGGTAGGTAGGGACTTACCGGAAAGGAAATTCTACTCAGTAATCTACCTACCTTCAACTTCTATCGAGCCGGTCGAGATTTCTAGAAGAATGCCCCATGCATTTCAGTTTCATTACCTTTATGTAGGTACACATAGTAAAGGGCGTGCGCCACTGTGTGGCGGGCTTTATGCCTGGATTTCTCGTTGCCTGAGTTGGTAACCCATACAACTAAAATCAGAACAAAAAATAAGAGGTAAAAGAAGAAGAAAAGTATTCATTAAGGTAAATTAAATAAAATGTTAACAGTGCATGTCTACAAGAAATATTTGTATGTATAAGGAAAATGCTAAAATCTTTAGGTAAAGTAATTCTATGTGGATGTAATTATCTAACTCTCATTTATCCTGTTAGGTAATAAGAGGCTCTGTGATGATCTCAACAGGTTAATTAAATAATAAGTTGTTTGTTTCAGGATGATAAGTCTCCTGTGGTGGTTTCCGGTGAAGTCAGCGGATTGAAAAAGGTATGCAAAACTTAAGGAAAAATAGTTCTAAAAGATCAATGCAGCATGCCGCGCTGTCACTTCGATACGTTTTGTATGTAAAAGGCATTGAGTGAAGTCATGCAACCTTTTACACACAGCACGCCTAATTGCATTAATTGGTCTAACACCTAAATAAATCCCATTCAATAGAAGAGGTTTATAGACGGCATAGCAAAAGGGGTGCATCATCTGTGGTTGGGGGGTGGGGGACCTACCTACCCATTGATTTAACCCCCCTGTATGTTCTGCGGAATTAATTTCTTTAGTATAATTTTAGTCAAAATCAGATTTCAGCCTGAAGTTTGTAATTGCAGTGTAACTCTTAGGTCTATGAACCTACCTTTTTTTTAAACAAGTCTTAGACTTATAAAAATCCAAATAAAAAAAAAAGTATATATTTTCAAAATCTAAAGTGCCAAAACTTCATGATTTTTAAAGCCAAAAACTACTTAAAAACTTTGGGTTTTGAAAAAGATAGAAGCGCAGGTACCTACGCTACTTATCAGTCATCAGGTAGCTGATTCTGGATAAGAAAAGGATAGCTAAATAAGATCATTATGTCTCGCTCTTGCACCTCTGTGATCGGAACTCCTCAGTGACTAACAGTAAATTGATGGTGTTTTTACTCATTTTTATCAGCTTACAGTACCAGACTCGTTTTATAAAAGCTTTTCTTTTTTAATGTCACTAAGTATTTAGGCGAATAAGTCGCTCACCAGATGGTAAGCGCCACACAGAACTTTCCATTAAAAAATTCTGTGGGCATTGCCCTGCATTCGTCACCCCTAAGACATTGATTCTAGTCTTATATTATCTCATATCATTTTTATCTGTAAAAATATTTTTGTCCATAATCTTATTCCAAAGTGTTGAACTTTGAATTGTTTTTTTTTTTTTTCGATGTATCCTGTAACTATTGTAATTTCATGATTCCGGGTGATACTGAGTATCTAGCAAGCTTACTATCAGGCATGACAAACTGCTCGCCATTCAATGATCGAAATTATAGCCAACATTGAATTCAAAATAATAATAACTATGTTAATATATTCTTGGACACTGTTTCTATTTTAAACAGTAGCATAGTTCATAACCTTGTACCACTGATAAAGTTTGTTGCATCACTGACTAAATGTGCTAAGTAAACTGCTTACGGCTTTATAACTTGCCTACATTATGTGTTACGTCTCATTGAATTTATTAACTGATATAAATGCTCTGTCATTCTGACGATTGTTCAAGTTGTAGGTACTTATAGTTGTTTGTAAGTGGCTTGTTATCTCTGATTTAGATTTTATAATTGTGTTGTTTTTAATTTAACATCTGGAAAATCAAGCCGATGTTGTTGATTTGAAGTAGATTGTCATTAACAGTGTATCTCGAAGGTTATTTACTCAAATAAATATTTATTTTAAATGCATAGCAGTATACATATCGCTTTATTGAACACCTTTCTCTCTCTCTCTCTCCCTACCACACAATAGGATACAACCAAATCATCATCATTATTATTCAACCCTGAAGTGGTCGCGTGGATTACCACAGACCCTTAGACACTTTAGTATGTTGAGTGGCAAAGGGCGCATTCGGTATTCAATCTGATTTCCCTACTCTACTCATAATTTTACCCGTATCATGGTGCTACATGTGTAATTTACAGAGACAGTGAATTTTAAATTGTTGTCTGGCAGTATCCTTGTTCAAATATTATTGCGTCATTCAGATATCCGAAAAATTGCATATTTGATTTTTACACATAATTATTATGTGATCAAGCACTCGGCGTGTTTATGAAAAAAAAAAATCGGTAAATGGCTGTTAAGATATTTTTTAACCAGACAAGTGTGTGTCGTACTCCTAATTTTAATAATAATTTTGTTGGTTTACTTGTTATAAACATTAGCCACACACTTTTAGTGTTCTAGTGCTCTATTGAGCACTCCTCTCAACTTTAAGCATTATCGAGGAATGAGTTCGCCTTGTTCTGTGAAAGTGCGGAAGTAGTGAGAATGGTGCGCTCGCGATTAGTGCGTCTTCAGGAGGTGATCGCAGTAACTGACTAGTCTCCAACATCCAAGGGTTACATTTTGTAACCTTGTTTCCAACTATGTAAGTATTTTATTTGCTATATTGTTTGTTCAACAGCTAATGTAAACATATTTAATTGTTTTGTAAATTTTCGTATGTAGATAAAATATCTCAAAAAAAATTAAAATATCTTCAATAATTTGGTAAACATTATTTTTCTAGGTAAACAATTCAAGAATGAAACCTAATTAAGATACTTCATAAAATTGGTAAAAAATCCATCCAAGATCAGCTTGTACATAAAGTTAGCTCCACAAATGTGTTATTTTGTGCCAATTGAAGTTCCAATAACCAAGACTCAGAAAATATAAACATTATGCACTAATTTTAAGAACAGATGAGATTTAAAAAGCGTTTTATTGATTAGTTAGAAATGTATTTAGATTGCATTTTGTGATCCACACGCGTAACTGTTACGGTGCCACCAGTACATGGTTAAAGCAGTTTGCCTCGGTTATTTAAAAAGTATTTGTGCTTTATCTCAGGTATTTTTAGACACTTGTAATTCTTTAGGTAGATGTCAGTGCACTGTTTATAGTTTCTGGGCCATGGCTTGGCGAGAAGGAATATACAGGTGGCCCAAAAATATGGAATTAATTAAAATGGGAGGTGTACGATTCTAAGGCCTGCCAGAAGCACCTAAAAGTATATTCCGGAATTTTTAGTACAATGGGGAATTTTCCATATTTTTTTCCATATTCTTTCGATGACTGTAATAAATCGACTTTACTTAGTTGGTTTATAACTCCAAAAATATGAAAAATCGCGGAACACACCTGGGGGTGCTATGACAGGGCTTATTTGATCCATATTTCTTGAGACATCTATTCTGTTAAATCCTAAATACCTGATGTACTGATGTGATTTTTAGGGCATGCACGGTGTCCACATTCACGAGTTCGGTGACAAAACCGCCGGCTGTACCTCGGCAGGGGCCCACTTCAACCCTTCGAAGCAAGACCATGGAGCCCCAGAGTCTTCTGTCAGGCATGTCGGGGACTTGGGCAACATCATAACCACTAAAGATGGTGGAGTCACCAAGGTATGTATTCATCCGTGTAAGATTTAAAACTGATAAAAATGCGACTTAAGAACACTGACATTGGGATCCGTAACAAAAATTAATGCAATTAAAACATGAAATGTAATTATACTTACGGAGACAATGAGTTGATAATTTTGTCAGTCTTAGAGTACGCTAATACCAAAGCTGTTGGCCTGTCAAAAGACAAAAACAAAGACACATAATTAGAACTAGCTATTATTTTTTGACAGGTACACTAACATACCGTTCTCCATTTTGTAGATATCCATCCAGGACTCGCAGATCTCACTGGTGGGGCCGAATAGCATCATCGGGCGCTCTTTTGTCGTGCACGCGGGCCCCGACGACCTGGGCCTTAGTGGCACCGACCTCAGCCGAGCCGACGGCAGTGCCGGCGCCCGTGTCGCTTGTGGCATCATCGGCCTCGCTAAATCTTAAACTTTTGTAGGCTAGTTTATGTAGGAACGGGGTCACTTTGTGTCCCACTCGATTGGCAATACAAAGAAGGAATGGGTGGGTCACTTTGTCTTTGGGTGAGTCATTTTGTCTTAGCAACGTGTCACTTTATCTTTTTGAATGGGTGAATTGAATTTAATTAAATATTGTTTTCTCCCAGTGGATCATAAATAATAATTAATGAGTATGATCGAGATGAGGACCCAAATATGTTTTTAAAGTTTAGAAACCTGTTGATGATCTGGACGTCCGTTCCTACATAAATATTTCCCTGAACTCAGTTTAGGCCCAAAGGTTATTCAGTAAAAAAGTATCTAGTATTAAAAAACCGCTTGAGGCATAAAAAGAAACATTGAAATTAAAATATTTCTGTTGTCTTTATACCTATGGGACCTTACTTGAGGAAAATCGTCCTAATTCCAACCAGTTAAAAATATTATCTAATTTATTTTCTGTGATACAAATTAACTTATTAAAGACTGAAAACTGGTTTTAAAAAATTTTCTATTATAATTTGTTATCTAGTTTCTATTACATTAAAAATATGTAATTTATTGTAACACTTCTGAAATATTACATTATCATTGTTATTTTTAAAAACAAATTTTATAATCTTTTGTTTTCTTTTTTGTTATTTTAACGCTGGCTCATATACCGATCAGTCTGGAGGATAAATCTGTTTTTGCATAAACAAATATTATCCTTCCAACTGGCAGCATTATTTTGTTTAATAAAACTTATAAAGTTTTAATTCTGATTTGTTCCTTAAGTTCCACAATAAGAATTTTCCTGTTGTTTACAACTAAAACTGCATTATTCTAATAGGTATTAGGTATCATTTGAAACGGCATATTTACCTTTGGTGCATATGAGATCGTTTTGAGGAAAAAATCGTTTAAAATTCACACTAATTGAAACCTGTAGTTATAATGAAATAAGGGAATAAACATGTAACCTAAATATGACTTGGAACTGGTGAAACAATTTTTTCATAATAAGCTTTTTTCATAAATGCAGTTCTGTAGTCCAGAAGCAAGATGAATATAAATTCTAGTCTAGGCCGTTCGCTAAAAGCTAAGTGTATTCCTATCCTAGTCTTCGACTATTACAGGTTTTCATTCTTCTCTTTGTTCACTAGACTTAAGTGTTTCACTTGTAAAGGTTATTTAATGGCGTGGGTTACGGAAGCCAGCTTTTGGAAAGTGATTAATTCCCCCCTAGTAGGGACAACTTGGTGTAGAATAGAATAGAAAAGTCATTATTGTACACCGAAAATAAACAGTACAGTATAATTACAATAGGTAAACAAGGGTAGTAAAATGGGCGGTCTATCGCTGGAAGCGAAAGCGAAGATTATATGAATAAATCAATTATTAATAGTACGTTCACGATTTGCAGGGTAAGCACGGTTTTCACATTCACGAGTTTGGAGACAACACCAACGGCTGCACATCTGCCGGGGCTCACTTCAACCCTGAAAAGCAGGACCATGGTGGCCCCGACGCCTCTGTCAGGCATGTAGGAGACTTGGGCAACATCGAAGCCAGCAATGACGGCGGTATCACTAAGGTACACTGAACTACTCTCGCTGCTGACAAGCTAGATTACTTTATTTTCTAAAGTGTTAACGTTAAGGTCGTCAAAGATACTGAGACAAAATATCTGTGATCTCACTAATTATAAATGCGAAAGTTTGTGTTTGTCATCTCTTTACGCCAAAACGGTTGAACGGATTTTGGGTATGTAGATGCTTTAAGTCTTGGAATAGATTATGGGATACCTTATATTATCCTGTAAAAATCAAGTTTCTGTGGGATATTAGTATACGCTGGTGAAACCACGAGGCGCTGCTAGTAAAAACGTTTTTCAATTTTTACCCTGCTATGGCGAAGCCAATACAAAGGTGTATTTATTTATTTATTTATATAATTAAAACGGTTTATACCAATTACATTAATTATTTACATATAATAGTAAAATACAGTACACAATTTCACACAATCATTCATTCTTCTCACAATAATCCAAACACTCCGACAAAATACTCTTCCATCCATCCGCAAACAAATCACAATCTGGATTGGCAGCCAGGAGAGCGTTGAGTGCGGAGAGGGAGCGCGGGATGGGCGACTTCTGTCGCGCTACGGTACGACACCATGGGACGGCAAAAAACCGGTGTTTTCTACTACATCAGTAGTTGTTAGGGACATTGAACTGACACAGCACATCATGCAGATCTGGCGCATCAACCTGTCCTCGCAAAATTTTATGTGTTTATGCATTTGTTATTGTGGTCCGGGTGACATAGGCTAAATTTTTTTGCTATTATATTGAGTGAGATGTCATTTATATTAAAAGAACTACTTATAGTTTTAGACTTTCTGCTTGTTATTAACATTTCATTCCGCACATTCCAGGTCTGCATCCAGGACTCGCAGATCTCCCTGGCCGGCCCGAACAGCATCCTCGGACGCACCCTGGTGGTGCACGCCGACCCCGATGACTTCGGCGTGGGCGGCCACGAGCTCAGCAAGACCACCGGCAACGCCGGCGCGCGCATCGCTTGCGGCGTCATCGGCCTCGCCAAAATTTAAACATATCCTTTTAGGCTGATGTTACGTAGAAATGGGTCAGGTTTTTGAATGGGTCACTTTGTCATATATGTATGGGTCAATTTGTTTTACGAATAGATCACTCTATCTCACGAATGGATAACTCTTGTCATACAAATGGGCTACTTTGTCTAATGAATGGGTCACTTGAGGACTGCATAATCAAAAGTCGACATTTTTTTTGGAAATTTTCAAATCTTATGCAATGTGAAGTAATTTTGATTAAAATTAATATTTGAGGGCCATTTGTCATACAGAAATGGCCATTTTTTATGTATTTTGAGATTGGAAATGGATACAATTCAATAAGTATCGGCTTTTGATTACACACCTCGCTTTCTCTTATGAATGAGCCACTTTGGAATGAGTCATTAACCCACATGGAAATGAAATAGATAAATGTTTTCCTGAGAAGCATGACTTGACCCATCCATAAACTTCATATACCTACTTACTATTTTATTATCTCAAATAAGAAATGCATAATAAATATTTTTGTCACAAATTTTATACCACAATTTATGGTAACACAATCAGCCTGACCGCATTTCTACATTAATGTTAGCTTGAATCCTAGTGTAGGCCCAAATTGTATATGTAGGTACTGTCAAAATGTTGGGCCAGTCTATTTTGTTCATTGAAACATATATGTGATTGATAAATGTCTCCCAAATAGGATGTGTACTTGTCTTATCATCATTAACTTGTGATGTTGACTGTAGATTTGTGTAAGTGGAAATTTTAAAGGTTTACGTTTCAATGAATTGGTTTGGCATTTAAAATATTGTATTTCAAAATGTTTACTATCTTAAGGTTTATGATAACCATCCCACATGAGACGGTGAACACAAATATTGGGATACTTTGTTACTATTAATTATTTTTTGTTATTTCGCTTTGGTGCAAGGCACATGTATCTTGGTGTACAGCTTGTTCTGTTCAATAAAATTTATAAAGTCAAATTGTAGTTGTTTAATTGGTGACTGTTATGGGCAGGCATAGCACTTACCGTCAGGTTAAGGACTTGCTCGTCTCGTCACTCAGTCAAATTAAAAAAAAGTTTATATCGGTCTGTATTTATTTAGTGGTATTTGTTGAATTCTACAGTAAACCTTCAGTGCTGAGAACACAACTGTCGTGTTTTTCATAACTTTCCGTGAGTGCGGGAAAACATAACTGTTGTGTTGGTTGTATGGGAAAACACTGTGTTATGCAGAGCCGCATCTGTGGCTAGACAAGCAAATCGCCTCAGCAGTGAAAGTGTTAATAAATAAATAATAACTAAAGCTTATCATAAAAGGACCAACTACATTGCGTTTTCTTAAAAAAGAATAATTATTTTACCTAGAGGTCCTAGTTATTATGAATTAATTTCCCAATAAAACGGATAGAAATGAAAAATTGAAACATTATGTATACTTTATTTGTCCTATTGAATAAGTAACAACACCATCTTTGCTAAAAAATGCATTGTAAGAAGAATCATGGGACTGAAACATTTTGGGGCAGCTCGGTTTCCACTGCCAGAGACAGTTCTCTTGACTCTGGACGCTTATCGACACCCAGTAGTTATCCAACGATCTGGCTGTAGCAAAATCAGATAGAGATTTACATACAGACCCTATAAGGGTAGGTGTTAGAAACCCTTTAACAATGAGTACTGATATCCTCGTAGTTTCTAAAGAGAATTTACTGTCCGGTTGGTAATATGTGCTAATGTAGTTTTCATTTTGTGTCAAGTCAGCTTCGTGAGCCAGCATTCCGAGCCATTCAACCATTTCGTCTGCATCCACGTCTTTGATTGATGGTACTTCTGATATATCTGGTGTAATATTCTTTAAGACGAGTGACTCGGAAGTTACTCTAATGTTTCTCTCATGAAAATACTTTGCTATTGATGAAGGACATATAGTTTCTTGATGCGGTTCCCACGTTAAGAAGAAATTGAACAGTCCCAGTTTGTTCAATCCTTCTTTCAGTTTGTCGTAACGTTTAACAGTTTTCAGGTCGATTTTGACTTCATGGTAATTATGTGGCCGCTTCGTGCCTTCAAAGCCGAGTGTTTGGAAAATAAAGTCTAGAACATGGATTGTGAGTACACCGTCTGGGGTTATAGCGGCACAGTTTTCCACTATACAGTTTTTATTTGCAGACAAACAATACAAATTGCCTTTTTTAGCAAAGTTTTCTACGAATGTTGGCTCGATGAATTCTGTGAGAGAACACTCTGTTATGGTATACCAATCACTGTCTTCTGTAATGATTTCTTCGACAACTGTCGGTACCTTTATTTCATCGGGGCAGGTAATGATAATGCTTTTGTAAAAACTGTTCATAGCTATTGTTTTGATCACTGAATCTAAATTGGTGTTCTGTTCAGTCGCACACACCGTTTTAGGCGGAGGAAAGTTCACTACTTCGGGACACAGCATTTTTATTTCTAAATTGTAACTGAACTTAATCAATTAGTGAATTAGCGTTAAAAATAGGTTACCTCTATAGTCAAAAATAAGAGAATTTATGTAAACAAACCAAAACATAACCTCAAAAAAGGCAACACATGACTTTGACATTGACATTTGGGCCGGTTTAGCTATAAATTAAGTTCCTGTACAAGTACTCAACAACACCGCCTACGAAGGAGATATTAATTATTTTTAGCTATATTACCGTACTAATATTTATTTTATAATAAATACACTGATTGTATTGTAATTTAAATCTAATAATATTTTATGTACACAAAAAAATATAAATGGTAAATCGACATGCAATTTTCTGCTACCTTCTTTTCCTATGTTGCTTACGAACATGGTTGAGCCATGAGTCGAGATTGATAAATATGAATACACTTATTTAAAGGGATGTAGGTACCTTATCAGTAAAAAATAAATCCAATGGTTAAAGTTATTTTGTAATTTTTATTGTCACATAATTTACTTATTTATCGTACTTAACACAAAATGCAATGTTCCACTACCCTCATCACCGCATGGTCTAATAAAACAAGTAAAAAATACTTAAGATTACGTCACCACGGAATTTCAAAGGTTGTCGCGAGAGAACTTAGCATATCACGTGATTCCTAGCTGTTAGATGAAAAGACGTTTTTATTAGACCAAGCATTTCCCAAAGTTCTTTATCAGTCTAGAAGATGGCAAGTTGTTCTGCAGGCACTGCCTTATATAAAGCCTCGACAGCGTTAACCACATTTTCCACGATGGCATAGACGATCGGTGGAGCCACTTCCTTCATCACCTCGGACCAGTTGGTGTTCATGAAGTCAGCTACTGGACCAGCTGAAATGGTAAAATGTTCGTTAAAATTTGTTGTGGCCGATGCTCTACGATAAGATACCAGAGATAAGATACCGTATTGCACTTCCCTCCCTTGGAAATATAAGACGAGATATCAATTTGCCAAAATTATCTTGAGCCACACACGTACGGACGCATTGGCGTTATCAATAATTTTGCCTAAACCAATAAGTGACTATTTGATAATTTATAAGAACGGTCTCTGAAGTGTAATGCCTCAGGGAGTTGTTCTTTGACTTACCCAAAGCTTTGTTGCCGTTGAAAAGGTTTTCAAAGTCGAAGTGCGCGCCCCCCTTGGTCTGGTAAATGTGCTTCCAGGCCTTGATGTGCCAGTGGTCCTTGCCGTCGTCTCCCTTGATGGTCTCGATCTCAGTGGCAGCCTTGATCACGATGTCACCTGAGGTTTTAATAGGACAAAAATCAGAATAGAAATATATAAATATTTTGGAGATAGAGTCAGTTACGAAATTTCTCTTGATCTCATAACTAACTACCTACCATGTTGGAATAGAATTCAGTTGAAAACTATTTTGCGTCCTAATTTAACGCAATTATTAGAGCTCGAACTGTACCGGTTAGTTTTAGTGTCACTGCAAGTTTACGTGTCTTATATATCACCGACGAAACTCCTCTCAGTGTAAATAGTGGAAATACCATCTCAGTAGACAAAAGTCTATTCAAGCCTTCGATCAAAGATCCATTCAAGGACAAAATAATTTCAATAATATATTTTGTCTTCGACGTTTTGATCGTAAATTTTTCGTAAGTACCTAATGTATATTTACTTTTTAAGTTATATTACATCTTAGCTTAGTTTTTAGATACTTACGGATATCAATATTGAATTTGCCGTTTCCCCTGACAGGCAGCAGGATGATCTGTCCGTCCAGCTTGTAGTCTCCGACGAGGTGTACCGTACACCTGATCGTCAGGCTCTGCTTGCTCTTGGTGAGGTCATGTCTGGAAGAAGAGGCGTATTCAGTCTCCATGTCAGGTCTACCAATAGTTTTTTTACTGTTATTATTTCAGCCCATATCGTCGCACTGCTGATCAAAGTCCCTCCGTCTAGGCCGGCCGTTTAACTCCCTGAGGGATCCAGTCGGTGGAAGCTTTCGCCTATAGCTCATCTAACATACGGCAGACGTGCCCTGTCCAATCCCACTTAAGCACGGTGGCTTTCGAGTGACATCTGCAATTTGTATCTTGGAGTGCAGTATTATTTAAGAAAATTCTAGATGAGCAAGGTACACGGGGAATGATGACGCATGTTCCAATCGGTGTACTCTAAGTAGCCGCAAGTCAAACAATCTCGGTAGTGTCCAAACATCACACTACGAAGCCCAAGGTCTTGGATATTCCAACTTTTAAATCTATTATTTATCTCTATACTCACTCATGAAGCTGGAGACATCAAAAATTCTATAAATTAAAGACAAATTATGTATTTCAAAAATAAATTGTTTAGGAGTACCATTTTCAAAATGTCTGTTTGCTTTCGCATCATGGGAAAACTACTGAACCGATTCTAATGCAGTTTTCACTGTTTCGTAGCCATAGAAATAGAGGTAATGATAAAAAAAGCTGTAATCAGCGCGTCAGTATTTGTTGGGCCACCAGCCTTGGAATAAACGTTCGGTAAGATACCACTACCACAGCCTAATAAAGTGATATTAAATCCTATAAATTCTGTCACTAGTATCAATGTAAAAAAAACCCACCATGAACGAAGTCGCAAATACCAGCTAGTAAAAATATAAAAATCTATATAAATTAAAAAGAATATGAAGTCATGACTTTACAATGCACGCGGAAGCCGAGATCATTTATTTCGTTCCCATTATTAGTGTAATGGTATATTGTGAAAATATCTAACAATGGTGGTCATCACCACTTATTTTAATAAAACCATTATTTTATACTGATAGAGTTAATTTAATCACCTTCAATTTCAAACTACGAAACACAACCTTAAGGGCAATCGAGGTAAAATTGTGAAGGTACAAGTTTTTGGTTTAATGGTATTATAATATACTTGTTCTAGCTGCGCCCCGCGGTTTCACCCGCGTAGTTCCTGTTCCAGCGGGAATATGGGGATAAAACATAGCCTATGTTACTCGCTGTCAATGTAGCTTTACATTAGTGAAAGAATTTTTTAAATCGGCCCAATGGTTTAGCCGAAACCTTACATATTTCCAAACATACTTTCATCCCCTATATTTATTTTACCCCCTCAATGGTAAATTTTTACAAACTTTGAATTTTATATTTATTTATAACTAATCAAAAGCCTAAAAAATAAATCTCAAGCTTCTTACTTCAAAAATGACGAAACATCCATACAAACTTTCATCCCCTATTTCAAACCCTTACAATACTTTTATCGCATCAAAAAGTACCCTATGTCCTTTCTCGGGCTCTAGACTATCTCTGTATCAAATTTCATTTCAATCGGTTCAGTAGTTTAGGTGTGAAAGAGCAACGGGCAGACAGAGTTACTTTCGCATTTATAATATAAGTAGGGATTTACATGCTTTACCAGATAAACCATGGAATATTGAGTTCAATGATGATAACACCATCCATCCAGACGTCTAACTAGAATTCCCTGTCTTTCCAGGCCCTAAATACCGTCGTCTTGTAGTTCCTGATATCTTAGACTTTAGGCTACCAGAAAATACAAGAACCATGGTTCGTGTAACTCCCAGACGCAGAGGGAATACCTGTGATTGACACAAATATTATGCCCTATGCGGAAATCGCAGCCGCAACCTCAAGCTTTGTGAATCAGCTCATCGCCTTTTAAGCCATGCCGTGGATACTACGGTTCAACGATTATTAAATACTGCCTAATAACTCTTTAGTGGCTACTAATGAGTTTAGTTACCTAGTACAAAAGAAACGTGACTCCCAAGAAGGTCAAGTTAAAGCTTCCTGCACCAGCAAAGCGCGCTGCTCTGACGTATGACCTGCCGGCAATGTCAACTCCAAAACACAACCGTGTATGGTAGAGGTCATTACCATACATTGGGACAATGTATTTCTCTGTGAGACATCGGTACAGGGTCATGAACTTAAACTTCGTAGTGTCTGATTCACTGATTTACCAACGCAAGGTCTTTTGCTTTAAGAACCTTTTTGTTGTTGACTGTACTGTCGATTTCTTGGATGTCCTTGGGAATCTAATTGTAAACAGACAGCCTAAGCAAAATGCCGTGGATCTGGCTGCGACAAAATGGTATAACTATGCGAATAAAATAATCCATAGTAGAAAGGAAAGGAGGCGCTGAGGCAGGCCTAGAAATCGCTGGCGTGACGATCTTGACGTACCTACATGAAGAGAGTCGGTCTGATCTGACGAACAATGGCAACACGTGGAAGGAGATGGGGAGACTTTTGCCCAGCAGTGGGACAGTATATGCTAGGGAAAATATTGTAAATATAGATGTGATAAATAATTATAATCGTAGAGTGGCGTGGCGTGCACACGAGGACTAAACCCAGCAGTGGGTTGCTGTGCACGAAAACTAGAAAGTATTGCACTTTTACGAGTCTAATACAAAGACAAAAATAAATCAATTATTATGACCTACTAAACTAATGATTAACTAATGACTGTTTAAGATTGGGTCAGCGGTTTAAGCGTAAATTGGTAACATACAGAGTTACTTTCGCATTTATACTATTAGTAGGGATTTAATTTGAATTTCAAACACCTACAAGAAAGGTTAAACAAATTATGAAGGTAATTTGTGAGTAGGAATGGGCAAGTAGGTACCTACCTGTATTTAAGTAGTTGACCTCTGTTGACATACATTTCTTAACTAACCATAAACATTCCTGCTCTTATCATGGTGTCCATGCTTATTTTAACCTCCGGAAGTGTGTTTATTTTTTTATTTAAGTACCCACCAATCTGTTTATTTTTATTCTTATTATACTGTTAAGACCAAAGTCGTGTTTAACAAAGTAATTTTATATCTCAAGAAATTAACTAATTAAGTAAATAATAAAAAGGTTTAAAAAACAAAAAAAAAATAAGCAGATTTATCTCAGGATGATAGAAACAAGCAAGAAACAATTATTAAAAAAAAAGATAAAGCACCTACCACGTTTTTAAATCAAACAAAATGCGTCGCCTGAGCTACATTTAAAGTTTCGTCGAAAAATAAATGAAAAATCGATAACATAATATGTATTGAACAGACAAACAAAAAAATAGACAATCAAGAAGGCAAGCTGATAAAAACTAGGTAAACATTACAATAATCTGAAGTAGATCCAGATAGAGCCGCTAGCAGGAAGCTAGACTTAAACTTTGTTTGTACTACCCATCATGTATTTTAGTATTGCAAAGAAAGAGGAAAACCTATATTTATCACTGCAAGTTTATGGTTTACGAGGCCGCAAGGGCCGCACTAGTGGAAAATA
The DNA here is from genome assembly GCA_912999815.1 of Campaea margaritaria. NCBI lineage: Eukaryota > Metazoa > Arthropoda > Insecta > Lepidoptera > Geometridae > Campaea > Campaea margaritaria. Next base: position 477,735 of record OU538798.1, on the reverse strand, counting down.
ACATAATTTGCCACGTCAATGTTATGCAAGCAAGCATAATGAACGTCCAATAAAATTTCATCTAGGAATCGATGTGCGTCGGATTCTTGAATTCAATAACTGTTGACACAAGTATTTGCTATGAGCCTGGTCATAATGTTGGTCTGATAATAAAGTTTGCTATGGCATGGTTTAGGTAATAAACCATTTGTGTGCCAAATTTCATCAAAATCCGTTCAGTAGTTTTTGCGTGAAAGAGTAACAAACATCCATCAATCCCTGCTCACCAACTTATTTATAATATTATAATATTAGTAGGATTACGTGATAAATGTAAAATTTCAGTGTAATTGCCAAAATGGAAATATGATTATCTATATATATAAAAATGTTATGTTGGTTTGTGTACGCTTCAAAAACTCAAAAAGTTCTGCACCGATCGAGCTGATATTTTAGCATGGTATATAATCCGCATGAAGGATTGTTTTTATCTATTTTTTTCATCAGTGACATATCAGTGAATGTGCGAATGTGCCACAGCGAAGCATGGCAGGGCACAGCTAGTATTTTATAATTTACGGCATAGAATAAATAGTCATAACATTAGTCGCAATCAACTGCTTATTTTAATATAAATTCCAATAGTCTTGAATGGACCCAAAGCGACCTCATAAAAAATGAGTTCAGACATATTTTCCATCATTGCGTGTCTATCCGGGAAGAGCGGATTCTTAAATACATAGTAACAGGTAATAACTAGGTCTAATAAAAAATAAGTATCTAATAAAAAAATCCCACGCAGTTTATGTAATTACGAATCAACAAAGACATACTTTTTATGACAACCTACACTTGATAATAACCTAGCTAAATGGTTTGATCTCATAATTTTCAACTTAGCGTCACTCACTTAGCTTCAGGACTGAAAAGTTGGAGGATAATAATTATTTATGTTTATACTTAGGAGTGTTTTTCAAATTATTTGTTGAAAACACCATAATAATATAAGTAACTGGCACCTATGTAGGCAACTCGGAATTATAGGGTCCCGTTTTACCCTTTGAGCACGGAACCCTAACAACGGTGCTGCCGTGTTGAATTATGTAAGTGTCGTAAATAACAGAAACTGTCCTCTTTTTCACCCCTAATTAAAAAAACAAAAAAAAAGTATTTTTTTCCATACATTTTTAATAATTATTTATTTTATTATTTATAACGAAACGAGAAAGTCGTTCACCTGATGGTAACCGCAACGTTGCCCATTACAATTACAATGCCACTAAGAATTTTGAAAACTCTGGCGTGGAGATTTCATATCGGGTTTCATTTTAGAGTTTTCCCTCTCCTCGACGAACAAACGCTGACGAAGCCGCGAGCTAATGAAGAGAGCTGTGCCTGGAGTTCCTATGAAGGACAGGATCCGCAATAAGGTGATCCGACAGAGAACCAAAATAACCGACATAGCTCAAAGGATTATTAGCAGTGAATCGGTCACGTCTCTAGAAGAACCGATTTCCGATGGGGTAGACGAGTTCTAGATTTGAGACCGCGCTTAGGCAAATGTAGTGTAGGATGTCCGCGAGCTAGGTGGAGTGACTACTTGTGGAAAACGGCTGGTAGAAACTGTATAAGAAGAGCGAAAGACCGGGCTCATTGGCGTTCATTGGGAAAGGCCTACGTCAAGCAGTAGCCAAAAAGTCTGATCATGAAAATGCTGACGAAACCAAGTTGCGTATTTCATAAAAAGTAGATAAATAGATAGATAAACTCTTTATTGAAACACCACAGAACAAAGAAAACTAAACAAAGTAGCTAAAGTATAAACTTACTTGACAGCCTCAACGTGGCAATTCTTCATGCCGGTCACGTCAGTGTCTTTCATGGTAAGCAGCAGGCCGCCGCTGTCTCCCTTCACGAGGGACAGCCTCATGGGGTCCAGCGACTTCATGCTGAGCTCGGGGATCCCGGGGGCCACGAAGGGGATGGCGGCCTGCGCTGACGACAGCACGCAAGCGTTGTCTCCGGACTTGCATGGCTTTATGAACGGCGCTAGAAGATGGAAACAGTATTTTTTTTACTCATAAAAAACGACATGAAAAATAGGAATAATCAATGTATTGGTAAATAATTGTTTACAGGTTAAAATAATAATAATAATACGAGAAATAAATTAAAAAAAAAAAAGACATTAAATCGTCAAATAAAATTCCTCTAGGTACAGTATACGCCTTCTCTATAAGCCATATTGTAATCACACCCATTACAGTGGTAGTAATATTAGGGGTAGAGATTTAGTATGGATATAATTATGAGTGTAACGGGCCTACAAAGATTACGGAAACTGTCTTGAAACTAAGTATTAAGGAGAAATGTATTTCTTCAAGTCATAAGTCAATTAAAGACTATTGGGCAGATGGTTCCTCCTATCTGCAGCCTCCAGCTTGGGAGACAATTAATGAATTTGAAACATGTGGTAAACTAGAGACATTCTTGAAATTAAATTATGAAACTAAAAATATTTATAAAACAAGCTTAAAACCTAATTAGAAATACATAATTATATTTTAATAAGTGTTTGTAATTTTTTATACCCATTTGTACTTATTGCAAATTAATGATTTTTTGCAGAACAGAAATAATAACAGGCGTAGCTTCCATTTCCACTTAACAAATAGGTGGTAAACTTCCTGAGTGAAAAGCAAAACCATAAATAATTTTACCTATCATAATTAAGTTCATTCTTTGATAAAAAAAATTAACTATATATAAATTATATATTTTTTTTATTAGGGCTTTGGCGAATTTAAACCTACTTGTTTTTTTGTTCATCCTTTTGATTATAAATTAAAATCCACCAATAACACCTGGCTTAACTGATATACTTCATTGTCTAATAAGAACACCACTGACTAATTCACCTTTCTAACAAAAAAATAATCAAAATCGGTTCATCCGTTCGGGAGCTACGATGCCACAGACAGACACACACACAGACAAATCAAACTTCTAACACCCCGTCATTTTTGCATCGGGGGTTAAAAAGGAAGTATTTTGCCAAACACCCAAATTACGACAATAAATACATTTGAAATGAAACTCACCAGACGCCGACCGCGCGCTGATCACCACAGCCAAAAAGCAGAAATACCCTAGCACCATGATGACTGGTTCCTGCAGTTCACTGTCAAGTTCACCAGGCCTGCTCAGCCAATGCGGCAGCGAAGGATCCGCCGTACCTTATAAGCTGTGACCACGTGACGTCAAACTACCATACATATATCTGCGCATGAACGTACTTCGTCAATGATCATATTCTTTTAAGGAGATGAACTCTATATTTTCTATACAGTTTTATATTAACTTTTTAAACTACTAAGCCGCAGCAGTTTCCTATTTGCAATTGCCGCATTAATGCAATTGATAGGATGCATTGCTTGTTTTTGTTGTTGGTCATTATTGGTTCATTGATGAGTGTTGTTAGATAAACATTCTTATTGTAATGTCATGTTTATTTATGCAAATTAAAGATCGATCAGTAATCAATGAATAGATGATCGAGTTCGCTTACTATTTTTATCTAGGAACTAAATATCTAAATTTCTGAACTTTTTGGTGTGGGTTTTTTTTTTACGGTAAAATAGAGCGGTAACACCGTCCACTAATAATAAGAGGAAAGATTTGTGTTTTTCTATGGTTGTAACGAATAAACCCAAAAACTATTGGTTCGATTTCAAAAATTCTTTCACCATCATAATGCTAAATTATCCCTGAGTAACATAGGTTATATTTATTACTAGCCGCGCCCCGCGGTTTCACCCGCGATATCTATTATCCCATAGGAACCGTTAATTTTAACGACAATAAAGTATCCTACTCGTATGTTCTATTCTAGAACCTAAAGAGTAAAGTAATGTGTGTTTGTCTTCTCTTCACTCAAAAATAGCTGAATGGATTTTGATGAAATTTAGTATACAGACACTTTATGCCCTGAAATAGAACACAGTATACTTTTTATAACGTAAAAATGTTCGTTTCCTCTGCAATAAAAGTTAATGCGGGTGAAACCGCGTGCGCTTCTAGTAATAATTCTATAGACCAAGAGCTCCACAGAAAATAGCCACAGTTGAGTTCCCAGGTATGACGTGAATTCAGTAATGCAAGTGAAATGGCAATTTGTCAATTTAGACAGTTACTTATTTGTCATAAAACGCAATTGCAGCTAACAACTAAACACACTTAGTTTATGTGATGGATGTCCCCTTAAGACTTCGACACCGCCCATTCGTGACATTACATAATGACCTTTTCTTGTAAATCTAACTTCTATTCTAGTACAACAAGGGTTAATTGTTTAGATTTAATCATTTCTAATGTAGTTTAATTGGACATCCGCTATATATAACTCTGATACTCGCGATTGTGAGACGATTTGATTCAATCATAATTATTATTTTATTAAATACACGCAAGTCTGATTTTATTATAGAAATGCCTAACTTATGACAATTTAAATTAACTTTTCTACCTAGCTATAGGAACACGTGTAAAAGGGCAACTCTATCTAGGTAGCATCTGGAGCAGATTCCATCAATCAAGGAATAATGATTGTTAATCAATGTATTATGTATGTAAAAGCATTGCAGTGCCGCGAAAATTGGTTAATCCAAAGTTACGGGTAAAGAGAACTGCAGTTGTCGCGGACAAGCCTGGCGCTTACCGTCTAATAGACGAACAGGTAAGCTCATCACTCAGTTATAAAAAAAAAGAAAATCAGGCTCGAGTGCCAGTCTGAATCATCAAAATCATCAACCCGTAACGTCCCACTGCTGAGCACGGGTCTCTCCTCACTATCGTGAGGAGGGTTAGGCCATAATCCACCACGGGGGCCAGATCCGGATTGGTGGATCACCTACCTACCTCCGAAATAATTCTCGGGTAGGTATGTGGGTTTCCTCACGATGTTTTCCTTCACCGAAAAGCGTGTGATAATTACGTACATGCGTTTTACAGAAAGACATTGGTACGTGCCTGCACTGGGATTGAACTCACGACCTTCTGATTGGAAGGCGGACATTCTCCCACTAGGCTATCACCGCTTCTACCACCAGTCTTTCTTTCACCAGTCTGAATGCTTTTCCATAATTTCTTTCTTTATTGTTATTTCCACCATTTTAGTCACAGGATGAGTTAGAGTGCGCCAATCATATGGTCAGATTAATTAAAACGCCACCCTGGGACCTTCTCAGGTACCGCTGGACAGATGAAGGTGCTCTACATTTTCTTAAAGAGCTCATCGGGTTTCCCCCTACATTACCTTCCACTTGTAATAAATATTAAGTTACCCCAACAGTGCGAATGTCACGTGCAAAACCTGTTCAGTTGTTCATGTTGAGCCGTGACCCCCGCTACCCCGCCTGCTCTACATGGCCAATAAATTGTGCAAATAAAGCGTTAATTTTTCCTTATTATTTTATTACTAAAGCTTGACTTAGGATTGTTGGAAGTGATTGTCGTTATACCTTTTAATGGTTTATAGGAACGCTGGCGATTCACGTGGATCTAGACATATATTCTCCCTAAATGCGTCGGAAATAATTATATTACTCCATATTTTATCAAAATTTATTCAGCCGTTACGAAGTGATCACAAACATAAATAGCAATGGAACTAGGATTTTACACACTTTTTCCTCCACCAAAGGTTTTTTTTATATTTTTAAGTATTTTACGAACGTGTTTATATAACTTTTATGTTTGCTTTTCCTTCATTCTATTTTTTAAATTTTTTTCCATGCAAATAAAATTTCTACTCAAACACAAATTATACGAAATTCGGATAGTAATAATTTTAATATCGATGTTGACAAAAAGTTTACCGTTGTCGTGCAAGCTCGAAGTCAATGGTATTCCATGTTTTTTTTGGCATTAGGTATCTCTAACTAAGGGAAAAAAGCAATTAGCATGAAGAATTCTCTTTGTCCTCATAATTAAAAGTCGTGTGTTTGTACGCGGTGGGGTCGCAACAAGTAATGTCAACGAAGTTCAACAGTACAACAAAATATGACGTCACATTTCTGAGTAAATACTGTAATTCAATAGAATGTTATTAATTTCACATTGATTATTGGGTTTTCCAATTTTTTGGCCTTGTCCAAATTCCTTATGGAAAACAATGACTTAGTAGACTAGCTTTTTCCCGCGACTTCAATCGTGCGGTAATAAAAAATAGATGCGCAGTGCAGTGCCGCGCAGGATTATGCAATGCAGAGTTTTGGGTGGTGCTGTGACTGTTATGGGTAGGCGTAGCGCTTACCTACAGGTGAACGACTTGTTCATCTTATCACTCAGACAAATAAAAAAAAAAATACAGTACAAAAGTAACTTTAACAAATCAAATTTAACAATAGGTATACTTTATCGCGATAAAAAGTATCCTAAGTAATTTTTCTGGTTTCAAAAGATTTCATTGCTAATTTTATCAAGATCCATTCCGCCCTTTAGTCTTACACAGACAGAGAAAGACAGACAGGCAGACAAATACGAGTGGAGTTACTTTCAATTTTGTAAATATTAGTAACAAAGGTGTAACAAATGCGAAAGTGTACGTAATGTTTGTTAACACTCGGCTCTGACTAAATGAATTTTGATAACATTTAGTCAACGGGTATTTAGTAAACAGGTAACAGGATATCCAATTTCGAATCCACCAGACCAGAGGAAGTGGCTTACACCTCTACGTCTATACTCTACACTAATATATAAAGCTGAAGAGTTTGTTTGTTTGAACGCTAGGATCTCAGAAACTACTGGTTAGAATTGAATAATTCTTTTTGTGTTGAATAGTTCATTTATCTAGGAAGGCTATAGGCTGTATTATATCTCCGTATTTCCACGGGAACGGGAACTACGTGGGTAAAACCACGGAGCGCAGCTAGTCGACGATAAAAGAATAAGTGATTCATTTCACTGGAAGTTCTGGGTGTCTTCATGTCACTATTTTTTCTCCACCAAAACATACAGAGGTGACAAACAAGACATTATTTTCTCCAAAACATTGAGAGGTGGTTCAACCCTGTCAGAGTATTTTTTTTATTTCTTTTTCATAGTGACAGACAACTAGCATTTTTCTCTCGTGTAGCATAAAAGATTCAAGTCACGAGTGAATGGGTTACTCCTAGGTAAGCGTGCACCATCGTAGACCGCATCGTCGCTTAACATCAGGTGAGATAGTGGTCAAAAATGAACTTATTTATTATTAAAAAAAAAACATTTTGAAACAGCTGAACAGATTTTCTTGAATCGATATCGATCTCGTTCTCAATCAAATCACTTTTCAACAAAAACAACTATACATCAAAATCGGTACATCCGTTTGGGAGCATCGATGCCATAGACAGACACACATACACACAATACACAGATACAAAAGTCAAACTAATAGCCTTCCTCTTTTGCGTCAGGGGTTAAAAATAGGAAGCGATGACAATTTAGGTAACATACCTATTGAGTGCAAATTATTTTGTAACAGAAGCATAGAATATATCTATAAATAACCTGTAGAAGGTACTTAATATATAGATTTTAAAGTAGATATAGTACTACTAAGGAAACTACGGCTGTCAATATTAGCTTATACTTTGACAGTGTTTTGGTTTCTGTTTATTATACGTCATTCCCGGAAGAAACGCGTCACATTCAACACAGTCAATATACATAAGTCATTACACAGGGATGTGGATTACTTATCTCACTTTACACTTACAAGGTAACATTTCTTTTAAACACTTTAAAAGGCAATTTATACTTATAATTATGATGATAGATAGATAAACTCTTTATTGAAACACCACAGAACAAAGAAATCTTAAAAACTAAAACAAAACAAACTTAACAATTGGTATCACAATGGGCGGCTTTATCGCCCAGAGCGATCTCTTCCACACCGCCATGTATGGAGAAGAATAGTAACAGTAGCTATGTAATTAAGCAGTAAGGACAAAAACTATGATATATTATTTTCTCCGTCCAAAACATGCAGAGGTGATTCAACTTGTATTTTTTTTAATTTCTTTTTCATAGTGACGGGCAACTGGCATTTTGTATCTCGTATAGCATAAAAACTTCAAGACACGAGTGAATAGATTACTTCTAGGTAAGCGTTTCCCATCGTAGACCGTATTGTCATTACATCAGGTGAGATAGTGGTTAAACGCAAACCTATATATTAATAGAAAAAAAAGCTTATTACTGCCTGCCAGTGTCAAGTAGGTTACTGGCCATGAATATAGTTCGTTATGGAATAAAAATATTTGACAGTTGCTGGTTGTATGTCAGATCAGTCATTCTTTATCACCGGAGAACCGACAATCGATGGTGTAGGCGAGTTCTAGAGTGGAGACACTTCCGTGGTCTCCAGTGGAGACCGCGTTTAGGCAAACGTTGAGTAGGACGCTCGCCGGCAGAAGACGGCTGGCAGAGACTGGACGAGAAGAGGGGAAGATATGGCAAAGTGACTATTACTAGGAGAGGTCTCAAGCAATGGAATACTTGAACAGATAAATTTATTAATTATTTCTTACGAAAAGGTGAACATTGCTACATCTAGATCCTTCTTTCCTTATAGCCTCGGTGGACATTTCCAGCCGTTTTCCTTGACTTTTGAAACGCGAACGAAAACGTTGATGGTTGTCATCTGTCACAAGGTTTTCGCAAATTCTGACAGAAGCACCAATTACGTGTCATGCATGACGGATAAGTGTGACGGTTGAGTTTCGGGTTCCACACGCGAGGCCATGAAAATACTGGTCTAGTTTTCTCCACAGAACACTACGATTAATTACTGCTTACGAAGGTTGTCTCTAAGTAGTCTGTGAAACTAATCAATAGTTTAGTTTAGTTTTGTCAAATGATTTGCTGTCGCATTCAAGCGTTATGCAAACGAGAAGGATGGCAATATCTTTTGGGCTGTCAAATTAAGTTGATTTTAGTTAGTGCCAACAGAATTAATACAAAATTAAATGGTGTTAGTTCTGTTATTGCGAACAATTTTTAACCGACTTCAAAAAAGGAGGAGGTTCTCAATGCTGCTGTTTTTTTTGTTGGTTTTAGCTTTATATGAACCACAAATATTTGCTCTGAGTCTGAATGTTTGTAGGACCATGGTCCTCGTAGTTCCTGATTCCCTAGACACAGGAGATCGTAAGTATTTATAAGGTGTCTGGGTATTTTTAAACGTTTGTCAAATCAGAAATCCCTGATTTATCAGCCGATTTGTTTTCTTTATTTGATAGGATATACTTTCAGATTAGTCCCATAGAAATTTCATTAAAATCGGTTTAGATGTTTGGTTTTTAAATCGAAATTACTGGAAAAAATATGTCATACAACTAACCGAAATTGCGTATTTTGCTTTCCTGATACTTTTCAGAGCTTTATTAGTAAATCCATTTGAAGTCGGTTTTTGGTTCCAACCAATACAACAATGGGTACATATTTTCGTGAAGTTTCTCGAATTGTAATTTAATTTACTGCAGAACCCCTTGCATTTTAAATCTGCACTTTTTTATATCTAAGAACTCCATTAGTAAAGATCGCAAAAAAATCTCTTTGTTATCTATTCTAGAACTCATTAGCTCGTATCTGCGACCGGATGCATCTAATAATACCTAATAAAATTAGGTACGTTCTAACGATTTCACGTTTTTTAACACATCGTGTATAACTTGACTTGTGAGGTCGCTTATTGTCAACTTTGACTGTTAAAATATAATTAGATGATCATTAAATTTGTTCAACAAAATCTGTTGTTAATGTGACAGCATTGGCCATATCCAATGCTGTTACATTAACAAGAGATTTTGTTTATTTTGTTAAGCTTTATAATCTTTGTGTGACAGCTTCTGTGGCATTGTTAGTGCTGAGCCGACTGCGGAGTGTAAAGTGTAGGACATATTTTAATTGTGTGATTACACAGGTAGGTATTTGCTTTGATTCTGGGTGTTTGTAGGACCGTCATTCCTGATTCTCTAGATACAGAGAATCCTTGTTAGTACTCAGGTATTTTTTATTTATTTTAGTGATGAGACCAGCAAGTCGTTTACCTGATGGTAAGCGCTACGCCTGCCCATAACAATTACAGTGCTACCCAGAACTTTGCATTGAATAATCTTGCGCCGGACTGCACTGCGCTCGTCACCCTGAGACATCAGCTCTAAAGTCTCATATGCCCAGTAATTTCGCTGGAAACAATGCCCTTCAAACCGGAATACAGTAATGTTTGTATACTACTGCTTGGCGGATGAATATCTGGCAGCGGTGTGGTACTTCCCCAGGCGGTCTCTCGCAGGAGAGGCACTACAATGTGATCGTGGCGCTTTTTATTATAACTAACATATATTATATTGTATTTTAAGCCATCAAATCAATTAATTTTAAATGTAAGTTTTCTAAAATATGATTTAGGAAGAATAAAGCTGTGTGTTTATTAGGAGTTAAAGTATCTCGATCCAATTTACCTAGTCAGAAGTCCTCGTGTAGTACCGTTGAAGCACTTTCCTTTTCCTGTGCGAGATTCAGCTATTAAATTTAGCACACCGATAGTTTTTTACTTAGATTAACATGTTATTACAAAGTATTAAATAAATAAATATTTTTATTTCGTTAATATAAATGTAACTAGAACGCACCCCGACAGATGGGCCAAGATCTTCACACAATGGATGCCTGAAAAAGGGCGAAGGCGCCGGGGCAGGCCGAGAAAACGCTGGCGTGACGATCTTGATACATACGAACCAAATTGGTCCGACGTGGCAAACAATCGCGACACTTGGAAGGAGATGGAGGAGACCTTTGCCCAGCAGTGGGACAGTATAGGTTATTAAAAAAAAAACAATAGTTCTTGCGGGATAATACTTCGCGGATGAAACCGCGGGGCGCAGCTAGTACCTAATACAATAGATCCTCCATATGTGTGAGATTCGTGACCAAGCGATGACATCTGTGGCCAAACATTAGTTACAGGGTTCAGTTCAGTGCCATTCAAACCCATTAAGACGGCTTCACATAACTGTTATGTGTCTACACCTTGAGTGTAAGGACGTCTTTATTTAACTTGTCGAGTTATACGTGGGCAATGTTACAGTGGAATATTATAGAGTTAGATAACTTAGATAATATATATCTTAAAATTCTAAAATATCATTGGTGGAGGAAAATGTGTCTAGAAAGCAGGCTGCATTGTCACGCTGAATTATAAAATTGTATATACTTAGATGCGGTTTATTTATATATATATATATATATATACATTTATATATATATATAAATAAACCGCATATAAATATAAATGTATATATATATATATATATATAAATGTTATGTTCGTTTGTGTACGCTTCAAAAACTCAAAAAGTTCTGCACCGATCGAGCTGAAATTTTAGCATGATATATAATCCGCATCAAGGATTGTTTTTATCTATTTTTTTCATCAGTGACATATCAGCGAATGTGCGAATCTGCCACAGCGAAGTGTGGCAGGGTACAGCTTCTTTAATATAATTTTTTGTTCATTTATATCTATGTATATAAATTTTATTGTCTTCTAAAGAAAGTATGTCGTGAACCACTTAAATGATTAGTACAATTAATTATTTTCATTTAATTGTCATCAATTATATTTATTTTCAGTAAACTCGAACTTCAATACGCTCTCTTTGAGATAGTGGTACTAGTAATCAAAGTTAAGCAATGTCTGCAGAGGGCGTCCGGGGAGCATCCGGGCGGGGCTTCATTTATAGTCGGGGTTTAAAAAAAGAAATAACTATTAAAAAAAAAACGATATTTTCAACTATATATTATTATACTGACTATGTTTTAAAAAAACCTATTGTCATGTCCGGGTTCTGAGCTCTAAAACCCGGGGTTTTCACCCGTCTTGTCCTGGTAGCCAAATTTTAGAGATGGCAACGCTACATGCTTCGGAGAGCACTTTAAACCGTAGAGAGCAACGACCAACCACCAACCTTTCCCACCAACTCTTTGTTTTATTTGTTTATTGTGTTTCTTTTGGTGTAGGTACAATAAAGAGTTTTCTATTCTATTCTGTTCTCAATATAAATAGGAGCAAAGATTACTATTAAATTGTATTATTTAATTATTTGCCGGCTCTTCTTCATTAGATGTATTTTAAATACAGTAGTAAAGTTAGTTTTCTTACATGAGTGCTCGCTTGGGCCCATGTGATTTTTGAGTTTGACTTTGAAAGAGCCGTTAACACGTTGACTGCTGAAAACACACACGTTTGTGTTTACCTAATTTTACGGCAAGCGAAAACACGCCTGGCGTGCGAACCCGCACTGCTGTAATGACAATTTTAACACAACAGTTGTGTGCACAGCTGGTTGAGTTTAGTAACGACACATAGCCAGTAAACACTAAACACACACGTTGTGTGAAGATCGCAAAATGCCAAAAAAATAAAACGGTTCAGCGGCCAACGTATTAAGCCATTCCAGCCTTACTATCTGACACCAAAACACGCCATTAGTGGAAGTTTAGTTATTTATAGGTATTATATTTTATTTATTTAGAAAAGTACGAGCCACGCATATTTTTGAAAATAACACAGTTCTTAATTCTAACTTAAAACAAAACTTTTTAACAAAACATAACACTGTAGTCCTATTCAATTTTTTTTTTTATTTGTCTGTGTTACGAGACTAGCAAGTCGTTCACCCGATGTTAAGTGCTGCGCCTGCCCATAACAGTTACAGTGCCAAACAGAACTGCACGATCATGCGCGGCACTGCACTGCGCTCGTCACCCTGTGACATCGGTCCTAAGGCAAAGAGAGCTGATTCACCGGGACCTTCTTGAAAATCTTGTCAGTTTCCTTGATGATCCTTTTCACGATGGCGTCTATTATAGGGGGCGCCACTTCTTGGAATATGTCCTTCCAGTTGCTGTTGGCAAACTGGTGGATGGTATCCGCTGAAAGAAGAAAAACTCAGGGTTAAGACATCTACACTTTTGATAAAGCAGTACCTAAAGGAGAAAAATAATGTAACATTGGAGGAATATCAAAACATGTTCTAAAAGCAACAGAAGAGTACTTTTTTAAAATGGGATTTGTCTGTCTGTTTGTTTTCACTCGCGATTTGCTTCACCATTTATTAGGTTTACAGCAAAGGAGAGGAACTTCTTGGCTGAGTCTGTTTCCTGATAGTTATAACCTGGGAGTCTTCACTCTTCAACACAAGTGAATAGGTTACTTCTACATCGTCAACCGCATGTCGCGAGAGATACTAGAATATAGTCAAACGCAAATATATGGGAACGTAAAAACTACTGAGCCGATCCAATGCAAAACTCAAATCATTTACTGCAAGTAGGCATAAATAATGCACTTTTACAAGTCTCACGTACATAGGAAAAATAAAAAAAATATATCAAATATGATCTAATAGCCTAATAATGAACTGATTATGGTTTGGGTTTGAAAAAGGAAATTTCCTTTTTCAAGTGGTGATTTATGCTTGAATCCCGCACGGGAAAAGGAAACTCCATTAACTGTACTAGCGCTTCGGAAACAAGCCCGCCAGGGAAGATAGCGCCAAAAAACTCTACGGTGAAGTAATTTTTTTCAATTATCATTATTTTTTTTAAGTCACAAAAGGTATATGCTGTTAATCATCTTCTCGCCGTTGACCATCTGCTCGCCATCGGCGCACTAAGTAAATACTCACCAAGCTGCTTGTTCCCGTTGAACAAATTCTGGAACTTGAACTCGACCCCGGTCTTCACGTCAGTGGAATGCCTCCAATTATGCGCGTCCCAGAACCTCTCACCGTTCACTATTTTTTCCTTGACATCATACACGATCTTCACGAGGATGTCATCTGGAAACGTCAGTAAACGATTTGGATAAAAGGGACCAGTTTTTTTGACACAACAGTGGGCTATAGGTCCACTGGTGATATTACGTTCTTAAACTTTTTCCGCCTTCATCATCATTAACAACCCATATCGTCCCACTGCTGGGCGCGGTTCTCCCCTCTCTTAGCCTCCCCTCCTAACTTTCTCATCTCTTTTAGCCAATCCCTACTTTTATATTATAAATGCGAAAGTAACTCTGTCTGTCTGTTGCTCTTTCACGCCTAAACTACTGAACCGATTGAAATGAAATTTGGTACAGAGATAGTTTAGAGCCTAAGAAAGGACATAGGGTACTTTTTAATGCGAAAAAAGCATTGTAAGTAAAGTTTTGAAATAGGGGAAGGAAGTTTGTATGGAAGTTTCGTCATTTTTAAAACTAGAAGCTTGATATTTATTTTTTATGCATATGATTAGATATAAATAAATTTGGCACTCAAAGTTTGTAAAAAAAAATATATAAAATAAATATAGGAGATGAAAGTATGTAGCGAGTAACATAGGCTATATTTTATCTCCATATTCCCGCGGGAACAGGAACTACGCGGGTGAAACCGCGGGGCGAAGCTAGTTCATTATATTCTGTATTAAAATTAGAGTTGTACTTACAGATTTTGATCTTGTATTTGCCATCGCCCTCGACGGGCAGGATGAGGAGCTTCCCCCCGAGGGTGTAGTCTCCCGTCATCACCACGGAGCACCGCAGGTTCAGAAAGGTCTTCTTTTCCGTCCTCCTGGAACATCGGCCAACATAATAATTACTATATGCTTTGGAACTTTTAGAACATTATAAAAAAATAATTTAAAATAAAAATAACATCAAAGAATTATGGCAGAGAAGTAATCAAATAATTATTTTTATATGATTATTTAGGTACTGAACCGCAGAATAGATAGAATACAATAGAATTGAAAACTCTTTATTGTACACCAGAAACAAAAATAAACACAGTACAGATAAATTACAATAGGTAAACAAGGGTAGTGCAATGGGCGGTCTTATCGCTAGATATCTATATATCTTAGATATTACTACGTAACTGAACTGCGTTACGCGGGCGCCCGCGCTGTTTCACACAAAATACACAACCCGCGCGTGTCCCCGCGACGCAACATAACACTATAATTATTATATGAAAACTCGCGGCTAGTTTCGGCCCTAATACCGTTGATATCTAGTAAATAAAGGGATTAAAGGGCAACTGCAACATTTTCAAGAAACAACGTCCAAAGAAATGTATACAAATAACAAATAAAATCCATGTAATACTCGTCATCCTAGTTTTGCAATGACGTGCTTATGTTTTATTAAGATGATAGACGTCAAAATGTCTTGGGGAAAAAAGCAATGTTTTTTTTTGTCCCCCGTACGTAATATCAAGTTAGCACGTGACTCAGGGGCTCCAGATTCTGTGAACCTTAACAAATTAACATGTCAGGCACGTCTCATGTACGTACGCACGTCTCATGGTGACGAATACGATTTTTTGCTCCCCAAATAACATGTTTAAACACAACACTCTGTCACATCAGATAAACACTAACGTTTTATGGTTCGCCGTCACCGCTTATGTCCCTCTACAATTTAGATGTCCCATTAAAAATCTACTTTAGACCATAATAAAGCTTTCACATACAAATTCTGTCCGAGCTCAAACTAGAATCCTGCCCTGTTTATTTAATAATTGCTTACCAGCTGCGCCCCGCGGTTTCACCCGCGTAGTTCCTGTTTTGTCCCACGAGAACATACTATCGGGATAAAAAGTACCCTATTACTGAATCCTGGTTATAGACTATCTGTGTTCCAAATTTCATTCGAATCCGTTCAGTAGTTTTTGAGTGAAAGAGGAACAAACATCCATCCATTCATTCTCACAATCTTTCGCATTTGTAATATTAGTAGGATTAAAATTGTAACATTACAGATATGATCTAATGTGCTACAATTATCACATTACTTAAAAAACTACAAAAAGAAAATTAAAGAAAACAAAATATATAATATATAAAACAAACAACATAAAATAGAAAATGTACTAACAAACTTACAAATAAACTTGTTCACAGTAATGAACAGGGCATTTTACAAATACTGACCACTTAATCATTAAATAATAGGCATTAGAAACCACGAGGACCATCATCCCACAAAATAAGATTTAAAAAAACTATGACTCAGCCATGAAGCAGCATAAATTAAATGAAAGGCTATTTCCCTTTTCAACTCACAGTACGAGTATAATCAGTTACCTACTAACTACCTTAATGACTTATTAATATAAAATAAAAAAATCTGCAGTAAAAACAATTGAATAAATCATAATATTGTGTTTTTATCATTCTCTTTGTTCTGGAGACAAGAGTTTTTTACTTAAAAAAATATATATATATATTATGGAACGTATTGCGCAGTGCGCACTGTCCATAATTGGTTGAGTTTTTTCTAAATCCAGTTGTTTGTTTTTGTTGTAGCGATTTCATCATTTTTATAATTCAATTGAAATTACTGGGCATATGATATTTTAAAGCTGATGTCCACGGTGACGCGCGCAGTGCAGTGCCGCGCAAGATAATGTAATGCAAAGTTCAGATGGCACTGTTATGAGTAGGCATATCGCTTACCATCAGGTGAACGACTTGCTCGTCTCGTCACTCAGCCAAATAAAAAAAAAACAAACAGTGAAGGTCTGGAACACCCTCCCAGCGTCTTTGTTTCCCGACAGTGAATAGGTATCTTCTAGGCAAGCATGCATCGTCGCTTACCATCATGTGAGAATGTGGTCAAATGTTTGTCTGCTCGCAATAAAAAATAACTACTCTATGCTTACTTCAACTCTTCGACGACGCAGTTCTTCAACCCCTTCACGACTGTATTCCGGAAGTCCAGTTCCAATCCAGCCTGGCTGGTGGTGACGCGGTCCACCAACATGGGGTCCAGGGTGTTGATCCCCAGTTCTGGTATTCCTAGGGCTAGTGCTGTGACGGCCTTCTGTGCGGAACTCTTCAGGCAGGCGGAGTCGGAGGCGCGGCATGGTGTGAAGAAGGGAGCTGGAATTGAGGAGTTGAAATGTTATATACAGGGCGTTACATATCACCCTATAAAGAACCGGGGCAGGGTATTCGGGTATTTCCGGCGCACGTCTGTCCGACAGATATGGTTAGATATTCATACCTACCCACTTTTAGGTGTGGTGCCATAGTAGGTAAACAAACATTTAGGGTCGTCGCAATTTTCTACAATTTTTGTCGGAAAAAAGAGTGATAATTACGTACATATGTTTTACAAGAAATACATTGGTACGTGCCTGCACTGGGATTTGAACTCACGACCTTTTGATTGGAAGGCGGACGTTCTCTCACTAGGCTACCACCGCACACAAAGTCACTTACATAAGAACAATAATTAATAATAGTTACAATTTTATATGCGTTGTTCCATAATAATAATTAAGGGATAACACATTTAAATGATTGCAAGATGTTCAGTTAGTTTGACTTTAAATCTATCTAACATATATACTAATATATAAAGCTGAAGAGTTTGTTTGTTTGAACGCTAGGATCTCAGGAACTAGTGCTCCGAATTGAACAATTCTTTTTGTATTGAATAGTTCATTTATCGAGGAAGGTTATAGGCTATATACTATCACGCTACGACTAATAGGAGCGGAGCATCAATGAAGAATGTGGCAAAAACGGGGAAAATATATTGCTTTTAAGAGAGTTATTGTGGGAAAACTTGAATTATGAGGGTGAAACCGCAGGGCGCAGCTAGTGCATTATATGAGTGTATTTTTTTATACGTGAGGGTTTTGTAGTATTCATAATTACTTGAATAATGACAAGTTTTTTTTTAATTAAAATGTTATTAAAAGTATACAGTAAGCAAGTATAGTTACGATTACGAGTCAGAATGACGACTTGTACAATATAAATTTTAAAGACATGTGTCGAAATAATAATAAAAAAATTAAAGCTTTAATTACAAAAATAAGCATACTAAAAACACATTTAACATTGATTGTCGCCGATGTGGGCTATTTTTGTAAACGAGTTAAATTTAAGTTCCTTGTTCATGCGTACATTTTATTTTTCTAGATTACCGTGGCCTTCCCTTCATGCACACTTTTGTTTAATCTTAACAATGTTCGACTAAAGGTTTTATGCTTAATGTGATTTGGAATAATCGTAAACAAAGATGGAGTTATTACATCATTATGTTAGATTCCTTCTGAACCTGTTGAATTTGTCGATAGAGCTACAATATTTCCGCATAATTCTAAAATGTTTCCCTATTAAGTATTTTATAAATATATTATATACAATTTTTCTTTTGTCTTTTTACCAATATATTTGAATAATTATAATCTGTTTCTCATTTTATCTATAAAATAAATGAATTTAATTTTGTAATCAAATTTAATGGTAAATGTAAATTATCAAAAGCTCGTGATTGCTACCTATATTTTATTTTGGTTTCATAATGAATTTTATTAGACTTTTATAACTTCATAAATTACCTTAGTGTACCTATTTCCATAACATTTTGAGGCTTTGTTACTTCTATTTCTTAGCAATGTGTCACACAAATCTGTTCAGCCATTTAAAGATCATCAGTTCTTTTATGTTTTATGCATTTTTAATTTAAATATAATTCAATAACATACAATTCAATGCAACTTACCAGATTCACAATCCGCGTATTTGTACAAACACACAGAGACAAACACAAAATACAACACTTGCATTGTGAACTCGATAAACTGTCTATAGTAAAAATCTGACCGTCAATGGCGCAGGCGCACCGATGCATTTTTATTTTATACTGCATTCTGCTGACTTCATTTAAAATATATATATATCGAAGTAAACAAAACCGTACGCAAAGGTGATAAAAACGCCAATTAAAATTCAATTGGGGAGGCAGTGCGGTGATACTGGGGCTTACAAATCGTTTATAGCGTTAACAAATTTTAAAGATAGGAAAGATACTAGTAATTAACTATCTTATCAAACATATTTCTTTTTGAACGCGTCATTATCAAAGAGATTAAAAAAGTTACAGGCCCAAACTGGTGCCAAACAGCTCAAAATAGAGAAATTTAGGCATCCTTGGAGGAGGCCTTTACCCACAAAGGGGTTCTTAACTTAGAAAAAATTAAAATTCAAAAGTTAAATTAGAAATAAGGTAACATTATGTAACCCACTATTTAAAGAACAAATAAAGGATTTTTTTTTTTTTTTTTTTATTATTATCACATACATAGGTGCTGACTCTTAACTAGGATTCCCTGTATCTAGGGAATCGGGAACTACGAGGGCCATGGTCCTACAAACACCCAGGCTCTGAGCAAGTTTTTCTGGTTGACAAATCTTTGCCCTGGCGGGAATCGATCCCTCTACCTCACGCTTCGCAGTCGACTCAACAACCACTTACGCCACGGAGCTTTATTTTGATTGTTGACACTGGGCTTCATGTTAAAATGTGTTCGTTAGCATCTTGTATCGCAAATAAATATCATGATATTTTGTAAAGGAAGTCCTAAGTTATTTATTATTTATTAATTTATTTACAGCTTAAAATATTAAGCTGTATATAGCTGTAGTAAGTTGTATATCCGTTCTACTTTTTTTTTTTAATTCTTATCATCATCATTGTAAGCGACACGAACCTCTTTAGTATAATAAACCTTTTTTGGTTAGGAAAACCTTTTTAGTTTGAAAGACTTTATTTTTGAAATTCGAAAAAAGAAGAAAAACAAAAAGGGCCTTTATTTCACGTAGTTTTTTAATAGTTGTTTTATTTTCGCCAATCTAAGTTATTTTCTGATTATACCTATTTATTTTACTTCCTGAATAACCTGTTCTTCATTCTAGAGAGACCTGCGTCTTCTACATTTCCTAGACATGCGTCTTTTACAATCATCATCAAGCCATATTGGCCCACTCGATCACGGGTTTCCCATCACTTTATGATACTTTTTATCCCGTAAAAATATCGTATTCACTAAACACAGGTGAAACCGGGAGGCACAATCGATATATGATGAAATATAATAAATAAAAAGCCTTTATTTGTTCTTTAATAGTGGGCTACATAAAGTTACCCTCTTCCTAATTTAACTTAGATCTAAGTGAAGAACCCCTTTATGGGTAAAGGGGTTCTTTATGGGTAAATTTCTCTATTTAGAGCTGTTTGGCACCAGTTTGGGAATGTAATTTTTTTAATCTCTTCTTTCCATCGAGTGATCGGTTTTCCTCTTCTTCTTTATCCCTGTGGGCCTCCCCACAAGGTAATCGATATATAAATACACCAATATATCAGCTTGTTAGAAAATTGAAGATGATAGCAACCTCGGCAAAGGGCGAGGAACAAATTATAAATGTAGCCTTATTCAGTCTCAACTCTCAGTATCTAGGTACTGCTCTAACACTAACCACAAATCTAGGTATTACTACTTCTACATTATCAGTATAGAAGCACTAGGTCAATCTAGTCAGGCTAGGAGCTTAATAGAAGCGACCTTGTTTGAGCAGGTTGGTATCACCTAGGTATAATATAATATACCTACCTAGATCTAATACGTACTCTAGTTTGTTATTGACAAGATTGTTGTTAATATTAATAAATGTCAAAGGGTTTTTTTTTTTTTTTTTAATGTGACGTTTAGTAAGATTGCTGATTGAAGTACTGCGCAGTACTAAGTGACGTTTAATAACTTTTGCTGAATAAGGGAGAGTCCAACTCCAGTGCCGGCACTACAGAGTTCGAGATCTGTGGCCGGCATGCTCCTATGCTTGTAAAACATACGTCATTATCACTCGCTTTTCGGTGGAGGAAAACATCGTGAGGAAAATCACATACCTCCCCGAGAATTGTTTCGGGGGTAGGTATGTTATCCACCAATCCGGACCGAGCGGTGGCCCCCTGTGGTGGATATGGCCTGATCATCCTCATGAAAGTGAGGGGAGACCCGTGCTCAGCAATAGGCCGAAATACCATACACACACTAGGACAGTAACTGGCAGAAAACAAAAGTTAAGACAAAAGATACTGTTCGTAAGATGAATACCAAAAGATAAACACATTCCTATTTTGTTTTATTCAGTTTGGAATCCGGAGGTTCCTGATATTGAATGCCAACCGGTCGAGCTTTAGGGCCGTCGTGTACTCGAGCGTTTCTTGATCGAGGCTCATTATTTACTTCAATAATTATTCTATACATTTTTATGTAGGACTAGCACTAGCAGCGCCTCTCGGGTTTCACCCGCGTTTGCTATTATCCTACAGGTAAATTTTACTGGATAATCAGTATCCCATATTCTATTCCAGGACCTAAAGTATATATGTACTAAATTTCATCAAAATCCGTTCAGTCGTTTAGGCGTGAACAGAGGACAAACACAAACTTTTGCATCCTAACAATTATTATAAATGCGAATGTGAGTTTGTTTGTTTGTTACGTTTTCACGCCTAAACCACTAAACCGGTTTTACAAATTCTTTCAGCAATGGAAAGCTACATTATTAGCGAGTAACATAGGCTATATTTTATCCCCGCATTCCTAAACGGGAACTACGCGGGTTAAACAGTAGGGCGCAGCTGGTTTATAATATTAGTGAGATGAGATATACAATTATAAATGTAGGTACTGTTTGTGATGTATTTGCAATCGTTCGATATGTGGAGTTCGTGGAATGATCTCCCACCCGAGGTTTTCCCTCAGATGCACAGCAAGCAAAAGTTAAAATATTCTTTACTAATAAGGGTAGACAACGCACCGGCAATGCCCCTAACGTTGGAGATGTCTATAGGGCGCCGGTGACCACTTACCACCGGGTGGGCCGCATGCCAGTTTGCCACCTATTTTATAAAAAAAAAAGATATCGAATGAAGTTGGCCTTCTCTGATATTTTATTTTTGTAAATAGGTGAACAGGCTATGTTTACCAAACTATGTAGGTGCCTGCTTACTTATTTAATTAATATCTTACAATAATCATTCTAAAAATAAAAACCGAACTAACTGCTCGATTTTTTGTCGTAGCCGTCTTTTTCCTCTATTTCACTGAACTGAGTGGTGCTTTATTTTGTGAAGTGTGGACATTCAGAAGTTAAATTACCATCGTCCTTCTTACATCTATTACCCTATGGTCCATGAGCCTATTGGTCTGGTGTTCAAGAAACCAGTAGAGGGTGTCAGAGGGTTGGTGTACTGCTTTCCGCTGGGATCGTAGCATCTGGAAAGAGGTAGTCTCTGCCTATCCCGACGGGAGAAAGGCGTGACTGTATGTGTGTCACCGACTTACACCACGAAGGGTGTCACATGAAATGATTCAAATATATTCTTAACTAGCTGTACCCTGCCACGCTTCGCTGTGGCACATTCGCACATTCGCTGATGAAAAAAATAGATAAAAACAATCCTTGATGCGGATTATATATCATCCTAAAATTTCAACTCGATCGGTGCAGAACTTTTTGAGTTTTTGAAGCATACACAAACCAACATAACATTTATATACATATATATAGAGATAGTGAAATCGATAACTAATAAATGAATATAATACACAGGAACCTCAAGAAGCATTACGTAGGTCTATAGAAGATAAGGGCCATTAACCACAAATTATATCTGATAAAATTTGTTCATTGAAAACAAAATAATTAGGCCTTGTGATGACGATAAGCAAACTTCTGACTAGTTCCTCATCTCTCGCTCACTGCTGCGCACGGGTCTTCCCTCAGTGTCGTGAGGAGGGATAGGTCATAATCCACCAGACTAGTTACCTATATAAAATTATATAGCTGCACCCCGCGTTAAGTAGTATCCCGCAAGAACTATTCAATATTGTGAACTAAAAAGTATTCTACATGTTAATACCAGTTATAAACTATGTGCGTGCTAAATTTTATCTATATTCGTTTAGTCGTTTTTGCGTGAAAGAGTAACAAACATCCATCTTTACAGACTAACATTTATAATAGTAGTGCCCTGCGATTTCACCCGCGCAGTTCCTGTTTTCGTAAGGGTAGGGGGATAAAATATAGCCTATGTTACTCGCTGATAATGTAGCTTTCCGTTGGTAAAATATTTTTTGGCGGATGAATATCTGGCAAAGGTGTGGTACTTCCCCAGGCGGTCTCTTGCAGAAGAGGCCTCCCACTACGATCGGATATATTGGCGTTTTTGTGTTTTATTTTTTGTTTTGTCGAACGAGATTCAAAAATCAGTGGCCTGGTACTTATTTGGCTCAGCTAGTTAGCATTGCAATTGAACAGCGCAATGCCGCCAGCCAGGCTTATACTTGTAAAGGCTTGAAGGTTGTCCAACTGTTGTTTCTCTTGTTTTAGTGGTAGTTAGGTAGTTAATAAAGACACTTGCCCGTTAAACTCATATGCGGAAAAGGTCACAACCAAACCAAGGGAATGTAATTCCTTCCTTAAACCGATTCTCTGAAAATTATACCATTGACAATTTACTTATAATTTTTTTGTGTTTCCGGGTTGATGTTTGAACCAAGTGGACAATGGTTGCATTGTCCCCTCAGATGGTTTGATAAAGTTGAAATAAACGACACAAAAAACATAGAAAAAAGTTTTATATGTACTTACTGTTAATAATAATTGGCAGAGAACCAAAAAAATATATTATTTTGAACGCTAATAGAAAATGTAGATAGTTTTTTTTTTATGTTACTTAGCAATGAGATGAGCAAGCCGCTCACCCGATGGTAAGCGCCACGCCTGCCCATGTGCCCATAACACCTACTGAGTGCCACTCAGAACTTTCCATAACAAAATCATGTGTGGCATTGCATTGCGCTCGTCACCCAGAGACATCGGTTCTAAAGTCCGGTTAATTCATTGGAAACAGTGCCCTTCAAACCGGAACACAGTAATGTTTGCACACTATTGGTTCACAGATGAATATCTGGCAAAAGAGACTGACTCTTGCAGAAGAGGCCTACCACTACAAAAGTATAAATAGGTACCTACTATAGTAGAATAGAATAGAATATTTTTTATTGCGTACATTGTGTACCCATATAAGTTGTTATTACAATAAAAAGTTTCAACAATTTTCCAATTGCTTCTTCAATAATTAACTTAAATCCAAAATAAAAGAGGGAAACGAAACAATAATCCACATTGTAAACTTATTCAAAGAATTCTAAAATCTTATTTTGAAAATATCTTTCAAGTTTTAAAAACTTTGCATTACCGACCAAAACTTAAACAAGTAGGTGGATAATATAATAATTATTATTAATACTCGTAGTTAGCATCTGCTATCGTAACGACATCTAGCGGCTGACCTGCACACTAGGACGATTAAAACTTTAAGTGTAGTAGCCGTAGAGGGAGTTGCTAGTAGGTATCACAAGTCTCTGCCACATCTCGGACACTTCAAACAAACACTGATCTGACATTTCACCCAAAAAAATGAAATGTCGTTTCTACATGCTAAAGAATAAATAAATGGGGCGTTTCGCACCACGTTCCGAATATGGTGCGAAAGACGCCCGATCAAAAATAATACAGAGTTCAACTAGGGCGCTATGCACCGTGGTTCGAACCATTCATGGTCCATCCACCAGTATAATCCAGTTAAAAACGGATTAGGTGTGGGGTGTAATGGGGGTAGGCAATGATACAACGTATGATGCTTATCACTTATTTATAATTCCATGGTCTGCTTGCCACCAGACATGTTTCCACGAAGTGAAGGCGCAGTTAGTTGAAGACCGCGCCTAGTTCCTGGAATGGCGCTGTATGTACTGGCAGCACCCGTTGACGCAAACGGTGAAGATAGGCGTTGGGCAGTTACTGTCGACGATGCAAGGGACACAGTCGGCCGCTGAGGGAAAATTAATAAAGTTTTTAATGTTTTTGCCTGGTTAGTCGTGGTATCTCGCGGGACGCTTCCTGACTCGACTGTTTCGCCCTTTAGCCGCCGGCGGCGCCACTAGTAGCGCGGGAGCGCGCGAAACGGTTGATGCGCTGACGCCGCTTGGACCCGCCTTTGCCACGCGAATCTAGGCTTTCTTAACAGGCGGGGTATTTGAATGGCGCGCTACAAGTTATATTATATCATAACACCACAGAATAACCACAATACAGAAAGGACACTCTTCACTCTACCCCGCGCAACCCCCCCACCTCAATCGCTGGAACAATTGATAGGACATTCAATACTTTCGCGTCGTTCACCTGATGGTAAGCGCTACGCCTGCCCATAACAGATAGTGGCACCTAGAAATTTGCATTGCATAATCCTGCGCGGCACTGCACTGCGCTCGTCACCCTGAGACATTGGCTTGATTCATAAACAAAGTAACAAACTTAAATGCTTCTAAAATATATAGAGTAGAAATTAAAAAATAGGTAAAAAAATTATAAGTTGTTTTAAATACCTTTCGTGTCAACATCCATAGCAGTAACGCCGAATGAGAGAACCGACAAAATCATCAAAAATACAAGAACCTTCATGTTTAAACTGCACTTGAGGACAATCTACTCAAATTAAAACCACTTTTGTAAAAAAATCGTTTATATACACATTTGCATTAAAACCCGTTAAATGAGACGAATTCAGACCTATTCTTTAATAATTGAGTGCAACAAATCGGCAAACTTGCGTGCCTGATTTATCATTAACCTACTAATATCATATATTTATTTATTATAAATAAATACATTTAATAGAACGGCCTAGGCCAATAACATTAACTAAGTGATTAGACAATTATTATTAAAAATCACCACCATCATAATCCTTACTTATATTATAAATGCGAAAGTAACTCTGTCTGTCTGTTGCTCTTTCACGCCTAAACTACAGAACCGATTAAAATGAAATTTGGTACAGAGATAGTCTAGAGCCTGAGGAAGGACATAGGGTACTTTTTAATGCGATAAAAGTATTGTAAGGGTTTGAAATAGGAGATGAAAGTTTGCCCATATTCCCGCGGGAACAAGAACTACGCGGGTGAAACCGCGGAGCACAGCTAGTATAAATAAATAAATAAATCAGGTGAACGACTTCACACAGTCGCAATCACAACATAAAAATTAAATAGTAATAAAATCAAATCAAAAACCAAATGAAACTCTTATTATAATTTATAAAATAACTATATAAAAAATTAATCCCAATTTCCCTTGGTCACGGCACCACGCGTGAACGACTGGACCGATTTCGCTAATGCTTTTTTTTGTATTTGTTATTATCAGGAGAAGTTTCTAATGAAAGTCTCTTTTCGGTGACAGAATCCGGACCGGGTCCCGTGGTGGATTAGGGCCTAATCCTCCTCACGAAAGTGAGGAGAGGCCCGTGCTCAGCAGTGGGCCGATATGGGTTGATCATGATGTTGAAGAATAGAGAGATAATGACCGAATGGTAGCTTGTGCGCTTTGCAACCCAAAGGAACTAAATTTGAACCTCGGCGCCACTAAACACGCACAGATGTTTTTTTAATGAATTTGAAAATCGTAGTTTGTACAAAGTGGCGCCATCTTACGGGATTTGTTAGAAGCGCATCGAACGCAAACAAAATATTATAAAACACCTGCGCACAACCTTAGATCGCGAGGCACACCGTTATCAAGTTCGGAGCCATATAAGGTAGAGGGAGCTATTATCAGCTTACAGTGTAATCATGGGTACTGAGGTACAACAAAAATTTGAGATGAACTTCTTTATCAAAAGTTCGAGAATCAAAAGTAATTAAAATTCTACGAAATGATTCTTCGAGATGGACACGGGAAGGCACTTAATTAACACACTTTTATCAGCTTGGCATTTATTTACTTCAATGTAAGTATACCTAATTATAACGGTTTACACCGATTACATTAATTATTTACATATAATAGTAATACAGTACACAATTTCACACAATCATTTATTCCTCTCACAATAATCCAAACACTCCGACAAAATAATCTGCCATCCATCCGCAAACGAATCACAGTCTGGATTTGCAGCCAGGAGGGCGTTGAGTGTGGAGAGGGAGCGCATTATGTATGTTAGTACTTGTACTTAAGTAGGTATAAGTAGGAGCATTATGTAACGGAATCTTTAAACGTGCTTTTCACCCCTCTCTTGCCAGATATTCATTCTCCAAGCAGTAGTGTACAATTAGTACTTTGTTCCGATTTAAAGGGCACTGTTTCCAGCTAAATTACTGGGCATATGAGACTTTAGAACCATTGTCTCAAGGTGACGCAGTGAAGCCGCTCAAGGTTTTTGTAATGGAATGTTCTGTAGCTGTTATGGGCAGACGTGGCTCTTGCCATCTGTCAGGTGAACGACTTACTCGCCTCGCTACATAGTTAAAAAAATTGCCAGTATGGATCCAGTATGGTGTATCCAGTAAGTATTATCCATTGGTAATCAAGTATGACTAAATTCGTTATCCCGCGATCAAAATGGCCAATAAATAACTTACAGTGATTGCTTTATTAACTTAAATGGCAAATAATGAGCTGTGTACGTGACCCAGCACTTGTAATCGGAGCCATTAACTTGTAGCTAAATAGCAATGTAATTAATCAATGTACCGGCCATTCTACAATCAGCTATAAAAGTTGGTGAACATGTTGAAAGTTTAATTTACTTACTAATTGATATAAACTTTGAGTGTTTTGCGAACTAAATTCGAAGATATGATTATCTGATTGTTCGTGCCTTGAAAATTAATCTTCAATGTAAGAATCACAGGTAAAAAGATATCTATATTTAAAAAAAAAACAATTATTCACAATGCTACACATAAATAATTGATTTGAATCCAAAAACCGACTTCAAATCGTTTTACTTAAAATATTAACAACTAATTATTTTTTAAGAACTCTTCTAACTCTTAAAAAGCGTAGGTAGAATGTAACGTACCTTTTTTACTGAGTGATGGTAAGTGCTACGCCTACCCATAGCAATTACAGTGCCGCCGAGAACTTTGCATTGCATAATCTTGCGCGGCACTGCGCTGTGCTCGTTACCCTGAGACATTGGATCTAAAGTCTCATAATTATGCCCAGTAATTTCGCTGGAAACAATAGGTACCCTTCATACCGGAACACAGTAGTGTTTGCACACTACTGCCTAGCAGATGAATATCTGGCAAAGGTGTGGCACTTCCCCAGGCGGTCTCTTGCAGAAGAGGGTTGGAGAGAGTTGGTCGGTAAACGACGGTCCCATCTTTTTGTTGCTCTTCTCCATGCATGGTTGTCTGCAAGTGATCGCTCTCAGCGATAAGGCCGACCATCGTGACACTAATTGTTATATTTGATTTGTTTTAATTTTTAAGTTGTCTTTGCTCTGTGGTGTTTCAATAAAGAGTTTATCTATCTATCTATATTCATTATCATCATCATCATCAACCCATAACGTCCC
Source organism: Campaea margaritaria (assembly GCA_912999815.1). Classification (NCBI taxonomy): domain Eukaryota; kingdom Metazoa; phylum Arthropoda; class Insecta; order Lepidoptera; family Geometridae; genus Campaea; species Campaea margaritaria. The sequence continues at coordinate 449,426 of OU538798.1, read as the reverse complement.
ACTGCTGGGCACGGGTCTCCCCTCACTTTCGTGAGGAGGGTTAGGCCATAATCCACCACGGGGGCCAGATTCGGATTGGTATATTATCACCTAGCTATCTCCGAAATAATTCTCGGGTAGGTATGTGGGTTTCCTCACGATGTTTTCCTTCACCGAAAAGCGAGTGATAATTACGTACAAATGTTTCACAGAAACACATTGGTACGCGCCTGCACTGGGTTTTGAACTCACGACCTTCTGATAGGAAGGCGGACGTTCTCCCACTAGGCTACCACCGCTAACCTAATACCTACTTCCTACTCATGGAAAAGTTCATTGATTAAAATGAATGGTCGTTGAACTAAATCATTCATTCACACAATGTCTTCGGAGAACCTTTGAATTCCAAATGACTTCATTACTCAGGTCACGTAGGCAACGAGTTCACACGCAATAAATAATGCCTTGCAACCTGATGGATATTGATTATGTTGTGGAATGTCATTATGTGTCAATTCAACTAGTTTTTTTCTGTGGTATCATATTAAATTTGGCTTTAATGCAAGAGTCCGCCAACATTTTTGGTGGGTATTAGATAGATATATGGATAGATAGAGATGGATAAACTCTTTATTGAAACACCACAGAACAAAGTAAATTACCGGGCATATGTGATTTTAGAGCCGATGTCTCAGAGTGACGAGCGCAATGCAGTGCCGCGCAGGATTATCCAATGCAAAGCTCTGGGTGACACTGTAGCTGTTATAGGCAGGCGTAGCGCTTACTATCAGGTGAACCACTTGCTCGTCTCGTCACACAGTCAAATAAAAATAGACAGAAAAGATAACTGAAACAAAACATATGTATTTTTTCCGTCAAATTGATGTTTCATTGGGTGTAAATGTAGAATATAAACCATTAAATTTTAATGTTCTTTATCTTGCCCGAATATGGGCAAACTATACAAACACTAAAAGCGTTTAATTAGACGTTCTCTCCGGAAGTGCTTGGAAAATTTCAGTAAAATAATCCAAAACTTTACTGAATCGTGACGTAGGAACACAACTTGCTTAACACTAAAATTATACAAAATCGAGAATGATATATTTTCGGTTTTCCACCAATCCAACGTTGGAGAATACTATAAGAAATATATATCCTATAAGAAAGTGCGAAGTAATTATCAAAAGCACAAAAATCGTCAGGATAAACTTTTATGTAATTCGTGTCAGGTATTAAAAAGGGGAACGATGCATTCATCATCGTCATCATCCATCATCAAAGCCAACGCGAATAAAACATCGAGACACTCCTAGTCTAATAAAAACCACGGATCAACAATATTCAAGAGCAACCGTCATTCCTTTTATAGTTTTGCTAAATTTTCCGCCTAGTAACTAACTCCTCCAAAATTAACTACCGTAACCACAACCCGATCAAAATCTAACTAATCATAGGTTATCCTGATTCCTGACGTCAATCGTACCGCAAAACGACATAAATAGCACGTTATCCCACCCCGGACATTTCGTACAAAACCTGAATTGTCAGCTCAGGGACCTCACCACGAACAGTTAAATCCATCCACTTTAAGACCTTAAACTGAACTGCCCTGCTAATTGTCACTACCAATATCGCTCAGCGTTCATAAGTGGACCAGAGACATTTATCCAAAAAGATCGGAACATATGTGGGAGTTTATATAGCTTCATCTTATTCTCTTTCTCTCTCATTCTCTGCAGTCTATTTTTGAGTGAAGTCACGTCACGTTTGTTATTTATGAGTGTGTTGTGTAGTGCCAATCTAGGCCGAATGAACTGCATGGAATAAGAATAAGTACGTGGTTACCCGCCTGATTGCCCTCCTGGTTGCGGGTAGAGGGGCGGAGAAGCTGATCACGCGGGGTGGAGTGTCCATTCTGTATTAGTACGACATATTTTGTAATCTGTGGCAGCAGCTTCCTACGTCAATCAGCTCCTATGACGATTTCCTTCTCATTATAGGCTCTATGCAACCAGTAACCATGTCAAATCTCCATAGGAAATTCTCAGTAGATACGCACAAGGAATAAATTTAACGTAGCAAGTTGGCCGTCTTTATTTTTATTAAGCTGTTTTATGATTGTTAATTATTATTCTGATTGATGGTTACAGTAGGAACTTTTGCTACGATTTTTTTTTTCTGGAAATTCACTCGTAATGGATATGTTTGGTTGAGGTTTTTATAGCTTTTGCTACGATTTTTTTCAGCAAATTCATTCGTAATGGATATTTTTGGATGAGTTTTTGTTGTATATTTTTATAAGAGTATGACTGGACAAACACGATTAACAATTGAAGGTGAACGCAATGCATGCTCAGAAAAGTTTCCACTCATATCTTTGCATTGAAAAATCTTGGGCGGCACTGCACTGCACTCATAAAATCGAGATTCTTTGGACACTTCATAATTTTAGAATTATAGTAGGACTTAAAGTTACACATACAAACACTCACCACACATACACGCAAGACCACAATATTGTCGTAATAATAGTGGAAATTTATAGGTTTTTTATGATTGTTTTCGTTTTTCGTCTGTTAATTTATATATTTGTATAATACCTAATTTGTAGAGATCATTATTCACGTATTAACAAGGTGGAAGCCACTGGCTCCTCAAACACAGCTTACGCTAGTTGGGGAGCCTATGGATTCCAAAAGATGTTGTAAAATAATTTGAGGTACAAATTACCGACTGGGCCTCGTGGTGGATGATGGCCTTACCCACCTCACGAAAGTGAGGAGAGACCCGTGCTCAGCAGTGGGACGATATGGGTTGTTGTTGACCTACAAATTTCATCAAAATCGGTTTAGCCGTTACAGACTTGACAGGTCACGAATAAACTATATTTATAAAATTTCGCCAATTTTTATATAGTTTTGCAGTGGTATTTCATAAATTTGTGGAATATGAACATCTATGTATATAAAAATGTTATGTTGGTTTGTGTACGCTTCAAAAACTCAAAAAGTTCTGCACCGATCGAGCTGAAATTTTAGCATGATATATAATCCGCATCAAGGATTGTTTTTATAAATTTTTTTCATCCGTGACATATCAGCGGATGTGCGAATGTGCCACAGCGAAGCGTGCCAGGGTACAGCTAGTAAATTAATGAAAATGCAAGAGATCCCGTTGAACTCTTTTGTTCGGAAAAATGAGGTTCATGGTATTTTGATGAAATTTCGTATCCTTATATTTCAGGTCCTGGGATAGATAAAAGGATAATTTATATCCCGTAAAAATTAATGGTTCCTATGGGATAATACTCGACGCGGGTAAAACCGCGACGCTGCTGGTTAAATAAATTTAAAAGAATGCGTTATTGATAATTTTCAAATACACCGTTCACACTCGATTCAAAGGCCACAAGTCACCGCCATCCACATTTGGATGGGTGACAATATAGGGCATTAGAAATTTTCATTTACAGTAGTCAGATACCTGACAACCTCTGAAATTTTATTTTAATTTGACAGAATGGCTAGACGAGCACGCCGTTCGCCTAATGTTAAGCGCTACGCCTGCCCATAACAATTACAGTTACAATTACAATGCATAATCTTGCGCGACACTGCACTGCGCTCGTCACCCCGAGACATTGGTTCGAAAGTCTCATGGCCAGTAATTTCGCTGGAAACAGTGCCCGTCACAATAACATATTATTTTCACACTACTGCTTGGATGTTTGACGTTAGAAGACGGTACCACTTCGATCGACTTAACATACTATACAATGATGGAAGATATTCTCGTTTCAATATTAGTCCTGTCTTGAAACAAAGGTGACCTTGGGACATCCTTGCACTTAACCTTGGTTGTCACAGCCTGATTTATTTGATTGCTGGTAATGTACTAGAATTGCAGAATACCAATTAAGTAGGTACCTATTGAAGTGCAAAATATTCACGTAAGTGACTTGAGGTAGGTTTCCAAGAGATTTACTTACAGTTTTGGGTGGAAATCGTAATTTGGTTCTTTAAAATAACAAATTATGAATAACTTTTCCGTAGTTTGGACGCAAAAGTTGTCGGTTTGTATTTTTATCTGGAACTTTTGTTTCTTCCTATGTTAATTTGGGTATTGATACTATAATAGCTAAACGGATAATCCGCGTGAATGAAAAAATACGATATCGCTATTTACTAGTTAGACCTGTTCTATAAATAAGTAGTACATACTTCATAAATCAACTGAAGATGACAATTTATTTCAACGTCGCAAATTAGAGACTCAACAATAACAGTGCCATTAATCATTGAAAATAATTAAAAAGGTATTATTTTAACTACCTACCATTGTTGTCTAAATTTTTACGAACAACATTGACTATGAACTATTAACCCATAGAGTGTCGCACGAACAGTTTCAGCTAAAGAAAACAAAAAGCTCCACTCATGTTAAACACTCAAACTTGAGTTTGACGCTAATGATACAACAATGGTTTTAGACAATCAACCGCCTGACTTTAGCTAGCTAATTGAGCTTTTAATGATCTAAATAATGGTGTTAAATTACGTGATGGTGAGGCTCCATGACATGGGCTGTCCGTGCTTTAAACAATTTACTACAAAGATGGTACTTCCACAACAAATCAAAATCTTACTAATATTATAAATGCGGAAGTTTGTGTGTTTGTGCGTTTGACCACTCTTCAAGCCGAAACGGCTGCACGGATTTTGATGAATTTTAGTCAAAACTCGAAAATCAAATCGTTTATTTCTATTAGGCAAAAATATTACACTTTTCAAGTAAAACAATTAAATCTCATAAACATAGAGAAAAATAAAAAATAAGTCAAATATGATCTATTAAACTAATGATTAACTAATTATGGTTTGAGTTTGAAAAAGGACATTTCCCTTTCAAGTGGTGACTCATGCCTGAATCTCGCACAGGAAAAGGAAACTCCATTTACTGTACCAGTGCTTCGGAAATACGCTCGTCAAAGAAGATACCACCAAGAAACACTACGGAGCTATGTCATTTTTTCAATTATCGTCATTATTTTTTTTTGCCATAATAGGTTTTTTTATGCCATAGTATCCAATCATACTTTAGGTCCTGGAGTCGTTCATCGCTAGTCTAAAAATGCTAAGAACCAAAATTCTGTACCTATGTTACATTGATGATTATGAAGGATTAAAACCAAGCTATACCTACCGTTTGTAGCACGCGCCGATATGGTCCAGCCTCTATGGAAAACTCTTTTCTAACATCGATATAAAAACCAATAACAGAGCGAAGTTGCAGTAACATCAATAGCCCACCAGAGGCTGACTACCACAAGCGACACAAACAAACCGGGGAGTTGCAGTGTTCGACAGGTCACTGTGTTTTTTAATTCATTAGCAAAGGCGATCGCTAGCCGGCGGCCGGCGTCATTTGCGCAACGTATATATAAGGCTTTTGTATCTAAACATAGCAACAGTTTGAAAAGTTACGTCTAGGAGAGCGGATTGTCTATAGTTTAATTTTTAAATTTACTTTTTAAAAATGAAAGTGAGTTTAGGCCTGTTTGCGATAGTTTGTGCGGTGGGGGCGTCGTCGGCGGCAAACTTACGTAAGTTTTAATTTTATTTTAAATGTGTTTTCTTTTTAATTGTATTAATTAAATAAGTAATTTATTATTTATTTATAAAGGCAATCAATTCTTAGTAGGTTAACAATAACAATATTTTTATTTTCTTAATTTTATAATATAAGAGATTTAGAAAAGTTAAAATATTAAATAGTTAAAAATTATTTAAGTATGTATACTTACTTATTTTTTAACAGTTACTAATATGAACAAAAAGGTAAGCGTTAACAGTTTTGGGTCACGGATTACGAAATGTACAACTAAGGAATAGTTGCCGAGAAAAGCATAGAGCAGTTATTAGGCAACGAGGCATAAATAATGCATGCCGCATTAGTATTGTAAACAATATAAGGCAGAGGTAGGTTATGTAAGGCCTAAGGGCCAGATTCCATGTCAATGTCGGCCTGTCCGGCGGGCGGCGGCGCTCGTGGCTGTGCCCTTAGTGAAGTAACGATCAACGTGAGGAAATTGAGCCAGAATTTTAAGGTCAATTTTGTGCTGACTTTATGACAATTGGTACTTTTATCTTGACATTTTTATTTGACTGAGTGACTAGACGAGCAAGTCGTTCATCTGATGGTAAGCGCTACGCCTGCCCATAAGAGTTACAGTGCTACTCATAAATTTGCATGGCATAATCTTGCGCTGAGATATCACCCTGAGATATCGGCTCTTAAGTCTCATGTCAACTGGAAACAGTGGTCTTCCTACCGGATCATAGTCATGTTTGCACACTACTGCTTGGCGGATGATTATCTGGCAAAAGTGTAGTACTTCCCAGGCGGTCTCTTGCAGAAAAGGCCTGCCACGACAACATATTTTATAATTTACTGGCAAGCTTCGCTGTGGCACATTCGCACATTCGCTGATATGTCACTGATGAAAAAAATTGATAAAAACAATCCTTGATGCGGATTATATATCATGCTAAAATTTCAGCTCGATCGGTGCAGAACTTTTTGAGTTTTTGAAGCGTACACAAACCAACATAACATTTATATATATATATATATAGATAATAATCAGTAATACAATCAATATTAATTATTATCCGAGACAAGATTTTCTAAAATTCACAATTGGTACTGCAAACTGATCAAACTGAGTCCAAACACCATCCATCTACTGTTAGTCACTGAGGAATCCCGTTGACTTTCCCCTCTTTTTGTTCAGACCAGCTCACTGTCACCATAATTATTGCATTACTATCGGAATTTGACATCACAGCTAGTATGTAAAATTTCAACCCAACTGAACATCGATGGTGCACCAGAAGATCTTTAAATATGTAGATAAACGATCACTTAGCGCGCCACGGATCCTCTAATTTTTATTTTATTTTATTTATTTGATGCACAAAACAAATTACAATCGTTGTAACTTATGAGTTAATTAAAGTAGTTTAAAATCTGGATTGTAATTCAAAATATGTACATACTACAAAATATTAACATATCGAGCGTACAGCACAAAGTACTAAACTAAAGCTATATAATAAAAACGATATGAGAAAAAAAAAAGAAAACAAAACTATTTGCCACATTGTCCAGACGAAATAAATAATAACAAAATAACAACAAAACTTACAGATGCCACAAGATGTTTGGATCATTCGGACGCCCCCGCAGCAGTAGCTACTGCAGGGGCACCCGAACAGTCCGGTTTGAGATAGAGGATATCTTTTACGATTATAGAATAATAACCAAATTTATCGACGAAAATGTCTAACTTGGAGTGTTTCTTTGCCATTTCATTGTACTCTCTAGCCATTCTTACAAGGGGGTTAAAATATGAAATATTATTTTTATATGTATGTAGCGTAAATAAATTACTAACATTTGACCTTCTATTACTGTATTTGGTATTAAAAGATAATTGTGAGAGCAACTCGGGGGAATCAATAATATAGTGCACTATTTTATAAAGGTATATAAGGTCGAAATATTTCCGACGCACATCTAAAGGTTGGACATTATACATAGCTAGCCGCATTTCGTAATTAAGATTTGAACGACCTGGTCTCTGACGGTAACTTAGAATTCTTAAGGCTTTCTTCTGAACCCTTTCTATTTCGTTAATATGTACATTATAGTAAGGAGACCAAATAGAGCTACCGTATTCTAATACACTCCTCACTAAAGTGAAAAAAAGATACAGAAAGCTATTCGGGTTTTTGAAGCCCTTTGTAGATCTAAGAACAAAACCGAGTAGTTGGTTAGCCTTCGTTGTCATCAATTGTATATGTGCCCTAAAAGAGAGTCTGTCATCAAATGTTATACCCAAATCTTTAGCGATGTAGGACCGATCCAAAGCCTGCCCACAAATAGTGTAGTTGTTAATTATTTTATGCCGCTTATTAGAAAAGGATATAATAAAACATTTACTAATATTCAGATACATGTGATTAGAGACACACCATTGAGATACTATATTTAAGTCTTTTTGCAAGATTTGGCAATCATTGACTGTCGAAATAACGTTAAATATTTTAATCAGGATAATAATAAGGACCGATTTGCAAATAGAAGAAGGCCCTGTCTATAATTTAATATGTTTTCTGTATGGCAATATCGGAAACTCCGTAATAAGTAGACACCGTGCAATACAAGGGAAATATTTCCTGCCTTGCAGTATCTCCGCTTACGCAGGAGCTAGCGCAATACCTTGCGCTTACCTACCTAGGTACTTAATCATTGAGAATCTAAATACTAGATGGGCTATTGTCTTGGCGATAATTTTTCCTCTTTATTTGTTCTTGACTCATTGTACTACCCTTGTTTACCTATTGTAATTCTTCTGTACTGTGTTTATTTTTGTTTCTGGTGTACAATAAAGAGTTTTTCTATTCTATTCTATTCTATTCTTGACGTTTATCCTTCTAATCTAGCTAGATACATTAGATCGAATTAATAATGTCTCTGAATTTTATGACGTTAGAGATTCACTAATTTACTATCTATACAACGACACATAATTAGAATTTTGGTCTTAAATTGCAATAGATGCAATTTTCTGTAAATATAAATATACCAGTCTTATTCTACTAAATTCACTTCTAATTAAAACTCAATTAAAAATATTTTAATTGTACACCAGATTACAAAGTACACAAGGTACTTACAGAGTGGAACTCAATTAAATCTATAGTAGGTACAATAGGCAGACTTTTCCATTCAACTTTTGAGTGGAAAGAAGCAATGGAGCGTCAGAAGTAAAAGGAAGGGTAGGGATCAATTCATAATGTGAATTTAGGAACGATTAGAGATAAAAAAATTGTAGGTCCAGTGGTTGCAGAAATGTATATAACATTTTCTCAATTTTACGACAGTCAAAGTATTTATCAACGATCAAAACTCAAGATAGTAAATAATGCAATCCATCAAATTGCACTCCACTGTAGACTTGCGAAATTTCAGATGTATATAATATTAACATTTTTATTTATTTCGACAAGGCCCACTCGGTCTTGGACAATCTAGGTACAATACCACTTTCTTGAACACGTTTTTTATGAGCAAATATGATCTTACATTTGGTTCATGGTCGTACAGGTATTGGAAAGATGGGCTTAAACGGTTCATTGCTGTTTCTTCATTGATAATGAATCATCTAACCAAGCTACTGGTATAGTTAATCATGTTTTATTGCAATGCTGGATTGGGCAAAAAATCCGGTTTATGATATTAGCTAGAGGTAGATCTATAACGAATTGATATCGGCGCCATTTTAGGCGCCGTCGTCACGAGGGTCAAACATTAAAAAATGCAATTTCGTTATACTGTCTCTTGTGACCAAATAGCTTTAATAACCATTGAAATGCGGTAAGTTCCTGGAAATGACACCTTAATTATACCATTATTACTAAATAGTTTCGTCAAATTTAAAACAATTAAAAGCGAGTATTTTTATCCGGATCTGGGCCCCGTGGTGGATTATGGCCTAATCCTCCTCACAAAAGTGAGAAGACACGTGCTCAGCAATGAGACGGTATGGGTTGTTGATGATGATTTTAATCGTTCACAATCATCAACCTATATCGGCCCACTGCTGAGCACGGGTCTAACCTCACTTCCATGAAGAGGATTGGGCCATAATCCATACCACGGAGTCCCGGCCCGGATTGGTGTATAACATACAGAATGATCGGAAATAATTCTCTTGTAAGGTAGGTATGTCGGTTTTCTCACTATGTTATCCTTCACCGAAAAGCGAATGATAATAATTATGGTATTTATCATTAAATAGTTTAATTAAAAAAATCTGTACCCTCAATTCCGAAGTGCCATCGCTTGCGACAACAACAAAAACAAACACCATCGACCGTGTAGATAAGTATTTACATCGAGCCAACGATGAGAACCATTAGTAAGTATTTGCAAAGCAACTCTTGCAAAATAATCGTAAAAATTAAGATGTAGAGCTGCCAGGAAGTAATGCGAACATCGCTGCATACGCAATCCATTCTACAATCGTTATGTAAAGTGAAATGTTCCACTGTTGCAGTGTCACTGCAATCAGTGCTGCCAACTCCCCGATTTGTGGATATATCAGGGAATGGAAGTGTTGCGTGGGGAGAATTACATGGGATATATCCGAGGGATACCATTTCCATACTCGTAATCATAATCATCACGACAATTGTCTACGGTTCAGATATTCTCAGTCTATTGTGGCTACCGTAAAAAATAATAGAATAGCAATTATATATATATATATATTATTAATATACTATTTAGCTTTTTATATATTTAGTATTATTTAATAACTAAAAAACAATAATAATTTGATATAATTTAATATAAAACTAAAACTAAACCATAAAAATCTAACAAATGTGGGTGCCCATAATAAGGCATGGTGCTAAGACACTGGCTGCATTTCCACGTCGAATAGCAGTTCTTTGTGAGAGAAATTAAGCCAGTCCTCTCGTCACCAGCGGCGTCGACTAAAGTTAGATTTTGTAAAAAAAAAAAAAAATTAAACATGATGACTATTCAAAACGGTCTAGATTAAGGTAATTTTGTAAATAAATAAAATCTTTAATCAAGGCAGTTATATAATTAAATTGTTATTTAATGCAGGGTAATTTTCGGAGACATTGTTAAACAATAGCGGGTAAATCAACAATTTCACATTGGCACCACTGACTGCAATGCAGTCATCGTCTACCGGAGTGGACTGCACGTGTCTAACCGGGCGATGTAAACGTGACGCCAACGTGTAACATTGACCTGGTCAACGAAATACGTATTACGAAAAGAAGCGATCGTCTTAAACTCTACGGCAGTGATTACCTAAAGGTTGAAAAAACAAGGAAAGGTGAAAGGTTGAAGGTTGGTTGGAGGTTTTCCATGGATTATCTGGAATACGACCGCCCATGGTGTAGGTTACAGCGCAACTTCGTTTCTTTTTCAGTGTTATCTACAATAACGAGTTTTATATATATATATATATATATATATATTATATTACATTTTTTTTTTAAATATATTAACTTTTTTCAAGCGTGATATTTTCAAGATAGTGTCAAAGATTACTTTCGTGTTCTTAGTAATAGGTGGCAATCCGTGATTGCCACCAGCGGCGGGCCACACTGTAGAGGTGCGCCTGGCACTTTAATGAAAATTTATGAAAGTGACGCGCTGCAAGGATATAATAATAATGTATCAGTATTCTGTGGCGCTGCATGACATCATGCAGCGCGCCGCATCTCTTCTGTGTGGCTTGACGCTAAGATCACAATTTTAGATGTTCGTAAATCCTACTTTACACTATTCTACTAATTTTATAAATGTGAAAGTTTGTACGTTTGGATGTTTGTTATTCACTCATGCCAAAAAGGCTGAACGGATTTGGATGACGTTTAACACACAGATAGGTTATAAATTAACGGTTAATACTCAACGTGGGTGAAACCGCGGGGCGCAGCTAACTTAGAATAAGCCGAACATTGTGCGAAGGGATCGCATTTTTTATAGAGCGTTGGCATGTCCTTAACAGTTAGTAATTAGGAAGGTAACTCGTTTAATGATAAAATTAATTAAATTTTGATTATAGTCTTGTCTTACCTCCCTTTATTGTTCTCTATTTAGTACCTACTTAGATAGGACTCTAATAAGTGTTTCGTCAGACTTATCTTTGCTCGGTTTTTTTTTTATGACATTTTCTAAAAATGATTCCTAGCTAGATCGATTTATCGCCCCCGAAAACCCCTATATACTAAATTTCATGAAAATCGTTGGAGCCGATTCCGAGATTCCAATTATATATGTATATAAGAATTGCTCATTTAAAGATATAAGATAATTCAAAGAATTTGATATATTGATATAATAGTTATTATTGTAATAGCCCACATACCTACCCGAGAAATATTTCGGTGGTAGGTATGTTATCCACCAATCCGGACTTGGCCCCCGTGGTGGAATATGGCCTAACCCTCTTCACGAAAGTGAGGAGAGACCCGTGCCCAGCAGTGGGACGTTATGGGTTGATGATGATTGTAATAGGTATATACACACTTTTCCGATAATAAAGTAGACGTCATTATTCAATTTCACCTTGACCACGTTTGCTAAGTGACGTTAATTACTATGTTTTCCCGTTTACTTTTAAGTAATTAAATCTATATATATACAAATGTTATGTTGGTTTGTGTACGCTTCAAAAACTCAAAAAGTTCTGCACCGATCGAGCTGAAATTTTATCATGATATATAATCCGCATCAAGGATTGTTTTTATCTATTTTTTCATCAGTGACATATCAGCGAATGTGCGAATGTGCCACAGCGAAGCGTGGCGGGGTACAGCTAGTTATATTATAAATGCGAAAGTTTCTGAGAATGGATGGACGGATGGTTGTTCCTCTTTCACGCCAAAAGTACCGAACGGATTCGAATGAAATTTGGAACACAGATAGTTTATAAGGATTGAGTAATAGGGTACTTTTTATCCCGATAGTATGTTCCCGTGGGACAAAACGGGAACCACGCGGGTGAAACCGCGGGGCGCAGCTAGTAACAAATAAATGTGTGTTTAGCCGTTTACTTTAAACATTCTTTGCAACTGATTGCAAAGAATAGTTATCCTAGTCTAAGGTGAAAGACAGATCAATGCAGCGTGGCGCTGTAATTTTTTTTTATTTGACTCTTTCTGTGTTTATAGGATCGTGGTCCTCCTAATCCTGATTTCCTAGATACAGAAGAGTTTCCTAGTTTTAGAGAGTAGGTAGGCAAAACACGCCTCGAGTGATGCAGGTGTCCTTAGGCGGTGGTAACCGTTTACCATCAGCTTGTTACCAGTTCTATCGCGTAAAAAAACACAGGGAATCCCAGTTAGCAGTCAAGATGTATTGGTAATCGTGACGTGCTATTTATATTTATATTATCCATTTATTAAGGCTGATATTTCTCCCACAGCGTCTTTCATCAGCCCCTGCTCCGCATCAGACCCGAATCTCAACCAGTGCGTGCAGAAGGTGATCACCGCAGCCGGACCTCAGTTTGCTGATGGGATCCCAGAGCTGGGGGTCGCACCCTTGGACCCGGTACAACTGGGCACCGTGAACGTGGACAATCCAGCGCTGAAGATCGTATTTACAGATACTGTGGTCACAGGTCTCAGGACTTTCAGGGTTAATTCTTACAAGTAAGTTGTCTTTTGTATTTTGTCTATTGTTGGGTTACGAAGATGTTATCCCAAAAAAATCGTGCGATATTATCTTAAAATATCCAGAGAAAAAAATTAGGAAGGCCCTATGTATGTAGATATATCAATGACACATTCCTTGTTTAACTGAATCCAAAAACGTGTTCAAAACACAACCGATTGCAGATACATTGCCCAATCGAAACAAACCCGAAAGAGTGCAGATTTCAAAACCTATCGATTTAGGTACATTCCAATCGCAGCATGAAATTATAGATATAAATACTTGCTTGTAGGCACTAAAAGCTGTCGTTTTACAAAGTGATTTCAATGGACAGGTTCGCTGTAATTAATATTTAGTTTTAATTATAAACAACAAAATTGTGAGTAAAACAGCTCGCATGGAGTGCCTTTTTCGCTTCCCCGTAGCTGGTACGCAAGATGAGCGAGTGAAAATTTAAAAAACCTCCCGCTTGCTATTCTATAGGTACCTACCTTCTAACAAGTGACTTCTCCCCAGGATCAGCCCAGAGAAGGGGAAGGCGACCCTGGACTTCACCGCCAATGTCACGCTCAAGGCCCACTATGAAATGGACGGCCAGGTCCTCATCCTTCCCATCAAAGGAAGCGGACCGGCTAAGATCAAAATTAGTAAGGACCTACATACTTTGATATTATCTAGTCCTGTAAAGATGATTTGAAGAAGGATCACGAAATTATCTAGGAAATTACCTTATTTTTCAGAAAGTAGACACCCTATCTCTCCATATTCAAATTTAACCCCTCGAACGTCGAACAAACAAACAAAATAAAGACTCCACATTGTGTACCACGCAAGCTTCGTTGGTTCTTGATGAAAATGTTTGTTTCGCAGCCAACCTGAACATCGTGATCAAGTACGACTTCGACACCCGCGACGGGCACTGGGTGGTGACCGGTTACAAGGATCACTACAAGATGGACCGCGCCCAGTTCAAGTTCAACAACCTCTTCAATGGAAATAAGGAACTTGGTAAGGACATCTGATCCATTTGAGGGTAGTTGTACAATATTGTACGTTTTTATGGTACAGTTACGAACAAAGTCGCTGCATGTCCCACCTCCCTCTGTACTTCAGTTAACGTAAGCAAAGATAAGACGGCTGCTAGGTTTGTCGTTGACTGTACGAGCGCTGAACCTTTGATGCCATTCTGGGATAAGTGTATTGAGGCAAGAAGCTGAGAGGTGGGTGTATTTCAGAACTGCAATATCACCGAAAATTCACGAGGCGCTAGGTCCACCTATTTACGACTGATTATATTAATTGCAAAATACGATTACACTGATAAACATTCCCACAATACTTCACTACGTTATTACTTCATCAAATATTCTACCTCTGACCAATGTTCCTGAACCTTCCATCCTCGTCCTGATGACCTTGACCTGGGTCACCCACACATGCCCACAGCAAACCTACACGGTGCACAGCTGCACCTAGTTAAGCCTAACATATTCTTCCAGCTGCGACGACAGAAAGGTTTACGAACGAGAACTGGCAGATCATCATGTCGGAGATAGCTCCTGGCGCCATCAAGCAGATCATCCAGAAATGCGTGGACCAAGTGAACCAGTTCTTCGGAGCGATACCAGCGAGCATACTCCTGCCGCAGTCATGAATGGTTGGCCCTTTGGAGAAAACATCAATCATCGTGCTATCTGCTATAACGGATCATTGATATGCGTTACTAACCCGTTTTCGTTATAACTGTTTCAGTTGTTGCTATTTCCTTATCTATCGTCATTATCGTTTGTCAAAACAAACATAATTGCATCACGACATAATTAAACAAACAGATAAATTAGTAAGAGTTTATCATTATAGTTTATTTTATTACTCTGTTTAAACAATACAAAAAGCATCATCAAATTTAACCATTTAATACACTAACCCAAATCCATTACTTACATTAAACATAACAACAAACAAAATAGCCTAATACTGACTGCTACCCGCCTTTATCTAATTTAGTGAGTAGGAATTGTGTGCTTTTAATTATTTAACTGTCTATGGTTTCACTAATACATAACTGTTACAAATTACAATATTAAGCGTTATTTTAACCTGTTGTAACGCTATTCTCAGGTCAAACCATCCACACGGTAATCAACACACACTGGGAGCCTGTAATACGAGACATCGCGCCCGTCGCCTTCGAACAAATCATCAAAGCATGCGTCGACGAATGCAAGAAACTCTTCGCGGCAGTTCCCGCCAACAAACTATTGCGACCTTAATTTGTAACCGTTATAATTATAACGTTGCTCAACCTGCTTTTAGATACGTTATTTGAGCGTGACGTTAGATTAGCATTCTATTTGTAATTATTGATTAGGCAAAATTCGGCAAAAATATTGTTTCATTGGCCCCACGATCAGGTTGCCCCAGCGCTTTTATAAAATTAGTTGGTTGACGCATCTACATTATGATCGACAAACTAATAAGTAATTATTAATCAGTGAATGAAAAAAAAATTAATGTGGTGTTACCGTCTGCTGTAAACGTTTATGCAGGTCTCCTAGACAGCACAAGCCAATTTCTTTATTGTTAGTTTTTCATCAAATTCAAATATCAAAGCTTATTTATTTCTAAGCATGTGTTTTTACTCTTTACAAAGAATTGAATGTTGTTGGTGGATGAACTACTATTAGTGGTAAAACTGTAACTATGGTGGTTAGTGGAGTATTTATTTTCTTTAGACAAAGAAATGCATTAAAAACGTCCATGAGACAATGCAAGCTGTTGAGTGATGTTTTGTCCCGGCTTCACAAACCTCATTACCACCATATTTTCAACAAAAACATTTTCTAAACACATTGTACAAGACTGTCTTGTCCATTTTCAACGTTGAATCATTTGTTTGTGGGTATTAGTGTTATTTTATAGATTTTTAGTACTTAATTATTGTGATAATCTAATAGTTAGGTAGGTGTTTAGGTGAATGTTGATATTAGATTTAATTTATTTAAATAAATTACATTAAATTGTAAACAGTATTTTATTAAAAATATATTTTAAGTAAGTACATACTTAATTGGTAAAAAACTGCAAATAAATGCAGAACATGATTTTTATGACAAAAAAAATCATAACATTTATAGCTTATGATATAATTGAGTGAAATAACAAATCCATAAGGCACTTTGACTTAGAAATAGTGTGAACAATGACTATGGTCACTATTTACTGGCACATTTAGCGTGGGCACATAGCATGACGGCCGCCATCCACTGGCAAGCTGGCACCGGTAATATTGCTTGCCAGGTCACTAGCAAGGAAGGCAATAGCTGCAGCAACTTCATCAGGTTTCCCTGGACGTCCCAAAGCATGAGTCTCTTTAGACCGCTCCAAAAATGCCTTGTACTGTTCCTCATTCAAACCTCCTCGTCTTTGCAACTCAGTAAGAATGACTCCCGGGTTGACACAGTTCACTCTCACTCCTTTAGGTGCCAGCTCTAAAGCAACACATCTTGTGAACTGGTCTACAGCTGCTTTTGACACATTGTACGCTAGAACTCCAGGGAACGACCTGATTCCGTTAACGCTTGAGACATTTACAATATTTCCTTTGCTTTTGAGGAGATGTGGAGTTGCTAGCATGGTTAGATAGTAGATAGAACGCACGTTGGTGTTCATCAGACGGTCGTATTGAGCCAGGGATGTGTTTTCAATAGTACCTGTCTCGATTATGCCGGCATTGTTGACCAGAACATCTAGTTTGCCGTAGTGATCGACTGTATCTTTGACTATCTTCTCAATATCGGCTTCCTTAGTCAAATCCGCGGGAACGACAATTGTAGCGCTCGCCACGCAATCCTTGCTCACCTTCTGTAAGTTCTCGACGTTTCTACCGATCAGCGACAATTTAGCTCCTAGTTTAGATAGGAAAACAGCGGTAGCGGCGCCGATACCCGAGCTGGCGCCGGTGACAATTACAACTTTCCCAGCGAAATTCATATTGTGTTCCCTTCGGAAAGTAATTTCAAACTCAAACTGAACAATTCACACCAAATTACCTCTTATCTACGACGTAATTATGTAATTTAAATAACGTTATCAAGAATATCAAAACAACCTGTTTGACATTTCTGTGATAAGATTTGTTCTCGTTTGACGAGTTGACGATTTGACAACTGACTGATAAATAAGATGTAAATAAATGAGTAAATTTTATTATAAAATAAGTAAATTTTTGTGTTTTGATATTGGAAAAAAAATTATAAATACTATTGGCCAATCATATCGACTCATATTAAATTGAAATATTCGCATGGAAGAACATACCTACTAATAAAAAAATATGTCTGACAGATATAACCTTGAGAATAGTGCTGTAATTGTAATTATTCCGTTAAAAATCGGTAAAAATGCTGACAAAAAGTTTAAGGTAATCTAAACCTCATAGATTAATGAAAACGATTGTCAAAAAGCAAACTGACACATTTTTAGTAAGTACAATTTTAATAACAATGTAAAAACATACAAAAAAATAACTTTTGAATCAAAATTACCAGTTTTCCGTACAACATTAACAATGGTAGTGAGTTTAAGTCTCTACAAAACGATATTTACATAGCTGTACTATGCTGTGCTACCAAACCTATTATTTTATATTTTCAGAAAGAAGTAATTCACATTCATATAGGTCAAGCAGGAGTTCAATTAGCAAATGCTTGTTGGGAACTATATTGTTTGGAGCATGGTGTCAGACCCGATGGTGTTCTGGCATTTCCAGACATGGATACACACTGTGGATCCTTCTTTAGCCAGACAGGCGGTGGCAAGGTCGTTCCCAGAGTTGTCATGATCGATTTGGAACCTACACCTATAGGTTCGTGGTACTATAATATATTTATGCCTATTTATGTTATGTAATAAAATGATGGACTCTATTGTAAAACAATAATAATGTTTTCAGATGAAATACGAACCGGAGCGTATCGTCAACTTTTCCACCCAAATTCTTTGCTCACTGGAAAAGAAGATGCTGCCAGCAATTTTGCTCGTGGCTACTTTGGCGTCGGTCGAGAGATGATAGACTTGGCGCTGAATCGCATAAGATTAGCAGCTGAAGACTGTCATGGCCTCCAAGGTTTCGTTATTTGCCGCTCTTTCGGAGGAGGGACTGGGTCTGGATTCACAGCTCTTTTACTCGAAGGATTATCAAGAGACTATGGAAAGCTATCAAAAATCGAGTATGCAATCTATCCATCACCTTTAATTTCTCCTATCATTGTGGAGCCGTACAATGCAGTGCTGACAGCTCATGCCTGTATGAATACAGAAGATGTTTGCTTTATATTCGACAATGAAGCTCTGTATGATATTTTAGCACGAATGCTTGATGTGCCACGACCAACTTACACAAATCTGAATCGGCTTATTGCACAGGTGGGTTAACATTCTCGTTTAGCCTACTTACGAATCTACATCCTTAAAACCACTTCACCTTAAAATCCTACAGAAACTTCAAGAGGGTACTTAGCAGTGACCATTTGTTAGTACGTATTTAATGTCGTTTAAGTAATGTAAGAACCTTCAGTTCAGTGTCACCACCACATTTGTATTTTTCAGGTTGTTTCATGTATGACAGCGTCACTGAGGTTCGAAGGCTCACTAAACGTGGAGCTGGTAGAATTTAGAACAAATCTTATCCCTTATCCCAGAATCCATTTCCCCTTGGTGACATTTGCTCCTTTTGTGCCTGCTTCTCGAGCCTATCATGAAGATAATACAACACAGCAACTGATGATGGCCTGTTTTGAACCGTCCAATCAAATGATCAAATGTGACCCCAGAGAAGGATCTTATATGGCTTGCTGTTTACTCTTCAGAGGAGATATAAATCCAAATGAGATCAATTCATCTATTAATCAAATTAAGAGTATGAGATCATTAGTGAAATTCGTTTCTTGGTCTCCAACTGGCTTCAAGGTAAGCAAGTGCATATATTAAAGTTCCTATTTAGTTACTGATTAGGCAGCGTTCTCAAAATTAGAGGCATAGGGCGAGTAGCAAAGCCACCCATTCGTACGGAGTTGAAGTGTATTCTATTTATTTTACTATCTCTGACTAACATTAGTGAAATTAAAACTATGTTTATTTTTTTCTAAAAAGGGAGGCCTTTTTGCAGTTGCCTTGCGAACGTGCCGTGCACTTACAGTCATTGATAATGATGTTAATTTCATTCATAATAATAGTGTTCTTCAAACAGATCGGGCTGAACTACCAACCGCCAACGACAGTTCCAGGCGGAGATCTAGCAGCCTTACAAAGAGCTGTTGTCATGGTTTCGAACAATTCATCTGTGCGCGTTGCATGGGAGCGTATTTGTAAAAAGTTTTCTCTTATGTACGCCAAAAGAGCATTTGTACATCATTATGTTGGAGAAGGGCTTGAAGAAGGCGAGTTTAAGAACGCTTTGACGAATATCAAAGCTCTTTCGAATGACTACCAAGAAATGGAAGATTAAAAATGTACCAATAATAAAGATAGTAATGTTGGTGATATGAAATTAAGTTAATGTTTTTATATAGTTTTGTAGACATTTTATAGTGTTGATTTTAGAGTTTTTTAATTGATACCGATTAATATCATAAAAAAATATATAAGTACATGTTCTGAAAAAATATCCAATAACCTTGATTTATTTTGTAGATTCTTAACAGTAGAAGCTAAGGCAGTGGGTAAATAATCTTCATCCTTATGAAGTTAGGAATGTTGACGCAATCTAGCTCCTTAAGTACATGGAACGAAACAGAATATGGATAAATAGTTAAATAATAAAAATAATCTGGAAAGAAAAATAGAGTGCACCGTAATCTTTATACACACAGTTTTATACAATAAAATTTATTCTTATTCTTATTCTTATTCTTATAACCCTGTTTCAGATTAATGTCATAAACGTGAAGGTGGATAGCTCAGTTATATTTCATTGCTGCGCGGTATTTTCATAAATATCTCGATTGCGAGATCAAGATGCGTAACTTACGGAATATTTCAAAGCGTATCTAGAGTATTATCTACCTATGTGATGAGTCTAACTAGAGAGGCCCAAGTGGTCGTACCTCTTTTTTAATATTCTGTTTATTGGGTAAAACCTTATTTTAGTAAACCTCTATCTGCCGGTATATATTTTCAAATACCGGTCAATATCCGTATATTCAGACATCCCTACAAGACAAGAAAGCTTAGCGGTGGGCGAGTCCGAGATCTCTATTACGTTTCGATGATTTTCTCACTCAGTCGAATTATAATAAATCCGACTTGGTTTTAGACATCCAACAGGATATTCCTAATCGATTCTTTCAAGTTTCGTTTGACGGCTATTGACGGCTGACTAGTCGGGTGTGTGGGTGATGCGCACGATATGAGCGAGAGACAGCGAGTGAAGAGCCCAGCAATGAGTGACCGGGACAATCGAAAACATCTCGATGGTTCGTTGCTGAGTGAGATGCTTATAAACTCGATTGTAATAAAGCACAGAGTGAGATTCTGTCGATAGTGTAAACATTTCGGTTTCGGACTTCTCTAAATTTCCACACACAGCTTGACTTTGACTTTGACGTGACATTAGCAGCTGATCCTCTGTCAAATAAAATTACGAAATTTGTGATTTTATGAGGAAATATTGGAAGGAAACCCGGAAGTTTTCTTTCACAAAGGTTCTACCTTGCATTTAATAACGACATTTTTGTAAAAAATACTAGCAATTCTAGAAAATTAAATACTCTAAGACTCATCAAAACCTGATGCTAAAGTATTACATATTTGTACCAAAACCCAATAAATAAATCAACACTCTTCGCTATCAGGTAATAATTCAAGTGTATTTACTGATCCATTTATTATTATCTAACAGCAATTATTATTATCTCTTGATAATACAAGTACCCACTAAATCTAGAAATTGACTCCATTATCTGTGCAGCCGAGCTTTGCAAAGTTTTATTTAGAAATCTAGTAAATTGTGGTTATCTAAAACAAGACCCAGTAGGTTAATTCAAGAGTTTAATTTTCAGTCATGTGGAGTGTAGCCCACCTGTGCCGATGTACCTCGTCTCTCCGAGCTGCTAAAAGCAAGCTGCTGGTCCCTGCCTCTAGAAATGGCTTCAGTATTAGTAATGCTGTCTCGAGACAGCTTGTCACGCCGACTAAGTATAGCAACACTCATAAAGGATTTAAGGTGAGTTAGATATTTAAAAGCATCTTACTGCTGCAAAGATAACAAAACTCAAAAAAAAAGTTGCTTCCATTTTTTTATACATCAAAAACTAACTAACTAGGTTTTTGCAATGACTCAAACTAAGTCTTGATCTCTGATAATAACACCCAATATTTTACTTTATCTAACCAGTGATACCTGGCAAGGATATATGATTGATGAGGAAGTTTGTCCAATGCTCATACAAAATCTAGGTAAACCACATAACTGGGTTTCTCTTATCTAACTCTTGGTCAATGCATGGACACATGATAACAGATTGTTGACTGTTCTATCACAAATCCATGTTGTTTAACAAATATTATGTAATCTTTGTTTAAAAATTCTGACAACTGCTCGTGCATTTCCAGACAATACACTTTTAATTCTGGTCTGGCAGGATCCTTCACCAAATATATGACAGCATAAAAATAATTGACTTTCCACAGCTAAGTAACCTCATCAAATCAAATGGTATCATCGTCCGTTTCTGCTCATCAACACCAAAGCCTAAGAACTCCAAGGTGGTGGGATACTGGCTGCTCGGCTGCAGCGGCATGGTGTTCACTGCTGTCGTGCTAGGTATGGCCTCCGGTTACTTGGTACTGCTTTATTGTGTGTATTACGTAATCAATATGGTTTTGAAGACCACAAATGGAAGTAAATAGGTTAATTGGTTACGTAACTTTATGTTTATAGACAACAACAGCATTATACTAATTACCAGCATCACATCGTTCATCTATAAAGTAATTAATCATGCAATATGTGTAGATATTTCCTTATATTTGACACAATTTGGGTCATTATGTAATTTAAGCAGAATTAATTAGAAAATATAATATGGGGCTCTTCAAGAGAAGAGTGAAAAGAGCTCTAGATTTAGATATTGATTATTGATAACAAGTGTCCATAGATGATGGTAACTTTTTACCATCAGAGGGCCATCAAATTATTTGTTGTACTGTCTTATAAAAAAAAATTAGAAAGTTTACACAAGTATAACTTATATATCAAAGCTTGTGACTGTTATTTAAATATCTGACAAGATTAGAATCACTCAACATTATTGCATTAATTATTACTTATAATAAATGCGTTTTATGTGGTTTCTCATAATTGGAGATATTATCTTAGTAGGTAGGTTAATATTATTAAAATGTCCTTTTATTTCCTTAACATACAAGTAAGTGTGTTTTTTACCTATG
Source organism: Campaea margaritaria (assembly GCA_912999815.1). NCBI lineage: Eukaryota > Metazoa > Arthropoda > Insecta > Lepidoptera > Geometridae > Campaea > Campaea margaritaria. The sequence goes on along the minus strand of OU538798.1, from coordinate 426,722 downwards.
ATTGAAGCCTATATTTCTTAAAAAAAGACATTCCATGTCAACAAGAGGTTTATTTATAACAGCCTCTTAAAGTTTAGCACTTAAAATGTATAAGTTAAGCGTTAAGTTTGTACTGCAGTATGTAAATGGTGTGCATAACTTTGTATCTGTCTATATCAGACTACATCAACCCACTGCCAGGTATATATGTAGGCCTCCTCATGTGCACACCACCCTATCCAGTTCTGCGCATAACTTGAACAGACTGTTATAAGTAATGCTGTACATGTTTGCAAAATTGGCCATTGCATATGACATTAGATGTAGTTTTATTATTATGTTTATTAATTTAAAAGTCATGTTATATTGAGACTTAAAAACTGACTTAAAATTATTTTTTTCCAGTGATAGTGATAATGTTTTTATCATCAATAAATGATGTTTCTGTATGTTTCCGTGGTTTTATTTCACCAAAACCATATGGATAAGTTGCAAGTCTAAAATAATTAGAAAGGAATTTCCTAGAAATAATTGCAACCAGGGATTTCTTCAAAATAAAGCAATCGAAATAAAGCAAATAATGGGTAGAGGTTGCAAAATTTAACTTAGTCCTACCCCTTAGGGTAAATAGGTACCTATTATAATAAAATTAAACTTAGCCCCACCAGTAAGGTCAGCTAGTAGACCTAAGCATGACATGCTTGTCCCATTACTAGTAACATACACAGTAACACCCTTCTCCCGTTGGGATAGGCCAAGACTACATCTTTCTACAATATTCTTTTTAATTTTACTTACATAAAAAAAAAATACTGTAATGGGTGAAAAAATATTGTATTCAATATGCTAAACCCCAATTGTACATTCAAATTTTAACACTGACTGCTGGGCCGATTTTCTTGTCTCAGATCTGCACACACCGTAGTGTTTTCCCATACAGCTAACACCACAGTTGTGTTTTCAGCAGTGAATGTGTTTAATGCTACCACATGATACTACAAATAAATCTCACTATGTTCGTTCAAATCAAGACTAATTCACTATTTTCCCACCAGGTGGCGTGACCCGCCTCACAGAGTCAGGTCTATCCATGGTGACATGGAAACTCCTCGGGGAGAACCTTCCCACCAGCGAGGCGGAGTGGGAGAGAGAGTTTGCAGAGTACCAGCAGTATCCTGAGTTTAAATAGTGAGTAGTTTCTGCTCACTGCTGAGCACAAGACTCGCACAGGAGCCTGGTCAGGATTGGTGGATTAGCTGGTGGCCCCCAAAATAATTTTCAGGCATGTGGCTTTCCTCACGATGTTTTCCATCACCGAAAAGTTTGTAATCTTTTATTACAAGAAACACATCGGTACGGTGCATGCGCGCACTAGGATCCCAACTCACGACCCTCTGTTTGGAAGATGGACGTCCACCAGCGGCTGATACCATATATTGAACCATGAATATATTATCCTACTTCCCAGTAAGAACCAGCACATCACCCTCTCCGAGTTCAAGTGGATCTGGTACATGGAGTTCGCGCACCGCACGTGGGGCCGCTGCATCGGTGCCGCGGTGTTCCTCCCGGCCGCCTTCTTCTGGCTCCGAGGGTACCTGGACCGGGGGATGAAGGTCCGCGTCGGGGTCTACAGCGCGCTGGTCGCCGCTCAGGTACCTAACTTCAATAAGTAAATAACTAACGCCTCAGAGTAAATACTTATGGTCTATAATAATATTCACCCTGTGTAGTAATTGATTCCGCAACCCCACATGACCAATGTCTCAGGGTGATGAGTGTAGTGCAAGCATTTTCCAATTCTAATTGTAATTTCTATTTCATTCATTCATTCACCAATCAACCAGTTTATAATTTGATTAGTTTGTATTGTTGTAAAATGTTGTATCCTGTAGCAAATATTAATTTATTTCCTTTCTTCAACTTCAGGGTCTAATGGGCTGGTACATGGTGAAGTCAGGTCTGGAAGACCGGTTCCAAGGCCCCTCGGATGTCCCGCGCGTCTCTCAGTACCGCCTCGCGGCGCACCTCAGCCTCGCCTTCGTGCTGTACGCCGGCCTGCTCGGCGGAGCCCTGCGGGTGCTCCGCCCCTTCCCCGCCGGCTCGCTGACGAAAATCAAAGAGCTGAAGAGTATCACGGCGCTGGCGCATTCTGTTAAGGCTATGGCTTTCTTTACAGCTATTTCGGGTGAGTAGAAATCAGGAGAAATACTGTCATGGAGGGGTATTCGAGGTGGTCCTCTTTCCTGCATTCTACACAGAAAAAAGGAACCTACTAGTCTCCACAGTTCCTTTGAAAGAACTGCAGGGTGAGCAAGACTTTAACATGTGCACTGCTGAAGACACAACTGTTGTGTTTTTTATAACTTGCCGTGAATATGGGAAAACACAACTGTTGTGTTAGAGCAGATTTCGTTCCGGCTCTGTGGCGAAACAAAGACGTGTGTGTGATGTGGCGCTACTACAGTGCGGCTCACACTGACGGCACGCCATTGCTGGAAAACACACACAGTCCGTACCGGTGCCTAAATGTAAAAACCGGTTCAGCAGTCAGTGTGTTAATAATTTCTCCAAATGGACTGCAGGGTCAAATAAAGCTGTGGTTCCTCGAAAGGAACTGCTATGGAGAACAACAAAAATGCTCTATAACATTACTCATATAACCATTCCAGGCGCATTCGTAGCAGGTCTCGACGCCGGTCTAGTCTACAACTCGTTCCCCAAGATGGGCGACCGCTGGCTTCCTGAAGATATCCTCGCCTTCTCCCCCGTCCCGAGGAACTTCACAGAGAACCCCACCACGGTGCAGTTCGACCACCGAGTGCTGGGGACCACCACCCTGGCGCTGGCGACTGCACTGTGGATCATGGCTAGGAAGAAACCGCTTACTCCTGCGGCTCGGAGGGTGGTCAATGCAGTGGGTGCCATGGCTTGGATGCAGGTGAGAAGTGATTCTTTCTAGACTCGTATGCCATTTTGGAGTGGAGACCGCGTTTAGGTAAACATATTGTAGAAACCCCGTCTGCTAGGTGTTTTTGGAAGGGTTATTTTGGGAATTGGATATTTTGGGTATGGGACATTTTGAGAAAGGGTCGATTTGGGAATGGGATATTTTGGGTATGGGACAGTTTGAGAAAGTGTCGTTTTGAGAATGGGATATTTTGAGTATGGGACATTTTGAGAAACGGTCGTTTTGGGAATGGGATATTTTGGGTATGGGACATTTAGAGAAAGGGTCGTTTTGGGAATGGGATATTTTGAGAAGAGGACATTATGGAAAGGTATCTGGAAGTTTCTCTGATTTCTTTTTTTAATTGCGAATAGTCAAGCATTTGACCGCAGTCTCATCTGATGGTAAGCGACGAAGCGGTCACAAATGGTACTAGTTTACCTAGACGTTACCTATTTACTTGTGTCTTGAAGACTACCAGGTTATAACTATCGGGTAATTTAGACTCCAGACGGAGATCCACTCTTTTATTGTACCGGTTTGAAGGTAAATGTCTCTCTTTGCCTACACAGGAATATTCGTAAGATTCCCAATAAAACTCAGTATTATTCACATTATTTGACAGCCTCCGTGGCGTGAGGGTGCAGGTTCGATTCCTGCATACGGCAAAGGTTTATCTGAACCATAAATATTTGCTCCGAGTCTAGGTGTTTGTAGGAGCCATGGTCCTCGTAGTTCTCAATTCCTAGTGGGCTGCAATATCTATGTATAACGTGACACGTTATTACTATTATCAAGCGATTAATTAACCCGTGCGCCCACTACAGGTGTCCCTGGGCATCCTGACCCTCCTCCACTACGTGCCCACGTCGCTGGCCGCCAGCCACCAGTCGGGCTCGCTGGTGCTGCTGTCGCTGGCCATCTGGCTCACACACGAGATCAAACTGCTCAAGTACATACCCAAGTGAAGGGGAAATTGTCTATTCGGTGTCTTAATGGAGGTGATTGTCGACTGTAAAGCCTCTACCACACAAGCGCAATATTATCCGATTCGTCTCGCTCTTTCTACTTTTATCGCGGCGATATTACCGCAGTAGCGTGTAAGATCACGCGCGTCCTAAAGGGCCATCCATAAATTTTGTCACACGTGTTGGGGGTCAACGAAGTGTGACATCGTGTGACCAGGGCGAGAAGGGGAGCTCATAAAATCATGAAATTCAAGTGACGCAATTTATGGATGGCCCTAATATAAAATGTATTAAAAACAGCAAAACGCCTGCGATATTATTGACTGGTACTAAAGCGCCTGTGGAGGGTAGACTTAAGGTCTAAGAAAAGTATTTATAAGTATGCCTTGTCCACATTTACTAAAATTAGGCGTATTTTTATTTATATAAATCAATTTAGGTGACGCCGAGGTTTAGTTAAAGTATGATTTTGGAAATCCCTCTCGAGGGGGATTCTGTTTTTGTGCGGGAATCCCCCTAACCAAGTCAAGCGACCTCGAAAAGGATTTCCGGAAAACAGTTTCTTGAAATCCCTCTCATAGCTCGAGTATTAGCATTTTGCTTCACGGATTTCCACAATAGGGGGAATTTGTCTGCACGTGGCCACTCGTTCTCTTGTTAATTTTCATAACTCACGTATTACATGCCAAGTTTTTTTTACGAGCTCCCTATCTTCAGCCTTTTGGATTTTGACACCAAATGGGCCGTATTTTAGGCATAAGTTACTTTGTTGAAGACTGCAGTATTTTAGACAAATTTATTTAATTTTAATCACTCCAAAGGTACAGTCGGCAGCGAGAATAGCATGCTATATTCAGTTACAATAACAATTTAGGGTCAAAGAATTGATTTTGCTAATTTCGCTGCGGACTGTTCTACTTATGTAGATTTACCAGTTCCACTATGATCAATAGAGAGCTGTTGAAACAATTTGTCTGTAAATTAAGTTTAGAAAGATTTGATGAATAAATATTTAAATTTAATCTTTCGTTTTCAATTTAATCCCAAGACACTATTTTACACAACAAAAAATACAATGGGCGGTCTTATCGCACAAAGCGATTTCTTCCAGACGTCCTTTGGATGAACAGAAAAACTGTGAGATCACGTTCTTGTCGCAAATGAGCGATATTAACACCTTCAGTGCTAAAAACACAACAGTTGTGTTTGTTGTATGAGAAAACACTATGAAGTGTGCAGAGCCGCACCCGCGGCTAGACAAGAAACTCGGCCCAGCAGCGAGTGTCAAAATAATAGGCATGGTCGTTGGCGTACATCCAGCTAGATAAACGGTAAATGAAACTCACAATAAAATGTTATTCACAAAGTGATTTTATTTGAAAATTTAAAATGCTAATATTGCTTACACACTGAAAACTTGGTTTATGTACAAGGCAGTAGACTCGCGCCCACGGGCGGCGGCTGAATATTCACAGGTGCAGGGGCCCTAGTAACTGTCATTACAGCGGCAAGGAAATGAACCAGTAGTCCGGCCAACTCAAGCATTTGCGGTATTCAATTCGATTTGATCTCTCTTGCCTAAGAAACAAGAACTGCAGTAAATTTGAATTTAAAAAAAATATAAATATATGTACCCGGCTACACACTCACGCAAGCATCGCCATAAGTGGCAATGCAGCCAACATTTGGAAGTTACTCGTGTTAGCGGTTGTTGAGGTTTAGTTATTATTAATTTGTATGACTAATATTATTTATTTGCGTATTTCCCGCCAAAAAGAAGTCAAAATCATACGCTCATATCAGCGGGTGCTTAAGGCTTGAACGTGGAGCTTCCTTTAGGTTCAGTTGAAGGTACTTGACGATGTAACAACAGCTTTAACAAATTGCACACAATCCGATCCGTCAGAATACGACCTTCATCTTTAAACACGTTTCTTCACATTTTATTGTCTAAGCCAGAAAACATTATTGAACTTTTGTGTTGTATGTTTGTATGTTTGTAAGGCAATAACGGATCTATTACTCTACGCGAATGGACCAGTCTTTATCTTAAATACGATAAAGATCTGTTGGGGATAAGTCACATTGGAAACCTTGGTAGTACAGTGCCATCAACTTAAAGACAGACAGACAGACAGCCGGCCCGCGGCTTTTACTTCCTAGTGTCGAAAATTACCATTAACTTGGTGCCCAGTTCCTTTACAAGATATTTAAAAATAGAGCCTGTAGTCGGGTGGACTGTGTAGTGACAACTAGCTTGCAGCTTTAATTTCCAAAACACCTAGTGCCCAAAAATTACCCTTAATTATGTGCCTAGTCACTAAAGATAATTCAATAGGGCTATTTCGTTCAGACTGGTTTCAATGTCGACCCGAATACAGCGAACAGGGTTACATAAAACTTCTGTAGAGGTTACAAAAAGGACTAAATGGGGCTGTAACTACGCTTACAGTGTTTGTTCTAGAAATTTTTATCCCCCACTCGACCACAGTTAAGTTGGTGGCACTGTATAATTGGTCATTACTGACAATCATATATTTAAAAGGCGACAAAATATTGCTTACGTAACCTGTACCCTAAAAGTGAACAATCCTTGTTGGTCGGTTATAAATTGACCGACATATTTGGTCTACTTTACAATATTTTTGACTAAATGTATGTGTGTAGTTGTGTACATTATTTCCCAGTTGTCGATAGATATTATTCAATATATACAATTTGATATAAGCCTTAACGACACACGCAGTGAATTTGTTATTTTATTAACTATCTACATTTATAACAATACAGACGTACTCTTATATAATTATTACACTACGGAATTGGCCCTACAAGCAATATTTATTGCATGCTATTTCAATTATTGACAAAATATGATAATCTTCAGAAATATATATAGTAAATGAATTTTATTCAGATTCAATGATACATAAAATACATATTATTTGAGAATAAGGGAACTTCCACAAATGAAACATAGGAAACAAATAATAATAAAAAAAAAGATTTGAATGAAACTAATGTAAAACAGAATTAATGTTGGATACTACCCTATCCGTACATTCACAATATCTGTGCCGCTCTACAAGGATTCGACAATCATTATCGAGACAATATAAATTTCAATGGAAGCGAAACCTCCACCTCCGAGTTTACTAAACGATAGCTGATTGATTTAAGGTGGTTTGCTTAGCTTAGGCGGGACACTTAAAAACCAAACAGTTTTTTTTTGCTTTTGGACCTAAGCCGGGTATGTGTTGTAAATGATAATGGAATTTGCGATAATTTTAGACTATTCTGTACATTATTTTACAGACATATTTAGCACATATGTACCCGATTTCATAAATAAGGCAATAAACACTTCAGTCGTCAGTTTAACGGTTAATTGGCTTAATTAAATAATCTAATGCATTTTTTAGCGACCCGGACTAGCACAAAAAAACTGCTTATTATTTCAATTTCCCGCCATAAGCAAAGCGTACCCCTTTAAATGAAACAATCGTTAAATGACACTGGTGGTCTGACATACTGATAGTAGAAGTCGGCTCTACTTTAATCGTTTAACAAAAATATTAAATTTATGCCACTGAATTATGAATTATTTCATTGACGGCCTCCGCGGCATAGTGGATGATGAGCCGTAAACTGCGAAGTGTGAGTTCGGTTCCCGCACAGGGCAAAAATTCGTGTGAACCGCAAGTTTGGGTGTTTGTAGGTGCATGGCCCTCGTAGTTCCTGATTCCCTAGATACAGAGGAACCTAGTTAGGGGTCAGGATCTTAGTAAGTGATCATGCCGCTCTATTGTTAAAATAAGAAGTACCCAGTTACTACTACATAGGTATATGTAGTAATTTAACATAATGAACAGCTGATGTAAGTTGTAGCACCATCTTATTTAAGGTGTAACCGATCTCCATTTTTATGTCGTTGAATTTTTGTCCTTAGGTATTCCATTTTGTTACTGAATGAAATATTTTATAGGTAGATAAATATATCACAAATTCGTGTCGAGTATCAATATACTAAATAGTTATGGCTTCATTTCCACCTCACACGTTCATGACATCAGGAAATAATATCGAGTAAATATTAAAATGAACTCCGATTTCCAATTTATTAAGTCGAGAGGCAGCGGCTTCAGATATTTGTATTTATAAGATTGTACTAGGACTACAAGGTATATAAGGTTTGTGTGTATAGCATTATAATATCCAAAGATATATCTTTATTGAACAATAAACAAATGCTTCAGAAATCACTTCATAGAACACCGTTCAAGCCTCTTCCCAATTATAAATAACGCATAAATACTAAAATCTTTTAACCTAACGAGTTAGTATTATAATTTTAATCCACTAATAATATAATTTGAAATATAATCTAGACCGTTTTGAGAATTATCACTGTAATATTATCTACTAACAAAATAAAATTAACACAGGCTCGGTTTTGTATAAACACTAACATAATAATAAACAATTATATCATAAATATTGTGAAAATAAAACAGTTGTTTTAGAATAGGCCTTATTTACAATTTAATTTTGTATCTTAAAATATTATATATCTCTTGTAAATAATATGTTGAGTATTATATGGCTATTTCTTTGATGAAATTATGTACACATGAATTTAGTGGTCTAGGAATGGTCGATTAAGTAATATTTCCAATATCAACGATTAAAAATAACGAATTTAAATTAAAACAAATGTTCCAATATTGAAATCTCCTTAGAACCAATTTGCACAGACAACACTGGTGCGAATTTAAACTTAATTATTAGTTACATTAAGTTAATTGTCGTACATGCTTGTAGCAACAAAATGAAATATAATTTGCGATATAAATACAGTTTCTATTGTTGTTCAAATCTAAGTGTTCTGTTACTAAATATGACTAACATTCATGACGACTGTTGGGTTCTGCTGGGGTTGTACATAATATATTTATATGATATCATCGTTGGAACTCGCGATCCGCGTTTTCGCAAAAACTTGAATTATCACTTACTTACCTACTTTAGCAATACGAGGAACTCTATCAAAAAAAAGACACGACGCGAGAAGTGACGGTTAACAGGTACACTCCATCTCCACTATCGAGGGTGGAGTAAACGTACTCAAACCTCCTCAGCTTCTGCGAGACTGTCTCTAACCAACAAGGTTATCGCATAAACGTGGATTAAGCGATTCAACGGTAACATACTTTATAATTACAACATAATAATTCCCTCATTAACAACATCATATAACCCAGCTGATGTATTAGTCATATTTACTAACATTAAACTCAATCAAATTCTAAATCTCTCACACCGTAATAAAACGCTGATGTAGCAAAAGCTTAAACTTTACATAAATATAGACATTTGAATAGAAATAATCTTACCAAGTGAACTCACATTGCTTTCTCACAGTCCACCGTACGATCACATGCAACATGAACATCTAGCGTTCGATCCAAACATAAAACAATATAATTTATATAATATTAATATTTTATTTGTAAATAGTATAAAGGAAACTCTCGCATCACAATGATAATGGCAGTCAATTTCAATCTACCCTCATACAATTCTAGCGTGTTGATATGCCTATTATTGCAACACCACCGAGTAGCCGATAGTAGTGGTAACAAGACTTATTCGAAACAAATTTTATTGCAATCCTTACTACTTGCGAAATACTTCAATGTTTTACAATCATACCAATTTTCCGTTCGAAAAGGCCACCAGACTTCTACGCTGAATAAATCATACTAAAACCCTTTTCTATTTATATAATTATGAGTATAAAAGCTAACTAAACGATAAGAAGAGTCGTTATATATTGTATGTACACTATAATAGGTAATCCGGTATAACTAGTACACAGTTTTAAAGTGTTCAAAACTGAACAATTTATGCATTAATAGTTATTAATAATTATGATAGCGCGAAATAGCAGCAGTCAAAAGTTGTTCAGTTTTGAACGCTGCAAAACATTCTGCAACAACCTTTAAATTATATCACTACTTGGGGCTTTGTTTACTATTATAACAACTATATTACGATGGTTTATACTTGTTATGTATTTGCATCGATTTAAATAATCGATTTAATAGATGTTAGTTCGCAAGCAATTTTTTTGTGACGATAGCGGTAAGTTCTCGTTAATTTATCAATATTTTTCCTTTATTAAGACAGCAGCCACGCTTTGGAACACTAGAAATCGATTTGTTTTACAACTACACTTATGCGATCCAGCACTTCTCGATAAGAAAGCGAATCGATTCGACTCGATATCGTTTCGCATCAATTTTGGAGCTATTCAAAACAATCGATCTGCGGATTCAATTCAATTTGACTACTGTCGATTACGATACAATACCGTAATCGAATCGATTACAATGCATGTTTAGTTGGTGGAATTCAGAGTGTTAATCGATATCTGTTAACGATAGCAAATCGAATCGATTATCGGGAGTCAGTGTTTGCAAATGTATTAAAATCAAAACGACTCCGACTGTTCCGAAATTAGGATTAAATGCTCTTTTATGAACAAGTTAACACAAATATATCTACACAAATGCTATGTTAGTTCCCACAGAAAGCGTTTCATAGACAAACAACATTTAATGAAAATTCATATAACGTCAAAATGATCATTCACTCACAGATAGTGCATTTAGCAACTTTAACTTGGGTTCCGGTCGCCGGTTCAGATTCTATTCTGACATTTATGACTCAGTTAATTGTTTTCTATTCCATAACAATTTGAATTCTGTCAATATGGTACACACATTAAGTTTCTGAGAAGCTGCTGAGGATAATTCTTGTATTCGGTACATTTGCTTTGAAACTTTCGATTGGTTTACTTGCAGCGTCTTTCGATTTCAAATAATTAGGGATTTTAGCTCATAGCAGTGCACGGTTAAAGCTTCGTGCTTTCTTTATGTTAAACTGCAAACGCGCATTGATCAAATTAGTCCGGGCGCCAAAAAAAAAGTTCGCGCGTATCTTGCCACTTGTATTTCCGAAGCACTGGTAGAGATAATGGAGTTGCCTTTTCCTGTGCGAGATTCAGGCATGAGTCACCGCTTGAAAGGGAAATTTCCTTTTTCAAACTCAAACCATAATTAGTTAATCATTAGTTTAGTAGATCATATTTGATTTATGATTTATTTTTCTCTATGTATATGAGATTTAAGTGTCTGACGTGTAAAAGTGCATTATTTTTGCCTACTTGCAATAAATGATTTGAGTTTGGAGTTGTTTTTATCCCAACTTTCTTAGGAAAACAGTCACATAACACGTCACGCTTAGGTGGGCGCCGGACTTAATATGAAATCCGTAACCGTGCACCGCATTGGTTTGGAGCTTTATTTCCAATGTTTGATTTTCAATTTTGGATGGGTGTCAAGTTATTTATGGTGACAGCGAGCTAATCTCATGACCCAACCCAAGCCAATCTTTCCTCGTAGAAACCCTAGGCTAGGCGATTACCATCAGCAAAAGGACCTTTTCGTTACTATGTAGTATAAAACAAAAACCCGGCGAATCTTCCCTCGGAAGCCCGCAGCCAGTCTGCCTCCACAGGACGTCCCGTCCAACTTTCCTCACGGGCCTTACATACAAGGGCAGGGCAACGAGCAGTAGTGAGCAGAAAAGAAAGAACCAAACATTCTAGTGCCAGTACGTACTGTGTATTCGATTAAAACCCGAATTGATTCGATTCGATATCATCTCGTATCGAACTCGTAAGTTATCAAGCTGTTAAAGACAATCGATCTGCGTATTCGATTCGATTTCGACTACTGTCGATTATGATTCATTGCCGTAATCGAATCGATTGCAGTACATGTTGAGTTTACGGAGGGTTTCTCCTAAGTTTATTAATTTTGACAATAGATTAAGCTTCCTTTATCATTTGTGTAGTGCGAGACAAAGACAGCAATAGACTTAATCCGTTGCCAAAGTTAAGTAACTTCTGTGTCACTAATATAAGATTTTCTTAAGAATTAAATCCATTTTCGTTCATTCTAAACCACTGGCAATCTATTTTTGTTCATACTTTTCATAGTAAAGAAACATACTCTTTCTTCTTTTTTCACTCTTAGTTAATAAACGTTCAAGAAACCCGCCTTTAGTGTGTTAATCGTACGATATCATCTGTTAGTCGAACATCAAATCGATCGACAAGTTATCGAAAGGTGCCGATTCACGTAGCTGTCCTGCTCACTGCCCTGGCCGCCCTGCCCTCGCCCGACTGCCTCGCCGGCATCACGAAGCACGTAGAGAACAGCCCCTCGGGACTACCTCGGCGGCTCGGGCTCCGTGCTGACGATGACCTGGACCACGTACCCCGGCGCCACGCGCGCCTCCTCCACCGTGAGGCGGTCGCCGAGGAGCTTGCCCCCGTAGTACCAGCGCTGCCGCCACGGTTCTATGTTTTCTTGAGCCTGCGGATGCATAAACAAGTTTGTTGTACTTCATGAAATAGATTATGACAAGTCAATTATTTTATGTATGCCGTGAAACAGCTTTTCAAAGGGAAATTTCCTTGTTCAAACTCAAACAATAGTCAGTTCCTCATTAATTTCATTGGTCATATATTTTATAATTTTCTCTATGAACCGTAAGTGTCTGACTTGTAAAAGTGCATTATTTTTGCCTAAATGATTTGAGGTTTGAAAAGGATAGCAATATTTTTGCACCTGTAAAATATAATTTCAGTCAAAAGAATAGCCAACACTGTCACATAGAGTACTATTGTCACATTCATCACGGAAAATACCTTGAACATAATGAGATATCTATTTACTTTATTCGCAAACACACAAATGAACAAATAGACAATGTCCACAACAATTGACAATGTGCAATTTCCTATCCATACCTACCATTTTGCCACGAGGACGGCAGTTTTACTATTAGTTACTCTGTGACGCTGTCACTTAGCGTAAGCGCACATTGAGGCTCTAGACGCGACCACTGGTGACCAACAGATGTAGAGATTAGTGGCCGGATGTGACCACGAGACGCTAGGTACCCACATTTTCGTACATATATGCAACCTTATTAACAGCAGGACTAGACGCGGAACGTGGGCGAAGTAAAGCTGTGCCCCTTTTACGAATTATGCATACTATAGCCGCTAGCGAGTATAGTAAAACATTTATATGGAATCTAGTGCAGCGCCCCTAGCGGTAACTACGTGTAAACGTCTGATTTCATACAAATGATTTATTATACTCGATGCGACAGTAGTAAGAGAATCTTGTAATATGGGTACTGGCGACTGTACGCGGGTGGTGGACAAATAAACGAGGCCAGTAGTGGCGAGTGCGGACCACTGCCACAGCTTGTGGCCTGAAAGCGGCCACGAGACCGCTCAGTGTGCGCCGATACCATTAAAAATGTATGAAAAATTGTCGTACAAAGCTTGTGGCTACCACCGGTGGTCGCGTCCAATGGGCCAATATGCGCTTGCACTTATAGTGTCAGGCATTTATGGGGCGTGCCAAAATGCATACAAACTCACATAAGTACCAACGATAAATCAATAATGTTTACAAAGAAAAATTAATGATTCACACTACGCTGAAATGAGCTTTATGGCTATGAGTTAAGGTTTATGTGGTAACATAAGTGAAACCATGTCAATACATTTAATTGATGAGTTATGTATGAGTCAATACTGTCGGCAAGCACTTGAGTGGTCCGATGGAAGGTCACCGCCCTAAGTGATAAGTAGGTAATTTTCAAAAATTACTGGTGATGTCATTTCTTATGGTTTGTTTGTACCTACTGAACTATTTGTTTTGTTCTATTGATTTATAAGTGGCAAAAGTTGCTAATTTTAAATAGATATTTTAAGTCAGTCTAAATAAAACAGTTGATTTTAATACTTTGGAAATGTTATTTTAACACATTATATTTTTTTATTTTATTTGGAATAAATATAATAACATACATGCATAATCCACAGGGCCAACAGGGGCCCAGATTAACCACTCACATGTAACTTATTCTTGCACTGCGCAACGGTATGCTTGGAGTATGCAGCCAGTTCCACATCCTTGCAGGTGCTGGACAGCCGCAGCCGCAGCGTCACTTCCGTGCCACCCTCCACTGGCTCAGACCACTCCGCTGGGGAATCCCGCCCACTTGCTTCCTTCACCATGTTGATAGGAGGGGAAAGGCAGTATATTGGAACCTGAGAAATCAAATATATGTGTGTTGTAATGCTAGTTAAAAAGAGATGTCTAAAATAGAGAATACCATCGTCATTGGTCATGGCTAAAGGATCTGGCCTAGAAGTGGAAAGTGTGCCCATATTCAAAGACAACTATAGAACAGGATTCGACTGCAGGATTGAAATTATATTGTTTGTTGCCTTGTGTGTCAGCTCAGTTGACAGTGACAAGATGGTACACAGATGAATGCCAGGCATTGAGATTCAGGGACAGCCCTATAAGGCATTCATAAGGCAGGCCAAGAATAATCTTGCACTTAGTCATGCTGAATGCAGTCATGCAAAGCCAGAAAGGATTTACTGCTCAATGATAAAATAATTAGTACATTAATGACGACTTTACAGTTTCGGTGATTTACACGTTCACTGCTGAAAACCAATATATATATGTGTTTTATATAACTTTACGGAAAGCAAACACACGCCCGAACCGGCATGCGAACCTGCACTGCTGTATAGATAATTTTATCACACCAGTTGTGTGAGCCCACACTGCTGATTTAATTTAGTTACGACACAATGCCGGTAAACAGTAAACACACACATTGTGTTAAGATTCGCAAAAGAACCAAAAAAAGTAAAACGGTTCAGCAGTGAATGTGTTAATCTTCCAGTTAGATTCTATTAAGAATATATCTATAAAAAACCAGGTTAGTGTCCTTTCGTCTAAATGAAGATGGTGGGTGCCAGTAATTTATTACCTAAGGAGTTTAACTCTATAGCTCATTATTTCAATATTCTCTAGTTTGCTTCAACAATTGCCAGCCTAATTCACATGACTCACAATACAATCAGACAGAAAAGTAGCATCAATTGTTGTTAAAATACCTACTAACCCCACATCCATCCATCCATTCTTATTTCCTTGCATGTAAATTGAATTTAATAGTTTAACTTTCATCATCAACCCATATTGTCCCACTGCTGAGCAGGGGTCTTGTGAGCAGGCACTTTTGTGAGGAGGGTGAAGCCATAATCCACTACGGGGGTGATCCAGATTGGTGGATAACTAACTACCTCCAATATAGTGAGTTTTCCTTTACTGAAAAGCGAGTGATTAATATGTACCTGCACTGGGATTTGAAATCGCAACCTTCTCCTTGGAAGGTGGACATACTCCCACTAGGCTACCACTGCTTCCTTTAACTCTATACTTTCAATTAAAAATACTATATGGCACTAAACTGTTATTAGATTAAATGACAATGTATTTTTATGACCTCAAAAAAAGAGGTTCCTTAAAATTCTGCTCACAAGGTTTGCCACAAAAATAGATATACTCATATGCAATGCAAATGGCAATTTATTTACAGTGTACATACATGCAATTTGCATTGTAACTAGACTGCAGTGTCATTGGTAGTCAAATATTCTCCACAATTTTCTGACTAGAACTAATATAAGATTAATTTTACTGCTGTCTCAATAAATCAACAGTTCATGCATGCTCCTATTCGGTGCTAATGAATGCTAGCTAGTTTCTGTCAAAGGTCAAGGGTAAATCCAACATTACACAATTTATTTGCCACTATTGGATTTATCATTTCACGCAGAGCTTAGGACATCATAGAGAAGTGTGTACCTGATATCTAGTGCCCCATTCATCATAACATTCTGTGAGGTAGCCGTTGGGTACAGAGACACTAGCTCCGTCCAGTATCGCCTGTGCCAGCTGGAAGTCCATGGCCTCGGCCGCCACCGCCGCAGCCCGCAGCGCGTCCCAGATCTCCTTCCGACCCTCGAACGCTGGAGCCGTGTCCCAGAATTCATCTCTCTTGCTCCTCAGCTGACCTTCCGTCAGAGGCACGTCGGATTTCCACCGAATAGTCTCATGGCACAGCGACTGGTTCTTTCGCAGACCACCTGTAAGTCGAAACACTCGGGTCAGTCTAGTCCGTCTCGACACCACGACTCACGTACACATCGGCAAGCGATGACCCACGTACCGGAATTAGGACGCGACACAGTCCCCGATGATTCTTCTATGGGCCCGCTACCACTCCTAGTTATTCCAATGCAACCGCCCATTGTGTTCACATTCTACAATTGCTCTTTAACAAATATTTACAAAAAAAATATTAACAAATAACATTTTTGTCTTCTTGTACGCCTGCTGTCAAAAAAAGATTAACTGTAACGTTTTGTTAGTGCTTTCGAAGAAAAATTATGACAAGACATACGCATACAAATTAGATCAATCAAAATTCATTTATAATGCATAACAATTATAAAGTATGTAAATAAGAAATTAATTTTAAGATTGATGCTTTACTCTTCTAGGAAATAATGACCAGAGATGACCACATATTTTGTGGGTTAAATAATAATCAACAACAAAACGCAGAGTCCCTCACACATGACATTGACATTTACAGAAATTACTAGCTGTCAAATTGAACACTTGTCAGTCAGATAGGGAAAGAGTACGTTTCGCGGAAAAATAAATTTTAAACAGTTTTTAGTTTATGTAGCTAGAGCGGGTAACAAATTTAAATTATAATAGAATTTGCTACGATCTTGGTTCCTTCTCTATTAATTTCTGTATATTTATTCGTAATTACATTAAAATGAAATAATAATGTATTGTCCAAAGCAATATAATCTCTTCATATACCTATTATGTGTATGGTAACGGGCACCGCTGGCGTACTTAGTCCTACAGTTTTAGTGGTCAGCTCAGATAAAAGTACGTCTTCCCCTTCAAAATTTAACATAAAAAGTATTAAAAAAACAAAACGTAATGTTAAAAATATATCAAAATAGCCAAAACATTACAAAAAAAAACATAAATGTCAAAACGTATGAAAATATTTAAAAAGCTACAATACATACATTTATTTACAATAATTTGATGTATTTTCATCTTTTCAATAAATGAAGTGACTGTTTCTCTTTGCTGTTTTTCGCAAATAATTTTAGTTCGAAACAGATATATAGTAAAGTTTCTTGCAAGTTCGAAATGTCGGCCAAAGTTGTAAACATTGAAACCCACAAAGTTTCTAGCGTGAGTTATTTACATTTATTTCGTTAAGCTATTCATATTACTAGCTACTATTTATTTAATTATATTCCTACTTTCAATATCTACTTACTATTACTAGTCACTGGACATAAATTATTTATTTACCAAGAATTTAATCCTTTTTTCAGGTCCACCCTACTGCATACTACATATCAGAATTTATATCTGAAAGTGAGGAAAATCTAATCTTATCAAGTATCTACGCCGCACCCAAACCAAAATGGACTCAACTGTCAAACAGGAGGTTACAGAATTGGGGTGGGATACCTCACAACAAAGGAATGATAGCCGAAACAATACCCCCGTGGCTGGATGGTTACCTAGACAGAATCCATCAACTGAATGTAATGGGAACAAATAGGCCTAACCACGTCTTAGTGAATGAATATTTAGCCGGGCAGGGCATAATGCCTCATCTAGACGGGTCTTTATTTTACCCTACGATCACAACTATATCAGTGGGATCCCATACAGTTTTAAAGTTCTTAGAGCCATCCGGAGACGATGGTAGTATGAGCATTCAGCCAGTGTTTTCATTTTTATTAGAGCCTAGAAGCTTACTTGTCTTACAAGATAGATTGTTTCATCACTATTTACACTGCATCGAGGAGGTTACTGAAGACTTGCTAGATGATTCCATAGTGAATTTAAATATGTGTTCAGATAAATATTTGAAAGGTTCTACCGTATCTAGAGACACTAGAATTTCATTGACAATTAGGCATGTGCCAAAAACATCTACGTTTAAAATTAATATTGGGAATAAAAGATAGACTATAAAATCTGTCTTTCATTGTTACAATATTGGACTCTTCAATTATTACTACTGGTAAGACTCCTATGTTAATATTTGATGAAACTTTTTCATAAATTATGTTTCCACATTTGAATAATTAGTCTTTAATCCATGTAACCAACTCTAAATCTAGTTGGCTTATTTTCTTTTAATCTTTTCATTGTCTTGTATGTTTAATTAATTTTATTTTATGCAATGGGCTTTTCTAAATTGTTTGCTAGTATTAGATCCTTACCAAACAGTTCTATTTGCAGTAAGCTTGTCCGAAAGTGTTCCGGCATTTCCTGTGGTGACCCTCCTCCAGAATGCGCTGCAGAAAGCAACCTCGATGGGAATAAGGTATGGAACTCTTTTTTTATATATTTAAGAATAAGTACCATTAATTTTGTATTTCCAGTCACTATTTTGAATTTTGAGCTGAACCTCACTATAATGCACAAAAGATGAAAGTCAAAATTCAATAATTCAATAAACCCCTAGCAATTTGATATGAGTCTCACTACCTTTTCCACTATCAGGCATTGTGAACTATGAATATTGAACAGAATTTAACATTTAATTTTCTTACATTTTCCAATGCAGATCAATATCTATTTGACAAAAAGTAGATTATTTACTCAGGATAGACTAGCCAGGATGAGCGATGAGTATTGCAATTTATTTTTTCTGCAAGTTAAAACAAATGAGGATTTAATCGTTTATTTGTCTTATAATTACAGAAAGGCCTGGTCTTGTGTGTGCATGAAGTAAACAAGAAGTTTGAGCTGACAAAGGCAGCTGAAGAGATCAACCAGAAGTCAGGCGACAAAATAAATCAGCATCTGAATGAGTGAGTAGTCATCACACTTAACACATTTACTGCTGAAAACACAACTGTTGTGTATTTTATAACTTGCCACTAATACGGGAAAACACAACTGTTGTGTATTTTATAACTTGCCACTAATACGGGAAAACACAACTGTTGTGTATTTTATAACTTGCCACTAATACGGGAAAACACAACTGTTGTGTTAGCGGTATGGGAAAGCTCAACGGTGTGTGCAGATCCGTAACCGTGGCTAGACAAGAAAATCGGCTCAGCAGTCAGTGTTACGTCACAATACTTTTATTGATTATTTTATCGATGAGCAGATTGGATGTTGGCATGTCTACAGTGTTGAAAGTCACACCATTCTCAATATGTTTATTTATATTTATAAAATTTCTTCTCTTCAAAAAATTTAATAATTGTTATATACCTACCTTATTGCTGAACACCTGACCATATCTGAGTCTTTATTAAAGTTAACAGACTCTACCACTATATTAGAAACCACCAACAGTTCTTACAAATCCATATCAACTGGTAACAGGTTGTCATGCCAGTTAAAGCTAGGACGCGCGTTTGCGGTGACCGGCTTGACGCCTGAGTACAACACGGTGGCGCTGGCCTGCATCGGGCCCAAGGAGCCCGGGTATGATGAACTGGAGGCCCTGGATGTTACTAAGGTACCTAGACTCGATTGGACACTAGTATTGTTTAGTTAGGATAGGCAAGTGGGAGTCTAGTGGTTAGAACGTCCACCTTCCAAGCTGAGGGTTGTAGACTTGAATGAAGTGTGGACATGTACCAATGTTTCTTGTACAAACTGGTGCTGGTACTCGTATGTAAATAATAAATATCACTAATTGATTTGGTAAAAAAAAATTGTGAGTATATATACTAGTTAGATACTAGTTTTAGGGGTATGAGGAATACTAATCCGGACTGGGCTGCTGTGGTGGAATATGGCCTAATCCTCCTAATGAAAATGAGGTGTGAGCTGTACTCAGCAAGGCGGATATGGGTTGATGATGAGACAGGTTGCGAACGAAGCGCATATATCCGATACAACAATATATAACAATAACGGCTTTAATTTCACAAGACATTGTTATTTTCAGGAGAATATCCGCTGGGGCGTAGGCGCCGGGGTGCGGGTGCTCCAAGAGCGCTGCTGCGGCAATATCGAGGTGGACCCCGCGGGAGCTCCCGACGCTGCGGCCGAAGCCGCCGAACTGGCCGCATGGCGGTAACTATACCACCACTTTTTCTGGTTCAAAAGACCTTAGGCACAAAATCAAAGTCATCCATACAATACAGATGAGATGATTTGACAACTCACATGAACCGCGTCCTTTCTGTATGTCGTCTACCTGGTGCGTTTTATATTTATTCTGTGCCTCAAGTGCAAGGACATTTAAGGAAATTGAAACTTCATCACAGGTTCCAAGAGTTCAAAACCAGCGAGCGGCTTCCTCAGTCCCGCGTGTCGATGCTGGGCGGCGAGGACTCGGCGTGGAAGCAGGGCTCCATCCGCGGGCAGGCGCAGAACTGGGCGCGGTTCCTGTCGGACATGCCCGCCAATATGATGACGCCCGTCGATCTGGCGCAGGTAGCTAAATTGATTTGGACAGGTCATGCTCGGGAACGTGGATCATGTTTGGTAACGATATTCATTTTAAAGAATGCAGGTAAGGTATTTGAGAATGTTATGCTAGGTAATGATATTCATGCTCAAGAATGCATATTATGTAATTCTTTGGACATAGTCTGAAACACCATATTTATAATATCATGATACCCAGTCATGTTTGGGAACGCGAGTGATAGAACATTCCGTCAATTACGATGACTTGTAATACGGCTGACCGTGAAATATTGTTAGTTATCTGACTATATAGCAGGGGCAGGAGCAAATTTCTCTTGCTTTAGATGTTTCGACGTTTAGACGTCGCGTTTCGAGCGCTGTGCGCGTTAACATCGGCTCGTAAACAAAAAACAATTTTAATTAGTTCCAGTGAATATCAAACTTAAATAAGTGAAAATTCTGCTTATGTAGTATACAGTGAACCCCTGTGCTTAAGTTAACGCCCAAATAAGAAGCCCCAAGGTCGGTGATTAACGCAAAAATACCAGACCTCGTTGCGTTATTATCTAGCTAAGAACTAAATACAGTGGAAAATTAAATGAACTTGGTGTGGAGTAGTGAAACGCTTACTATGTATAGACCAGGTTGTGATGATACAAACCCTATTTCAGCTATTGTGTGCTAAATAACCTACAAATTTAAGGAATAAAATTCCGCAAAATTCACTAATTGAACACTACTAACGCCATCTAGCTGTGCTATTCGTAAACAACTTGGCTATGGTTTTGGGAATTTGGGATTGCCGCTATTGACTTTTCTTACCTAGTACAGTCAAATAACACTAGAGGGCGCCAAATAAAGAAGTGCCACACTAACAATAAAAAACTTTTTTAACACGCTTTTATTTATATGCATGTTATATTAATACGCATTAACTACTTATTGGATCTACAATGTCGTCCAACACTTGCGCGGCTTGCCTTAAGGCTTTGCCAAAAAAGGAGTTTTTAGCCTGCACGCTTTGTAAGCTTAAATATGATATCGACTGCGTAAATATATCATGCAAAGTCTTTAACTCGATGGACTCTTTCAAGAAAGGTTCGTGGAATTGTCCTGCTTGTCAGAGTAAACGGCCGAAAAATGGTAACATGAATACGCCAGTGCGCCCGTGCGCAGACAGCCCACCGCGCGAGTATTCATCCTCTCCGAGTACGCCAGCTGATTCTATCAACGTAACTCAAAGATACAAGGCGCCCAGGTTCCTGCCAGACTCTCTTGAAACGAGCGAGTACGTTACCGAAACCCGATTCCGCGAAATACTTAAACAAGAGCTGTCTGCCGCTCTCAAGGCCAACAAAGCGCAAGTTACGACTGAACTGAAGAACTTTAGAGAAGAGTTCGTTTCCTTTCGAGAATCGCTGTCGTTTTTCAGCCAAAAGTTTGACTGCATGCAAACAAGCTTAGAAGAGAAATCGGTTGTCATTGAACAACTTAAGAGTGAAAATAAAGATCTGAAGGAAGCCATGAAGGAAATGTCGACCAAGCTCAACACAGTGGACCTCCACATGAGGGAGAGTAACATCGAAATCAATGGAATTCCAGAACACCGCTCTGAAAACCTGTTTGATACGGTCGTTCTAATTTCAAAAGCAATAGACCATCCCCTTACTGTAGACGACATCCAAAATGTGACCCGAATTGCAAAACTGGACCGCGACAATGATAGACCACGAGGGATTATCGCTAAGCTTCGGTCTCCACGTCATCGTGATGGAATTCTAGCCGCCGTGTCCCAGTTCAACAAGAAAAATCCCAACGAGAAACTGAGTTCTCATCACATGGGAATCGGAGGCACCCGCAGGCCTGTGTTCGTATCTGAACACCTAACGCCTGCCAACAAATCGCTGCATGCTGCAGCCCGGAAGAAGGGGAAAGAGTTTAGTTATAAGTTTGTATGGACCCGAAATGGGCGCATTTATGTCCGAAAGGACGAATTTAGTCAAGCCTTGATAATCAAGAACCTTGAAGGTCTTGATCAAATTAAATAGGAAACACGACTGTTCTAGATTATTATTAGTTTTTTACTTAATTTAGTAAGGAACTAAATTACTTGTTTCTTTTTAACCTCATAGTTCTATAAGTAAAGTAATATTTTTATTTTTAATGTTAGACATATATTATCAAAACGTAAGAGGATTGCGAACTAAAACAGAAGATTTGTTTAGAAATGTACTGGAATGTAACTATAAAGTTATTGTTTTTACAGAAACATGGTTGAATTCAAGCATCTCAGATAAAGAAGTTTTTGACTCTCGCTATGTAATTTACCGCAGAGATCGAGTCTGTAGTAGACACACTAAAAGGGATGGTGGTGGGGTTTTGATAGCTGTGTCACGTGATGTTCCATCATTTAGAGTCTCAATGTGGGAAAATAGTAACGAAACCTTATGGATCATTATAAACTTAGAAGTTAACAAAATCATGAAAAAAATTGCACTGTGTGTTGTCTATCTACCACCACCAGCTAATCTGAAGTCTGTTAGCAGCTTTCTGGACTCAGTTGATCTTGTACTCAATCATACCAATGATATAGTAATTCTAGGTGACTTCAACCTAGGATTCATTCAATGGACTAAGGAAATTAATTGTTCCCACATGACTCCTGCAAACTATAATACTAAAATTGGAAATTGCTTTATTGACTTCTTATCGCTGAATAATTTGAACCAGGTTAATTGCATTAACAACTGTGATAATAAAATGCTAGATTTAATTATAACAAACATACCAAATGTTGAAGTCACCAATAGCATAGATATTTTAACGAAATTAGATGATAAACACCCCAGTTTATTGTTAAGCCTACCACTAACAATTGTAACTAACAGCCGTCCACAAGCCCGCAATGTTTACAATTTTTTTAAGGGTGACTATGAAAGTATTGTATCTGATTTACTAAGTGTGGACTGGTGGGAAGAGCTCGGCACTTGTGAGAATGTTGATGTAATGGTGACTGTATTTTATGATAGTTTGCAAGTAGTAATAGATAAATATGTCCCTAAACGAAATTCCAACAACAAACCTAAATTCCCTGCTTGGTTTAGTAAACCATTAACCAAACTACTCAAAGAAAAGGAAAAGATCCGTAAAAGATTTAAAACTTACAAGAACCCTCGTGACTATTATGAATACCAAATATTGAGAGACCGTTGTCACAAGCTATATGATGGATGCTTTAAAAAATACAAAGACACAATAGAATCAGGTATCTCCAAGGGGCCAAAACCTTTCTGGAGCTATATTAAAAATAAGAGAAGTGTTCTAAACGCCTTGCCTGCAAAGATGAAGTTAGATAACACAGTCGCCCAAACAAACCCTGACATTGCTAACTTATTTGCCACACATTTCTCATCTGTATACACACCTAGTTCTGTTTCTGATACACCCGATAACCAAATAGTACCAAATTCCGACAACTACCTAGCTAAGCTAAATTTTGCAGAGTCCGAAACACGTAAACTAATTTCAAATATCGACCCCCAGAAGGGCTCTGGTTGTGATAACATTCCCCCTCTATTTGTAAAACGATGCATTAATGCTATTACACTTCCATTGACAATTATATTTAATCGATCCATGGATGACGGAATTTTTCCTTCTGAATGGAAAAAGGCTCGCATCGTACCAGTGTTTAAGAAAGGAGACCATAACAGCGTCAAGAACTATCGGCCTATATCTATTCTCAGTTGTTTCTCTAAGCTATTTGAATCTCTTATATGCCCCCTGTTGTATAAACATGTAGACAATGCTTTGACCGACTCCCAACATGGATTTCGGCATGGTCGATCTGTTCAAACTAACTTAATCACTTTCGTCTCGGACATATCTCTAACTGTTGACAATGGGGGTGAAGTAGATGTGGCCTACCTCGACTTCAGCAGTGCATTTGATAAGGTAGACCACAGAATTCTCTTGCAAAAGTTATCGCAATACGGTATCGGTGGATCCTTGCTTAAATGGTTTGAATCGTACCTTTCGAAAAGACCTCAACTAGTCGCCGTTAACAATTCCGAATCTAAATTTTATTTAGCTGAGTCCGGTGTCCCACAAGGATCCCATCTGGGTCCGACTCTTTTCCTATTATTTATAAATGATATCTCACAAAATATACATCACTGCAAAATGTCCTTATTTGCCGATGACATTAAAATATACAAAAACATTAACTCTCAATTAGACTCCCTCCATTTACAAAAAGATATAAATTCCATTTTAAACTGGTGCCTCTCAAATAGAATGTTTCTTAATGTCAATAAAAGTTTTTTTATAAAATTTACCCGGAAAAAGAAGGCCCTTGTTTCTACATATAAATGTGGCACCACACAACTAACAGAAGTCCAAGAAATTCGCGACCTAGGTGTGATATTGGACAGCAAACTCAATTTTATATCTCACACAAACAACGTCGTATCCAAAAGCGCTCAGATGATAGGGTTTATAAAACGCAACAGTCGTGGATTTAAACCAGGAACGAAACTATTATTATATAAGGCATTAGTGCGCAGCCACACCGAATACGCGAGCATCATTTGGAGCCCATTTTACAGCGTACACTCCCAACGTATTGAAAGTCTACAGCGTGCTTTTACCAGATATCTAGCTTTTCAAACTCCCACTTTTTCACATAGACATCCTTATAACCAGCGACTCGAGAAGTTCAAATTAACTAATCTAAGTGACCGACGAAAATGTATTGACATGTGTTTTTTGCATAAAGTCGTAAATGGCAAAATCAACGTCAGCGAAATAATTGAGAAATTCCCTCTTTATGTTCCTCACAAATATCCACGAAACCCTATTCGCAATATATTTCACACTCCTTTTTCTCGCACAAACCTAGGTCTACAAAACCCCTCAACTCGTATCTGCAACGAATACAATGAACTAGCCAACAAATTACCTGATCTCGATGTTTTCCATGACTCTCTACCTAGCTTCAAGCGCAAAGTTCTAACCCACTTCAGTCCATACTTACAAAGACCTCCAGAAGACTAATATGACTAATATGTTTAATTTAAGTTTTTCTTTATTTTATTTTATTTGTAATTAACAAAAATTTAAATTCTTTTTTTCATTAATTTTCTTATTTTCCTTATTATTGTTTAAACTACGTACTCATATTGAAACTTGTTTTTTGCTCATCGAGCACCCACGGTGAATGTTATGTACGCCGTACTTGTCGTACACATCAGAATTGTACCTTGTCCTTACTCATCTAATTATGTATTAATGTGTACGATGTGGCTGTGCTATATTAATAAATAAATAAATAAATGTTGGGTTTTTTTTCCAACTGAGAATTTTTTGTTATCTAACCATCTAAATGTTGCCATATATCTCCGTTTATCTCAAAGCTCTCGTACCTCTGTCCGCAGCACGCGCTGGACACGCTGTGCCCGCTCGGCGTCTCCGTGGAGGCGAAGGACCGAGACTGGATCGAGGCGCAGAACATGCAGGTGACGCACAATAATAAACAATTGATTAGTAGTTGACAGTTTTTTTTATTTGATATTTGTATTCTTAGTATTTTTTTATTAAAAATTTAAATAAATTAAAATTTATTGAATCGGTAACGATCGATAGTAATAGATAGGCGATAGGCTTACGTGGTAGGGGCTTTATTTTTAAAAGTATATGAAATCTCTTGCAGGCGTTCCTGACGGTGGCGCGTGGCGCGTGCTCGGAGCCAATGTTCCTGGAGTGCTCCTGGCGCGGAGCCCGGGAGACTGCGCCCCCCGTGCTGCTGGCGGCCAAGGGAGTCACCTTCGACAGGTGCATCCACGGATTTCGCTCTAACTGCGTCCCTCGGCTTTGTCTACCGAATGAGTTTTTCGTTTCCACCAAAAACGCAAGCGCGCGGCGCGGCGTTGTTATTTCTCTACCTGATTTAATTTAGTTTTTCTCAGCGGCGGCTGCAGTAGTCAGTATCTACGTAGTTGACCCGTTCTGTGTGCACCGCAGCGGCGGCCTCTGCCTGAAGGAGTGCGCCAGCATGGCGGAGAACCGCGGCAGCATGGCCGGCGCCGCCGTCGTGCTCGCCGCGCTCAAGGCGCTCGCGGAACAGAAGGTGACCGCGCGACATCCGGACCTTGCACCTGTGTGTGTGTGGCTACAATGAGTATCGCGGTGTGCAGGTGCCGCTGAACGTGCACGCCGTGATCCCGATCTGCGAGAACATGGTGTCCGGCCAGTGCATGAAGGTCGGCGACGTCGTGCGGGCGCTCAACGGACTCTCCATACAGGTCCGGCTCACTCGACATGTGCAATCCTTATAGCACGCTTTGATTAGCTTTGTGTCTGATTTTTTTTGTATGTTACGGAATCTTCGAAATTGGGTTTCACCCACTTTAAAACATCGGATAAAATTTAAACTTTGCACACTTATAAAGAACTGATAATAATCCTAACTAATACTATAAAATGTGAATATGAGTATGTTTGTTTGTTACGTTTTCACGTCTTAATCACTAAACCGATTTTAAATAGTCTTTAACCAATAGAAAGCTATATTATCAACGAGTAACATAGGCTATATTCTATCCTCAGATTCCTACGGGAGCGGGAATAACGCGGGTGAAACCACGAGGCGCAGCTAGTACAATATAAAAAAATCTGTCGTCGACGACATCAGCCGATTATTGTTCTGGCCCACGTCCCTGTTCACTGAGCTAGCGGCGGGCTTCGTTGCTCTTGAACTCCAACTCGCGGTAACGTTCCAGATCGAGCACACGGACATGGAGGGGCGCCTGCTGCTGGCGGACGCGCTGCTGTACGGGCAGGCGGCGCTCCGCCCCGCGCTCGTCGTCGACGTCGCCACGCTCACCCGTGAGGGCCTGTCGCGCGCACTCCGCCGCGCCGCGCCGCCGCCTACAGCGCGCCCGTGTTGCAGGCGGCGTGCGGCTGGCCACGGGCGGCGGCGCCTTCGGCTGCTTCTCCAACTGCGAGGCGGCGTGGCGCGCCGCGCGCGCCGCCGGCGCCGCCTCGGGGGACCGCCCCTGGAGGTTCCCGCTGTGGCGGTACTACGCGCGCCAGCTCACCAGTGAGTGCGCCCGCCACGGCCTACTGCGCCGCCGCCCTCGGGCCTACTGCGCCGGGCGCGCCGCCGCCCTCGGGCCTACTGCGCCGGGCCTACTGCGCCGGGCGCGCCGCCGCCCTCGGGCCTACTGCGCCGGACCGCGCCGCCGCCCTCGCGGCTGCGCTAGGGCCTACTGCGCCGGACCGCGCCGCCGCCCTCGCGGCTGCGCTAGGGCCTACTGCACCGGACCGCGCCGCCGCCCTCGCGGCTGCGCTAGGGCCTACTGCACCGGACCGCGCCGCCGCCCTCGCGGCTGCGCTAGGGCCTACTGCACCTACCGCCGCCTGCGGCGGTGCCGCTCTGGCGTCTTTGCCGTCTCCGACACGGTCATCTATAGCCGGTCTGTGATTGCACGAATGATTATGTTTATGAATCACGGATCATCGTCGAAGCCTTATTGAAAGCGACGTAGATGGTTGTTTTTTATACTGTTTCTTTCGTTTCATGTATTTATTTATTTATATATTTACAATTATTTAATCTGTTTACAGCATAACTGAAACCTAATGATGTGCTAACATACAATTTATATATTTTTCAGACGACCCCGCCGTGGATTTGCGAAATAAAGGCGCCGGGAAAGCTACTCCGTGCCTCGGAGCGGCTTTCCTGAAGGTATAATATAATGATCAACTGTCACAATGTATCGAGCTCCAGCTGGTCTGATTATAACTAGAGATTATTAACTAATCTAAACATTTCATCTGATCATATGTAGATCCAACTGTATTATTCTATGCTGACAATCCTCCAAAGTGGGCATGAGTAAATACTCATGCTCATTGCATGAGTAAATACTCATTTGGTGATATAGAACAGCAAGCTCGGGGTGGCGGACTTTCTGTAGAGCTTCAGGTTTGTACTGCTCTCAGAACATGGGCTAGACAAGAAGTTCAAGATGACGCAGCAGGCATTCATGGACTTAGCCAGCAATCCATTACGAATATATGCCCAATTAGCAGATCTGGTTGTTTATTTCATTGATTTCAGCCATTATACAAATCAAATTACGAACGAGGTCCGAGATGAGTACCTATCCTGATCATTTGAATTTGAAACAAATCAAATTTGGCGCTTAAATTAAGATTGACAACCACAGATCTCGTTGACAGCTTTTGAACAGTTACGTTCAAAAACGATAACAAATAATAAAACAGTTATAAAAATATATTTATTTTAAGTTAAATAGCTAAGTGAAAGTATAACTGTAATAAAAAAACGAAAAATAGTTAAATAAATGAAATTTATATTTTTCACTGATAATGGAACAAAGTTATGAGCGCTTTTAGAACTAATATTAAGACGTAAATGTTTTCGAACGTTTTAACCAAAGTTGCCAGTGGTTTTTGTTATATGGAATTGATAACTATGCAATGTTTACCCGCGGATTATAAGTAAAGGGAGTGTGTAACGCCAATTCATAGCATACATAGTGTAATAATACAGCTGTTTAACTTTTTTTATTAGTAAGGCCGTAAGTATAAAAGTGTGGAAATGGAAGTGTCAGACCTGCGTGGCCTATCCGCAGCACTTCGTGTGCGGCGACTGGCTGCACATGGACATCACGGGCGTGGGCAAGCTGGCGCACGCCGCGCCGCCCTACCTGCACCCGCGCCGCATGACGGGCCGCCCCGCGCGCACGCTGGCGCTGCTGCTGGCCAGCCTGGCGCAGGACTGCGCCGCCGAGCCCGCGGCCCCGCGCGCCGCCCCGTGCAGCTAGCAATCTTACTTCTACGATAATAAAGTCGATGACCATATCCTATTTTCCAATTTACCACCTCCACGAACGACATCTACACATTCTAGACTATAGTTAAAATATTAGTGGTACTAACTTTATCACTATGTACTTCCATTGCAGTGAAGTTCAGACGCTCATCAAAAGCCAATTGGCTTTACAGCTTTCCGTGATGCATGGATTTCCGCCTTTACGTTGAAAATATTGCGTTTTCCATTCTCCTTGCAACAGGTCGAACCTTTTTCTATTTGATAATAGTACCTACTGGCGACGAGCTCGACCTGACGCAATGCCATGTCGTTTCAAAATTGTACTTAAACTTAACCCATCAAGATATCTTATCCTCGAGAACTAACTGGCATTGTTAACTAAAGCTTTCTGATTATTAAAAAGTCATTGTAATTTTACCAAATCAAGATATCACTATTCTTGAATGATCTCGAGTCTAAACAATGAGGTACAACCAAATTCAGATAATGCAATTCATGTCATTCATTGTTTCTAATTTCGAGCATTGCAGTTCATCATGCCTATCAAGCAGCAGTCTACAAACATTTTTCTAAAATTGTGTAATGTGAATTAAACTTTATTTCGAAGTACCTATAGTCATAGAACAGATTGTACTACATCTATGGTCTGCATACTTAAATAAAAGCTGATAAAACATTGATTGCTTATTTTCGTTCTACCTATCTATTACTAATCTTTATTTTCTATGGCTGCACCTCCAAGTAGTTAACCCGAAATGCACACCTTTAGTGGTCTCGCCTCGTGTGTTTTTAGTTGTTAAACCCTTACATAAAGAAATAGGTACATAATGTAGTTAGTATAGATCTAAGATACTGAAAGAAAATACTCTGAATTTAACTCAAATAGTTATTATTAAATTAAATCCTAAGCAAATCATGACAACGAATAATAAGTTGAAGTAAACAAACATAACCGATACATGATAAGAGCCTTGTTCATTACAAACACGGTTCCAGTGACAAAATGGAAATGAATCAAGAAATATACAATGTTTTCCAATCCACAATGTGTGACGGATTATTTTGTTTTATTACAAATTAAAAATAATTTATAATACAGCAACGTGTCTTGTTACAAATTAAGATTACCATTAAAGTACATAATTAAAATAAAAGTAACTAAATCACTCGGTAAAGGGGAGCTGGCCGTAATCTCACAGTTGCGGACGTATAGAGCCCTTCTGCGAGTCGAACAACATTGACACCAATCCCAGGAATCGGCTCGTTCTCTTTACCACAGGTAGAAATGACATTACATGAAGCTTTGATCAATTTCTAGGTCGAACAATGAAAACCGCGGTTTATTGAAAACGGCCGTACTGATAGGATTGACGTCAGCTCTCCGACCACAGCTGGGATCACAGATCACGTCTCGAGGAGATGCGACGTGACGCGGGAGGCGCGGGCGGGACAAACAAACCAAACGCATAACAAACACAACGGGGGCGAAATGAAACACCGATGCTTATTGACCTAAAAATGAAGAAACATTTATTTTCAGTATGTCTTTTGTAAAATTTAATAACAGAATGAATCAAATGTGTCAAGAGAATAACAGAGCGGATTACTTTCCATTTCGATAGAATTAGATCACCAACAGTAGAAACGCGGGCGGACCGGCGAGCTGCCGCCGCGGCCGGCGGATCCGCGTGACGCCGCGGCGCCGGACACACGGCAGCGCGTCGGGCCTCCCGGAATAATATTAATCGAGTCAATTTACAGAGATACAATTAATACAGTACCGATAAATCTAATTTATTCGTTTACTGAGTTAGTTAAATCGAAACATTTATTACGAGTGAGTGTACACGGAGTGGAGATACTAGGGCGCCGAGCGGCGCGAGAGGCGAGGCGCGCTGCGCACTACGCACTACGGCACACTAATATACGATACTTTATTTTTTTTGGATTTTTTAAAATTTTATTTCTCACGTACTTTATAAATATCTCATACTTGAAAAAAATTTACATTAAAATGTATCGGAAAGGTGCGGACGCAGCACCGCAGACAGAGGCACGCACGCACACACACGGCGGCGGGGCGCCACGCTCCGCCGCGGAAATATACACAAATATAAATTATGAGCCGACACGAACCCGAGACTTATACCATCACATTGCGACGCACACCTATTCGTTTTCCCCTTGTACCGCTACAGTTAACATTTTTCTTACATAGTAAAATTAACGGAATACTTTAAATCTAAATAAAAAGAAGAAGCGAGCGCCGCGGCGCGTCGCCGTGGGACGGCGCGCCGCCGCACTCGCCGATTACAATTACATCATAAAACTGAAACGATGACAATATTTAATTTATCGCAAACACTAGAGAAATGCAGGTCCAATACGATGGTAATATTGTGTGTCATGAAACAAAATGTATATTTAAATTCTCTGCTTTTTACACACACACTAGCCGGCGGCTCACTTCGACGTCATCATGGTGACGAATTCTGGAAAAGAAAAAACAGCATTAGAATAGGGTCCCACGCCGCACGCGGACACCGTACGATCAATCACAAGAAAAGTTTCACATAAACCCTTGCATTACACGTCTAAGATAAATAGTTAACACAACAGTAACACAACGAAGACCGACAAATAACAGATGCACTAATACATATGTAACCGCTATTAGACAGATAATGGCTAGATTTATCGAAACAGCAAATAAATCTAGAATCGGCACCGAACAC
Organism: Campaea margaritaria; assembly: GCA_912999815.1. NCBI lineage: Eukaryota > Metazoa > Arthropoda > Insecta > Lepidoptera > Geometridae > Campaea > Campaea margaritaria. The sequence goes on along the minus strand of OU538798.1, from coordinate 394,776 downwards.
ACGCCTCGGCGTCCGCGACGCCACGCACAGGCATGTGCTCGCCGCGACCTCAACGAATTATTGATCTCATCATGCCACTACAAGGGATTATGTGAAATACCACCCTCTGGATATCGAAATGTTAGTAAAGAACGGAAGCACTCGATTCGATAGTCGATTGCAGATGTAACCGAAATTGTACGCGAGCCTACGCGGGAATAAAGTTCGAAACCGACGTTTGCTGCTCGTTTCTAGCCGCGGCGCCGCGGAGGCCGAGCGGCGGTCACGAGGTGGTATTTCTATAAGCAGAAATTGCTAAACAAGTATTAGACACATGCACCAGACAGCGAGGCCCTAGGCCTCGGGGGCGGACGCGTGCAATTTTGTCACTTCGGTGTATGTCGCCTGTACAAAGTTGCAGGCGGGCCGCCGCGAACAGTGAGTTTACAGAAGTCGATAGTCAAGAGGTGAGGTCCCAACGGAGTGTGAGGGTCGGGGAGGGTGTGAGGGCCGAGGGCGGGGCGGGTGAGCAACTAACATAACCAAGGTAGGTACAGTTAATAACGAGCAGCAAACCATTCAGATTAACACTGGGGTATACCTATGTCGTACCGCGCTGCGCCGTAGGCCGTCTGACACGTTTCTACACACTACTAGGGGAAATCGTTTCGAGATCACAGCTTTATCGTAGAGTCTTTTCTTATGGTTAGTTACGGTACTAATATCACAAGTGTGTCGGCGGACCGAGCGCTAACGGCTGCCGTCGCCGCGACCGAATATGATTTGGGCGAGTGCATGGAAGTCTGCAAGAGAGAGAACGCTCGGTCGGATGATACGGCAAACATTCGGAGCTCCACGACCCCGCGGGTACCCCGCGCCCGATGTGGGACACCGCCCCACCGACTCGGCCAATTTCATATTTATAGCGGATGCAGTTTAGCAATTCAAATCTGGTAATGCGATGCATCGTTCCCTCGTTTCTATAATAAGCTTTACAATCGCGCAGATCGATGTCGAGAGCTTTCAACGTCAATACCATCACCATAAACATTCATATTTATAATATTACAAGTATGGATGACTTATCAACTGTTCATAATATCTGTGCGAGTGTAAAACGTTCGAGCGGTGTCCCACGAGGGCCTATGTGCAGAGGTACGCACAGGTGCGCACACAGTAGGTAATATCGGGCGTCGGGCGCTGGCGGCTCCCAACCGACCCGTCCGCAACACTGAATCCATGCAAGCGGGCACCAAGCTTTCGACTTATACCGAGCGTTGCCATCCATCATTACATATTATCAACAGATTAGCTAATCTCCTCTAAAGGGAAAGCTCGCAAATCGGCATTCGACCGATCCTTGATAAACTAAATAATTTCACTAATCGTTATCATGTCAAAACTACCACCACATTGTTCTACTTGGAATGGAGCTAATAAATTAATCAACGTTTTCCTTTGATAAAACACATCAAACGTGGTATTCGTAAATCAAGTTTAACATAAACACGGGAGTGAATTTTACGAGGGAATACTTTCTAAACGAGTCGGTTATAAATAAAACAGACCTCGGGACGAGCAAACCCAACTGTTAGTGTGAACAATCACTAGTCTACATGCTGGAGTCGTGTAGATTATCTCAAGGCTGGATTATTGACACACGAGAGGGTGGTATTGTGTGAGTTGCGATTGTTTCTAACAACGAACGTACGGCAATGCATGGGAAATGGCCGAGGCATAGTCGTGACTGGAACTTGCTTGTGACACTTCTTTGTGCATACAAATTTCACTTTCCATGGAAATGCTTTGTAGGTTATCGTTACGCTTTCCAATTCGTTATTGTCTAGCCAGTTGTTTGTAAACTATACGCACAATGAAGATCAGTAATGTATACATTCCAGGAGCAAACACCATTGTTTGTCATCAACATGTCGTTTCAATAAACAACACTAGAATAAAATGTTCCTGAAATGTAATTATTAAATTGTCTTTTCAACAAATTAAGCGTTTACCATACCAAACTTAGTTGAAGAGTAACTTTGTTAGCTACAAATATATCATCTCCTAGATGCTTTTTTGCCATAGCGAAATTATGATCGCAACTTGATGAAAAGCTCCCATCAGGTCAATCAAAGTAAAATTCTAAATTATTACAAAATGACAATTTCCCTAGTCTCTAAACTCAAGACAATTTTTCACTTGATGACCTCAATGACATTGTCTATTCTATTAACTGTTCAAGAGTCATCTTCACACAATGTATGGTGCAGTGGATTCAATCGCTTTCACAGGATATCCGAACTGATTCTCAAAATAAATAACCTAGTTTGGCATGGAACTTGCTAATACAGAAGCCGAACCAAAACACACATAGAATCTCCCGGCACTTACCCTCGTAATTGACTTGTCCGTCGCCGTCGATGTCGGCCTCGCGGATCATCTCGTCGACCTCCTCGTCGGTGAGCTTCTCGCCGAGGTTGGTCATGACGTGGCGGAGCTCGGCGGCCGAGATGAACCCGTTGCCGTCCTTGTCGAAGACGCGGAACGCCTCGCGGATCTCCTCCTCGCTGTCAGTGTCCTTCATCTTGCGCGCCATCATGGTCAGGAACTCGGGGAAGTCTATCGTGCCGTTTCCTGGAATGCGCAGATGGTGTTTTGTTAGTTTAGTTATGAGAAAGAATTCTGGAGCAATTGAGATAAGTTGTTTGACAATCTTGAAGCAACACCAAGAAATTGCATACATATTGATTAATATAAAATGAAACAGTCTGCATTAACCCATTTTCATGACCAATATGTATAGTAATTATGTTGCGAACTTCGATCGACGCCATAATTTAGAAAGCATTATGAAAAACATTGTTATCCATTCGAGACATCAGAAGACAGCGTAGTTTATTTATATAGAAAAAAAGAATCTGTTTCTAATAAAAGCTAATAGAATAACTCAATCAAGTCTAGGGAGTATAAACAATAATTCATCAATTGATATGTTGAATCAAAGGCGCAATAATTACACCCAGATGTGGTTAATGAAAACGTCGATAAATTCAGACGAGTCGATGGAAAAATTCGGCACTAGCGCATCAAGGGCCGATCTTTATAGCTTGTAAAACAACATTATTAACGATACACTCGTTAATTATACTGTTAAATATATTAAGCACGCTTCGAGATGTTGTTTGCAGTGGGGCGACCTGTTTGTTTTGTACTGGCGGCAAATGTTGGATCGTTTTATAGAGACAGGCGCCTCTTTTGAAGTCCCCCTAAGGGAGTACCAACTTAACAGGATATTCAGTCAACTGCCAAGCAGTAGTATGCAGACACTCCTGTCTCGGTATAAATGACACTCTAGTGAAACTGCTGGGCAAATTACCTGACTGGGTCATCGTTAGACATTAGAGCTCTGAATAATTTTCATCAATTTAAATATGTGTCAAAAAACTTAAATGTATAATAGTTTCTAATTCCTCAAAAACAGAACATTTATAAAGCATTTTAAAGCCCAACATGGTAAGCCATGCGATAAGCCTGTCACGTTACTGTTATCAGCATAGCATTGAACCCGACTGGTTCAGCCGAATATTTAATAAACAGGAAGTACCTATAGCTACTGTTTCACTTTGCTCTTGTAATATTAGTTTAGGTACGTTTTAGGCAAAATCTATAATCGCCACGAATTTAAAGGACTTTTAAGTGCGATTTAAAGTTATAAAACGAAGTTAATCAAAAATTTCCACATGAGCGGCAATCCAAACGTGAGGCGTAACTAATGCAATAACCAGGCTTCGATAACAACTACTGATAACGGGACATTTGTAGCATGACCAGAGCATTAGCAGAATCCTTTTCACCAATTAACGTTATTTATAAATGAGTTTTTTTAACTGCCAAATAATAGGCAACCGAACAACAACGGATTCCAATTCAAAAGGAGACATGGCCCATAAAAGTAACAAGAACTGGGTTGCACGATATCCCCCCGGACAAGTCAAGAATGGAATCCTTTAAAATATCGGCACCCGGACCAGCTGCCACGTTAATGATCTGACCGCGTTTGGAACACAATACAACCACTCCGCGATAACAACTTCCGTGGCAAAGGGGTTAGCGTTCCATCCTGACAGCTGTCGCAGAGGGTGAACGCTCCGCGGCCGAGGCGTTGCAAAAATAAGTAAGAGTTAAGTTTGGCTGTCTAATTCTGGGTTTAACCTTTCCGAGGTGGTTCGCACGCTATTTTTAGCCGGTCAGCTTTCGAGAATGCGAGACGCGCTTGCTCACTTGTTGTTCTAACTGGCTTCAGCAGAGCACCTGGGCTCCTAGTGCAGCTACAATCAGTTAGCGGGTTGTAAATTTGTCGTGGCTCAACTGTCTTGCCCGCTGTCGACACCTTCAATATTCGCTTTCAACGGCTCTTACAAAGTCCTATGTTTGTTAAGTATGTTATTTAGTAGAGCATCAAGCAGCCCGTTGAAAATGAGGATTAGTTTCTATGACGGTTATGAAATACAGAATTCAAAGGTCGTGTCGGTTTGTTCTCATTCTTTTTGTATTCGTTTGCCAATAATCGTGTAGGAGATGATCTTGGCTTCTTTCACGTTCAGAATAGTTTTCACTTGTCTGCTCTTAAATTCCTAGCGTAGCAACAAGATGTAATGCATGGGAAGCAGACTGCTCTGCGTCTGTACACAAATGTATAATGTGGGAGCAACAATGGGCCGGGGCCGCCTTGAACCCGCTTGCGGCGCGGCGCTCGGCTCCGCGCGACCGGCGCCACATCGCCCTATTTATTGTTTTTGCATCGATTCACACCACATTCCGAGAACACCGAATGGGAATCTACAAGACATCGCTAATGTACTTGAATTTTAAGATAACGTAAACATACTGTCATCACTAGATTCTTATCAAACATCTAGATTCCTTAGAACACTCGCAGTTGATGATTTTTCACACGTTTCAGAGTACATGTTGTTTGCGTGGTGGTACATTTTGTTCCGCGCATGATAATTATTGATGGCAACTTGAGTCATGACTGTGAGTCAGATTGTATCATCATAGCATCGAGTAATTATCATTTTACTGCCTTGGCAAATAGCTGACTTACTCATTAAGATGTAGCTGGGTGTTACAGCAAAATCTTTAATTGTTGTATGATTATTCTACATTTTTAGCTTCGATTCGGTAGTGCGAACTGTCAAGACTTTCGAATCCTTACATATCAATTAGGTAGATAGGCTAGAATATAGCGAGTGAATCGAGACGGAGACAGTAGGGTGAACCACGCCCTACTTACGACTGGGGTGAGCGAAGCTTGCTTTGGTAGCGATCAATACTTGGCTTGAATAACCTTATGCGAAGAAGTTGAGTGGATATAAAAACGTATATCCAAACCACGGCTCAAAGCGCACATATTGTATTGCTCTTGAATAAACTGATTCCACAATTTTATTGGGACTCACAGCCGATTCAATCGACATTGTAATCAAACTGCGGTACCATCTAGCCGGGAACCTGAAGCACGTATTGGGGGGAAAGTTCGATTAAGCCATTGCCGATCGCAATGTACGTAAACATATCACTCCCACGCGCTGTCGCGGGCAGCGGCCTGTGCCTACCACACACTAATATCATACCTATAACTGAAGGTGAACTCATGAGGCAAAATGTAATGGAAAAACACTTAAATAGAAGTTATCTAAGCGGGTAAGCCGAGCAATATCCTTGTGTGTCTTCTTCCAGAATAACTTACTTATCCGACGTAATAAACAACAACGCTTATATCAGAGTGACAAAGCGCTCATCTCCGGGTAGAGTGGTTCAAACATCGACACAAAGCAAGATAAAACTCATCCTAAAAAATAACTCTCAACGTAGGAAGCATTTGTAGGTAAAGTATCGAATCAAGGCACCCATTGAGCCGAAATAAGGTTTCATTTCAAGGATTGCATACATCTGCAAATATGTAATTATATTAATGAGTGCATATTTCACAATGAAGGTCGATTCCGTTATCTGTCGTTAATCATGTCTGCACTGTTTAATCTTACTCGGAACGTTTACTTAGTCACTAGATCTTGTAAAGTACATTGTTGACGATATTTATGAAAAAACGAAGCATAAGGCCAAGATAAATTTCGGTTAGTCGTTTAGCAAGCAAATGTGAATAAATTTAGATTTGTGTTGCTAAGTTTTCAGGCTTATTCAGGCGTGGAGCGAACAAACAGGCCGCCAGCAGCGAAGCCTCACAAGCGAGCAGACAAGGACACGTGAGTCAATATGGCGTCACCGCCGGCCTCTAGCCACCGATACGTTCCTTATACGAGACTTGATTACATCGCGACTAAATCAATTTAGATATAGTCAATTTCCTCCGGTGAAGCCGTACATAGACAATTGGTGACGATGACGCGGAAAATGCAAGTCTTGTCCTAGCTAATGTTTGGAATGATAATTGAAGTGGTAGTCGAAGGTTTATGCGTTCAATAGGCAAGAGTCGTATGCGGAAGGAGTTGCCAGAATAGCCCTCGGCTCATGGAAGCGGGTTACTGCTCGCATTAAGGGCCCATTTTTATGATGTTTGCTGTCGACGTGTCGGAATCGGCCCGCTGACGTTGCTAGTCTTGCTTGCGCAAAATTCAAATAACGGAAACAAATATCACAATTAGCTGTACGTCGGGTAAAGGAGATATAAGTAAGGTGGCGCTCACGACAGGCCGACCGCCAACATGCCCAGCGGGAAACCGCTACAAACGCTTCCCTGGCCGGCAGCCAGCTAAATATGCAAATTAATTTGCAGTGCGCTGCGATTCCAGACGTCTCTGAGTCGTTATGCGCCGTGTCAACACTGTTTATCGCTAGCGAGTATCTTGACAACTACGACTTCCACCTCAGTTATATTGCAGAGGTGTTCTACCGAAATGTGAAAGCGGCTAGTTCTGCTACATTGTATGCGGACTATTTCGGACCCTTTTAGATGTTACAGATAAAATTAGTGTTTAATTGGAGGGAGCCAAATGGGAGCGTGATTCAGAATTGGAAAGGGCACGCGGTAATGAGGGCGACGATGGGTCAGCGCGGAGCCGGTGGGTCCCGATGGCCAGATCGATATCTTGGCGCGACACCAACGGTCCGCCACTCGACACGACCAGAGACTGTTTCGTTTGTAGCCCGATACTCGTAGCCTACTTTTGTATTTACGTCGTGTCGTTTTCATACAGTTCATTATGTCAGTTACATTTTACGGATTATGATAGCAATAGGATCCGGATAACATTGAGTCATCGAGCTATATCATCGTGTTGGCGCTTTATTTTTTAAATATATCCAGACATTTTTTTAATAGTGTTGTTCATGTCCGGGCGCAATGCAAATATTTGAGGCCATGAGTAACGGCATCCGCTCTTAACTGCCAAGTGTAACTACTGTGAGATTTTACTATGAGTTACGATGTACCGTTCATGTAGACAGAGACAGCCATTAGCAAAGCCGCCACGCCAACCGAAGTCTTCACGTGTGTCATCGTGAATGTAAAATGCCGACACTTAACAGGGAAGAACGCTTTATAAAGTAGACAACTATTACAATGAGTAGACCATAAGCCCGTGCGGTCGAGAACTTGAGATATGAAAGGAAAAAACAAATGGAGGATAAATGAGCTCGCCGACACTAATTGGCTGGCGCTGAAACGTCGAAAACAACAAATGGAGGAAAACAAATGATCCTACGCGAGGGCACGTAGGCAGGACAATAAGAGGCGGCGGAGAGGCGCGAACTGTATAATAATGGGACGAGAAAGGTCAGCGGCTGATATATCGCCTTCATAAATTTAGCCAGCCACTTCCAGACACGTAGGTAGTTTTATATCAGCCTACTCGCAGGCGTCGCTCAGGCTTATATCTCGAGAATTCTTTACGAGTTCAGTCCATACGAAGCTCTTCGATAATGAATGCCCAGCCCGAAATAACGGTTCATTGTATGTTCCACTTCCTGGCGATGACATCACCGACGGCAATGACGAGCCCTGACTTATGCAGTCATTAATTTTGATCAACTATTATTTGTTTAGAACGAAGGTCGCGATTAAACAAACGGCAATTGATGATGGCAATGAAGCGAGATATTAAACATACACTAAAATTAGATTCAGTTGGCTCCGTTCGAAAAATGGAAGAGTCAACGCAAAAAATACCCATTGAAGTGATCCGAGAGAGCAGCGTACAACAAAGCGAGGAGTTGGTCGCGATCGATGGCAGAGTTGCATGACCGGCACCTAACCTATTTTTATTGTGATCTCGGATTAGATGAGTAAACAGGCGCATGCGCGGCTCGCTCCGCAGCTCATGCGATGATAAATCAAACCATAAAGTCTGTAGGTGTCACACATTGTCAACTGGTCGCTGCAAATCGACTGCGATTAGTAACCTACTGCAGGGCTGTTCGAGACACGAACGTTTTGAACCGGTTTGATCGATTGGAAGCCCGCATTAGTGGGACGTCTATTATAAATAATGAGTTCTAAACGCGACATCGACCACTGCTTTCTAGGCTCCAGCGCTAACTAGTGTTGTGGCAGCGCTTCAATCAATGCGACGACAGATTCAATAAAGCAGAACAGAAGTTGTGCGGCGCCGGAGGTCGGAGTCAATCGAACGGGAGCGCTCGACTCCACGCGACACAATCGAGCTAATTGGTCGTTCGCCTCCACAGTAATGGCTCGTCTATGCCTTATTAATGTAGGCCGAGCCCACCTGTGAGGCGCATTTGCATTTTACAACCAGCTTGACTCATAAAAGGACGATAAGACTTGGAGGTTTTAAGGTTGGGTTATCTGGATTAGAAACTTGAGCGGGGGATTATCTTTGCGCCTTTCGAGCAAATTTCGGCCGCACCGTCGACGGGTTGAGAAGAATTTTTCGTGACGTAATATAGATGAGCGCGGTGGAGAGTTCACCCCGGTCCCCTTACGTGCCGGGATCGATTGCCGCCCGCTGTCGCGCCTCGCCACGAGCCCGCGTTTTATTCGACCCCCGGGTGAAACGGTTAGAGGCGACCGTTCAGCCGGTCGCTATCACCTCATTAAATGTTATTGACTTGGAAGACCAATCTTGTTAGTGGGACGATATCTTGGTAGTCACGTCATTTTTAAAGTCGTTAAGGTTTTTAGTCTACGCTACAAATTGGTGCCACGTTTTTGCGTTTAAGTATCAATTTATTTAGTTTCCGAGTTATAAAATTGTGGCAATTTGTCAATTTGCAGCGGTATTGAAGGCGACACGTGGGCCGGTGATACCTTCGGCCGCGGTCAGCTGTCGATGTATCGTCGAGCAAATAGAGTTTAATGCTCGGCAGCATTGTTCCAGAAATAATTTGGGCGTTAGAGGCGTCCGGCGGCGACTATCTCTCTCCGCCGAGTGAACGACTCCTTATCGCAGCGTCCGTGACATCACCGGCAAAACCGATGCCAACTAGAGAAATCAAATGTTGATTTACCGACTCCGTACACTATAAATAATTGTGTATCGTACGGTACACGAGCACAAGTGTCTGCAACGCAGGTTCAGAATGCACGCTGTGATTTGCAGGGCGTAGCTTGGAATTTTCGAGGGCGTGCAACTCGCACGAGGCCTGCAGTCGCCGTTACTGTGCTCCCATTAGGCCGCTTTCATCTTTGCGCGACACCGTTCCGAGTTACCTCGAGCCGGAGCGTTTCCCGGCGGGGGTCAATGAAACGTGATGGATGCAGGCTTGGCTTTGCAAATTCGGTCACTAGAGTCGACGCCAGCGCCCACGCAATTCGTGTCCATGGTGCGAAAAAACTGGAAACTGACCACGAGTTTATGCCGAACTTACGCCGACTCGATATGAGATACGAAAATAAATACATAGTATGACGCGGCGGTGTCATGCGTTGTTTTTTTATTGTTTTGTAGAAGACGCCCGGACGAGCGAGATTGTTAAATGACCTCACGGTGTAGCGACTGGCGAGCAATGGAAATGATCCACTTGACATTGATCTTCACGCATTTTGATGTAACGATTAAGCGATTCAATCTTCCTACGCTTTTTATTGTCATTATCATAAAAACGGTCAAGTCCAAGGCCTTCTCTGTAATAAGGTAGACTTAGATTATGTCATGGAAGGTTGAGAATTCATTTTGGATGTTTTGCTTAACTTCACACATCAGTACACTCATTGCAGAGTGATGGACAAAGTCTCCAATTTTTTAAATTGTTATAATGTTTTTTAAAACACTCATAAATCCTCCCATTAGGTTATCATTATTATAAAAATAAGAAAAAAACCTAAACTAGTTCAATCAACATTTATTGCGAGTTCTTAGCATCGATCAAGTGGCACACACCTTCGATTCTCTTTTAGAATTATCCGGTCACTTTATCACTATTTGTAGATCATCTATGATTTAGATTTAGTAATAGCAATACGGTTGAGTGGTAAACAATCCGCACCAGTAATGGGCGCGCATTAAAATAATGATTATACACGAACAGACGACGTTCATTACGGATAAATGGAAACTTGCCCAAAATAATATTTATTAGTCTAGCTAGATCACATGCTTATACTTGTAAGGTACTTTATAAAGCGCTTAAAAAGATGCAACATCACAACCGACTTCTCAACAAAGTCGACAGGCGCGTTGTAACTCTTTCGTTTGACTGAAACGTCTATATTTGTGCTTTTGGTGAACTTGAAAGCCTTTCAGAGAGCAATATCGATAAACAACTCCGATGATCCAGAACGTTTGAGAAAACTACACCGATTGGATTTAACGGGTGATATCCCGAAAGCCATCCAGGCGTTGTTACTGTTCCGCTATTGAATATATTTCCGATCTAACCATGAGGACCTATCCATATATCAGTTCCAAGCCTGAACTGATAGAACTCTGAAGTCTCGCAACATATTTCCATGCGGAGATGGCTTCATTTGGATTTATGACGTCATTCCAGGCACGCTCTTAGGCTCTAGGCCACCTCCTCTCGACGACATTAAGCCCTATTATTAAGCTGGCTCCCGTTTTGGAAGGCATTGTGTAGCATTTATCAGTATTATGACTACCTCCCAGAAAGGCTAACTTTGGCCTCGAGGGCTTTACGCACTCTTGACTTGGGGAGTAAGCTGGTGAATGCGTTACGAAAAATGTGATCGGGCGAGGCGAACGGAATTTGAGAGGGAGATATAAGTTATTGAAGATAGAAAGAGAGAGAGAGAGAGAGAGAGAGAGTTACGTTCCGCATATTTTATATTTTATTTTTTTTATAACTTTTAGTTGAAGTTTTACTTTTACTGTGTCCCAGCACACATTCCGTTTTTTTCTTACCTATCACGCTAAGCTCTAAGCAAGTTCACGACGTATAAAAACAAACATTAACATTAGAAGGCATAATGATAAATGAATGTCACTATTAATATTGTTATTTACAGGAAAACACAGTCATTTATCGCGACAGTTTCCGCTCGAGTCGTGGTACGAATTAATTTGCGGCTATCGCTCGGCAGGATGTTTCAATATCGTATTGTTTTAACTTAATATGGACCAGAGTTGCCACCGGCGAGCGATTGTTGAGCTTGCCGTGCACCGCGTGATGTGCGTCATAATGGGAGAAGGTTGCGGAACTGGTCATTTTAATACTCGTTGCAACGGCTTTGCACTAGTGTTTTCTTTTGTACGTATATATTTGCGTTTGACGTCTTCTCTGGCGGAAGGAAGGATATGATCTCTCTCCGTCTCGTACTCCTCAAGAGGAGGACGGAATATTAGTTCGTGTTAACCCTGGAGCCGTAACCAACAGCAGGAGTAGTTTTGAGAAATCTGGTGTTCTCGCCTTGAAATTAGCCGGGTACGCGCCGTCGATAATAGCAATTTAGATAATATCTACAAAATTAAGATAAGAAAGCTTTATCGTCGTGAACGATTACCCCTTCTGGGAAATCGTTCAGTGCTATGAGCAACGCTGTTATATCATAAGATGTTATCGCTAGGAACATAATTCATATTGCTGTGAATAATCGGCCGTATCTTATCTAAGGCTTCGATTAATTCGGTTTAGACCTATGTCTCCGGATTTTTACCGCGCCTTGCATCGATAATTCATATGAGAACGCTAAAATCCATGATTCATGCAAATTTTGTATTCGTCACAAGAGTATGCTTTCAAGAAGTTTCAAGTTGGTTTCAAGAGTACCGTTGATAACCGAGTACGGCAACCAACCAAAACGGCGGAAGCACGACTGCATTGTGAATGTTTAAAAAATCTAACTGCAACATTTAACCGTATCGAATTGTTTTTAAACCAGTCTTTAAACCATTCTAGTTTTCCGTAGCAGTTTCGCGCTTTCTGACAATTACGAAGAATTTAAACTGTGACAGAAGCGGCGGTACCAGGAGATAATGCATGCACAGGAGATGGACAATTGCGACTAATAGTTGGTCGCAAACGAGTCGCCGAGGTATTGCTTTACCGAGGTAATTGCCGTGCTAATTGGCGGATGACATTCATTCACTCGAGTCCGGCTGCAATAAAAAGCGTGCCTTCCTTTTGTAAATAAGACACGAATGGACCACTGTGTCTACGAGTGCCTGCGTGCCTACGTGTATGTTGATATTCCACTCTAGGATACCGGTCTATCTAGGGCTCTACGTTGTCGTGCTAGAAATGTGGTAGGTAGAGCTTTATTGAGAGAATCCACAGATATTAAAGGATTTAATAATACAATAATTATTTGAACTAAAAAACCGACTTCAATTGGATTTACTAATAAAAACCAAACTACAGAACCGATTTTTATGTTATTTCAATAGGACGCATCTGAAACTATGTCCTTTCAAATATAAAAAGAATTTTCTAAATCGGTTTGGAAATGACGAAAATTTGAAATACCAATAAAAAAAATAAAAAAAACAACTGAATTGAGAACCTCCTTTTGGAGCCGGTTAAAAATGTGGGTGGCACTGTGACTATTAAGGGGAAGCGTGGCGCTAATCTCAGATGGACGACTGCTCGTCTTTTTGCTGTTATAAAAAATTACGGCGAGGTTTCAAATACTTCCAAAGTCCTATCACTTGGAACCGTCAATTATCAGTTCAACTGTACAACTATAAATGGACTTCGATTAAGCAATTTTATATCTGGCAAAAAGTAACAGTTCTGCTAGCCAATGCCTATGCATAGGACATTCCGTGCGCGCATACTTTTCGCCGCAACGCCGTATCAATCAACTATGATTTATATGCATGCGTCGGGATCAAGATTGGTATAGAGGTGTGCTCGTGTGACCGATATGTTACAATGTTTATGATTGAGTATTAGTAGGCCATTGTAAAGTGATAAAGCATGCCAATAGGGAGTCATATTTATGTCCAGCAGACTAAATGGGACGTGAGAAGTTGACAGTTAAAAGCACGAACACTGTAATATAAGATTTTGTTGTAGCTTAGTTCTTGGATATTTGAAAAAATGATACCATTTCGGCACTTAGGAAAGTAGGATTCAAGCTAAATAGCAGGTGTGAAGTGCTGAAGGTGAAAGTGTTGAAGAAGTGAGATCTGCGCGATGTTTCATCTTTCACTTCTCAAGTGCTATCAAGTTTCGGTGAAATTAACTGCATTTCTTTGCCTAAATCTAGACTATACAAAGTAGGCACAGACAGAGTGATATCGACAATTATGAAAATGAACCGAGTAAATACTTTCTACCATTACAATGACTGGTGTGCAAATCCTCGATGAGAAATTTAAACAAGCTGTGTGTAACGGGCCAGAGGCCCTATTAGCTGAGCATAGATAACTTAATTTAAATTTTGACTCATATTAATAGTAGCGATAAACGTGACGTCGCTACAATTAAAGCTACACCATTTGATATTTTCGTGGGTTATCAATTCGTGCAATGTCAGGGTCGTCTGTTGTCACCGAAAGCAACGTAAACAGCGGCCTACAGTGTATAATAACAAGCCGCCGGCCGCTCATCGCCTCGATCAACCGCCCACGGCCGCTGTGATGGATCCCGCTAATGAGGAACGGATATAAGCTTTATTTCAGGTTTCTGTTAAAAATAACTAGATTTAGAACTTTAGGAAAAACTATTGCTGGACAATGAACACGCACCGACCATGCGTTAGAAAACGTTTTCGCTAATGTTATCGATCGTAAGAGACTACAAAAAACTGCGATAACTTTTATATATAAACCATCAACTAATAAACAATATGATTAACAGCCTCGTGATTGTTGTTTTTTTTTTGATAGTAAACAAAGACATGAAAAAACCTGAACTAATATTGTATCAGAAACTTAGGTACAAGTCAAAACACGCGGCTCCGCTTATCTCGACCTAAAACAGAGTTATCGGAGTGCATGTGTACATAAACACGGTAGGATCTGCTAAGAAAATAATTTTGTTTACTTACTATTATTACGTACTTTTTGTTTATGCACGTCTGTTTGCAAGACTAAGATAATACCGTCATTTGAGTAATCGTAGGAATTCATTCTCATTTAGAACAAGACTTGAGTTCGAACGAACCTATATTTACCTAGTATGGTATTCACCTATTCACGCGGCAGTTAGGAATTCTAAGGTGAAACCTGAGCGATCATTTGAATCAGGTCTCGAGTAGCTTGGGTAGCCATGCTGGATAATCGGAATTACTCGAATAGTAGACGTTTTATTTGACTTTTTGCAGATTTGCAGTTCGCCAAAATAAACAAACGCCGCGGTAATCCGGCAGAGCGACGGCTGTTTTATGAAACCTTAATATTTTCATGTGGGCATCAAAACATTAAGATTTATGCAGCGTTAGAGGAAGAGTTATCTTTCCGCGCGGCTGTCTTTGAGGGCGTCGCAGGAATCTTGTTAGTGCATTTATAGTTAATTAGAATTTCTTTCGACTACACGCTATTGCGCTATCACTCGCTTTTCGGCGAAGGAAAACATCGTGAGGAAACCCACATACCTACCCGAGAATTATTTCGGTTCCGGATATGGCCCCCGTGGTGGATCATGGCCTAACCCTCCTCACGAAAGTGAGGAGAGACCCGTGCCCAGCAGTGGGACGTTATGGGTTGATGATGATGATGACACGATATTGTGATAGCGTACTGTTTATAAAGGGATTTCTCTAGATTTGACTTTGTATACAAGAGACTAGAGCAAAGCTTGTAAACGTTAGCGGTGTGATAACGAATGGCGCAAGTCGGCCTACGCAACTACCTGCCGTGATAATAGCTCTAATAGCCCACGAGTTCGGTACAAATTGTAATTTTTCAATCTGCACAGTCAAACATACACCTAATGCCTAACATTTGCGCACTAATAATTTATTGGTGTTTGCTTTCGGTCGGTTTTATGCGATTCACTATATCGGTGGATGTTAGGCTCCAAGTAACTGAGACATGAATAATTTTGACACAATTAGAAAATAGTTACAAGATTTGCTAGATACGATATAGCTAGAAGTAATGGTTTGTGTTTAATTTTTTTTAGTTTTAAGTACATTAAGAGATCCGGTTGACATTAGCAGGTGCAAATTAAAATAAGCACTGGCCTAACTGATAAGCATCGCGTATCGCCCGATAACGTCCGATAACATTCCTGTCCAGTCTAGTTACTTTACAAACGCGTGTAGCATTCGATTCCTTTTTGTAATTGTCCGTAATTACGACATTTTTCTACAGATTGCAACTGATAGCTTTATCTTCGAACATATCTCTCCTTAAATGGTAAAAATATCTTAAAACAAAGTCCAGTGTATTATTTTTCAACTTTGAAAACCATTACCTTGTATTTCTATAAAGCGTAGACCTAAAAATTCATAATGCGGAACTCGTTTACTGCCAACTGATGTCTAGGTAGATAATGCGGATTTCACATAAGGCTTCCTTTAATGGCTTCCTTGAACAATGACTCAACTCAAGGTTTCATTCCTCCCAAGCCCACTCGGATTGAGTCATGCGCGAGGTCCTTTACTCCAATGTCCTGCAGAATGTAGGTAGGGAGGTACTCACCGTCTGCGTCCACTTCGTTGATCATGTCTTGAAGCTCGGCTTCTGTGGGGTTCTGTCCTAAGGATCTCATGACGGTTCCCAGCTCTTTGGTCGTGATGGTGCCATCGCCGTCTTTGTCGAACAGTGAGAACGCCTCCTTGAACTCTGCGATCTGTTCCTCTGTTAGCTGATCCGCCTGGAACACAAAAAACGGTTTCCATCAACAAACGTTCTATTTTTGCACGATCAAAGCGAGCTATTTCCACGCGGCTGGACTCTATTCGCAACACAATAAGATCTGTTGTCGCGCGGCTATTATTTTTAATTGCCAAAACGGGTCACTCCACGCGATAAAGATGGTTTACGAGCGAGAACGTTTTAATTTGTAGCGAGAAACGAGTTAAGGGCACGTACAGCCATGACGACCATTGTCCGAGAGCTCCGGCGACAGAAGAGCGTGGTGGTGGAATGATGGAGCCCTGGTATCTAGGAGCCTGGTATCTCGCGATAAGATAGGCATTACGTGTAATTGCCAGCGCGACCTTCTGACGCGTCACACTGCGGTCTTTACGTAGCTGATATAAATGCTGCAGTACACTTATCGTTTATCATGGCCGGTCGCAATAATCCAAATTTATAACTTTACTGAGAATCGAGAAAGCTTAGTATGGTGATATTTTAAAACTAACTAGGTACCTTTCTAGAAACTTACTAGAGATTAGTCTGTGGTTATTGCTTCATGCCTCCCTTAACTTATTGGTCCCTTTAGTGGTTTATTTTGTTGAGGGAAATAACGCTAATGCCGTACCCAGCAGAGTAATATTTGGCTGGTATAGACACATCTATAGGTATAAATAAACAGCTATAATATCCTCAGACCAATTAAATTCGCTATCTTTACATGAACCATCTTGTATGATAAGATAATGATAATATTTTTTTTTATTTGCTAAGTAGTTGTAAGTAGGTATGTACTCATGTTTTCTTACTGTTAGTAACAATAAATGGTCTCATTAATTAGCACAGTATTAACTACTGTAAAATAAAACAGATTCAGATGTTATTTTCCTGTTTTTAACATCAACTAGGAGTTTTACAGGAATATAGTGTTAATTAATATTCAGTAGGTAAGTGTGGTTTTTACAATAATGTATTTTAGTAGTATTACAAAGGTAACTATAATAAATAAAATCAAATTAAATACCTATCTATAATATATATATATATGGATTTGTTTTTTGGTCATTGAGGAAGTTATGTTTAACACGTTCACCGCTGAAAACACAACTGTGGCATTTTTTATAACTTGCCGCGAGTACTGAAAAACACAACAGTTGTGTTTTCAGCAGTGAACATGTTAAAATGTTACTTTGCAGGGATTAAACGGCATTTGTGACAGTCTGACTGAATCATTTTTGAGTAGGTCAGTAAGTGTATTAGGTATTGAATTTGTTAAACTGCAGGTGTGATGATGAATGAATATAAAAACTGACGACATTGCAGTCAAATGCCTTAACAGTTACAAAAAGGAGTGATTTGAGAATTATTGAATGTCAATTCACATTGCAACAGGATATGTGTGTAGGTATAGGTACATACCTACACAATTAGCTATGTTTAAACCATGTAAATAAAAAAACCACGGATTTACCCATATAAGTTTATTACCTACATTTTATTCTGAGCCCCATTGTTATATTAAAATAATGAATAACATAAGTATGTATGCTTCTCACAAGGTTGCAAATGATTATATAAATAGGTATAGTAATGGATGGATTATATAATTAACACTGCTGAGCCGCTTTTCTTGTCTAGCCACGGGTGCGGCTCTGCACAATCCATAGTGTTTTCCTGTACAACAAACACAACAGTTGTGTTTTCCCGCACTCGCGGCAAGTTATGAAAAACACGACAGTTGCGTTTTCAACACTGAATGTGTTAACGTGTCACAATTATATACACAAATCCTGACCCCGGATTCCCTGTAACTAGGAAATCCTAAACAGGACCATACTCCCACAAACATCCAAACTCAGAGCAAATACTTGCAGTTCACACAAATATTCGCTGTGCGGGAATCGAACCCTTGACTTCACAATTTAATCAGCCTGCAGAGGAGCCATAGTAAAATAAGAAAAGAAGGTAACTACAAGCAGGTTCAGTGGCTCCACAGTTAATTTGTGATGTAGATGAAATATAGACCATGTTCCTGTGTATGAAGACACCTATTCAAATGGCCTCAAATTGTTCAATGACAAAATTTTGAATTTTTATTAGGCAACCTACCCGCTATAAACTTTACCAACTCCGAAGGATGAAAAATTTTTTTTATAAATAAACAGCAATAATTATAATTTGTTAAAACAATATATCACAATACAGTAAATATAATTAACTAAATAAGTTAGTTAATTAGAATATATGGATAAAAATTTGTGACTCGGCGCAGCTTTTTTGGTACAATTTAAGAACAAACATCTAAACTTTTACATTTAATAGAAGAGTAAGTTAGGTATAAGAAAAGAACTTATTAGATATTATTAAGCAAACAATGATAAAATTAAGGTGTGGAGGTGCATTCCAGGGATGCATTAAGCTCCCAGTCCAGGATCACGACAACCCCTCCCTACTCGCAAACCAAACACTTATCAACTCTATGTTATCATTGTAACAAACCCACGATGATCCATACAAATTATTATCACCTATCAATTACAATATCTACCTTACAAAGCCAACATGAACACAGTATATAGTTTAATGGTTTACAGTCACATGCTAAAAATATACCATGACATGGAGGCAAAAACGTGTAGCCTCTTATCAGTAGCTGCGGCAATTGCACTGCCATTAAAAGCTTCTGCGTAACCTGCTTTGTTCCTGAGACAATAGAATTGCTCAATCAGCAATCTCATCCCAATTTAATTACTGAAACATAGCACGATTACTAGCTGTTAGATTTTCTCAGTTTCTTTGTTACTCAAAGAAAGTAAAGGAATGCAATTAATCCTACAAAATTTTACAACAGCACACTCTGCAGGAATTCTGTTTACTATTCTCGGTTGCCGAACAGAACTTCCTCTCTGAAATTAATTTTGTTTACCATCAGATAAAAGATCTATCTCTCAAGATGTTCCGATGGGTCTGGGTAGGACTTATAAACGTTTTCCATTGCAACGCAAGGTTAGTGGACTTTTATGTACATTGTACAAGGCATTGAACATATGTACTGACTTCGACGAGCCGTCAGCTTTGCATCTAGCGGCATAATGAGCGTGTTAACCATAGTCGGTGACGCCGCGACGATATATCACCGCCAGACATTCTTCTGACTAGCAAAAATCCAAATAAGAATCAGGCTCAATCGGCGGAACCGGTTCACCTTGAATCGAACGTTTACTACGATCTGGACGCAATTATTATTAGGAGATTCGATCGCGAGGGAAAGACGGATTCGAGTCAGCTGGGCCAGGTGCGAGGCGTATTTACATACCGAGCCGACAACATGGAATTATTGGGGAGGTGCCGGTGGAGCGCGATTTTACCATTGTCTCCCGGCGCCAGGAACCGCAGCCGCTGCTCTAACGAACTGCGTATGAAATAAATCGCGGAACGATGCGATGAGTCAACGGGCGTTTGACAGTTGAGCCGGCCGATCGATTCGGCGGCGGGGAGCTACTCGGCCCCTCCGCTAACACTTGTTTTCAGTGTACTGACATCGAGCGCCATTTTACGGCGTCATCGACCGACCGGCTTCGCGTAAACTAACGTCATTTTACCGGCACCACCTACGATACTATGGCGACGGACGTTTCTCGACCAGCTTTGACGGCTGTCTCTCAAAGGCAACGGTTCTCGAAGCCAGCAAAATCTTCGCTGTATTCGCGTTGTTCCTTCTTCGAGCGTTGTCCGGTATTTAAATACGTCGCCGATCCCGCATTGCGGTAAAAAACGGCCATCACAATATTATAAATGGAGGCCGTCATCACTATAAACACCGATGCACCACATCCCCGAAATATAGCCAGGGAACGGTAGACGATGATCCCCCGAATGCACTTCCGACACCATTCAGCAGAAATAACACTCACCATTGTAGATTAACTTGGATTATCTGGAGCTACACTAAAAAATCACAGTCTACGCCGCAAAAGCGACCGCACGGTACGACGGTTGACACGATACTGCCGCCCCCACTCGCGCGAACGGTCGCGCCGAGAAACTCTCGACCGCGATTCGCTTCGGGCTCGGCGCGAATCGTTCGAATCTACTATTCGATTAGTCGTGTTTTCATATCCAATTCTCGATTCCTCGAAAAGGTTTCTTTGCACTGAACTGGGTAATGTTATTTATTTCACACGCGAATTTTTCGAACGTCCAAGCCCATGTCTCGGGGACGCACGACACAGGATTAAGTTTGATCTGCAAAGGATAGTCGGTTTTATATCGGGCGGGTGCGGCGGCGTGAACGGTGGTTCGGCGCGCGCCGATTGGTCGTCGCGCACCTGCAATGCGTCACTGCGGGGCGCTAGCTAGCGGCGGCCACGAGCGAGCGGCGCGCGGCGAGCGCGGCCGGCGCGCGTCGGCAGCGTCGCTGGCAGCGGCTGCGGCGCGGCTCGGCTGCTGCTCGCGACCACCCCGGTGCCGTTGCCCTAGTTCAGGGGTGGAGGCGAGGGCGCGCCGCCGCCGCAGTGGGCGCCCGCAGACGCCGCGCCGGCCGCGCTAACGAGATGACACGGCCGAGCGGCGACGGTGACGCGACGAAGGCAGCCGAGTGGCTTCCCAGAGCGACGCCATCGCCACCACCTTTGCATCTCACACACCGTATTCCTCCAACAACCACAATCTTACCTAAATACCATAAACCTCTGATCTATACACAAAACAATTATCATAATGAGTAAGTATTGTTACCTATCTGAACAAAAAGTAATATAATCAGATATTATGTGGGTTTTGCATAGAATAACTCTTTATTGACACCAAAATGTATAAATACGGAGAAAAAAAACATACTTAACTTAATGAGTACACTTAATACGCCGGTACAATGGGTGGTCTTATCGCTTAAGCATCTCGACTTAGTACTAAAGTCTATAAACCTACTTTCCAAACACGAAAAAAGCTTTTGTTTTAGCAAAGCCGTGTTTTAAAATTACTAGGCTTTCATTGTTTATAATACCTACCCACATAGTTTTATGTGTAGTTACCCTACCAAGGTAGGTATATTTTATAAAAATCGTAGCAAAAAATGTTTGAAGTTATAATATAATTTATTTATTTTTAATAGAGAAGGAAGTCTTTTATAATACAGTCGTGTACTTTTTGTGTTACCGACTGCGGTTTTAGTTAGGTACCCACAATTATCGTGTATTATTCATTAATAATTATTATTTATTAGATTTAAATAGATAATATACTTTTTCAACCAAGTCATAGTGTGTAAATCCTTTAAAGTTGTTAGTAAAAAACCAGCAGAGAAACATAATTAATAGCTTTGTACATGGGAACATTTTACTGTAGAAACTAGGTAGGTAGATCAGAAAATAATATAAGTACGTGTATTGTAAAAAATCTATGTAAATATTTAATTAAAATAAAAATAATAGTTTTTATGGTTTTAAAATTTAAAAGAGTTCCAACAGCCTGTCCATTTTGAACATATTACAATATTTATAAACATTTTTATTTAGTTATTAATTAACTAATACATTTTAACAACAATACTGTATTCCGGTTTGAAGCGCACTGTTTCTTGTAAAATTACTGGGCATATGAGACTTTGGGACCGATGTTTCAGGATGGCGAGCGCAGTGCAGTGCCGCGCAAGATTTTGTAATGGAAGTTCGGGGTGGCACTGTAGTTGTTATGGGCAGGCGTGGCGTTCACCATCAGGTGAACAACTTGCTTCTCGTTACTTAGAATTAAAATACTTTCGCTACCAATTTACCCACAAAATATGACTAGCGCTAGCGCCTTGCAACGATTAGATATTGAATTCCTCACTCTGTGGGCACATTCCTAAAACGTTCGTCAAGCATTTCTGATCCCTATGCCTTATAGGATAAGGTCCTGCAGTATCACTAACTAATGTTTGTCGTGGTAGTTCACTACATAGGAAGCATTTCTGTTCGAATATTAGAATTCCTTTCAGTGTGCCTACTCGCCTTGTGTGTTGAATACATTCCATGTCTACTTTGTTTTACGTTAGTAGGTAAATATTATATGGAATATAAAACTATATAATGCCCTAGACTTTAATCATTCTTTTCGAAAAGGAAAATATTTATAAGACATCACTTCCTTACGAGTATAATCTATACTATTATGTATTAGTATGAACTCACGATTTGACATTTGTGTTTTTGCAATCTGCAGCTAGATGTGGTAGACGAGTTCTAGAGTGGAGACCGCGTTTGGGCAAACGTAGCGTAGGACGCCGCCGGTGGGCGGTGGAGTGACGACTTACGGAAGACGGCTGGCAAGGACTGGATGAGGAAAGCCGATGATCGGGCTCAGTGGCGTTCATTGGGAGAGGCCTACATCCAGCGGTGGACGAGTGTGGGCTGATGATGATGATGAATCTGCAGCTGTTCCTTAGTAACATAGTGGTTTATTAATAAAACTGAAATATATACAAAACTGAACATATATAAAACTGAAATTATGCGTGTGAAACCGCAGGGCGCAGCTAGTATAATATATACTTAGCTCGAAGCAAATATATTCAAAAAATTTTGTTAAAAAAGTTAAGCTATCCCTGGCTGTAACATCGGAAGTCGAAGATATCGAAAGAATACAAAGACCTTTAACCCTTATTCATTATATTGTTCAGTTAAGTATATAGAGAGATGCGCATTCCGTAATGTAATGGTAAGCTTCATTCCTGGTCAACAGTTCGAGTGTTATTTAGAATTTGGCATTGCAAAATCTTACGCGGCAGTGCACTGTGCTTGCAGTGTTTTTTAAATAATTTTGATGGATACAGTGCTTTTCAAAGCGAAACACAGTATTGTTTCACACTACTGCTTGGCGGAAAAAATTCGTGTAGTATTTACTACCCCAAGCAGATTCTTATAGAAGAGGCCTACCAGTACAAGAATTCCATCTGTTTGGAGGAGATTTTGGGATTTGGTATTTTAGATTCCCAATCCGACAAAACTCAAAACTCAAATCATTTATTGCAAGTAGGCAAAAATAATGCAGTTTCACAAGTCAAAAGTCTAAGCCTCATATACATAAAGAAAAATAAAAAATAGGTTAAATATGATCTAACAAATTATTGATTAACTGATTATGGTTTGAGTTTGAAAAAGGATATTTCCTCTTTCAAGTTGTGACTCACGCTTGAATCTCGCACAGGAAAAGGAAACTCCACACAAACGTGTATGTTTTTAGTCAACGTGTTAACTCTACCAGTGCTTCGGAAAAACGTCCATCAGAGAAAATAGCACCAAGAAACTCACCTAGGGATATCGCTTTTAAAATTTTCGTCATTCATTTTTTTATGCCTCAAGTTACAATAGGAAATAACCGATTCTAATGACAATATGTATTATAACATCATATTACTTACAAGAACAAACTTACAATTCAAAAGGATGCTTTAAAACAATAATTTTCCAAAAAAAAAAATATAAACAAAGAAAAGTGTTATTTAATTAACATAGTTATAAGAATCCAGACTGGACCACTCCCCCCAAGCAGCACTCGTTCACTACAAGTCTTCTTTGTTCGTCTCTCCGCGAGGGGAGATACATTTCAAAGTATTTATTCTTAGGGGCCATGTTTAAAACTCCAAAATATTAAGTCCCCCTTGCTTCGCCCGTGCCCTTTAATATTTGGCGAAACCATTTCACGGCCTATTAAGCAGACAGCTATTTCGTATTCTGTTCACAGGCGCCGCAATCGCTAAAAGCAAAATCCGCCATTAATGCTGGGATTTATCAGATTCATGCAGCTTCCGCGGTTTAATATATCCTTTTGAGAATTCATTATTCCATAGCATCCTTATCGCGGGCTTGGAGGAGGCTATGGAGTCGGTTGGGGCAGTTTGATTGGCGAAGATAGACTTTGCTCCTAAATTGGGTTGAAATTTTCCAAGCCTGTTATGTTCTTTGGCATGATCGCTGATATGAAGCGATGATACAGTCCACCTCGGGTAGTTCTCTATGAGATGAACTCATTGGGCCCATCCTACTAGCATTGCAAATCGACGGACGGGGCAGTGCCGCCAGCGTGCTGGGTCCGCTGCCGACTGGTAGTAGATTTGAACACTTGGGGTACCTATGAGCCTTTAGTGGTTTGTGGGTTTTATCTACAACTGTTCTTTGTAGTGGTTAATTATTATCTAGTAAAATCTACACCTTTGCCAGAACCGATCTTTCAGGGTGACGAGCGCAGTGCAGTGCCACGCAAGATTTTGTAATGGAATTTTCTGCGCGTGACACTGTAGCTGTTATGCGCAGGCGTGGCGCTCCGGGGAACGACTTGCTTGTATCGTTACTTAATAACTTAAAATAGAAAAAAAAAGTAAAATAAATAAAAAAGTGAATTGCTTGTTACGAGTAAAAAACAACAAGGGTTATAGGGAGAGAGTCCATCTCCTCAGCAGTGTAACCCCCCCCTTCTTCTTTCTCTCTCCCCCTTTTTAAGATACTCTATCTCATCATAAATTTTTTCGAATTAATAAATTTAATTAAACTTAAATAAACTTAAACTAATCTTAAACTAATCTCCTCGCCTCAACCTACTCTCTCCTACTCTCTCTTCTAATAATAATCATAATACTACAGTACAGTACAGTACAACTCCACTATAACTCCGCACCTAACCTACTCTCTACTTTACTTTACTTTACCTTTGCTTACTTTATTTTGGCCCGATGATCGTCTAGTAACCCTTCGTTGTGATCCGCGTGTAGTAACCTAAATTCTTTGAGTGTTCAGTATGGCTTCGCAATCCGTCAGTAGTCAATATCACAAGAGATAAACAATTAGAATATAGATTTCGCTAAATTAATAACGTTTGTTTTCTAAACTCCTAAATTATTATATGGCGTCCCTAGATAAACTCAACCTAATATTTCCGTTCCGTTCTACCTTTTATCAAATCCGTATTATCTAACTATCTAACCAAGTAGATCTTAATCCTAGTCCTCCGTTGTCCCATATATAACCTTTCATTCAAAATTATAATTTAACAATCGTCAACCTTTTATCAACTTTTCGTCAACCTTACATTTTTCGTAACTCATCAACCTTTCGCTCGACCTTAACCTTAACCTTTGTAATTATCACGAGAGTCTATGATTAAAACTTCCATTCTGAATCTACGATCATGACAGCGGCTATGACTTAGAGCCCCGCCCCGCCCTAAGTTGTGAATTTCGTCGGACCAGACTTGGATATTCTCCACCGCTTGTCGGGATTAAGTACCGCCTCGCAGTTACGAAATCTCGACGGAAAGTATTTACTTTCATTTATTTTACTATGTTTGTCTATCTGTGGTCTTCCATCAAATCTCAATTCATCGTTCTATTATCCGTCGCTCTCACAGGACAAATGACACTGACAACAGCTAACATCGCTCCATGACAATAAGCTTACTTGTCAAAGTCACCCGTCCGAACTCATTTAAACAGATGTGAAATCTTTATGTTACCGCTAGAAAATACCGTGAAACTCGCCTATTACTATAAGTCTAGTATGTCTAAGCAAGAGAACTTCATAAAGAGGGACTTCTTTTCTTTTATCTAAAGAGTATTCACGGTTCGATCTCATTCATACCCGGTTTGTAAACAATCTCACAACCTCCATTCACGATTCAACGAGGATGAAGGGTTATCAGCGGACATAACCCCCGCCATGGTCGAATTTCCATCCTTCTTATCTAGTTCATGCGGTTCCTCAATCCCACTTACTTATTTTAGCAAAAGGGAAAGAGGCCCCAATATTTAGAGATCTAAAATCTCGTTAAACCTATCCTAGCTCTACCTACTAGGAGCAACTACATAATACATTAGGCTTTATTTACCCATCTGTACATACGCCTAGCTTATTTAGCCTAATATGGGACTATTGTCCAGGTTTCTATTTGTAGAATAATATTATGTGGTAAGAGGTTATATTTTCCCCTGTTGTAATAATACTGGTTTTATTTAGTTAGTATTTCAGAAGCATTGTTCTAAGGTTTAAGGATATTTTTCCTTTAGGTGTAGGTAACAACAATTATTTATTGTTTCAGGTTATTTCTCATTGGAAAACCTAGGAATTGTTTTAATTCCAGAAAGTGACAGTTCGTCTAGATAATTCTGTAACACTAAGATTTCTAGTGTGGAGCTGTAGTCCTTTCCATATCTATTCATGGAAGAGTTCAACGATGGAACGATTCAAGTCAGAGGTAGGTCCCAGTTAGTGACTTTCGAAGAGCCTTATGGAGAATCTCACTCTTTTTTAGTCATAAGAAAATCCAGGGAAGGTAATAGGTCATTGCCCATAAGTAGTCAATCTAACAGAGACGAACTCATTCATATTTGTCGTTCGTTGTTTCTTGTAATTAATGTTAAGGACAGAAATATTCCTTTCGAACCATTTTTCTGGTGTAGTACTAGTTTTATTTAAATAGTATGTTAAGAAGCCTTGTTCTAAGGTTTGATGGTAGTTTCCATTAAGTATAATGTCAATTCTTTGTTGATTTCAGGTTATCTCTCTATCGGAGGATTTTTAGAAAGTTCTTCTAGATAATTCTGTAACACTAAGAATTCTAGTGCCATAGTTAATACCATAACTATTGCATGGAAGGATTCAACATTGGAGCGATTCAAGTTGAAAGTAAGCCTCAGTTAGTGACTTTCGAAGAGCCTTATGGAGAATCTCACTCTTTTTTAGTCATAAGAAAATCCAGGGAAGGTAATAGGTCATTGCCCATAAGTAGCCAATCCAAAAGAGACAAACTTAGTCATATCTGTCGTCCAGTGCCTTTGTGCAATTAATTAATCTTGAAATCAGAATTATTCTTTCCGAACCAAGCCTAGGTTAAATTATAGTTAATTTGTCCAGATTATTACTTTATTTATAGGTAGGTTATATTTAATCCTTGCAGTTCCATTCAGTAACTATCTAACTATATATATATATATACAGACAGTCCTAACTTATTGTGATTTAGTTGATTATTTATCAGTTATGTTTAGTTTTCATCGTTCGTTTTCTTTCCGTCACAAATTATATTAATTTCTTAATTGTTTCCCCAGATGTTTACTTTATGAGTATGTAAAGTTATATTTAGGCTCTATAGCATTGTTATGATGAATAATAAAATGATTAAACCATATTACAACTTCTTTCATTCAAAGTAGGTACATATGTAATGATTAGCTTTATCAGTCTGATTGCCGGGCACCATATTGTTTATATGTTTACTCATTCATGTTTGACCTAGTAACTCCGTAAATTTATTACAATATAGTTTATAGTATTACAATTGATTCCCAAGGAAGTTTATGTTTCACCAGTTCATTTCTTTGTCATAGTATCTTTAATTTCCCCGAGTGTTTGTTTATATTTTGTTGTGTTGGCTTAATTTTATATAGTTTCCTATAGTTTAAGATGACCCTGTTTTACAGCATTAATACCTCCCTATCAGAAGAACCCTAGGCTAAAGGTGTGTGTGTGTACCTTCTTTGTCATGGTATTAAACTTTTAATTTCCCCTTAGTGGTTGTTTTATATTTGACTTGATTTCATGTAGTTTCCTATAGTTTAAGATGATCCTGTCTTACAGCATTAACCCCTTCCTATCAGAAGAACCCTAGGCTAAAGGTGTGTGTGTGTGTGTGTGTGTGTGTGTATATGTGCCTACCTGTCAATTCCTCAGGGCTGTCCGGAGTCCACATTTAACTTTACCTATCGAAATTGGTGTCTGTGCGTTCGTTTGTATGTTGTATGTTATGTGTGTGTGGCCCTACGCTCTTATAAACTAGCTAGCTCATAGGGACTTACGAACTTCCTATGGCTAGTAACCCCTATTGTTAACACTATAGACTAGCTCATAGGTACTTACGAACCTCCTATGGCTAGTGACCCCTGTTGTTAATTATTATGAGCCTATGCCTACTTGCCCTAAGTTTCTTATGAACTAAAACCTGTCTAGCTTCTAATAAATAGTGTGTGTACCTAACAGAAGCAAGCCTGATTGCGACAACTTCGGAGTCGTGACAATCAGATTTTCCAAGTTAATTGTGCATGGAGAAATCCCACAGGGAAGTTCCAAGAATGTCCTTTTCTAACTAGCTATCTAAAGTCCGGAGGCACCGGGAGTTTTGCTTATTTCTAAGCCCTAGGCCGCCCTAAGATTTCCAAACGGCAACCTATTGTCAGTCGTCAAATTGTCGCCCCGTCATGTCATGCTGGGAAGGGAGTTTATGTCGTTGGAAATCGCCCTGACGGTAATAACACCGTGTGCGTGCGGGGACCATTCAAATCGACTTTATGTACAGGAAGAGATATCTTCGTCACTGTCTAGAGGAATCACCCCGCCCGTACACAAAATACGATCGAAATGGGTGGTCAGGCGCTTCTAGCCACCCATGCCGGAAGACGCCCCTGAGGTCACCACATTCCTCAGGCTATCAGCTAAACTCTTGGCAAGCACCGTTTCAATTCGCCAACCTACGCGCCCTACCAGTGTCAACAAGAATCAGAACATTCGCAGTTTGACTCAAGCTAACACAGGCCCTAGTATCACTTCCTATCTCCCCAGAATCGCTTTTAAGGATCACTAAATCCCCTTTGGAAGAGACCTAGCGATCCGTAAAACATATTCCTACGCGCTTTTCACCACTTCGCCATTTTGGTTTTCTCACTTTCCTAGGCACGCCCGTTCTCTTCGTAGTTTCGCAAGCCAAGCCCCGACTCTCGCGCCTCCCTTTTCTCCCGCTCTAAATCTTTCGTCTCCCTCTAAGCTCCTCATTGGCAAAATTTATTGTCGTGTTATTGGCCCATACCTTCTAAATCTACCATCATGTCGAAGTCCTTTTCGTACTTTTAAGCTATTCCCTTTGGATGTCATCATTATTAATTATTTAATTGATCCGTTTTCCATTTCCGCCTTATCATAGATACGACTTGACCTTTTAATCTCTTACCATAGAGTTTCTACCTTTGCAATAATTAGCTTTTTTTTCGATCGAATGCAATATTAATGTGTAGCCAAAATCTCACTAATTTGTCAATGCAAATCTCAGTATTCTGCCAAAAATTGATAAATGTGTATTTTTATTTTGTGAAATGTAGCGAGTCCAATTCGGGACCGTTACAGCCAACCCCCAAAATATTCGCAGGTGTATTTATTTAAATCACCGAAGTAATATTTTTCCTTCTCTAGAATTACCACAGTAATTATTTCACAAACATAAGAATACCAAACAACCCCCATTTTTCCATTCTTTTATTCAGTCAAAATCGATAAATGTGTAACCCTCATCTTGTTAAATGTGGCGAGTCCAAGTTGGGACCGTTACAGCCAACCCCCAAAATATTCGCAGGTGTATTTATTTAAATCGCCGAAGTAATATTTTCCTCTCCGGAATCACAGCAGTACCTATTTCTCAAACATAAGAATACCAAACAACCCCCATTTTATTCATTCTTTTATTCAGTAAAATCGATAAGTGTGTACCCTCATCCTGTGAAATGTGGCGAGTCCAAGTTGGGACCGTTACAGCCAACCTCCAAAATATTCGCAGGTGCATTTATTTATATCACCGGAGTAATATTTACCTCTCCAGAATTACAGCAGTACCAGTTTTACAAACATAAGAATACTAAAAGGCCCCCTTACTTATTATTCATTCTAATTTGCTCGTATTTGACTTCAATCGTGTGTGTGTGTGTGTGTGTGTGTATAAATTGTAACAAGTACAACTGTGTATATGATAAATAGATAAATAAGTGTGTGTGTTTTTAAACTGTATCCTAAAACTTTATTATTAGAACCAGTACGTGAACATTCCCCGCATTGAACATCCCCAAAAATCGCTCTCATCACCTGGACATCCCAAAGCCCAGAAGAAAAGACGGTTGTGAGGCGTCTCTATCCTAATGATATTATGTAAGCGCTTATCCCCCATTCTACTTATTTTTCGATATAAGAGATACATACTTACATTACCCCTCTAAACTCGGACATGCCGTGCGCGGCTTAAGGTACATAAATTGTCGATGTTCGCAACTTTCCAGTTCACTCCCGAATTCTTGATAGTAAAGCTTATGATTCAGAGCATGTGTAGTGTGCCTTGGTCTTAGCCCCGGGACTAACGTGTGGAGTGGATTCTTTATGAAATCGGCTTATACCGATGATTTTATCAGCTGATCTAACCTAACACCAAATTCTCCTTCATAAAGAAACGTTGTAAGTGTAGTGTGTCGATTTGAAGTCAAATCGTGGCAAACCGTCTTAAACCCAGGCCGATGGTTTACTAAAGCCCTTCATTCAACTAAAATCCTTTTCATAAATCTCTCAGCGGTTTCATGCTACTCAAGCAAAGCACCAAACCCGCACGGATTATAAGACACGAATTATGAATTTATTTCAACAACGTAAAACAACCCCCCGAATTTAAATTTATGCAATAGTATTCTATTATGTTTGTTTCGTTTTATTACCATTACCTTTACCTTTACCTCCTTTCATTTACCTTTACCTTTTTCAGTTACCTTTATCTTTCTCAGTTACCGTTACCTTTTTCAATTACCAATTTTTTTCCAAATAAAACTAGATATATACAAAATTTTTTTTTTTTTTTTTTTTTTTTATGATTATTTCATATTATTTTCTAACAGAGTTCTTTCAAACAATATTTCAACGTCAACCTATCACATCCCACTGCTGGGCACGGGCCCCTCCCCACACGATGCTTTCCCTCACCGAAAAGCGAGCGACAACCACGCCCATACGCTTTACAGAAACACACCGGCACGTGCCCGCACTGGGATTCGAACCCACGACCCTCCGACCGAAAGACGGACGCTCTCCCGCCTGGCTACCACCGCTTCCATCTTATTAAACCTTATTTACCAACAACTCTTATGATCCCTTTCTATATCCATTACAATAATTATATTTTTAAACAATATCCATTAGAATATTATTAATAAGTTGTTAAAAGTCTGCTTTACAATCTTCTATTCCATTTTACATTTATGTTTCTTCACTTTATGCTTATATTCCTTCTTCATTATAACAATTTTTTGTAAAAATTTATATTTCCTGCAACAGTTAATTTAGATAAGTTAACACCAAATCGTATTTATAGATGGTGACAACCCCCCGACATTTCCCCTCCTGGTTACTCTTATAATTTTAATGTTTTTTTTTTT
This sequence comes from Campaea margaritaria, assembly GCA_912999815.1. Classification (NCBI taxonomy): domain Eukaryota; kingdom Metazoa; phylum Arthropoda; class Insecta; order Lepidoptera; family Geometridae; genus Campaea; species Campaea margaritaria. The sequence goes on along the minus strand of OU538798.1, from coordinate 363,405 downwards.
TTTTTGTTTCCATAGCCTGCCTATTTTCCTTACTAAGATTTGTGTATCCTTTAAGTCAACCTTTTATTTTGTCTTTTCCCTAATTGTTTATTATATTATGATATATATTAAGTTTATCTATTATGTTACTATGTATTTAAGTTTATTTTGTGTATAATATGTATCTATTTATTTATTTATTTTAATCTACGTATATAAAGAAAGCCACCGTCCGATGTCCTATTTACTCCTCTCCGTGCATGGTTGTCTGGAAGAGATCGCTCTGAGCGATAAGACCGCCCACTGTGACACTAATTGTAAAATTTGTTTTGTTCTAGTTTTAATCTTTCTTTGTTCTGCGATGCCTCAACAAAGAGTTTATCCATCTATCTATCTATTTATTCTATAATAATATATTTCCCTCCATAAACATCAACCACTTTCCGGATTACAATGCCATACCGAACACCATCCTATTTCACGGCAACAATTGTGACTAATTACTTAGTCACCGAAGACGAAGTTATACTGAACCTAATTACCTTCTAATAAATTTCCTTTAAAGATTCTAATCTAAATTGCAACTAATAATAATAATCATAACCAATAAGCTAACCCTAGTCATAAATGCAACCGATCCTGTTCTAAACTACCCTGTTCTTACAGCATTCTTATTTTACCTATCCTGGTCTTGACTATCCTGGTCACTCTATTCTTGTTTTGCCTATCCTGGTCTAAACTATCCTGGTTTTGTCCCATCCTGGTCACGCTATTCTGGTTTTGCCTATCCTGGTCACGCTATTCTAGTTTCGACTATCCTGGTCACGCTATTTTAGTTCTGACTATCCTGATTTTATCCATCCTGGTCACGGCACCAATTGTAACCCCCCCCTTCTTCTTTCTCTCTCCCCCTTTTTAAGATACTCTATCTCATCATAAATTTTTTCGAATTAATAAATTTAATTAAACTTAAATAAACTTAAACTAATCTTAAACTAATCTCCTCGCCTCAACCTACTCTCTCCTACTCTCTCTTCTAATAATAATCATAATACTACAGTACAGTACAGTACAACTCCACTATAACTCCGCACCTAACCTACTCTCTACTTTACTTTACTTTACCTTTGCTTACTTTATTTTGGCCCGATGATCGTCTAGTAACCCTTCGTTGTGATCCGCGTGTAGTAACCTAAATTCTTTGAGTGTTCAGTATGGCTTCGCAATCCGTCAGTAGTCAATATCACAAGAGATAAACAATTAGAATATAGATTTCGCTAAATTAATAACGTTTGTTTTCTAAACTCCTAAATTATTATATGGCGTCCCTAGATAAACTCAACCTAATATTTCCGTTCCGTTCTACCTTTTATCAAATCCGTATTATCTAACTATCTAACCAAGTAGATCTTAATCCTAGTCCTCCGTTGTCCCATATATAACCTTTCATTCAAAATTATAATTTAACAATCGTCAACCTTTTATCAACTTTTCGTCAACCTTACATTTTTCGTAACTCATCAACCTTTCGCTCGACCTTAACCTTAACCTTTGTAATTATCACGAGAGTCTATGATTAAAACTTCCATTCTGAATCTACGATCATGACAGCGGCTATGACTTAGAGCCCCGCCCCGCCCTAAGTTGTGAATTTCGTCGGACCAGACTTGGATATTCTCCACCGCTTGTCGGGATTAAGTACCGCCTCGCAGTTACGAAATCTCGACGGAAAGTATTTACTTTCATTTATTTTACTATGTTTGTCTATCTGTGGTCTTCCATCAAATCTCAATTCATCGTTCTATTATCCGTCGCTCTCACAGGACAAATGACACTGACAACAGCTAACATCGCTCCATGACAATAAGCTTACTTGTCAAAGTCACCCGTCCGAACTCATTTAAACAGATGTGAAATCTTTATGTTACCGCTAGAAAATACCGTGAAACTCGCCTATTACTATAAGTCTAGTATGTCTAAGCAAGAGAACTTCATAAAGAGGGACTTCTTTTCTTTTATCTAAAGAGTATTCACGGTTCGATCTCATTCATACCCGGTTTGTAAACAATCTCACAACCTCCATTCACGATTCAACGAGGATGAAGGGTTATCAGCGGACATAACCCCCGCCATGGTCGAATTTCCATCCTTCTTATCTAGTTCATGCGGTTCCTCAATCCCACTTACTTATTTTAGCAAAAGGGAAAGAGGCCCCAATATTTAGAGATCTAAAATCTCGTTAAACCTATCCTAGCTCTACCTACTAGGAGCAACTACATAATACATTAGGCTTTATTTACCCATCTGTACATACGCCTAGCTTATTTAGCCTAATATGGGACTATTGTCCAGGTTTCTATTTGTAGAATAATATTATGTGGTAAGAGGTTATATTTTCCCCTGTTGTAATAATACTGGTTTTATTTAGTTAGTATTTCAGAAGCATTGTTCTAAGGTTTAAGGATATTTTTCCTTTAGGTGTAGGTAACAACAATTATTTATTGTTTCAGGTTATTTCTCATTGGAAAACCTAGGAATTGTTTTAATTCCAGAAAGTGACAGTTCGTCTAGATAATTCTGTAACACTAAGATTTCTAGTGTGGAGCTGTAGTCCTTTCCATATCTATTCATGGAAGAGTTCAACGATGGAACGATTCAAGTCAGAGGTAGGTCCCAGTTAGTGACTTTCGAAGAGCCTTATGGAGAATCTCACTCTTTTTTAGTCATAAGAAAATCCAGGGAAGGTAATAGGTCATTGCCCATAAGTAGTCAATCTAACAGAGACGAACTCATTCATATTTGTCGTTCGTTGTTTCTTGTAATTAATGTTAAGGACAGAAATATTCCTTTCGAACCATTTTTCTGGTGTAGTACTAGTTTTATTTAAATAGTATGTTAAGAAGCCTTGTTCTAAGGTTTGATGGTAGTTTCCATTAAGTATAATGTCAATTCTTTGTTGATTTCAGGTTATCTCTCTATCGGAGGATTTTTAGAAAGTTCTTCTAGATAATTCTGTAACACTAAGAATTCTAGTGCCATAGTTAATACCATAACTATTGCATGGAAGGATTCAACATTGGAGCGATTCAAGTTGAAAGTAAGCCTCAGTTAGTGACTTTCGAAGAGCCTTATGGAGAATCTCACTCTTTTTTAGTCATAAGAAAATCCAGGGAAGGTAATAGGTCATTGCCCATAAGTAGCCAATCCAAAAGAGACAAACTTAGTCATATCTGTCGTCCAGTGCCTTTGTGCAATTAATTAATCTTGAAATCAGAATTATTCTTTCCGAACCAAGCCTAGGTTAAATTATAGTTAATTTGTCCAGATTATTACTTTATTTATAGGTAGGTTATATTTAATCCTTGCAGTTCCATTCAGTAACTATCTAACTATATATATATATATACAGACAGTCCTAACTTATTGTGATTTAGTTGATTATTTATCAGTTATGTTTAGTTTTCATCGTTCGTTTTCTTTCCGTCACAAATTATATTAATTTCTTAATTGTTTCCCCAGATGTTTACTTTATGAGTATGTAAAGTTATATTTAGGCTCTATAGCATTGTTATGATGAATAATAAAATGATTAAACCATATTACAACTTCTTTCATTCAAAGTAGGTACATATGTAATGATTAGCTTTATCAGTCTGATTGCCGGGCACCATATTGTTTATATGTTTACTCATTCATGTTTGACCTAGTAACTCCGTAAATTTATTACAATATAGTTTATAGTATTACAATTGATTCCCAAGGAAGTTTATGTTTCACCAGTTCATTTCTTTGTCATAGTATCTTTAATTTCCCCGAGTGTTTGTTTATATTTTGTTGTGTTGGCTTAATTTTATATAGTTTCCTATAGTTTAAGATGACCCTGTTTTACAGCATTAATACCTCCCTATCAGAAGAACCCTAGGCTAAAGGTGTGTGTGTGTACCTTCTTTGTCATGGTATTAAACTTTTAATTTCCCCTTAGTGGTTGTTTTATATTTGACTTGATTTCATGTAGTTTCCTATAGTTTAAGATGATCCTGTCTTACAGCATTAACCCCTTCCTATCAGAAGAACCCTAGGCTAAAGGTGTGTGTGTGTGTGTGTGTGTGTGTGTATATGTGCCTACCTGTCAATTCCTCAGGGCTGTCCGGAGTCCACATTTAACTTTACCTATCGAAATTGGTGTCTGTGCGTTCGTTTGTATGTTGTATGTTATGTGTGTGTGGCCCTACGCTCTTATAAACTAGCTAGCTCATAGGGACTTACGAACTTCCTATGGCTAGTAACCCCTATTGTTAACACTATAGACTAGCTCATAGGTACTTACGAACCTCCTATGGCTAGTGACCCCTGTTGTTAATTATTATGAGCCTATGCCTACTTGCCCTAAGTTTCTTATGAACTAAAACCTGTCTAGCTTCTAATAAATAGTGTGTGTACCTAACAGAAGCAAGCCTGATTGCGACAACTTCGGAGTCGTGACAATCAGATTTTCCAAGTTAATTGTGCATGGAGAAATCCCACAGGGAAGTTCCAAGAATGTCCTTTTCTAACTAGCTATCTAAAGTCCGGAGGCACCGGGAGTTTTGCTTATTTCTAAGCCCTAGGCCGCCCTAAGATTTCCAAACGGCAACCTATTGTCAGTCGTCAAATTGTCGCCCCGTCATGTCATGCTGGGAAGGGAGTTTATGTCGTTGGAAATCGCCCTGACGGTAATAACACCGTGTGCGTGCGGGGACCATTCAAATCGACTTTATGTACAGGAAGAGATATCTTCGTCACTGTCTAGAGGAATCACCCCGCCCGTACACAAAATACGATCGAAATGGGTGGTCAGGCGCTTCTAGCCACCCATGCCGGAAGACGCCCCTGAGGTCACCACATTCCTCAGGCTATCAGCTAAACTCTTGGCAAGCACCGTTTCAATTCGCCAACCTACGCGCCCTACCAGTGTCAACAAGAATCAGAACATTCGCAGTTTGACTCAAGCTAACACAGGCCCTAGTATCACTTCCTATCTCCCCAGAATCGCTTTTAAGGATCACTAAATCCCCTTTGGAAGAGACCTAGCGATCCGTAAAACATATTCCTACGCGCTTTTCACCACTTCGCCATTTTGGTTTTCTCACTTTCCTAGGCACGCCCGTTCTCTTCGTAGTTTCGCAAGCCAAGCCCCGACTCTCGCGCCTCCCTTTTCTCCCGCTCTAAATCTTTCGTCTCCCTCTAAGCTCCTCATTGGCAAAATTTATTGTCGTGTTATTGTCCCATACCTTCTAAATCTACCATCATGTCGAAGTCCTTTTCGTACTTTTAAGCTATTCCCTTTGGATGTCATCATTATTAATTATTTAATTGATCCGTTTTCCATTTCCGCCTTATCATAGATACGACTTGACCTTTTAATCTCTTACCATAGAGTTTCTACCTTTGCAATAATTAGCTTTTTTTTCGATCGAATGCAATATTAATGTGTAGCCAAAATCTCACTAATTTGTCAATGCAAATCTCAGTATTCTGCCAAAAATTGATAAATGTGTATTTTTATTTTGTGAAATGTAGCGAGTCCAATTCGGGACCGTTACAGCCAACCCCCAAAATATTCGCAGGTGTATTTATTTAAATCACCGAAGTAATATTTTTCCTTCTCTAGAATTACCACAGTAATTATTTCACAAACATAAGAATACCAAACAACCCCCATTTTTCCATTCTTTTATTCAGTCAAAATCGATAAATGTGTAACCCTCATCTTGTTAAATGTGGCGAGTCCAAGTTGGGACCGTTACAGCCAACCCCCAAAATATTCGCAGGTGTATTTATTTAAATCGCCGAAGTAATATTTTCCTCTCCGGAATCACAGCAGTACCTATTTCTCAAACATAAGAATACCAAACAACCCCCATTTTATTCATTCTTTTATTCAGTAAAATCGATAAGTGTGTACCCTCATCCTGTGAAATGTGGCGAGTCCAAGTTGGGACCGTTACAGCAGGTCGAATAATGAACGCTTAATAGTGCTTTTAAAAGGCAAACTTACGGTGCATTCTATATCTTCTTACCTACCTGTATGTCATGCTTAATAAATAACTAGAAATGTTATTCCTTCTGAAGCTCAGAAAAAGCTACACAGCTATGATTAAGTTCATAATTAAAGAGCAAACAGAACGAGTCCTCACGTAGCCGACGACTGCGGAATACTAGATAAGAGATAGGTAAGAAAACGCCGACTGCTTGGGACCGTTTGAGGCGCCGGTTTTTGTGGTTAATTCATACTACTCTTATTAATAACATCCGACTATTATTATTTTAACCCACATACTTCCCCGAGAATTATTTCAGAGGTAGGTATGTTATCCACTAATCCGGACCGGGCCCCCGTGGTGGATTACGGCCTAACCCAGGGTGGGTTAGGCCGTAATCCACCACGGGGGCCACGTCTACCTGTTGCCGTTATAAATATCGAGCAAACACGAGGAGGAAAAAACACGTTAACTGTATGGGAGACCCCTTAAATAAATATTTTATTTTGTATTTTAGTATTTGTTGTTATAGCGGCAATAGAAATACATCATGTGTGAAAATTTCAACTATCGTACTATCACGGTTCATGAGATACATGCCTGGTGACAGACGGAGAGACAGACAGACAGCGGAGTCTTAGTAAAAGGCTTCCGTTTTACCCTTTGGGTACGGAACCCTAAAAAGGTCACAACTCCAATTCTATCGCTAAATTGTAGAAAAAGAATTGAAAGGCGATTTTTACTCGAGTCGTTTGACTGAATTGTGACAGTTTTCTTTTACTTTCGCCTTTTTATTCTCCGTAACCGCCACCGCCGCCAACAACGGGTATTTTTTCCACTTAAAAAAAACAAATTTAAAACTGTAGTCAGCCGCCATTACAGTATCTCGTGTTAATGAAATGCCTATTAATATTCAGGGTTGCTCGCGGCTCGCAGTAAACTGGCCTTCATTTCCATGCAAACAGGACCAGTGTCGCCTGACCCTAGTACCAAAGGGAAACTATGATGTAGTGGTGATAAGGAGTGAAATAATGGACCAATTTGGATAATGAAAGCGCATTTTATTAGGTTTGTTCTATTCTGTTGTTAGTGTTATTTAGGGAGTACTAAAGCTGTCTCACGAACTTTTATTGCCCTCGGTAAAATAGAAAAATATAAAAATTAAAAATAACATAAATACCTACAAATTAATAATAACTATCAAAATTACTAATTCTACTATTTATCACAAATTATGTTATTAACTACTAGCTTTAAGCTGCGAATTCGTCTTTGCAGCAAAATAACTACAGTTATCGCAATAAAAGTATCCTTTGTACTTTCACAAAATTCAAACTATCTCCATACAAAAAAAAAAGCGAAAGCTTCAAAGTGCAGGGTGGCACTGTTACTGTTATGGGCAAGCGTAGCGCTTACCGTCAGGTGAACGACTTGCTCGTCTCATAACTAAGACAAATAAAAAATAAATATATAAAATACCAAATTGCATTAAGCTTCGTCCAGCCTTTCAGCCGGGATAGGAGCAAGCTGTCAGCGAAAGTTAAATTTACTTTCGCTTTTGTATGATTCTACTGTTACAAATACAATAAAAAATCATTAATTTACCACAAAGCTTAGAAAAACATAGTTTCTAATAGTCTCCGCACTAGGGCAAGTCTGTATCGGAAGACTTTGCATGATTTACAATATGACAATAATCTATGAGAGCCAGAGTACATAGGTTTTGTTATAATAAGTAATGCTTAAATTGAATGAATTTAAATTTACTTTCTATAATAAATACATTGACTGCATCTTTCCACGGCTTACAAATTACTATTCTACTTACTATTTAATGACACAACTTAAATAACAATATTAATAAATAAGAAAGAAAACTAACTAAAACTAAAACTTAAAAATCTAACAAAAGAGGGTGTCCATGAGGCATGCCAAGAACACTGGCTGCATTTCCAAGTTGAATAGCAATAGCTATTCTCTGTGCGAGACATGAGCCAGCCCTCTTGTCACGAGCGGCGTCGACAAAACGAGGAAATAATTATCCTCGTAATTTACTTATTACGAATTCTAGTATTACTTTAGCGTACTTTTATGAAGTAAGAATAGGTACATCTATTGTAATTAGCTCCACAGCGGCGTGTTCACAATCTCTATGCAAATGCGTCTGCAATGCGCCCTCACATTTTACAGTAGTTAACTGTACGTAGTACATCGCAAACGGCGCCGTTTTTATTTCGTAAAACAGGGCTGGCACTGCTACGAACGAGAAGTACGCTGCCAGGTATATTTCTAGGGCCCACTGATAAGTTCTGAAGTTCAGCCCCTTGTAAGTAACCTAAAAAACGAACGAACCAAAAAAGCCTAATGCCAAGAATTCTAGCGTTAGCTTTTTTGTCCCGTTATTTTGTGCTCTATGAAATTATCTTCTCTCTCTTTTTGTTTTAGGCCAAATTAAGGCTTTTCTTTCCTCTGGTTATTCGGGTAAAAGCGACGCTGATAGCTACGTATTTATTTAAGAAATATTTAAATTTAGTCTTTAATATGCGTCGTCTTAATTCAGGGGAGGTTCGGCCAACCCTGTCCGCCACTGGTAGAACGTAGTATTTTTCTGTATTTTTCTTCCACGCTGTTTTAAATGCATTCCGTTTTAAAAAGTAATTTATTATGTAAATGCCGTATAAAGCAATCACAGCGGGAAAACCGCAACCCCTTTCCCCTGACTTCCCCGCCGACGGCGACGACGTCATGTTGTTCTGATTACAAACCTACATAGCAATGCTAAGTGCAAGAAAGTCCAGTGTTACCATCGCTCGAGTTAATTATAAGTGATAGATAAAAAGTGCTAGATAAAATTAAGCCTTCTAATTAATAATTAGAAGCGGTGGTAGCCTAGTGGGAAAACATCCGCCTTCCAATCAGAAGCTCGTGAGTTCAAATCCTAAGGCACGTACCAATGTGTTTCTGTAATACATATGTACGTAATTATCACTCGCTTTTCGGTGAAGGAAAACATCGTGAAGAAACCCACATACCTACCCGAGAATTATTTCGGAGGTAGGTATGTTATCCACCAATCCGGACTGGGCCCCCGTGGTGGATTATGGCCTTACCCTCCTTACGAAAGTGAGGAGAGACCTGTGCCCAGCAGTGGGACGTTATGGGTTGACGATGAGATAAAATTACGTCAAAGTAATGCCAGACAGTGCGGGCACGTACCAATGTGTTTTTGTAAATGCATATTTACGTAATTATCACACGCTTTCCGAACCTACTCGAGAATTATTTCGGAGGTAGGTGTGTTATCCACCAATCAGGACCGGGCCCCCATGGTGGGTTATGGCCTAACCCTCCTCACGAAAGTGAGGGGAGACCTGTGCCCAGCAGTGGGACGATATGGGTTGATGATGATGAATGCAAGACAGTACAACTCATTTAAAAATAGATCTAACGTCAGACGCTCTCTGAGCAGTTACGTCATTGCCATTTATCTGGGTAATCTTGGCATTGCAACGTTTCAACCACTGCACAGGAGTCATACCATGACCTCTTATAGCGATTCAATTGAAGTCCCAAACTGAACCGCGTCGCATAATCATACCGTGACGTCTTATTTTTTATGTTGCTGCCATTTTCAACCTTAAATGGATCCTGTTTAGGTTGAAAATGGCTTATTAGCGACTCAATTTAGGTACTGCCATTTCGGTCTGAGCCGCAAGGCGGCGATTCTGTCACCAAAACACTTTCAGCCAGTCTGATTGTAGACTTAGCAAGTTCGCAACCTTCGACTACTTCGTCACTCACCAGGTGAAATTCGGGTCCAATGCTAACTTATAACTAACTAAAAAAATGCCTGCCTAATTAATGAGTTTTCTATCTTCAATATCTAAACTTTACATAATTGTTACACTGTTTAGTTACCTGTCAGATAAAATTTACCAAGAGATTGTAAAGCAGGTCTAACATGTAAATGATTTTGTTACAAGTACCTACGTCGCTATCATTTGTGCTGAATAAACACAAATTTTGCGTAATCCGCAGTAACTGGAGCAAAGCGGTACTGGCGCCGTCTTTATTTAAGACTAGCTGCACCCCGTGGCTTAACTCACGCGCTTTCATTACAATGAAAAAGTGTCTTATGCTTTTTCCAGGTGTATATTTTCTATCTAAAAACATTTTGTCATATATTTTAACCTCTTGTGGCGGAATCTGGTCATTAACGAATAAACAAACGTACAACTAAAATTTTTCGTTTATTATGTTAGTAAGATTATTTTTTGTTGAAAAACAAATGTATCCGGATTATAATCATCATCATCCTTCTGACGAAAGTGAGGGGAGACCTGTGCTCAGCAGTGGGAAGATACGAAGAGGATTAGGCCTTTATCCACCACCGAGGCCCGAGCCGGATTGGTGGATAACAAACCTAACATACATTTGGTTTTGGTTTTTCTATGTATACTTCTATAACATCTGTTTATTATTTACTTTCTCACTAATGAAATCGCTTGTTAATGGCTTTTTTTAATACAATAAAATAATTAAATAAATTTAATAAAGTCTGTGGTCAAACTAAGAACTAAGAAGAGATGTCGATACAGAACCTTTGTATACTCTATGATGACCGAACTCTTTGTCTTATTTTAAACTTGTTTCTATAAACCTTCATGTCAAAGTGTCAACTATTTACGTGACGATCGAACGTAACAAAAAGCGTGACGATTGCTATAAAATAATCTCCTCTCTCGGTAAAAATTTCACTACAAAAACTTCAAAAACAGTAAATTAATCTATATATATATATTTATAAATGTTATGTTGGTTTGTGTACGCTTCAAAAACTCAAAAAGTTCTGCACCGATCGAGCTGAAATTTTATCATGATATATAATCCGCATCAAGGATTGTTTTTATCTATTTTTTTCATCAGTGACATATCGGCGAATGTGCGAATGTGCCACAGCGAAGCGTGCCAGGGCACAGCTAGTTAGATATAAAATTAGTTAATTTTAATAACGTAACGGCGATCGATGCCGTACAAAATAATAAACCTAATTTAGCTTCAAGGTAGCTGAGCCCCGCTCGGATCGCCAACAGCGCCGTTCCCTTTCTCTGCCTAAATAAACTTTTCATTAACCGATGTTTAATGAAGCCCAAAATACCTCAGTAATAATGATGGAGCTGTAAAACTAAACAGCTTTTATCTCAACTTGAACCGTTAAGTTGCGATCGTTATAACCTGAGTTATAACTTTGAAACTCTTTAACGAATCAAGTTTTGTAGCGCGTACCTCGCCTACGTTATACTATGACCACATAATATAGAGCCCTCCTAACATGATCCGACTGCGACGCGTGAGGTTGTGGGTTCGATTCCCGCGCAGGGCAAAGATTCGTGTAAGCCACATGTATTTGGTCTGAGTCTCCTGATTTCCTAGATATAGGAAATCTTAGTTAGGGGTCCGGTTCTATGTATTCTCTATATGTAAAAAAAACAGTTGAAAATTTCTCGTGCTACGAAACGATAAATCCGTTTTTTTTTTTACCTCTCTACGTCGTAGAGCTTACGCTACGCTATGGGCGGCGTAGTAGTCTACGGCGTACATTCTGCGCTAAACTATTTATATGTGGCGTAGCAATTACGTAAAGTGAGCATAATATGGCCCATGTAACCATTTTCTATGAAATATTCCATATGTCCTGAACAGGTGTTTGTTTTTGTATTTTAACCAGCCATGTTTGTGAGTTGTGAACCAATTAAAAAAAGTGTCAACATTAGAAATTAACGGGATATTTATTGTACCTACGTACATCGATGTGATATTTGTCACTGTGGATGAATATTTAAGGCTTACGGGACTCATTCTGTTTTGAGTTATGAGTTTCTAATTCGACATGTCAAACGGGATAATGTACATTGTTTTGTATTTCTTATGAATTCTCATTATTTCGGCACTTTTCTAGTATACTTAGTATGGTATAATGGCATTTATGGCTTAAAAACTAGAGTCGAAAATCTAAAAAAATTATGTCCGTTGATTTTCTTGGCGCCAACTTTTCTGAGGAATGTATTTTCGAAGCACTGGCAGAGTTAATGGAGTTTCCTTTTCCTGTGCGAGATGCGGCCATGAAATGTAAATTTCTTTTTATAAACTACAACCATATTTTGACGTCGCGCTAGATTACTAACAACACTAAACCTGTAAACTGTAACACCCTTACTTATAAACGCCTCTTAAAGTTAAGTGACGCTACTTGGGGAGCGTTGCAAGCTAGTAGCGGCTTATTAGATATGTGTCAGTTTTATTTTAGGCCATTTTTAGTTTTTTTTTAAGTTTAATTTGTTAATGACGTTAGTTAGTAGTACATTTTATTTTTGTCTGCGCAGAAATTAAATGACGTTCTTAAAAATAGATTTTCATAAAAAGAAGATAAAAGCAAACTGATTTGTGGTATTATTTGGAGTCCCGCTGATATTTTTTTCCATTTTATTTAATTTATCTGAATCATTTCTAAATTATATTTTCAAATATGCTAACACTGGAACTATAACATGATCGCTGCGGCACTAGGGTTGGCACGGGCCGCGGCACCAGGGCTGCCAACGTCACACATTTGGCAGGGGTCTTGGCACCGCACCCCTAGACCAGGGCTTAGGCGGGTGGTAAGCTTTACATTACATTACTTTTGAGGATGGGATGAAGTCGGAAAGGGAATAGAGCAGTTTTATGAAGCTAGGAAATGTTTTGAATCGCCAATCCTTTTGTACTGTGACGCATTGTAATAAAGTCAAAGTAAAAGATATATTTATTCACACGGGCCCCAAGAGGGCACTCATTAAAGTTCACTGATTCCACCACTAATGCTAAACTTATTAAATTTTAGATTTGGCGTCAACGTCACGTCAAGCGTCAAACGAAGACGTTTACCACAGCGATTCGTATCCGCAGATAGTCCCATTCGGTTATACGATAATATTCATCGTTTGCTAAAAAACTCCATCTATCAAATAATTTATTCGCATGAACGGATATTGACGATCTTCTGATTAAATCCAGTTCAAAAAAAAGAAAAATGAACCGTAACTGCTCGGCCTTTTCAAGCAATTTTGGGCCGTATAGCTAGAAAACAAGTTATAGAGGGCAAGTAGCTATTTTTCGGGGTACATGAATAATCGATGCGAAAGCCATCAACTGATGAGCCTGCTCGGCGCGCCCTCGGTAATTACCCTCAGTAATTAATTCGGTAATCGCCCACGCGACCTCGCACCACCGGTGTCCTTACACCGATGTTTTCATTATCCACCATTTGAAATAGTTCTGGTCAACTGCTGTAGTGGGAGACCTTTTCTGCAAGATATCGCCTGGGGAAATACCACACCTTTGCCAGATATTCTACAGCCAAGCAGTAGTGTGCCAACATTACCGTATTCCGGTTTGAAGGGCATTGTTTCCAGCGAAATTTCTGGGCATATGGGTTTTTAGAGCCGACGTCTGAGGGTGACGAGAGAAGTGCAGTGACGCGCAAGATTATACAATGCGGTGTTCTGGGTGGTGATGTGCCTGTTATGGGCAGGCGTAGCGCTTACCATCAGGTGAACGACTTGCTCGTTTCGTCCCTCAGTAAAATAACAATAAAAAAGTTGCTGTCCGTTTTTATTAACTAGAGAGATGTTTATTAACCACATCGCTAATTTGCGAGAAGAACGTTTTATCTCACGTTCAACACATTGACGAGGTGACACATTATTGCGCAAATGAGATTTTGTAATGAATTCTGTAAAGCCTGCTGTACCGTTCGGTTTGGTGAGCTGTATGGATTTGACACTGTTGCGGCCATCAAGCCACAGCTTAGGGTAGTAGTCAGTATGCTATTGTACTTTCCATTCTAAGCATTTCCGCCATTGCACCATCGTATTTTTGTCGCTGAGCATTTACAGTTACAGTAGCAAGAACAAGTAGGCAACCTCCATCCTGTAGGAACGGAATTGTAGGTACCTCTAGTGCCTCAATATTCCAAGTGCGAGCGCGTCCGGAAGGAAATAAATGTTATTCAGTTCCTTCGCAGGCTGGTCGGAACCCTGCGTTTATTTCACTCGGGTACTCTCCACGGAGTGCAAAAAGCCTTTCAGAGGGGCGCTGGAGGTACTTTATGAAATTTCCTTGCAAATCACTTTTTTTCATGAATGGTTTACATGAAAATTATGCTTTTTTCTTCGAATCTTGGCGCTTGATTGTTAGCTCGCTGGAAATTACTTCTTATACTAGCTTTGGAGTAAATGGTAGCCTCCTGCCAGAAGCTTTTAGAGAACCATAAAGATGTATTTATGAAGATCTGCAATTTTCACGGAAATCACTTTGGACTGGGTACGGAAACATTACTCTTGGCAAATTATTCTTTTTATCCTTAAAATCTTGAAGCGTGATTTATTCATGGCTTTCATCAAATACTTTTCCCTCTGGATTGAAACGAGATAATTTATATGAGTTCCGTGTTACAGTATATCAGAATTTCGAAGTAATTTATGTATTTTTTATACGACGGTAATTCAGTAGTTTACTTTATAAATTAGCTAGTCTATTTTTTATAATCAGGAACCGAACTCGTATAATGGTTTGGTCAAGGTCTTAATTTCTATAGCCACTAAATAATGGCAGTAGGTCACGTATATTAGACGAAAACTTACATAAAACAATATACAACATACTTAACTGAACTAAATACTCAATCATCCATTTAGTTAAGTAATTATTTACTAACGTGCTTGAACGTCAATCGTGATTCAGGGTGAAACGTTTTCCTTATGCCTACTAAAACGCGAAGGGTCACGCAATCCTCTACTCTGAACTAAAAAGCCCTAAAATAACGACGACGCAACGTTGTTTTTACAATTTCCGCCGAAAATATTACATACGCCTCCAAGCAATCATGCAAATAAATAATTTCCGAGTACCCCGCACATGCCCGGGTTCCATACAAGTTGGGCGCGCGGAAATAACTTATTTACTCTGGCAACTCTCAAAGAAAATAATTTACCATAATCCAATGCCTGCGCCCGTTCCTCGCTAACTTCGAACAAAATAATAAGCAATCGGTTGGGATTTAGAACAGAGGCAGGCTCCGAAAGTTTTCCCAAAACGTAATTATTGCCCCGAAAGTTTCCAAATACAATGGATAAAAAGCGAAATGAAATACTGCTTCCCTTGCCCCATCCTGAATATTAAACGAGCGCGCATTTAGAGCTCCGTGATATCAGACAGTTGTAGGGTAGTCCGTTATTGAAAATTCATGAAGGAAATTCTACTCGGAAATAGGCTTCCGATTTTATCCGCTCTAATTTTCTTACAAATGTCCAATTGCTGTGTTGTTGATGAGTTTATACTTAGCTTTGTGATAAACATCTGGCCGACAAGGGAATTATCCTTATAAATAAACGAATTTATAGGGTTTTGTAATGAAAATCAAAAAAATTTCCCGTGAAACTAATGAAGTTGAATCAATTTAAGAATTTCACTTGTCAGAGAAGAAGTTTAGGCTAGATTTCAATCTTGTTCTATGTAATGATACGGTACTTTACGCAAGTGTCTTAGACTCTTTGTTTACCTCACTGTCACATCTCCAGTTCGTATAGATAGAGGTTTAAAATGTTCATTTCGTCCCCAACGAGCCGTGGCCGGTCCGTAGCTTGTGCTAAAGCTGAGGCGCTCAGCTTGCCGCCTCAACCGGGCTATCTGATTTTGTAACTTTTGCGGGTGAGGGGCAGGGGAGGGAGATGAGTGGAGGGGGTTGAGGCGAGCTTCTTATTTTATTATCGCCTTCCTGCCGCCCGCACCCTGCAGGCTTCGCCGCGGCTGCGCGGGCGGGGTGCGCTGCAGTGCGAGCACGGAACTCTGTTTACTCTAGGAGAGTGCGAGCAACTGCAATATGATTACATTGCAGTATGGGCAGTGCTCCGTCGCAGGCACGCGCGGGCGTCTTTTGTATGAAACCGTGCGGGCGTCCGTTCCTATTGTTTCTGTATGACGAGATATGGTATAATGACAATCCGTGTATATGTAATTTCAGAAATCCATCTGATTGTCTTATTTTGAGATTATTCAAACCTCCAAGCTTTCGAGGTAGTGGAAACAGTGGAGAGTTAGTACGTAGAGGAATCGTCGAGTTGTTATACTCGCATAAGTAACAAAGTAATTGAATTTAGAAATTGCAAGCTTCTAAAAAGATCTTGGAAAATTTTATGTCGTACATAAGGTACGTAGATTAGATATCTACAAGTTAGTAAAGTACCCTAAACTTCGTACAGCTGTAGCACCGTAATGAACCACGTGAATAAAGTACTCTACTATAAGATACCTTTTACTTAGAACGTCAGCTTTTACTAACGAAACTATTATCTCTACTAGTTCTTGCCCCGTTGTTTTAAGCTAAGTGCAGATGAAAAGTTAATCCATCCCAAGCGGGAACCTCGAGGACAAAAGGCATGTATACTACATACAGAATGGACACTCTCCACGCCCTGCGATCCGGTTCCCCGCACCTCTACCCGCAACCCGGAGGGCAATAGGGAGGTCAGTCAATATTACACTCCCAAATAACAAAAGACAAACGTTAGAACCTTTATACTAGCGAGTAGTGTTTTGTTTTGGTCGCGTATCTTTGAGTTTTAATCATTTGACGCGTGTACAAATGTCATTTATATGTGTGAGTTGTCAAATGAGCTTTTGTATGGAGTGTCCCGGGGTTGGCTTCGAGTTTAGAGAGGAACGGGGGTAGGGAGGGGCCACCGGGCGCGGTCGCGTCACCAACTTTTTCCGAGACTAGATTATGCTAGTAAAATAAAGAGGTAAATTTAGAATCCTGTTTAATGCATAATGTAGTCACATAAATAAGGGTCAAATAGTTCTGCGAACAGCACATCTCGCGAGCACCAACTTTTTTGCAACAATTACTGCAAGTTGCAAAAGCAATTAACTGCATTTTTAGGAGCTATTCTGCTCATCACGACGAAGATCCTCACAAGGTCTTCACCAAATTTTTATGACACCAATATAAAGTTATAATAATAATAAAGCCCATTTATTTCCAATCTTACACGCAATAAATTATACATACAAAAAATTTAAATTTCATCCGATTCTAAGAAAGTTGCTAAAAAAAAACACAAATCAACTCCTTGGTTTTTGTAGAAGTCATTATAATAATGTAAAAAATGTCTTTCTTTAGTTAGTTCGTATGATTTTTTTTTTTAAATGCTATCGGCACTGATCGGATCCGTTGATCGGAACCCCTTCTCGGGTATAGGCCTCCTCCAGCTTGTTCCAGATCTCTCTGTCTCTAGCTTTTAATCGCCATTCTTTTCCTGCTACAGATGTTATGTCCTCTATCCACTTTTTGCTAGGGCGCCCTCTTCTTCTTTTTCCTGTCGGTCTTTCCCATACCGTTGTCTTTAATGTCCATCTTTTATCTGTGTATCTTGCTTTGTGTCCTGCCCACCGCCACTTCAGTTTTAAAGCATAATGCAAGGTGTCTATAACTTTTGTTTTCCGTCTTATGTATTCGCTTCTAATTTTATGTAAATATAAAGCTACTGCCTTTAAAACAAAAATAAAAAACCATCGAAATACGATCTCATACGCGAAGATTTCTAGTAACCCCCTTTGTGCCTCTTTTTGAAGGTAGTACTCCTCGAATAAAAATACCTGATGATCAAAAAAACTGGCAAGTCGTAAAACCAGTATACTTACCAAGTTTCGTCCAGGAGGCCTACCATGACGTCTTATAGCGATTCAGTTGAGGACCTAAACTGAGCCGCGTCGCATAATCGTACCGTGACGTCTTATTTTTTATGTTGCTGCCATTTTCAACCTAAACTGGATCCAGTTAAGGTTGAACATGGTAGCAACCTAAATTGAGTCGCCAATAAGCCATTTTCAACCTAAACCATATCCAGCTTAGGTTGAAAATGGCAGCAATATAAAAAATAAGACGTCACGGTACAATTATGCGACGCGGTTCAGTTTAGGTCTTCAACTGAATCGCTATAAGAGGTCATGGTAGGCCTCCAGATCGGTTGTAAAATACGATCTGTAGAGGAGTGCCAACAAACTGACGGACGAAAGCAAAATTTTCCAGACTTGAAACAGAAACAGATGGTCCTCGTAGATCTAGATCCCTTGATAGAGGGAATCCTAATTAGGGATCAGATTCTATTTAGGTATTTTTTTTATTTAACTCAGTGTCGAGAAGAGCAATTCGTTCAGCTGATGGTAGGCGCTACGCCTGCCCGTAACAGTTACAGTGCCACCCAGAACTTTGCATTGCATAATCCTGCGCGGCACTGCACTGCCCTCGTCACCCTGTGACATCAGCTCTAAAGTCTTATATGCCCAGTAATTTAGCTGAAAACTGTGCGCTTCAAACCGGAATACAGTATTGTTGTTAAAATGTATTACTTTATTAATAACTAAATAAAAATGTTTATATTGTATGTTCAAAATGGATAGGCTGTTGTTCTAACCGGAACACAGTAATGTTTGCACACTACTGCTTGGCAGATGAGCTATGAAGTCGTAACGCGCTATTTTTATTTGTAAGTTTGTTATTTATTTTTAATGTACATTTTCTATTTCATATTTGTTTTCTTTAATATTCTTTTTGTAGTTTTTAAGTAATATGATCTTATTTGTAATGTTACGATAATTTTAATAAAAAGCAATAAATAAATAAATTATTATTAAAAGCAAATAAGTAATTGATAAAGAAATTTCAATGTTTAGGTCTTTAACTAAATTCCATGTCTCGTAGAAATTTTGTTTGTAGTTGCGGTTTCGTTAGTAGCCATAATTTGTTTTCATCAAATGAAACTTGAGAAGTTACTTGCTATTGTTTGCAGCCGTACTGTTGCCCACCATTGTTATTCTAATTTAAGTTTAAATAACAAAAGAAAACCACAATAACAGCGTTGAGGTCTACAAAGTCTATTCAGAAGCAAATTTCATGTCGGATGGATTCCTAGGTTTCATTAAACCCGCTATACCTACTTAATTACAAACGCTCATTTGTAAATAAGGTCCTTACTTCATCATCAACCCATATCGTCCCACTGTTGAGCACGTGGTGGATTATGGCCTAACCCTCCTCACGAAAGTTAGGGGAGACCCGTGCTCAGCAGTGGGACGATATGATTTGATGATATTTTTTTAAATCTGGATGATTTCGAAATAGAATATAGACGAAAGCTCAAGTATAAAATTTCTAAATAATAAACACTAAAATTTTCATTAAAATCCGTTGAGCCGTTTTGGAGCTAACTTTCAGACTGGCATTTAGACAAAAAATCCGAAAACGGTAATTTAAGATAAGGCTTCGTATAAATAGACAAACACTTAAAATGTTGTATTTATTTCGAAATCATAGACTTTAATTTTATTATTAAAAAAAATATTTTAAATATACCTATCAGCATTTCCTATTAGACCTACTCGATCTTAATTTGTAATTTTAATTCGATGATATCTCAACAACAGACCACCCCAGAATTAATAGGTTTCGTAGTTTTTGAGTACCTAATGAATAGGTGAAATTGTGAAAATTTAAAACCTCGCAAGGTGTCCTAGTGTTAGTAGCACCATCGATCCTGTTATTTATAGGGATAATCTTGTTTACGTTCACACATACATAAAATTAGCCGTCGTGTAGGTAAATGAAACCAACCTTCACGGGTTTCCTCGTTCTCCATATAAATAACATTTGCTGGTATATTGAGCTGGCATTGATGAGCATGAGGTAAAATAATTACTGTAGGTATAAATTAGGTATATTCCACTGATTCCATTCTATTCTTAACTTACCTACAATAAAGTGTAGAGTTTAAGGTCTTTGAACGTCCAGTTTTTCCGATTTTTTTTCCATGATATGTACACCTAATGTACATAATAATTTAATTCAGTACAAAGATATAAAAAGAAAAGGTAAAGATGGATATTTAAAGATAGTTTTAATTTGTTATAATTGTATGTTATTCTGTGAGGTATAATGATATGAATCTTAGATTAATATTAATAATTATTAATACATTACAATTATTGTTTTTTAAACACCACAATAACACTGATAGCAATATTAAACAATTAATACATAATATATAAATTATGTTGTACAATGGATGGAAATATTAGAAATTTCTTCATGGATTGCAAAAATTGTCATAAAGACATGTTATATTATTTTATGATAAATATGTCTCAACCGACTGGTAGATCGGCTATTTTAGTTATCTTCGTAACAGGCTCAGGCGGACGCTGCGCCTAGGTTTATTAGAGTTTTAGGCAAAACCCCAATAACGTTCTTCCGGCAGTGCCAAGTTATTTAACAAGGAGACAAGGCCACGCATTAACGCTAGAATCGGTTGGCAAGGGGCGCAGGCCTGGTGCCAGGCGACCTCGGGCTTCGCTGCCGGTCGCCAAGTGGCCTCAATGAGGCACGGAGTAGTAAGTGTGATATTCTATATGATATATATGATATATTCTATATACCTTTTCTATATGATAAGGTGTAGTGCATAGTTAGTAGTGGGAGGCCTGGAGGCCTACCATGACGTCTTAAAGCAATTCAGTTGAGGACCTAAACTGAGCCGCGTCGCATAATCGTACCGTGACGTATTATTTTTTATGTTGCTGCCATTTTCAACCTAAACTGGATATAGTTTAAGCTGAAAATGGCTTATTAGCGACTCAATTTAGGCTGCTACCATTTTCAACCTTAACTAGATCCAGTTTAGGTTGAAAATTGTAGCAACATAAAAAATAAGACGTCACGGTACGATTATGCGACGCGGCTCAGTTTAGGTCCTGAACTGAATCGCTATAAGACGTCATGGTAGGCCTCCTGTTCTGCAAGAGACCGCCTGGGGAAGTATCACACCTTTGCCAGATATTCATCCACCAAGCAGTATTGTGAAACCATTACTGTGTTTCGGTTTGAAGGGCACTGTTTTCTGCGAAATTACTGGACATTTATGAAACTTTAGAGCCGATGTCTCAGTCCAGTGCTGCGCAGGGTTATACAATGCAGTGTTCTGAGTGGTGATGTAACTGCTATGGGCAGGCATAGCGCTTATCATCAGGTGAACGACCTGCTCGTATCGTCACTCAGTCAAAAAAAAAAGCTACAACGCAGTAAATTACGAAAAACCTTTTATTTTCTCAAAACTTATTTATCACAAAGCGTAGGTAGAGTCCCGCCCGATAAATTTGATTCTCATAATTGACGTATTGAAAAGGTCAAATCCATCTTGATAGCCGCAGACAGGAAGGAAACCGTATGAAAATAATGTAATTATGGCTGTCGACGGGAAACAATTTGGTGGAGAGTACCTATTAGTCCTGGGAGCGTTCGTTGGGCGAGTGACTCGGTCTGCTTTATGTCAACGTCCTGTACTACACAGAATAAAATATACTACGTACAGAATAGACTCTTCACTCACCCAGTTCGCGTCCCCGCACCTCATCCCGCAATTGGTGGTACAATCGGCGGGCTAGTTAATATTACACATTAATGTAATTATCATGGACTATGCTATGAATATAGTACAAGGCTTATAATCTTTAGTTGATTCTAGGGTTCCGTACCCAAAGGGTAATACGGGACCCTATTACTAAGACTGCTGTTTGTCTGAGTGTCTGTTCGTCTGTCACCAGGCTGTATCTCATGAACCGTGATAGCTAGATAGTTGAAATTTTCACAGATGTTGTATTTCTATTGCCGCTATTCCAACAAATAAAAAAAGCAGTATAAAATAAATACTTAAGGAGGCTCCCATACATCAAACGTGATTTTTTGCTCGTTTTTGTTTTATTAATAATCTTCCTTTAAAATATAAGTTGGTTTTTTATAATCTTAATATAGTACAAAGCTTTATAATCCTTATAATCTAACAAGCTATCTTGGGTCGCGTGGTGTGTTTATGTACTTACACTTGTATTTGGCGCATGTACAAATGCAATTCAAATGTGTGAGTTGTCAAATTTGCTTCTTGTATTGTGTGTCTGGCGTATGCTTAGGGGCAAGTAGCGAGACTATAGCTGCGGCTATGGGTATCTCTGGCAAGGTGCCGGGTGCAATACAGGAGCTTCTCCGATAGACGTTTCAGTAAATTGATCCTCATCATTGTAGAATACGTCCGTCACAATCTGGAGAGTGCTGTTTTTCTGGATAATGTTATGACTTCGAAGTTTCAATCAAAAGAGGCCTAGCATATCTATCTAGCTATCCCTACAAGCTATGAAAACTTTTGAGAATTTCTTGATCCCACACAAGGATACTCTGGGTTATACATGGGTTAACTTGTCTCCCGGGATAAGATGGTGACTGCTGGCGCGACTCCATCTTGCCCCACCTCAGCGGAGGACTATTCACGGGGGGTTTTAAATTTTGCCCCCTCAAAAAAAAGGGTTACGTTGTCTCAGCTAGAAATATTATGTGAATTTGATGAGCTATAAAAGCTGAAATATAAGATAGTACCTACTTAAATAATTCAAGCTTTTTCTCGGGTTACTTTTGCTTTTAAAAAAACTTGTATTAAATTGGGAGACTTTTCACGACTCCCGAAAATGATGGCAAATTTTGGAAAGTAAAGTAGAGTATTCATCTCTTGCTAAAAATTACCCCACTCAGGCATCAAAGATCTTAATTTACCATAGCGGTAAAATCTAAATGGGCTCATTCATGTTGAAAAGGAGATAGCAATCTTCATCTTACGCAAATCAAACGCGTCTCAAACATCAAATTTGAATATTCAAGCAGTCTTCAGACAGAATTTGTTCATCAAAGTTGCCTTGAGAAAATTACGTTGAGCAATGTTGGAGCATGTAACGTACGTTCCGCGCCTGCCGCAGGCCTCCGCTGATCGATTTAATTAACACGTCGAGGAGTTATGAATAATTTAGCTGCGGGCATAGAATAGGTAACAGTGTCTATTGACTCGGGGTGTTGCCTGGAGGGCGGGCGTACTGCCTTCGACACGGTTGTTACGATGATGAGAGGTTATACGTTATCAGATTCCTTTTTGGATTGCTTTGTTCATTCTTTAGAGTGGTGTTTGTCTTATCGGAATGGAAATAACAATGTATATTGCTATATCCACTTTATAATTAAAAGCCGGTCAAATGTATGTTGGACTGAGTAGGGTTCGTAAATAGCGATTTTTTATATAATCAGTACTTTATCCTATTCAAAAATAATTGTCCCTGAAAGAATACATTACATGCTATAAGGTATATAAGATACCTTATGTAAGGTCCGACTTCCGTAAATAAACTCAACTGCGTTTCTGTAATTAAAGTTTTATTTGTTTACAAACTATTGTTTTATAAAGAAAGTACTCAGTGCTTTACAAAACGTTACTTTACCTGTAATTAAAGAAACAACATTCAAAGCTTTTAAATTCACGAATACCGTCTCCTTTACAAATATTCTTCAGGTATTTTATTTAACAAGTTTTCGGTTTTCTTCCTAACCTTCAAATCGCAATGACGCGCGCAATGCTGACATAAGACATGCTAGTGTCATTGTCTTGTTCACTTCAGTCTGTAATTTATTGTAACTTTCATGTTGTCTGTCTAATCGGTCATTCACTTGAATGAGCGCGGGTAAATTCAAATTAAAGGAATGATACGTATGTAAGTAGGTTATCATTTCTTTACAGGTATATAAATATATATAATTACTGAAGACCTTAAGGAAATTGTAGTACTAAAAAAGCGTTATTTGGCAAAATAAATAACAAAGTTGATTATAAGTTACGACAAATATGTGTCCGTTCATTTGTATATATCAAAAGATAGATCATTAATAAACTGGTCATAAGAAAAAAGAGATTAAACTTCGTAAGCAAAATGCTTAGCGAAACAAAGTCTCCCACTCATATTGGAGGAAAAAGGTGAAACAAACAAAAAAAGGCACATAAACTTGTTTCCAGGTACTTTGATGATGTTTATGAAAACATAGGCTTATGTGAAGTTTGTTTCCCGCTGCGAGACTCTTGAGCAGTTGGCCTCCATGCAACTTTGTCACTAACATAGTCAATTTTGTAATAACGGTATTTTTGCTAACAGAAAGGTTTTCTAAGCTTACCATCGTATCGCAGCGTGTGAGTAAGATTTCAGACTGGACAACGCTCGCTTTAAGTCCTGACAGGGGCCTCACCACGAAAAGTTAAATCCATCCAGTTTAAGGCCTTAAACTGAGCTGCCCTGCTAACTGTCACCACCAATATCGCTCAGCGTTCATAAGTCGATCAGGGATATTAATCCAAAGAGATCGGAACAATTTGTTTGCATTTATGGGAGTTTACATAGCTCCATCTCATTCTCTATTTCTCTCATTCTCTGCAGTCTATTTTTGAGTGACGTCACGTCACGTTTCTCATTTACGAGTGTGTGGTGCCAATCTAGGCCGTTCAGTTTAAGGCCTTAAAATGAACTGCATAGAATAAGAATAAGTACGTGGTTACCCCCCAGGCTACTGATGTCATGACAGCTCTCTTGCGCTTTGACGCGGTTGATACGGTTCCATCGAGTTAGCGCGCCTCGTGACGAGACGTGACGAGGTATAAATAGATGAGAGCCTCGTCAAAAGCATATCTTGTGAGGCTATTGAGGAAAATTGGGTCTTGGGGACCGTGTGATCGGGGAATGAGATATGTTTAGGGCCCGTGCCGAGTACCTCCAATATCTACTACCCCCATATAACTCTCCCTATACTTTTTCTTTTTTGCAGCTGTACATTACCTTATTGGTTATAAGGTACCTTTTTATACTTTTTTATTTTGATTAAGTGCTTTGTAAGTTTTGGTCGACCATTTATTGAGGATCTGTTGTTAGCAAGATACCTATTTGATTTAATTTATTTTGGGGTTTTCTCATTGGCTTCAATTTTATTCCTGGTAATATTTTTTTTGGTAGGTTGTCGAACTGTTATGTGTATTTAGTTGTTAGTTAATAGTTAATAAATGCTTTATCTATCTTCTGGTATCAACCACGGTTTCTTTGTCCCGTTAACCACTGTACAAAGTAAGTGTACATCGGCGATGTAAAATATTGTTTGGCATCATTATATTGTTTCAATTCAACTGCAGCTGTTTGTTTGGCTTTACTGCCAACATCACGCACCTCGTCACAACTTTCCTCAACAAAAAATATTAATAACGAAAATACGCCTTCCATTACTTATTAAGGGAATTTCTGAGGTAACCGGAGGAAACGTACGGCTCTCCCGTAATACAGCTCCGTGCTGAATATTAGATGAAGATTACGGAGGAGGCTTTTACTTAGCTCCCGAGAAGTTTCCTTTGCTCTTTATAATCTTAAATTAATACCGAGAAAGAGGAAATAACTGGCGGCCGCTAAATTATAATAAGCTAAATACTTACTTATTCATTTTACTTATTTATACAAAAACCACAGCTCGTTGATTTATCTGTTTATATAATTAAAACGGTTTACACCAATTGCATTAAATATGTAAACCAATAGCGGAGACAACAAGAATAGCGGTGGTAGCCTAGTGGGAGAACGTCCGCCTTCCAAGCAGAAGGTCGTGAGTTCAAATCCCAGTGCGGGCACGTACCAATATGTTTCTGTAAAACATATGTACATAATTATCACTCGCTTTTCGGTGAAGGAAAACATCGTGAGGAAACCCACATACCTACCCGAGAATTATTTCGGAGGTAGGTATGTTATCCACCAACCCGGACTGGGCCCCCGTGGTGGATTATGGCCTAACCCCTTCTCACGAAAGTGAGGAGAGACCCGTGCCCAGCAGTGGGACGTTATGGGTTGATGATGATGGTGTAAAACAAAATAAAAAAATATATAAAGCTACGAATGGTCGTAAATCTAGACAACTGTTAATTTTGTACAGTTCGTAAAGGATATTAAAATATATTGAACACAATTTTATTTACTAAACTAAATAACGAGACGAGCATATCGTTCACCTGATGGTAAGCGCTACACCTGCCCATAACAGCTATAGTGCCACCAGAACTCTCATAAAAAAATCTTGTGCGGCACTGCACTGCGCTCGTCACCTTGAGACATCGGATCTAAAGTCTCGACTCTTGCAAGCGACCTACCAGAACAATATCTGGCAGAGATGTGGTAATAAACACATAGTGTAAACATATAAGAATATGTTTATTAATAATTCCATATGTAACGAGTTTCTTTATACCTATGTTATTAACAAAGGCGTTCCTGAGCGAGCATGACTGCGCTGCGGAAGGATGGTTCGTCGAAGGTACATTTATTTCCTAAATAACAGTTTTTCTTCCAAAATTATGCAGCGCCTGTTGAATTTATGGGCCATAACACTTACATAGCTGTTATCTTTGTTTTTCATTCCATTAGCTGGCCAAGTTTTATGGTAATTCGATGAAAATTTAAATGAAAATGACAGGAGTCGCGTGTCGGCGCCGCGCGGACAACTTAAATTGTGCGCGGAAATTAAATAGCTGAGTAATAGCTAGGGTAGGCTCCGTGCTGGGTACAGTTGAGGGAATACAGGGTGTTACGAAAACCGGTTATATCCGCGAGGTCCGCATCCAGTATCGACTGGAGATTGTAATACTTAAATACGAGATATAAAAAAATGTGGTAGGCCTCTTCTGCAAGAGACCGTCTGGGGAAGTACCACACCTTTGCCAGATATTCATCCGCCAAGCAGTAGTGTGCAAACAATACTGTGTTACGGTTTGAAGGGCATTGTTTCCAGCGAAATTACTGGACATATGAGATTTTAGAGCCTATGTCTCAAGGTGACAAGCGCAGCGCAGGATTATGCAATGCAGTGTTCTGTAGTGCTATGACTGTTATGGGCAGGCGTAGCGCTTACTATCAGGTGAACGTCTTGCTCGTCTCGTCACTCAGTCAAATAAAAAAAAATGGTTTAGCTTTTTATATCTCCAACTAATGTGTTGATTTCCTTAGAGTTCCCACATTTTGTAGGTTGGGTGGGGTACATGCACAACGAACGCCCTGCGCCAGCCCAGCAGCGCCACCCGGACAAAGAACCTAGCCGCTCAGTTGTTCGCTTTACTTATTTTCTTGTATTTTGAAACTGCTTGTAGCATTTGGTATTACAACTTTATTATTATTTGAAATGTTTGTAGGGAGGCTTGTAAGTCTGTGTACACATCCTTCATTTATATAAAAGGTTTTTTGTTACACTCTCTATAGGATATCTTAGCATTCTGAGACTCTGTATAATATCTACACACACTATAATATAAACTAAAAAGTTCCAATATTGACCCCGTGGCAAACTGTACTTCTATCTAACTAGCTGCACAAAACTTCGATCAAACGTAGAAATATTTTAGGAAAATATATGAACGAAGACATTATCTAAAGCAGAAGAAATACTATTTATTGTATCAAAGAAACTCGTTTATCCGATGGTAAGCGCTACGCCTGCCAATGACAGTTACATTGCCACCCAGAACTTTGCATTGCATAATCTTGCGCGGCACTGCTCGTCACCCTGAGACATTGGATCAAACGTCTCATATGCCTAGTGATTTAGCTGAAAACAGTTCCCTTCAAACCGGAACACAGTATTGTTTTAACACTACTGCTTGGCGGATGATTCTCCCACTGTACCGGTAGGTAGGTGGGCACGTGGGCCTGCGTGTCGGGGGCGGCACTACACAAGGGCTGTACTTATTTCATTAATGCGGCAACAATGCCTGTGAAATGGCGAATCATATTTCAAGCGACACTTTTCCTGTCACGCGTTTCGTGGCGAAAATTACCCGCGAAAATTATTTAGAACTTTTGTAGTTTTTTTTCACAAGCTCTTTTTAATATTCATCTTTTATGAACACTATACTGTGAATCGGTACGTTCGTTTCAGTCACGAATTTTTGAAATTCTACTTTATGAGCCTTAATTGCTGTTAGCTGTGAACATAGTTAAACAAACAAACAAAGTTTTGCCATACATAGCGGCATGCGTGTTACGTAGCCGTCCGATGACCAGAATGATGACACCGCATTCCACAGCACACAGTGCGACCGGCGGCGATACAGCGAAACGCAGACGCAGCAGAACTGTCCCTTGTCTCTATATACTGTAATCCCCGTAATATTAGGTGGACTTCGGCTCCTAACTTCGGACCGAACGTACACACTTTTAGCTTAGGATTTAGATATGTAGTATTTTAATTATAATAAACCTAGTATAAGAACATTTAATGTTTCTTTGCACCCTCCGGCTGCGGCCTCCATAACTTGCGCTCACGGCTTCGCGCACAGGTTTTTTAACAAACGCTAAACGCACACTTGATATCTTTCATCTCCAGCACACACGCACTGCACGCTGCACCAGGGCACTGTTTGCAGTGAAATTACTGGGCATATGAGACTTTAGAGCCAATGTCTCAGGGTGACGAGCGCAATGCAGTGCCGCGCAAGAATATGCAATGCAAAGTTCTGAGTGGCACTGTAACAGTTATGGGCAGGCGTAGCGCTTTCCATCAGGTGGACGACTTGCTCGTCTCGTCACTCATGCAAATAAAAAAAAAGAATGCTCAAATGGAACCAGCTTCAACCTACTTCGTTTAAGGATAACAATACGAGTTATATACACGTAATGTACTCTTATCCATCTTGAAATAGAAGCGAGGAAAATGTAAAAAAAAATCTGAAGTCATATAAGGTAAAATAATTACAAGAGCTTGTACACAACATGTTGTTTAAATTATTTTCCTGCTCGAGACGATAATGGAAGGTAAAGTGCTGAATTACTCGGGTTTATCTAATATGTTTAACTCCTTATTGTGGTCTTTGCCAGTGGTATTTTTGTAAACGTGTTTCCCAATGATGCAAGCAACTATTGGGGAAGGTATTCGTTTTGTAATATACCTATTTTATATTTTACTAGCTGCGCCCCGTGGTTTCACCCGCATAATTCAAGTTTTCCCGCAATAACTCTCTTAAAAGCAATATATTTTCCCCGTTTTTGCTACATTCTTTATTGATGCTCCGTTCCTATTGGCCGTAGCGTGATGTTTAACCTATAACCTTCCTCGATAAATGGACTATACAACACAAAAAGAATTGTTCAATTCAGATTAGTAGTTTCTGAGATCCTAGCGTTCAAACAAACAAACAAACTCTTCAGCTATAGTATAGAGTATAGATATATGGTAGAGTATAGATTTACGACTATACTCGTAGAATATTTTTCTACAATGTTAGTCATTTTAAGTTCAACCTAAATTGACAAGTCGTGACAGTGCTCGACCGCCAGTACGCACGCTTATAAGAGTACTAGCTGCGCCCCGCGGTTTCACCCGCGTAGTTCCTGTTCCCGCGGGAATATGGGGATCAAATATAGCCTATGTTACTCGCTGTCAATGTAGCTTTCTATTAGTGAAATATTTTTTTTAAATCGGTGCAGTGGTTAAGCCGAAACCTTAAATATTTCTATACATACTTTCATCCCCTATATTTATTTTACCCCCTCAAGGGTAAAGTTTTACAAACTTTAAATGCCAAATTTATTTTTATTTAATCAAAAGCCTAAATAATAAATTTCAACCTTCTAGCTTCAAAAATGATGAAACTTCCATACAAACTTTCAAACCTTTACAATGCTTTTTTCGCGATAAAAAGTACCCTATGTCCTTTCCTTGGCTCTAGACTATCTCTGTACCAAATTTCATTTCAATCGGTTCAGTAGTTTAGGCGTGAAAGAGCAACAGACAGACAGAGTTACTTTCGCATTTATAATATAAGTAAGTATAAGTAAGGATTGCTTAATTTTCATACAAATGACAAGCGCGACCGACGTACGTACCGACGGTCGGTCGAGCACCAAAACCGGCTAGGGTCATTTAAGTAATTTGAGCGCAAGTAATAGTTGCAATTGTTATAACCACCAATAAATAAAGTATTTTCATATGTTTTTTTTTTCATATACTTATCAGTTTTTATAAGCTTCGCTGGAAAGCACATGTCAAAAAGAAACGCGATGAACTAGATCTTCGCTACAGAAATATGTATTGGTTAATTAGGAGAAAATCCATGCTGTCGGTACATAATAAGGTACTCTTATATAAACAAGTTCTTATGCCAATATGGACCTATGGTATTAATTGGTACCAACCAAAATAATATACAGATCATTCAAAGATTCCAAAATAAGGTGCTGAGAGGTATTGTCAATGCCCCATGGTACATCAGAAACGAAGACCTTCATCGGGACCTAAAAGTGGACTTCGTCTCAATTGTCATTAAAAAGTTTGCCGAAGCTCATGAACATAGACTTCACCACCACGTGAACGTCGAGGCTATCCAGCTCCTCGACAACACGGATATAGTTAGAAGACTAAAAAGGAAGAAACCTTTCGAGTTAGTGTAGTGATGTGACAGTGAAGTGTAGTTTGGTTAAATCTACTAGTAAAGAACACATTAACAAAGTGCCTTCGCCTCAATAGAGACAGTAACAAATGTGTTAATGGACACAATCTTAGCAATAACTCTACTTAGCAATTTATGTTAAACGCAAATTACTCATTAGTCTTTCAGGATAGACTTTCAGGATACACACATATTTTATTCTTTAATCTATGTACTTAATGGGAAAGTCCCATTTAACCTCGTAATACTGTGGAGTCGTGAACCATTTAGCCACTTGGAATATATCACCGCCCTTTAGAGCAGGAAATTAATGTCCCAATCACCTGTCGGCGAGAACGAAAGCGACAATCGTTGAAAATCGTTTATAGACCTCAATTAGACTTAATACTGTTGTCATGTATATTTTAATTATTGTGATTGGTGTTTAGGGCCGCATTAATCAATCTGAATTGTAGTTAAATACATTAAACCATATTAGGTGCCTTAATTACTTAAATAAATTGATTTGTATTAGGTGCTTATATTAGTTCGATGGAGGCTGAATGGTAATTGTCTTTATAATCGAATTAAACCAGAAACCATGGCCTGACCCTCCTAACGAGAGCGAGAGGAGACCCGTGCCCAGCAGTGGGACGGTATTGGTTGATGATGATGAATTAGCATTTTTAAAAACCTCAAAGCTCAAATAGATGACACCGAGAGCCGCACTGCAATGCAGTGTTAACCTTTGAAAGCGTGAAGGATTATGGTTACCTGACTGATGAGGATGAAGATGTATATTGTATGCAGGATTTTCATACCTTTTCCTTGAGTAAACCAGCTAGAGTAATAAAAAAATAATAGGTAATAAAAAGCCTCAAATAAAAGAAGAGGCGTTTCGTTCGAGAAAACATCTGCGTCCAATCAAATCTCATTTTTATTGCATTGGCCCTTCGCTAGGGCTCCTCGGACAGTTTCGAAGGTTTGCTACATATAATTGCCTAGTTAACCGGTTCCACGTTACGACCGCCACCTGGTACTATTTTTCCTTTACTACCAATACAATTTTAACTACAAAAAACTTGTTATCTTCTGCAGGACTCTACCAAAATTCGCTTTAACGTCACTCTTTTGAGTGCCTGTAAAATGGACCTCAATAAAATTTGAGTCACAAAATTTTGCAGCATGTAATCGATTTTATCGGTCTCTCGATACGAGCGCCGTCTGCGGTGCCATCTCATCTTGCAAATAAATAGCGGCTAGTTTTACGTCCCGTAACCGTAAATATAAGTTTACGGCCGGGACGTATCTCGATAAGGACATCATTCCGCACTGCGCATTGTTATTCATCGCTCGACCTCCTTTGTGACGTATTAAGAGCATGCAATGCCGCATCGCCCCTCTCGCTCCGATACACGACATCTCCCATGGATGTACATGAAACAGATGACGCGGTGCGTGAGTTTTGCGCTATGAGCTGGTACCGGAGTCCTTCGCCCCGTCTCTTTCGCTGATCCGTAATTGCCTAGGAACGAAAGAGATAGAAAATTAGCGCAACAGTTGTCGCACGTATATCGATCGCGTTTTCGTGCCACGTGCGCCCCTCACCCCCTGCGTAATAGAATTTTCCGACGTTTCTGCCTAGTATTAAGTACATTGAGACATTTATTTGAGTCCTTTATGATTTTTATTATGCAAACGGGCATTGTATGCCATAATTAAGTATGAGACGAAGTTGGTAGAAGCAATAATTGCTTCATTTCTTTTCCTATGTGTGGGCTCGTAGAGGAACGAACTGCGAATGAAGGTCTCTCACGACGCAGTACGCAGTAGGTAATCGTTAATGGCCGATTATAATGTGTGTTCATTGAATAATGTGTGGTTTATGGCCGATAGGTCAGGTACGATAAGCTAAACTCAATTCAGAAGGGACGTCGAACGAAAATATACTATCATTTTTATGTTGTACCATTATTTTCGTTATGTCTGCAAGGAGAGCATTTTGTATTGCAAAATTTGATATAGATTCAGGTCAGTAAGTTTTTCAAATCAAAGTATTTGTCAAACAAATATATCAAAGGATAATAACAATAAATTAACTTAAGCAGCTCTTTATGCCGAGCTCTATCTCTGCGAAGTTGGCGTGAACGAATTTCAATTCGGCAAAAGCTTGCGGTTTTCGGCAAAAGCACAGTTATAGCCGAAGGACAACAGAGGTGATGCGCCGTGAACTCAGGGTGGCGATTCTGGCGCCGAATTTGCCATTGTCTAAATTTTTTTTTTAATACATGTAATATAATCTACAGTTGAAATGTCTATCAAGCATAGAAAATCTTTCTCAAGTACGGACTTTTGAAGGAATATATAAATAAGTCTTAATTTTTTTTCACTAAGACAACTAGAATAGAATAGAATAGAAAATATTATTTATTGACTTTTTTGCTTTATTCACTTTAGGTAGGACCTACGCAGACATAATTAATGAATAAAATAATCTAATAATAATATTTAATAATTTGTCTTTCGCCTTAAATTTAACTTTAAAGCTCTAAAGTTATATCGTTTTATGTTTTTATTATTAATAGGTACACAAATTGGCTTTTTATCAGATAAACGAACAAAAATTCGATACGTAGAATGTTGAATCGTAGCAATTTTCGAAATTGTCGATTCGATGTAATATCTATGGAGTGAGAATTGACGGCGTAGAGACATCGTCACGCGAGCTGGTCACGCCACCTGATGGCACTGTGGGGTACTATTCGAGGGTTATTCGCAGTTATTTATTCAAGGCTGTTTACTGAGCGTTTGAGATTCCTTTGTTTGAGGTTATGAGAGCGGTGATTTCTGTTTTGAATTAATAATATACGAGCGCGGCGTATTTCTAAAGCACTACTGGCCAAGTTATTGGAGTTTCCTTTTCCTGTGCCAGATAAACCCACAAATCAGTACTTCCTTTTTTAAACTGAAACTTAGTACAAGTTAAGCATTCGTTTAGTTGATCATATTAAATTTATGTTTTTTCTCTATGTACCTTATTATTGCTTACTTGCGAAAATATGATTTGAGTTTTCGGTTTTAAGGTGATTCGTTTCTGTTATGGCGGGAAAACTAAATTTCAAACAGTTTTTTTTCGTTTTTAAAGCTACACCGGGTCACTAATATAAACGGGACTGGATTTCGCGCCAACCGGAAATCATTCTTTTCGTTGTTATGTTAAAATATTTAGCACTAATGCACCGTATCGCTCATATATGTCCATAAACCGTCAAACTGAAGATTTCAGTGCTTATTGACATATTTGAGCGATACGGTGCATTAGTGCTAAATATTTTAACATAAAAACGAAAAGGACGATTTACGGTTGGCGCGAAATACAGTCTCGTACACGTAACGGAATGGACATGGAAGTTTTTGATTTAGCCACGTGGAAAATAGTTCGCGGCGTCAAGGAGTTCATTTCAACTTTTGCCTTTCACGCCTTTGAATGTCATTTACATTGCTGAATCAAGAATCTAAAGCTATTTATAGTTTGCTTCTCTTCAGTTTTTCTTTTAATTAATTTTAACAACAAAGAGTAGTGTAAATATCGTTTATTTGCGATTATAATGTGGTATCTCACGTTAAACATGTTAAGGAGATAGCACATTTTTGTCGCAAATGAGCGATATATTGTATTTTTTAAATTTGCCTAAGTTCTCAGAACCCTATCATATATCTTTAAATGAGCGATTCTAAAAAAAAAATATATACCGAGCAAAGCTCGGTCATCCAGGTACTAGTCATTATTATTAATTTTCCAGGGGCTGAAGTATCTGTATAATCAAAATCTGTTCAGTCGTTTCGGCGTGAAGAGAGGACAAACACATATACATTTTTGCATTTATTATATTACTGTGATTTTTTTTTATGTGACTGTGTGACGAGACGAGCAAGTCGTTCACCTGGTGGTAAGCGCTACGCCTGCCCATAACAGTCAGAGCACCACCCAGAATCCGGAATTGCATAATCCTGCGCGGCAGTGCACTGCGCTCGTCACCCTGAGACATCGGCTCTAAAGTCTCATATACTCAGAAATTTCGCTGGAAACAATGCTCTTCAAAACGGGACACAATAATATTTGCACACTTCTGCTTGGGGGATGAATATATAACAAAGGTGTACTCCCCAGGCGGTCTCTTGCAAAAGAGGCATCCTACTACTATTTCCATAAACGCAGACATTGGAAGCTAGCCTTACCTGCTGATTAATGACGACCCGGTCGACGATGTGCAAAAACTTACCTGAACAGAATAAATTAAAAAAAATCTATTGCAAATACCCCCACTATCTACCAACAGAAATCTCAGCTAAACAACCAAATGTAAAAAAATATCCACCGACAATCCCCAAACTTAACGACGCTAAAGCCAGCTATAAATCGAAAATAGCTCTCAATCTAATATAAAATACCCATCATTTTATCCAGCAAATATTCCCGTCCGTTCCTAACAAGCAACATCAGAAGAGGTTGGGATCGGACGCTCCCGCGGGACCCTTTGTGCTGCAACTTGTATGGAGCTAATGGGAATGATCGGCGCCCGGATGCTCGATACAATGTTCAATAGCGGGATGTACCTCGGGGAATGCGCGGAGGTTTGTCTGGGATTGGAGCTGGAGGAGATTGCGTTGGATTGTGATTGAAATCCGTAGCGTAGTGCCTTTTTACATATGACTGATTAATGAGACGAGCAAGTTGTACACCTGCTCATAACAGTTTCAGTGCCACCCAGTACTTTGCATTGCATAATCCTGCGCGGAACTGCACTGCCCTCGTCACCCTGAGACATCGGCTCTAAAGCCTCATATGCCCAGTAATTTTGCTGGCAGCAGTGACCTTCAAACCAGAAAACAGTAACGTTTGCACACTACTGCTTGTCGGATGACAATTTGGCAAAGTTACTTCTTCTTCTTCCCTTCTTCTCTACTTCCCAGGCGGTCTCTTGCCGAAGAGGCCTCCTACTACATGCAAACGAATTTAATTATTTTTTTATTGAAAAATAAGTGAGCTATAATAATAAGTTTGATTCGCCAGCTGTCAGATGAATGAAACACAATACCTTCCTTTGCGTCGCTCAGTCGGGTAACAATAGAATAATTGAAAGAAGAGTTATTCCTAAGTCAACCCTTTATTTAAAACATAGAAATCCCTAGCTCGTATTCATGAAAGTATTAAAAAGAACCTGAATAAGAATAAAAAACCTGCCAAATGAAGAAAAGAAAAAGGAAGAAGCAGTAGGAAGATACGTAAAAGAGAAGAAGAAGGAAGGTTAAAGGAGAGAATATTGCACAGAACTTCACTAGGCAAAATACCTACTCGTCTCGTCTATTAAAGCATCAAACATTATTCCCAAAGGGGTAAGATCGGGCGCCCCTTGAGACCCTGGAACCTGCAATATATGGAGCTAATAGAAATGTTCGGCGGCCGGGTTCGATAGCTGTTACAATTTAAGTAGTGTTGGAAAATATGTCTCGAGAGGTTACTGGAAATTGGTCTCTATAGCTTTGCTTTTAGTACGTCTTAGCGTAGCAATTTTAACACTTTCTTAATGCTGTTTTTTTATGTATCTAGCTGTGATCCACGACTTCGTTCACGTGGGATGTGGAGAATTATATTTTTAATCATATCTTTTGAATTTTAAAAGATATCGAAATAAAAAATACACGAAAATCTTAGTAAAAATCCCAGTTTATATTTGAAATCCGTTGAACCGTTTCGAAAACTTTGACAGATGAAATTTCATACAGACAGACAAAGAAACAGACCATTCCCTATATAAATTTTAGCATTTGTTTCGAAATGACAGACAGACATTTCAATTTTATTAAGTGGTGGTACTAATGTGTGAATGTATAATTATGCACCCCTTTATAAATAACTAACTGCGCCCTGCGGTTTCGCCCGCATAATTCAACTTTTCCCGCAATAACTTTTTTAAAAGCAATATATTTTCCCCGTTTTTGCCACATTCTTCATTGATGCTCCGCTCCTATTAGTCGTAGCGTGATAGTATATAGCCTATAACCTTCCTCGATAAATGGACTATTCAACACAAAAAGAATTGTTCAATTCGGACCAGTAGTTCCTGAGATCCTAGCGTTCAAACAAACAAACAAACTCTTCAGCTTTATATATTAAGACAAGATTATATATTAAGATATAGATATCCCTTTGTGCTTCCGTTGGCTCAGGGTTTACGATCGCGTAGCAGTCACCGTAGCCATGCTACGTATGCTACGGAGCATAACGCGAAGCCTGTCATTAGCTAACGACTAGCGGCGCCTCATCGGGAATGAATTTATCGGCGTCAATAGCCGCGCCGCGCCGCCGGATACAACCGGTTATTATAGCAGAGAGAGAGAGAGAGAGAGTGAGAGGAGAGAGAAATTCAATGCTACGACGTAGCACGTAGCGTGAGCACGTAGTAGGCAAAGTTATTTATTTAACGATGATATTCGTTGTGAATATTAACTGTCCAATATACGCATAAACTATGCAAGGAAGAATACAGTCCTACGATGTGCTACAATATTTAGCCTCGTAGCTTCTAAAGTTAATTTTACGCTTCTGTTTCAAGTGCTAATATTATTTTCAAAATATCAAATTCTATAATAGAATACGATTAGCTACGTTTCATATCTTCTACTATTCTATTCCTACTAATATTATAAATGTGAATGTTTGAATGTTTGTTGGTCACTCAATCACGCAAAAAGGGCTGAATGGATTTAACACACAGGAAACTTTTTTATACCGTAAAAATTAACAGTTCCTGTAGGATAATATTCAACGCGGGTGAAACCACGGCGCACCACTAGTATCCTATCCTACGCTACTTCCTTCCTACTAATATTATAAATGTGAAAGTTTGTGCCGTACATTTTAACGAGATGAAAGAACACAATGTTCTATTTCAAGGTCAAAACTATCTGTAAATTCGATTTCATCAAAATCTATTTAGCCGTCAGCGTGAAGAGGAACCAAACACACACACAATCACACAAATACACACACATACATACACACAAACTCTCGCATATTGTAACGTTACACCCCTTTACCAATTTTGGCAAAAGAGTGTAAAGTACACGTTATCAAGGGCTACCTCCCTATTCCTATGGGAAGGACCCAAATGAAGGAAAAACAAAGGAGACAGCTTAAAATATATATATTAAAATAAGAAATTAGAATTAAGGATTAAAGTCTTTGAAGATAGAAAGAGAATAATGTGATCACACGCGATAATTAACTGGAAGTTGTCTTTAGAAATAAATGGTTAGAAATAGTCGGTCTAGAATGAAGCACTGTTTAAGACGGTAAATACGTAATGTTCTTCATGAGGATACTTATGAAGAATGACCCCAGGCTAGGGCAGGCGAGGTCTGCGGCAGAAAGCTGGTGTCCAAAGTCGGGGAGGCGGTCGTGGAGAGCGGCCTTCACCGGAGGGTTATAGGGCTCCGATGTTTTAAGCTTCAAGACTTCTTCAGGACTATCACAATTAGGTAAAGATTTAAAAGTGCTTGAGGACTTCTTCATGCAATTTTCAAGGTTTTAGAGGCTCAGACCAAAGCCAAACCAGAACTCGAACCCGACTCCCAAATCAACTCGACTGTCAGCCGTTTTTCCAGGCATCACTTCCAAAACTGTCAATAAGTAATTCTGCAATTTGAATATTTGAAAAATTAAGAAAGATAAGGTTAAAAGCTGCCTGATACAATAAGATCAATTAAAACTAAAACTGTATACAAAATTATTGAATTGTACGAGAATACAACAGAATTTAGAAATAAGATTATAAATGACATTAGTAAAATTAGACATCTTTCAGTAATGTTTACAAACAATATAAAAATAGAGACATAAGAATTTAAGAATTAATAAACGAATAAAAGTAAAGAATAAGAAATAAATAGTGGCACGCAAGGACTCGAGTAAAAGAGATCAAGGGTTAAGAAGCAGAAAGATATGAAAAAGTATACAGAAATAGAAAACCTTACATTACCCCAAAAACCCCGGAAAATTTTCGACTCGAGAAAATTTTGCTTGTTAAGAATATACCTTGCCCTTTCACACACTTCTTGCGCTTCTACAATCACTCACATACTATCATACGTAGGGGATATGGTTCACATTCGATGACGCATACTCCTCAAGGAAATATTCTGGAGAATAATGAAGGCTTATTTATTTAAATTAGGTGTCATTACCCGCACCTTTTTGAAAACCCAACAAAAGAAATATTTACACATATCATAAGGCTTATTTAAGGAGTTGAGTACCGCTCCGAGAGAAGACGCCATGGCAGGGCATTGGATTCAAGTTGAACCTAAGGAAGGCAAGAGTACCTGCCCTGCCACGAGTGCAAAGTTTAAGAACGAAGCAAGTCAAGGATAAGAAAATAAAGAAAACAAAGTAAAATAAAGTAATGGAAGATATAAAAATTGCCGAGAGAGGGTTTAGATTTCCTTGAGAAGTATTTACAGAATATTTACAAATCAGAAAAAGTAGAATTATAAAATAAAATATTATATAAGATTTTGAAGTCCCTGACGTACCACTTCACAAAAAGTTCCATAGAAAAAAAAATAAAGAATAACAAAGGTTGAGTTCGAGAAGGCTTAGTTTGAAGGTCTAGTATAAAGAAAGTTCAGTTTAAGAAGGTTTAAGACGCCAAACTGTATCACCGACATTAAACCTACATTTTGTTTGTTTAAAAACGAGTATCTAATTATTCCAGTCATGATCGAAAATTCCGAAAGTCAAAAACAAGGAACAAAAAGAAGGTTGAAGTATAGATTCGAGTAGTTTAAGAAGGTTTAATATAGGAAAGTTTGGTATAAGAAGGTTTAATTTGAGAATTATAGGCCAAATTGGCAAATGACAAAGAATTAAGATAATCCAAAAGTTCAGACAAGAAAAATTATTCCAACCATGTCCTCAGAGAAATATATTAAACAGTTTTTTTAAGACATTAACGAGAGCAAAGAGTGTAAAATGTAATAAGAGTAGTGAGAATGTCATGTCAAAATTTACTTGAGAACCTGCGTGAACGTCTACCACAGGATATTCTCCTGCAGCACGCCGTATAGTCTACCAAACCCCACTTGAGAGTGACCACTAGGGTTTAACACATCCCAAGAGAAGAATGGATGTGGTTTGCGTTAACAAAACCGTTAGTAATGTTTTGTGTGTGGGGTGCGGTATAATGTTGTAAGAGTTCTGTATAGTGTGTTAGCTACGCAAAGAGTAATGTTTGAAAAGTATTGAAAGTAACCAAATAATATATTTTTCACAAACCAGGTTGAAGAAGTATTTTCTGAAAGAAAGACGAAAGAAATTAGAATACTTGTGTAAGTAAAATTTTAGAATTTAGGAGAGATGATTTTCGAGGGGATTTAGAATTTAAGGGGGGTTCTTTTAGTTGGGCGCCAAACTGTAGTGTTATACATGTATCGCCTGCCGAATAAACCAGGAAGTTAAGACTTTAGGAATAAATGGTTAGAAATAGTCGGTCTAGAATGAAGCACTGTTTAAGACGGTAAATACGTAATGTTCTTCATGAGGATACTTATGAAGAATGACCCCAGGCTAGGGCAGGCGAGGTCTGCGGCAGAAAGCTGGTGTCCAAAGTCGGGGAGGCGGTCGTGGAGAGCGGCCTTCACCGGAGGGTTATAGGGCTCCGATGTTTTAAGCTTCAAGACTTCTTCAGGACTATCACAATTAGGTAAAGATTTAAAAGTGCTTGAGGACTTCTTCATGCAATTTTCAAGGTTTTAGAGGCTCAGACCAAAGCCAAACCAGAACTCGAACCCGACTCCCAAATCAACTCGACTGTCAGCCGTTTTTCCAGGCATCACTTCCAAAACTGTCAATAAGTAATTCTGCAATTTGAATATTTGAAAAATTAAGAAAGATAAGGTTAAAAGCTGCCTGATACAATAAGATCAATTAAAACTAAAACTGTATACAAAATTATTGAATTGTACGAGAATACAACAGAATTTAGAAATAAGATTATAAATGACATTAGTAAAATTAGACATCTTTCAGTAATGTTTACAAACAATATAAAAATAGAGACATAAGAATTTAAGAATTAATAAACGAATAAAAGTAAAGAATAAGAAATAAATAGTGGCACGCAAGGACTCGAGTAAAAGAGATCAAGGGTTAAGAAGCAGAAAGATATGAAAAAGTATACAGAAATAGAAAACCTTACAATATATATTATTAGTGACATAGTATAATTTCATTATAGAATACAAATACAGGGCAAGTGAGGTGACCACAACATAGACAGACACCTGCTACACACACACACAAAGCACACAGATACACTGGCCGCTAATTAGTATGAATGTGTGCGGCGCTACGCAAGCTAAGCTGACTTGTGTAGTACGAGTAATTATGCAGTAATCTAGCTTAATTACGTTTGCGGGCTTTTACCCTATTTCAACTTTCTGTGCTTTTTGTTGGTCTAATCAAGAAAAATAGGCCGTTATTTCATAGGAGGCCTTGTAATTTACTTTTATGGAACTTACCGTGAATTTTAGAAATGGAATGATAACACATTTCTTTTTACCTTTAATATCAGCTTATTACATTTTCATTGCTACAGGCTTTTTCTCAAAGAGAAAGGAGTCATTATTTGTTTTATTTTTGAGTAAGGAGACGAGCGAGTCGTTCACCTGAAGGTAAGCGCCTCGGTAAGGTAACCTGAAGATAACTTTGCATTGCATAATCTTGCGCATCATATGTCTCTAGCATCGTCATGCGTCTGGTTGTAAGATAATGGAATAGGCTTGCTGGAATTAACAGGTTGACTTCTGAAAACAGCGACGTTTGTGTTTTTTATAACGTTACGCGAGTGCGGGAAAACACACCTGTTGTGTTAGCGCAGCTTACCTGCCGGTTGTGCAGCGAAACACAGACATGTGTGTTTATCGCGGCGCTACTACAGTGCGGCTCACACAGACGGCACGCCATTGCTGGAAAACACACACAGTCCGTAACGGTGCATTAACGTGTGCACGTTAACGTGTTAAATGGTGCGATTTCTTCGCACACTCGCCGAAATCTATCCTATAGAAAATCGATAGGCTGGTGACTCTGTGTCGATGCTCAAGGCTCTGCAGCCTTGCCTTGACTAGCGCATTGTTGTCAATGAGCCTCTTGGCTCGCCTCTCAATCGACTCCAATCCCTCGAGCAGATACTTAGCCGAACCCCCAAAGATGAGAGCAGTACTCCATGCACGACCGAACTTGCGTCAGGTACAGATTGAGCAGCTGTTCCAGTCCAGTACCGCCTCACCTTCTTGTGTGACAATACTGTTTACCAAATGTCAGCAAATGGAAGTAATACCAACTTTTATTTCTTTCAAAATCAAGTCATAAATCTTCTATATATATTTGTATATAAAAATTAATCCCCATTTCCCTTGGTCACCCCATAACTTGAAAACGATTTAACCGATTTATCAAATTTTTTAATGTTCGTTATACTTCCAAGTAAATTTTAACGGAGAAATAAATGAAAATCTTGGCCGTAAAATTATAAAATTGAATAAAATGCAAATGTTTTTTCTATGAGATTTTTGAATGAATTCATGATTTGTCATTAGATTTTTTTCGTAAACTTCATCTATTCCTAAGTAGCGATGGTTTTTAATCTGGGAAATGCAGAGCTATTCCGAGAAAACCGGAATTACGCTTATAAAATAGCGGGGTGCAGCTAGTACTAATTAAATTATACTTCTTTTAAATTAAGGGTTGGTACTAAAAAGTTACAATGTTAAGGATTGAAAGTGCCTAGTTTAAATCAATATCCGGCCGCGAGGCGCCGCGCCGCGCCGTCGCCGCCTAGTATTCAATTGGTCCCAGCTCGGCCCGCGCTGTAATTTGCATGCCCTTTATGTGCGAGTGAGTTTCAACGAGCGCGGTATCGGTCTAGCGTGTTAGTAATGAGTATTCGTATCAGCGAAAAGTATCGAAAAGGGTGTACGGGAATCTGATCTTGGTTACGTTCTGCCAGACTACGGCGAAGCAAAACAGAGGTTATTAATTTTTAGTGGAGATAGTGGGATATAAACTTATTTTAGCTGTATAATTACAGCTTTATCTTTTATCGTTTTTTACATAAAGTTTATACCAAAAGTAGCTTATATTTAGTTTTAATTCAATCGAGTGAGTATCGATTAGTAGGTACTTGAAAAATATCGAGTATTTAGTACCGGATAGGTACTAAAGTTTACTCGTGCTCGTATGTTGATACCTCACTATTAGAAAATAGTGAATTATCTCTTAAATTGTTTGTAAGCAGGATGGTGGTGGCCCACTGGCTAACCGGTAATATGCGCGTTTTACAATCGAATAGAAGTAAGATCAAAACCTGAACCGTGCATTAATGACTCACCATCTTTAAAATTAAAGAAGAAAATTACAAAATTCAAGGACATATAACATCCTACCCGAGTATCGCGTATCAGGTATTTCAGTGTAAAGTATCGGTACCAAGTTAATACGTCGAAACTCTTTATAGAGACTAGAAACTAGCAGCTGTTAGTTCGCACTGCGTCGCGTGA
Source organism: Campaea margaritaria (assembly GCA_912999815.1). Lineage (NCBI taxonomy): Eukaryota > Metazoa > Arthropoda > Insecta > Lepidoptera > Geometridae > Campaea > Campaea margaritaria. The sequence goes on along the minus strand of OU538798.1, from coordinate 320,387 downwards.
CGGCACCGTGCGTGACGGCGAAGCTCGGCTTCATGTCCGCAGACACGGAACACCGACGAATGGTTACGAAGGGAATCGATTCGACAACATTATGCATAGATAGGAACTATTCTAGAACTTTCCCTATTCACAAATACCAGTGAATGTGAATTCCTCAATTTTGGTCCCGATTTCTTTATTTTTACTGAAAGTTGTTGCCGTTACCTAAACGCCTTTAATACTGATGATATTACGTATGCGTTGCCTACCATTAATATATTAATTAACATTCAATACTTTTGACAAGATACGAGGGTGAATCAAAAAGTTCTTAGAAGTGCATATATATGAAACCTTTTTGGATCAAGTTCGATATTCCAATTAAAGAGTGTCTATCACACTATATTTATGCAGACTGTCACTTGTTTTTGTCAGTTCGTTCGCATGTAATAAATTTTTTTGTGCAACGAGTTGCTAAAAAGTCAAAATTATGGATAAAAGTGAGTTACGTGCGGTGATAAAATATCTCAGTTTGAAAAAAATGTCTACGAAGGAAATTTTTTTGGACATTCAGCAGACATTAGGGGGTGATGCTGTACCCTATTCTACGGTTGCGTACTGGGTGGCTGAATTTAAAAGAGGTAGATCAAGCTGTAAAGATGACCAGCGTTCTGGGCGGCCTTCAACCTCCGTTACAGAAGAAAATGTCAAAAAGGTTGAGAATCTGGTTTTGGAAGACAGAAGAATGACTATAAAACATAGAGCTGAGATCCTAAAGATATCTTTTGGTAGCGTTCAATCCATTTTAATTGATTCACTGGGGTTCAAAAAAGTGTCTGCAAGATGGGTGCCACGAATGTTAACCGACGAAAACAAAAAGCGACGTTTGGAAATTTCCAAGCGTAATCTCGAAATGTTCCAGCGTGATTCGGATAATTTTTGCCGTCGTCTTGTCACCATGGACGAAACGTGGGTCCACCATTTTGATCCTGAAACTAAAAGACAAAGCATGTCTTGGAAACGACCATCCTCTCCATCCATTAGGAAATTTCGAGTTGCTCCTACCGCTGGCAAAGTTATGGCCTCTGTGTTCTGGGATAGTGAAGGAATCCTTTTTATTGATTACATGCCAAAAGGCCAGACGATTACTGGACCCTATTATGCAAATTTAATCCCGAAAGTGCGTGAAGCGATTAAAGAAAAACGTCGTGGAAAACTGTCGTTGGGCGTGTTGTACCTTCAAGATAACGCTCCTGCTCATCGATCGGAAGTTGCGCTCAACGCAATCCGCTGTGCTGGCTTCAATCTCCTTGACCACCCACCATATTCTCCGGACTTAGCCCCAAGTGATTTTCACTTATTTCCAAAATTAAAAGAGGAAATTCGTGGAACAAAATTTCACGATAATGACGCGGTTATAGCTGCCGTAGAGGACTTTTTCGAGAGTCAAGAAAATAATTTTTTTTCACAAGGAATAAGGAAGTTAGAAACGCGTTATTCTAAATGCATTGCATTGGAGGGAGATTATGTAGAAAAATAAAATATTATTATTTAAATCTTTGCATTTTTTAATATTGATTCCAAGAATTTTTTGATTCACCCTCGTATATCTGCAGAATGACCGATGCAGGAACCCCGTTTCAAATTTCACAGATGTTATTTAAATTAGAATAGAATAGAAAACTCTTTATATAATTTTGTTCTCTTTCCCTTTTTATTTTCTTGTATCTCCTTTTTATTAGTTTTTATAGTAATTATTATTAGTATCTATATTGTCTCTTAGGGTTCAGTACCTCAAAAGGAATAAGGAACCCTAATACGAATTCTTAGAAGAAGGTTCTAGTTTCTAGTGCGGCGGGAAGTTACTGCCTGGTATATCGCTTCTATCATAACCGCGTAACAAACACAAAAAACATATAGTTAAATTGAGAACCTCTAACTTTTTTGGAGGCCGCTAATGATAGAGTATTAAGGCAGTTCAATTTACACAGAGATTTTTTAAAATAACACTGTAAACTGCCTGGAAATAAAAGTTCATAATAATACCTTAACGTCAAGTTTGATTTTTTGTTATACGCGATCACGTATATCCTGACCTGTAACTAGGGTTCCCTGAGTTTCTTCAGATTTTCCTTTTATTTAGGTATTAAAAGCTAGAATCTAGCTAAGAAATCCAAGATAAAAAGCGTCTCACAATCACCATCGACGCTTACAACAAGCGAGTTTCTCACAACAAAAGCGATAGGTACAAAAAAATTTGCTATATCTTCATGTAGCATGCAACCTGTCGCATACGACAAGACTAATGACGCTGACGGCATGCCTCTTGTCGCAGAATGTAGCTCATTAGTCAGCGCAGCCGGAGAGACGCCACTGATATATTCCCGCGTCAGTCGCGCGACAGACGCGATCTGTCTTCGCGACAGTGCGACGCGACGCGACGCGACGCTTGGGAGCCGTCAAACCATCGTTATTTGCTGTTGGTGTGCTGCTGATACTCTGCTGTATAGTTCAGTGTAAAGGATTTATTAGACTGCGTATAATAATGAGGAGTCCCGGAACCAAAGCCGATAAATCCATTATACAAACGAATTCTTTTTTTTTTATGTTATTACTGGACATATTATGAGACTTTAGAGCCGATGTCTTGAGGTGAGCGCAGTGTAGTGCCGGGCAGGATTATGCAATACAAAGTTCTGGGTGGCACTGTAACTGTTGTAACCAAGCGTGGCGCTCAGCTTCAGGTAAATGACTTTTTCATCTCAATACTATGTAGCATCTGAAAGTCTTTAAGTCGCGAGTGAATAGGTATCTTCTAGGCAAGCATGCTCCATCCTCGACCGTGTCGTCACTTACCACCAGGGGAGACTGCGGTCAAATGCTTGCCTAATCAGCAATAAAAAAATAAAAGCGAAGATAAAAAAAAAATAAAATTTTAATTAGCGTTTCTTACCAAACAGTTTAGATGAGGGAATGTTTTTAACCGACTAGAAGCACTGGTCGTTTGAATGATGGTAAGCGTCATGTGATTTGAAAATATCAATGAAAAAATAGCTGGTATGAATTAGAATTTTACATTGAGATAAATTGTATCGACCTGAAAAGTCCTTTCTCTGAATGATTTAATTTTTAACTAGCTGTGCCCGGCCACGCTTCGCTGTGGCACATTCGCACATTCGCTGATATGTCACTGATGAAGAAAATAGATAAAAACAATCCTTGATGCGGATTATATATCATGCTAAAATTTCAGCTCGATCGGTGCAGAACTTTTTGAGTTTTTGAAGCGTACACAAACCGACATAACATTTTTATATATATAGATAGATTAAAGTACAGCCGTTATTTGGACAAAAACCTTTGACATATTTATTCCCTTTGCGAGTTGCTTCCGGTGATTCAATAACCGCCCTCGCCCGAACTAGCAGGGCCTCTGGCAGAGGGAGGAATTCCATGAAAAATGTAATTATGCCAGAGATAAAACACGAGGACAAGACTCGAACGAGGTTCGGGGCCTTTTGTTGTTTGTCGAAGTACACCAATTGAATTGTTGTGAATTGACGTTTAATTTTTTCAAAGAGCCAAGTGCGAGTGGCACGATCAGGTCACTAGCTTGATGGTAAGCGCTACTCTTGCCAGTAGTAGTTGCATTGCTACCCAAATAGATTCCAAAGTCATGTTTCTACTAATTGTAAATAGACGTATTGAAAGAAAATAGACGTTAGAGACGTTTTCTATACTTTGTTAATTAAAAAATATGAAAATTACAGCAAAAAAACCCGACTGCGAACAAAACTAATTTGTGAAATGCAGTCGAGGGCAAAATCATTTATTTTCTATTCACTGCAATGATTTCGAAAAACATAACCCTTCTTTTTGGCAACCGGTTATAAACATAGAGAAGAATTAATCTCGAACAAATTACAATATGACAAAACAAAGGTTGATTCGCATTCGTAGCGCGCCGTATCTCTATGGTATTGTAGACGTGCTACGATTCGCTACGAGCTTGCTACGACCGTTCGTAGATATAAATTCTTTCGACAAATTTGATTTATTTATTTATTTATTCTTTAGCACACAAATGGAGTACAAGGAGTACTTAATGCTAAGTAGCATTTTCTACCAGTCATCCTGGAGGTGTAACTGAAATGGTGGTGGTGTGGCAAAACGAGAGGGCAAAGTATATTTAAAAGATGTTTAGTGATAGAATATTTTATTATAATACAACTAAATATATAACGTTATAATAGACTAATAAATACAATATAAAATAGATAAACATAGATAAGGATATATTATATCGAGTATTTATTGTTTAGCAAAATACACAATGTTAAAACAAAGCTAAGCAAAACTTTTAAAAGTCACTGAAGCTTTTGCTACTTTAAAGTTTTTGCTTTATAGATTACTAGCTTTCGCCTTACGTCACTATCCTCTTCTGCAAGAGGCCTTTGCCAGATATTCATCCGCCAAGCAGTAGAGAGCAAACATTACTGTGTTCCGGTTTGAAGGGCACTGTTTCCAGCGAAATTACTGGGCATATGGGACTTCAGAGCCGATGTCTCAGGGTGACGAGCGCAGAGCAGCTGCGCAGGATTAACCATGAAATTCTGAGTGGCACTGTAACTGTTATGGGCGGGAGTAGCGCTTACCATCAGGTGAACGACTTGCTCGTCTCATCGTACAGTCAAAAAAAATGGGTTGATGATGATGATGATGACGATTTATTTTTTATTATTTATTGAGTATAGTGTGTATGTGTATTATTAAAACATAAGTATTAAATGTATTGTGTCTGTTAAATACTGTAAGTACGCCACCCACCCTACTATCGCAAAATGTTTTTTACTGTCCATCCAAAGGTTTTCTGGAAGAAATCGCTTTCAGCGATAAGACTGCCCATTGTACTACCCTTGTTCGTACCAATTGTAATTCTTCTGTACTGTGTTTATTTTTGTTTCTGGTGTACAATAAAGAGTTTTTCTATTTCCATTTCTATTTCTATTGGTGCAAATTCTCGGACCATCATTTCATTCAGTTATGACGTCACACCAGCTAAATTCCTGGTATTGAGTAAATAATATCAAAAGATTAGACTCCCTTTTCATCCATAAATGTGTTTTTATGAGCCCTAGAACCGCCCTAGGGCTCCCGTTTTCATCTCGATAAAACAAATGAAGAGCGCCCAATCATCATAAACCGGTATTACCATAAATAAATTTCTTTACGAGCGCATTCGATCCGTAAACGTTTCCATAACTTCTGGAACTGGCGAAGTTACAATAATTACTTTTAGGGTTCCTTTACTTTATCCAACAATCCGGACCGGGCCCCTTATTATGGCCTAACCCTTCTCACGAGAGTGAGGGGAGACCCGTGCCCAGCAGTGGGACGTTATGCGTTGACGATGATGATGATGACTTTTTTTTATTTGACTTATTGACGAGACGAGCGAGTCGTTCACCTGGTTATAAGTGATACGCTTGTCCAAATTAAAAAGCGGTGGTAGCCTAGTGAGAGAACGTCCGCCTTCCAATCAGAAGGTCCTGAGTTCAAATCCCAGTGCCGGCACGTAGTAATGTGTTTCTTGTAAAACATAGGTACGTAATTATCACTCGCTTTTCGATGAAGGAAAACATCGTGAGGAAACCCACATACCTACCCGAGAATTATTTCGGAGGTTGGTAAATGATCCACCGACCCGGAAAAAACTGGGAGTTTCCAATTTTGCTTCCGCTATTAGATTATTAGAGTATTAAATAGATTGTGTATTTCGCATTGGCGCATAGAATCGAGGTCGGACTTCACTGAATATTCTGTATCGGTTGACCTCGCTCAGTTCGACGTGAGCGTTTATTTATTGGTGCGTCGGGAGGGAGGGGGGGGGGGGGGATTGCATCAGACTGCTCGGGGATTCGGGGATTCTCGGAATTAACTGCCAACTCGTAAATTATGAATTAGATTTGTGGTTGGGGGCCAAACCGGGTAATATTATATGAGAATTTCCAAGTAAATACTTAAATATAATATTATAGTTCAGTGTTAATGTTTGTTGTGTTTCCACACAGCCATGGAAGCCCTCTTTTCAATTCTCTCCAAAATACAATATTATATTGCGTGTAGAATGTCGAATGACGTCACTCCGTCGAACGAACTCCGAACTCGAGTTACATTCAAGTGCCTTATTTTGTGTGTTTTTAATTGCGAAGCTATTCCTTAACTATTACTAGTAAGTAGGTTAAAATAAAATATAATAGTACCTAAGGTTTCAGAGTAATATTGTCACTAACTAAAAGTTAAGTTAGTTCATATCCTAATATATATATTCTTATATTTTTTATTGTACGCATACAGCATAATATTTACAGACAATTTCACATGAAAATAATGTACAAAGGCAACTTATTTTTTAAATAAATATACCTATACTAGCTGCGCCCTGCGGTTTTACCCGCCTAGTTCCTGTTTTGTCACACAGGAACATGCTATCGGGATAAAAAGTATCCTATTACTCAATTCTGGTTATAAGCTATCTGTGTTACAAATTTAATTCGAATCCGTTCAGTAGTTGTTACGTGAAAGAGGAACAAACCATCCATCCATCGATTCTCACAAACTTTCGCATTTATAATATTAGTAGGACTATACTATTATATTATCCAACAAATACTCTAATAAGTTGTTTTAAACGCGTAGTATTTGTGCTAGCCATAATTCTTCACTACCACAGGGGTTCATTTCATTATCTTTTATAATAGAGTTACAGAGAAAACGTGAATGCGCTGCATTATTTTAATAAAACGTCCAACAATAAAGACTATGCAAATCAACGTTGAAATAAAACGTCTTTTTCCATAAGCGTCGGTCGTCGAACCTCTCTAATCTCATCAGCGCTCATCGTCTATGCAGATGATGGCTTCATCCCCCCCCCCCCCCGCGGACACTCCCTCCCTGGGTCTCACCCCCCGCAATACTAACGAACCTTGACTGCAGAACGTTTGCCGAGCTATTGCCTGTCATGTCGAAATTATGCGACGCTTTGTTTTGACTGCCAAGAGGCGGCAGATTATAGTTTGTATAACTTCTCACATATTATCGTAAGCTTTCGATTGTATCTTCTATAATTATAATTGTGTGTTGTTATTTGTGGAGTACAAGTTATAATTGATAAAAAAGGGTGTGTGTAATAGTGTACTTAAGTAAGAAGTGAAACTATTCCTTGTTATTTGTCTCTGATTCCGTCCAATATGCGACGTCATTCGTTTGGTAAACGTCATGGCTTCAACGACATCATCATAGTTTTGTTTTAGTTTTTAAGTTTTCTTTGTTCTGTGGTGTTTTAATAAAGAGTTTATCTATCTATGTATCTGTCCTGGCGCACAGAGCGTCAGAGAAGTGACGATTGCTGTAAAACTGGGGATTTAAGGCCTTTGTTGTCGTTTGGACTGTTTAACTGATGAGTAGTTATTAGATTAAGTATTGTCTTTCTCTAAATTATAGTACGGACTGAACTTACAAGTTTTATGGTAAATCCCTTTTCGAAGAACGCTGTACCAGAAATCCATTTCTGTAAGGGATTTTTCCTGACTCGCCGATAGCCGATAAGCTTCTCGCGGATTTGCTGGTTAATCGGCACGTCTGCGGATAGCCACCGGGGGCATATCGGCTCGGACGGGATTAGTGGCGCCGGTAGGGGGGATGAGGGGAGGAAATGTTAATGTGACAGGATGAAGAGCATGTAGACATAGCCTTTTTCCCATTTTGTAAGCTATGAGGTTGGTAAAATATTATTTACCCGCCTATGCCAGAAGGAGGGTTACTTTTCTTGGCGTTGTTTGAGTTTCAAAGAGTTTTTACTTTCCATTGCGTAAAATGATTCCAATACGCCCATTAGGTTACAAAAAAGCTCTAATCTTAAATCAAAATGTAAGGAGAAACCTGGTAAAATAGTATCTCTGGTGCTAACAATTTACAAAGTTTACCATGACACTATCAAGCCAACCCTAAAATCACGCCAATTCCCGGCTCTAGCCCCATCCAACCGCTGATCTGCTGACGTTCGTCACGCCCCGGGTGACTAGGGAGGGGCGAGTCCGAAATATTTTAATTGATTATATCGATTGTTCAAACTTCTCGATTATTTCTTTACAATCAAATAAAGGTGAATCCGAGTTGTTTATAAACATCCAAAAGGACCTCATCGCGGTCGGTGTCAATAACTGCAATTCTTTCAAGTTTCAACACGACACAAGAAAGTATAGAACGAAGCTGTGAGACAGCCAGCAGTCGTAAAACATATCGATGGTAGTTGGAGAGCAAGATGACTCGATTATGATTATAGACTCGATCGCTAATTTTGGACCGAATGCGATTCTCTCGATTATCAAAACGTCTCGGTGTCACCCGTCGCTAGTGGCGACTAAATCCAGCCGCCCTCGAGGGCGTCGTTCAAACTAACTTTATACATTAGACCGCGACGCGACCCTCGTCCGTCGGAGGATTGTGGGCCAACCGCGAGACATTACCGGTTGACTTGTCTCGATGAATGCTGGTCTTGATGGCTGCGGGATTTACATGTTAATGGTACTTTCTTGAATACTTAATTAGTACTGCATTCGTCTTGGAGCGATGATATACCTAAGCAAGGCGGCTACCAGCTGGAAAACAAGATCCAAAGCCGGGAGCTCTTTAGTAGAAGCCTATGTCCAGCAGTAGGCTGACACTTGATGATGATGTATCCAATCTGAAAGGATTAGGAAATGCCGAATTCTCTTTCTTTAGAAAAACGCTTCGCCAAAAGTCACTTCTTTCAGAAGCCCTATTACAAGTTTCGATTACTACAGTCACTAGTATAGTCAAACATTTGTATTAAATCCAGTGCAGAGCCCCTAGCGGTAGCTCCGTGTAACTACAACGCGACATAGCAAGCAAAACGCACAATTGATTTTTGAAGTAAAACTTCTTTACGCACGCTTGACTTGGGGAGTAAGCTGGTGAAAGCGTTACGAAAAGTGTGATCGGGCGAGGCGAACGGAAGTTGTGAGGGAGATATAAGTTAGTGAAGATAGAAAGATAGAGAGTTATGTTTCGTATATTTTTTTAAATATAGTTAATGAAATTTTTATAAATAATTTTTTAGTTTAAGTTTTACTTTTACTATGTGTCATAGCATACATGTAGTTTTATTTGTTAAAAAAACACGTCGCTTTCCAAAGAATTATTCGATTCTATTTTTAGAGGCTCAATACTTACATACAAATTAATATTAATTTGTTATTAATTACTATGAGCCAAGAGACTTATTCAAGCTTAAGTACAAACTACTATCAAAAGCCATAAAAGCTAAATGAAAAGCACTTTTATAGCGAAATTATAACGAGTTCATCCGCAATATTGTAGTCGGCCATATTTCATCCGAGACACCTCTGCGGGCGGTCCATTTTCCTTCATGTTCCTGTATTTTCCTCTACTTTACAGTGCCGAGCAAGGAATGTGGCACGCGGAAATGAAGGCCATAGATATTTATATATGTGTGACTATGGAAGTAACTCTTCTTTTATTTTTGCCTACTACGGAAGAGTCAAAATAAAGAATAAAGTCCATAAAGTCCATGTATGTGTGTTTGTATTTAAGTACATTTTACCGAGCACCTAAATTACTCATCTGATTTTGTGTCAATGAATTCCTTGATATGGTCTGGGTGACGCAGGCGTTTATTTAAATATTCGATCACTAAGAAATTCCGTAGCGGGGCTTTAGTAGTTTTTGGACTTTTACTTATTTTGTATCGATATATCAACCACTGTGCAATGGTCAGACTCGGAAAGTAATTCACTAATTTTATACCACATTCCAGCACTTATTGGTGTAACAAAATATTTTTAGTCGCATGTAATTCAAATTGTCTTCAATGTGATACCTGTGTGTGTTGAACACAGTTTTTGATGCACTGCCCTCAGTCGTATTACGTGAGTGCGGAAAATGTGAAGTACTTTGCAGTCGTTTATTTAACCTGTACAAACCTCCATACCGGCGTGCCACATCGCCTGGCCTGCACCGCACCGAGTTTCCTTTACGGCGGCGCATAGCGGGCGGTTCGCAGCTCCTCGTAAATATGTTGTAAAGGGTCGGCAGTTACCGCGGCGCGTTTATCACTCGGGGGACTGCGCTAGTCTACTCTACGTGCCTATAGGGTAGGTATGGTGGCTTGTGTGGCTAATGGTATGTCTTTGAGGAAGTTTTCTGGGAAAACAGCTAGGTATTTGTGTGTCCCTGAACCCTTCCATTCACATGACAAGATTTTATGACATTTTTTCCCATCTAATGTATGTGCTAGCTCTTTCCCGCAGTTTTGCCTGCGATCCCGGAGTGAAAGATAATTTATATGTTAAACCAGAATGATATCTATCTTCACAGAAAATTTCATTCAAATCTGCTGAGCCATTTGAGCGTGAAAATAGGAAAAATACAAATTTATAATACAAATAAACTGATTGTCGAAAAAAAAAGCTTGACGATTAAAACATATTAACTTAAAATGAAAAAAAAGTTTCCTGTTCTAATCTTTGAACTGCCAAATTTTTCTGTGAGCATGATAGAGCATTTTTAGAGGATTAGTGTGAAATACCACGCACTCTAGATGTTAATGTCCTAATAAAATTGGACAATGGACAATAATTTCGTGTTCTATAAATGCATACACACGCCAGAGGCAATAAGAGCCGGTGAACATTGTGGTTTCTGCCCGTGATAGGGCTGCTGCATATATAAATTTACCGACCGCTTGCATGTTCGGTACCTGTTTACTGTTTGTGAAAGATTCGCTGTAATATAGAGAATGTGGCACGTTGAACGAATCCGCGAGTTGATCCTGTTTATGCCGAGCCATATACCTTTACGAGGCCGTCACGTAGTTACCGACACGCGGCTTACGAGACGCGTATGAGAGCTAACACCTCGTGAAACATGGCACGGTGTTTGCGGTAGAGTTACTAACAACGTAACAGACTTGGCAGATCAAGACCTGGAAAGACGTAGGCGCCGAGCACGGATTCTAGCAAATGTTAACCGATGCTTCAGGGTGACGAGCGCAGTGCAGTGCCGCGCAACATTATGCAATGCAAAGTTCTGGATGGCAGTGTTACTAAGATGGGCAGGCGTAAGGCTTACCATCAGGTGACCGGCTTGCTCGTCTCGTTACTAAGTCAAATATAAAAAAAAATATGTTTAAAGGCGAGCCGTGATGTCTTGTTCGAAATACAGTTAGAGACAAAAGTTCCGGATTATGTCTGTCCAATTTACTATTCTGCTCGAAATATTAGTTTTGTGCGATATGTAGTGAATTTTGTTGCCGGCTGTACCATGTACCTACTAAGATTATCTCCTGTTATTAAGGGAGTCCATGAAATGGTTGTCGAGAACAAAGGATTCTATAGAATCTTTTCATTGTTTCATCAAAGTATAGGGAGTGGCTTCTGATTATCCGGTTTTGTGTCTCACATATTATTAAATGGAATGTATTGTTTCCATTTGCATTTGCATTGTTTTGGGTGATAACAGATAGCAAAATTACCTTTAGTGACTTGGGTTTTCGCCTAACCTCTCTAATCTTTGGCTACCATAGGGACATCTTAACAAAGATCCAACCCTTTCTATCTGGTCGGTCCACTTTGTGCCTATCTGCGCGAGATACGATCGATGCATCTCAAGAACGGGGTCGAGGGTCGATTGCGATGAAGACGCCTCGAGTGAATCGAGGGCCTTGGGCTTTGGAAGGGTCACTTCGGAGGGGTTAGTGAGAGATTAGATTTTAGTGTGCTGGAGGTGAAAGAGTTGCTTCGTAGATGAAGCTTGAGATAGTGCCTTGTACTGTCCCGATCGGTTGCTACGACAATGGACGTTTCGCACGTTCCGTCATACATACCCGCCTTGGTGTGCCGATATCGAACATGTAGCCAAGAGTTAAAAGCGATCGTGTTGGATCTGATATTAAAAATATTTCCCGAAAATCCTCCTAAATAAATTAAAAAAAAGTAAATACAGAGTGTCTTCATTGAGCTATCTTTCCATAGATACTACACGCGATGGGGTTGAAGTATATTTGTTTTATCCCCTTACCTAAATAACAAACCCTATCATTTGGATATCACGCATAGCTCCATAGCAAAACTTGTCATTAAAAAAATCGTTAAAGATACTAGCTGCACAATATAAACTATTTCATACACTTTCATAAAAACTCGATAAACCCGACCCAACGCACGCAATTTTTAAACAAACCGTTGTTTCGTTTTAAAAGTTTTATTGAAATCAGATAAGCCGCTTTCCGCCATTCGTGCCAACTGACGACTAGTTATTTATTCCCGTTTTACTCCGTCGGGTAATAGCCAATATCCACTAGGCTGTAAAAAAGTTTTACTGCGGTTTTCAAAAATAAAGGGTTCAGTTTATGGGTGTCGTTTGACCGCCACCCGTCGGCCTGACAGCGTTGTTATGTTGTGAAGGGAAGGATAATAAATTGGAGCCGTTTATAAGTAACATTTTTTATTATAGGCTGCTGATTATAAGTTTAATCAAGTCTATAAGTAAGGGTGATAGAGTTTAATTTATCTAATTTTTGTGGGAATGTATGTTATATCTTAGTTGAAAAGTTCAAAAGTTTTTAGTTATTTACATTTGTATATTACTAAGTAAAGTTAATCCATTGGTACCTACCACTTTCAAGTAAACTTATAGATCAGAGTAGCGTCATCGTATTTGTCTTAATTAGAGTTTTCCTGAACGTACAAGCAGTTGATTAAGAAACCTTATCTTGAAAAAAGATAAAAAAAAAAACCTAAAACTAAAAAAAATAACAAGGTTTCCAATAGAATTTTGGAGTATTTTCTATCACATAAATGTATTGCGTTCGGCAGAGTGAGTGGGGCGACCACCGCGGCGGGCCACGCACAAACGTTGCTTCCAAGAAATGTAATTTAGCTTTGCAGTATTATTTCTCTGGGGAAATATCCTCGTGAGGGGATTTAATAAATTCCCCGAACGGCCCGTTCTCGGGGAGACGTCTCGATCGAACGCAGACGTATAAATAAGGGCTGGTGTCCTTGTGTCACCAGTAATTGTTATTTACGGGGAAATATAACCACGGAAAACTGATGAGGCGGGTAACAGCTGTATAAGGTTTATTGATACTATTTTTTATATAAAAATCAATATATACTTACTTACTTTTAAGTTTGTAAGTGCCCTTCTTTAACAATTAGCTCAAAAAAACCACGATGAAGTTCCTATTACATACAATAGCGTGACAAGTTTCAAGCCTTTAACTTTTCCAAATTAATTCGTCAATAAAAAGTTTCTTATGATTATTATGACGACGTAGGTAACCTTTTTCGAGCAAACATCGTACGACTAGTCATGTTCAAGCAATATTCACTTACTATGATATGAATACTATAGGTAGATATGTACTTGTTTAAGTTAAACGGATTGGCGCCTGTTAACAACCGGGGTAAATCCCAAGTCTCGAATAAAAAGTCGTCTAATAAAAAGCTGGGGCTCGGCTCAGATGTCCAGACACTACGCTATGACGCAAAGTGTGATTGCTTTATTTTTTATGATTCTTTAGAACGTCTGTAGATAGGTGGGAATAAACCAGTCCTCTGTTCATAACCAACAATGGATTTATGTAAAAACAATAAAGTATTTGTACCACCGATTGTTATAAAAAAATCAATGATGCAATTATTTCTATACTTTTATTTTTATTATATATTTAACCATTTCAGTAAAATCGTATCCATGAAACGTCTAGACGTGACAAGCAACAAAGTAGTATATTTTACTATTATGTCCGCCATTACCCGATATATTATATGTACAGCGACCGTATATGGCACACATTTACCCAGTATTATGTTCGTTGGCTGGTTCTGGTATTTGGCTGGCTGGCAGCCAGCGCCGAGTGCGAGAATTAGCATCGCTGAACGGTCTACTAGTACGAAGTAGAGCTCACTTTGGGGAGCTTTAATGAATCACTAAATGATAGATGTGGATTTGTCACAATAGTTAGGTAATACTCCATTTTATTTTTAAGCCGTTGAGTACTGTAAGTAAGTCGTTCATTTGATCTGAAAAACGGATCAGTAATTTAGTTTTTAGTGAGTTGAAGTGGTTTTATTTTTATTTAAAGAATTTTTAATTTAAATACTTGAAAAATTAAAATGTTCTAAGTCAGATAATGAGTTGATGGAACGTGTGCTAGAAATTACTAATCAGTTTGATTGATTCTAAATCTACACGCAAGGTAATTGGGTTACAAGATACAAGCATTTGACGTAAGTTGGATTGCTAAGAGCTTACGCATGTTTCTGTCACTTCGGGCGTACAATATTCATTACTAGTGGATGTAGTGTTATGTTAGTACCTCCTTGTGCGTGCGTCATTGCTTCAAGTACTCGTAGTTGAGTGAGTAATTTTGGAACACAAAACGATATCTTGAATCTCTTATCAGTTTGACAGTATAATTAATTATTTCATTAGATTATTTCGACGTGACAACGTCTAATAAATCGATGAACGCCAGCTGCATGCACGAAAAAGTTGACACATTGTCCCGTTACGCTTATTGTACGCTTGCGCCGCATCTATCTCTCTACTTCTCTTCTTGACAGGTTAATTATTCATGTATTTTTAAAATCTGGTTACTAGTATAAATTCACATATTTATTCTTTTATTATTAAAAAAATATGAAATTTTATTCATAAAAGTATGCAATCATTTTATCAATGTTTTGTTATGACGTTGTCACGTTAAAATATCGTCAGTAAACCAACGACAACCAATTTTTTTTATTGTACATACTGTGACATAAAAATTACGAAAATTAGATTCCCGTAGAGTTTCTTGGTGCTATCTTCTCTGACGGGCGTATTCCCAAAGCAGTGGTAGAGTTAATGGAGTTTCCTTTTCTTGTGCGAGATTCAGGTATAAATCATCACTTGAAAGGGAAATTATTTTTTGGCATTTATCATTTTAGTGAGATTAGTTATTCTTTCAAGATCGGAACTATATTTTGTAATTTTTTTGTTAAGAGAATTGGGTAGGTAGGTATCTAATATAAAAAAAAAATTGCATAATATAGTTTCTTGCAGGTTCTTCTCGATTGGATGTATTCTAAATCCAGTCCAGGACAGTCAGTGAATTTTCATGATTGGACCCATGTAAATAATCCTTTTTGTTTTTTTTTACTTAAATAGGCAAAACCCTTTTCCTGAAAATGCTGACTGCTTCTGACGATCGCCGATCATAGGATATCGGTATGTATGACTAGCGTATATCAAGATATCCAACCCTTTTATAAGCAAAAAAGGAATAACTGAATAGATATTTATTGCCTACATGTATTCTTCGTACAACGGGCCGATTGTGAATACAAAACAGACAGTAAGACGTACAAGACACATTGTTACGTGTGTACGGATCTATCATAGGTGTCCTGGGTGACTTTTATTTGCTTACATTTGAATAAGAATGGGTAGACATTGAACTCTTGATTGAATTATCGGCTCTAAAATTAAGAAAGAAGAAGAATAGATTGGATCATGATTCCATTTTGAGTTAGTTTAAGAAGGTTATAAAACAAAGGAAATAATTGGAAGAAAAATCACAAGAAATAAATTTGCTATGTACCTGGTGTGTTATGAAATAAAACAATTAGAATAGAATGGGATAGAAAACTCTTCAATCTTCTTCTTCTTTCTTTTACTTTCTTTTCTTCTTTACTTTCGTTTTTCTTTTTTTCAATTGTTAGATTTAAATGATCGATTTACTTCATCTTCACCATTTTTTAGTGAACATTTTGAAATTAAATTCTGTCTGTGTCTATATTTCCCATTAGATGTGTATTCTAATTTATGAAGTTGTGAATATGTGTGTATCTTCTAGGTCTAAGCAAACGTACTCCATTGTCTTATAAGTAAACATCAAATGAAATAGCAACCAACACACACGAGTACCGACGGACTGATAAGGATTGGGGGCTGGTACTTGCACTGATAGTGACTGTTATGGGCAGGCGTAGCGCTTACCATCAAGTGGACGGCTTGATCATCTCGTTACTCAGTAAAATGAAAAGGGAATAAAGAAACAAAAGAGAGCTATACTGAAGAACAAAAAACCAATTTTATTTCTTGATTATATTTTTTTTTTACATTTGCAAGACATTAATAAGGCACAATTATTGACAGAATTTATAAAAATATATACCAAGGCGGTTTCTCTGTATTGAGTCAAAAGTTACTTACTTACCAGGGTTACTCAGATTACTATGTTATTTGAATCACATTAACAATATCGATTTTACAAATCTAAAGAACAGTTTCCAACAATGCCTTCACGTGTAACGGCTTACCTTGAAACAAAGAGAACAAATCTCCCTTTGTAAGTAACTTCGATCGCGTACCAAGCTGCCTGGGGGCACCGGAAGTGTAACCTCTTAACTGTTTGCCTCAAATAACTTCATAACCAATTCCGAATGCAGTAGAACTGCTTCAGAAACCATGTCCTTATCACATTCATCTCTGTAATATTAACCCTTTATTGCCCTAAGGTAGATCCTCGCTCCGAGCCTGTTGCGAGTACATTCCGGGGGCAAGTTATTCTCCAATAAACAAACAAAAGCGTACATATTGCGCGCTATCTACGGAGAACTGCCATAAACCTTCGTGGAGGTCGAAGTGGCGCCTCGGGGTTGTATAGTGAGACCGTGCTTATACGCTACGCATTCATCAGTCTTAAAGGCTATTTTGTAACACTGAATGACGTGTGGGATATGTCATTCACTTGATGGTAATATAAATTTAACAATATCAATAGAATTTCAGAAAGTGCTACCCAGAAATTTGCGTAGGGTGGTCAATACCAGGTAGTATTATTGTAATATAGTGTACACGGAGTGTTACGTAATCATCATCAACCCATAACGTCCCACTGCTGGGCACGAGTCTCTCCTCACTTTCGTGAGGAGGGTTAGGCCATATTCCACCACGGGGGCCCAGTCCAGATTGGTGGATAACATAACTACCTCCGAAATAATTCTCGGGTAGGTATGTGGGTTTCCTCACGATGTTTTCCTTCACCGAAAAGCGAGTGATAATTACGTACATATGTTTTACAGAAACACATTGGTACGTGCCCGCATTTGGATTTGAACTCACGACCTTCTGATTGGAAGGCGGACGTTCTCCCACTAGGCTACCACCGCTTTTTTTACGTAATATACTTATAAATTTAATTTACGTCTTCGGAAGAAGCCTTCGCATAATTACGAAAGAACTTCATGTACAGGTTTAATCATTAATTATGTATGCTATGAAACTACACTTACAATAAAAATAATGTTATTTCAAAAATGTATAACATCTCAACGTGGCGCCACTGTACCCCGATTTGTGGGAATAACCCGCGTCGGCCGAATAGGCCCGAGCGAGATAACCGGCGGTACGTTGTACATCGGAGGTCACAGGGTTAGAACTTTTGCGAAACAAATTGAATTTTTTTGGTAGCGGTGAAAATATCTCGAATATAGGCGTGTCGGGGAAACTGCGGAGTTGGGAATTTGTTTTTTGTGGGATAAAGCTGCGCCGCTCGGTACGCACCCGTATCACACTCGCAGTGAATCCAGTATTCATATTTTATTTCAAAAAGGGATTGCTTTTATTATATTTGACGAAGTCAGCTCAGACTAGGATATAAAGTGACGTGCACAGCCAGATAAGCGTATGACTGACAGATCCTGAGTTTAGGCACATTAAGTCAATATACATGACGTAACCACAATCACATCTAGCCAAAGAGATAAGATATACTACATGATCAAAGAAGAGATTAGACATTCTTCAACCCCCGCGACCCGCTTCTCTGCGCCTCTGCCCGCAATCCGGGGGACAATCGGGAGGTTGCCAACATCACATACCAAAATTAAATAGTATGAACCTTCATTCTGGGGGGTTGTCTTTTGTTTTGGTCGCGTAGTATCTTTGAGTACATATGTATGTAATTACGCATTGTATATGTGTGAAGTTTCAAATCAGTTTTTTGTATGGTAAGTCCTAGGGTAACCACGTACTTATTCTTATTCCATGCAGTTAATTCGAGTTATTCGTCTACTAGTGATGCTCAATCAGTAATCAAATGTTTTTTTCGTTGCTTCTACTGTAAGTTCTCATTCAAGACTTATGAGGGGCACACGTTTTGGTAGAAAGGGCCCTTAAGGCCTTAAACTGGACGGATTAAACTGTTCGTGTTTCTGTGGCCCCAGGATACGGGTGGGGTGTAAAAAAATGTTCTACAAGCTCTACGACGTAGCTCGTAGTACTTTCGTAGGAATAGAGAATTCGTGAGTAATTAATGTAACTTACTTTAGATTTTTACGAAACAAGCCGTAGTTCTGAAAGCTGATTTACATAAGTTACACGCTAGTTTGTAATTAAACAACTCATACATATTCAAATTAGTATTAAAGCATAATTAATTAAAGCCCCCTAGTTTTTCAGTATTTCCAGCCGCAATGGCGCGCGGGTCGCGTCCGAGGGCGTGCGATGCTATCAATATTTAACTTTTCTCCGCTGGGAGTAATAAAGTCTGTTCGTATCTGCTAAATAATCTTTCAGGTACAGGTCAAATTGGTTTTATTTCAATTATAGGCACTTTTTAGGTTTCATCATCAACCCATAACGTCCCACTGCTGGGCACGGGTCTCTCCTCACTTTCGTGAGGAGGGTTAGGCCATATTCCACCACGGGGGCCAAGCCCGGATTGGTGGATAACATACCTACCTCCGAAATAATTCTCGGGTAGGTATGTGGGTTTCCTCACGATGTTTTCCTTCACCGAAAATATGTTTTTTAGGTTTATTATAGGTGTTTTCAGCGATAAGACCGCCCACTGTACTACCCTTGTTTACCTGTTGTATTTATTCTGTGCTGTGTTTATTTTTGGTGTACCTGCAATAAAGAGTTTTCTATTCTATTTATTTTTTTTTAATTTTAATTGATTGTGTAGCGAGACAAGCACGTCGCCTACCTGATGATAAGCGCTACGCCTGCCCATAAAAGTTGCAGTGCTATCCAGAATTTTCCATTGCATAATCTTGCGCGGCACTGCACTGCGCTAGTCACCCTGAAACATCGGTTCTAAAGTCTCACCTTCCCAGTGATTTCTCTGGAAACAATGCCCCTCAAACCGCAACACATTATTGTTTTCACACTACTGCTTGGCGGATGAATATCTGGCAAAGGTTTTTCTATGGTAGCTAAGTTTTCTTCTAGGTATTGGACACGCAAAGATAACTCACATTGTAATAATTTTTACTAATTATTCTATCAGGAAGTTAATTTGATATCAAGTTATATATTCTGACAAATGAAAAAACGAAAATAGTAAGAGTTAAAGAGGTGATTCAGATACTGGAGAGACTCGCTTTAAGCTCGTCCAAATGGCGTCTAGAAATGTTATTCAACTAAAAACATTACACACACAAAAAGAAAAAAAAAGAGTAAAAAGGCAAAGAGGTTACACAGTCGAATAAAAAACTATCGCGTCTGCAACTATCCTTACCATAAGCCTAGATCTGCTGAATACAAATAAGAATACCACGCGGATCTGAACACCTGTACCGAGCTTTGCGATGGGAGTCCGAGAATGTATATTTATATGGTGGGGCTATCGCGGTCTAACCTCGAAGAGCTCCTAGTCGGTAGCATCGCCTGCAATTCATTTAAATTCAACTGTGAGAGTAAATCATTGGGAACCGTCAATATTTTTAAACATGAGTTTTTACTTTACTTGCTAAATAAGAAGCCAATTGCTGTAGTGGCGTTATCTTTCCATCACAGGCGCGCTTTCATAATATTTTATGGGAAAGGAAACAGCTCATATTTCGAGCAGAATATCACAATACGGGATATTTTCAACATACATTACACAACACATCATAATTTTAAATCAACTCAATGATTTTATGTATACAAGTCTAAATTTTCAGTACAGAAAACTAAATCTTGAGTCCATTAGTTACTTAAATAAATTAACTCTATTTTATTATTGGTTATTTCAAAGTAGAATTATTGGAATGTACACAATCCTTATCCTTATCCTTACTTCCTTACTTATATTATAAATGCGAAAGTAACTCTGTCTGTCTGTTGCTCTTTCACGCCTAAACTACTGAACCGATTGAAATGAAATTTGGTATAGAAATAGTCTAGAGCCTAGGGAAGGACATAGGCTACTTTTTATCGCAAAAAATGCATTGTAAGGGTTTGAAATAGGGGATGAAAGTTTGTATGGAAGTATCGTCATTTTTGAAGCTAGAAGCTTGAAATTTATTTTTTAGGCTTTTGATTAGATATAAATAAATTTGGCATTCAAAGTTTGTAAAACTTTACCCTTGAGGGGTAAAATAAATATAGGGGATGAAAGTATGTATAGGAATATGTAAAGTTTCGGCTTAACCATTGCACCGATTTAAAAAAATATTTCTCTAATGGAAAGCTACATTGACAGCGAGTAACATGGGCTATATTTTATCCCCATATTCCCGCGGGAACAGGAACTACGCGGGTGAAACCGTGGGGCGCAGCTAGTGATGTATAAAAACGTGCAATGTATTATGTTCAATCATCCGCAAAGTTAGATTTTGATCTGATATGTCATTTTGAATGAAAGTATGCTGGTAAGAGGAGAGATACACAACGCCAATTTGATTTTTGTACTTTTTTTAAATACTTAATGAAAATTGTTGTTAGAAAAATAAATACTTGTAGGCAGGTAATAAATTAGCAGTGGCTGATATCGTGATCATGTCCTCATGCGTGCTCGAGTCAGGCATTGTGTCGTGCTTACGCGACATGAATATAAATCACCAACGTTTTAACGTAAAGAAACGCCATAACGAATGTGTTAATAGATAATAACGTTATTTTACGTTATATTATATGGCTTAACGTTATTGCGACGTGGTCGTAAATCGCGCGACAAAGCCTTCGCGGATGTTCGACGTTGTTAGCAGTTATTGGCGCAGATAAAACGAACGTAAAACTTTTACGTAATGTTTTTTTAAATAGGTTTTGTTTATGGAGCTGTGTGTACGAGCTATTTTTACAATGCTTGATAGAAGAACCAAATTGGATGACATCTTAAAGTAGAGTAAGGATATAGATTCTGTATTATTATTTATTCTGTGAGAGAAGTTGCAGCAGTCATAAAGTACTATATACAGAATGGACAGTCTTTACCACCCGCGATCCGCTTCCCCGCACCTCTACCAGCAATTCGGAGGGAAATCGGGCGGTCAAGCGATCACGCCCAAGTAACGATAGGCAAATGGATTAGTATGAACCTTCATACTAGCGGGTTATCTTTGGGTACTTACAAACGCTAAATATCACATCAGTTATTTGTATGGCGTGTCAGGGGAAACAAAGTTATTAGAAGGATAGCTGACTATGTGTGTTCCTACAGTATTTATAGTACTGGCACTTTGTAATAGGTAGGTATTAAAATCTTTTGTACACAACTCGAGCACTAATAAAGCCACAGTTCCACAAACATCTAGTCAGTTTCCACAAATATTTAGCAAATAGTTCACTAAACCAACCAAACTGTTAAAAACTAGCAACTGTGTCGCAGTTACAGTTCTCGCCACAAACCGCGCTCACCCAACCGTCAAACAAACTTGGCAACTGCGACACGGCACTAAAACGTGTTCAGAAATTCATGAACACTGCGAACTAGTGGCAGAACAAAGGTAGGCATGTACCGCTTCCTGCGGCGAAGCGGTGGGACATAGTTTCACTGCGTTGATAGGTCGGAGTCAATATTAATAAAGTTTATGAACGCTATTGATATGGGACGAATTTAAACATTTTGAACAGTACAGTAGGTTACCTATTGTATTATCGGAACGAGCAAGTAAATTTCTTGATGATCAACGCTAGAATAAGAATAGAATAGAAAAGAAAACTCTTTATAAAACTCTATATCCCTCTCCCTCTCTTTCTCTCTCTCTCTCTCCCTTCCTTTATCTGTAAAAACGGACCCTAATACTAAGACTCCGCTGTCTGTTTGTCTGTCTGTCCGTCTGTCACCAGGCCGTATCTCATGAACCGTGATAGTTAGACAGTTGAAATTTTCACAGATGATATATTTCTGTTGCCGCTATAACAACAAATTAGAATCAAATAAATATTTAAGGGGGCTCTCATACAACAAACGTGTTTTTTGCTCGATATTCATGGCATTGATATTAATGGCAGCAGGTAGACGCTTGATATGTTCACAGAATATTTAGTTATATACTTATGCACTTTAAAAATAAAGAATTAAATTAAAATAATCCTGCCGTTCTTATTTTCCTTTTCATAAGCCTCACTTATGTTGACTTTTACTGTTCAGCTTTCCTAACATTTGTACATTCTGTATCATAAAATCGCACTACTCATCATTCATTAAAAAAACATTAAAAAAACATTAAAAAAACTCAAATAATCATTAAAAAAACTCAAATTTTCTATTCTATTCTATTTAGAAATTATCACTCGCTTTTCGTTGCAGGAAAACATCGTGAGGAAACCCACATGCCCTACCCAAGGATTATTTCAAAGGTAGGTATGTTATCCACCAATCCGAACCGTGGCCCTGTGATGGATAAAAGCCTAATCCCCCTCACAAAAAGGAGGGGAGATCCGTGCTCAGCAGTGGGATGATATGGCATGATGATGATATAATCGATGATTGATATAAGTTATAAAAGATCAGATGTCTCAGGGTGACGAGCGCAGTGCAGTGCCATAATGAACAGTTCTGGGTGGCACTGTAGCAGGCGTGGCGCTTATCGTCAGGTAAACGACTTGCTCGTCTCGTTATTTAGTAATATAAATTAAAAACAGAAGCGCCTGTCAAGAATTGTGTAGAAATAAATCAAAATGCTAGAACTTCTCATCACAATCGTCCTGTACATTTGTTCACAAACGGGTAAACTAATTAGTCCTTTACTAATTTGCTGGCGTGGGGTGCGGGGTGCAGAGCGGGGGCGGGGGTGGAGCCAGCTCCAACGGCATTATTAAATCTCTTTGCCTTGTTGTTGTTATTCTGTAATTTCACAAGTGGCGCCAACTGCCACAACTAGGCTTCCAGAGGCTGTGGCGCGACAGGCATGTGTTTGTGAAAATAATAGTACAAAGTTGGTACATTATTGTGGGAGTTCCCGGCGGGAAACTGAAAATGTTACCTACGTGTTGATTTTGTACTTTTATCTCATACTTGTGTTACTTGTGTAGTATTGGTGCAATTTTAATCGCTGTTTTTTTTTATTAGACTGTGTGACGATACGAGCAAGTCGTTTACCTGATGGTAAGCGCTACGCGTGCCCATAACAGTCACAGCAACACCCAGAACCCTGCATTGCATAATCCTGGGCGGCACTGCACTGCGCTCGTCACCTTGAGACATCGGCTCTGAAGTCTCATAATGCCCAGTAATTTCAGCGGAAAAAATACCCTTCAAACACAATAATGTTTGTACACTACTGCTTGTCAGTAGAAAAAGCCTCTTGCAGAAAAAGCCTCCGACTAAAAATAAAACAAAGAAATTTTAAAATCCAAAGAATATTTTAAAATCTTTTGCCCCGTTTTCTATACAGAGAAGGCATGCGAGCCGGTGAGCTAATTTAAAAAGCCTTGTTCATTATCCAACCAGGTTAATGCGATTGCGTTTACTTACGACCAGCGCGTACTTCTACATATTCTATGCACTACCACCGCCTACAGTAGGTACTGCGTGAAGCTAGAATTAAAACTTCATAGCGATGAAGATTAGGGTTAAATTAGTTCATCCATTCATCAGCTACCCATATCGGCCTACTGCTGAGCACTGGTCTCCCCTCATTTTAGTGAGGATGATTAGGCTATAACCCACCACGAGAGCCCGGGCCGGATTGGTGGATATCATACCTACCTTCGTAATAATACTCGGGTATGTCTCAAGATGTTTTCCTTCACCGAAAAGCATGTGATAATTACGTACATATGTTTTACAAGAAACACATTGAAACTTGCCTGCACTGGGATTTGAACTCACAGCCCTCTGCTTGGGAGGAGGACGTTTTTCCACTATTCTACCACCAGTTACTAGCTGAAATTACAGTACGTTTCGAATGTTCTCACTCCTTCGCCTTATCGGTATAATAACTTAGGTGAATAAAATGAAAAGAGGCTTCTGTACTATCCGCCACAGATGACCCTACAGTTCCCGCGTGACCCCTCCTAGTAGGGTCACGTGCGTCACGGTGGGAGAGCGACATTAAACATTTGTGCAACATTAGAACAGTGTTCCGTCATTAGCTTGGTCATTAGCTTCTAGAAGCAAGGTGTGCTCCCACTGCCAGCGAGCTTGGTGTTCCTCTATTAGATGTGAAGAACAGCTGAGAATCCGCTGAAGCGCACAGGATAGTGATCTCGAATTTGGTGGTACCCTAATGGGAGAACGTCCGCCTTTCAAGGTGAGGGTTGTGCGTGGGTTCAAATCCCAGAGCGGGCACGTACCAATGTCATCATCATCATCATCAACCCATATCAGCCCACTGCTGAGCACGGGTCTCCTCTCCCTTTCGTGAGGAGAATGTTTCTTGTAAAACATATGTACGTAATTATCACTCGCTTTTCGGTGAAGGAAAACATCGCGAGGAAACCCAGGAGGTATATGATCCCTGTGATTGATTATGGCCTAATCCTCCTCGTGATAGTGAAGATACCCGTGCTCAGCAGTAGGCCGATATGGATTGACGATGGTCTCGAATGAGGTAAAGATGTCACTTGGTGTTAAAGTTGATAAGGCAGCTCCAAGGCTGGCTATCTACACTACGATAGCGTGAATCCGCTTGCACTGCTTGCCCTGATTTGAACCGGATCTTAGATTTTTCGATTCGGCGGCCACGTACTCACCAGGAAATGAAAACCATATCATATCATCTATGAAGAGGAGGAATCCCTTTATGACAGTTAAGGTGGGGATAATTTCTTCCAAGTTCTGATTTGACTTATCGCTTCCAGCCGGAGGTCTGGCCGCGCCCGGCCCGCCTGCGGGTCTCTTTGACCCATTTCACATTATACCAAAGCCTGGTTTTGTGCCGCTTATTACCTCTTTGTAGAGTAACTGAAATATGTAAAAGGGCCTTTATTGTTCCGATCATCGTTCGGAAAGGGGGAATAATTAATTGTTATTGCGGTTTTTATTTCCAGGGTTAATTGTTAGAATTTAATGAAAGGCCAGTTTTTAATATAAAGCTCGTTTTATGATGGGCGGGGACTGTTTATTATTTATGATTGAAGTAGGTAACAGTTACATTTTAATAAGAGAGTTATGATTAAACAAAGTTGGTTAAGTTTTATTAATTCGGCATTTAATGGCCTCGATCAAGTAGGATAATAAAGGGGTGGTTTGAAGGTATGTTTCGGCTTGAACAGATTTATTACTGGGCATATGAGACTTTAGAGCCGATGTCTCAGGGTGACGAGCGCAGGGCGGTGCCGCGCAGGACTATGCAATGCGGTGTTCTGGGTGGTGCTGCGACTGTTATGGGCAGGCGTAGCGCTTACCATCGTACTCGCTCGTCTCGTCACCCAGTCAAATAAAAACTGAAAAAAAGTATAAAAAAGTGAAATAAATGTATAGAAAAAAAATCTTATGTTTGTTTTTAAATGCGCTTACTTAAAAGTCACACACATAAATTTTAACAGCTTCATTCAACTCGAGCAACATTGAATTAGATTGCACTTTACACGTGAATGTAGACAATTGTATAAACGAAGGAGACCTACACCAGCCTCCCACCTACACCCAGCTACATGCTAACCAACACTCAAAAACACTCAAACACGACTTTAAACATTAAAGCTTCAGCAACAAAAGAAACACATTACCTAAAAACATTCTTTGTACAGTCAACCAAAGAAAGAAGCCTTTAAAAACGCTTTACAAACTGAATAATTCCCCAGTAACCGCCTCGAAGCCTCGCGACAAAGGGGTTGCTGGGGTTGAACAGGAAACCCTTTGTGCGCGCCGGAGTCACTCCGCCTAATTGTTTTTCACTGGCTCTACACTTACATTATATAGCTCCAGTTACGTTTTTTTCACTCGTGTTGTGAAATCATTTTTAGTTGGTATTTTCTGTTTCAAGCTAAAGTCGCTGAGGAGTCTACCTTCCGTCTCTATCGATAGATCAGCTCGCTGTCGTCATAGTAATGTGTTGTCACCGGAAATCGACAGGCATGCTAAATTTCAATTCAAATAACTAGCTGGAACTGTGTGAAAATTCACTTGTAACATTTGCTAAAGCACAGCCTATACTGATATCTATACGTATGCTACCGTACGAGCTAACAATGTTTGAACAACACAAAACCCCCAAAGATCGCTTTATTTTTATCCCTTTTTATTCAACTGGCAGTCGCGTGTCAAGTTTCAGCGGCTTATCTACACCTTTACACGAAACACAAAACGAAAAGCACAAAAAATAAGAATTTAAACGACTCTCGGGGGAGAGAACCCCATTATCGGGGTTTTCAATATTTCGTCAGCTTTTCAAATACCAACGAATAATATTTGGCGCATTACGGAGACCGCATTTATCTTGCCGCAACGAGGAAGCCATTAAAGTGCGACCAGGAAGCGCCCATAAACATGATAGAGTCAATACCGCGCTCATATTCAACTAAATTATAACATCAGCCATGCCGCCTTTACGACGTCGTAAAGATCTCCGCCATTACAAATTCAAATGTCGAACTTTTAAGAGAATTTTCCGCAAAGTTCCGAGTTTAAACTGAAACATAGCCTGTAGAAGCTTAGGTACTAACGTAAGGGTTGACAACTAGGCAGTACAGCGGCAAGCAAACTTTAACAAGCTTAGTTACCTAGTTCCTGCCTTCCTAGTAGAGCTTCCTGCACACGTCATGGTGGACAACTGAAGCAAATATTGCAGACTAGCTGCGCCCTGCGGTTTCACCTGCATAATTCAAGATTTCTCGCAATAACTCTCTTAAAAGCAATATATTTTCCCCGTTTTTGCCACATTCTTCATTAATGCTCCGCTTCTATTGGCCGTAGCGTAATGTTATATAGCCTTACCTAACCTTTCTCGATAAATGGACTATTCAACAAAAAAATAATTATTCAATTCGGACTAGTAGTTCCTGAGATCCTAGCGTTCAAACAAACAAACTCTTCAGCTTTATATATTAGTATAGATATAGATAATCTGAACTCCGCCTATACTGTAAGAACCTAAGTTCGGATGAGGACGTAATTTCGGAGTGGGGTGGCAAATGCGGTAAACTCTGGTTAGTCTCTGTGTGGAAATCTTGTTCTATGGGTGTGGCCTTGAATTTGACTCAAGTCTATCTTCTGTACAATTATTTTTATGAATAAACGATTGATTGATTGATTGATTAGTGTTGTAATTTTAATACTTATTTATTGTCTTACAGAAAGCTGCTACAAATTTAATGTAAAGGTAAATATTGAACTGTGAACGGCATTGTGAGTATCTCTTGCTCTCTTTCTCTTTCTCTTTTAACCTATTTCTTTAGCAATTCAGAAAACCTGCAGCGTATTAAGAGCGTATTATGCAAAATATCGTTTTACATTTCCCGCGTACCTGCCGCCATGCCGGTAGGAATGCGAAATGGGGCTTTTCCGAGAGCCGTCACAGTAGCAAGAAATATCGCAGCATACATTTATGAACTGCGCGAGGTTTTGCTGTTTCTTGTTTAGTCTGTGGAATCGATGAGATGATATACGGCGCTGCGGCAGAATGGCTTCAACTCGACGAGTGGGTTCACCTCCAGCAAGCGTGCTGCGTAGACTATTTTCTTTATTAAGTCTTGATTGAACTGTATGGTCAGAGTCGGTAGTACTTAGGGTGAAACGTTTCAAATTATGGCGGGAAATTTAAATAATTTAAAAAGAAACGCTATCAAATTTAAATTTTCCGCCCCATGAGACACGTTCCACCTGCTTTCACATGAAAATGCGATCCAACTTCCATAACGTTGTTACACGATTATCGATCACAAATTGCTCATTGTATTATTACCAACATATTATGTTGGCAATAATACAATAGTATAGTTAGCACTGGAGTTCACGTTTCCCGGTCCTGTGCGAGATTCAGCCATGAATCAACACTTGAAAGGGAAATTTCCTTTTTCAAACTCAAACCATAACCATACTCATTAATTTAGTAGATCTTAGTTGATTTTATTTTTGTTTTCTCTGTGTATATGAGACATAAGTGTTTGACTTTTAAAATTGCTTAGAATAAATTATTTGACTTATGAGTTCTTTTTTTAAGATTTATAGTAGGTGGGTACCTACTAAATACTGTTCAAATATAATAAGATGTGAATAATGATGTACGTTTATCGACATACATTATATTCGTATACGTTACCACTTTACTCCCGCTACTTCCCGCCGAAAGGGAAACCATTCGAGGAGGCATTGTAGCGATTTATGGCATCATTTAGGAAATATGTGGTATAAAAATGTAGTTCCGCTAAATAAAAGCGATTTGTACGCGATACGTAGTGTGGGAAGTGTCACGCGGGGCATTAACTGAACACATAAAATGCCTATAAAAGACAATAGCAGGATATTAATAAGGCCAATGTATTTATAGGCTTTTTGTGCGAAAAGTAATTGATCTAAATCTCTTGGAGCTAACTTCTTTAACTAGTTTAATTTGTTTTTCTTCCGTTTCCGTTTTCTGCCCCCATTGGGTGAGTACATAGGAGTTAGGGGAGAAATTTCGAATACTTTGGGCAACTCAGTTAGTTTAGATGGAGGCAGTTATTTTTGAATTAAAGAAGAAGGGCGACATACCATTCTGACCCAAAAGTTAACAAATTTAATAGAGGCCGTTCAAGAATGGAATACTATTAATAATACACGTAGGCATGATAACGTTTTAACACGGGTTCCGTATATGGTTGACATTCCTCCGATCCGTACGAAGCAATTTGCATCCACATTTATAATCCGAACAGCGAAGGATTGGAACACCTTGCCAGCGTCTGTGTTCCCCAAAAACTATAATCTGAAAGTCGTCAAGAGTGAAGTGAATCTCCTAGGCAAGCATGCTCCATCATCGACCGTGTCTACACTTATCACCAGGTGAGACTGCGGTCAAATTTGCAAAATGAATTTAAGTAAGTAAAAACAAAATATTGAAAGCAGGCCAGACATTAAGGATACCATTACATACCCAATGAGCTACACAGTACAGATATCATCTACATAGAGTACAAATTCCCTCCCATTGTGAGCCACATCCAGTTCCGCCCTCGTCCATCCATCACACAAAACAGACTCGACAGTAACATAAATCAAAGCATTCCAGTCATTACTCACCGCGGCTCGGGAGGAAGAACGGCGCAAGAGCCTATTCATGTGTAAAGAGAAAAAGTCTTGCGATTGCCAAAATGTCTTTGGAAAAATGTTGGCTTATATCAGCAAACTTTTAGCTGAAGTTTTAAAAATGTGGAGCGTATCTTTTTGTCGTTTGGATTATTTTTTTATTGGTGTATGTTACCCGGATGTTATAGCATATATCCAAGACTACAAAACTGATTCAGATGGTTTGTATTTTTACGGATGTTTGTGATTTTTTTTGTCTCAGTGTGATGAACGCAGTGCAGTTCCGCGGAAGATTATGCAATGCAAAGTTCTGGGTGGTGATGTAACTGCTATGGGCAGCCGTAGCGCTTATTTATTTAATTATTCTTTAGCACGCAATAGAAATGTACAAGGAGTACTTAATGCTAAGCAACATTTTCTACCAGTCATCTTGGAGGTGCAATAAGAAGGTGGCGGTGTGGCAAAAAAAAAGGAAAAAAAAGAAAAATAATAAGGCCATCAAATCTATCTATTTTATCTTACCATCAGGCGAACGACTCGCTCATCTCGTTACTCACACATATAAAAAAAAAACATTAAGGCCCAACCCCCATCGATCGTGGGACCGTCCCAATTAAATTTCATTTTTTGTTTTCAACACATCCAATACTAGGAATCCCTATATCTAATAAATCAGAAACTACGAGGACCATGGTCCTACAAACACCCAGAGTCAGAGCGAATACCTGTAGGTCACACAAATCTTTGCCCTGTAGTTATACTTAGCTGTAGTCACGCTTCGTAGTTGTCTTCTCACCCTCTTATACCATGGATGCCGTGAACTGGTTTTTTAGTTTTTCGTCCACATAGGTACTCTTACTAACATAAATATAATACGAACTAATGTCACAGTTTTGCCAGAACTACGTTGTAGTTACCGTCCTAGAATGGCGCAGTCCCACGCAACCTTGGCGCAGCTCTTAGCAAAGGTCTGGTAAAACAACCTAAGTGCCGGGTAAATATTAAGCAGTGCTAATGTTTGCAGTTGAAACACAAACAGTGCGCCGGCGGGTCCTTTGGGGTGTTTGCTTCATAATAAGTAATGACTCTATTGTGAAAGGGTTTAGTTAAGAGAATTTAGGTATACTTAGCGCATAAGAGGGACTGGAAATAGCGTTGGGGTATAGAATACTTATCTATACCCTGTAAATATATGAATCAATCAGCGCGAGCATTGAGCATAGGGTATTTAGAAATGTAATACAAAATTTATGATTTTTTAAAGTTGGTTCTGTTTTTACGACCTTGGTCTATCTGTTTTTATTTTATTTGACTGTGTGACGAGACGAGCAAGTCGTTCACCTGGTGGTAAGCGCTACGCCTGCCTATAACAATGCATAATCCTGCGCAGCACTGCACTGCGCTCGTCACCCTGAGACATGGGCTCTAAGGTCTCATACGCCCAGTAATTTCACTGGATCTCTAAAACTCGATTGTAGATATTATAGGATATATATAGAGAACTAAAATTCATGCCACTCCTATTGTATTATTTATAAATTCATACCCCTTCGCTACAAAAGGCTCCAGTTGTCCGTTTGTATTTTCCTATTTTTTGCCTATCTTCCTAGAATATGATCTAAAATATTCAGTGTCCATTTACATAGCGGCTCGGGTTCTGAAATCCTGTTAAGCTGCTGCGGCGAGGCCAAGGTTGCGTGGTCCCCTCCCACCCCCCTGCGCCGGTCAATACTGCCCTATCCCGCCGCTATAGCTCGACGGCGAATCGGTAGAGATAATCGTAATATCAATCAATTAACACAAACATTTAGGATTTAAAATGTTTAACATTATAGCATTCACCACGATCTTACAACCTGAGAATGAAGAAAATTCTTTATGATAGACTTTTGTGTGTTATTCAGACTCTATAAGTAACACACAAATTTATGTACGATTTTTTACTCGGTTTTTTTTTACATTTTGGTGTCAATATAGAGTTATCTATCTATCTATGTATGTATGAAAGGCTTGATGGCTATGAGGAGGCTTAACGATGGCACTAAGGTATTGTTTACAATACGTTGATGATGATTTTTTTTGGGCAACTTTTTTTTTTGTACAGCGAATAGGCGAGCATGAATTCCATCTGATGGTAAGCACCAGGGCTCTCCATAATAGTCGCAGCGCCGCCCAAAACTTTACATTGAAAAATCTTACGCAGCACTGCACCGCACCCATCATCTTGAGTTTAGTTAGTTTCTCTGGATTGTTTCCAAACACATTAAACCGCAACACAGTGGTGTATGCACATTACCTACTGCACATTTGCAGTTGTCCTGTGCAAGGCGAGAGCGCCGATACCAGGTTAGTAGGCCAAGGGCAGCCGCATCCGCGACGTGGGCGGTGCAATACAGGGTTGCCAGGCAGATACTGAATGTATTGAATGTGCTACAATCAGGTAACACAGTGCTCTTGAGAATTTTAATACTGAAGTGACATTTATGTGGAAGATTAAAGAAATGAAAAACATTTGGATCATAGATAATAATATTATGTGGGAGAAATTCTGGATTTTTTGTCCAATGATCCCCTTCGCAGAGGATTGTCTGGAATTAGCCCGTGAAGCCAAATTTATACAGTATTTTAATTTATATTTGATTTAACTGAATGACAGAAAATGTTTTTAATGGCAATAAATATAATTATTATGCAATTAATCAAAAAGTAAACAAAATGGAAAACCAATTTGTTTCGTGCCATTCAGTAATTGAATCTGAGGTCCATCTATATAGAAAAAATATTTTCCTTGTGGCGATATTCTTTTGCCAATCAATTGAATAGAAGCCTCTCTTCTTAGAAAAGTTTATGGAAATACGAGTATTTTTTCTATTTACGGAAATACGCTTTGCAAATTACTTCGCGAAATTGATAAACGAGTCGGTACTGTCTGTAATATTTTTTTTTATTTTACAATTTTACTTATAGATTTTTTTTTAAATCGTAGTCTGCACGTCAACCGAATGCAGGCTGAGGACGACCACCACAAAGGGGGTCCCGTGGCATAAAAAATCCAAGAAGGTCCCGAGAAAAAATGAACCAGATTGTATTGAAAGGGATTTAAAGGAGATGGTAAAGTTTTTCTACTGGAAAAAGGCTGGAAATGACAGACTAAAGCGGAAAATAATTATTGAGAGGGGAAGACCCAACCGCCACAGGAAGTTAAAGGACGCGGCAAATTTAGAGGATTTTATTTCATTAACAAATAAGTGAGCCTATTTTAAGCTTATTTTTTTTTTATTTGACAGAGTGACGAGACGAGCAAGTCTTTCCATCTGATGGTAAGCGCTACGCGTGCCTATAACAGTCACAGCACCACCCAGAACCCTGTATTGCATAATCCTGCGCGGCACTGCACTGTGCTCGTCATCCTGAGACATCGGCTCTAAAGTCTCATTATGCCCAGTAATTTCGCTAAAAACAATGCCCTTCACACCGGAACACAGTAATGTTTGCACACTACTGCTTGGCGGATGAATATACTAAAGCGATACCTCGCAGCGTGACGGTGCACGCCGCGAAGACGTCAGTGAGGTCGATACAGCCGCCACTGCGCAGTGACCTACTTCCTGCAGGTGACATTAACTATACAACTTCATACTTGAAGTTCAATTTTGAGAAGGTTAAACGTTATTCACTCGGCAACAATTGCAAATAGCCGTCTTCGAGGTTAAGTACATCTATTCAAATATAAGTAAGATTATATTTAGAAAACGGACACTTCCTCAAGGTTTTTATTTCAGATCGAGGACACTTTACATTCTTTGTTTTAATAATAATGTATATACAATAGATTAACTACAATTTCTATTTATCAAACTTTTTATCTTTTTAAAATATATTGCATATTTAGAGATATTTCAGCACTTCCATTAACCTTACTAAACGATTAAATATTGGGTGGCTTTTATCTAGATAAAAGATAAAATCGCCTAGACGAAGCAGCCTTGCTCAAGGTTACATTTTACTTCCTGAAACTAATTAAAGGTGATGGCGACTGGTTTCTTTTGATTGCTACATTTGCCACCACTGCACTAGAGGCAATCAAGAGGTAAGTAGCAGACGGTGGAAACTGGGAATAGACGGGCTTAACTACTTAATTTTAATGACAAAGACCAGGAAGCTGCCTTTATTAATTAACTTTTAGAAGCTACTTCCTGTTCCGAACTTCGAAATAACCAACAAACCTATTTAAGTTAATCTTTAACATGTCTGATCCAATAAAGGTGACCCTCGTCGTGTTTACATTTGAACGCCCATGGTCTACTGCTATGTATTCTGTGTCTGAACGCAAATTGAAAACTGACATTACATCCCATCACATTGGCTATGCCTAGGAAGGTAAACCAATTTAAGCCGAGCGTGCGCGTAGAGGACCTCGTCACAGTGTGGCGTGGACAGTACGCCAATTTTTGTGAAGGCGCATAGAAGCAGGTGCGGCTTGTTCAGGTTTCGTGCAGGTAGCTCAGTGACTGCTACCAGTAGTTAGCAACCAGGATTGACGGCATGACAGGCCTAAGAAGCATGTAGGATAGGAATCAGCACATTTTTGTAACTTATGAAATTAAGTCATTGTGGTGCGGTGGCTGATGTTTCGAATGTGGTTTTGCAGCACCTATATACATATTTCAGCTCGACTATCTACCGTGGTTAGAATGAAAGCTGAGAATGCGAATCAATTTCGGATTTTAATTACTTATTGTCGAATTGGAACTAAAGTTAAACATTGTAAAGAACAGATTTAAATAAGTAGTAGGTATATGATCATGGCGCTTACAACAGCACCGAAATATCAGGAAATCAATACAAAATATCATACGTGGTAAATATCTCGTCTTTAATGACAATAGTAATGTTAGTGACCATGTCACTTTAAGGCCTTATAACATAACAGATTTCAAACTCAAAATGTGTCTACTGCTTTTAACGCACTGCGGCTCGATGCGGCTCGCCCCTCCCCGAGGAGCGCTGGAGGCCCGCTCCCGGCCCGGCGCCGGGGCGGGGACCGGGGCTGCGTCCCGACATTGACCCGCACTGCGCCTCTGCACAGGTGCGTCATTCATGCCTCCCCAGTCCCCACCTGGCAGCGCCCGCCGGCTGCACTCCGGATGTCGATACCGAGACCGGATATTGCACAGTTATTGATGTAAAACTGTCATGGATGGATGAGTCGATTTCCGGTTTGATCGGTGCTGTTTAATCTGCAGACGTTTAATTGATGACGGCCTTCGTGGTGTAACTGGGCGAGGGACCAACAGCGAAGTGGGAGGATGTGGTTTCGATTGAGATTCTGGTGTTTGTAGGAGCTTTTGATTACTCAGTCTGGGTGTTTGTGGGAGCATGCTCCTGCGATATAGGGAATCCTAGTTAGGGTTCAAACTTATTAAAAAATAAATCTACGTGGCAGACACAGCCACACCTTGAGGTTAACACATCAAGGAAATCCTATCTAATAATCATAATCATCATCATCATCAACTCATATCGGTCCAGTGCTGAGCACGGGTCTCCCCTCACTTTCGTGCGAACGATTAGGCCTTAACCCACCACGGGGGCCCGGCCCGGATTGCTGGATAGAACGTGGATGTGAGTGTGGGTTTCTTCACGATGTTTTCCTTCATCGAAAAACGACGTATAAATGTTCTACAAGAAACACATCGGTACGTGCTCGCAATGGGATTTGAACTGACGACCCTCTCCTTTAAAGAACGAACGTTCTCCCACTAGGCTACCACCACTTACTATCTAACTATAGCGTGTGTTGATCATCAAGTCGCTGAACGCGACGATGACTACCTAATTACTCTCCACTTTGTTATACGAGTACAGCGTACTCCTTTAAATGTAGAGCACATCAGAGAATCTTAATAGCTTCGAATAGTATCAAAGCATGTTCACTAATGGATCCGCATTAGGTTTGCGCGGTAAATGAGCCGTGCGGGCGACCGGCGGCCTTGTCGCCTGACGCCGTGTCAGCCGGCGATAATCCGCGGATCAGCCGCGACGTCGCCGCCGCCTGCCGCTGCCGAACTGCCTACCAGTACGTCAACCCCCGAACTTTTGCAACCACGATGGATTGTTCTCGTGGGCTAGGGGTTCAGCCGCTGTGCCGCAGGGCGTGGGTTCTAAACTGTGACATATATCGTTCTCGTAATTACGTTGTTTATTTGTAGAAGGCCGCTTTTTTGGAATTTGTGGAAAACGCTAATGCTCGAGCTGTGAGGGGGATTTCAGGAATCTGTTTTCCGTAAATCCCCCTCGGGGTAGCACGATTTAATTAGGGGGATGTCCGGAATAATCCCGTACAACTATACCACATCGTCCAGGGTTCATCCAACTGAAGCTTAGATACTGGTGTACAGAGGTGGCACTTCTCGAACTTTCTCCGCTGATAACCCCAACGTATCATAATGGCAGAATGGCAGAATTTTCCATGGCTAATCATCGGTCCACAGGTCACGGAAAATCTTCATTTGTACTGAAATCTTTGTTTGTAGGGATCAAAATGGAGGAAATGAATTACCTAAGTAAGTTTAGTAAGTTGCAGTAGTGTGCAAACATTACTGTGTCCTGGTTTGAAGGGTACTGTATCCAGCGAAATTACATTGCTATAATTATGACACTTATAATACTGGACATAATTATAAGACTTTAGAACCTGTGTATCAGGGTGACGGGCGCAGTACAGTGCCGCACAAGATTTTGCAATAGAAAGTTCTGGGTGAGACTGTAGCTGTTATAGACAGGCGTGGCGCTCACCATCAGGTGAACGATTAACTCGTCTTGTTATTTAGTAACATTAGTAAATAAATAATTATCAAAGACCTAGTAACACCGCCCTTTGTACCTTCCTATTATTAAGTTATGTTTTTTCCTCTGTGTTTTATTTATGCATTTTGGTGTCAATATAGAGTTATCTATCTGTCCAGTTTATCTATCTATCTAGCTCATATTCCTACTTATTATTAGTACTTGATTTCCGCATTTGAGGAAGTCAAATTGTTATTGTAAGTGGCGGCTGAAGTAGATTCGCTTAGCATAATAAAGACTTCGGCATTGCAGAGAAAAACGCCAAGAGGAGCCAAGTCGCATTACTTTCGTATTTATTTGAGTTTATGCCAAGCAAAATATTTGGATGGTACACAAGTAGGTACGGAAGTTTTGTTTGAGACCATATCTATATATATATATATATATGTTATGTTGGTTTGTGTACGCTTCAAAAACTCAAAAAGTTCTGCACCGATCGAGCTGAAATTTTAGCATAATATATAATCCGCATCAAGGATTGTTTTTATCTATTTTCTTCATCAGTGACATACCAGCGAATGTGCGAATGTGCCACACCGAAGCGTGGCGGGGTACAGCTAGTCATATAATAATTAAAAATACTTAGATATACTTATACCTAGATAGGTACTAGTTACTTTTACCTATGGAGATAAAAAGGTCTTAAATTATGTTTTTTTTTAATGTTAGTAAAGATACGAGCAAGTCGTTCACTGCTCGTCAGCGTCACGTCTGCCCATTAGCAGCTACAGATGATTAAACAGTTATTTATTGACTACATAATGTGTTATAAATATTTTTACCATGTTCTCCTGTTCCTAAATATTGTTTAAGAATAATTTTAACGAAGTTAGTAGATAAATAATAATAATAATAATACCTTAATTATACCTTAAGTGCCTTGATTATACTAATATAATCAAGGCACTTAAGACCCTAAGGTCACGATATATTAATATAATTGCAAGACAGGCGATCCTGAAGGAGTGCGCTAAGTACTGCGTATTCGCTAGCCGGCCGCCGCAAGTAGCTCTATGAGACACCATGCAGCGCGGCTCATCCCAGGAGGTTCTTATGAAAGAAAAAATTAGGAAAGTGGTCCGGAAAATTGAAAAATTTTTAATAACAGAAAAGGCGTTTTCTTGCTGTGAGATTTTTGTACGAAATCACGTTTTTCATTAGATTTTTTGCAATCTGCAGT
This sequence comes from Campaea margaritaria, assembly GCA_912999815.1. Classification (NCBI taxonomy): domain Eukaryota; kingdom Metazoa; phylum Arthropoda; class Insecta; order Lepidoptera; family Geometridae; genus Campaea; species Campaea margaritaria. Next base: position 282,903 of record OU538798.1, on the reverse strand, counting down.
TATTCTTTAGTAACATAGTGGTTTTGAACCCAAGAAATGAAGAGCTATTGCGGGTTGCGGGTACCTAACTGGAATTATGCGGGTGAAACCGCGAAGCGCAGCTCGTAATAATATATAAGTAGGTAAGCATATAGAATACTTCCTCACACGAAAAGCATGCTTCCTTCCGGAAATAGTTCAGGTTTGCCTATCACGGCATGGTAAGGTTTCCACCACTGCTCACGTCATGTCGTGATCGCAGCGCGTTACCGAGCCGTTCCCGGCACGCGGCCACGCGGCCACGCGGCTGGTGAAGGTAACTAGTGCTGCTAACAAACATGCACCTTATAGACGACTTTAAAACCTTGGTGGTAGAGTAGAGACTGTGGTGGGTACTCACTTACTCAGGGTAGGCAGTCTGTCGCTACAAACAGTGACAAAACCATGGTCCTCGTCGTTTCTGATTCTCTGGACACAGAGAATACAGATCCTAGTCAGCGTCAGGATCTATGTGTGATGGACAAATAAATGGAATTCATGTGTGGATCCCCCGCCCCTGCTATCGTTCTTGCCAATTACCTATGATACAATTTTCGTTTACACATGCTATTGCATCATAGGTAGGTAATTGGTAAAATTGTATCATAGGTACTAATACTTAGCGTATATCTAGACTTTTTTCCAAGGGGGCTTGGCCCCTAGAGAACGATAGCACGGACCACAGTAGCACCTAGATAAGTAATTATAAGTAGGGACCAAAGTAAGCAAACAGATACAGTATATATTTACGCGAAATGAGTAATAGGTACCTGTATACATATCAAGAAAGAATAGGTTTATAAAGTAAAAGAAATTCCTTATTCCCGTCTGACTGTCTGGAGCATTCACCGCAGCCCCACTCCATGCCATATCTATTCTACCTCATTTGTGCAATCAATTTGACATTATCATGGACGAGGACAATCATTGTGATAACAGAAGTACTTATAGAATACAGAATAGCATAGTAGGAGATAAGTGGGTGCCCAGTACCCACTTAATGTCCTATCCATGTTTACATAACCGAAGTAGCCAAGATAGCATTAGAAAAGTTAAGTTTTAGTTTTAGTTAGTTTTCCTTTTATTTATATTGTTATTTAAGTTGTGTTTACAATAAAAGATTTGAGATAGCATTACAATATATTTCACCTGCAGTAAATTTATTAGATCTTGGTAATTAAAGATCATAGGGGGATTTACAGTCTCAATAAATTGCAATTTTGTTAAAATGCAAACAAGTAAAATTATGACACTTATGCCATCTAGTGTGAAAACCGTAAACGAATGTTACAAAACACACGCGCGCATGCTCAATCTACCAATGTTTACGAAGATAGCTTAAATTTCCAACGCTATCGATGAATAAGAACTAGTTGAATATGCAATAAAATATGAAATCGAAAATTAGATTAAGCATCGCTATCAATTTTAAGTAAAAGTGATTTTTATTAAGGTTAAAAAAATTTGAAAGAATGTTGATTATAAATAAGTCTCGTCTTTGTAAATATGCCCTCTAGTGATGTTGTCATCTGTCAGATTTGGCCTTCAATCGCTGAAATCAAGGGATTCTTGCAATATCAATGGGATTTTGCAATGTGAGTGCATTTATAAATAAAATCCATGTTGTGACATAAAACTCCGAGTTCCTGTGTACAGTAAGATGACCTCGAGGAGCAAGAATGCTGTCCGGGTTTACGAGACAGAGATCGAGAAGAGTCGGGAGGAGTCCAACTGGAAGAAGGCGGTGGAACTGGCACAACAGCTGAAGGCCAGGTCACCACAACACGGTGAGTGCCGACCTTCGGAGGTCAGCCGTGATAGAGCCAAGTATCGACCCTGACAAGCTTAATATAAGCTCCCAAACAGCCTGTCATGTTTTGTATCAAAAACTCAGAATGTAACATGCTGAACACATGAATCATGTCTAAAAAACAGTATATTCACGTTGATAATTGGCTCCTATTTTCCTTTTAAATAATAAAGTGCAAATATTGCATACCTTTCTATGCAATGTTGTAATTCATGGAGTTAATTCACAAGGTCACATTTAAATTAAATTATGTAAACATAGTGCTCTTTTTCTATAATACCTACTTAGGGGAAACATTGCCTGACCTAGCCTTTATGCAATTACATGAAAATAGCAAAGTTGAAATAGATCATACCTACAATATTATTCTTTTGAAGGCATGAATGCAAGATTATTTAACTAACTTGAGGCTATGTAGTCATGGATCCTGCCTGACAACCATAAAAAAACAATAATCTCTGTAAATGCCGCATGCGAGAGATTCATTATTATGTAGCTCAGGTTCAAGGTTAGTTAGGTATGACTTCATAATCAAAATCAATGGTCAAATTCTCTCTCTTTCTCGGCTTTACGTCTTTAAATCTGCATCTTCACAAAAGTCGCTCCAAACTCTTTCTGTCAAACAAAACAAACAGCTGTGGTCATCACCCATCTTAAAAGTCCTGATAGAAAATAATATTCATATTATTATACATATTAATATAATTATACATGATTTTGAATGCCAATTTTTTTTGATGATGGTCAATGGCATGTCAGGATATGCTTTTTCACACTAATAATCATCTATCTACCAAATTTATATTATCTAGAAAGGTGTTGATTTAACTTGTGTAAAGAAAAGAAATCCATTAGTCCGCAAGTGTCACGCATGTAGTTAAATAATAAAAGAATTCAATAAATAAAATACAATTGAGACATCTAATGGGTTTAAACACACCAAGCGAGGAAACAATGCATGCCTTACCACCCCATTTCGAAAATAATAAGAAGCAACCGTTACTAGACTACAGTTTATTCACAGAAAGCCTTGCACATTTTCTGATCGGAGAAGGGAAACTCGAAGCCCATCTAGACGAATGGCCTCCGCTCAAGGAGAACATCGAGCGAGCTCAGAGAGAACTCTCCGAGGCACGGGGCTACCTCACTCTGGCTACAGACGAGTCGGGGACCAAGGCTGGAGTGGCGTTAGATGCCCACCTCCTACTCGGCAAGCTGAATTATGCGTGTGGGTCGTATGATGTCGCATTGAAGCACTACAAGTTAGCTGAGCTGAGCACATTGACGGAAAAAGAGTTGCCTGTGTAAGTATTTACTATGACTACTACTTTGATTGGATTAGCATACCTAAGAGCTTTTCTGCATCCAAATCCGAGACCTCTGATCCTAATCCAAGCATATAAACTAGCTGCGCCCGGCGTTTCACCCTCTTAGTTCCCGTCCTTGTGGGAATACGGGGATAAAATAATAGCCTATGTTACTTGCTTTCTATTAGTGAAAGAATTTTTAAAATCGGTGCAGTGGTTCAGCCGTAACTTCCATAATGAATATTTCCATACAAACTTACATCCCCTATTTTTATTTTACCCAAACTTTCATCCCTAGATACAGGGAATCCTGGTTAATGATCAAAATCAATCTATATGTGATCGTGAAGTGAAACAAAACCTGAAATTAATGAATTTTACCATGTTGTTTAAATATTGCTGTAAGTATGTTAAACGCCTTGGCTACTCTTCCTCGGCAATTATAGTATGAACCAACTATGTCTGTGCTAATTTAAACAGTTGCGCTGCATTCATACACATGGCCTTATCAAACTTTTTGTGTTGACAGTAAAATTATGCTCGCATGTTATTATGTACATTATTGTTATCATGGCACGATGCCATGATAATGTAGCATACCTACCTACAGTGGAATGATTAAGTATATAGATGGAAAATTCTTTTACAGGTAAACTAGTTCCTCATTGGAAATAGGTTTTTTTTTTTAAAGATTATACTTTCCTATTGACCTCATAGAATTTTCATCAATATCGGTTTAGTAGTATGATTTTTAAATCAAAATAACTGGCAAAAATATGTCATCCAAGTAATGGATAACGGATATTGCGTATTTTGCTTTCATGTCAATTTTCAGTGGTGTTTATTAGTGAAAAAGTCATTTGAAGTCGTTTTTTATATTCAAAGAATTATTTATTTTATAATTGTAAAAAAATGCTCCGTAAAAACTGATAAGTAGGCCACAAAAATCTTGCCAAGCCTAGTAAATCTAAACAAATTGCCAGTCATTTGATCCTATACTGTATCAAACTAGTGTGCACAAGCTCAGAGAATATCTTAAGCTAGGTCCACATTTGTAACCGTGACCGAGACACCGTAACCGTAACAAATACGCGTGACAAAACACAAGTGTGGATGAATTGTGTCAGACGTATTCTTTATGTTCACGGACCAAGATCTAATATCACGCAGCGATCTAGTCGAGAGAGCTGCGGTAAAATGTCACAGCGCTCGTCGGTATTTAGCGTAGCGAGTATACCTTGACACGGCCACGGAGTCACGGTCGCAGATGTGGAGCCAGCTTAACAGTTCACAGCTAATATAATGTAAACAATACAGCAGTTGGCAAGTGAACTTGTTGTGTTCTCGCGCTGACTCAATCGCCAGTGAGACTACATGATGTCACTATGTCATCGAGTCTATTGATCTTTGGGCCTAGATATAGAGTTGAATTATATGGAATGTTTTAATACACCATTACTTATTCAGATCATATTTGTTTTTTTTTTCTCTATGACTATGTGGGTTTGTTTGCAGACGAAGTCTCCGAATAGTGGCGGAGTCGTACGCGATAAAAGGGCTGTGTCTGGAAGAAAATGCCGTGCCGAGCTCGACCAGTCGATATAAACAAGCCGAGCGGGAGTCGGAAATGGTGAGTTCTGTACACCGGGAATTTCCCATTATTTTAATATGATACAGTTGGTACTAAGTTGGACACAAGCCTCTGATAATTATTAAAAATGATAAAGTGGTGTTCATGTTGTTCAAAACATATTTATGAGTCAATTTGACAGCTTTTCAAGTATCAGTGCTATTTTCAAACTTTTAAAAAATAAAAAGGACACCAGAATTTTTCATTTTTGAGTTGGCTCAAAGTTCATTGCGGTTATGTTCAAGGACGGAGATTTTTCTCTTTTCAAAATTTGTCAGTATTGCACTAAGCATAGGTGCGCTGGATCCAAATTTAGTTTAGATACTGATGACTATTTTTCTATTTTCTGTACAATTGCCTTTCGCCGCCCAAGTTGAAAGTTCTTGCAAATTTTGCTCCTCGTTCTTCCAACTTTACCTGGCATCGACCGGTCAGCTCACGTCTGGGTGAATTAACCTATGTTCAACGGGCACAGGTCCGCAGCTTCGAGCTGTCGTCCGAGCTGACGCTGCTGTACCTGCAGCGGGCGGCCGGCGGCGCCCGCGCCGGGCCCACGCTGGAGACGGCGCTGCAGCGCGCGCCGCTCGTGCACATGCGCGCCGCGCGCCTGCACCACGCCATCGACAGGTGACGCACGCACGCACACTGCGCACTGCGCACTGCACACTGCTGTGCCTGCAGCGGGCGGCCGGCGGCGCCCGCGCCGGGCCCACGCTGGAGACGGCGCTGCAGCGCGCGCCGCTCGTGCACATGCGCGCCGCGCGCCTGCACCACGCCATCGACAGGTGACGCACGCACGCACACTGCGCACTGCGCACTGCACACTGCTGGGCCTGCAGCGGGCGGCCGGCGGCGCCCGCGCGGGGTCCCTGCACACTAGCACATGCCGAGAGCCGTCGGCGGAGCTGACGCTGCTGTACCTGCAGCTAACGTATTACTTCATCGATCGTTTGCTCCGTCAGGTACCGCTCGATGCTGTCCGCGGTGGAGGCGACGGCGACGCAGGCGCTGCGGCTGACGCTGGCGCGGCAGCTGGCGGAGGTGCTCATGCGCGGCGTCGCCGGACAGGTAGCGCTGAAGTTGCACGGTTTCGCCTACTAGATGGCGTTTTCGTGAAGTTTTATGATAACGTTCTATATTTCCAGGTATACAAAGCACCCGAAAAAATAGTGGCGCCGCCCGTGCAAGGCACGCTGACGCGGCGGAGAGAGGAGCACGTGTCCGAAGGTCCGTGGAAGCCGAAGAAGTACGCCGCCATCAACCAGGTACGGCCGACGAGGACGGCGCCGCCCGCGCGCCGCCCGGAGTGACGGCGCCGCCCGGAGTGACGGCGCCGCCCGGAGTGACGGCGCCGCCCGCGCGCCGCCCGGAGTGACGGCGCCGCCCGCGCGCCGCCCGGAGTGACGGCGCCGCCCGCGCGCCGCCCGGAGTGACGGCGCCGCCCGCGCGCCGCCCGGAGTGACGGCGCCGCCCGCGCGCCGCCCGGAGTGACGGCGCCGCCCGCGCGCCGCCCGGAGTGACGGCGCCGCCCGCGCGCCGCCCGGAGTGACGGCGCCGCCCGCGCGCCGCCCGGAGTGACGGCGCCGCCCGCGCGCCGCCCGGAGTGACGGCGCCGCCCGCGCGCCGCCCGGAGTGACGGCGCCGCCCGCGCGCCGCCCGGAGTGACGGCGCCGCCCGCGCGCCGCCCGGAGTGACGGCGCCGCCCGCGCGCCGCCCGGAGTGACGGCGCCGCCCGCGCGCCGCCCGGAGTGACGGCGCCGCCCGCGCGCCGCCCGGAGTGACGGCGCCGTTTCCGTTGCAGTTCGTGCCGCGGAACGAGTACGAGGAGGTGGTGCTGCTGCTGCTGGTGGGCGAGGCCATGGCGGTGCGCGACGCCGTGCTGTCGCAGAGCGCCGAGTTCGAGGCGGCGCGCGCGCACTCGCTGGCCAACGCCGTGGCCGTCGTGGACCTGCTGGCCGTGGCCGCCACGCGCTGGGGGCAGCTGTGCCTCGTGCTGGAGGTGAGCGGTGCACTCTCTTAGTTCTGTGTGTAATCACTCTCGTTTGTTTCATATATAATTGGTTTCTTTTGTTTCTAAGCGTTGCGCTTTATTAATTTTTAGACAATTGTACGTCCATAAGTGTAAACCGTTTAAGGTTGTGTAAACCGATTGAGTGCATCCACGATATCAATAAGAAACTGTGCAAAATAAAATAAAATGCCGTTTTGTACATCCTCAACCCGCACCGCTCCTCTCCGGGCCGAGGGCGGGCGCGAACCTCAGCGTGGCGTTGTGCCGTTGCAGTCGCTGGAGCGCGCCATGAAGTTCTCGTTCGGGTCGCGGCACGTGTGGCGCCAGCGCGCGCTGGCCACGGCGGCGGCGGCGCCCACGGCGCTGCACCACGCGCCGGCGCGGCCGGGCTCGGGCGCCTGGGGCGCCGGCGTGCGCGCGCGCGCCGTGCTGCGCCACGCGGCGCCGCTGGCGCCCGCCGACGCGCCGCTGCGCCTCGTGGGCGCCAACACCTGCTTCCACATGGGCTGGGTGAGTACTCGCCCTGAATACCAACCACTTAACGCGCTCGCGCCTCGTGTATGATCCAGCGCGCTCGGCAGAGAGGCGTGATAGCTTCGTAGCCCGGCTCGAAGGACCTCAAATTCTTTTTCGTTGAAAGTGCTAACAGGTGTCCATTCTTCGCAGGTAGAAGAAGGCATCGAGCTGGCGGAGGCGGCGCTGGCTATAGAGGAGGAGCGCCAGGGGCTGATGCTGGCGCGCTGCTGCCTCTTCACCGGTCTCGGGTACCAAATGAAAGCGCAGGTCTGACTTGGTGCTTCTAGAGGTTGATACTTTTCACCATAAATGCCGGAGAGAAACTAACGTATTACAATTTTCCGATATCTTAGCCCTAAAGCTAATGTAAATATTTTCAGAAAACCAACTCCCGCATAGACAAAGATGCGGCTAACGACACAGCACTGAAACACCTGACGAGATCTGTACAACTGGACAACAACGACCACCTAGCATTCTACTACCTCGCAATGCAGTATATGCACCTGGGGATGCTCAATGAGGCAATGGTGAGTCGAACCTAGGAGATAACTAGTTTAACTAGCAGATAATGAATCTAAACTAGCATATAATGAGTCTAAACTAACATATAGTGAGCCTAAATTAGCATATAATAAGTTTAAACTAGAATATAATGAGTCTAAACCTGCATATAGTGAGTCTTAACTAAGAAATAACGAGTCTAAACTTGTAGATAATTAATCTAAACTAGCATAAAATTAATTTAAACTAGCAGATAATGGTCTTGATGAATCGAAATGGGGAGATCAGAGAAAATTAGCCATTGACGAGCTCAAATGAGGATACAATGAATCTAAACGTGCAGGTAATGAGTCGAAGTGAAGCTCTAAGAGAGTTCAAACGGGGAGTTTTTTTTTTTTTATGTATGTCCCCCGCAGGATGCCACCCGCGCGTGCCTGTCCGCCCGCGCGGAGTGCAGCGGCGGGCTGCGCGTGGCGACGGCGCTGTGGTCGTGCGCGTGCGCCGGCGCCCGCGGCGCCCGGGCGCTCGCCGCCGCGCGCCTCGCCCGGGAGCACTACCCCGCCGCCGAGTGGCCGCTCGCCGCGCTCGCCACGCTGCAGATAGCGTGGGAGAGTGGGGAGGTCAGTACACTCCACCCGCCGGAGTGCAGCGGCGGGCTGCGCGTGGCGACGGCGCTGTGGTCGTGCGCGTGCGCCGGCGCCCGCGGCGCCCGGGCGCTCGCCGCCGCGCGCCTCGCCCGGGAGCACTACCCCGCCGCCGAGTGGCCGCTCGCCGCGCTCGCCACGCTGCAGATAGCGTGGGAGAGTGGGGAGGTCAGTACACTCCACCCGCCGGAGTGCAGCGGCGGGCTGCGCGTGGCGACGGCGCTGTGGTCGTGCGCGTGCGCCGGCGCCCGCGGCGCCCGGGCGCTCGCCGCCGCGCGCCTCGCCCGGGAGCACTACCCCGCCGCCGAGTGGCCGCTCGCCGCGCTCGCCACGCTGCAGATAGCGTGGGAGAGTGGGGAGGTCAGTACACTCCACCCGCCGGAGTGCAGCGGCGGGCTGCGCGTGGCGACGGCGCTGTGGTCGTGCGCGTGCGCCGGCGCCCGCGGCGCCCGGGCGCTCGCCGCCGCGCGCCTCGCCCGGGAGCACTACCCCGCCGCCGAGTGGCCGTTCGCCGCGCTCGCCACGCTGCAGATAGCGTGGGAGAGTGGGGAGGTCAGTACACTCCACCCGCCGGAGTGCAGCGGCGGGCTGCGCGTGGCGACGGCGCTGTGGTCGTGCGCGTGCGCCGGCGCCCGCGGCGCCCGGGCGCTCGCCGCCGCGCGCCTCGCCCGGGAGCACTACCCCGCCGCCGAGTGGCCGCTCGCCGCGCTCGCCACGCTGCAGATAGCGTGGGAGAGTGGGGAGGTCAGTACACTCCACCCGCCGGAGTGCAGCGGCGGGCTGCGCGTGGCGACGGCGCTGTGGTCGTGCGCGTGCGCCGGCGCCCGCGGCGCCCGGGCGCTCGCCGCCGCGCGCCTCGCCCGGGAGCACTACCCCGCCGCCGAGTGGCCGTTCGCCGCGCTCGCCACGCTGCAGATAGCGTGGGAGAGTGGGGAGGTCAGTACACTCCACCCGCCGGAGTGCAGCGGCGGGCTGCGCGTGGCGACGGCGCTGTGGTCGTGCGCGTGCGCCGGCGCCCGCGGCGCCCGGGCGCTCGCCGCCGCGCGCCTCGCCCGGGAGCACTACCCCGCCGCCGAGTGGCCGCTCGCCGCGCTCGCCACGCTGCAGATAGCGTGGGAGAGTGGGGAGGTCAGTACACTCCACCCGCCGGAGTGCAGCGGCGGGCTGCGCGTGGCGACGGCGCTGTGGTCGTGCGCGTGCGCCGGCGCCCGCGGCGCCCGGGCGCTCGCCGCCGCGCGCCTCGCCCGGGAGCACTACCCCGCCGCCGAGTGGCCGCTCGCCGCGCTCGCCACGCTGCAGATAGCGTGGGAGAGTGGGGAGGTCAGTACACTCCACCCGCCGGAGTGCAGCGGCGGGCTGCGCGTGGCGACGGCGCTGTGGTCGTGCGCGTGCGCCGGCGCCCGCGGCGCCCGGGCGCTCGCCGCCGCGCGCCTCGCCCGGGAGCACTACCCCGCCGCCGAGTGGCCGCTCGCCGCGCTCGCCACGCTGCAGATAGCGTGGGAGAGTGGGGAGGTCAGTACACTCCACCCGCCGGAGTGCAGCGGCGGGCTGCGCGTGGCGACGGCGCTGTGGTCGTGCGCGTGCGCCGGCGCCCGCGGCGCCCGGGCGCTCGCCGCCGCGCGCCTCGCCCGGGAGCACTACCCCGCCGCCGAGTGGCCGCTCGCCGCGCTCGCCACGCTGCAGATAGCGTGGGAGAGTGGGGAGGTCAGTACACTCCACCCGCCGGAGTGCAGCGGCGGGCTGCGCGTGGCGACGGCGCTGTGTTTCAAATGTGACAGTAGACAAACGGTCGCGGAACTTTTATTCTAATTTGCTTCTTGTATTTTCAGGCGGCGCTAGCGACCGGCAAGGAACTTCTTTCGCTTCTTAACAGCACGGAAGCGGAAGCGGAAGAGCAACACAACGGGTATGCGGAATTGGACGCGCTTTCCGACTCGCAGCATGACGACACGCATAGCACGAGAGACGCCGGTGAGCGGACCTTGTGGCCGAAGGAATAGAGTTCAATTTGCATTGTGGTTTTTTTTATAAATTTTTGTATGTTCCAGCATCGATCCGCGCGGAGTCTGCGGGCGTGTACCGCATCGAGCGGGCGCTGTCGGAGGGCGCCTCGTCGCTGTCCACGCAGCGCGCGCGGGCGCCGCTGGCGGCGCACAAGGCGCAGGCCTGGCTGCTGCTTGCCATGGCGTGCCTCAGGTACCGCGCCCCGCCGCGTCTGCAGCTCGACTTCCGTGGGTCTTTGACGCGATGTTCCGGAAAGGGCACCGTTTCTTTTGAAATCACTGGGCATATGAGACTTTAGAACCGATGTCTCAGGGTGACGAATGCAATGCAGTGCCGCGCAAGAATATGCTCGTCTCGTTAAAAAGTAAAATAATAAAAAAATTGGCACGTGTGCCATTCGCGAGCCGCGACCCACGGAAGGCCTGCAGGTTGGCGCCCGCGGCGGCGCCGGCGCCGGCGCCTGACGCCCTGACGTGCCCGCAGGCTGGACCGGGTGAGCGCGGCGGCGGGCTGCGTGTCGGAGGCGGCGGCGCTCACGCCCTGCAGCCACCTCGTGCTCTACACGGTAACTTCATTTATTATTTATTCACTTTGCACGTTTTGTGCTCTCGGCCGAGATCAGAATACAATTTGAAAGTATTTTGTCTTCGGCAGCGAGGCTTGGTGCACGCCGCGAGCGGGGAGTGGGAGGAGGCGCGCCAGTGCTTCCAGAACGCGCTCGCCATCCACCCCACGCACCTTGACAGCATCGTGCAACTCGGTGAGTGAACGAGGATTAGGCTTTCCTATAAGAGGATTATGAATAATTATATCAATATCGAAATTAATAAAAATAATGCAATTGTTGAAGTGAACGAAAATAACGAATACAATGAAATGAATGAAAAGAACGAAATGAACGGAAAGAACGAAATGAATGAAGGGAATGAAAAGAGTGTTTTTTTTAATGAATTAAAATAACGAAATGAATGAAAAACACTAAATGGAGATCTGCACGATCTGGAGAAAGGCCGTAGGTCGGCACCCACGAGGCGGACCGACGGCCGATCCCCCTCGTGGGCCGCACCCCCGGCTGACGGCGCCGTGTCCGCAGGCGCCGCGTACTACAACCTGGGCTGGCTGGGGCTGGCGGAGCGCGCGCTGCGGGAGGCGGCCGCGCTGGAGCCCGCGCACGCCGACACCTGGCGCCGCCTCGCGCTCGTGCTGGCCGCGCGCGGCGACGCCGCCGCCGCCGCCGACGCCGCCGCCGCCGCGCTCACGCTGCACCACACGCAGGCCACCGCGCACACGCTGTGACACGCGCCGCCGCGCTCCGTGCCGGCCGCGCGCGGCGACGCCGCCGCCGCCGCCGACGCCGCCGCCGCCGCCGACGCCGCCGCCGCCGCGCTCACGCTGCACCACACGCAGGCCGCCGCGCACACGCTGTGACACGCGCCGCCGCGCTCCGTGCCGGCCGCGCGCGGCGACGCCGCCGCCGCCGCCGACGCCGCCGCCGCCGCGCTCACGCTGCACCACACGCAGGCCGCCGCGCACACGCTGTGACACGCGCCGCCGCGCTCCGTGCCGGCCGCGCGCGGCGACGCCGCCGCCGCCGCCGACGCCGCCGCCGCCGCGCTCACGCTGCACCACACGCAGGCCGCCGCGCACACGCTGTGACACGCGCCGCCGCGCTCCGTGCCGGCCGCGCGCGGCGACGCCGCCGCCGCCGCCGACGCCGCCGCCGCCGCCGACGCCGCCGCCGCCGCGCTCACGCTGCACCACACGCAGGCCGCCGCGCACACGCTGTGACACGCGCCGCCGCGCTCCGTGCAAACATCTTCCGTGTACCAGCGCAGCATCCGTGTCCGATCTAACGCCCTCCATGAGCCGACGCAGCATCCGAGTCCCTGCTAACGCCCTCCGTGCGCCGACACAGCATCCGTGTCCGTGCTGACGCCCTCGTGCGCCGACGCAATATTCGTGGCCGTGGTGACGCCCTCCGTGCGCCAACGCAGCATTCGTGGCCGTGGTGACGCCCTCCGTGCGCCAACGCAGCATTCGTGGCCGTGGTGACGCCCTCCGTGCGCCAACGCAGCATTCGTGGCCGTGGTGACGCCCTCCGTGCGCCAACGCAGCATTCGTGGCCGTGGTGACGCCCTCCGTGCGCCAACGCAGCATTCGTGGCCGTGGTGACGCCCTCCGTGCGCTAACGCAGCATTCGTGGCCGTGGTGACGCCCTCCGTGCGCCAACGCAGCATTCGTGGCCGTGGTGACGCCCTCCGTGCGCCAACGCAGCATTCGTGGCCGTGGTGACGCTCTCCGTGCGCCAACGCAGCGTTCGTGTTCGTAAATTTACTGCGCAATTTCGATACAGCCATAACTGAATTTAAACTATTATCTGTGGTACTGTCACCTTTAAGCCTGTCGCCATAGTTATAGCCTCTGTGCATCCCTATACCAAAATAGGTTCCTATTTAGCATTGTTGTTTGTTTGTTTGTTTGTTGTTTGTTGTTCAATGGTTCAAAACTCGTCATGGTTTCTGAATCTCGGCTTGTGAGTCGCTGATGATCGTGCATGACTCATAAGAGTCATGGTCGTAGGGAACAAATGCCGTTCATAAGTTGCAATACAACTTGGAACAACCAACGAACTCAGCATCCTACTAATATTATAACAAACGAAAGGAACTCTATCTGTCTCTCTCTGTCTGTTTACGCTCTTTTCACAACTGAACAGATCTTGATAAAAATTTGTATGGAGATAGTTTGAACCCTGGGGAAGTACACAAGATGGGTACTTTTGATCTCGATAAACTATAGTTTTTTTTTTCCGCGGCGACACAGTCTTAGGCAGAAACCAGTATGTTATAAACCATAATTTTCAACAAACTATATTTTGACACAAGAAAATTACATATATTTTTTTTTTATCATAATTTGCTAACACAATGAGTATAACCCGACGGGATACGTAACAACGCGTGTGCCACATATCTTGAATTTATCTTGATTATAAAGTCCATTGCCTTCAGCGCTATTTTATCAGATCTCTAACAACATCTTATAATAATGACTGGCAGTTTCCGCTACATACAAGGACACATTTTAATTGGCATGCTTTATTACAATATCTATTATAATACACTAAAAAATAATTAAAATAATACAGTCTAACATTTATTATTGGAGACCCTGGGAAAGTTACTTCTCAGAGTCCCCATGAAGTGTGGCCAGCGCGAATTTGGGGACGCGGGAAATAATTCATAAACAAAAAGTGACTTCATTCATCTGTGTGAATTGTCAAATAAGTTATAATATAATTATTATGTATGGAGTGTCTGGGTTGTCACTAGTAAAGGTGACAATGCCATAGATATAGATACAGTCAGATAGTTTCTTTACCTTGAATTAAATAAGAATACGTTTATATTTAACAAAAAAAAAAAACAATACCATATACATTCTAAAAAATATAATGTCTAAGTACATAAGAATTTTTAAACACAATATTATGTGGTTTGACGTGACGAATCTTGTAATTAGCTAACGTTTATTATCGTAAATGTACATTTTACGAGCCGTCCAATCGTTCCACGTTTCTCAGCGTCGTTTTCATCTAACTACTTTAAATAACACTAGAAATACACACAAACAAAGATCCTCCTTTTTTCAAGTCGGTCACAAAAAGAAGCGAAAATAGCTTACGAGTTACTCCGCGCTTCCGGTTTTAAAACATGTTACAATGTTGCATTTCCTACAATCTTTAGAAAATCAAAATATGGTATGGCGATTCCAAAATAGGTGAGCTAAAGGCGGCTGTCCACTGAAACAATGGGATCGACAGTGATCTCGAGGTCCAATTTTGTTGACGCTATCTCATCCATCTCCGCTCTAGTGGACTCAGTTTAGGTATTTGCTTACGAATTTTCAAAATGCAATATTATTTGATTTTCTCGCACTTTGTCGCGTCGCGTTGCGTTGTCGCGTTTGCTACAATGACGAGAGAGAAAAGCGGAAGCAGGGCATCAATGGAATGATGTCGCCATTGTAGTCCCGCACGCTTTTTTTAAGCCTTATTCGAAAGGAATTAGATTCTATTTTCATTTAAAATCATGATATTACATTTGAATCGAATCGGGGAGGGTACTCCATTCGTATAAGAATTGTGTGGGGTAGTCATTTGTATTGTGGTGGTGTCCACGAGTAGTACATCATTAATTGATAAACAGTATAAAGTATTTATTTCTTTCTATTTATGTAACATAAATATTTTATATTCCTTGTAGACTAAATGGGTTTACGGACGATGGTACTTATGATGTTAATATTTTAAATATTTAATCTTTGAATTATGTGAATTCCATTCTATTTCTAGTACAAATACAAAAAAATAACGAAAGTTTGAAAAAATGTTTAAACGTTGTATTTACTGAGAGCTCCTATATTGTATAATGTGTTGCTATTGTAAAGATAATGATATTTATTCTCCAGGCTGCGTCCATTCCTAAATGCGATTTATAAAAAAGAATATTAGTGTTGTATGTAACGTATTTAACTATTTCTATCTGTATAATAAGGCCACGGTGGGATGTTCGTGCTATATCGCTGATTTCCCTATCACATGTGTACTAGTCACATATAAAGTGTGTCACACACAGCGGCGCACGAGCTCGGCTACGTTCCCGATATTTCATACATAAATGATGTCAAATGAATGTTTGACGTAAGTTCAAAGAAATCGTACATGCAGTGGTGGACGTGCGCCATTATGTATGTGTGTTCTTCCCAAGGCCACGTGACACGCGTGTGGCAACTGTCACAAAGACGCGATTTTACGTGACCATCTCAGCAGGGCCGACAATATAATTTTTGAGAATTGTGATTTGTCTCTGGCAATAAGTAATGTAGTTGAAGTAATGTCTGTGTATTATTATTGTGAATGTGGTCGATGTTTCAGATTTGTGTAAGGCATTGGGGTTTGTGCCAATGTTTCCTATTATTCTAAGTGTTATCATTTGGTGTAATTTATTAATGATATTTCTAAGGCGGGAACTAGTGTGACGCTGGAGGTTGCGCGTAGCTTTGTATGCGCGCCACTCGCCGCTTGCGGAACATTATTTCAACATTTTAGCTTTGGACGACCTAAATGGTAGTTGGTAATGAGTCGACTGCGAAGCGTGAGTTAGTGGGTTTGAATCGCATGCAGGGCAACTAATTGTGTGAACCACAGGATTTTTATGCTTTATATTAGCTCTTATTCTGTTTGTAGGACCATGGTCCGTGTAGTTTCCGAGTTCAGAGTCTATGTACATATGTGATGCGATAATATCAAGTACAGTAGACTAAAGTGATTCGGATCGCTTTTTACGAAAAGCGCGGTCCTCTGGGAAGCGTCGCCCAGGCTGACCCGTGAGCTAATGTCAAGCTTAATCATTCTCGGCGCGTGCAGGTGGATAGAGGCAATGTGTTGCGCTGATTCGTGTCACTTGATCGAGGATTTTGAAGTATGATCGAATTTCTTATTGGTGATCCGTTTCACCCCTGACCTGACCCGGTTTGTGACGCTAGCTATCGCACCAGTATCCAGCGTCACATTGTTTCCGGCCGACTCCAATCTAACCAGTGATATGCGTTACTCTGTTACCTCTGTTGTGAACTGAACAGTAAATTAATCAAAGAAACTATATAAATCATCGAAAGGCCATTGAATTCTAGACAATATGTCCATTTGTACATTGTATTGTGATGTTAGCCAATGTTAGCAAATTACTTCGTAGTGTTCACGGGTGGGAGAAACAATAACGTAGTGTTCTATAGTATAAACACACTTGTACATTTTTATGACCAATGCATTGTCACATTTTGTATAGTATTAATTTATCGTTGTCACTGACTGGTACAGATATATAGAAATGTTGATTTCAATAAGGCTTATAGGGTTTTCATCAGGAGGCGTCCATTAGTCACTGTTATATGTGATGAGGTTTTAGACTAAACATGCTCGTAAAAAAAAACCCCACTTTACTGAATCTGAAAGTCTTCAAGTCGAGAGTGAACAGGTATCCTCTACGCAAGCATGCTCCATCCTTGACCGTGTCGACGCTTACCACCAGGGGAGACTGCGGTCAAATGCTTGCCAATTCTGCAATAACAAAACTAATCGACATAAAAAAAATCGCACGTTCAACGAAAATATAAATACACGTGATATCTCACTACACCTCTCCCTTCTTGTGATATAAATAGACGATCCCTTAGTACCTATTATCATTGAAAATCGGATATTTACAATGCATTGTTTGTTTTGAATGTCGGCACTGTTCTAAGCGCAGCGATCACGGGTAAACTGATAAACTAAATTTACCATCTTTCTATTCACAGTTTAAGCAATAAATATGATTCTGATTCTGATTCTAATGTTAAGGATTCGTTTTTATTTAAAAGTTAAAATTTGTAAGGAATTTAGATTCAATCAACTTGGTGTACAATATTGTTACCTCGCCTCGTTGTTCAGTCAGTGGCAAAGATAGAAGTAGCTCTTTTAGATAATCTATAACGTTGTATTGTAACTATCACTTGTTGACTCTGTACTATTGTATCTATATAAAGTGTACTATTGTAAAGATGTATATTGATGTAAATGGTTTATAAACTGTTGTGCTCCTGTACTTTATTGTAGGTGTTATTCTCGGTCTGTGTTGTGTACATAGAACATTTAAGGATATGAAATATAATATAATTATTATGTTACATACTACGGACGTTTTATTTTCAACTTTTTTTAGACCGAGCGAGCGGAGCGGCTGCTTCAGGTCGGGTCTTTGCTTTCCTCTGTCAGTTTGTTGGTACTTCTGTTTAGTATTGTACAATCGACCACTATCTCACCTGTCTACGATGGTGCGCGCCTACCTAGAAGTAACCTATTCATCCGTATCTTGAAGATACCACTATGGGGAACAGATTCAGGCAGGGAGTTTCACTCCATTGCAAATTTCCTATCTATTGTAATCCACAATCTGACAGCTTCGGTGGCGTAGTTGATGGTGAGCCGACTGCGAAGCGTTAGGTTGCGAGTTTGATTCCCGCATGGCAAATATTTGTGCGAAACACATGTATTTGCTCGAAGTTTAGTAATTTGTGGGTGTGGGACGTAGGGGCATGGTCTTCGTAGTTCCTTATTCCCTAGATACAGGGAATCCTAGTTAAGGGTCAGGATCTTAGTAATAATGACGCATTAAAAAGTACACTTAACATTTTTTTTTATCAAGAGGTTTAGCTTGTAATTTTTTTAGTGTTAGAATGGCTGGTATTTCACTGAGAATTTATTCAAGAATTGCTACTTATTTCCTCCTATTTGTTACCTACATTTCATTTACTTATCTTCATTGTAGGCACAGACGTTGTCCTCTAATGCTTTATTATGAATAGATAAGATTTTATTCTTTAGCAGAAAACAGTTGTACCAACAAGGAGGACTATAATTTTAAACGTATTTTCAAAACTATTTCACAGTTAACAGCCTATTATCATTATATTGTTTGATGTTTACTCGAGGTTTAGCGCCTTTCAAAAGTTTATTAATTTAAGGGCGGGATACGTTTCGCTTTGGTGGGAAATTTAAATTTTAAGCAGTTCTTTTATTTTATTGCGTTAGACCAAGAATTAGATCATTCTCTATGATATTCTGTAGAAATATTTAACACTAATGCTCTGGATTTCTCAACTATGTCCATTAACCGTTATTATTAATTAATGAAGTGTTGACTTGTTTAAGTAATAACGTGCAAAATAACACGTTAAACATCTCTACAAAATAACGTGATAAATAATCCTGGATTATAGCGAATTCCAATAATATTTACAATAGATTCCCATCCTGGCTCAAAAAACGAAAACACTGTATGAAATTTAAATTTACCTTCATAAGCGTTCCTGAAATTGAAATTTCATTATATATTTAACTCCGTCCTTATTTCAGCTATATTCAGTCAAGTTAACGTTTGTTAAAACTGAAATTTACACTAAACGAGAGGTCGTGCAAGATGTTGACGCTAACCATACTTAGGTTTAAGCTAAAAAGAGAAGTTAAAAATAGGCTTCCACACTTTTGCCAGATATTCATTCGCCAAGCTGTAGTGTGTAAACATTACTATGTTCCGGTTTGAAGGGCACTGGTACCAGCGAAATGAATGGGCATGAGACTTTAGAGCCGATGTCTCTGGGTGTCTCAATGCCGCGCAGTATTATGCAATGCAAAGTCATAGGTGGCATTGTAACTGTTATGGGCTAGCGTAGCGCTTACCATCAGGTGAAAAACTGGTGAACGTCTCGTCACTCAGTCAAATAAAAAAAAAGTAGGTACCTTTAACCATACCCTTAACAGTGTGTATACGAGGCCTAACGGCTAGCTCAGTAGCGGATGTGCCGCGCGTGACATTCAGCTTAGTATACATTCAGCCACCGCGTGTCATGTCTAATATAAACAAATGGAGAGCTTCCGTATCGTTTTATCGTGTAATGCAAATATTTTATTGGGCAGATAGGGTACAATATCGTTATTAAATACTTGTAGATTGTCGGCACGTTATCAAGCCTACAGGGTTTGGTTTGATCAAGTGACGAGCGCAAGGGCGCGGCTACATTTCTAATTAGATGCTTTCCATTGATAACTAAAACGCGTCACGATCTCATACAATAGATCCTGACCTTCAACTAGGACTCCCTGTCTCCAGGGAATCGGGAACTACGAGGACTATGGTCCTGCAAACACCCGGACTCAGAGCAAACATTAAAATTTGTTTTTCGCGTCAATCTTTGTCTGTGTGGGAATCGAACCTGCAACCTCACGCTTCGCCCACCTCTTCACCCATTCACGCCACGGAGGCCACCAATAAACTACTTCATCCATTAATTTCGTTCCTCCACCACCATTCAAAGCGTGGTAGGTTGCGGATTCGGTACCCTTCCCCTTTGCCAATTCACAACCGATTTATTGCTGGATTAGTGCGCCAACCTGGTTATTTGGTCGGCGGCGCCATTAAAGAAAATATGCACAAGATCAAGATTGGCTTTGAAAAGGGTTTGATAACTGGAGATAAGCAAACGGCGGCATGCTGAGGTGCGTGCCTGTCGCATTTCTATCTTATTAACACTTTGACAGCTGAGCCGCTTTTCTTATCTAGCCACGGTTACGGATCTGCACACACCGTTGTGTTTTCCCGTACCCCTAACACAACAGTAGTGTTTTCCGCAGTGAACGTGTTAAAGCGGCTCCATCGGTTACAATGACGAAGCCAAAAAATGCGGAGGAAGTGGTCACCGTGGCAAAGTCCAAAAATGACGGGGAAGTAATAGACCTGGACCTGATCCTGGAGGAGATAGGCTTCGGGAAGCACCAGGCGTACACGTACGGGATCATGCTGTTGCCAATCATGTTCAGTGGCTTTTATAAGAGTCAGTTCATCTTTGCTGTTGGCGATTTGAATTACAGGTGAGAGTAGTTGAACTGTTTTGTTTTTGGATCTTAGATTCTATTTGGGCAGCTTTTGGACTAACTACTGAAATTCTATTTTCATATTTCAGTATTTTCATTTAGTTGGCAATGGAAGACAAGCCGATAATAGGTGGGCACCATTCTGTCTTCTTTTAAAAGTAGTAGTAACTATTTATTATTGTGGTGGGCACCATTCTTATTACGTAGGTACTTACCATCAGTGCCTGTCGATATCAGACACATTAATCGTCGGACATAAAATTATTAGTATGTATATATGTATTGATAATTTGACTGACGTCAACCGACCCAACCCTGTTCCTGGGGGCCTACCATGACCTCTTATAGCGATTCAATTGAAGACCTAAACTGAACCGCGCCGCATAATCGTACCGTGACGTCTTATTTTTTATGTTGCTGCCATTTTCAACCTAAACTGTATACAGATAAGGTTGAAAGTGGCAGCAACCTAAATTGAGTCGCTTATAAGCCATTTTCAACATAAACGGAATCTCGTTTAGGTTGAAAATGGCAGCAACATAAAAAATAAGACGCCACGGTACGATTATGCGACGCGGTTCAGTTTAGGTCTTCAATTGAATCGCTATAAGAGGTCATGGTATGCCTCCTGCTCTCTATGTCGTTAATCCAAAGGTTGTCTGGAGACCAATGCCGTTTGTACCTATTAAGTAGCTTTGTTTTATACCTACCTATTCGTGTCTATAAAGAGGTAGGTATCTATCTATCTACCAGCAAGAAACTTTACAATTTTTTATATAATTTGTACAAGAGTTTTTGAAACGATAATTAGTAACATTTTATTAATTTTATTTCCAACACCGGACAAAGACTTCAAAAGCCTCGGTCATTTGTCGCAATGGAAACTTTTCTCCGGAGGCATACATTTTTTTACATAGCCCTTACAACCTACATAGACGTCTCACGGCATCTGGATTGTCCCTGGACGCTTCTTAAAAAACCCGGACGTCCCCAAAACTTGGACAAATCCGGGGAAAACCGGACGGATGGCAGCGTATATAAATTTAGAAGATATTAATCTAACTGTGATAAATTAAATAACTACCTACCTTCCATAAATTTAAATTAGAAAGAAATGTCAAAATGCACTATCGCGAAAAATGGTTCGCCTCAAGCATTTGCAGTTATCATTACTTACCTACTCGATACACAATTGATTTATTGATTGATAGATTAAGAGTGCGTTAACACAGACATTGTGCACAAGATCTAGATACGATTTGGAAAAGTATTTGATATCTGGAGATAAGCAAACGGTAACCAACCACGGTGCGTGCCTGTCGCCTCTGTATCTTACTGAAGTGCTTCCGTCCAAGTGGTCACCATGACGAAGCCCAAAGATGACTCGGAAATATTAGTCTCCACGACGCCGGAGCCAAGAGATGCGGAGGGAGTGCTCACCGTGACAACGTCCAAAAAAGTCAAAGAAATGATAGACCTGGACCCGATCCTGGAGGAACTAAGCTTTGGGAGGTACCAGGTCTTCACGTATGGAATCATTCTGCTGCCGATCATGTTTAGTGCTCTTTACATCAGCCAGTTCATCTTTGTTGCCGGGGATTTGAATCACAGGTGAGGGTAGTTGAACTGTTTTGTTTTGAATTTATTAACTAGGAATTTTGTTTGGGCACTGTCCTCTAACCTTATTCTATATTGTTATAGTTTGGGGTCTCCTTTGCTTAGTTGACTAAAAAGGACAAACTGCCACGGGTACCTCGTAGTACCCAGTCTGTCTGTGTGTTAAGTACCTATCCATTAGTTTGGTGGGCAATATTCTAATACGTAGTATCTATAGGTGACGATTAACAGAAGTTAGTACCAATGTCACTAATATCACTAAATATCTTTTAAATAGACTTTTCTCTGCCCTCTCGTTTTGCCACACCACCACCATTTCAGTTACACCTCCAGGATGACTGGTAGAAAATGCTACTTAGCATTAGGTACTCCTTGTACTCCATTTGTGTGCTAAAGAATAAATAAATAAATAAATATTATAAATGCGAAAGATTGTGTGGTTGTATGTGTGTGTGTGTGTGTGTGTGATTGATTGTTTCCTCTTCATGCTATAACGGCTGAACAGATATTGATTAAATAGATATAATACTATAGGTCCTGGAATAAAACACGTAATTTTACCTTTTATTTCGTAAAAATTGATGGTTGACGTCTAATTAGGAAACGCGGGTGAAGCCGCGGGGTGCTGCTAGTGAGTTTGTAAAAAAAAATTTAAGCTAGCTATATTGTTTGTGCTAGTCCCTCATTTATGTTAATAAATATTATGTTAATAAGTATAAATTTAAGTACTCCTTGTACATTTCTACATTGTGCTAAAGAATAAATAAATAAATAGGTAAGTAAATAAAAAAAATATATATTAGAAAAGTCTTACTAGATTGAGAGAATCAAGCCAAGATCTGACTTTTTTTTGCATAATAGTCAAGCATTTGACCGCGGCCTCATCTGATGGTAAGTGACGACACGGTAGATGATGGAGCATGCTTGCCTAGAAGATACCTATTCACTCTCGACTTGAAGACTTTCAGATTATAGTTATCGGGAAACATAGACATATCATAGAATTAATTTGTTTATTAAACTCTTAATAAAAGAGTTTGTATCCAAAAACTGATGACTGGGTGTGTAAAGCTTTGTTAGAAGAATTTAATCCTTCTAACGGATATGAATCACAGCTCATCGTAAGACACGGTAAGTCCAAAAACGAAACGCCACCGCGCGCTAATTTTTCCTATGGCGCCATCTAGTTCACTTTGGAGGCAACAAACAATTAAGAGAAACGGAACGTATATTATCTAGTAGTAATGGAAATTAACGCTCATTATAATTTTGTTAGCATAAAATGTGAATTTTCGTTGCTTAGCATTAAAGCAGAAAATATACAGTCATATACCTACCTACGACGTGAAAACAAAACAAACGAAAAAATGTCTTGAACTGTAAAAAAATACAATAATATTTCCACTAAAATGTTGGTTTTGTCAATTTAACCTTAATAAGAGCCACGAAGCTGGTGGTCATTAAATTATTGAACTATGGGGTGAGAACAAACCGGCAAAAATAGCCTTAGCCTAAATAAATTCAATAATCAAGCGAAGCCAAAGCATTATGAAAAAACGTGCTCTGCCCAGATTTTTAGCTGATCGGCTGCTAGCAGCTTGCCTGTTGGATGTGTGAAGCTGTAAAGGCTCTCACGCACCGCAAGAACGAACGAAACGCACGTGCTTTATTCATAATCAGCACTCGTAGAATTTCACAACTTCATTTCGCTGAAGAAATGCTACATTACCTATTGAATTTGTATAAGTTACTTATACAAATTCTATGTTATGAGATTTACCTTAATTTCAAGACTCCTGTTGCCATCATATAGATAGACGAACTCTTTATTGAAACACCACAGATTTTTGTTATGTTGGTAGAAATATTTTTTAGGTTATATTCGCACGCTAGTTTTGTTGTGCACTTTTTCTTCTATTAAACGTGTTATTTGCATTTCTTTTTTATTCTTGGGATGATCCTTTTTATTTATACCACTCATTGTTTATAATCCGATATAAAGTGGCGCTGCATTGATCTGTCTTTTGCCTAAGGAGTTAGAATGTTGGCTACGCGACGCCTTTTTACCAAGACGCATAAATTTGGTATAAGATATAATTGTAGGTACTTAGTTTAAAGACTAAATTTATCAGATTAGATGACAATAAAATGTTGTAATCAGTCGGAGATTGGCTGTGCACTAAATAAATTCAGATAAGTGCAAGTACCTAAGTATTTAGAAATCATTTACATGAATGTATAGATTAGGTTTATTACTTACTAGCGGCAGCCCCCGGTTTCCCCCGCGTATTTTCTATTTTCCTCCATGTAATACCGGAGTATTACATGGAGGAAAATAGAAAATACGCTGGGATTTCCCGGGATAAAAAAGCGCTGTAATGTAGTTGCCAATTAATGTAAGAAATTTCGGAATCGGTTCAGCCGTCTAAGAAATTACCTGCTACAAACTCACAAATTAACTATACCTGTTTATAAAATTAGTGTAGATTACATTAGGTTACATTTGATGTTCCCTAATTTTTTTTAAACTAAGGGAATCAAAGTCAAAGTAAAAATATTTATTCACACGGGCCCCAAGAGGGCACTCATGAAAGTTCACTGACTCCACCGCCGAATGCGGAATACATCCAATCGAGAAGAACCGCCAAGAAAATCTTTGGCAAATTTTAGTCAACAATCATAATATCAACCAAAAAACGAAATTGCTAAAATTCTACCATCGAGTAAGTACCTACTTAGTAGAATTTTAGACATTGGTTTATGAATCAAGTAAAGATGGGGGCGAGGGGGTTCCTCTTAAATAAGGGAATGGCTTCGATCGTAACTATGGAGTAGGCAAGTACATAATTTCGATCAAATTCTGACTTAATTCCGATATCGATATTTCTATTTTTTCGATTTTGAATTCGGTTTTGTTTTTCAATTGCAAAATCGACAGTGGTGCCTCTCATCTGTGTGTAAACGGAGTCCAGTTATAATATTCGTTAGCGCCCTTTGGCACAGCCTTTAGTGCTTATTTTGGGAATGGTTTTTTTTAACGCTTGTTGTTTAAACGCCCACGTCTAATCCTCATTCCCGGTCTGTCATCGGGAGCGGATGGTCGTCTCCCTTGATCCATGCCTACTTATTGTGGGTGTTGAAAGGAAAGTCACTTAACAACACTTCACAAATTATTTATTTATTGTTTGACATAGAATATTGTTTGGAGAAACACGGTACAAATTACGTAGTCGTAAAAATAGGCGCGAGCGACGTGCGCTTCGCGTGACATTCGTCGGCGGACTGGCTGGCCGGGCGTCGTTCGCCGCGGCGCGAGCGCATACTTCCTTTGAGCTGTGCCGCGGCCGCTGCCGTACGCTGTAGGTACTCAATAATATTTGGTGGCGCGGCGCACAGCTGTTGACGATGTTTAGGTACGTTGTGTATTTATATTTGCTTTTGTTATAGTTGCTTGTAGTTATTTGTTTTCTATATGTTTTGCTAATGTGTGGTTTTCTGTTTCAGATGGAGTTCGACGAGTATCTCAGGTATGTATTTACTTATGTGCTGTTTACTAATATAATGTTTCTTTTGTTTCAGGTAGTTTATGTGGAGACGCCACATCACTCCCCTCCAGAGGCCGTCCTACGGGCGATAACATTTCGGGAATCTGACCGTTCTACCTGATCGTGTTGTACGTTCTTTCGTATTTTCAGGTGGTGTTGTTACTGCAGCTGGTTGGCTGGGGATCTGAGTGGTTGTCGGTGAATCTGCAAGTAGGTATGCCGGTTTTATCCTGTCAATGGACACTTCATTTTCCTTCCCTTTCAGGAGGATTTTGAAGGTTTTCTCATTTCGGCTGAGTACTTTATGTGGGCCTGTATACACTGGTTGCAGGGATCTGCGAGATGCATCTTCTCTTAGAAAAATGTGAGTAGCTGTTGACAGATCTTTATATACGAATATTGCCTTTTGGCTGTGTCTTGAAGCAGGGCGCGGTTGAATTCGTGCAGCAAACTCTCTGAGACGGGCTGTAAAGTCTGTGACGTCTGTGGTCGTCTGTGTGTTTGATTCGAAGAAGTCACCAGGTAATCTGACAGGTTCGCCATATACAAGTTCTGCTGATGATGTTTGTAGATCTTCTTTAAAGGTGTTCCGGATGCCGAGAAGTACTAAAGGTAAGATTTCTGTCCAGCTATCATGTTCGTGACATACGATAGCGGCTTTCAGTTGTCTGTGAAATCTTTCAATTATTCCGTTGCAGGCAGGGTGGTATGCTGTCGTCGTTTTGTGTTGGAAGCCGGCTATTTCGGATAGGTATTTGAATAGAGCTGACTCAAATTGTCTACCTCGGTCTGTTACAATTTGCAGTGGGCAACCAAAACGGGCGATCCAGCCTGATAGAAGAGCTTTAGCAACTGTCTCTGCTGTCATGTCTGGAATAGGTATTGCCTCGGGCCATCTCGTAAATCTGTCGATTGCAGTGAGACAATACTTGAATCCTTCTGACACTGGTAGTGGGCCTATAAGGTCGATGTGCACGTACAGGAATCTAGCGCGTGGTATCGTGAATACTCCAAGTGGGGATGATACGTGTCTCGTCACCTTCGCTCTTTGGCATGGGTAGCACTGTCTTGTCCATTCGCGGCAGTCTTTCTGGATGCTAGGCCATATATAGCGCTTCGATACCATTTTGGCAGTTGCATTGGCACCAGGGTGGCTAAGTGAGTGTAGGCTCTCAAAGACTTTTCGTCGTAGTTCGCGAGGTACGTATGGACGTGTGATTGCAGTACTATTGTCGCAGTAGATATCTGATTTCGTTCCAGGTATTGCTACTTTCTGCAGGCGTAGAGAAGTGCTGCCAGCGAGTAATTCGGTGAGTTCTGTGTCCGATCCTTGTGCTTCAGCTAGAGTTGTTAGGTCCACAGGTTGAGATATCATGTCAACGCGAGATAGTGTATCTGCAACCATATTTTCTTTGCCAGAAATATGTTGTAGGTCCGTCGTAAATTGAGAAATGTAATCTAGGTATCTGAATTGCCTAGGAGTACAGTTATCTTTTCTAGAATCGAATGCGAAGCATAGAGGTTTGTGGTCAGTGAATACTGTGAAGTTTCTTGCTTCGAGCATGTGTCGGAAATATTTGATGGACTGGTATATTGCGAGTAGTTCTCTGTCGTATGCGGAATATTTCTTTTGTGATGTGCTCAGTTTCTTCGAGTAGAATGCCAGAGGTTGCCAGTTGTTGTTTGTGAACTGTTGCAGGACTGCTCCTGTAGCGTTATCTGACGCGTCCGTGACTAGGGCTAGTCTTGCTTGTATGTCCGGGTGTGCCAAGAGTGCGGATCGACACAGACTTTCTTTGCACTTCTCAAAAGCTTGAAGTGCGTCGCCACAAATGTCGATTGGATGCGAGCCTTTGACTGATCCGGTCAATAAAGCATGTAAGGGAGCTTGGTATTCTGCTGCGCCTGGGATGAATCGACGATAGAAATTAATCATTCCCAGGAAACGTCGGAGTTCTCTGACTGTCTTCGGGATGGAGAAATTTCTGATTGCTTCTACCTTGGTGTCGAGTGGTTTCACGCCTTCTGCTGAGACAGTGTATCCAAGGAAAGTGACTTGGGATACACCGAATACGCATTTAGGTATGTTGATTACCATGTTGTAATCCTGGAGACGCTGGAATATCTGGCGTAGGTGTTCCTCATGAGTAGCTTCATCTGGTGAGTACACTAAGAAATCGTCAATGAATGCGTAACAGAAGTCTAGGCCTCTCAGCACTTCATCGACGAACCGTTGGAATGTTTGGCTTGCGTTCCGTAGACCAAAAGTCATGTACGGAAATTCAAACAGACCAAACGGTGTCGAGATTGCTGTCTTGCTGATGTCCTCTTCTGCAATTCGAATTTTGGTTGTAGGCTTTGGTCAGATCGATGGTTGAGAAGACCGTACAACCAGAAATTTCCTGTGCGAAGTCATGGATGTGTCTGACTGGATATCTATCAGGAACTGTTCGGGCATTCAGCCTGCGGTAATCGCCACAGGGGCGCCATCCGCTGTCTTTCTTGGGTGCAAGGTGTAGTGCTGATGACCAGGGACTGTCCGAGGGTCTTGCTGTTCCACATTTCAACATTGCGTCAAATTCGTCCTTCGCTATTTTCAGCTTGTCAGGTGCAAGTCGTCGTGGGGTGCAGTAGACAGGAGGTCCAGATGTGGTCTTGATGTGGTGCACGGTGTTGTGGGTTGAAGCTCGGTTAGTTCCATGTGGGCGGGTGATGTCAGGAAATTCTCGCAAGATGTTTAAGTATTTTGATGTTGATTCTACTGCCATTGTTTTTACTGAAGATATGTCACTTGATGGTGATACTGGTGCTGCTGGTGATGTTAGTGTCGTGGTGTTGTCGATGAGGCGTTGGTTACGACAGTCGACGATGAGGCCATAGTGTCTGAGAAAATCGACACCTATGATCGGTTTCGTGACGTCTGCCACGATGAATCGCCAGCTGTAGTCACGGCGAAGTCCTAAGTTCAGTACGAGGTGTGCGAATCCGTAAGTAGCTATTGTCGTTCCGTTTGCAGCAAACAATTGATAGCTGGTTGGTGCTCGACGTTCACGAAGTAAGGTACGTGGATAGACGCAGAGATCACTACCGGTATCGACGAGAAATTGCAGCTTGCTCTTACGATCAGTTACAAATAAGCGACCTGGCGTGCTGGGGCAATCGTGCGTCGCAATTAACGACTGCCTTTCGCGTTTCCCTTATGGTCACATGGCGTGACGCACTTTCTGGCATCATCGCCAAATTTCGCGTGGAAGTAGCAGAGTGGGAATCGTCGGTAGTTGGATTCCGATCGGGTGTTGCTCCGCTGACCTGTGCGAGTGTTGCTACGCTGATGTTCGTCGTGTCGTGTTTGAGATCGTGGTCTCCTGCTCGTACTTTGTGATGAGGTGAGTGACGCTATCTGCTGTGTGAGGTCTGCAATTTGTTTGGCCATGATGTCGAGAGCTGATCCAGGAGGAAAAGTTATCGCTGCTGTCTGAGGACTTGAACTAACAATGTCCAATACTGTGTCAGCTAAGTCTGCTAGACTAGTCAGGTCTGCGCGAGGTTGAGAAGCAACAGCTGTTTGTACATGAGTGGGGAGACGGCTTGTCCAAATAGTTTTAACAAATTCTTCCGGCACTTCGGGTCCCGCTAGTTGTCGGAGATGACGAAGAAACTGTGAAGGTCGGCGGTCACCCATCTCTTCATGTGTCAGTAACTGTCTAACTTCTTTTTCCCTGGACTGCGATAATCTCTTAATTAATTCGGCTTTTAATGTGTCATACTTTGATGTTGTTGGTGGGGATACAATAATGTCCTCCACTTCGGCTGCATGGCGATGTTCGAGTTGTGCGACAACATAATAAAATTTTGTTTTGTCGTCGGTTATTCCGGACAGAGAGAAGTGTCCCTCTACTTGCGCAAACCACAGGGCGGGTTTCTCGGGCCAAAAGGGGGGCATCCGTACTCCAACTCGAAATATATCAGATTGCATATTATTTACAGTACCTCCGGGCGGTCCGCCATCTTGTTTCGCCGCTTTCCCAGAATATTCCGAGGTCATTTTCCTCAATATGTCCAGTTCGGGGTCACCAATGTGGGTGTTGAAAGGAAAGTCACTTAACAACACTTCACAAATTATTTATTTATTGTTTGACATAGAATATTGTTTGGAGAAACACGGTACAAATTACGTAGTCGTAAAAATAGGCGCGAGCGACGTGCGCTTCGCGTGACATTCGTCGGCGGACTGGCTGGCCGGGCGTCGTTCGCCGCGGCGCGAGCGCATACTTCCTTTGAGCTGTGCCGCGGCCGCTGCCGTACGCTGTAGGTACTCAATAATATTTGGTGGCGCGGCGCACAGCTGTTGACGATGTTTAGGTACGTTGTGTATTTATATTTGCTTTTGTTATAGTTGCTTGTAGTTATTTGTTTTCTATATGTTTTGCTAATGTGTGGTTTTCTGTTTCAGATGGAGTTCGACGAGTATCTCAGGTATGTATTTACTTATGTGCTGTTTACTAATATAATGTTTCTTTTGTTTCAGGTAGTTTATGTGGAGACGCCACATTATTGATGATCTGGTAACCTATTTTTGAGTCCGAGCTCTGTATTGAATGTGTTATCTAAAGTGGTTGTACATATCATCAACGTTACCGATATTTACTACACTCGAGTTTGTTCTAGTATTAAGTAGGTAGGTACTTTAGTTATTAAGGTGAATGTCGAAATTAATGCCTATTTCAATTTATTTTCAATTTCTTTTAAAGAGCCCTTGATATACTTTCTATTGGTTCTTAGGTATAAAGTGGTAAAAATAACAATCGTTTTATTAGAAAAAGATGTAACATTTCACGTTTTTGTGACATCAAGTAAATTCAATATACTTACCACATCTTAGTAAGTTGCACTCAAAAAGTTACGCTCAGGCAGAGATGAGTGGGTTTAAATATGCGGGGCCCCCTCTCGCCCGGGGCCCGTAGGAATTGCTACTCTTGCTACGTGGTTAATCCGGCACTGATCGTGATAGTGAACATGCAAACAAACCCTATGCAAACAAATAATCTACACTTTCACTGCTAAGCTGTTTTTCTTGTCTAGCCACGGGTGCGGATCTGCACACATCGTAGTTTTTTCCCATACAGCTAACACCACAGTTGTGTTTTCCCGCACTCACGGCAAGTTATATACAGGGTGTCCTAGACACCGCTACATTAGTAACTTGAACTAGGTATCTAGGTAAGTATCGATAAAGTGAAACATTTATTTATTTATTATTTATTTATTTATTTATTTCAATATACAGTGTCTTAACAGGTGTTTCCAAAGCGACACCGTACTTACATGTAACTAAGAACCAATACATTTAAGGGCAACATCCGTAAATGTCACTATAGAACATGTAAAAATGTCCAGCTCGCTGTGCTCAGCGCAGATTCTATTCAACAATCGAAGAGCCCTAGTAATAGGCGCTAGTAACATGTTTTAAAATACCGACGAGCTAAGGCTGCGTTTACAAACCACAACAATAGATATGAAACTCTACACAGGTCGATCCACTAAACTCAAGTGTTGTGTAAATATCTACATTATTATATTTATTATCGAAGGTACTTATAATAAACCAGTTAGAAGCGGCAAACAGGCTGCATACATATCGAAATTATTATACTAAATCTAAAATTAAATTCTAGCCGAATTAGAATAAGCTATAAACATAAATATATAACAATTTTGAACATGGGCCTGTCTGTTTGTCTGTGTTTTTTATAGGACTAGTGGAATTTAAATTCTCGGCATTTCGTGGCTTTCTCGAGTATGTGGGTTTTTCTCACGATGTTTTCCTTCACTGAAAAGCGAGTGTTCATTACGTACATACCTATATTTGTAGAAGAAACACACTGGCACGTGGCACGTGGCACGTGGCACGTGGCCGCACTGGGGTAATATTCATAAATAATTTCTTTAGTATAATTATTATTACAGAGAGGGCACAGTTTCCAGCTAAATTACTGGGCATAATTGAGACTTTAGACACTATGTCACAGGGTGACGAGCGTAGTGCGGTGCCGCGCAGGATTATGCAATGAAAAGTTTTGGTTGGCACTTTTACTGTTATGTGTAGGCGTGGCGCTTACCATCAAGTGAACTACTTTCTCGTCTCGTTTCTAAGTAAAATAAAACAATAAAAATTACCGGTTAATGTATTTGCCGACCGCGCCGAACATTGCTTAACTTCAACATGAATGTCAACCAGCATGTTCCACGAACTGCGAACATGGGCAACTGGAAGTCCTTAAAACTGTACCGCGAATTATATTTCGTCACACGTGATACGCGCGTGAAGTCGCGGGGAAAAGCTAGTCTGCAGTGCCACTACGATACGCTACACCGAATCAAAACACCATCCCCGCGAATCGCATTGAAACATTCCGCGATACGGTAGATAAACAGACGAGCGGGCACCGCGGTCCGCGCTTGTCGTCTTCGTACCCTCAGTGGATCCGTGACCGAGCCAACCATGCCGGAGCCCGAGTATGACTCGGGAGTGGATCTCGACTCCATCCTGGTGGAACTGGGGTCCTTCGGGAAGTACCAGGTCATCACGTACTCGTTCATCCTGCTGCCTATTATGTTCAGTGCCGTTTACGCCAGTCAGTACATCTTTGCTGCGGGTGCTTTGAATTACAGGTGAGGCGTTTATACAAGGGATTTTGTTTTTCAAAGAAATTTGACCCAATTCCAAATAAAATTGAATTTGTTGTTTAAAATAATGAATTTGGTCGTGATCGTGGCCTATTATAAAGGGACCCCTAAAAATTATACCTAACAAGTTAAAACAGTAAAAAAAAAGCTTTTTATTTTATCTGTGTTGTCCCTCATCTGGGCAATGGTCTCCCCGAATGTTATTTTTATTTCTTCAAATTGAATTCTCGTCATCCAATTTCTAAAGTTCCCCTGGAAGAATTGCCCATTGAACAGGTTTTTTGTTTGTTTTTGTGTATGGTATACTTATATTTTTATTTTGTTATATTAACTACACACTTCTTCTCGTAGTAATTTTTGGTAGCAGTAAAAAAATATGGTTGAAATTTTAGGTAAATATTTTTAGAGGTGCAGTTCAGCATCTCAGTGACTCTGAAATAATAAATAAGAAATACTGTTTTTTTCCTACTGTTTTTAAATTAATTACTGAATTATTATTATAATAAGTGAGCTCAAATCAGTGTCGCCCAAAATTTTGCAAAATAAATTCTGGGTGGTACTGCAGCTGTTATATGGCGCTAACCACCACGTGAACACCATGCTCGTCTTCTACTTTGATCTTTAAAATCAATACCAATTTTTTTATACTTGGAATTAAATTTAACAGCGACGTATATATTATATACTAGCTGTGCCCTGCCACGCTTCGCTGTGGCACATTCGCACATCCGCTGATATGTCACTGATGAAGAAAATAGATAAAAACAATCCTTGATGCGGATTGTATATCATGCTAAAATTTCAGCTCGATCGGTGCAGAACTTTTTGAGTTTTTGAAGCCTACACAAACCAACATAACATTTTTATATATATAGATAGATGTTGTTTATCTCTAACTAGGTACTGTACCTATCATCTTGCCGTTGTAAAATTATCATATTATTATGTTTATATCTGATGATTAATTATATTTTTATCAAGTTGCCACCGATGTGCAATACTTAATCATTAACAAGTTTGGCAGTCAGTTCATTATACCTACACTGAATCAATTATGAATTCTTTCCAATTAATAATTACCTCATTTATAGTCTTGTAATTAATAATTACCTCATTATCCTGTTACTAGTTTGTTTTGCTGGAATGTCTGCTATTTTATTATATTTGAAAAACGTCCAGTGGTTGTATGTTGGATAGATATGTTACATAAATAATAGTAATTATGTGAAAATATATATAAAATTATTTACAAACATATAATTATAACACGCTACTTATAAAAATAATTTAAATAATAGTTAACAAGAACTTAATAATTATACTCGAGAGAAATTTACATAAGAAAATAACGTTTATAAACGAATATGTTACGTGAATGAATGACAGATCTTTAGTAATAATATATTTTCGCAATAATATAGATATAATTCTAGATAGACAACACTTAATTTTTTATATCGCTACAATAGGCAAACGTTTGACCAGATTTTGGTATTTGCAGTCTCGTGTAGTGGTAAGTGTCGACACGGTCGATGGTGGAGCATGCTTGTCTAGAAGATCCATTTTGAACTAGTTATTGACCTAATTTCAAATGAAGTTCTACACCAATATTTGCATCGTGACTGAATCGCCGTTCATTCGTTATTGAGACTCTTAGCCGTAGGTAGCTGCCGCGGTTCTGCGTGATTGCTCCCCAATAGGCGTCATTCAAACACAATGGATAAGCCAGTTGACTTGTTGTTCAATCTGCATTTTTTGCTGGATCTCGTCTGTTCACTTTTTGTTGAGGACATCCGTAATTGAGATTCGTAAACTCGACTAAGTAGATATAACTGCCTACCCATTGTAAGTATCTTCCTTAACTCAATGAACGGCAAGGTTGTATTCGTGGTTGCCCTCGCAGCCAACTATTAGCATAATCAGAGTAAATAAATTATATTGTTAAGCTGTTTTACCATGTATCACCCGCTTTATTGAATCACTAGCAGCGCTTTGCGGTTTCATCCGCGTTAACTATTTTCTCACAAGAACCGTAAATTTTTATAGCATAATAAGTATACTATGAACTATTCCAGGAGCTTTTATATCTATGTATAATTATTTTTATAAAAATCCGTTCAGCCGTTTTGGCATGAAGAGAAGACAAACAAACTATCGCATTTATATATGTAGTAGTATTAGTGAGATAACGTTGACAGCGACTTCACTCTACAAGACTACTGACGACCTCCCTGAATGTCTTGAAATGTTGACCATTTAAGCAACACTTTAAAATATAATTTGCTCGATCCTGAAAATACTAGTTTTCCTGTAACAATTGTTATTGAACCTGCAATGTAAGGCGCAAGACAGATCAATGCAGCGCAGCGTGCCTTAGTAGTAAAACAGTTTAATAGCATCGTAGTTTCCGTCACGTGAGATAACGACGAAGTGCTCACAATCGTGATCGTAGCAAATATAGAACACCGATTTAAGCGTCAATAAAATTAAATTTCTATGCATAGTTTTTTTCTTTACAGCTAGAATTGGAACACTGCTGCTAAGATCTATCCATTACCTCAAAAAAAAACTCAAATAATTTATATAAGCAGGCAAAAATTAAGCACCTTTATAAGTCAAACACTTAACTAGTGTCATATACAGAGAAAAAAAAACTAAACAAATAAGTAACTGATTATGGTTTGAAAAAGGAAATTTCCCTGACAAGTTCAGTGGTGAATCTCGCACAGGAAAAGGAAACTCCATCGGAAATTCGCCCGTTACAGAAGATAGCGCCAAAAAACTCCACGGTGATGTAATTTCTTCAACCATCCTTTGTTTATCTGGTATGTGTAATTTTAAATTGCTACTATAATATTGTAATCATTAAAATAAAACCACTCCTCCAATATTTATTGGAGTATGTTAAATATTTCATAGATAATGCGATATCTGCGTCGTGGCCAAGTGTGCCGTCACTATAACTTCTTAATCGATTGATCGAGGAAACCACTTATCTTGCAATAATTACATTTTTAATCCAAATCCGAATGATTAACATTATCATGTACCTAAGTCAATTGCACCAGAATAATCCGTAATTTCAGTTTTAGTACGAACTCTTTCAAGTTTCAAATTTCTTCCACACGTGGCAAAAATTGTGTGGTCAATCTTCTAGAATCGAATATTGTTTCGAGAGATTTTTAGCTCAGATGTAACTTGAAGGTAACTATGCGCGTCCTGGCTCCTGCTGCCTGACACCTGATCGTTGAATGGATCTCATAACAACTGCGGCTCAATTCACTGTGTACTGCAGTGCAACGCACTCGTCAAGAAGCATTTGCGAAGGCCGATCCACGATGTACAATATATGATTCTGTGTCAACCACGACCACGCTTTTTTTTCGGCTACTTAATCGGATATGCCTTAATCAAAATTAAATAACGTCTCATACCGTCTCAAATAACGTCTGTTTTCCACAGTTCAAAAGTTCAACAGCTCAATAATTGAGCTCGGAAACTAATACGTTCCTAAAACAGCTATCAGGCTGTGCAGCGCACGAGGCTAGCGAAAATGTTTCAGTTAGTTGGTCGACTAATGACCAATTGTTTTCCATATTTGTCTGTGGTCACGTTTCATACTGATGATGCGGCTTCGCTGTAGCTATAGCTACTGAATCACACAGCTCATGCTCGGCCGCCTGATTGTGTAAAACTTTGCAATAACAAAGCGACAACGATCACTATACAATCAGACGCAAAATATCACTCATATTATGGGTCCACTACACATCGACAGATGTTGACGTCGGATCTGCGGATACGTCTGTCGATGTTAGCCGTAGATACTAGCGTCACCTATGACAGAAATTCAATAGATGGAAACAACGATGAAGTTATTAAAAATGACGTTAGACAGCAATGCTCGCGCGTGAGATTCGTAATAAGGCAGCCATTGGTAAAAATAACGATAGTCTGCTGTTTTACTACAGAATATTACTACATTATCTAATCCTGGCCGCTTACTGCAGGGCACATCATCATGTCTACAATAACACTTCAACAGATCCGAATAATCCTCGCGGCTGCAATGTGGAATTATCTATTGAAGCAATCGAAACGTATAACGTAACTCCCCAATTTGGTTGATAATATGTCTAATCAGGCGTAAATGTTTTAGGCTGGGTAATAGCGTCATAGGCTTTGAGTGCTCAAGGGGGCGCTCACACTGGTGCAGTGCATGCATAGCTATCTATATCACCAATATCATCGAGTCTTGGTGTTAGTACATTATTGCACGTGCCATCCTGCTGAACATTCAATTGAAGGGAAGCAACCATACACGGACAGCGTGATGTTATCAAGATCGTCCGCCGCAGGCAGCGTCCGCATAACGAACTACAGTCTTCCTTGCAAAGATACGGACCAATTAAACAGTCGATGTCAACTGCTCGAGATTTCCATTTAGGGCCGGCCTTAGACTTAGTACTAAGATACTTCTAAAAAGGACTGATGGAAACTACTTGTGAGGTTGAAACCTGGGCGGACTGACACGTCGTAGACCATCATGGCTACATCCCGCAACATCCAGATATGAAACATTTATCTCAAGACTAATTCTTTTGTAATAGAATTTTCATCCAGAACTTTGCATTGCTAGATCCTGCGCGGCACTGCAGTGCTCTCGTCACCCTGAGACATCGGCTCTAAAGTCTCATAGTATGCCCATAGTATGTAACTTCGCCGATAACAATCCCTTACCACTACTATCTATCTGTCTATGTATGACGATGGATTATTTGACGAGCATCTAGACTTATTTGACATTTGATTTCCATGTTTATTTCGTTATCTAATTATTTCTGATTTTAAATCTTCTAAGCTGAAAATTAAAGGTGGCTTTAGGAATTCATTGGAAATCACGTCTCGGTACCCGATTACGATAATAGCGTTGTAGTGGAATCAATGCCGAGTACCCAGTACTTAGCGAGTCTCAATCATCCTTGTTCGAAACAAAATAAGGAAAATCTTGCGTTAGATAAAGAATCACCACCTGTTACATACCAAGGTGAATATAGGTGAGCAGCACAGAGTGCGCGGAAAACCAATGATATTGTTTTATGTGATTGACCTTTTCAAAGTCAATCATTACACAAAGACTTGGGTATGTTCTTACTACTTATGTACATCACCACATCACCAAAAAATAATATTACAATGTTCAATAATAACATCAAAGACGATGCAAATGAGCTGCTGCCATTATTTAAGATAAAAGACTTCAGTAGGTTACTCGAATGCTTTTTTTCCATCCATTCAATTGGAAATTTAAACAATTACATATTTAGTCAGTTTTTACTTTGTAGCCAAAATAACATTCAGTCATTATTTATCTTTTTAATATTTTCGCATAAGGATTTCAACAAAATACAAAAATAATTGCACGGATTGTGACCAGCGGTGACCCCGAAAAGAGATCATGGCAACTGAGGTGGTCAAAAGAGGTCGATACCTTACTCAACAAACAACCTGCTTTCGATCCTTCTACGTGTATGTATTCGTTATTGTTTGTCAATTTTGTTTACACACAGTAATAATTGACAGCTTTACAACTTTTGCGATACCTCCATAAAATCATTTTACCTTATTTAAGGAGTAAAACTAAACATTGCCATGGTAAATCAGTTCACTTGATCGAAAAGATGATAGAATAGAATAGAATAGAAAACTCTTTATTGTACACCAGAAACAAAAATAAACACAGTACAGAAAAATATTATATGATATTTTGAACCGTCTCTAAAAGTCCTGAACGTTACCAAGCTGTCGGAGTCAGATAGAAAGGCGGGCAGTTCTGGTGCTTCCTCTGGCGGTCCGAGCTGCCTCTAAGGCCCATGCCTCTGCCCAAGGACAAGGAGAAGGATGTGATAAACCTGGACACTTTACTGGACGAGTTGGGCCACTTTGGCAAGTATCAGGTGCAGATCTACGCGTATGTGCTGCTCGCTACGCTCAACGCCTCGCTGCACAGGCAGCAATTCATATTCAACGCTGGAGATCTTGAGTACAGGTGAGGTCGATTAAAACGAAATTGAGTTTACCATGTGCGGGTTTCCAGCCAAATTACTGGGTGGGCATACATAATGAGACTTTCCGGTAACAGAGACTGACATTTCCTCATTCGATAAGCAAGCAAATTCTGTGTGACAAGGGGAAAAATATAGTTTACCATCAGATGACCGAGCCGCTCGCCTTGAAATTGCTTTTTTTTTATTCGACTGAGTGACGTTACGAGCAAGTCGTTCACCTGATGGTAAACGCTACGCCTGCACATAACAGGTACAGTGCCACCCAGAACTTTGCATTGCATAACCAAAGAAACCTACGTTAAGAAGAGTTCTCTTGTACGAGAGCCTAAACAGAATTGAAATTCATCATTATCATCATCAACCCATACCGTCCCACTGCAGAAAACGGGTCTCCGCTTACTTTCATGAGGAGGGTTAGGCCATAAGCCAGCATGGGGCCTCGGTCCGGAATCGAAATTCGCAAGTTTATAAGTATCCACTTTGTTGCATTATTTAAATTCCTTTTAAGTAGGTAACAGTGCAGGCACCTTAGTGGGCTGGTATACATCCTTATGGATTCCGGTTTTATACTTAAGGAAATCGCAAGTCGAAGTTTTATTATGCAAGTACGAGTTTTGAGTAGGCAATGGCATGCCTACCCATCTTTAGATAATACGGTATCCAAAGATGGGTAATCTGTTGCAATCATTTTCAACTGTCAAAGAGTGCGCAAGATTTTTGATTTCAATACGGAACCCTGGATTACTAACTGCCTGGCTGACGGGACTCCACCTTTTGACTATACTAATATAAAACCTTGAATAACACTGGCTATTTAGATGCACAAATAGAGTGAAGCATAAAAAAACAACCATTTTGGCTTTGCCGTAGTCTGGTAAAAAAGTGAAATATCAACCGATTCTAACCTAAGACATCTAAGTAGGTAATCGCCCTGCAGACGACTATACACTCCCTACTTGCAGCAATATACGTGATTTTAATGTGAACGTCACCTACGGGAAAACACCTCCTAATAAGTCGCTCGGACAGACGAATTCTTCACGATCAATCGTAGTAGAGCCGCATCCCCGATGAGCTGCGGGTGTGGGAGCGCCAGCAGTCTCCTCACCGTCGATGCCGAGCAGTTTAATTTCTGCATCATGACATGAGGCACTGGCTGCTGACATGGGTTAAACCGTCGGTACAGCTGGTGTCTAAATTATGCGGGGCTTAAATTGTAGTTATTTCCAAAAATACCCTTTAATAACCAGAGTACAAAAATTAGAGTAATCTAAAAAAACAAAATATATTTTTTTTATGCTAGCTGGTTCCGCTTTCAATAATAAGTTTGCCAAGTTATTATTTTGATTTGTAGTAAATACACATATTTATACTGGGTAGTTTTTTTTTATTAAATTAGTCATTTTTATTAAAGGTAAAAATATTCGCATAATCCTTGGATTGTTAATGACCGCAAAATTTTGCAATTTAAATTTTTGGGTGGCCTTGGGTTTTTGAGGACTGCATAAAAGATAATTAATTAGCAAAGTCACAATGAGTTCTATCTTGTCAGAAGTTTTGATTAATAAATCATTAATTACCTTAAAATTATTGATTAAACTTCTGATTAGCATCTAGTGATTTTATAGAAGCGTTAGTTGAAACAGTACATGTCAAAAAGATTTTTAGCTCAAGGAGAAATAAATGCAGACCCGATTGCGGAAATGTTAATAACATAAAAAAAAAACAAAAATTGTTGGTATTGGGATTAATTAATATTGTAATTTATTCTTTTCAAAATTTAATTTAATCGCTTTTACACCCTACCTAAAATGGCTGTGTTCTTCGCACAGGAGGCCAGCAGCACTGGCGGCCTTCTGAGGATCTGATAACATTATCAACCTTGTAACATAAAATAGATAGATAGATAAACTCTTTATTGAAACACCACAGAAAAAAGAAAACCAAGAAGATAGAAGAAGAACGAACGAACGTACGATCTAAAAACTGTGGAATAATGTCCACTATATTGTGGATATATTCATGTTCTTAGAAGTAGACTTATCTTTTTCATAGCCCAGTTGAGTATTCCCATCGCCGGAGGGTGCTAAACTCGAACACGCAATCCAAGGCGATCAAATAGGTTTGATAAGGTAGTTTTGATTTGATGAGTACGTCATCAAATCACATACACGGGGTAATGAACTAATACCAAATAAATAAACAACCGGGTCGCGTGTCGCCCGTGCCGGCCAACCGCGGCTCGTTCGGCAGTGCACACTGTGCGTTCGGCCAATTAGAGTCCACCTCGCCGGTCTCACCATATCAGACGATACACTTTCATTATAAGATTGCGAGCTGCGAAAGGGAACAAATTTACACAATTTCCTCAGTTGCAAGAACTTTTTACAGAAGCACGCAGAAGCAGATTTCTGTTGCATCTTTGTAGTATCAATGTAATGTCATCATCATCATCATTGGCAACTCATTCGACCCACTGCAGGGCACAAGCCTCCTCCCTCTTACGCCATTTATCCCGGTTTTGAGCCAACCTAGT
Source organism: Campaea margaritaria (assembly GCA_912999815.1). Taxonomy (NCBI): domain Eukaryota; kingdom Metazoa; phylum Arthropoda; class Insecta; order Lepidoptera; family Geometridae; genus Campaea; species Campaea margaritaria. Next base: position 242,534 of record OU538798.1, on the reverse strand, counting down.
GTCAAGTCTTTCACTACAATCTCATGTAGGTACCTTATAAAAAACAGTTAAGTACATAATGAATAGATCGGGGTCATTCCCATAACGCCCCACCTCATACACCTGATAAGTTCTCAGTCTCAGTAGTTAGATCAAAAATGCCTCGCACCGCAGTGTTTGTATTGTAAGCAGTTATTTTAATACATAGTATTTCTTACTGTTGCGTATGAATACATAATTAATTAATTATGCACATGCAAATTTCTTAACATCATCTTTGGAATTAGGCAATCGTCATTGACATGTTTTGCAAATTATTCAAATGATTAGACGAGGCCTAATAAAGGCCTACCTCCAAGGGAGACTTGGTATCCGCAAAATGGAATTATGCAAAATAGTGTGTACGAAGCCTAACCGGACACCTAAAAAAACAATAAAATGTGCAAATTTTTGGTTTGTTGTATTTAACACTTACCTGTACCTATTAATATGTGTGAAATTAAGAACTATTTCCGACTTATAAATTGTGAATGAGTTCTCTAATTTCCAGTCTGGGAAAGTCGGATCTTGACACGTAATTATGTTCAATGTAATAAAAAAATGCTCTCATCGTATGCCCATAACCGCGGTATTAGAGTTCCATACATCTGTATGGAACTCTAATACCGTCCGTTTATCTAAACGGAGCGTTAACTCTGTCGGCTATTGAATAGTCAACACCACTAATAGATTTTCGCCAGTGTTCCTGTACACAAACTGTTAACGTTAGCCTTTTTGACAGCCATGCAGTGATATCGCATTGCAATAGCAATTTTCTGTTTTTTAGCTATCATAATTGAGTCCCGGATCGACCTTCGGACCACTCCAATCGTAGACTTCTTATCGTATCACAGACGGGCCGGAGACTGGCCGATCATGCGACTAAGTATTAGGCAATCTTGTTGGCTGATAAGTGCGTGTAAAAGAAAACTACGCGTAATTGCTAAAAGTGGCGGCAACAAGACACATCCTGCGACCTAACAGCATAAAATAAATAGGTCTAATAGCTTCTGTGATATTACTTTTATTAGCCTTGCGTCGTAATTTTATTTCCGCCAGGATCTCAGAGTTACTGTCTGCACATTTCATAATGATGATAATGTCAGGACTCATTGAAAAAAGGGTACTTAACGTTAGTTTACAACAAAACTAAAAGTGTCCACTTTCCCCTTTCCAGGTGCGAGGTCCCAGAATGCGAGTTGACACCTCCCGAATTCGACACGGGCGACTGGGGGCTCTGGGCACTTCCCGAGTCTGGGGGACGTTGCGAGCGGCTGGAACCCCTGGACGGAGCCTGTACATCCATCAGCTTTCACCTCAACCAGACCCAGACATGCTCCTCCTGGGTCTACGAGACCAATAACACTATTGTTGCAGAGGTGAGGATAGTGACATGATACTGCCTCCGTGGCGTAAGTAGGTGATGAGCCACAAGTTGCAGGTTGGATTCTCGTACAGGGCAAAGATTTGTGTGAACCACAGGTATTGAGTCTGGGTGTTTGTGAGACTATGGTTCTTGTTCCAATTCCTAAGGGGAGTTCTAGTTTGTTTTCAGGATCTGTGTTAATTTTACAAGGAAATACTATGTCAATTTTGTTACAAACATTTTTTATCAATTGTACCTAGCACTCATAAGAAAAACGTAGTAATTAGCATGGTCGATTTCAATCAGTTTTGATTGCAGCAAAGATCACACCATCGGCCGAGGTCAACCTTACCTTCGTTTATTTCCCTGACACCTATATAAAAAAACCGTTGCAAATTTTAATAACTTTCTAAACGATTGCGATACACGTATCTTAAGTTATTAGTATTCATGGGACATCCACTATTAGTCCTGTTAAAAAAAACAGATACAAGCGTGTGCTTCGTAGAAGTTCAGCGTTGTCAAAACTTGCAGCTGTTCTTGAAACTAATGTAACAAATTTTGTATTCCAGTTCGACTTGGCGTGCCAGGACTGGAAGCGCACGCTGGTCGGCACTGTCCACAATGCAGGAGTCTTCACCGCTCTGGCCATCACCGCCTTAGTATCCGACACGTGAGTAAACTTCACTAAACGTCAGGAACAGATATCCACATTCCCGTCATCTGAACCCCCTTTTTGTTTTGCTGAAATAATCTGATCTCTTGACCAATATGATGATGATTTGCTTATCTTTGACCTAGATTAGATCATGCCCGTGAATAATGTGCACACCAAGTTCATCAGCATGATCATTATCGTTGTGAGCCTTTTTACTGGGCGCTGGCCTCACTTTGTTTTAATTGTCAATCTCGACCGCGTACGCTTATACACGGCCGTGAGTGACATTTGAAGATAAATCCAAGATTTTTATTAGGCGCCGAGTGTTAATAACTCAATCATTAATGGTCAAATACGGTACATCAAAAGCCCCTTTGAAAAAATTGGTGCCAGCACAAAAGTTCATCAACTCACACTTCATTAATTTCTGTTCCAGATATGGACGCAAAACTGCGTTCATCGCGACGGCTGTCTCCTCGGGCGTGGTGGGCATCATTAGAGCGTTCAGCAACAGTTACCCGTTGTACCTGACGTTGGAGTTCATCGAGGCCGCCGTCGGCGCCGGCGTCTACAGCACGGGCTTTATCCTCGGTAACTCTAAAGCTGTTGTCTTCTACACAAACATCAATGCCTCATCCATGTTCACACGAAGCTAGCTCTTCTTCAACTACTCTGTTTACAATTTTATTTTAATAGTTGTAGATGGTGCTGCAATTGTTATGTCCGTTTTGCTTACAATCAAAGCAATAAGTTGGGATAAAAAGTATTGTATTTTATTGGTTTTGCCTAAGCTTAAACCAGTCCAAATTTGGCCTAATTGTCAATTTTCTTACGATTTCCAGCCCTCGAGATGGTGGGCCTCAATCGGCGCGTGCTCGGTGGAAATATTATCTCCTGCACTTTTGCCATCGGGCAGGTAATAATGGGGCTGGCAGCCTGGGCCTTCCCCTACTGGCGGACTCTCACCCTAGTTATATACGCACCCTCTTTGCTCTTCATCTTCTATTACTTCATCGTGGAGGAGAGCGTGCGGTGGCTGCTCAGTAAAGGCCGGAAAAAGGAAGCTGCCAAGATTATCTTCAAAGCCGCAGCCGTGAATAGAAAGAAACTCTCGCCTGCTACCATAAAGTTGCTGACAGAAGATATCGTGGAACAAGAAAAAGAGCAAACAGAAACGAGTTCGAGAGCTGAGTCTAAGCGGCCGTCGACCTCTTCGCATAAAGGGCCGTCGATCTTCATGCAAGTTATCAAGTCAAAGACTTTGGTGTCACGCGTATTTATCTGTTCCTTCTGGTGGATAACGCTGACGTTCATCTACTATGGACTGTCGATTAACTCCGTATCATTAGCGGGGAACATGTACGTGAACTACATTTTGACCTCGCTGGTCGAAATCCCAGGATACTGCATCAGTTTCCTGACTTTGGACAGATTTGGCAGAAAGAGTTCTATTATGACAGCTTTCTTTGTCTGTGGCATCGCTTTAATAGCGTTACCCTTCGTTCCTAGCGGTAAGTCTTTCATGGGTCTTTTAAAATCTAGTGTTGTCCGTAGTTGCAAAGTAGTTAGATGCTATGAATATTACATTATTAGTATGTTGACTTGATACTAACATTTGTAGATACAGTTTTGATTTGATTTAAAGTTTCTGTGAAAGTAATTTCATACATTGCCTAGCGTTTTGTGCTAGTTTGGAGAGTCCAATCGGAGCTCACGCCCTCTCAAACTTTACATTATTGCACTCGGCACTTTACTAACTACTTCTTTATAAGTAGTAAGGATGTAGATAGCATCACTTTGTACAATCACTAACTAACCGACGCATATTTAGAGTAGATCAACTTGACGTAGTGTAGGCAGCTTGTAGACGTAGCGTTCGTTGCAGAGCTGGCGTGGCTGCAGATCACGCTCAACATGATCGGCAAGCTGTCCATCAGTATGGCCTTCAGTAGCGTCTACATTTACACGTCAGAGCTGTTCCCCACGGCGGCCCGCCACAGCCTGCTGGGTGCCTGCTCCATGTTTGGCCGCGTGGGGTCTCTGCTGGCGCCTCAAACGCCGCTACTGGTCTGTATCCACCACCAGTCACCACGGATCTTTTCTTTTTCCAGTAACTCTAAAGAGGTTGACGTCTATGCAAAGGGTTGGGTCACAAAGCGAGGCCAGCTGCTTTGTCCAGCAGTAGGACGATATGGGCTGAAATAATAATAGATAATAATTAACACCACCTCATCCAATCTCAATCATTCTTAGGCAGCTTTGGTTCTAAACTTTAACACAACATAGTAAAAGCTTCCTCGTTCTAACCGACCTCAAACCTGTTTTGATCCATCAATGTGACTATGTGATCAAAATGATATCAAAGTTTGGACATAATCAACATAATTATGCAGCAGACGATGATTGGCAGTTCTTTAGCGTTAGGTACTTTCGCTCTTTCTCTAAGTACTAAATAATTCAGAAATACACCCTACAGGGAAATAAAAGGCCATTAAATATACCAAGTAGTTCGTATGATACAGCGAGGAGGATGCTCTCGTTGGTGGGTAAGACGACAATCAGCATGGTGTTCACGTCGACGTACATCTACACCATCGAGCTGTTCCCGACAAGCGCGCGGCACTCACTCATGAGCACCTGCTCCATGGTCGGCCGGTTCGGAGCCATGGCCGCGCCGCAGACGCCGCTGTTGGTTGGTCGGTCGCTGTAGATTGGCTGCATCAGCAGATATGTAGGCCAGATTAGCAGATGTACACAAGTCATATCGTAGAAACCTAATATAGTATAGGTAGAATAGACAGTTCAGATCAGTCGATATGTATAGACCGGACCAGTAGCAGTAGATATCAAACCATATCTGATCAGTAAACATGTCATCATCATCATCATGATCATAAAGCATCAACAGGTCAGATAGTAAATATAAACAGGCCAGAACCGACCGTAGATGCTTTTTCCGCCCGCACCATATGCCTCACCTACTTATTTTTGTACTAATCATTTAAGAAGTTCTGTGTTTTGATAGTAGGATCGTAATGTGAACTCATCTCACCAGTTCCAGCGTGACTCGGCGGTTAGACTTACATTATAATAATTATTTTACCTTCTTTTTATTTTGTGATTTTGATTGCTTTTGTTTTTTAAACTGGCGTTTCTCACTCTCCACCACAATGTATACATGGAGTCTTTCTCCAACGGGTTGCCTGTCATCACCATCTTCTGTTTCTAACTAATTACGATTTATATTTTACCTTTTTTTTCTTCCAAGAATTTCGATTCTGATCCTCGATCAGAAAGCATAGCTGGGGTTTCTCTCTCTCTCTGACGGGTTGCCTTTCATCATCATCGTCGTCATGAAGATCTTATAATTCTTTGATTTTAATAATTTATTCTTTTAAAACTGACGTGTCTAACTCTTCACCAGATGGCATACATGGAGTCTCTCCCCTACTTGATCTTCGGCGTGATGGCGGCGAGCGCCGGCTGCCTCATGCTGCTGACGCCGGAGACGCTCCGCATCCGCCTCCCAGACACGGTCGCTCAGGCGGAGAACATCGTCGTCGCGCCCCGGACTAATAAGAGGACGGATATTATCGTGGACTAGATGACCGATAAGCGAGATAAGCGAGATGAACTGATTGCCATCAGTTTGGTCTCATTGCATAAGTCTGAACTGATTGCATAACTTTGGTCTGATATCATCAGCTTGGTTCAATTGTAGAAAGCCTTTTCTAGAATAACGTCTTAGGTCTGGACGTTTCATATCATTTTGGACTGATTGCATCAGTATTTTCCACACAGATCGAGTGCGGTCCAGGGGAATAAGTTTGGCCTAATTGGAATCATTTCGTTAGATTGGAATTCCGGATACGATTTAGACAAGGCATGGGAAGACTGAATGCAATATTGAATAATTTAAAAAAGGATAAAATATAGTTTCATAATATTAGACTAAAACAAACGAATGCAAAAAATAATGGACTGTCACAATTGGAAATCATGACTTTAAGTACCTTAGAATATTTAATTCTATCATAAGATCGCAATTAGGAAGAAAAAAGTTAAGTAGAAAATATTTAATTTAATGAGCGCTGAAAGTTTATTGTTTAGAATGTACATAATAATAATTTTAATTTACGTTATTGGCCATATTTGGGAAATTATTTTTTTTATAAAAAATTGTTTGATATTTTCGACAAAGCAATACCTACCTACCTGAATAATTTAAGGTGCTCGTTATTTTTTGCTACATGCTCTTTGCCTGTACCAATTTGATGCGATTAATAACTAGTCTGAATTTAAGTCATTAAGTTCAATAGAAAAAGATAATGAAGAAGAGTTTTCTCAGCACCATCATTATGCGCTGCCCAGCAGACCTCTTGCATCAAGTTGCATCCCGCAAGACCTCCAACATCTCACTGCTACCCAGCACACCTCTTAGTATTTCCTTGACCCAAGACCTCTCTCATACTATGCCATTTCCCTCGGTCTTTTTCTCAGCCACCATGTCTGATTTTATATTATAGATAAATATTGGACTGAGTGTGTGCTTATTTTTTCTTAACCATACAATAAAAAATCGTATGGTGAAAATTTAAAAGCCACTGTGATGCCAATGGCAATCCAGTTGGATCCCAGTTCCACATTGATCCGAACTCATGTTGCGGAGCGTCGCGATCATGCATCTCGTTCTCTCTAATACCATTGCACAATATAAATGTGAGATGTATATAGTCGCATGGATGCTACCGACTGAGTACCAACTGTCATTCGTATCTTCATTGTCGTGTCGAAAATTTGAACATATTTCGAGTATTACATAATAAGCTATTGTCGTTATAGTACAAAAACTAGTGTCATTTAGAGCGGTTTTGTTACGCGCAATGTTTGTTATTGTTATTTATTTATTATAAATATTTCAAGTATTTTTTTTGGATGTACCAAAATGTGAATTGAAGGTTAACAGCAACTGCTATATTCGTGTAACTATAAGTATCTCTTATAGAGATCGAACCTACCGAGGAGTAGCTGATACCTCCAGTGAGTGGTGGAGCTATGGACAGAGAAAAAGTGGTTATCAATCGCTGCTCAGACTACCTTCGTGACCCCAGGTAGCGGGCGGGGGTGCAGTCAATCGCTGCAGTGACCACTTTTGTGAGCTCGGCCCGCGGGCAGTGTGAACACATTCGAAAAAAATCGGGGTGTTCCGGCAGCAACCCCGAATCAATATGCAGTGGACCATTTGCAGTATTTTGCACAATAAAGTTTGAAACTACCCTGAGATTCGACGGCTAAAGCAATCAATAGTGTTCGTCTACTCGGCCCACCCGTGTTCACAAATGCCGTGGAACAAATTGTATACGTACATAAAAAAATATGAAGGTTTATTTGTTACGTAGTTTATACACTTATGACTTTAATAAAAGTAATTCAAATGCGGTATGGTTTTTTATTAAGGAATTTGTAATTCGCTCCTATACACCTATTACTGACAGAGTATGAGGGACATTCAAAGTTTAGACCTGAATAATCCCAAAAATCAGTTGAATAGTAACTGTGCATGGTTAAAACTGCGAAAGCCAATACAGTTGTGAAGAGAATCCTAAAACCTTTTTCATGTTAACTGAACTGTTTATTTAATTCTATTAAAAAGCCTAAGGAAAAACTTGAATGGGTTTAGCTAAGAACAAAATCATGGAAATCTGGAAATTAACTATTTATATATCATCGCAAAACCACGGATTACTTTTACAGAATTTTATTGCTTTTTTCTAAACTGTATTATGTTTAGGGTAAAAAAGATAAGATTTTTAAGAATACCAGTAAATATAGTCAGCTAAGAGTAGTGAGTAGAGAGAGAGAGAGAGAGAGAGAGAGAAAGGGATAGAGAGAGTAGTGGGGAGTAGTATCGTAAGCATGGTTATGTGGGTATATTCCCAACGGACCCATTAACTGGCCAACCAAGGGGGGACGCTGGGAATATGGATTCCCATCGGGCCCCCTCTAGAAATAACGAGACGAGCATGTTATCGTGAATTCCGATAACATAATCTGATAACGAAGACAAATTTCAAATGTACTAGCTGCGGATCGCGGTTTCACCCGTGTATTTCCAGTTTTCTAGTTTCCAGTACTCTGCATTTCCCGGGTTGAATACCACTATGTCACTAAAGAATAGCTGAAGATCGCAAAAAATCAAATGTCATTATCATGAGTTCATATAAAAATCTCACAGAAAGAAACATTTTCACTTTATACCAAAGTTTCCAATATTCCTTGCAACTTTCTTAATTTTTTCTTTCTTATGAACCTTCTCCTGACATGAACAAACACAAAATAAAGAATTAACGAAATCGGTCCAGGCGTTCACGGGTGATGCCGTGACCAAGGGAAGTAGGGATTTTGTTATATATATATATTTGTAGATAGATATAAGATTTTATAGCATATTATACATATAGATATATATAGATGGAGAACTGCGCCGAATTCTTACCCACACATTTGTTGAAGGGCAATCGTGCTCGCACCTTGAGTCCTAATTTAACAAACTGCTTCAGTAAACATAGGACTTATTTCTAAAACAGTTTCTTCTTCTCACTGTGGTAAGTAGACAAAAATAAGTACTTAACATAGATATATCTTAATAAATTAATATCGACAAGCGTACTGCCCTCTCTGGAACCAATTAGCACTTCGTATGATATAAAATCATGTCTAGTTTCATGAGTAGATAAGCAAAAGTACCTTACCTAATAAAAACACTATTCTTCAATCTTCAGTCTAGGGTGATTTAACGTCTACGAAGTGACAGTCTTCGGCAATATACTCGAACCAGGAGATCGAAGATCACTCGGCCAGAGGCCAGTGTTCGAAGCGCCTATTTGACAAGCGACATATCTGACAGTAATTAGGAAAGGAATTATATCTGGCCTGAACCGAGCAGCCCGGGGAGTTGAATGGACAGCCAACCTGATCGAGTAGTGCCGCCAAAAGCACTGAACCTAGATGATGTGCTGGTCAATGAGCTGGATGAGTTCGGCCGCTTCCAGCTGAACAACATAATGCTGGTGGCGGTATCTATCATCATGACAACATTCATGTACGAGTACATCTTCTCTGCGGCCGCCATCCCACACAGGTGGGTTAGTTCTTCTTTCCATAACAAGAGTTTGCTGCATTGCTAGCCATCCTTTTTCTCAATGAGAAACGGCGTTTGTACTATTATCCTCAGATGCCAAGTTCCAGAATGTGGCGAAAGCACCAAGGACCACTATTTTCAACCGGATTGGATCCTGAACGCTATTCCGGAGACATCCTCTGGCTTCGCGAGCTGTGAACGCTACGCTCCTGCATCTGGAGAGGCTGGCAACGGCACCCTTGACTATTGTCCTGCTAACATCTTCACTGCAAACACTGTCGGATGCGAAGGATATGTCTACGCCAGGAGCAACTCCGTCGTTTATGATGTGAGTGAAGCTATTTTTTAAGAAAATGTACAGAAAATTAATTCTATAATTTTATTATTGTAAAAAAATATTTCTAAGATTATACTTCCACAAACATTAAGAAAGATTATGTTTATTTCAAGTTCGATTTAGGTTGTCAAGAATGGCTCAGAGTCCTGGCCGGCACCCTCAATAGCGTCGGAACTCTCCTCGTGCTTCCCATCGTCGGATACTTCTCCGACCGGTTTGGACGCAGGATAGCACTGGTCGCCAGTGTGTTCAACCTTGGTCTCATAGGAGTCATCAGATCCTTCTCTGTCAACTACGAAATGTACTTGGCACTACAGATCTTGCAAACTACGCTTGGATCTGGTGCCGTAAGTACCAATCATATTTTTGGTAAGTACTGACCCCTACTTAATCTTAGTTTCTTAATTACATACTTACCTTTTAATACGAAAAATCCTTTTAAAATGTTAATCTTATATTTCTATTTTATTTTCATATTTTGAATTTTTTTTTATTGAGAGACGAGACGAGCAAGTCGTTCATCTGATGGTAAGCGCTACGCCTGCCCATAACAGTAACAGCACTACCCAGAACCCGGAATTGCATAATCCTGCACGGCACTGAACTGCGCTCGTCACCCTGGGACATCGGCTCTAAAATCTCATTTGCCCAGTAATTTCGCTCTCATTATTTCTTATCGTAACTAATTTCTACAACAGCTGCCGAACTAGTGGGCCCCAAGTACCGCGTGGTGGCGCTGGCCGCTTGCTCGTCCATGTTCGCCGTGGGGCAGATGATCCTGGGCGCAGTGGCGTGGTTGGTGCAGCCCTGGCGGTACATGATCATGACCCTGCACATCCCTTGCTTCATCATCATCTCCTACTACTGGTTGCTGTCCGAGAGCGTCCGCTGGCTGCTCTCGAAACAGAAGTGGGCGGAGGCTAAGGAGGTGCTAGAAAAGGTTGCGAAGGTTAACAAGAAAGAGATCAGTAAAAATACTCTGGAGATATTGATGAACCCTCCTCCTCCATCAACAGTAAGATGTTAGCTCTTTTAGTTGTGGCTCTTTATATAATTGTGCAAAATAAGTTTTTTTAAGAATGACATGTTTATTTCCAGAAGAAAGTTCCAGGGCTGATCTCTATGGTTTTTCAATCGCGAGTGATGCTGCGCCGCGTATGTACCACCCCCATTTGGTGGATCACCACTACTTTGGTGTACTACGGGTTGTCCATCAACTCCGTCTCCCTGTCCGACACCATGTACCTGAACTTCATCCTGACCTCCGCAATAGAGATCCCTGGCTACTTCACGGGTGTGCTGTTTTTGAACAAGATCGGGAGAAGGGCGACCTTGTCCGCAGCGTACTTCATCTGTGCCGCGTGCAACATCGCCTTTTTTCTAACTCCCGATGGTGAGCCAATAACCACAATGTAATCCACAAAAATTTTAGTGTTAACATTTTGAAACTAAATCTTGGTATTGTTCGCTGTATGCAAGTACTGAGCGTTTGGAGATGTTAACTTTCAGAATAATTCACAGTCCGTAAGTATCCATTAGTTCATCATCAACCCATAACGTCCCACTGCTGGGCACGGGTCTCTCCTCACTTTCGTGAGGAGGGTTAGGCCATATTCCACCACGGGGGCCAAGTCCGGATTGGTGGATATCATACCTACCTCCGAAATAATCCTCGGGTAGGTATGTGGGTTTCCTCACGATGTTTTCCTTCACCGAAAAGCGAGTGATAATTACGTACATGTGTTTTACAGAAACACATTGGTACGTGCCCGCACTGGGATTTGAACTCACGACCTTCTGATTGGAAGGCGGACGTTCTCCCACTAGGCTACCACCGCTTAGTTATTATCCATTAGTTAGAAAGATCTTATGAAACTTGTATTTCTTCCAGATTTCACGACCGTCCGGTTTGTGGTGTTCCTGTTGGGAAAACTCTTCATCTCCTTAGTGTTCTGTTCCTTATACCTCTACACTCAGGAGTTGTACCCCACGCAGTACCGCCACAGCCTGCTGGCTTTCTCCTCTATGATTGGCAGGATCGGGTCAATCACTGCGCCCCTCACGCCCGTACTGGTGAGTTTGTGTTTTTATCTAACAGTAGAAACAGGAGTAGAAGATACACTGACACTACACTGTTACACTGTTGATTCTAACACTATCTATTATAATAGTAAAAGACAATAGATTTTTGTCTGCAACTGGTTTTTTTTATACCTTTCAGAACACCTACTTCAACGGGCTTCCTTTCATCATGTTTGGTGCCATGGGTATCCTCTCAGGAGTCACGGTGCTCACGCAGCCCGAGACTCTCGGGACGAAAATGCCCGACAACTTGGCGGAGGCTGAAGCTCTGGGTACCCCCCAGTCCAAGGTCGTACGCAAAAGCTGACACCAGCAACGATAGAATATAAAGCTGCACACTCGATAATAAGCTGCAATTTGAAAAGTCTTTCGAAACAGATTCGAAAGGACATCCAATATATACGATAATAAGGACGCCATATGTCTATAACCAACTAAATTAATTAAAAGAAATACATAAGGGCTCTACAACGTCAGTTTTGTCAGCAACAAGTGAAGCCTCACCAGTCCAGTAACGAAAAGTAAGAAGAAATGGGAATCACCAGTCACCAATTAAAGCAACATATTTCTAAACACTTGATAATCTTGATAAAGAAAAAGACGTGAGAATAAATTTATACTTATGTTTTTTTATTTAACGTATTTTATTAAGCAAATCCGCAGCGCCTCTCGGCGCTGGCAAAATGTACAAGTGACACAGTGCCTAGGGGCAGCGCGGCGCACCGCACGCCGCGCTGCGCTGCGCTGCGCTGCGCTGTAGATTTAAGTATCGATGACTTCAAAGTTTTCAATTCTATTCTATTTATTCCGGTATTATTTGTTAATGTAAGTAAGAGATATTAAAAAACTGATAGGGATTAAGGCATATCATTATATCGAATGGTAGGTGCTACAGGCACTTACGTATAAATCGATTGGCAAGTTATTTATGATTATTAACTATTGAGATAGCTTAGTGATAAAACATTTTTTTTTACCTAAATGAGATTTCAATATCTTTGAAATTTATAAGGAACTGATAAGGTATCAAAATGTTGATATATGTTAGTTGCCCGCTGTTTATTGCGGTCAAGGGTTCTGAAAATGTATGTTTGTTTGTAAATAACATCCCCGTAGTTTCTTTGTATACTATAATATTTAATTTTTCTAATGAGTGTATTTCCGAAGGACTTGTTTCCTTTTCCTGTGCGAGGTTCAGCCATAACTCAGCGCAGTCGAAACGGGTTTCTTCTCATAAACTATAATCTGTTAGGAGCTTGGTTAAATTAATTATTCAGGTATTATAATTATAATATGGTTCTTAAATTATATTTTAGTTGCTACTATCTATGTTTGTGATTGTGCCGCGTTATTACAATCATGTTTTCTCAAGTGACCCGACATAAAGAGTTATTATTATTATTTATAAGTCTATGATGTTAAGTTGCAAGATAAGATGCGTGCGGCGTGCGGCATGCAACGCGCTGCAGACCTCACTGGAGTGCTTTTAGAAACAAAATGTATCAAAACGACGGCGCACCGCTTGCGTCGCTGCATTGATCTGTCTTTCGCCTAAAAGGTTTAACTTGTAGTTGCTTGTGCTATAATAATAAATTCATTTCATCCTTACAATAAAACATCATGATGGAACATGTCCTTGGGAAACTGCAAGCGATTCCTTATTTCGATTAATTCCTTGAAAGGTAACACTAATCTAATACCTACCTTTAATAAAAGAAAAAGATAATCTTTATCGTGAGAGTACTTAAAGCAAAAGATCAACGTATCTATAAGCTGTCGTCCTTGTTACCTACGAGATTAAACTTATCAAGAGAGAACGTCCTGAGGAGTGCAATTCAGACATACTTACATACACCAAGCACACCACAAATATCAAACACACACACACACAACAAAGACTAAAGGCTCGGTGGACAGGAAGAGGGTAGGTTCGTCTGAGTAGAGGTGACAATAGTATCTTTTTTTTGCCAGATATTCATCCGCCAAGCACACCACGTGCAAACGTTACTGTGTTCCGGTTCGAAGGGCACTGTTTCCAGTGAAATTACTGGGCATATGAGACTTTAGAGACGATGTCTCAAGGTGACGAGCGTAGTGCAGTGCCTAATTGACTGTATGACTGTAATGGTGCACTGTATCTGTTATGGGCACTCGTGGCGCTTATCATCAGGTGAACCACCTGTTCGTGTCGTCACACAAATAAAAAAAAATTATAGTAGTATCATGACCATTCACAATACTTAGTGATTTAGTAATTTTTTTTATTCATGATAGATCTATGTTTGCTACAACTATTAATATTACAGTGCCTAGCATTGCAGTTCACATTGCTGAATTAAGCTTTATTGCAGTCGAGTTTTAAAAAAGGCTCAGGGCTTTAATTTTTTAATGGATACTTTTGTATAAATTTTATAAAAAGTAAAAAAATAAAACCGATTGTATAACTACACATTTTAATGACTTTTTATAAAAATAACGACGCATTATACTATCCACAACGCATTTACTACATCAATCGATTTATCTTTGTAATCACATTGCAATCTGTCACGTGCGCCAAGCTTAGGTATTCTTTCAATTACACTGTTGAAAATTCACGGTGAGGACCTACAAAGTAGGTTCCCTAGGTAGTAACTGTAGGTAACTGTAAGTAGTAACAGATGTTGCTTTGTCAGTTGTAGTTAAGTTCCCTTCGCAGTTATCGGAAAGTATCGGAAAGACGAAAGAGGCACGGGCGGCGCCACAGAATAGAATATAGTAGACGGCGCATATAGTGTGGCGTGCGATGCCGCGCGCTGCATTAATCTGTCTTACGCCTTTGGTGTTCCTAGTTGCCACACGCTACTGACCCACCGTACCACGATACGGTATAGTGGTGCGGTGGGTAATAATTTTAACCACAGCTTTTCTTATCATTTTTCTGGTATTTTAAAATTATCGAAGCTGTCAATACACCACTGTGTTTGGTTGTCTGACTGCTCGAAGATATCGTGATATCAATAAACCTACCAAGTCCACTTGTTCGGTCAAAATTCGAGATTATCGATAAGTATCGTGGGTCTGTCAGATAAAAATTAGTTTACAAAGTAATGTCATCGCCTGGAACAGCACTCTCAATAAAAATATCAATATTAATATCTAGCTGTCAAACTGCTCATATTGACATCACAACTTAATCTCAGGTTGTTGGATAAGTAAGTAGATTTATGGATGGATGTGGCTTGAGAGTTCTTTTAGAACATTAACAATATTTTACAGTTTTTGAAACTTTCAAATATTATTGGATAAGTTTTATTGGATGTAAAACATAAGATTGATTCAGCAGTAATGTAGCTGAAATTTATATAATTTTAGTGAACCGCTTAGTAGCTTTTGATTATATGAACTTCTGTCAAATCAAATTGAAAAATCTGACAAAAGTTTCAATAACGCCTCCACTTTACTGAATCGTGACGTTGACTTTGTCTGTGTTGACTCCACTACTGGCTGACTGGGTCTCGACATTTTGACTTAATTTCCTATTCTTAAAGTACTTATAATGATACTCGACACAAGTGTTGCGAACCCGAAACTAAAAAGAAACTCCGTTGCACCAACTCAAACTCTCTTTACTATTAGACTGGTGAGAACAGCTATTTAGTTCACCAGCACACTTGTTAATAATATAATTATGTAAATAAATGATAATATAGTATCTATATAACGTCTAGAGATAAACCCTTATCAAGTAAACCTTCACAATTATTACATCGCTTACAGAATTCTTTCTATCGCTCATAATTTACCCATTCATAGGTTAGGAATCAAAATTGGATTCCAACTCGTGATTATACTATCGTGAGGAATAAAAATTAATGACTGCATGTTATCTGATACGAGGCTAATTTGTCTTCGGCAATATAGAGGTGGTTGGAGCGCACTCGCTCAGGGCCCGCCGCCGCAACTGACGGCCGCTGGACCGACTGCTATCCCCTCGAACGACCGACGAGTCTTGAACAACCGGTGGCCCCTCGAACCACTGGCGGCCCCTTGAACGACCGACGGCTCCTTGGATGACCGACATGGCCGACAGCAGAAAAGGGAGTACGTCTGAGTCGCGAGGCCCGGGCAGCCGCAAGGGCAGCCAGTTCGACCGCAAGGGGAGTGTGGCGCCTCCGAAGGGCCTGGACCTGGACGATGTGCTGGTCAACGAGCTGGGACAGTTCGGCCGCTTCCAGTTGAACAACATTCTGCTGGTGGCGGTGCCCATCATCATGTCAGCGTTCATGAGCGAGTACATCTTCTCTGCAGCCGCCATTCCGCACAGGTGGGTTAAAGCTTCACTATTCTGACATAATGGATAGGATGTAACTAAGCTTTCTCTGGACGCAGTTTTTTTTTCATGTGCACAAAACTATGTGGTGGATGAATATCTGGCAAAGGTGTGGTAGTTCCCCAGATGGAATCTTGCAAAAGAAGGCTACTACTGCCAGAAGCTTGCCACATTTTCGCATCAGACCCTACTTGTGCCTAGCGAAGACGCCATTCCGGGTTAGATTAAGGAGTTTTCCTTCTCCTAGACGGGTTGTGGACCGACGCTGAAGAAACCCATCTGTCCGTTAGGTATTCTTTTATTATATTATATGAGATAGAAAACTGAGTGAAATATTATAATTTTTCCACCTTAAAATCAATGATAATAATAGCCGTTTTACTGAATTAAGAGATAACACTTAGTAGTGAAATAATTAATCGGAGTTCATTTTTTGTTTTGTTCGCATGGACCCTACACTACACAGCCTATTTGTCTGGAGTTGCTGTAACCATTAGAGGGTATCAGAGAGTTGGCGTACTGCTTTCCGCTGGGATCGTAGCATGTGGGAAGATGTAGTCTCTGCCTATCCCCACGGGAGAAAGGCGTGACTGTATGTATGTACTGAGGTCCCGCTGGGGGTGTTTTGTACAATTTTCTGCCAGCGGTTAACCCAAGTCACAACTTATACTGTATTGCCCATAGCTCGTAGTAAAGATTTTTCTACGTTTGTTCCGTCAACCTTTATTATTATCCGCCTATGTGTACCTGTAATATAAATTCTTGCAAGAAAATTTACCAAATAACTTAATCTCGATAATTACGTTCTTTTAATTAATTATAATTTGTAGGTAATCATATTGATGTTGTCACCCCGCGACGTTTTATCTCGTTAATTCAACGAGATAATTATTCATAATTATTATTATTACTAAAAGTAAGTTCCATCTACTTCATCGTTATGATTATTTTTTATACTATGCACAGTCCTTCATTACATTAAAGATACTAATTATTTAGTACTAGCTTTTCTCCGCGGCTTCCTTCAAGGTTTTAATCTATAGGCGGACGGGGACAGGACCTTTCCTTGTCATGTGCTGATCAATGGCTGAATCTCACACAAGAAAAGGAATCGAACTCAAACTTTTTTTATTGAGTTTTTATATCACATATTTGTATTTCTATACGTATATCGAGACCTCACCATTGTCCGCAGATGTCAAGTCCCAGAATGTGGCGAAACCACCAAGGACCACCCCTATGCCCCAGAGTGGGTCCTGAACGCCGTCCCGGCGACCTCGTCGGGGTTCGTGAGCTGCGAGCGCTTCGTTCCTGCTGCTGGCAGCGTCAATGGCAGCCTCGACTACTGCCCTGCTAACATCTTCACAAACAACACTGTCGGATGTGATGGATTCGTCTACGATAGGACTAACTCTGTTGTATATGACGTGAGTTAACTCTCGTATCGATAGAAAAGGATGTCCACATTTTGTGTGTGTTACTTACTTCTGCGGCCCTACAACCCTCTGTGGGTCTTGGCCTCCTCAACGAGCTCTCTCCTCTTTTCTCTCTTTCTCGCCGCCCGCCTCCATGATGTTGTCTTGCCCATCCAATTTATTTTATTCGGCAAAAACAATGAAGGCCCGCCTGATGGCAACATGTCGAAAACACCGAGTGCTCCAATGTTTGGTGCTTCTGCTTAGTCCGTTGTTTTAGCTATTTGGGTTCCCAATATATGAGTAAAGGACCGTTTTGTTTCCAGTTTGACTTGGGCTGCCAGGAATGGCTCCGAGCTCTAGCCGGCACCCTCAACAGCGTTGGAACTCTCCTCGTCCTTCCCATAATCGGGTACATCTCAGACCGGTTCGGGCGCAGGATAGCGCTGGTCGTCAGTGTCTTCAACCTTGCCCTCGTAGGACTCATCAGAGCCTTCTCGGTTAACTACGAAATGTACCTAGCACTCCAGATCTTGCAGACCACACTAGGTGCTGGTACTTACAGTTCCGCCTATATTTTTGGTAAGTATCCGGTACTAGTTTCCCTATAGTTATACTTTTTTATTCTATGTTTTAGCCTTCAATGAATACGTCTCAATTAAAAGGTAAACAATATAAAAATTTTAATGTTCTTCATCAGCTGCCGAATTGGTGGGTCCCAAGTTCCGCGTAGTGACGAGCGCTACCAGCTCATCCATGTTCGCCGTGGGGCAGGTGATACTGGGCTCGGTGGCGTGGCTGGTGCAGCCCTGGCGGTACATGATCATGACCCTGCACATCCCCTGCTTTCTCATAATCTCCTACTACTGGTTGCTGTCTGAGAGCGTCCGCTGGCTGCTCTCCAAACAGAAGTGGGCGGAGGCTAAGAAGGTGCTAGAAAAGGTTGCGAAGGTTAACAAGAAGGAGATCAGTGAAAAGTCTTTGGAGGCATTGATGAACCCACCTCCACCATCAACGGTAAGCTGTTAGCAACTTTAGTAGAATCTCTTTTTGTGGTGTTACAAAAGAAAATTTTAAAAATCGTATGTTTATTTTCCAGGAGAAAGTTCCAGGCTTGATCTCTAC
Source organism: Campaea margaritaria (assembly GCA_912999815.1). Classification (NCBI taxonomy): domain Eukaryota; kingdom Metazoa; phylum Arthropoda; class Insecta; order Lepidoptera; family Geometridae; genus Campaea; species Campaea margaritaria. The sequence goes on along the minus strand of OU538798.1, from coordinate 224,080 downwards.
CATTTTACGATCAAAAGTGCTGCTGCGCCGCGTGTGCACCACGCCTATTTGGTGGATCACCACCACTTTCGTATACTATGGGTTGTCCATCAACTCCACCAGCCTTTCGGACACCATGTACCTGAACTTCATCCTGACTTGCGCTATTGAGATCCCTGGCTTCTTCACCGCGGTACTGGTGCTGAACAGGATCGGGAGGAAGCTGACACTGTCTGCTGGATTCTTGTTCAGTGCGGCATGCAACATTGCTTTCGCATTTATTCCTAATGGTAAGTCTATTGCTGTTGTGCACCTTATTAAGTCCTGTCCTTTTTGGTTTATGCATAAGAAGTCCAAGAGGTTTTTAGACGTCAATAGCCTTTGCTCTGCTGTTAACGGTTTTTGTGCGGTTTTTGTCACCACCTTTAGCTGGAGAGGTACCTTTTCTTAGCGGCTTCTGTCGCTAGTTGTTTCCTCGATGCTTTTTACTATAGAGACGAACACAAAATACAGTTTTCATGATGTGAAGTACGCGACCACGTCGCACACTGTGTAATCACAAGCTCATTAATAGCAATCAGACAATCAAATTCTTCAATAACATTGAACGTCCTGTTATTATCAAAGCTTTATCTTATAGCTATTATACATTAATAAGTTATACTTTTTTCCTTGGAATGTCAATATTTTTCATTTTTCTGTCGATAAAGCCAAATAGATAAAAAAATGTTTGAAAATAATTGATATTACGGATAAACATAATTTAGATTTATTTTTTTAATTATGATGTTTATTGTATTCTGTATTGTAGCAAAGTAAAAGAGAGATATTTTATATCGCATTCGTCACCCCGGTGGACCTTCATTAACTCTTTTCATAGATGTTAATAATTAACGTTCTATTTCATATTTTTGTTAGCAGTCTGTATTGAGCATGAGACTCATCTGTTCAAACTTTGAAATCGTCCACTGGTGGACATACGCTTCTTAAAACACTTCAGAGCAGTTGTTTCTTTTCCAGCTTTCAGTCATTCCGTATATCGTTACAAACTATCGGACCTTAACTTTAGACTTGCGTTCTTTCTAGACCTCACGGTTCTCCGGCTGGTGCTCTTCCTACTGGGCAAGTTCGGCATCTCCGTAGTGTTCACCTCTCTGTACCTGTTCACGTCAGAGCTGTACCCCACGCAGTACCGGCACAGCCTGCTGGCCTTCTCCTCCATGATCGGCAGGATCGGGTCTATCACTGCGCCCCTAACACCTGTACTGGTGAGTTTGTGTTTTCCAAAATGGACGGGGTTAACTGTTATCACAATTTCAGTTCTTGTAATAGCGAAGGGTTCATAGTGCTTCTCGGGCGAACGTTCGTTAAGGGGCTGGTAAAGACATTCAACATGGCGAGTGATGTGATCCGATGGATATGTATGTCATGAGAGATATGCATCAAATGTCGTGTACAATGGCAATCACAGGCATGGGCAGGATTAAACCTCACCCGTGTAGGTTTATCTGGTGAAGAGGGGACATAACATCTCAAATGTCATGAAATTTTACGGGTCCAAGACTAACAAATCAGCATTTATCCTTCAGTCTTGTCTTAGTCCAAGTTCATTTTCCAACGGGGGATATTTTAATATCGGCAAATGCATGTCCATTCACAAATTATAATGAGACTTATAACATGATGCATTGCCACAATTTGTACAGAGGATGGGAAAGTTAAAAAGGATCTATTAATAGAAGGAACATGTAGCGTGTATAAAGAAAGTCAATATCTTATGGTGTTAATCTATTCCAGAACGACTACTTCGACGGGCTTCCCTCTATCCTATTCGGAGCTATGGGCATCCTCTCAGGGGTGCTGGTCCTTACGCAGCCGGAGACCCTCGGGACGAAGATGCCGGATACCCTGGCTGAGGCCGAAGCCCTGGGCACCCCCCAGTCTAAGGTCGCGCGGGACAGCTGACCGACTCGATAGTAGATCTCTTGGGATTGTAGGCAGATCTTATGATGGAAACTCCTTGGGTTTGTTTGTTGTTTTGGGTGGATGTTTTAGAAAAGTAGATACAAAATACTTGTATTTTATACTCTTATTATTTATTTAATTTAAATAAGCAGTAATGAAAAGATATGTGGTGTGTCCTAGCATAATAGCTGTATATTAGCTAAAATAATCATGTTATCATTGTGTTTGTAATCATTTAAATAAAATACTGTTTTGAAAATACGGTCTTGTTATTTCCTCTAACCGAACAAAATATATCTACACTGGTTGGCATAGTTTCACTGAGAGAACTTAACCGATCACCACAGTTAAGTAATATTGCACACTACTTGGATGGGTCGCCGTTTAGTAGACGGATAGCTTTTTTTTATTTACCTACTAGGCGAGCGCTTGACCACAATCTCATCTGATGGGAAGCGACGATGTGGCCGAAGGTAAAGCACGCCTAAACATTTTCACTTTCAACTTGAACATGCCAGGGTCAACACCGGACCAGCTGGAACCCAGGTTCAGGGTCCCAGCTGTCGTCAAGTCATGTAAGGAGCCTCTGGGCGGTCTGACCAACTCTGATACTAGAGGACACCTCTACTTCATTTGAGATAGACCTTTTTTAAAATATGCATAAATTAAAAATGAAACGAACAAGCTCACATATATAAAACTTTATAATAACAGCCCTTGTAAAATGTACAATGTATAGCTTATATCTAATAATAAATACAAATATTATTGAAAATATGGAAAGGAAATGATGCTTGATTCCGCCAAATAGTACTATATTTTTTCTAGTTCTTTTTGTTTCTTTCACTTTAACACGTTCACTGCTGAGAACACAACTGTCGTGTTTTTCATAACTTTCCGCTAGTGCTGGAAAACACAACTGTTGTGTTTGTTGTATGAGAAAACAGTATGGAGTGTGCAGAGCCGCACCTGTGGCTAGACAAGCAAATCGGCTCAGCAGTGAAAGTGTTAAGGCCAAAAACATATCAACGAAGTGCGGCGTGCGGCGGGCGGCGTGCGTCGCGCCGCTTCTATGTTATTATAATCTTTAATTAGTGAGATTCCTAATAACTATTTGGCGGAATTAAACTACATCATTTAATATTTTAATTCTTAAATCGATATTTGCAAAGTAAGACCTGAATAAAACAACTTATCAACGACAACTTATCGATAAATAATGTAGCACAAGTTTCCTATATTTTATTTACCTATTTATTGATAAAAATAATATCACTTTCTTTTGAGATTATAATTTACACACTTATATACACAAAGTTATGATACACAATATGGCTAATGAAAAAAATTAAAATAATTTAATAAAACAGACAAGTCCGCCCACGCAGTGCACGTACGCAGCACGTGTCGTTTTCAATTCAACAACTTAAAATTATGGAGACCATTGGAAAAGTATCAAAATATTGAAAATCAAAACTCTCAGTGTCTTTATACGATACCACAGAAAACAATACCTCCGAAGATCTAGTCCAGCTTATCCCACAAAAAAGTGACCTTTACGCAAACAATACTTACTATAACTACTTTATACTTTATACTTTATACTATGTCAAATTGCGGTGGAACGGGTTGTTAAAACTGAAAACTTAGCGTTTGTGCTGACTAGACTTTCTGACTCCACATCACATCACAGTAGTGGGAGGCCTCTTCTACAAGAGACTGCCTGGGGAAGTACCACACCTTTACCAGATATTCATCCGCCAAGCAGCAGTGTACATGTACAAACACTACTGTGTTCCGGTTTGAAGGGCACTGTTTTCAGCGAAATTACTGAGTATATGAAACTGTAGAGCCGATATCTCAGAGTGATGAGCGCAGTGCAGTACCGCAAAGGATTATGCAATACAAAGTTCTGGGTGGCACTGCAACTGCTATGGGCAGGCGTAGCGCTTACCATCGGGTGAACGACTTACTCATCTCGTCACTCAGTCAAATAAAAAAAACATTACCTACGTAGTTCTTATACATTACGTAGCAAACATTATAAAAAATAAGAATAAATTACTAACTCGAAAGTCCAGTCCATGTTCTTTGGTATATTTTCAATCCAATACCAAAGATTAAGGCGAAAAACAGTACAATGCAGTGCGGGGCGCCGCACCGCGGCGCTGTCACTTTGTAACATTTGCATGAAAATACCGCACGCTGCACGCCGCGCTGCATTGATTTGTCTTATGCCTAAAATCGCTATAGTTCACCGGCTTTATTATCTAAACCAATTGCAAATCCAGATACCTAATTACAATACAGTCACAATAGCAGTTCTTCTTCTTTTTCAATACGCAACGATAACACACTATATTCATCACAAAACCCTTCATTAAAGTTACACTACGAATCACTAATCAGTTTTAAGCCACTACCACACTGGTTCCTATATACTCTGCCGATAATATCGCAGCGTTGTTCCGATAATGCATCGTTAATCACTTCGATCGCAGCGACATTATCGCAGTAAAGTCACACACGTCCTAATACAAAATGCGCTAAAACAAATATCGTAAAAACACTTCCGATATTATACAGACGACAATAACGCGTCAGTATAATTGACCACTCCGTTCATTCCTACTGCGATGCCATCACGACCACCTGTGGCGTCGCAGTTTCCTCCTCAACCACCTCCAAGTTGTCCAGGTTCTCGGCTGCGGCAATGTCTTCCGGCAATGCAGCGCGGCTGGTGTCCGGCAGCAGCAATGCCAGCATTGCAGGGCCGAGGGCTACCACGCCGAAAACAATGCTGGGCAGACCGGGCATGTATTGCTCCTGGCAAAACAATAAATTGCTTTAATTTAGTACGATTTAACAATCGAATTTAGTAAGTTTTTGCACAATCCTGACTGAACATTATTGAAGAATATTTAAAGTCTAAAGTCACTCAAAGTTTGGAGTTCGAATTAGTATAAAAGATGAGAGCACATAAGTAATGAAATGCATCCAGACAAAGACATTTTCTTTCTTAATATTACCTACTATGAAACGAGACGAGCAGGTCGTGGTAAGCGCCACGCCTGCCCATATGAGTAGCAGTGCCACCCTAAACTTCGCATTACTAATTTTTCGCACGGCGCTCTAACTTGGTTCTAAAGTCTCATAATTATGCCCTGTAAAATAGCTGGAAACAGTTCCCTTCAAATAATTAAAAACTGAACTTCTGCGGTATGAACCTAGGTTATAGTTTTGTCGAAGATCACAGAGTATACCGACCAGTAGAGGCGCTTGCGGCGCGAGCACGGAGCCGACGCGGCCGACCGTGTTGGCGAGGTTGGTGAGCGAGTTGCGGGACGTGGTCGGGAACACCTCCATGGCCACCACGTACATGCTGAACACTCCGTAGCTGCTGCACATCTTACCTGCCAGGTAAAATAGTACCGACGCCCAGGAGACAGCTGTGGAGACGATGATAATGAGGACATTGTGGAGGAAATGGTTGTGTTGATCTGTTTGCTCTAAGCCTGAGACCAAATTTAACTCAATGCATGAATTTGAAAATTTGACTCTTTTTAAGCAGTCGTATGTTTATTCGAGGGTCCTTACAGACACAATAGATGTTCTTTCGTGTCTGGAATTGGAACATAATGAGAAGTTTAGCACCCTACTCGTCTCAGTCTAGTACTTTTGATAGGTTTGTCAATGATTCTACTGTTCATCATCATCATCCGACAGCTTATTTCCCTCATTATAGAAACCAAATCCTTCTCCCTGTATCCTCTGATGAAGAAAACTATTAAATTAGGAGAAAATATCAGCAAATTTTTGATCAACTCTTAAATTACAATCACAAAGAAACAATACAATAACATCATATTACAGAAGCAACAAAACCAGCAGACGTCAAACTTACACTTAGGCACAAAAGCAGACGTGATAAAGAAGACAGCACATAACGTATACGCAACACAGATCGGCGCTTTCCTGCCGAACCTCGTCAGCGTTAGCGCCGTCACGATCCTGGTTGGCACTGCCAGCAGGAGCAATGCCGAGAAGTTGATGTACTTGTTGCCGGCAATGCTGGTGGAGTTGATGATGGTGCCGTTGTAGACGAAGGTGCAGCAGATGAAGCAAGCGGCGATCACGGAGACGCGGAACACGATGGCCTTAGAACGGAGGACGGAGAGAATTTCGATGTTGTCGGCGGACTGGTTCTGGCCGGCCTGGAAACAGAAGAACACTTTGTTGGTATTATAGGGCTTTGAGATTAAGATGTATTGTAACCCTATCCACCAGATTTTGACAATGTTTCCTAACTCTAGGGTCGAGTAAATAATCATCTAGTTTTCCAATAATTGATGGAAAGTTGGTATCTTTAAATCCTACGTATCATTAAAATCAATGCATACCTCACCACCTGATTGTTAAGAAACAACATAAGTTACCGAGACTGTTAACAAAATAAACATTTCACCAATGTAATTAGCAACTTCCAAACCTTCGACTCCGTTATTGGGCTGGATTTCATCACTATGCCACTAAGTAATTTACTTATCACCTGTATGGACATTGTTACAGGTTTTCAACTTGGTGCAAATTATATCAGACTAAGAGCATCTGATATTATAACTCTAAAAGGTTGTACAAATAGGATCTTCGTTTCCGAAGCCACTCGCAAATCTGATCGCCAAATATGTACGTAACCCGTGTCACAGTAGTCGCTAATAGCTTTGTCAACGGAAGGCTAATTCCCTTTTTAGCATAAATCTCTGTCTGACAAAGTGTGAACTTTACTCCTATAATAGGTGTCTGCTTTGCTTAGTAACAACTTTTATTTTTATAAGATAGAGTGGCAAACAAGCCATCGACCTGCAACATTTGGGGCGTTGTCGATGCGGTCCCTAGTCTCTAGAGCTCTTCTCACCCTTCTCTTAAAGAGCACCATATTATAATTATCACGAAAATTAAATTTAATTTATTACGTGACTGGAGTTCTACACATCACAACTTTAATAACGCAATTAACCTGATACTTGTAGGTACTATTCCTTCATTGAGCTGATGGTAGTAGCCATTGGTCTGAAAGATAGAAGCTCTAATGCTTTATTTACAAGATATTAAAAAAATTCTCTAATATAATAATACCTATAGCCTTATCGACACCCTCGACTAAACCACCGATGGTAGAAGCCATGCCATCACCGAAGCTACTTCACTAAACATAATTAATGTACCTTCCTACAAAGTATCTCTAGTTTCAACTCTAGTAATAGTGTTCAGTGCTGAAGTACTTTCTGAAGATTTATTAATTCAGTGAGAGAGACATGCTAATAGATATCCAAGAAGCAGCCCCTTTCCATATATGCGTTTGACTCACCTCCTGTGACTTCCTCTCTTCGCTGATCTTGTCCAACATGGCCTTGGCCTTGTGCGAGAGCGTGATCTTGTTGATCTTGGCCACCTTGTTCAGCACCCGGACAGCCTCGTCTTTCTTGTTGTGGGCCAGCAGCCACCTGGACGGTAACAAGTGAAACATTAGCGACCATCTACAAAACAGATTGCTATGTCGATTCTGTACTGGACAAATATTTGTATGGATTGGTATTTGCTCCTAGTCTCGGTGTTTGTTTTGTAGGACCATGATATTTGTAATTTCTGATTCCCTAGATACAGGGAATTCCAGTATGGAGTCAGGATCTATGAAGTGAAGTGACGCCTTAATTTAAAAAATCCGGTGGTAAAGTCTGTTAAATTTCATGAGAGCTCTTTTAAAGCTTATTTAAAAGGTTTTTGATTTTGATTTTGAATACTTCTAATTCCTCTTTATTAGTATTGTTTACTCTTTATGTCTACGCTTAGAACCACACCCGGAAATTGTCGTTACAATGTATTTATAGTCGTCGTGTTCAACCGATAACCTATGCAATCAAGCGTCACAAAAGATACATTAGATTAAAGTTGATCACTCATCTCGGAGCCATCTGTCAGACGAGGCTACGCACTGCGAAATCCTGCGCTGTTGTGAGGAGTTTGTTCAAACAACATTAATTATTTCCTTGACACAGGGAATCCTAGTTGTGGGTCAGGATCAATGTATGCACTTGATTCTTCGCGTTATTTTCATTTTCCCGCAGTTGCACTATGTTTACGCGGTATAAATATTAGTATGTCACTCGATATTAGTGTAATTTTCTATTTTTTCTTCTTGCCGGTTCTTCTCGGTTGGATACGTATTTTGAACCTGACGGTAGAGACAGTGAACTTTCATGAGTGCCCTTTTGGGGCCCATGGGAATAAAAACTCGTAACTCTAGAGATAACCTTTTATCTGCGGATTTATTGTATACCCGTAAGAACCTTGGATTTTCCCGAGATACAACAGCTTATGTCACTTAGGAGTAGAGAAACTTAAGAAATCATTAATATTAAATGACATTACCTGACTCCTTCATCCATCAGGAAGATGTAGAAGACGACGACGAGCAGCGGCGCATAGATGGCGCGCATCATGTGGCGCCAGTAGGGGATCTTCCACGCGATGAGACCGAACGAGGCGCTGCCGATGCTCGACAGGATGTCCGATATGCAGGAGAACACCACGCGCCGCTTGTGGCTGACCGTCTCTAGAGCTGGACAATCACAATAAAAACAAATTAACATTCATACATACATACATACATACATACAGTCACGCCTTTCTCCCGTCGGGATAGGCAGAGACTACGTCTTTCCACATGCTACGATCCCAGCGGGAAGCAGTACACCAACTCCCTGACACCCTCTACAGGGACACAACAAATAAAAATATCAATAAGAATTCGTTACGCGCATACCTAAACCAATTTTACGCATTACGCAGTACATGTAACAAATATAATAATTATAATAGCTAAATAAACTTCGTCAGAGAATATATTTTGTGCTAGTAGGAAAAGCAGCATTATCATTTATTTGGCAAAAAGTGACTTTTTGAATTTATTAGCGTATTGGCCCGAAGTGTGCCATGCGCTTTCATTTAGAGAGAGCCGTGTTCTTGTAAAGTAAACCTTGAAATTAATCAATTTTACTGTGGTAACCATTTCTATTTTACTATTTAATTGCATTGGCGATATTTTCTATCTTTATAATAGGTATTACTTTCTCGGTGTATAGGTACCTACGTGCCTGCTATGTACGCTGAAAAAAGTAGTATGCAAACACTAGGGCACTGTTTCCAGCAAACTTATTGCGAATGTATCACGGTGATGAGAGCAGTGGAGTGCCGCGCAAGGATATGCAATACACTGGATGGCACTGTAACTGTTATGGGCAGTCGTAGTGCTTATGGACGACATGCTTTTTACTCAAGAAAATAACATTAAAAAGGTGTTAGAGGTAGGTATAAGGGAGTAGGTACTTACACAGCACCATCGAAGCGTTTCCGTAGCCCAGCGCCGTCTCGAGGAACTCCAACACTAGAAGCATCCAGAAGTTGACGGAGAAGGACTTGATGAGGCCGGCCACGCCCACCATCAGCGGCGTCACCACTATCACCACCTTCCGTCCGTATCTACAATCACAACATCAACAAAAAGTTAACCGTCCAGTTCTATTGCTGGTTCAAGTTTTTTCTTTCTGGACATATTTAGAAACTACAAATTAAAAAAAAAAATTAAACTTATCCAAGGATTTCGTGGGAACGTAAATTACATTTACTTTATATTTGTTGTGGATTTCCATGTTTGGAAGGTTTTTATTGACAACAAAGGGTTTTGACCAATGGAAACAACCCTTTCTGGATTGGATGTATTCCGAAACCGGTGGTAGAGTTAGTTAAATTGCATGAGTGCGGCGCGCAAACGAATTTACGATATAATTTCCGCGTCTCCACCAAACATTTTAACAGTGGAGACGCTGGAAACTCATATTCCTAACGTTCATATTAACATTCTAGACTTTATCAACAATTTCGCGTCTATCACCAAACAGCAAGGTAATTAATATTTTTTTAGGTAATTAAATGTTTATTTATTTATTTTATGTTGGTCGATAGCCATAGATCCAATCCTATCCTATCCTACTAGTATTATAAATGTGAAAGTTTGTGAGGATGGATAGATGGATGTTTGTTACTTTTTAACGAACAAACTGCTGAATGGATTTGGATGACATTTGATTTATATATAGTTACTAGCTGTACCCCGCCACGCTTCGCTGTGGCACATTCGCACATTCGCTGATATGTCACTGATGAAGAAAATAGATAAAAACAATCCCTGATGCGGATTATATATCATGCTAAAATTTCAGCTCAATCGGTGCAGAACTTTTTGAGTTTTTGAAGCGTACACAAACCAACATAACATTTTTATATATATATAGATATAATTACATAGTTTATTACCTGCATTAACACATAGGTTACTTTTTATCTCGTAAAAATCAACAGTTCCTATGGGATAATACTTAACGCGGCTGAAACCGCGGGGTGCAGCTAGTCTGCCATATGGTTTACGATAGGTAACTAGCATAGCCTAAAAATAGATCCTCCATCTTAGTGCTGTGGTATTAGTAGGAACTTCAATTCAGTTTATAAGTTACATAATTAAACCTATGATTTGAGAGTAATGTTATACTTTGTAAAAAGAAGATACGCCTGCTGTAATTACAGGTCAGTTCGCTATAACAGAATTGTTTACATGTGTGCATTGTGAAGAAGTAGAACGAAGTCCATTCCAAATTAGATACAGTAAGTAGCTACACAATGAATATCCTCAATGGGAGGACGGAAGCACAATACTATATCCACGTGGAGCGTCACAATTGATACACGTTGCATCTGCAACGCAGTTAAATTGTTATTTTTAAGCCATTACATATTCCAGCTTCTTTAGTATTTTTATTCCCGCGTGCCCGTGGCGGCCATGACTCATTCAAACGTGGAGAGTGCATAAACGTTGTATTACGCAGTTCAATCCTGTCACTCACTATTATCAAATCCCGGACACTCCATACAAATATGCCAATCTTTTTATAAAAAACGGCCAATTGTACGTGTAAGTACTCAAACTACGCGACCAAAACAAAAGACAACTCGCTAGTATGGAGGTTCATACAAACCCGTTCATCATTTGTCATTAGGACGTGAAATACTGACTGACCTCCCGATTTCCCTCTGGATTGCGAATAAATGTCCATTCTGTATGTAGCTGTATAATATGATTGTCTTTTGTTTTTTTTTTTATTAAAATAGGTGGCAAACAAGCATGCGGCCCACCCGACGCCCGTGGTCACCGCCGCCTATGGACATCTGCAACGCCAGGAGCATTGCCGGTGCGTGGCCTATACCTTTGTTCGTGAGGAGTCTTTTAACTTTAGCTTTTTATGTGCGTTAGCATCGTATTATTAGTGTCTTTGTTATATGACCTATATTATAAATAACATTACTAAATGTAAATAATAATGATATGCATAAAGCACGAGTTTCTCGTGCATTGTAACAGGATGCGAAGCACGAGGAGCGGCAGGTGGAAATGAAACTATTATATCTCTAAAACGTGTTGGTAAATAATTAAGATCGTGCATTCGGAATAGAATGCGGGATGACTCCATTGCACGTGCGTTTACAGTCCTACGCAATGCTAATGTTTGTAAGTTTGTTTGTTTGTACTCCCTTCATGGGCAAACGATTCAAACCCAAAAAACGGGCCATTTCGTGTTCTCTCCAAAATTCCCAAGAAGTTTCAGTAAAGCACCCACCACTTTACTGAGTCATTTTGACTAACTGATTTAGGACTCATAATACAGACAGTTTTGAAAATAAGTTATTGTTTCATTGTATCCAGCGAAATTACTGGGCATATAAGACTTTAGAGCCGACGGGTGACGAGCGCAGTGCAGTGCCGCGCAGGATTACGCAATGCATAGTCCTGGGTGGTGCTGTAACTGTTATGGGCAGGCGTCTTGCTCGTCTCGTCAATCAATCAAATAAAAAAAAAAACATAATTAAGTATTGAAAATGATTAATACTTAACACTGGTTAAATGCACAAAACAAAACAGAAACGAACTGCCGAAGCAAAAGCCGAGCGACATACCTATAACGACATACGGGTCTAAACCTATAATAGGTAATTAAAATATAATGATATGTGTATGACAGATCTGAAAATAGCCTGAAATGAAGCAGTCAGCGAGCCGCCGATGTACCGGTGTACCGATGCACAGTTCTACTCTTTATGTAGCTTGTGTATTTCTGAACTGTTGTACAGTCAAGTATTTCTATTCTATTCTATTCTATCATAGAGCAATCGCGGACAATGATGAGAAAATTCAGCATTTAATCGCGTGTGTATTAACCGCGTCATTATTACAAATTGTAACTATGGCTGTTATTAATGGACTACACAGGACCCGTTGCTACGTGTTTAAATATTTTTTTGTGTTAAATAAACGACCTGTGGTTACATGACGCTTTATCGGCGTTTGATGTTATCATAATAATTATATAATTCTTTGAACCAAAAACTGAGTTCAAATGGATTTAAGTAGTACTAAACACCATTGAAAAGTCACAGGAAATAAAATAAAATTAATGTACAATTTCGGTTAAAAGGGTGTCATATTTTTGCCCGTTATTTTGATTTATACACCAAACTACTGAACCGATTTTGATAAAATTTCCAATCTAACATTATATTCTCTCAAATGAAAATAACTTCCAAATAAGTTGATAAATGGCGGAGTTCTGAGGTAATCGACATAAAAAAAAGTACAAACGAATTGAGATCCACCACATTTATTAAAGTCGGTAAAAAAATGGGCGTCAGTACACGCCCCTATCTTACTTGCAAGATTTATGTAACATTAAAAGTAAGTACCTGGATGACCGAGAATTTGCTCGGTATTTTTTTTTTTTATGACATTTTCTAAAAATTATTCCTAGCTAGATCGATTTATCGCCCCCGAAACCCCCTGTATACTAAATTTCATGAAAATCGTTGGAGCCGATTCCGAGATTCCAATTATTATATATATATATATAATAATTGGAATAATCGGAACAAGAATTGCTCATTTAAAGATATAAGATAAGATAAGTAAACTTAAAGTTAAACTATTAAACTCTATATAGCTATTATAATATCAATGATGATAACACAAATCAATTGAATATCATAAAAATCCCCGTCACACAAATTCCTCTATAAAGACACTCGATCCACTCACATTTAAAAATAAATGCCGCAAGCTAACACACAGATACACACTTACACAAACACACAGATACACACGTGACACATATAACACCCTTCTGTTTGCGAGGCCTCCTTTGCGTTTGGGAGCTCCTAATGGAGGCTGTAGGTTGGAGGCCCTAGGCTTCAAACTATCCCTTGATATGGGCATCCCCGGGATAGTGATGGTGTTCACTCACTTGTCAGATATGAACCCGGAGAGCACGAAGGAGAACACCAGCCCCAGGTTGTGCACGGTGCCGATCATCGTGCGCTTCCACGGCTGACATCCCAGGTCGAACTGGAACCACACACAATTGCATTTCTATTTTTTTTATCAAATTAAAGATAAATAATATTTATTCGTCAAGATATGCCCTTTATTATCCAAAACTAACTATTACAATGTATCGCTCACTAACCACTACATACTGTATGAAACTACTGGGCATATGAGACTTTAGAACCAGTCTCAGTGTGACGAGCGCAGTGCAGTGCCGCGAAAGATTATGCAATGCAGGACTCTGGGTGGTGCGCTGTGATTGTTATGGGCGAGCATGTCGTTCACCTGATGGAAAGCGCTACACCCGCCGATCCTTTTATTTTTTTTTAATCTTTTCTTTTACTCGTAGTCGATGCTTTAAGCTGCCTGTGTCCACTGTACCCAACACAAGGTCCCTCACCTTATGTGTTACTAAGAATCCATTTATATATCATGACATTAAAGATCTTTGGATATTTTGAATAAAGTGTCATCTAATATAACGATTCAATTTCACGCTACTGATATTACACATCACGGTGATGATTTATCAGAATAGTAGTTGTCAAAGAAAATCACAGTAAATTGACCAAAACGTCGCCAGCCGTTAAAGTAAACGTCGTCACGTTGTGAAACACACCATGGACGTCACCGCGCGACACTACAGCAGCAATCAGTCTCCTCGCGGCACGTTATGCCGACATAAGCACCATAATTCTCATGTTTACAAGTTGTTCACACAACAAGCGCCGTGGGACCTTGCGCGGCTCCACTGGCCGGTTGCCATGAACTTCAACAGATGACAATGACCATCATTTCCGATGTCACGCAGCATCGCCATTATTTACTAACCGGCCGTGACAATGGGCGCGCGCAAACTTTAATTTGCGGTTCCATTGTCGTCTCCGCCACGCTGTTGCACCGCGAGATACAGTTTCTCAGCTAACGCAAAACCTTGTCGAACGTTCACGCAACTGTGATGTAACCGATAGCCAGATTGTTTACCTCTGCGACGATGCTATTGTAGTCGTCGTACACGATCCGTTCGCACGGCATGCTCTTGTTTTGGGAGAAGTAGTTCGGCGAGCAGGTGTCCCGGGGTGACAGCCACGTGTGGTTCTCCAGCGTGGAGTTGTGGTAGGTGTGGTTGAGAGGCGCCATCCTGAAGCATTTCTCCGTGCCGTTGGCCTGCGTGAACTGCGCCCACGCCGCGTCGTAGCCGGATCCTGCGTCCTCGCACTCCGGCACGTAACATCTGTTGAGTACACGTGACGTTACTTCCGGCACACGACATGTAGTTGCAGCTCAAATGCATGTCCGATGCAGTACCTAGTTAGCGATAAGTAACCCACTTAGATCTATTGTACATGCGAAATGCGCTTCCCGCGAAATGGAAATATTCGGTTCATTTTTTCGGTGACATTTCCACAATGTTTTTCACAGGAAATGATTTACCAGGTTTTAATACGTGTTTTATAGTTATTTTACCGATATTACGTTACGCTCGTGGGGCGCTAGGCGTTACATAAAACAATAAACTTTTTATGTGTGATTGCGAATCCCCCGAGTTGTCGCAGCTGGCCGCTGACAACTATTTCTTCAAGGTCTTTGGTTTCCGCTAAACTTTAATTTGTTTTCTATTCGATTAGATATGAATCTATTACTGATGAATCATTTACATGCGTACGATCTCACTCAGTTAAACAAACGCAATTAATTTCAATATGAACAGTTTTCTTGTGTATGCGGGAAACACTACCTAAAGTATTTACTTGGTTGTCTGATGGAATTCCATTAGTGAGTAATCGATCTGTTTTGTTCAGCGGCGGCGCGACAAAGGGCCGCGGAAATAGATCTTTCTTGAAAAATCAAAAACGATCAAGTTTTTGTAAAGCACGGTGAATCGGAGGCCGCCCAGTTTAACTACATTTTACTCGTACATTCTGTACGTCAAATTAAGCTGTCTAATTAAGATGTGGAGGTGATTTGATGATCGAAATGAGCAGATGTGCTGAACGCGTATGAAGTAAAACTGAGAATACGACAAAATTGCCCATATACGCGTTTTGTATAATTATACTCTTCGTGTGTCATTTCACTCTTGTCGACAGTTGTAGAAGTAGAGTAGTGGTTAAAAAACAAGGTCTCGTTTGTTTTTCATCCATTGTAAGGCCGGGAGCCCACCTGAGTAAGGTATTTTTCCCATGTGATTTCCATATGAACGATACTGTCCGATAAACCGTAACGCTACCGCAGAATACGAAAGCTTAGTATGTAAGTATGTTAAACTTGCCACCAATGACAACTTTTATGGCAAATAATCACAAATCATTTTAGGTAGATGGTTTAGGATTCACCGCTGGCACTAAAATATCCCCAAACTTGTCTACAGTTACGAGTACATTAACACACAATGTCTATAGACTTTAAGTTCCCAATTTTTCCAGTATTTTTTTACGTGAGGAAATCTCTATCTTTTATTTAGGGCTCGCATCGACGTCGACGTCACGGTTTTTCTCCGGGACACCTTGTGTAGGGCTCCGGACAATCCTGCCTGCCTGTTCCAAGATATCCTGTCTATACTAAGCTGCGCCGCCTGGCAGTCCGCCTGCCGCACGTACCTGTAGCCGACCTCAGCGGCCGCGAACACATAGTTGAAGTTGCACATGGCGAGGAAGGAGTCACGGAAGGCGAGGAGGAACAGCAGGACCAGCTGGTACTTGCCGAAGCTGCCCAGCTCGCTGAGGATGCCTTCCAGGTTGAACTGGCTCTCCTCCTTTGAGTCCTCGGAAATCTGAACAAAGAGGTGAAGCGCAGTGTTGGTCGTGGGGTGGGGAGAGGCTGGACTCGTTACCGAAAACACACACACAGACAGTGACAGTGACACAGTGTCATAGTGACACAAGGACACAGTGTCACTGACACAGTGTAAAGACAAGTAATTATTTATAGTCAGGCAGTGTAACTACAGTCGATGATAAAGGTCGCTGCACACTACAACCGTTGTCTGTTTGTTTGTATACACTTTTAACCACCTGATCAGATATTGTTTTAATTTTTTAGATTTATTATACTACAGGGAACAATAAAAGTTTATTTTTATCGAGAAATAGGTATTACAATGGGAAACCGAGATAAATGCAGGCGCGGCCGCCGGGCCGCCGGGAAACAGTTGTTCCTGTGTAACGACTTTATGGATAACTAATTAGTTTAATGTAGTTCTGTCTGTTCTCACCCATTGCACCGTAGCTTGGCTATGTACCATCGTTTCGACGAAACAATTATATCGTCTTAATATAACTTCAATCGGTCGATTCGCACATAAGTTAGGCGATCACATAACTAACAAGAGCACCGACGATTAATATCCTAACTAGTATTATAAATGCGAATGTAAGGTTGAGAACCGGACCTGCAACCACACGCTTTGCAGTCGGCTCAACACTACGCCACGGAGCCTGTCAAAGCCAATAAAAAAAAATTTGAGATATTTTTTGTTACTTAGTAACGAGTCGATCATGTCGTTCACCTGATGGTAAGCGCCCAGAACCCACAATTTCCCGTTACAAAATCTTGTTCGGCACTGCACCGCGATCGTCACCCTGAGACATCGATTCTAAAGTCTAATTTGTTCAGTAATTTCGCTGGAAACAGTGTAGTTCATTATTAAAAAAGGAAAATTACTCACTTTAACACTGCCTTCTTTCGACATCTTAATACGGGAGCACTGTATCGCTTATAATACTACACTGTTGGCTCCACCACGCACTTGCATTATTCCTGCAACAAAATAGATATGAGTTGAACACACTGTTACTTTAAAAAGGTAAAATGTAGAGATATTTTTGGTATGTCGAACTTTTTATAATAATCGACGTCAATTTCATTTAATTGTTTTGTTGTTTTTGCTCATGTAGTATAATATTAAAAAAAATATTTATATGTATCCGAATGTATTGTTCTGTAAATGCACAAACTAAACGCAGAATACAAAACAAAATAAACGAAACGCACTTTTACGTAAAATATTAAAACACCGCTCTCCAGCGCCCAATTATTATCGATTTATTTTAAGTTAAGTAACTAACAAATTTATTAAAATTAAATTACGAAAAGCTGATCCAAGTGACCACCGCTCAGATCACAATGGCGGAGCACTGAAGCCGCGACCCACCCTCGAGCCCTATATATGACAACTCCTACAAACGGATGACACTTGTGCTGAAAGTCAAAATAAATCCTATACGTAATAAGTTTCCTCCTATTAAAGAAGACGGCATTGTTTACGTCATTTAGCAAAGATTAAGCTATTTACTCATACAAACCACAGTTCTTGGGGTTACTTCTACATACTTTATAATTACTGTTTGTGATAGTTAGCGTCATTAGGTCTTAGATTAATACTTTAGTTGTTAATATCATGTTTTCCTAATGCAAATGTTAAAAAAGTCCTTTCTATTATAGGTAAGCCACGCACCGGCAATGCCCTGGCATTGCAGATGTCCATAGGCGGCGGTGACCACTTACCATCTGGTGGGCCACATGCTCGTTCGTCACCTATTTAAAAAAGAGTTACCGGAAATAAAGATTTGCTATTTTAATAATAAGTTTAGAGGTGGCAAAATTTATGCCTTTCTCTACTGAAAGGAAGCGTCACCTTAACGCGGTACCCTAATAGAAACCCTGGACAATATAATGATGTGATGCATTGAAATTTACTTTATATGGACAAAGACTCATATGACGCGTCTCCAGACACGACGTGTCGTCACGCGGCAGATGGCACAGAAGTATGACCAATGAATACCGCAAAACAACTAATGCAAATAAAGTTACAATTTTACGTACCATACAATTTTACAAAGCATAAACCACAACTTTTGAAATGATAAGACTAAAGGATTTCAATTCAATAACAAAGACTAAAAACCCTACCGTGGGTGATCCAACCAAATTTAACCAAATGTATTGACGCAAGCAAAATCCTGTCATATATAATACTAGCTGCGCCCGCGGTTTCACCCGCGTAGTTTCTGTTCCCGTGCGAATATAGGGATAAAATATAACTTTCAATATAAATATAATATAAATTTCAAGCTTCTAGCTTCAAAAATGACGAAACTTCCATACAAAATTTCATCCCCTATTTCAAACCCTTACAATGCTTTTTTCGCATTAAAAAAGTCCTTTTTTAGGCTCTAGACTTTGTCTGTACCAAATTTCATTTAAATCGGTTCAGTAGTTTAGGCGTGAAAGAGCAACAGACAGACAGAGATACTTTCGCATTTATAATATAAAAGTAGGGACTAGCTGCGCCTCGCGGTTTAAAAGTACCCTATTACTCAATCCTGGTTATAAACTATCTGTGTTCCAAATTTCATTCGAATCCGTTGAGTAGTTTTTGCGTGAAAGAGGAACAAACATCCTTCCATCCATTCTCACAAACTTTCGCATTTATAATATTAGAAGGAAGTTGGATTAGTATAATCTGTTCCTCTTTTTTTTTAATCAGGAGTAAAGAATAAATTTATAAGAAATACTGCACTGATAATTGACTCCCTAAAACTATATAATTATTAAAATACAAATACCTATTAGTTAGTCAGTTAGTCACAAACTCCAGACGGGCAGTAGGTACTTAGGCAGAAACTTTAAAACAAAGGTAAAGCGATTAAAAGTCGCCAAGCGTTCATGCGGACAGTAAAATTCAAACAAAACGGTTTATAAATATTTAAAAAATGCATGAAAAGCGCGATTAGTTTCGGTTTGGTATGTTTTAAAATGAAATATTTCTGAAAATGCGTCATTGAGGACAGGGCGCCGATTTTACGTTTAATCGGATGACTTTTATTAAAATGGTGGATTTCCGAAATGTATAAAGTATAATCCTACTAATATTATAAATGCGAAAGTTTGTGAGGATGGATGGATGGATGTTTTTTACTCTTTCACGCAAAAACTACTGAATGGATTTGGATGAAAAGTTGGAGATTTTTCTACTCTGTTAAAAAAACCAATAAAACAAAAAAACTATTCCAAGTGCGCAATTTCGGTTACTTGGATGACATATTGTTTCCAGCTATTTTCATTTAAAAACCAAATAACTAAGCCAATTTTGATGAAACAATCTGAAAGTATATCCTTGCTATCAAAAAAAATCCAAATCAGTTGATGAATGATGGAAGTCTAAGGTAACAAATATAAAAAAATACAATCGAAATGCGAACCTCCTCTCTTTTTGAAGTCGGCTAAAAACAAGACAACAGAAGTTTAACAGCTCGACCACTCTTTGTTACTTATCTTCAATGCCTAAACTTTTTGTCCTTTAACAAGTATTCTAGAGACTAATACACGTTATTGACTCTTGGCTTAAATACTCATAGATTGCAGTAATCGGGCCACTTGGACTCTTTAATTAAATATCAGTAATTAGTGCTAAATGCAAGGATATTTTGGTATTGAGGGCGGTACATGTCGGGACGGCGCGGCGCGTCCACTATCGCATGTTTACTAAACACTGCGATAGTGTGCGGCCGCCGCAGGTACCGCCGCATTGTCGACTACTCTATTAATACCTTATTTCTTTATATAATTTTTAAAATCGATCATTGTTTTACTTATTTTTATCTTAGTTGACAAATAAAGCTTCAGTCTAGAGTCCTTAGACTACCTCCCCCGGCAACTTATGAAAAAAAGTTTTTTTTTCGTCGTCAATATCAGGCGATTCAATGTTCAAACAATAAATTAGTAATTTAGGGTGTTTATTAATTTTTTCCAATCCGGACTTGGCCCCCGTGGTGGAATATGGCCTAACCCTCCTCACGAAACTGAGGAGAGACCCGTGCCCAGCAGTGGGACGTTATGGGTTGATGATGATGATGATTAATTTTTTAGTGGCTTCATCTGGAAGAAACCGCCTGGGGATATAATATAAAAACATGCTTTTAAAAAATTGTAAGCGTAATCGCGAACGGTTAACAATAGAAATGCTCTCTATTTGTTATTATATCATAATTAAAGCCAAAAAAAAATAACATGCTACAGCATACTACTGTACATTATTTTTCAAAAAAATAACTGGAAGGATGTAAAAGTGCAGTTTAATAAAATAGAGAAGTACAAAATTGTACTGCGCAGTACTTAGTGTCGTTAAATAACTTGATTAAGGTCCCCGCTCTACGAAGGACAGCTACGAACCCTTCGTAGCAGTTGTCGTGTAGGCCTACGAGTCTACGCATCTAAGAAGACTGTACTTTAAGGAAGAATATTTTATTCTCACATGTATATGAATATGAATATTTTATTCTCTATCTCATCTCACTAATAAATAATTATAAAGAAGAAAGTTTGTGTGTTGGTCCTCTCCTCACGCCGAAACGGCTGAACAGATTTCAATGAAATTTTGTATATAATAAATTTAGGTCCTGGAATAGAGCATTGGATACTTTTTATCCCGTAAAAATTAAGGGTCCCTGTGGGATTAGGTATAACACTTGTGACGGCCTCACTCTGTGTCGCTGAGGTCGATTGCCTAGTAACGAAATTACACGAGTGTCAAGTGAAAATACTATACAGATTCTAGGGATTCTTTTTGTCCCGTAATAATGAATGGTTCCTGTAGGGTGATAGTTAACGTGGGTGAAACCGCGGAGCGCTACTAGTTTTACTATAAATGTTACTGTGCTCCTATGTATTGCATAATACAGTGAAATTACACGGCATATTATTATGAGACTTTAGAGGCGATATCTCAGGGTGGCGAGCGCAGTGCGCCGCGCAAGATTATGCAATGCAAGTTCTGGGTGGTGTTATTGGGATGTTTGTAGGAGCATGGTGCTCGCAGTTCCTGATTCCCTAGTACAGGGAATCGTAGTTGGGGGCCAGGATCTGTGTACGCGAGCGTGACGCATCATTGTTACGTATTTAGTTTTATAATGGCGTAGAAAATCAGTGAGTTGCTTACCCCGGTATGCCGCGACCACGAATACGCATCGATTGTATGAAGAGGAGACTTTTATATTGCAGGAAGCACTATTATTATTGTTTAACTGAGGAAATTTTCAAACTGATTTTCTTTTAAAACATTACATTTGGATGGGCTATCCAAAATACCTACTGATCGTAGTAACAACTAAAAATTACTAAACTTTATGATGGATGGGGCGTTCCCAACTCCAATACCTAGCAGATAAGATTCAAGTCAACAATACAGCATGGGAATACAGAATTTATTGTATTTTTAAAAGTTATTAATGAAATCCACTAGAAATTAAACTTAATTCGAATCTTTGCTCAGTATAATACACATTCGAACTTTACATACATTGATATTAAAATAGGAAACCCGTTATTCTATACACAAATAAATATAAAACAACAAAAGTCAAGTTATGGTTAGGGGTCAGGTTCTATGTGTGAGAACGTGACGTGTTCTTATAAAAAAAAAGCAAACACAAGGTAGTGCAATGGGTCGTCCTATTGATTTCTTCTAAATAAGCTTTGGATGGACGGAAAAATATTAAATTAGTATGGTCGGTGGTCATTATAATAATAATTATGCGCACACACTATGGTTCGTTCTACTAATATTATAAATGTAAAACTTTGTGAAGATGGATGGATGAATGTTTGTCACTCTTTCACGCAAAAACTACTGAACGAATTTGGATGAAATTTGGCACACAGATAGTTTATTACCTAGATTTACTATTAACTTTTTAACTCGAAAAAAGGAATTACTTCCGTGGAATAATACTTATCGCGTGTGAAACCGCAGGGTGCAGCTAGTTAAGTATTCAATTTGAATATACTTCACACATAACTGGCATTGTTTACCTGTTCATTTACCAGAGTTTTGAACATGGGTAAGATTGATCAATAAAAAAATATAGTTTTTTTTTGCGTACGATCACATTCATAGGTCCTGACCCCTAACCTAGGATTACCTGTATCCAGGGAATCATGAACTACGATGACCACGGTCCTACCAACACCCAAACTCTAAGCAAATACCTGTGGTTCACAGAAATCTTTGCCCTGTGCGGTAATCGAACCCGCAACTTTAAGTTTCGCAGCCCGCTGTATCACCCACAGCGCCACGGAGGCCGTCAAAAGTTTGGAACATTATATTGCTATACTATTACAAGCGACCCTAGAAGTTCTTATAGTAGAATTTAATGAGATATAGGTTAGCCGATGTTTAGGTTCCGGGGAAACCTGTACACATGGTACAGTTCCGAGCACTCCGCGGATCTAGCGAAACAGGTATTAAGCGATAAAGGAAATATTTAACTAAATGAATCTTCTATGACCGCATGGCTCAGAAAGCTTAAATCTATCGATATAAATAAAATTTGCTAAAAATGGCTAAATGTTGCTAAACTCAAAATTCGAGAATGGCTGGATTGATTCAGTTATTTTTTTTTATAAAATATTGTTAATGTCCGAGGAAGGTTCTTATAACGAGAAATATTGGAAAATATGGGAAAATTTTTACTTACTTCTTGTATGAACTCACGGTTTGATATTTGAAGTCGGCTAATAATGCATTGAGATTTTTCTCGTAATCGTCTCACCCGTTAGGGATTATCCATAAAGTACGTCACACTAATTTCGTGACTTTTTAGACCCCTCTCTCGTCCTTGTCACATTTCATCACAGTTGGGAGACCTCCCCAAGTGTGACAGATATTTTAACATTTGGATGTATTAGATTTTGAAATGTGACATTACAAACTTAGGACCTGACACACCCCTCATCACATAATGTCACACTTTGTCGTCGTCCGTCCCCCCCCCCCCCCCCCCTAACGTGTGACGTACTTTATAGATGGTCCCTTATGCTGTGCACATATTGCCGCGAACTATGCCCGGGCCACGTAAAGTCGGGCCTTGTTTACTAAACAAACATGAGTCAACAAGACAAATCCGAGACGGACCGGATCATGGATTAAACACATGTTCAACGGGTATTTAGAGCGGCTGATAACCCGCTGCCCTGGCGGAGATACTATCTTCTCTATCCGTAGTTGTCGCAGCGTACATACTTAGTTCTGTTCTTAACTAGCAGCGTGCTGCGGTTTCACCCGCGGTAACTATTATCCCGTAGGAACTGTTAGTTTTTACAAGGCAAAACGTAGTCTATGTTCTATTTACAGGATCTGTATAATCTAAATTTCTTCAAAATCCGTTCAGCTGTTTTGGCGTGCTGCATACTTTAATGCAACCGAGTGGAGATCGCGCTTAGGCAAACATAGTGTAGGACGCCCGCCGGTAGGTGGAGTGACGACTTGCAGAAGACGGCTGGCAAAGACTGGATGAGGAGAGCCTAAGATCGGGCTCAGTGGCGTTCATTGGAAAAGACCTTCGTCCAGCAGTGGACGAGTGTGGACTGATTATGATGATGATGATACTTTAATATTAGAATACTGACTATGTTCAGATTGTTCTGATCACGGTCTGACAATATGATTGAATTGAATAGTGGAAAGGCGCATACAACTGTAAAATTACCCACCACCCATTACTGCAAACGCTTGTGTACAACGTTTACGAAGGTGATGTATGATTTATTTGTGCGACCTGCTTATTACCACTGAATTACGTATACTTCAACGCTTATTCCAAAACAAACGACCGCGGATTCATTAAGAATTCACATAAAACTTCTGTAATAATGACTTCTGACATTCCTAATCAATTAAGATGTGGAGCAGTCATGCACCTCAGTTTTCGGAGTAGCTCGCGTCGCTGCCGCGGAATGAGCGAACTATCGGCACTAGAGCCGCAGAGATTGGGTTCAAGAGCCAAGCCTGCTCATAATTGTAATTATTAAGATAAGCATTATTACGTTTCACTTGATAACAGTGCTATTGACATATGAAACCTCTTTGAGAAAGCTGTAAACAACAGTTGCGGCGATGACGCGCGGCGTGGCGCTGTTAATCTGTTATACTGTAGTGTAGCAGGTGGCGGGAACGACTCTTAGTTTGTAGATTATTATTGCTTAATTGTTTAGAGCTAAATAGCTTGTGAGATCACATATCTTGACCACACATATCCGCCCACTGCTGAGGTCGGGTCTCACCTCACTTTTGTGAGGAAGATAAGGCCACGGGGGCCAGGTTTCCTCAAGATATTTCCCGTTACCGAAAAGGGAGTGATAATTACGTACATATGTTTTACAAGAAACTCATTGGTACGTGCCCAATTGCCCATACTGGGATGAACTCGCAACCAACTGCTTGGAAGGAGCATAAGAAAGCCTTTCGTAGATACAGTCGTTGTAAGTTGATGAATTTTTCAAAACTTTTAGTGTAATTTTACGCAATATTTTAGTTTGTTGCATTAATTGTAGAGCTAAATTGGAGTTTTTAACCTGTTTAAGGATTTCTGTTTCTGACCTGGAATAACCTCGCTGGTAAGTTTTCAATCATATATCTGATATAAGTTTAGAGATTTTTTTAATATGATGGACTTACGTATTTACATTGTCTGGCCTGAAGTAAAGTGGTGATTATTAAAATCGGTCAAATTATAATAGATTAAAACCACGGAAATTAGACGAATTAGTGTGGTTTTCGGGGTTATACTGAATGTGTAAAACTCACGAGAATTTGAACACTGCATTATAATAATATCCACAATAGTGCAAGTATCGTAGTACTGTCCTAAAAGTATATACTTGTAACTCATAAGATTAAAGTCGCGAGAATAACTTCAGTTTCAGTTTTCAGTCAACGTCTCAGGGTGACGAGCGCAGTGCAGTGCCGCACAAGATTATGCAATGCAAAGTTCTGGATGGCGCTGTAACTGTTATTTGCAGCCGTGGTGCTTCCCATCAGCTGATCGACTGGCTCTTCTCGTTACTCAGACAAATAAAAAAAAAGTTAAAGTTTCAATTGCAGTATAATACTTATATGTTCATATTATACAACTATATAGTTGGAT
The DNA here is from genome assembly GCA_912999815.1 of Campaea margaritaria. Taxonomy (NCBI): domain Eukaryota; kingdom Metazoa; phylum Arthropoda; class Insecta; order Lepidoptera; family Geometridae; genus Campaea; species Campaea margaritaria. The sequence continues at coordinate 198,724 of OU538798.1, read as the reverse complement.
ACACTTCTTCACGTCACCCCACATTTTATTATGATGTAATAATGTTACGACTTCCTGTGAAAGATTTTACGAGCTACACGCTTGTGATGAAATATTTACTTATTTTCAAGTTACTTACATTAAATTTAAGTTACCTAGCTAGAATCTTTTATTCAACGGGCAAAGGCCTTTATTAAATAATAATTACTCGTAGCTACACATACTATAATCATCGTAACTCTAATACATCAGTTACACAACCTACAAACCAAAATAAATTGGAATATTCTGATCCTTTATATTGATATCATGACAACGTATTTACTCTCAAACTGTAGGTAAGATCCAAAATGGATTAAAATATTATACAATGTCATAAGTCTAGAAAACGGCCGGGATAGGTAAACCAACATTTAAATTAAACCACGTTAATTCTCAGTTGAATCGGAGTTGTCATATTTTTTTCTCGACTGTAGCTTAAATATATTTCAAATATTGACGGGCTGCGGCTTTAGTTATTTATAATTAACAAGCTATAATGATAAAAAAATCTTACGTTTTTTTGTTCAAAATGTTCAAAACACAAGCGAAATTCCACGGGCACTTCACTTTATTTTATAAGAAATTCAGTTTTCTAACGTAATTCTAATAAATACCTCCTCAGATAGTGAATTAGAATGTGAACCTCTTTTCTTGTAATTTGTGGCACTAGATTTTTTTATAGAAAAAAGGTTGTAACTAAAATTTTATAATATTTTTTTTAGTGAAAAGGTTTTATTCGCGAGGGCGGGAACTCGCGTCCGTCGCGTCGCGTCTACAGATCTGGCAGTCAGCGGCCGCGGCGTAGACGCCGACGCTCGTACCGCGATCTTGCGCGCACTGACGGCCGCTCGCAGCGCAGGCGCAGGGCGCTTCACTCACGCGCACTTCGTTTATGTAACCACGCTGAACAATAATTATACAAGCGTTTAATGTTAGTAAATAAAAGCTACTAAAGAGATTCCGTGTCTATAAATACACCTTGGTAAAATTGTTTTTTAATCATGTTGGAAGGCCTTTGTTCGACAATGGGACAATGCGGGCATAGTTATCGTAGTTTTTTAATACAATGAAATGTCGAGCAGCTTATCCGCTTGATGGTGAGTTCAACGCCTGTCGTAGCTAGTGCGTGCCGTCCACTCTATAATTTTTGGGCTAAAAGTTTTGAAAATTGCTGAATCCATTTAAATTTTCGGTGGAAAATAAAATATTCATATTTTCCCAACGGGCCTCCTAACCTTTTTTTTATATTTTTTTCCATACGTTGGAAATTTTATTCTCAACTGGCCCCACTCGTTTTCTTAATAGATTTCTATTCCAAAAATCTACGTTTAAAGATTGAAATAGAGCGTTAAAGCTCTTGACTTTGAGTACGTAGACTAAGGAGTTAAGTACATATCATTTAAAAGTTTTATTGTTTATGGAAAATCAAAATTGCGAGGCACTGCTAATATTTTTTTTTTTGACAAATACCACAATTCTTCAACCTTAAATAAAGCTGTGCCTATCCGTACCTACTGCGTATTATTACGTAGCTACATAACGATGCGGTTGGCAGCACTGATATCGCTAAGTATTGAGACCGAACACGTGAAGTGCTATTATTACGTTGATAGGTCATTATTATTTATCAATGTATTATTCTTGTTTAAATGTTTCCTACTTACTAATAGACAACATACGAGTAAACAGATTAAGTACGATCCAGTTATTTATATTTAAATAACTGGGTAGCTTTGAAAGTGAAACTTTACCTAAGTAGAAACCAAGCTAATTGACTTAGAAGAACAATCGGATCGAGAGGGCACAGTGGGTAACCATACTTGATCGAGTATCAGAATGAGAAGAAGTAAAGAAAGAAGAACGAAAGGAAAAGAAAGAAGAGAAAGAAGAATATGTAATTATAAAATAAATAAAGAAGCCCTTTGTTGTAAAGGACTAAAAGTTAATTCTACCCACCATTTACAGTGATTTAAAAATGACAAATTACAGCTGTTTGAAAATTTTATAATTTACTAGCTGCGCCCTGCAGTTTCATCCGCATAATTCAAGTTTTCCCCCAATAACTCTTAAAATCAATATTTTTTCCCGTTTTTTCCACATTCTTTATTAATGCTCCGCTCTTATTGGTCGTAGCGTGATGTTATATAACCTATAACCTTCCCCGATAAATGGACTATTCAACACAAAAAGAACTTCTCAATTCGAACCTGTAATTCCTGAGATCCTAGCGTTCAAACAAACAAACATTTCAGCTTTATATATTAGTATAGATATTTTCCAATAATTTCAAACGTGTCAATACTTTGTGCCATTTACTTGTTTGTATTCTAGGAAATAGAAACCCGTCTATTTGCGTGATTCATTCGCCAAAACAAAGCGTTACTATCAACGCTCCTGACTGGAGACAATGCAGGTGATTTCAGTGATTCACCCTGTTGTAAAACTTTCTTTGTAGATATTATACATGACTCAAAAGAAAACGTCATCAGGGGTCAGACCGGAGTCATATAGTAGTGGGTAGTGGCAGGACTCTTCAGCAAGAGACCGCCTGGGGAAGATATTCATCCACCAAGCAGTAGTGTACAAACAATACTGTGTTCCGATTTGAAGGGCACTGTTTCCAGCGAAATTACTGAGCATATGAGACTTCAGAGCCGATGTCGCAGGGTGATGAGCGCAGTGCAGTGCCGCGCAGAATTATGCAAAGCAAAGTTCTGGGTGGCACTGTAACTGCTATGGGTAGGCGTGGCGCTTACCGTCAAGTGAACGACTTGCTCGCTCGTATTGAAATAAATATATATCTCTTCTCTTCAAGAGCTTGGTAATTCTCCGAAAAACCTCTGATGCGTTAAGTGTCCACTTTCCCTGTACTATCAGCGTTACAGCGTATACGACGTTCCATTGTGGGTAACCCAAGGAAGTTATCTCGTTGTGTTTTACCAACCGATTGTATCTATAGGTTACAATAATAATAAATAATCTTGGATGTATCGGTATATAAATGTCGAAAATGATCCACCATTTGATAATTTTGAAACGATTGTGTGTTTTCGTTTACTATTTGACTATGCAAATTAGTCCACTAAGCATAATTTTTATTATTAAAATGTGACGGCTTCCGTGACGCAGTGGATGATGAGCCAACTGCGAAGCGTGAGGTTACGGGTTCGATTCCTGCACCGGGTAAAGATTTGTGTGAACCACAGGCATTTGCTCTGAGTCTGTGTGTTTGACCATGACCCTCAGAGTTCTTATTTCTTTAGATACAGGGAGTCAATTTAAATAACTTACACAACCGTAAATTGAGATAACTTCTTTAAATATATTCATATTATATTATAATATCTATATATAAACCTTAAATTTTTAATACTGATGTTCTCATGAGCTTTAATTTCTTAAATGACCACGGTCTGCCACGAGACAGGCACGCCCTCTATGTTATTTTATTACTACTGTGTTTTTGGTAAAAAAACAATGTATTTGTATTTCCAAAATAACATAGGTAAAGTACATACCCAAATATAAAAAATCAAGATAACAAATCATAAACCAACACCTATAGTTTAGTCGTTATAACGTTGTTCTCGTTCTGTTTGATGGTAAGCGCCTCCTCCAGGGTATCCGGCAGTTTGGTTCCGAGGGTCTCCGGCACCAGGAAGGTCAGGGCTCCGGCCAGAAGCGCCATGCTGCCGAACAGGATGAATGGCAGCTCGGCGAAGAAAGTTAAACCCTGGAGAGCACAGTTTGTATTTTGTAGTTAGGTTAGAGTACTGAATAAAATAATTTGCCGAGGCAAGATGGTGACTGCTAGCGCGACCCCATCTTGCCCCACCTCGGCGGAAGACTACTCACGGGGGTTTTAGTGGGTTCGAGTCCCACATACCCCCCTCCTTCATCCCCGTAGCGGAGGGGATAGTGCGACGGTATTTCCCCCCTCAAAAAAGTGTACTGAATAAATAAGTGTTAAGACATCTGTGGTTAGGACTTATTCCAGAAATCCCCTGCGACAGTCCCTTACAAAGAGCTTTTTGGGAGGGCTTGCATCCACCGGCTGATTTATTAGTAACTCTGTTTTAACAGTAAATGTAGGATTTTGTATTCTTTTTCAATGCAATATTTTTTGGTGTTCGCTCCAAAACTGACCAAGAAGTTTCAGTAATCCTTATTCAATGGTGAAACATCCACCACTCTACTGAGTCGCGATGGGGACTGCGACTCGACTACACTATTGACTCCGAAATAAAAATTTGACTACTTTGGATAAAATAAAATGCACTTGTGAAGCGAAAACGCAAAAAAACTGTGTTACTTAACAAAGTTCTTTTTACATACAAGCCAATTTATAACATTACAAAATGTCGGCGCATTTAGAATTGTATATAGTATATAATTGTAATTAGTGTTTTAATAATAATACGTGTCACGATCACATACACAGATCCTCACCCTTAACTTGGATTCCTTGTATCAAGGAAACCAGGAGACGACTGATTGACGACGACGACAACTACGAGAACCACGGTCACTATCATGGTCATGGTGGAATAAAACTTGCCTTTGTTTTGTTTGTGTTGTGTTGTTGTTATTACTTGACACTAACCAGTTACACAAATAGTACAAAGCCAAATCAAAAAAGCAAACTCACAAGTGCAGGAGTGAGTGGGGCCACAATGGAACCCACGCGGCCCATCATGGCCGAGAAGGCGTACAGCCGGTGGCGGCACTCTGTGGGGAACAGCTCCAAGGTGAAGATGTTGACAGTGGTCACCACCATGGCGATGGCCAGCTTACCCAGCAGGTACACTACCAGAGACACAGCGGCTAGATCTGAAAGCAAGGATCAGGAAAGTTAAAAATCAAAACTCAATCTTGTAGGTAGTGTAGGTATAATATGTCACTTTTGCTTATCAAAGTCTTGTCTCATGAAATTCATGAACTAAGACAAGGATAAAAAATTCAAATATGTATATTTTAACTAATCTCTGATTTTTGTTTACGTTTAAAAAAGGAATTTTTCCTTCCATGTGCTGATTCGTGGCTGAACCTCACACTAGTAATGACAGGGCTTCGGAACCGCTGGAGAAAATACCATACAAAACCTTGCAGGACACCAGGCGCCTACAGCTCATCGTTATAGTCACCTGGTGATAAGCGATAATGCGGTCTAGGATGTGACTAATTCCCTAAATCATCTATTCACTTGCAGTTAGAAAAACCTCTCAACTGTAGACTTTATGAAACACAAATGAAATAATTATGTTGCCCAGTTTCAGTTGTTTCGAAAATTATAGCAGTTGAAACTTTTTTTGATCTAATCAGTTCTCATCCAAGACAATAAAGAGTTATACCCACCATTAGGAATTAAAATAAAAGCTAACTGGCAAGCCGCGCACAGCCAGTACGTGGCAATAGTGATCGGCTTCCTGCCGACTCTATCGACGATCAGCACGACCTCCCAGTAGCCCGGGAGTTCCACCGCGGTCACCACCACGTAATTCAAGTACAGGTTCTCCGTCAAATTGACGGCGTTGATGGTCATCCCGTAGTACACGAACGTTCCCGTGATCCACCACGCGCAAGCCACGACACATCTTGTCAACAACTTCTTGTTCTTTAGTATCACAAGCACCAACGGTGGTTTGTCTTCTGCGTTCGTTCTTCTTTCTTCTTCTGCGTTAGCTTGTAAGTCCTCGAGAGACTTTTGAGACAGTTTCTTGCCATTGACTAGAGCAGCTTTCTTAAGTAAATCTTTAGCCTCTTCGAATCTTCCTTTATTCAAGAGCCATCTCACGGACTCTGTCAGAGTCCAGAAGTAAAATATGCATAGGAACTGTGGTATGTATAGAACGAGAAGAAGGGTTCTCCAGCCATTGACGGCCCAGGCGATCAGGGCCAGTGTTATTTGGCCGACGCTAAAGGTTGAATTTATGATGGCTCCGCCTGTCACGCGGTATTTTGGTCCTAATAGTTCCACCACTGCAAAAAATCAACATGTCATCTAAACTTGAATATACATTCAATAATTGAATTATGGGAGCCCTGTAAACTTTTCAGTTGGTAACAACACATTTCATTATAAGCAAGCGTTTCACCATGCTCTCATCTGCGTGGTATGGTAAGTGAAGGTTTAGAAGAGGATGGAGCATGCTTGCCTAAAATATAGATGTTTACTGTTGATAAGAAAACAGCCCAATGGTTTTTTTATTTATTAATAAACTGGTTCGCGTTTGACCACTATCTCACCTGATGTTAAGATTATATTTTGTGGGAAATAAAGATACGTGTTCAGAAGAAGAACTCTCAGACAGGAGAACCAGCAAAAAATATGGTCTTGCATTATCGGAAGGCGATACGTATAAGACACTTACTCATGACATAAGCGCATGTAAAGCTCCCACACCCTACTGCACTCTCGAGGAACAAGATGAGCACGTAGGCGTTGTAGCCGGGTGCCCAGTAGCGGGTGATGCCCACCGCGGCGGACGCGCAGGCGCTGATCGCGAGCGCGCGGCGCCGTCCCCAACGGTCAGATACGTAGCCAGTCAGCGCCAGCGCCACCATCATGCCCATGATCCGCACCGAGCCGACCATCGCACGTCGCCACTCGTCACATGCCAACCCGAACTAGATCCAAAGTAGGTCAAATATAAGAGTCACGTCGTCTTATCAAATTCAAACCCAAATCTGAAGATAATATGCAACTCATATTTAAAACAGACGTATAGTAGGTAGTAGTATTAGTGGATGTAGTGTACATTCAACAAGAAGTGAAAGGAATTGTTTCAAATACACGCCACGGTTAACAGATGCTCAGACTCTATTCCCGTTGGACCGTATGGCCTCTTTCGGAGACTGAGTATGGCCATTATTCCACAATGCTGGCTCAGAGTGAGTTGGTAGATGTCACATGTCCTTAAGTGTTAAAGTTTTTGGACAAGCTGGTTTCTTCGAAATGTTTTCCTTCACCGTTAACGCAATATGACATCGAAATCCAGATAATAAATAAGTGATTAGTTTAGGGATAAGGTTTTGAACCAAGTGCCGTTGGATTGTGAAGCGCACAGTTACCACTTAGCAAGCACTTCCAATAATTCAAATAACTTACATCATACACCACGGTATTAGTGTTTTCATACACATACTCCTCGCACCGCTGCAGCACGCTGGTGTTGAACAGTGACGCTGGGCAGGTGCTGCTGTTACCAGCCCAGAGTTCGGAGGAATTGGAGATGGTCCCGAACCTCTGGCAGTTGTCCACCGACCCGTCGTTGGAGGGAATTGCCTGCGAGATCCAGGACGGGGCAAACTCGGTCTGATCTTGGACCTCGCATTCTGGGATCACACATCTATTCAAATGAAAATTACTTTAATGAAATCAATGATTATTTCATTAATAGACGCGACATCGAATTTGGAACTGTGACGGTTATGGCTTAAGTACGTACTAAAGAAAGGATAGTTCCTAGGATTTTTGGTTTAGCTTACCGTGTTTCTGTCCTGGCAGTAGTAAACACAAATTCGTTGATATTCCACGACAGGAACAAAACAGCGAAAAGGCACTGTACAATTATTTTAATTTGGTACTTTCCGAATTGTCCGATCTCTTCTACAAGCAGTCTGTCCAAATCCACTTTTGGCTTTACCCCTGATCCATCGGCACTCTCTATGGTCGACATTATTTATGAACTAAGTTTTTCTTGTTATTACTTTGATATATTCCACCGAGCGTGATTTATACTAGTGATTTTATTATATTTTTATCTTAATTGTACGTAGGATCAATAACTGCTATAAGCTACTTATCTATTTTGATTACTCTGTTTCTAATAGATTCTTTGTTCGATGTCTTTGAAAATTTAAGGTCGAAATGGTGCAATTTTCTGTCTCAATCACCCTCTCCTTTTCTTTTTGAACTTTAATTCCTATCATTTAATACATTAAGCTTTATGTTTTAAGCAGTTGGAATGTCTGGAATGGATGTCATTGGAAACGGGACATTTACCATGGATTTTATTTTTATTATGTTTTTGATCTGTGATAATACTATAAGGTAGGGCATAATATGATACTTTAAAGCCCTAAAATACTTCAATAATTTTAAGATTGCCTTCAATTAATGCAATTGATTGTTACCGTTTAAATTGAAATAAATAAATAAATATGAATTCAATTAAATTTTCTTTTACGGACTACGGACGGTTGACCGACCGGAGTAAGATATTGTTTAGATTTTTAGCTTGGCGCCGAGATTCTCTGCCTCTTCCATGGTGTCAGGCAGCTTCGTGCCCAGCGTCTCCGGCGTCAGTAGCAGTAGGAACCCGGATACCAGTGCGAACCCGCCGAACAGCACGAACGGCATCTCTTCAAATGTTGACGCTCCCTGGAAACGAAATGCTTACCAACCATCATCATCAACACATGTCCACTCACTACTGAGTACGGTTGTCCCTTCTCTTTCACGAGGAGTATTAAGTCCCACCTGGAGGCCTACCATGACGTCTTATAGCGATTCAGTTCAGGACCTAAACTGAGCCGCGTCGCATAATCGTACCGTGACGTATTATTTTTTATGTTGCTGCCATTTTCAACCTGGTTCTGAACTGAATCGCTATAAGACGTAATGGTAGGCCTCCTGGTCTGGATTGGTGAATCTAATACCTTTGATGTAATTCGCAAGCATACGGACAGTAACGAGTTTTTATTTAAATTCTTCCCAGTCAAATTTAGACCCATTTTCCGTTGTTCAACTCAGTTAAAATTTCTTGAAAATATCTGACCAAACAATATTATGACGGACAGCGAGCAGGTCTGATGATAGAAACGGAACCTACTCCTTGGTGACTAACAGTTTATGCAATAAATACTAGGATTTGCCTGCAGTATCACCTGATTGTGACAATAGAGCATGCTTATCTAGAAGATACCTATTTACCCTTGATTTGAAGACTACAAAATTATAAATAGATCAGGAAACCGGCACGCTTGAATGTTTTCTTTATGTTACTAAGTAACGAGAGGAGCAAGTCGTTTATCTGATGGTAAGCGCCACGCATAAGGCAAGGCGGCACATACGGCAAGTACAAGGTATTCCATTCCTTCATCATTTTAATTAGAAATGTTGAAGTGATTCGTTCTGTAAGGGTAAAGACAAACTCCTAATCCAAATGGATATTTAAAAGTTGTTAGTAATAGTTATCTAGTTATATATATATATATATATATATATATATATATATATATATATATAGCGACTTGACTTCTGCAGATTAAGATTATGAGATAATTTCTAGCTCTAGTTACTATATACCTATCATCAACAACCCATAACGTCCCACTGCTGGGCACGGGTCTCCCCTCACTTTCTTGAGGAGGATTAGGCCATAATCCACCACGGGGGACAGATCCGGATTGGTGGATAACATACTAACCTCCGAAATAATACTAATACTATATACCTATAGCCTCTTTAAAACTTTCTCCGTGCAGGTAATGGATCACGACAGCCACGAATGGTAAGATACAAACAAAAAAAATATTACCGTATTCTTAAAAATACAGTTTCTTTGTCGGAAAAAATTTAGAGCACAGCTAACGACGCTTTTTCAACAAACTTGAGCAACTTTTACTTTAATGCAAAAAAGTTAACGCAAATGAAATGAGTGACCAACGCAGTACAGTGGCGGACAAAACGTTGCAAATTCCAAGAACTTGATGACACTGATAATGGCACTTACACTGTTATGAGAAGTGGAGCAACCATCAAGCAATCGACAAGCTCTATTATAAAACAACAGATCCATATACATAGGACCCTGAGCCGGAACTAGGGTTCCCTGTATCTAGGAAATCAGGAGCATGGCACCGATACCACACCCTGGACAATCCATACAAATAACTCACACATCATCAATTCATCAACTCGCACATAAAAATGACATTTGTACAAGCACCAAATGTATGTGCATTTGTAAGCACACAAACATACGCGAATAAAATAACAGACAACCAGCTATTAAGTATGAAGTTTCATACAAACCGTTTGTGTATTACATTTGGGCGTGTAATATTGACTGTCCCCCCGATTGACCCGGCAATTGCAAGTAGGCGAGGGGACGTGCATTGCGCGCGCTGAAGATTGGCCATTCTGTAGGTAGTACTATGTTTATTATGTACCTATACAGTAAATTAAACTTACGATAGCCGGCGTCAGAGGTGCTGTGATGGAGCCAATCCTGCCGATCATGGACGAGAAGGCGAACAGGTTGTGGCGGTACCTGGTGGGGTACAGCTCGGTCGTGTACACGTAGATGGCGGTCACCACCGTGGAGATGGCGCACTTTCCGACCAGGTACACGAATAGGGACAGCCCGTACATGTCTGGAAGATATCCACTGTGACTGACGATGATACCATAAGATACAATACCATTTATCCTCTAAAACTCCTTGACTTTATTGCACACCATGAAAGAATAAGTGATAGCGCCGCGCGGCGCTGTCCCTTCGATAAATGTTGTATGAAAGTGACATCGAGTGATGCGGTGCGCCGCGTGACGTCACTCAGCGCGCCGCACCTCTGCGGTTTTTAATGAAACGCTAATCAGCCTTGTTGGTTGCATTAACTCACCTGTAGGCATGAATATGTATGCGAACTGACACGCAGCGCACAACCAAAAGCTTCCCATCAGCACTGGCTTGCGTCCAATCCTGCTGAGCAGCACCACAGATATCCAAAACCCTGGGATCTCCACCGCAGACACCGCAATGTAGTTCACGTACTGATTGCCAGACATGTTCACAGCATTGATGGACAGACCGTAGTAGACCAGCGTCGTGGTGACCCACCACACCGGCAGCACTATGCATCTTATCAACACCTGCTTGTGCCTGAAGACGAGTACGATCAGCCAGGGGTCTTTCTTCATCTCCTGCTCTTCTATAGCCGTTCTCTTCTTTTCTTTCTCGGCTGATATTTTGAGCAGTTCTAGAGACCTGTCAGACAACTCTCTTCTGTTTATACGAGCAGCTTCCTTCAACTGTGCTTCGGACTCTACGTAGCGGCCCTTGCTCATGTACCAGCGAACAGATTCGGAGATGAACCAGAAGTAGCCGATGGTGATGAGCTGGGGGATGTACAAGGCGAGAGTGAGGTGTCTCCAGTCGGGCACCGCCCAGGCTATCAGGCCCATGAACACGTTGCCGAGAGCGAAGCATGACGAGAGGATCCCGCCTCCGATCACGCGGTAATCTGGACCCACTAACTCCAGCACTGTTGACCACGAAAATTAAAACGGAATTGACTTTAAAACCAAAAACCTTTTTTAATGAAATATGGCATTAAATCATGACTACATAAATTCCGTCTCACAAAATGATACGATTTTTACATCCAAAGATGATGCATGAATTAGGTACGTGCATTCTTTATCATAGTTTATTGGCGGATAAATTTTATCAAGAAGGAAATATTTACTAGCAGTCAATCATAAAATTAAATGGCATTAGGTATATTACATTTTCACTATCAATATTTATTTTCTATCAAAGCAACATTGACAACTATACACCCTCTCATTATAGTTAAAGATACAGTATATAATGATGTCTGCTAACGTATATAACGTATAATGTAAGCAGTAGTTGTATATATTAACCCAAGACAATTCTTTTGATTCCATCTCGATTGAATTATTTCAAGTAAATCAAAGTAAAACTCCGCCAATAAATTCTAAGTTCTTCCTCAGGTTATGTTAATAACAATCATTATAAAGAATTTAGTTTTGGACAAATTTTTCAAAAATTATGATTTTAATATTATGTTTCTAAGGAGCTACTAAATGAAAAGTATTCTGTGGTGTTAAGGAAATGAGCGGAACGAGGTTGAACCAAATACTCTGAACAAACCTGTATCACCCTCTGCGAAACTGAGGCGGAAGATAAGTAAACTCACCCAAAATATAGGTAGTAGAAAACACGCCAGACCCGAACACTGCTTCCACTATCTCCGAGATCATGAACCCGGTGTAGGTGGCGGCCCAGTACCGCGTGAGGCCGATCCAGGCCGTGTTGAAGCAGTTGAGCGCCAGCGCCGTGCGCCGCCCCCACCGGTCCGACACGTACCCTGTCAGGGGGAGTGCTACGAACGTGCCGAATGTACGCACGAAGCCGATGTAGCTGCGCCGCCATTCCTCACAGCCGAGGTCGAACTACAAACGAAACGTAGAACTAACATCAAATCTACTCATCATCATAATCACCTGGAAGACGTCGTTGAAGGTAAGGCCTTACATCATAAACCACAGTCTGCGTGTGCTCATAGACGATCGTGTCGCACGCTCGCTCGACGGTCGCGTCGAACAGGGCGGCGGGGCAAGAGTCGTTCCAGGCGCCGTCGACGGGAACGGTCTGGTTTCCGAAACGGTGGCAGTTGTCGAACGAATCACCGCTCTGGGGGATAGCGTTGTTGAGCCACGATGGAAGGAACTCTGTCGGGGACGCATCTTCACATTCCGGTATTAAGCATCTAGAAATAAAAACGTTTTCGTTACTTGGTCACGTTGATTTTAGCAGCCGCTTTGTTGATGTCTGATAAAAATACTAAATGGTAAATTACACTGTAGTATCTAGACGTATCCGGAGCTCGTAAGTTAAAGGTCATTGGTGAAGTAGATTTCGTGACGCTAGGGTGGTCTGTGGTATTTTTTAAGATAGTGCGAGGTGCGCTGGAGGGTGTCACTTAAAATAAAGATGAACACATCACTGGATGGCTTAATTCCAATCTAAAGTTAAGCAAATTAGGAGAAGCAGTCAGATGAGAACGCCGTGTTTGCTTTTTTTATAATTTTTGACGTCTGCCCGGCACCTAATAGGTGGCGATGGCAGACGCAGGCGTATACAGCCCTAGGACTGACTCTGCATTGTAACGATATTACGTGCCAAGCCTTATTAGTGGTCAAATAATGAGGAAACTGACTTAGGCAGAAGATAGATCCAAAATAATCTATGTATAACAATGACATTATATCAATAAATACTGTACGGGGCTGGCCAGCTTTGAAGACATAAACGGCACGAGCGGCACTCACCTCGTGGTGATCCTGGCTGTCGTGAACAGGTACTCCGCGTGGAACGCTGAGAAGATCACGCCGATGGTCGCCAGCGCCAGCGTCCTGACCTGGTACCACCCGAACTGTCCTATTTCATTTATCAGTATCGTGTCCAGGTCTACCTTGGTATACACTGCCTCATCGGGCTCATCCCCATTTTTCAATGCACACATTTTAACTTGCGATTTTTTGTTTTATGATATCTCATTGAATGTTGACAGGTTGCAGTCCGATCCGCGAATACTGCACATTATGTTGATAAGAGTTTGTTTTACTGTAGCTTTGGAACTGCGTACAGTTGTATTGTAATGATAAAAATGTTATTTGGGTTTCGTAATTGCTTAATTCCACTTTCAGTTTATTAATGTGCCAATAGAAATTTTATTTAACTACTGATATGAGCGCTTCGGAAGAACTGTTCGGTAATCTGTGGTCCTATTACAAATTAACTTTAACTTTTTAGAAAAGAGTGTCAATTATGAATGAATTAACTTTTTCAAACCATTGTGCAACCGCTGTGCAAACATGCTATGAGTGACAGAAACCTAGCGCCACACATTGTCTATCGCATCGCATCACATTGTCTGACAATTAATGAACTAAGTAATTTGGATTTGTGCCCTTTCTAAAATCTTACTGTTGTCGACTAATAGAATAGAATAGAATAGAAAAATTCTTTATTGTACACCAGAAACAAAAATAAACACAGTACAGAAAAATTACAATAGGTAAACGAGGGTAGTACAATGGGCGGTCTTATCGCTGAAAGCGATTTCTTCCAGACAACCTTTAAACTAATTAAAAAAAAATATTGACATTGAAAGTAAAAAAATGTCGAGGCTATATCTAATCACTATATTATTATGCTACCGCCTATCAATAACATTGATAGATAAAAACAGTTTGCCGATATGTTAAATTTACCGATCGGTATCGATAAAATTCGGATCCCCGTCTTGAGATAATACGTTATGTCATTTTCGATAAAGTCGATCCATTCTCTCTCTCTCTCCCCATGTGTTCGATAGATAGCGATTAGTCGATCGATAAAAAGCGATCACAAATGAAACAACGACTACTCGGCTCCTGGTGTACCTGTTCGGTCCCTATTTTTTACCCGACTACAGAAAACTCTAAAAATAGGGTAATGTTTTAGCATTCTCTGATGTAGGATGGCTGTGGGTATGTAGGTATGTTTCTACTTGTGTAGGTACGATGATATGTTACCTCGCTTGTACTTTATATTTTATATATTACTCTCGATTTTTGGAAGATATTTTGTCTCATTTAGACCCGTCGTCCTTTGGAGGCCTGCGTGTTCACCACCAAAAAAATTAAATAAAGCGTATTTTTTTGTCTTCATTGCATATTTTTTATTTATTGGCTACAAACTGTTAAATCATAGCAATAAAAAAGAACTTAATTTTTCATACAACTTGTTCGGTGTGTTAAAGTCTCATAATCCGAAATATTCGTGATTTGGTGTATGGAGGTCAAAGGTCATTTATTTAGTCAAATTCATTGTTTTCGTAGAGGATACACAACGATTAGGTAATAAAGAGGCATGTAGGTACTTTTATAATAATCGTTTATCGTCCTTTTATTTATGATGTCGGCCATAAATTCATTTAAGATAAGCAGTAATGTTGTTATTAGTAGGATTGAGTTCGTTGGTGGTGACGCAGGCGTATACAGCCCTAGGACTGACTCTGCATTGTAACGATATTACGTGCCAAGCCTTATTAGTGGTCAAATAATGAGGAAACTGACTTAGGCAGAAGATAGATCCAAAATAATCTATGTATAACAATGACATTATATCAATAAATACTGTACGGGGCTGGCCAGCTTTGAAGACATAAACGGCACGAGCGGCACTCACCTCGTGGTGATCCTGGCTGTCGTGAACAGGTACTCCGCGTGGAACGCTGAGAAGATCACGCCGATGGTCGCCAGCGCCAGCGTCCTGACCTGGTACCACCCGAACTGTCCTATTTCATTTATCAGTATCGTGTCCAGGTCTACCTTGGTATACACTGCCTCATCGGGCTCATCCCCATTTTTCAATGCACACATTTTAACTTGCGATTTTTTGTTTTATGATATCTCATTGAATGTTGACAGGTTGCAGTCCGATCCGCGAATACTGCACATTATGTTGATAAGAGTTTGTTTTACTGTAGCTTTGGAACTGCGTACAGTTGTATTGTAATGATAAAAATGTTATTTGGGTTTCGTAATTGCTTAATTCCACTTTCAGTTTATTAATGTGCCAATAGAAATTTTATTTAACTACTGATATGAGCGCTTCGGAAGAACTGTTCGGTAATCTGTGGTCCTATTACAAATTAACTTTAACTTTTTAGAAAAGAGTGTCAATTATGAATGAATTAACTTTTTCAAACCATTGTGCAACCGCTGTGCAAACATGCTATGAGTGACAGAAACCTAGCGCCACACATTGTCTATCGCATCGCATCACATTGTCTGACAATTAATGAACTAAGTAATTTGGATTTGTGCCCTTTCTAAAATCTTACTGTTGTCGACTAATAGAATAGAATAGAATAGAATAGAAAAATTCTTTATTGTACACCAGAAACAAAAATAAACACAGTACAGAAAAATTACAATAGGTAAACGAGGGTAGTACAATGGGCGGTCTTATCGCTGAAAGCGATTTCTTCCAGACAACCTTTAAACTAATTAAAAAAAAATATTGACATTGAAAGTAAAAAAATGTCGAGGCTATATCTAATCACTATATTATTATGCTACCGCCTATCAATAACATTGATAGATAAAAACAGTTTGCCGATATGTTAAATTTACCGATCGGTATCGATAAAATTCGGATCCCCGTCTTGAGATAATACGTTATGTCATTTTCGATAAAGTCGATCCATTCTCTCTCTCTCTCCCCATGTGTTCGATAGATAGCGATTAGTCGATCGATAAAAAGCGATCACAAATGAAACAACGACTACTCGGCTCCTGGTGTACCTGTTCGGTCCCTATTTTTTACCCGACTACAGAAAACTCTAAAAATAGGGTAATGTTTTAGCATTCTCTGATGTAGGATGGCTGTGGGTATGTAGGTATGTTTCTACTTGTGTAGGTACGATGATATGTTACCTCGCTTGTACTTTATATTTTATATATTACTCTCGATTTTTGGAAGATATTTTGTCTCATTTAGACCCGTCGTCCTTTGGAGGCCTGCGTGTTCACCACCAAAAAAATTAAATAAAGCGTATTTTTTTGTCTTCATTGCATATTTTTTATTTATTGGCTACAAACTGTTAAATCATAGCAATAAAAAAGAACTTAATTTTTCATACAACTTGTTCGGTGTGTTAAAGTCTCATAATCCGAAATATTCGTGATTTGGTGTATGGAGGTCAAAGGTCATTTATTTAGTCAAATTCATTGTTTTCGTAGAGGATACACAACGATTAGGTAATAAAGAGGCATGTAGGTACTTTTATAATAATCGTTTATCGTCCTTTTATTTATGATGTCGGCCATAAATTCATTTAAGATAAGCAGTAATGTTGTTATTAGTAGGATTGAGTTCGTTGGTGGTGACGCTAGAAGTATGACTGTATCGGTGAAGGAGGACCCTCTCGGGAGGGCTGAAGGTGAGGAGGAACGTAAGGTGGACTTTGAAACGATCCTGGCGAACGAGCTGGGCCAGTTCGGCCGGTTCCAGCTGCGGCTGCTGGTGCTGTGCATCATCGTGGCGATCTTCAGCGGGTGGGCAGCTTCGGAGTACTTGTTCACGACTGCCAGGATTAGCTCGCGGTAAGTACTCCAGCGAAGGTACACATCTTGTGAACGTCTGCATGCTTGAGAATTGTTTCGCAGGTTTGTGATCCATCAAATCATCACATCATTAATGTGCCGTTAAATCGTTTCATACTATACTGGAAACATGTGGCGTACCTTGGGGAAGCTGATTGATTCATTCCAGTGTAGTTCCTCTCCCGGTATAGTGCTTCAAACATCGTCTCTTAAAGAAAATTCAGTGTCGGCTATATGTTAAAAAAAAGTACTCATACTTACTGTTATGTGTTAGTTACTGTGACGAGTTAGATACCAAGCCGTAATCACGAATAAGATTAGGCTGTTTTGCACTTTCTAATCAGGAGACTAGTAAATCAACAAATAACGTCATAAATAAGGGCATTACTTATTTATCCCTTTCAGATGCCTGATCCCCGAGTGCGACGCCACCAGCCCCGAGTGGTCCCCCTCGTGGGTGTCCAACGCCATCCCCGCCGCGGGCAGCGCGCTGGACAACTGCCAGCGCTTCGTGGGGAACTCCTCGGCGCCCGCGGGGGACCAGACCTGCCCCGCCAGCCTCTTCGACCAGAACAGGGTCGAGGACTGCGAGGACTACGTCTATGAGAACACTCATACGGTTGTTTACGATGTAAGTTTCTTCTTACCTAAATCTTTCGACATTAGCCAATGTTGAAATGACACATTTTTTATTGATTATATCTTCTTCTTGAAGAAAAGTCAAATGATTAATTTTACTATAGATCGAACAGTTGAGTCTCTGTCTCAATTATATTTTCATTTCCGTATAATTTAGTTTGACATGGCGTGCGACGAGTGGCGGCGGACGCTGATCGGCTCGCTGCGCACCGCGGGCAATCTCGTGGCGCTCCCCATCACAGGATACATCTCGGACCGCTGGGGGCGGCGCACGGCGCTCACCATCAACGCCCTCAACTGCGCCTGGCTCGGCATCGTGCGCTACTGGGCCGACACCTATGTCGGCTTTGTCATCTCGCAGGTCGTTGAGGCCATATTCGGTTCTGGAATCTATACCAGCGCTTATATTCTATGTAAGTTTTTATGTTTACATAAGTTAATGTTTTAGAAGCTAGCTGTATCCATAAATAAGTAATATTATTATGATGTTTCAGTGATAGAAGTCATGGGATCAAAGTACAGAACTCGAGCAGCGGCGACAATGAGTTCTTCTTGGGCGACAGGTCAAATGACATTGGGCTTGATTGCCTGGGGAGTCCCCGAATGGAGAAAACTCACCTTAACTCTCTACATCCCGCAGTTACTGACCATCTCCTACTTCTGGATCATAAGCGAGTCCGTGCGCTGGTACATGAGCAAAGGGAGGTTCGAAGAGGCCGAAGCAGTTCTTTTAAAAATTGCCCGAACCAACGGAAAAACGTTATCCACAGAATCATTGAAAGCGTTGAGACGGTCAGCTGAGGCTGAAAAAGTGAAGCATGAACTAGAGAAAGATAAAAAGGAGCCGTGGTTGATAGTGGTAGTGTTGGGACATAAAAAGGTGCTGCTGAGGTGTTTAGTCGCTCCCGTGTGGTGGATCACCAACACCTTCATCTACTATGGCCTCTCGATAAACGCAGTGAACATGTCCGGGAACCGCTACCTGAACTACGTGGCGGTCATGGCAGTAGAGATCCCTGGGTTTTGGACTGCAGTATTATTGATAGGTAAAATTGGAAGGAAACCTGTCCTCATCGGAGCCTTTTGGATCTGTGCTGCCTGTCAAGTGGCTTATATTTTCATCCCTGATGGTAAGTAAAGATTTTTTTGAATTATATTTGTAATTAGATGACATGATTAGTGTACCAGAATTAACGTTAGGAACGGAATATCGGCCCCATAAATAATATTGTAGAGAACTGCTGCCACCTGCGGTTTCACCCGCAATGAGTCCCACAGGAACTTTCGATTTTTACAGGATAACAAGCAATTTTGTCTAGCAAAATGGTGTTTCTGATCAGATTAGTAATCATTTCCTCGCAGATTACTACGGCTTATCGCTAACATTGTACCTCCTGGGGAAGTACTCCATCGCCGTGGTGGCGACCACTCTCTACATATACACGGCCGAGCTGTACCCCACCAAGTATCGCCACCGGCTGTTCGCGTTCACCTCTATGCTGGGCAGAATTGGGGCCATCGTCGCTCCGCTCACACCGGCTTTTGTAAGCATACCCTATCTATAATTTAAGGATTGGAACTCTGTCCAGTCTTTCTCAGTGCTCAATAGTAGTGTGTCTGTTCCAGGGTGCAGCAACATTTGAAAATTTCCCGTTCGTCCTGTTCGGCTCGTTCGCGCTCCTGTCCGGCCTGCTGCTGTTCCTGACGCCGGAGACCCTGGGCACCAAGCTGCCTGACACCATGGAGCAGGCTGAATGTCTCAACAACAAACCAAAACCCTCCTAGAGGGCAAACACTGCAAACCAACTAATACTCGTATTATAAATTTTGATTTTGACAAAATTTGCCATGGGAATTGTAATTAGTAGACACAGTTGGTCCCGATTTCTAGAATTTCCTGCATCTCTAAAATCAGGAACTATGAGAACCATGGCCTCATAAGCACCCTGACTAAGAACAAATACAGACCTCACATAAATATTTTGCTGTGCAAAAAATTGAACCAACAAACCCACGTTTTGCAGTTGGCTCATTATCAACATAGGCCACGAAGGTGAATAAAATAATAAACATTCAATGGGTTGACCATAACGTCCCAATGCTGAGCACGGGTCTCCCCTCACTTTCAGGAGGGGGGTTAGGCCATAATCCACCACGGGGGCCCGGTCCGGATTGGTGGATAACATACCTACCTCCGAAATAATTCTCGGGTAGGTATGTGGGTTTCCTCACGATGTTTTCCTTCACCGAAAAGCGAGTAATAATGACGTACATATGTTTAACAGAAACACATCGGTGCGTGCCTGCACTGGGATTTGAACTCACGACCTTCTGATTGGAAGGCGGACGTTCTCCCACTAGGCTACCACCGCTTCATAAACATTATTAAAAAAAACTACGCTGACTTCAGAAGTCTTTGACTGAGTACGCTGATGTTAATAAATTAGCTATAGGTTAAGATGTACCTCCTACTATATTTTTGTCATGATAAATAAAAGAACTCAAACAATTTAAGTTTATATTATTTAACCTAGGAAATAACAAAATAAATACCACTCTTAACACTACTGAATTGCATTGAAATTGCTTGAACGCATATTCTCTGCATTTTTTTCAGTCTTTTCTAATTTTATTACTAAAGGCGCATGACGCACTGGATCACTTCGTTATATTCTTTGTCTTCTTCCTTTTCTGGAGGTTCTCTGCCTCTTCCATGGTGTCGGGCAGCTTGGTGCCCAGCGTCTCCGGCGTCAGGAACATCAGTATGCCGGAGAGCAGTGCGAAGGAGCCGAACAGGACAAACGGCATCTCATCGAACGTTGCAGCTCCCTGGAATAATTAACACTAAGTTTACTATCAACATCACCTAATCACAACTCGTATCCGCCTTCTGTTAGGCACGAGTCTCATCGGTGGACCACACACCTCCGAAATAATTTTTGAGCACGTTTGCTTCACTGAAAAGCGACTAATAATTCCGTACGAATAGATTGGTGCATGCCTGCACTGGGATTGGAACTCGAAAGCCTCTACTTGAAAACGTTTATCGCCGCTAAGTTCACTAACTAATCGTTTTATACAGAGGGGAATTTTCAGTTAGTGATTAAAAAGACCGGTCTACTTACAAAAGCTGGCGTTAGTGGTGCGACGATGGCGCCAATTCTGCCCATCATGGACGAGAAGGCGAACAGGCTATGGCGGTACTTGGTGGGGTACAGCTCCGCCGTGTAAACGTACACTGACGTCATCACGATGGCGATGCAGTACTTGCCGATCAGATAGAACGACAGTGAAAGTGCGTAATAACCTGAGAATCATACACAAATCATAAGCTGCCGAGGACAGATTAGAATGCTGGCTTCCATTTAATCAGAATTGTCGTTCAATTTCTCCTATAAACTTATATTCGATAGTTTCGAGCCCATCGAATCCAAGTTCAACTCGCAATGTTAATGTCGTGCATTATTAAACATGTCTGATAAGAAACCATTATAATGCTGGTTTGAATGGATAAGAATTATTCGTACTTACCATCAGGCAAGAAGATATACGCCACCTGACAGGCGGCGCAGAGCCAGAAGGCCCCAGTAAGTACCGGCTTCCTTCCGATCTTGTCCATCAGGAACACCGCCGTCCAGTAGCCGGGGATGTCCGCAGCCGCCACCGCCACGTAGTTCAGGTAGCGGTTCCCGGACATGTTTACGGAATTGATCCCGAGCCCGTAATAGACGAACGTGTTCGTGATCCACCACACGGGAGACACCACACACCTCAGCAATA
Organism: Campaea margaritaria; assembly: GCA_912999815.1. Classification (NCBI taxonomy): domain Eukaryota; kingdom Metazoa; phylum Arthropoda; class Insecta; order Lepidoptera; family Geometridae; genus Campaea; species Campaea margaritaria. The sequence goes on along the minus strand of OU538798.1, from coordinate 177,372 downwards.
TCTTCTTATGTCTGAACACCAGCACTATCAGCCACGGTTCCTTAGTCTTCAACTTCTCTTCGAGCAATAGCCTCTCTTTTTCTTCCTCCGCGGAGTGTCTCAACGCTTCTACTGATTTGGGAGAGAGCGTAGTTCCATTCGTGCGTGCAATTTTCTGGAGAACATCTTCCGCCTCTGCGTATCTTCCTTTGCTCATGTACCAGCGCACGGACTCGGTCATGATCCAGATGTACGTGATGGTGAGGAACTGGGGTATGTACAGGGCGAGGGTTAAATTCCTCCAGTTCGGGACTCCCCACGCGATCAGACCCATCGTGATCTGTCCCACTGAGAAAAACGTGTTCATCGTGGCGCCGGCCGCTACTCTGTATTTCGGCCCCATGACTTCCATCACTGTAATGATAAGTCATGATTGCCAAGGTTAAGGAAGTGACCTTCAATTTAACAAAATAAAATTTTATCATTTTTTAACTATGACAAAATGGATAGTTTCATAGAATTAATTCTGTTATCGATGAAAGAATTAGCATGTTATCATGATAAATAATTTAGTTCGCAGTTACAAGGCTGTCTCGTTTATGTTGAATCATTAATAAAGTAAACTTTATTGATATAATCTGAACTATTTATTGCAGTAAGGATCAAAGATTATAATATTTTTCTTTTGAATTTAGCCACCGACATTACTGATAACGCTTGTTGCAACTTTGTCAAGAATTTGAAAAGATATCGGACAACGAACGTGTTTTGTTTTTGTTATTGTTTTTAACTTGCTGATGAACGCTGTCACATGTAACTGCCAATCAAACCCGCACTAAAAAAAAGTTGGATAATTTGTGGAAGATTGTAATGCACGAATACTTACACAGAATATATGCGCTAGTAAAGCCGCCGGAGCCGAAGGTGGCTTCGACGACTTCTGAAATGATGAACCCGATGAGAGTGTCGGCCCAGTAGCGCGTGACGCCGAGCCACGCCGTGTTGATGGCGCTGAAGGCGAGCGCCGTGCGCCGCCCCCAGCGGTCCGAGATGTACCCCGTGATGGGGAGCGCCAGCAGCACGCCGACCGTACGGCAAGACCCGATGAGCGTGCGCCGCCACTCGTCGCATGCCATATCATACTGACACGCACAACAAATAGTTTAAAAAAACATTTGACGACTGATTAACGAGACGACCAAGTCACAACACACACAACATTGGATCGAAGACAGAGCATCAGTTACAAACACAAACAAACTTACATCATAAATGTCAAACTAAATTATACGGAAATGAAAATATAATTGAGACAGAGACTCAACTGTTCGATCTATAGTAAAATTAATCATTTGACTTTTCTTCAAGAAGAAGATATAATCAATAAAAAATGTGTCATTTCAACATTGGCTAATGTCGAAAGATTTAGGTAAGAAGAAACTTACATCGTAAACAACCGTATGAGTGTTCTCATAGACGTAGTCCTCGCAGTCCTCGACCCTGTTCTGGTCGAAGAGGCTGGCGGGGCAGGTCTGGTCCCCCGCGGGCGCCGAGGAGTTCCCCACGAAGCGCTGGCAGTTGTCCAGCGCGCTGCCCGCGGCGGGGATGGCGTTGGACACCCACGAGGGGGACCACTCGGGGCTGGTGGCGTCGCACTCGGGGATCAGGCATCTGAAAGGGACAATTAAGTAGTGAATGGCTTACAGAACTATTACCCTTATGAAGGTGAAAGCCCAAAGAATTTTTGAAATTCCCTAGCACTATAAGCAAGGGAATATATAAAGCGCGTGCAAACAAATCTAGTGACCTAATTATTTATAAGGAATGTGATTCATACCGTGTGGTAATCCTGGCGGTCGTGAACACATACTCCGAAGCACTCCAAGCAGCGAAGATCACCACGATTATAGTCAATACCAGCACCCGTAGCTGAAACCAGCCAAACTGGCCGAGCTCTTCCACCAGGATGGTGTCCAGGTCGACTTTGCTCTTGGTCTTCGCGTCCTCCACGTCGCCAGTTAGAGGCTCCTCTCTGTCCGACCCCGACATGGCGCTCCTAGCTCTGCCGGCCACGCTCACCTACAAACTAAGGCTACGTTATGTCCGCTACTATTTATAAACTATATCTGTCCCCACGATAAAAATTCACCCGCTTTTGTCTCGAAACTTAATTCCTTTGATCGTTATATTGCTGGTGCGACTGATAAATTGATTAGATGTGGTGGAATGGATTTAGACATTGATTGCGCACGCGAGTGTCTGAAATTCATCAGAATATTATCGTCTACGTGTTTGCTATTTAGATAGACGCATATTAGTAAACTGACTAGTGGTCAATAGCATATTAAATAGTACTACATACACGCCTTTCTCCCGTTGAGATAGGTGGAGACTACGTCTTTCCACGTGCACGCCCAGTGGGAGCAGTACACCAACTCTCCCTGACACCCTATACTGGTTGTTGGAACTCGAGATAAATAGCCTGAAAAATCATATTACAAAGTAATTTTACTTTTGATTATGCTACTGAACACATTGCTGTGAGATTTAGCGTAGCTGTAAGTGAAGCAACCGTGAGGTATATAGGTCGACTTTATTGCCGATTCTAAATTATACGCTTACATCTGTTTTTTTTATTTATTTTTTGTTGGACTTAGTGACGTGACGAGCCAGTCGTTCCCCTGAACTGTTGTTTTCTTTATTTTAACACATTGGATATGTCATTTTAGTGGTCAGCTTCTCCTGTGACACGTACAACTTTTCAAGCTGCTTTCATACTGTCATATTGTTCGGTTTTTCTTAACATGTTTGCTCCTCCGACCGTCGTCGCACCTCCGTCGCGGGGGTGTCGCCATCAGGAACAGCTCGGATATCGTACCGTATAGTTTAATACACGATCATAGAACCAGCCTTTACTTTATGCGTTGCCACTTACTTTGTGAAAGTTTTAAATAAACGATAAATAGCCTTAGAATGACGCAGCTTTTTTAAAAAGATAGCTAGGTAATCAGTCGGTTTCTTGACCGTAAATCAAGCTACAATCGTTTTGATCACACCGCAATCGTATTATGGTATCTACTTAATTAGTCACGTTCCAGCTGGAAGGCAGGTAAATTGGGCAAATATTTTGAACCGATTCGCCATCGCGTTTCCTGGCGGTTCTTCTCGAATGGATGTATTCCCAGTGCGAGTCGCAGGGAGCCGTTGGACGGGGGTACAGGCAGTAACCGCTTGTGGTGGCGTCCTATGGGGAGGCCTATGTCAGCATTGGACCTCTTCCGGCTGGTGACGATGACGATGAAGATGATCCAGTGGTACAGACAGTTAATTTTCCTGAGTGCCGTCAAAGTTCGGTATTCTAAAGATTTTTTACATCTCATTCAATTGCCAATTGGTTTTTTCTGATGTGCTACTCGTAATCCAATAAAATTGTATTTTAGTAATGTACGGCGGTTCATCACATTTTCAAGTACTTATCTATTTTGTACCCAATAATAATTGTATCGATGGAACATTCGGACTAACTGACTCACCTGCCACTAAATTATAAATATAAAAAAAACTGTTTAATGAATATAAAAAACCGGTAATCTTTTGTAGACAACAATTAATTATGATAATGATTAGGCAGCCGGAAAGAACAATGAACGTAGGAAGGAACGTACCACATGTTCAAAAATATGTGTTTTGGTTAAATTATTATTATCAATGAGTCTGAGTCTGGGTATTCGTGGGACCATGGTCCTTATAGAACCTGATCACCTAGATACAGGGAATCTTAATTAGGGGTCAGGGGGTCACCACGTACTTATTCTTATTCCATCCAGTTCATTCCACATACATATAAATGACAAACGTGACGTGACGTCACTCAAAAATAGACTGAAGAGAATGAGAGAGAAAGAGAATGAGATGGAGCTATATAAACTCCCATAAATGCAAACAAATTGTTCCGATCTCTTTGGATAAATGTCTCTGATGGACTTATGAACGCTGAGCGATAATGGTGGTGACAGTTAGCAGGGCAGTTCAGTTTAAGGCCTTAAACTGGATGGATTTAACTGTTCGTGGTGAGGCCCCTAGTTCTATGACAATGACGAGTTATAAAAAAAAATACATAACGGTCTAGCCGTAGAACATCGACACGATGAAGAAGAAGAATGAATGACAATCTGTAATCAAAATCGAGTTATTTAGTTTTTTGAATAAAGGTGCGATATACACATTCAATAGGCTGTTCATTGCCCTAAAAAAACGATGACAATTACTTTTTACATAATATTGTTTTTTCCTCATCATACTTACTGCGCACACTGCTGACGAACGTTTAGATATAATCTATGTCCGGATTAACTTGATAAGGAAGACGCTTTCATTAGTGACTTTTTGTGATCCTCGATGTACCTCTGATTGTGGCTCAACTGGCTCCAGTCACTCAGCCACACTAGCTTTGGCACATTAGCGTTGTCCTCCATGGTGTAAGTTGATGATCAGCCGATTGCTAAGCGTGAGGTTGCGGGTTCGATTCCCGCATACGGCAAATACTTGTGTGAACCATAGGTATTTTCTCCGAGCCTATTTGTTAGAAGGATGACATGGTCCTCATGTACAAGGACCATTTTCAAATAGGAATCAGGGATAAAGAAGACAATGAAAATCTATCCTAATTCTCCAGAACAAGGCAATTCTAGTGAGGGTTCGGAATCTACGTATGCATGTGATCGTAACGAACTATGTTACGCACAAGAATGAAAGAAGAAAGGGTGGACGGTGGAAATCTCGCTGTAAATCAATCCCTGCGGTTCTGAAAAGGCCCGTTACTTGGACAGCTACACTAGGCATCACAGTCAGGCTGGTTAACCTTCCATCACAAAGTTTCATACAAAACAGCCCATCTCGGGCACGACTGTGGGAGTATATGCACAAAAACGTGAAACCCACCGCTTTTGGTACCTTTACCTTTTTAGGTACTCTCCTAAGAAAGTCACTTTCCTACGCGCACTTTTCCCACAAATCTCTATCCTATCCTATCAAAATTCTATCCTCTCGCATTGATACAGTTTGTATTTGTTATCGCTTGCACTCCCTTATCCTAATTTCCCCTTTCCACCTCGGCCAAAACATACACCGGGAAGTTCGAATCGCGCGCGCAACTAGATCACTGCGGACAGCTAGTTACACCGTATCGCCGCCTGCTGCGCCGCGGCGCCACCATCAATGCGAGTGAAGTTCGAATGGCGTCTGCGATTTAACCGATGTGCCGTGCGTGAAAAATAAACATTTTGGATTGCCAATACTATGTAAAAACGATCGAAACAGTGCGGATCAAAGGCCGGGGTAAGTCTCCTTCATTACCAACCTTTTCCTGACGTTTCTCGTCATTGCAAGCAGTTCAGGGTGTTTTGTTCATATTGGCACGTTTTTTCAAAATTCAAAAGTAAATTCTCTGTTTTATGTTTAAATAACAACTTACAAGTCACGACAAGTCGCATCATAAAAAGTGGTCCTTCGAGCGCGAATTTCCTATGGATATTTGGGTTCAAATTCATTAGAATACTCCAAAATACGGTTCAGTCTCATATTCATTTCTTACGGATATTTGGGTTCAAATTCATTAGAAAACTCCAGAGTACAGTTCAATCCTATAGTAAAACTACATATAAAGCTAATTTAAATACGAACATTCAGTTTAGTGGTCGATTTCACTGGTTTTGAGCTCATACAAATACCAAATCGGGACGAGTTGATTTACCTACCTACATTTACATTGTTGCTTCAAATTGTAATATCGTAAAAACAGTTTCTATATTTTGTAAGTTAACTTATCAATAATTATAAAAATGGTTGACAACGAAAGTTCTCAATTGAGATTACTTATTTCTCGGAAAGAATACATATATCGTGAAATACAAATATTATTTGATTTGTCGAAAGATATTGCAAAGGATAAGAGTAAGATCGGTGCATTTAAGAGTAGGTACCGACGCATTGAGTCAGTTCGCTCTGAGTTTATAGAGGTGGTGAACGAGATAAATTTGTTGAAACTTACGACCGATCCAAAGCAAACTATCGATTATAAATCTGTTGAAGCCTTTGACACGTTGTACTACAGCGTTCAAGCCACAGCCGAGGAGGTCCTAGCGCCTCCGCCGCGGGCCGAGATAGCGAGCGCGGGTCCCGCGAGCGATGCGCGGGCCGATGCTAGCGCTTATCGCAAACCGAGCGGCCAAGCACGGTTGGCGCAAATTGAATTATGTAAATATGACGGAAATATAGAACTATGGCAAACGTTTTACGACACTTTTGTATCACTGGTACATGACAACAATAACTTAACGCCGATCGAAAAGTTTCATTATTTGTTGTCTTGTCTCTCGGGCTCGGCGTTGTCGGTAGTGAAAGGTGTACCGGTAACAGCGGATAACTACGGTATAGTTTTCGAAGCGCTTATAAATCGTTTCCAAAACAAGCGCATACTAGCTACCAACTACCTGGATAAGATTTGTACCTACCCCCCTATGAAAGTCTGCAATTTAATTGAGTTACGAAACATGACAAGTATATTATACGAATCGGCAAATGCCCTCAAGGCCACGAAAATCGAAAATCTAGGCGAATTCGTACTATTTCATTTGGCGTCTCGTAATCTCGATTTGGACACTCGGAAGCGTTTTGAATTTCAAAACAAAGAGCCTATACCGACTTTTAACAACTTATTGGAGTTCTTGCAGGATTATGTTAAGGTACTTGAGGCTAGTGAGTCGTGTGTCTCATCCCATATGATTAATCAACAAAGAGTTCAGCCGCGACTACAAAACAACAGGAACTTTGACATGCGCATGCGATCCAATAACAACAACCAACAATATCGGTCCGCATATTCCACGTCGTCCCCAGCTTGCGCAGGGATGTGCCCCGAGGCAGGGCCGCACTCGGAATACGTACCGGACTCTGAACCAGGGCCGTACTCTGAAACAGGGCCGTACTCGGATCAAGTACAGTACTTGAACTCGGGCCACTATTCGAACTCGAATCATTATTCGGACTCGGGTCTTTATTCGGACACAGGGCCGTACTCGAACCCGGACGAGGAACGCGCAGTTGCAGGAACGTATTCGGCTACTGTTTCGTACAATCACGCAAACAAATTTCCCGATTGCGCTTGCTGCGGCTTCTCGCACCACGGTATTTACAAGTGCCCGTTATTTCATGCGTACAATGTAACGGGTCGTTTAAATGTAATAAAAACAAAGGGTCTCTGCTCAAATTGCTTACGCCCGAATCACGGTGCGGATAAATGCTTCTCTAAATCGAATTGCACGAAGTGCAACGCACGACACCACACTCTGTTGCACGAACCCGTCAACGTCATAGTTCCGGCTAGTAACGTTAATGTTGAGTCAGTGCAACCAGCGCCTGCGACGAATCCTGCTGTTACTATGAGTTCAACAAGTACTAATACAAACGCGAATGTAGGGAGCGGTCGCGCCTTCGTTCTTCTGGGGACATGTACCGTCCGCGCGTCTGGACCAAATGGCGACGTGAATGTCCGAGCGCTAATTGATAGCGGAGCCCAAGACTGTTTTATAACCTCCGCCTGCGCTCAGCGTCTAGGGTTACCGTTGCGTCGTTGTAATATTGCCGTCGCTGGGTTGGGTAATAACACCGTACATCAAATAAAAGGTGTAACGTCGTGCGCAATCCAGCCACGCGATTCAGATAATCCACGCTTTGATATCTGCCCCATTGTTATGGATGCGATCACAAATCAGATGCCGACCGTGGAAGTACCTGCCACCGTTCGGGATGCTTGTAAACATCTGATATTTGCCGATGAAGGTTTTGATAAACCTAGCGACATTGAACTGCTTCTGGGCGCTGAATTATTTCACAACCTTTATGATGGTCAGCGTCTGGACCTAGGTCCGGGCTTGCCTGCTGCGTTACATAGCGTGTTCGGTTGGGTTATAACAGGTAAACTGGATCCAAAGTGTCGACCACCATCAACCACTACCTCGCTACTAGTATCTACACTTGACCTCGAAAAGGTGATTAAAGGTTTCTGGGAAGTCGAAGAGCCACCGTCCGCTACCTTCACAAACCCAGAGGATGAGAAATGTGAGCAGTTATATTCCAGTTTAGTGCAGCGGAATCCCGATGGAAGGTATGTCGTTCCGATACTGCTCAAGGAGGCGTGCGGTGATCTTGGTGAATCGTACAACTCCTCATTAGTTCGGTTATTCAAACTGGAAAAACGACTCTCCCAGCAAGTCAAACTGAAAGAAGACTATGTTAACTTTATGCGCGAGTACGCCGATTTAGGTCACATGCAGCTAATGGAAGAACAGGGGACTGCTGTCAATATTATTCCGCATCACTGCGTGCTAAAGCCAGATAGTTTGACGACAAAACTGAGGGTAGTATTCGATTCCAGTGCAAAGACGTCCAATGGTACTGCACTTAATGAAATGGTTCACATAGGCCCGAAACTTCAAAATGATATCGTAGATATTATCACTAAATTCAGAATTCCGAACGTTGTATTCACGGCAGATATCTCAAAAATGTACAGAAACATTGAACTTAGACCTGAAGATCGTAAATATCAACATATTCTATGGCGGGACTCCCCGGAGGATCCCGTTCGTGAGTTTGAGCTCACTACCGTTACTTATGGAGTGAGTAGCTCACCGTACCTGGCAATCCGTACTTTGCATCAGTTAGCGAGTGATCATGGTGCACAATGGCCTCAGGCCGCTGCGATTGTGCGACAGGACACTTTCATGGATGACATCACAGCAGGGGCAACATGTGTAAAAGACGCAATAAAATTGAAGGATGACTTGATCAAACTTCTGAACTGTGCAAAGTTTGAGCTAAGGAAGTGGAGCAGTAACTCAACTGAATTCCTAGCTGAACTGCCAGTAGAACATTGCCAGATTCCGAAAGCGTTTTGTGACGAGAGTAACCAACACACGCTTAAAATCTTAGGAGTCCAGTGGGATCCGGCGCAGGACCTTTTCACTTACTCGCTGACAGAGCTAGACACCAAATGTACTAAACGTGCAATATTGTCAAATATTGCTCGCATTTATGACCCGCTCGGATGGTTGACACCGGTGGTACTATTAGCCAAACTCCTCATCCAACAACTCTGGCGTCTTCAGTTAAGTTGGGATGAAACCGCTCCCAATGAAGTTTTATTACAATGGCAGGATTTTCGTTCGGAACTACAACATTTACATGAAGTAAGAATTCCACGTCAAATGGTGACGTCCAATGCTACTCAATTTGAGCTTGTCGGATTTTGTGATGGATCGACAAAAGGATATGGTTGCTGCATCTTCTTGCGCTCCTCAAACAACTGTACAACCTCTTCACACCTGTTAATTGCGAAATCTAGGGTGGCGCCTTTAAAGCTCTTAACCGTCAACCGTCTTGAGCTTCTTGGCGCCAGCTTACTAGCACGCGTCATGAAGCGCATGTTTCAGTTGCTTCAGCACCAGATCCACATACGTAGGATCACTGCGCTTACGGACAGTAGCACAGTTCTGGCCTGGTTGAATACACCACCATATAAATTGAAGACGTTCGTGTCTCATCGCGTGACTAAAATCACCGATGAAGTAAGCGTTGAAAATTGGTACCACGTATCAACGCACGATAACCCGGCTGACTTATGCAGTCGTGGATTAAGTTGTTCGCAGCTAATTGCATCTTCGATCTGGTGGTTCGGACCACCATGGTTGTCTGCAGACTTTGAAACCTGGCCCATTCAAAGGAAGTCTTTAACATCAGATACTATACCCGAATTACGAACGGCAGCTTATGTTTCGCTCCCTGCAGCAGACGCAAAAGAGTCTAGCGTGATCACGAGGTTGCTGGAAAATCACTCATCTTTATCTCGAGCCCAGCGTATTCTAGCCTGGTGCTTACGCTTTGCTAACGGTGCAAGAGGTTCCACCGTGAGGACCGTTGCCTCCGGACTAACGGTTAAAGAACTGGATGCTGCACTTCTTAAACTCATTCAACACGAACAAACCTTATTACTTTCAGATGATATCGCTTCCATTAAAGGCAAGAACCCCTGTCAACGCTCCATACAAAAGTTGAATCCGTATATTGACGAAGCTAATCTCTTACGTGTGGGGGGCCGATTGAGCAATGCTCATCTACCACAAACCGCGATACATCCCTTCCTGCTACCAAAATGCTCTCGACTCTCATTACTACTGGTCGATCATTTTCATAAACTATATTTACATTGTGGGCCACGTACTTTACAGTCCCTAGTGCAACGGAAATTTTGGATCTTAGGAATTCGTAACTTAATTCGTTCTCGTTTGTCCAAATGCGTTACGTGTTTCAAGGTCAATCCAAAACCATGTCAACCGTTGATGGGTAATTTACCGTCACCGAGGGTCCAACCTTCACGATGTTTTCAAAATATTGGAGTAGACTTTGCGGGGCCCTTCGCCTTGAAGGAAAGTCGTAGGCGAAATGCTTCCACCTATAAGGTGTATGTTTGCGTGATGGTGTGCTTGGCAGTGAAAGCAATTCATCTTGAAATTGTCACGGACTTATCGACTCCTGCCTTCATCGCGGCGCTCGATAGATTCGTGTCCCGCCGGGGATTGTGTCGACAAATTATCTCTGATTGTGGGACGAATTTTGTCGGGGCGAAACGTTACCTGGGTGAGGTTCAGCAATTTTTGTTAAATAACCAATCTGAAATGGACGAAGACCTAGCAAAACGAGGAATAGTGTGGCACCTAAACCCCCCAACTGGAAGCCATTTTGGAGGAATATTTGAAAGTGGAGTACGATCCATGAAATATCACCTAAAACGCGTTATAGGTCTTCAAGTGCTAACCTACGAAGAACTAACAACGGTACTCTGCAAAATTGAGGCGATTCTCAACTCTCGCCCCCTTTGTGTTATATCGACACTACCGGACGAAGTCGATGTTCTTTCGGCCGGACATTTTATAACTGGAGGCCCGTTAGTATCCTTACCCGAAGCCCCACTGCAAGACTCGAATATTTCTCCGCGCGAGAGATGGCAGATGCTTCAGAAGCTAACTCAAAGCTTCTGGCGTGTTTGGCAACTTGACTACCTTCACACGTTGCAGCAGCGGGTTAAGTGGTTCCAGGGTCAGGCCAATCTTCAAGTGGGAGACGTCGTTATGATCATGGATCAAAATCTGCCTTCTCTGGAGTGGCGTGTCGGAAAAGTAACCGCTCTTCATCCTGGCTTGGACGGTGTAGTACGAGTGGTTACTCTTCATACACAAAAGGGCTGTATTCGACGACCGGTCTCGAAACTCTGTCCATTACCTCTTAACGATTAGCATTATAAGTATACTTAAGTTGTCCATGAATACATGTATTCTTCCTCAATAAAAAAAAAAAAAAAAAAAAAAAAAAAAAAAATTGTATTAGAGCAAAAGGCGGAACAAAGGTTACCTGTAGTTAGTAATAAAGTAGACTTAGGTGTTAGCAAAGTAACAATAAAATTCTTTATTTACTTGCTAAGTAGGATAGGATAAGGAAGGTCTCCGACCTCCCGCGGTACCTCCGGGATATCGTATCCGATTACTTCGTTGATCGTGGCATTGTTTTTCCCTCGCAGGACAGTTGGACGAGACGTGATATGTCGTGCGGTGTTCCACAGGGGTCGGTCCTCGGGCCCCTCCTGTGGAACATCGGGTACGATTGGGTGCTCCGCGGTGCGACTCTCCGAGGTGTCGGCGTTACCTGTTACGCCGACGACACCTTGGTAACCGCCCGCGGAGCCACACATAGAGAGGCGGCATTGCTTGCCACGGCCGGCGTTGCGCAGGTGGTCCAGCGGATCCGGGCTCTCGGCCTGGAGGTGGCTCTCGGTAAATCCGAGGCCCTCTACTTTCACGGACCTCGGAGAGCGCCACCTCCAGGGTTGAACATCGTGGTCGGAGGAGCCGAGATAGCCGTCGAGCCGACAATGCGGTACCTGGGCGTCGTGCTCGACGGCCGGTGGAGATTCACCGAGCACTTCCGGCGGCTTGCTCCGAAAGTCGTCGCCTTCGCCGGAGTGCTCGGCAGGCTCCTCCCCAACCTCGGGGGACCGAGCGTGGCGTGCCGCCGCCTCTACTGCGGTGTGGTGCGCTCAAAGGCGCTCTACGGAGCGCCGATATGGGCAGACGCCCTGAGCGCTCAGAACAAGGCGTTGCTGCGACGTCCGCAGCGCGCCATAGCGCTCAGGGCGGCCCGGGCGTACTGCACCGTCTCGTTTGAGGCGGCGTGCGTCCTGGCTGGCACGCCACCTTGGGACCTCGATGCCGAGGCCCAGGCACTGGTCTACCAGCGCAACGCCGAGGCCAAGCGGACTGGTGTCCGGCCCCCTCCGGAGGTGGTCAACCAATGGAGGCAGCGGGCGAACGAAGACCTCCTCCGGAGGTGGTCGGAGGGGTTGGAGAGTCCGACGGCCGGTCACGAATTGGTGACCGCCGTCCAGCCCGAGCTCGCCCAGTGGGTGGGGCGCAGGCACGGTACGCTGACGTACCACCTGGCGCAGATCCTGTCAGGACATGGTTGTTTTGGCAGGTACCTGTTCCGGGTGGTGCGTCGGGAGCCAACACCTGCGTGCCACCACTGCGGCGACAATGACGACACGGCGCAGCACACCCGCGCCGTGTGCCCCGCCTGGGCGGAACAGCGCGCCGCCCTGCGGGCGGTCATTGGAGAAGACCTCTCGCTGCCGGCCATCATTCGCAAGATGGTCGGCAGCCCAGAGGCTTGGGAGGCGGTGGTGGCATACGCCGAGCACGTAGTGCCCGAGAAGGAGACGGCGGAAAGGGCGCGGGAGGATGATGTCCTCTCGCTCCCGATCCGCCGCCGCCGGCCCGGTCGCAGAAGGCTGGCGTATGCCCACCATCTGCCACCATAACGGGGACTAGGGGCGGAGGATCGGGGGATCCTTCGCCCCACCACATAGTCCCGAGGCGAGATGCGCTCTGCGATGTTCTCCAGAGCGCATCCATCCTAGGCGAGGCCGAGTGCCCCTAGAGGAGCGTCCGCGGCAGTCGCCCGGACGTCCGCAGGGGTGGTCGTGGAAGCGCAATCGCGAGCCCGCGGCCACCCCAACATGCGGAGAGAGAACATCCCGGGGTTTTTAGTGGGTACACCCAGTCGGCGCGCATCACTAGGATGCGCACTGGCGGGGGACCCCCACATAACCATCCGGCCTCCCCAAGGCCGGTGGTATCAATAAGCTAATTTCCCCCGGGTCACAAAAAAAAAAAAAAAAAAAAAAAAAAAAAAGGTCTCCGACCTCATGATTGAATGAGCACAAAATTTGTCTAATGCGGCACATAACTGTTTTGTCGAACCCAAATATAACCGTAATACCTATTTTCAATGCATTCGCATTTTCTTTAATGTGACACTTCTTCATGAAATCCCTTAAGAGATTTCAAGTGGGGGGGTATGTTATCGCTTGCACTCCCTTATCCTAATTTCCCCTTTCCACCTCGGCCAAAACATACACCGGGAAGTTCGAATCGCGCGCGCAACTAGATCACTGCGGACAGCTAGTTACACCGTATCGCCGCCTGCTGCGCCGCGGCGCCACCATCAATGCGAGTGAAGTTCGAATGGCGTCTGCGATTTAACCGATGTGCCGTGCGTGAAAAATAAACATTTTGGATTGCCAATACTATGTAAAAACGATCGAAACAGTGCGGATCAAAGGCCGGGGTAAGTCTCCTTCATTACCAACCTTTTCCTGACGTTTCTCGTCATTGCAAGCAGTTCAGGGTGTTTTGTTCATATTGGCACGTTTTTTCAAAATTCAAAAGTAAATTCTCTGTTTTATGTTTAAATAACAACTTACAAGTCACGACAAGTCGCATCAGTATTATTTATAATTTTAATAACGCCTTCAACATTTTCGTGGGCTATGAACACAAGCATGTAGCTACCGACTTACTACATACTTAATACATTGCTAGTCAATAAAATTTAATTAAAAATTAAAGCTATATTCTAAAAATCTATGCTCGAGATTCTACCATCATACATCTCGACATCGCCAAAAAGCTGATATAAAATATATATCCAAATAGTGGATTTGTGGAAGTTTAGTACTGTCTACTTATCGCGGTGTTTTCTGTTTTATCTGCAGAATGTGGAATTAGCTACCATCAGACGTTATTCCGAAGAACTGTATATGGGACTCTTCAAGAGAAACGAAAAGAGCACTAGAGATTCGGCAACGCATCGACAGCTCCGGGAGTGTTGCAGGTATCCATTGGCGACTGTAACCGTTTCCCATCAGATCCCAAATAGGAATCAGAGTAACATGGACCTGTACAGTACATACGAGGACGACGTACGACCCGTGACGTGAAATGAAAAGAGCGTAAATCAAAGAGCATAATTTCCTTAAAACGTGTATTTGAGATCAGTTGGCTGGCGGTCGCTTGCCGATCTGCTCGGCTTCCTCGATGGTGTCGGGCAGCTTGGTGCCCAGCGTCTCCGGCGTCGTAAAGATCAGCATCCCCGACAGGAGGGCGAACGACCCGAACAGGACTGAGGGGAGCGGCGCCCATACTTCCAGTGCCTGAGGACAAATGGTTGCAATACAAGCAGGTGTAAGACCAGAAACCTTTCGAATTATGTCTGTTTATACATTATGCTTTTCATCATCCATAGCTAATTATCATATTCAACGTGAGTACGACAAGATAGTGGCCTATAAGAACCGTACCAGTGCAGGTGTGAGCGGCGCCGTGATGGATCCCAGGCGGCCCACCATGGACGAGAAGGCGAACAGGTTATGTCTATATTTGGTGGGGTACAGCTCCGCCGTGTACACGTACACTGACGTCATCACGATGGCGATGCAGTACTTGCCGAACAGGTACAAGGTCAGCTGGAGGCCGGGGTAATCTGGAATACGAGCATAGTGTTACGAGCTAGGGGTTCGGATTAGAAATGATAGGCCAAATTACACCGAAAGTACGCTGTTTATTCGGAGAAACCAACAAATATTCACTCTCAGTAAATTAACACACAAAATCACTAATATCACTAATAACACACTGTATTCACTAAACACTCTGGTCTATAGTTCGTAGTTATCGCTTTTCTATCGCTCAGATGTATCGCTTCGAAGTTCGCACAGTCAACTGTCCTCGACTCGGCCGTAGGGCGCGCATTTATACTCCTTTCGCCAACCCTAGCACCTTCCCGAACATTCGCGAGGACTCTTCCCTATTCCACGGTTTTCTATCGGCGCGTGGAATATTCTAGAGCCTATAAAGTCGCTATTCCTTACTAGATGGCGCTATTCGCCGCTGCTGTATTGGTTTCCTATAGCGCCTCGAACTTTCGAGATGGTTCCACAACTTTCCGCTATAGTAAACGCCAGCCGGCACAACATTACCCCCTTCTAAGACATGCTCGTCCCGAGCACTGTTAGACCTGTAGCATCGCGCCAGTCGGTCCACATGTACAACCTTAGGTGCTCCTCGGGGACTCCTTCGAATGCGGCATGTGACATCGCTAATTCCGGTCGACACTCGGTAGGGTCCGTCCCATTTTGCTTGTAGTTTCGGACGTCTTCCTTTAATGCGCACGGGGCTATGTAACCAGACCAGTGAGTCTTCGTCAAAACCTTTATTGTTCATCTTTAATGCTCCTCTGTTGCGTGTCTGGGGTCCCTTCACGGCCGCACAACTGGTACATTTGCGACACCAGTCTTCTACATCGCCTCGACAGTGAATCCAATAGAATCGCTCTCTGATTCTCAAAAGAGTCCTTTTTACTCCCAAATGTTCGCCTGAGCATCCACCGTGGCACAGCTTTAGAACGTCTGGTACTTTAGCCTTAGGAACAATCATTTGCAAATGACATCTATCACCTCGAGCATTTTCCCATTTACGGCACAAGACTCCATTCTGGATGACTAAACTGTCCCATTGCGCCCAATAATTCTTTGTGATTGCGCTCATTGCAGAAATATCACTCCAGTTGGGTTTTGGGACACCGGTGTTAACCCATTCCAGAATCGGTTCAATGTCCGTGTCATTTTGTTGAGCTTGCTGTAGGGCTTCCTTCCAGTCATCACTAAGGTCTGTCTTTAGCATCCTTACTGGCACTGTTGATCTTGATCTGGGTGAACCTACGATCTTCTTCACACTGTTAACTTTTCCGGGTGATGCACTTTCTATAAAAAGCTCTTCTGGACCACACTTCAATATCCCTTGACCTATGTCAATCTCACAGCGGTGTTTCCGCATGAAATCCAGACCTAGTATGCAGTCGTCAACTATGTCAGCCACGATGACGTTATGCCGGAAGGTTTTCTTTCCTAGTTTTAACTCCGCCTCCTTCTCACCATGGACGGATATGTGCTGACCAGTAGCCGTTAGTAGTTCCATGCGTCTACAGTTGCTAAAGCAGTTCCCAAGAAACTGGCCTGCAAGTTGGGAACTCAGGATCGTGCAAGAAGCTCCAGTATCCAAAGCCAGCTTACATGGTGTTCCGTTGACTTCGCCTCTGATGATCAGGCTGTTCCCATCATGGGCCCGTGAGATCAAGATCCTCGGGTCTTCCTTCGATCGATCTTCCTTTGATTGGTTTTGCTGCGAGCAACTAGATTGGAGGTGGCCCCTTTTTCCACAGGCGTAGCATCTAGGGCTGAACCCTGAACGCCGGTCACTCGCTCTTGATGCCACCATTTCCCTAGCACTATGGGCACGGTGATCTTGTCGTACTGCCTCTACCTCCAAAGCATGAGCCAAAGCATTCTTTAGTGAATTGTGATGCCCAAGCCTTACAGCAGCTCTGACTTCTAAGTCTCGTATTCCGTCGACAAAAGCTTGGACCAAGTTTCCATTGATGTGTGCAGGTGCAGATCGGTATGCCTTTCGAACTAGCTTTTCCACTTCCAAGGCCCATTGCTGTAGGCTTTCAGCATTACGTTGAACTCGGTCTCTCAATTGTGCGCGAAACACGTGCTCCAGATGTGCATCCCCGTATCTGGATTCTAACGCTTCTAGCAACTGCTCGTACGTAATATCTTGGCCAAGGGCTTCCAATACGGTCATAGCCTGATCGCGAAGGCCCAAAGTGAGCGCAGTCAGGGCCTGTTGCTTGGTCCATCTATTTGCCTTCACAACAGCGTTAAACTGGATCTTGTAGGCTGACCACGAAGATGTTCCATCGAAAGGTGGGACTTTAAACCCACGTGTCGATGTCGCAGTAATAATAGGGGCAGTGATCCCTTCTTCAACCTTAAGAACACCCAAGGTCTTTTGTACATCGGCAATCCGAGCTTCGGCTTCAGAGATACGGTTTACATACCGGTGAATCTGCTCCTTCATGTCATCGACGTCTTTTACAATTGTTTTATGTATCTCTTTTATGTAGAGAACTTGTTCGTCCTGACGACGGACCTGTTCCTTCTGCCAGAGGGCCTGTTCCTGCATCATCGTCATTAAGGCTGCAAAGTCATAACCCGTAGTCGATGGTAAGTCTGAACTTCCACTTGCAGACTCCATTGCAGGTTGGGTACTGGCCGGGGGTGGCGAACCTCCAGACCCCCTCTGGTCTCTATCTTGCTGCCTTTGGTTTCTCGTCCTCACTCCTTTGGAGTCCGTCATTTCTAATCGCGCTTCTGACACCAATTTGTTACGAGCTAGGGGTTCGGATTAGAAATGATAGGCCAAATTACACCGAAAGTACGCTGTTTATTCGGAGAAACCAACAAATATTCACTCTCAGTAAATTAACACACAAAATCACTAATATCACTAATAACACACTGTATTCACTAAACACTCTGGTCTATAGTTCGTAGTTATCGCTTTTCTATCGCTCAGATGTATCGCTTCGAAGTTCGCACAGTCAACTGTCCTCGACTCGGCCGTAGGGCGCGCATTTATACTCCTTTCGCCAACCCTAGCACCTTCCCGAACATTCGCGAGGACTCTTCCCTATTCCACGGTTTTCTATCGGCGCGTGGAATATTCTAGAGCCTATAAAGTCGCTATTCCTTACTAGATGGCGCTATTCGCCGCTGCTGTATTGGTTTCCTATAGCGCCTCGAACTTTCGAGATGGTTCCACAACTTTCCGCTATAGTAAACGCCAGCCGGCACAACAATAGTTTATTTAAATTGATGCTTTCCCCAAATTGGCATGCTGAAAAAAGGCTATGCACTGGTCTGTCACCATGAACGGGCAACCGATGGGAGTACGTACACGTCTCGCAGGAATGGCGGAGCTCAATGATAGGCAAATGGGTGAAGATGATAAGGCACTTGGAATAATACTATTTCTAATAATATATTGACTTAGTTATTGAAACGGCCACAAAACTAAACTGACCGTTGGGTAAGAAAGCGAATCCGAACTGGCAAGCGGCGCATAACCAGTACGCGCAGATGAGCACAGGCTTCCGCCCAATGCGATCCAGCAGCAGGATGGCCGTCCAGTACCCCGGGATTTCAATAGCAGCCACCGCCACGTAGTTCAAGTATCCATTGCCAGACATGTTGACGGAGTTGATCCCCATCCCGTAGTACACCAGCGTGTTGGTGATCCACCAGATCGGGGACACCAGGCATCTCGACAGGAGCGTCCTAGATCTGAACACCAAGACGATCAGCCAAGGTTCCTTCGGCTTTTCGATCAGCTTCTCGGCTTCCGCGGTGTCTCTCAGGGCTTTCAGAGACTCGGCGGAGAGCTCTTTTCGGTTGGTTTTGGCTACTTTTTTGAGGATCTTCTCGGATTCTTCGTATTTTCCTTTGCTCATGAGCCAGCGCACGGACTCGGAGAGGATCCAGAAGTAGCAGATGACGAGCACCTGAGGCGCGTAGAGGACTTGCGTGAGGGGGCGCCAGGCGGGGACGCCCCACGCGATGAACCCGAGCAGTACCTGCCCCAGCGCGAAGAGAGTGGAGATAGTGGCGCCCGCGATCACACGGTACTTGGGGCCCACCAGCTCCGTCACTGTAACGTGTACGAATGGAGCATTAACACCTGGGTTCTTATGCGCTATGACCACTTAGACTCGACACGCGGCCACGTTACGTTAAGTTCGTGTAATCCACCAATGTCAAATTTCATTAAAGTCGCTAGGTGCGTTACAGGCTCCTTTCGAACTGTCAAAATAACGTGCGGAAGCTAGCGCGTAATACCCTTTGTCAATTCCACGTCGTGGTGCGTTTAATGTCATGACATCACGCGTTTTCAGCAAGAAATCTCACGTGGCATAGCGAATATGAACCCTGTTCTATTAGCTTCTATAACTGAAAATAAGATTGTTAAACATAATTTTTTAAATAAAAAAAATAATATTGACACAATATTTTCTGTATGTATAATATTATAATATTATGTCTAAAGGTTAGTGATCTTGGTAAGGCTTGCTGTTTGATTTAGCCTTAAGAAAGGCTTTGTTCAGGACTTGGAGACGTTTCCATTCAACGCTCAAGTTGGTAACATCAACTTTCAGACTCACCCAGGATATAGCAGGAGGAGTAAGCCCCAGCACCTACAGAAGACTCCAGCACCTCAAGTGCCAGGAACCACTCGTAGGAGTTGACGAAGGAGCGCACGAGGCCGATCCAGCCCGTGTTGAATGCATTGATGGTGAGCGCCACGCGCCGCCCCCAGCGGTCTGAGATGTAACCCGTGATGGGCAGGACCAGTAGGGTGCCGATGGTACGGATGGAGCCGATCTGAGAGCGACGCCACTCGTCACATGCCATTCCGAACTGAAATCATTTAAATTTAATTGAGCATATAATTATGTTTTAGGATATTAGATTCATCATTCTGCGATTATATTATTTTCGATTATTAACGAATTGCAAATTTTTTTTTTCTGTGTAGGTAGATAGGTAGGAGTAAAATAAGTAGATAAGGCCGGAGGCCGTGTCTATTTATTTTACGTTCGGTCAATTTAAGTACGGGGGGACACGTCAGGGTTGTATCGGTCTTCAGATAAATAAAGGGTTGCGTAGAGATTAAGATTTTTAAACGGATAGATTTGTCAAAGGGGTTACGTCATCCAACAAAGTCCTATCATACATTCGTCAGACAACTTAGGCGGAATTCAAACTATATATTTCTACATTATCTAACTGTATTTTGTGTTCAATCTATTACCGATCCTAGTTCGTTTTCAAAAATATGTCTATGGTAGGAATCAACAAACTACCATCCACTTCTTTATTGGTATACTCGTAGATGGTGAGAACATTTTATTACGCTAGTGATAGGAATACGGATAAACAAAGATTATTTATCATTCGTATCACCGCCACGCAACCCCTTAGATTATAGCCTATTAACATATTATAAAAAAGATAAGGCTGTTATTCATTTTGTATTAAGCTGATTTATATATTTATTAAACTAAGCTGATCGGATACTTGACTTTTTCTTTGGTCAGGATCGCACACATAGATCCTGACCCTTAACTAGGATTCCCTGCATCTAGGGAATGGTCGCACAAGCACCCTGACTCAGAGCAAATACCTATGGTTTACACCAATGTTTGTCCTGCGCGGAAATCGAACCCGCAAACTCACGCTTCGCAGTGTGTTCATGTGATAAACTATTGTTTACCACATTAATGCGATCTTGGATAACCACAAATACCACTGATTATAGATTATCTCCTGACGTACACCTATTATAGTTTTGATCTTATCATGAATAACTATGATTACTTAATGAATAGGTATGTACAATAGCCCACCATGGTTTGTACGCGTAGTGGTAGGCCTCTTCTGGAAGAGACCGCCTGGGGAATTACCACACCTTTGTCCGATATTCATCCGCCAAGCAGTAGAGTACAAACAATACTGTGTTCCGGTTTGAAGGGCACTGTTTCCAGCGAAATAACTGGACATATGAGACTATAGAACGCAGTGCAGTAGCGCAAGATTTTGTAATGGTAAATTCTGAGTAAGCGTGGCCTACTCATAACAGCTGCAGTGCCGCTCACCATGCCGTTTACCATCATGAGCATGACTTGCTCGTCTCGTTACATGGTAACATAAAAAAATAGACTAACATCATATACGACGCTGAGCTGGTTCTCATACACGTAGTCCTGGCAGTCCTCCGTGGCGGCGCGGTTGAACAGCTCGGCGGGGCAGGTCCCGGGCTGCGGCGGTGCCTGCGCAGTGGCGTTGTCTGCGAACTTCTCACAGTTCTCGAAGTCGGACGAGGTGCCCGGGATGGCGTTCAGGATCCATGAGGGTGAGAACTCGGGATTGGCGCCGTCACACTGTGGAATCAGGCATCTGGGGTGGGGAAAGATAACTTATAGAACGTGTGGTAAAATAAGCCTATTTACTCTTGAATCAGAGACGGTGTGTTGCTTCCGCTACCATCTGATCTGCAGCAGCTACCTATGATACTCATACTTTACCAAATAAACATTCATAATGGATGTATTCCAAATCCGGTAGTAGAGACAGAACGTTTACGAGAGTTTTCTTGGAATCCATATTGTGAAAATATTTGACTTAATTTGAGATTACCTGGTTGGTATCCTAGCGGTGGTGAAGATGTACTCTCCTGCTGCGAAGGCCGAGAACATAATCGGCAGCGACGCCAGCGCCAGCGTGATGAACTGGTACCGGCCGAACTGGCCCACCTCGTTCTCTAAGATGTGGTCCAAGTCAACGCCCTTCACCTCCTTCTCTGTCCCCATCTCTGCCTTCTCAGGGTTGGACATCTTCAGAGAGCCTCAGAGACACCTGCCGTGGCTGGACGCCACGTGCTGAATACCGAAATTGCGCTGCGTACGGATAGATTACCTATCTCAACTAATGATGTATATTACTTTTATTACTGATAATTCATTGCTTTGCATTTGTCAATAAATGAAGGATAAGTCTTTATTTTGATATTTGGATCTATTGTGATCTAGCTACGCCTCGCGGTTCTAGCCTCTAATGAGTGTGTTATTCCAGACCTAGGTAAGCACCTAGGTCGATATGTCGATACTCGATCACCCACTCAGAGACTAAGAGTTGCTGGTGGAGCACTACCTTCATCTATATTTGTGGGTCAAAAAGAATGATACCAACTGATTTCCATGATTTTTACTAAACAATTAAGACGTACTCTCTAGGCCATATTCACAAAAATTTCAGACCATGTAGTCAGTTCATCTTTTTCTACAGCTGTAGCGACTAGACGAGATAGTATATAACCCTTGGGGAACTCCATTTGAAGCACATTGATGACAATTTACAATTTGGTTTGACTGGTTACGAGTATATTGTGGTTTATGGTTTTCACCAGTAGCTGTGCCATTACATAATACAAAGACCAGATCGACCCAAAGCCGAATTGAATGGCGTAAGAGGGACGAGGCTTATACCCTGCAGTGGGTTGGATGAGCTGCCTATGATGATGATGATGTGCCATTAGTGGAGAAGCGCAGTACGAACATTCAGTATTTCCGTAATACATGTATATTTTGCTTATCGAATCAAAGATAATGACGTGTTCTTTTCTCATGATACGATATGGAACATAATTATGTGTAAGATAATTATATAATACCTTTCGACCTTCGTGTATTTTATTGATTGCTTACCTACAGATAATATCAATATTCGATGGACGGTTTAGTAAATTAGTAGCAATTAGCGCAGTGCTTAATTAATAAAGACATAATTAATTAATTCGTGCTGATAAGTTGCTTAGCCCTTAACAATCTGATGTAGGCAGGTGCTTACCTATACCCACCTACTTAATATATAGTAGATAATTAGTCGTATAGTTCTTGTGTGGTAAGCCTAGGCTTCTTCTGCAAACGTCCTCTCGGGAAGTACTCACACCTTTGCCAAAAATGAATCATCTGCCAAGCAGTAGTGTGCATTACTGTGTTCCGGTTTGTAATGTCGTTTCAAGTGCAAATATTACTGAGCAAGACACACGGTGCAGTGCCGTGCAATCTTCTACAATGCAAAGTTATTGGGCGGCACTCAAAGATGATAGATATCATTTTTGGCGGTACTAACATTGAGCTATATTACAACGTGGAGATCGTTGGATACTACTGGCATTGTAACTGTGGTTCTTATCATCAGATAAATAACCTGCTCGTCTCGTTATGTGGTAATAAATAAAGGTGTATACTTTTTAAGCAGGTAATGAGTATTATACAGCACTAGATAGGTGTGATTTTTTTATTGATTAGAAATTACAACTATAAACACGACGTGTACATTAACACCCAAAAGTGCTTCTTCTCTTGATATTTTTTTGTTAAACTACTTACTAAATTATAGTACACATGCTTGCTTATTTATTTTCTAAATATTTGGTCCCTAATTGCTATAAGACTTTTTAGATAAAACTTAACAGAAACATTATATTTTATTTACTAGAACAGAAACTGCTGTGATAATTCGCACACAGTAATATCCAGTTATCGTGTTGACAACGTGGCCACGAGAACACTCTAGTAATATGAATTCAATTTCTCCAATGACATTGTAATCACTTCCATTGCTAATATCATCCGTTAAGTGAGTAAGAGTGGTCAGTGACGCTGTCAGTCCGATTCACTCTCGTGCGAGAGCCGGCCCCTCTTCAGAGAGGGAGGACGAGTCTCTTTTTTCTTTATCGCGCTGAGCAGCTTCATCACCTGTATCCTGAACACGAACTTATCATCATCAGAGAGGCTCTTCACAGTCGGGGTGATGGATTTAAAGAACGCTCTATCTTCGTCCTCTTCTCTCTCTATGAGATTGACGAGGACGGATACAATTCCTTCTTCAGGTTCCAGTGTTTCTTTCGGTCGGGAGAATTCCATTTTGATATTTTTAGCGGGTCCAGGCAAGGGTTCTCCGTCAGTAGTGTCCATGTCTACGAAGACCTCGCTGAGCCATTCTTCTCGTTCTTCCGCGTCGGCTTCCCCGGTGGAATCTTTGGCTTCGATGTTGAAATCCTTCTTCTTCCGGCAAGGATCGTTCGAGTCGTATACTGAGTCGAGGAAGGTGAGCATCTCGGCGTACAGGTAGGGTCGGCCCGAGCCGTTGACGCGAGAGGTTCCGTTCAGGTACTTCTTGTAGCAGTCCCGGATGTTGCACCACTTGCGGTTTATCATCATCCCTGGAAAACACAGATAGATTTGTTAAAACTCACCCTTAACGTCCTAAGAATAAAGGACAAGCTATCTACTTGCACGAAACGGTATTTTCATGAAATTCGTCAGAGCAGATAACTAAATGGTATCCAAATTGGGGCCACACGTTCCAATGTATCTCTTTCTAGTGAACGAAGTCTCTAAGCTATAGAAAATGCAATTGCGTGTGACTAGATAGAGTTAACTGTCTAATTGACTCAGCTGATCTCTCTATGGGCGGTTTGGCTGGCCTCAGGGCGTGCAGTGGGTCCGTCGTGTTTGTACTGTTTGTGAGGCGGTGAGGCGGTGAGGCGGTGAGGCGGTGAGGCGGTGAGGCGGTGGGGCGGTGGGGCGGTGAGGCGGTGAGGCGGTGGGGCGGTGGGGCAGTGGGGCGGTGGGGCGGTGGGGTGGTGGGGCGGTGGGGCGGTGGGGCGGTGGGGCGGTGGGGCGGTGGGGCGGTGGGGCGGTGGGGCGGTGGGGCGGTGGGGCGGTGAGGCGGTGAGGCGGTGAGGCGGTGAGGCGCCGCTCACCGAACTCCTGGCGGCCGTTGCGCGACATGTCGCGGTAGGAGGGCTCGAGCGCGCGGTTGATCTCGTCCCACGCCTTGTGCTTCTCGACGCGGTTGCGGTACATGGGGTCGCTGCGGTCCCACAGGCACGGCCGGACCCGCACCAACTCGATCAGCTCGGACGTCTCCATGCGCGTAGTCTTTTTTATTGCACTGCAATGTTACGATCATATTTTTGAGACGTAGTTCCTATTAAAGTTTTAAAACAACTCCACAAAAGGAGGACATACTATTTTGTTTAATGTATTTTTTTTATATTTTAGGGCATTTATTCGCTATGTACATCTAGACTCGTAACGCGCTTGTTTTGAACTGTCAAAATAACGTGCGGGAAGCTAGTGCGTTTCGAAAAGTTTTCAAATTCAAATGACATCACGCGTTTTCGGCAAGGAATCTCATGTGGCAGTAAGGGCCCAGAACTCCGTCATTTATAAACCGATTTCAAACAATCAAAAAACGATCACAAAATCGGTTCAGTAGTTTTTAGTTTTTAAATCCATTTGAAGTCGGTTTTTTGTTTCATGGAATTGTTTAAATTTAATAAGCGTTGAAATTATACCACGCAACACCAGCTGCGTTGATGTATGCGGGTGCGGTGACTGTGGCGTGTGAGTCAAGGTTAATCAGCAATTTTAAGTCGTGTGGAGTGTAGAGTGTAGATATTTTTATTTTATCTTATATCTTTAAATGAGCAATTCTTGTATATATATATATATAATAATTGGAATCTCGGAATTGGCTCCAACGATTTTCATGAAATTTAGTATATAGGAGGTTTCGGGGGCGATAAATCGATCTAGCTAGGAATCATTTTTATAAAACGTCATAAAAAAAATATATACCGAGCAAAGCTCGGTCATCCAGGTACTATTTATTCATCACCGCGCTCGCAACCGCAGTGACCTGCTCAGATACTCAACTTATTGGCCTCACTTAGCATATAACCATACATCTTGGCCTAGTCTGATGATTCTTTTTCATATCAAAGATATTCAGAATAAATAAACCATTTAAATGTTGTATTTTTAATTATTATTTTTCTTCATTTGTTTTGGCACCCGTAAATGTTATACGAGTATTTGTGCCTCCATCATAATGTTTGTGCTTACTAGTTTAGTGAGCACAAACAATGATAGCAGCAGTTTTCAACATTTCAAGATTTACAACAGTTTTCAAGATGGTTTTGCCATCACAAAGGTCAAGCATCTGCGCGAAAATAGACCTTTCGGCTTTCGAATAAAGACCAAATTTAAGTAACGCCCGTACACGCTACAGCTGACGCCTATTAAAACCGTTCACAAAGTCCACAGAAAGTGGATCAAGCTACATAATGAATTCTCAGTTCTTTATCTGAATAAAAAACTTAGTGCGAAGGTAGTAAGTAAGTACCTAGGCGGGTAAGTTAAGTACCTATGTAATGATTAGTAATGAATGAATGACTCACCCCTCCTTGTCCGACATGGCTGCTTTGACCAGAAACTCGTCCGACCCGGTCCGAAAAGCGCGCGAATAGTTAAAAATTCAACAAATTCCTCCAATTCACTTCGTCAATTCAATAGAGACTGGTAAATGTTTCTTGTTTTGATATTGGAAATGTTATCGTTGAATTTTAAAATAAAATTGAATAAAAGAGCGGCGTTGAATCCCCGTGCCGGTTTGCGGAGTACTGCCGGGGCCGGGCGCCGGGCGGAGGGGACGAGACGGCGCGCCCGGACGGACGCTATCCGGTCGGCGGAACGGCAACGCCTCGCGCCCGCTCGAGGACGCGGCTCGCGCTCGCGGCCGACAAACAAACCAAACATCAACCAATTAGCATACAATATTGGTTAGCCAACAGGATTCGTTATCATTTGCTTTCTTTTAATAATTATTAATTGCTCACCACTGGCTCCTGAAACACTATTAAACAGTAGTTTGGAAGCCTAGCTATGGATTCAAAACGAAGTTGTATAATTAATTATGATAAGTAATTAGGTATTTTATTATAAAAAGAACTAACAGTTTCCGACCCACCGGTAGGCTCCTGCCGGTTTAGGGGATGGATACTCTAATAGGTAGATGAGATAGGTAAGATAAAATAGTACCTACAATTACCAACCTAGGTAGCTACTTCAACATATTATTCTTCTAATAGGTAACGAAATGATGCCACATGTATAAAATAATAATAAAATGTAATATATCACACGATCGCACATGGCAATAACACTCTACGCCCAGATGTCTGGGAACAACCCGCAAGCAATCATCAACATTAAAATTTATAATTTTATATGAACCAATAATCACTCCCCAAATCACTTGTTGAGCTCAACTCAACCGAGAGTCGAGACTGTTGTCTTTCTTCTTGGATAGCTTTAGTTAAAGTTGGTGGCGAGCGACGCCTCCTGCGGCAGACTGGTGAGGCGCCCGGTGATGCAGGGTCAGGTCTGTGCAGCCGGCGGCGGCGGCGGCGTCAGTAGTCGGTGTCGGAGTCGCGGCGCGCGCCGTCCCGCGCCTTGATGATGCCGAGCTTGGTGGCGAGCGCGGCCACGTTGGCGCGCACCTCCTCCTGCACCAGGTTGAACGACATCGCCAGCAGCGCGATGCCGAACAGCAGGTACAGCGAGCACAGCGCGATCGAGTGCACCGCCACGGTCGGGTCTTCTGAGCGCTGACCCTGTTCGTTGCAACAACGGAAAGTTATTAGGACATCGTCAATGAAGCAAAAGAGCCGCAGGAAGCACACGTTCTATGGGATAGGCATTTCTGCTTTAGACGTCTTACAGTTAATGATAATGATAAGAAACAAAACAAAATACACCATACACGTACAAATACACGTCTGTCACCCGCACTGGGTCAAAGCGTGACGAGATTTGGCCTAAACTTTCAATCTGAAAGAAAGCTCAAGCTTCACGCTAAAGGATGAGACTTACTTGAGCCGGCACAAAGTCCCCAAATCCGATGGTGGTGAGCGTGATGAAGCAGAAGTACGCCGCGTCCAAGTACGCCCAGTTCTCCCAGCGCTTGAACAGGAACGTTCCCGCTACGATGTAGGATGCTACTAGGAATACGCATAACCAGATTGGGACTGGCTTTATCTGCAAAAGAAACCGGCACTCAACAATCCATTTCATCCAAATCCAACACAGATTTTAGTTTCACACAAACACACAGCACAGACAAACAGACAGTTTCAAAATCTGTATGATGACTAATTCTTGTCGTACCAATACGTACCTCCTCTTTAGGTGTTTCTGAAGGAGGAGGATATAACTCAGACTGCCTCGATCCCCACGCTGCAAAACGAAACCACATCATTATCATTATTCGATACCAAAATAGGCACAACTCAGGATAAAACTTTCCCGAGTTCACTATCACCTTGCGGCGGTCTGCTTCGTCTTGGAACAACGGCTCCTTCATCGCTCCAGTCATCCCTCTCCGGAGTTGGACTCTGTACATAGATAATTTGGTTATACAAGCAGGACACAAACGGGTTGACAACACTAATTATATTATACTCGTACTCACATATCGGTACGGCATTCGGCTGTCATCGACCGTATGCAGCCTCCGCAGTCGTCGTCCCCGGCCCACTTCCACGTCCCCCCTCTCGACTCGGTCCACCCTGTCGACCCTGTCCGTCCGGCGGTCCTCCCGCTCGTCGTCCCAGCGGCTCTCATAGTCGTAGATGGCACTCTTGGCACGCCGGTTCCTCTTGTCATAGCCGTAGTAGTCCCGGTCCCGCTCGTAAAATTCTGAACGACCTCTATCAGACCTGAAAACAGATATTTATGTTTTGTTCATTACTGTCAATTTGTTTTTCATCGCTTGTACAATTAAAGCTACTTACCTCCAGTCACGTCGTCGTTTCCTGCTCTTTGGACAATCGAACTCAAAGTCTTCGTCTTCAGGATCGTAGCCTCGGTCTCTATAACCGTATTCTTCCTGGTCGGTCTTCCGTTCCTTTTCCAGTGCCTTCCTTTCTTTATAGTTCTCATAGTCCACGTCGTGCAAGTCGTGCATCTCAAACATATTATCTACTGGTTCTTCTGGTTGGAAGCGCCTCTGATCATTGAACTCTTTCCGAGGGCCATACTCAGGTTTGGCTTTAGCAGGGCGTGGTAAGGATTTGCTTCTGAGCTCAGATTTGGAAGCTTTAGTCACGTGATGTTCTTCTAAATCTTGCAACGCCGCTGCCAGATCTTGTAATGGAAGAGAAATCTTTGGGAAATCATCTGAAAAAATATTTAAGATTCAGTATTTTTTTCTTATCATGTGTCTAACAAATATAAATAGTTTGTTACTGAGTTACCTTCCTCGTCATCATAATTTTCAGGACCTCGCCCGTACTGCTCAAAACGAACCGGTGATCGGTCTTCCGGATCGTGATCTCCAGAGCCTGAAACAACGTCTCATTCTGTAGGCTAGGTTCAGCGAGAACTTACAGGAAGAGAAGATTGGAAGCACGCTTACCTTGCCGTCTAACCTGCGGGGGTTGCGATCTGGTTCTAGGGAGAGATGTGGACTGAGGCGGCGGCGCAGGCGGCTGTCGGGGACGTTTCAAGCGACCGCTGCTGTACCCGCTATCTCGGTACCTGAAGCAGGAAAAGAGCAAGCAGTGAATGAAACCAACCATTTCGGTGAATGTAAGCCATTTCCAAGTCAAGATTCTTTTGTTTCTGATTGTTAGTCCGACCTGGCTTACCTAGCACATATTATTATGAATAGTGTTACCTGCAGTCCGTATCAGAATGGGCTCGTTCGATGGGCCGAGCTTTCTTTCGAGTCGAACCCCGGCCACTGCCGCCACGAACGGAACGCCTGCCACAAAGTAAATGGATGAGATTCGTACGGTAGGGAAAAGCATTGCAACAGCTTTACACCGGACCATACCAGACACAATAAACTTAAAACGTCTGTAGCTGACAGCACATGCATATAATTTTACTGGCAAGTGATCCCAAACTGTCTTGATATAAGCCTACTACGTGTTCAGTAAGAACTACTATAAAGATCTGCAATTATCATGTATATATCTCTGAATTAATGTATATTGAACCTGATTCGTGTGATTTTACATTTTGTAACGGACCAATTCAGTTTAGACACAGAATACTACGTAGTGTGTTTATAATAGAATAAACGTAAACCAGTTTTAAGGGGAAATTGGTCACGTGATTAAGCTCTCTTCATGGTGCTGTTACCTACTGTACATGTTAGTCAAAGTACGTACCTTTGATGATGGTGTCGATGCCTCCGCTTCGGAGGCCGAGTGCAAACGTAGCAACAGACACGCCAGTACAAAAATCTGCAATTATACACAGTTTGCCATTATTTATGGCGTAATATACCTACAAGAGACAGCTTGAAACAAATCTACAAACACAAACTTATTTATTTTCCCTAACGTAGGTAGTATGCGCCTGTAAAAATCCGATTAGCAATTGTGTTGTGTGTATTGCTATTACAATGCTGAAAGGATTACGAACACAAATGAAACGACTGACTAAGTAAAAGACGGTGAAATTATGGCCGTACTGACCTGAAGGAGGAAGCCATTACGTCTCCAATGTTGGAGAGACAGAGCAGCATGAGTGGGATTCCAAGAATAGCGTAGAAGATGGTTACCACCTTGCCAGTCTGCGTCTTGGGCGCGATGTGTCCGTACCCTGGAATATTTTTAACAATTTTGTTTATTTTGGTGATTTCTTGAAATCCGCAGAGCACAACAACCACTCTTGTACTTGGTATCTAACATGCTAAGTGTAAGGTATTCAGTAAATAATAATATCTTTAATCATCTGTGGGATAATTATTTATACTAGGGGGACTACTGTCTGTTATAATGGGAAACTCCTTGTCTACTTGTCAACTATAAGTCACAACATTTATAGTCGCATTGCCAAAAGTATTGATATTTACTTTATTATTTCAGAATGTAGTTCACAGAATACGAGGGTGAATCAAAAAATTCTTGGAATCAATATTAAAAAATGCAAAGATTTAAATAATAATATTTTATTTTTCTACATAATCTCCCTCCAATGCAATGCATTTAGAATAACGCGTTTCTAACTTCCTTATTCCTTGTGAAAAAAAATTATTTTCTTGACTCTCGAAAAAGTCCTCTACGGCAGCTATAACCGCGTCATTATCGTGAAATTTTGTTCCACGAATTTCCTCTTTTAATTTTGGAAATAAGTGAAAATCACTTGGGGCTAAGTCCGGAGAATATGGTGGGTGGTCAAGGAGATTGAAGCCAGCACAGCGGATTGCGTTGAGCGCAACTTCCGATCGATGAGCAGGAGCGTTATCTTGAAGGAACAACACGCCCAACGACAGTTTTCCACGACGTTTTTCTTTAATCGCTTCACGCACTTTCGGGATTAAATTTGCATAATAGGGTCCAGTAATCGTCTGGCCTTTTGGCATGTAATCAATAAAAAGGATTCCTTCACTATCCCAGAACACAGAGGCCATAACTTTGCCAGCGGTAGGAGCAACTCGAAATTTCTTAATGGATGGAGAGGATGGTCGTTTCCAAGACATGCTTTGTCTTTTAGTTTCAGGATCAAAATGGTGGACCCACGTTTCATCCATGGTGACAAGACGACGGCAAAAATTATCCGAATCACGCTGGAACATTTCGAGATTACGCTTGTAAATTTCCAAACGTCGCTTTTTGTTTTCGTCGGTTAACATTCGTGGCACCCATCTTGCAGACACTTTTTTGAACCCCAGTGAATCAATTAAAATGGATTGAACGCTACCAAAAGATATCTTTAGGATCTCAGCTATATGTTTTATAGTCATTCTTCTGTCTTCCAAAACCAGATTCTCAACCTTTTTGACATTTTCTTCTGTAACGGAGGTTGAAGGCCGCCCAGAACGCGGGTCATCTTTACAGCTTGATCTACCTCTTTTAAATTCAGCCACCCAGTACGCAACCGTAGAATAGGGTACAGCATCACCCCCTAATGTCTGCTGAATGTCCAAAAAAATTTCCTTCGTAGACATTTTTTTCAAACTGAGATATTTTATCACCGCACGTAACTCACTTTTATCCATAATTTTGACTTTTTAGCAACTCGTTGCACAAAAAAATTTATTACATGCGAACGAACTGACAAAAACAAGTGACAGTCTGCATAAATATAGTGTGATAGACACTCTTTAATTTGAATATCGAACTTGATCCAAAAAGGTTTCATATATATGCACTTCTAAGAACTTTTTGATTCACCCTCGTACGTATAAATTTTAGATTTCAAATGAAAAAAAGTGGTGCCCAGGCATCCAGAGCTTGTTGTCGGAGCGAACTAACATAACCATAACAATCAATCTTTCAACCAGTTAAATTAAATTACATTTTTGCTGATAACAATATCCAAAGCAGCCGTACAAAATATTATGATCTTACTACTGACGTCACTATTAGTGAATGTACCTCATTCAGACATCTCTCCGTAAGCGTCGATGGTTCAGTCGTAGAATGCTCGCCTGCCACGCCACGATGCATCGCCCGGGGACGGTCCCCGATCGATGCATCCTTTTTGCACTTTTTTTTTTTCGTTTTATTAATCGAGTTATCTTATATTTATGAAGCATGCCTCCTGCGCGTGTTTTGGTCTACACATTTTCATTTTCATTTTCGTTTAACGTTTTCATACCAAAAGAGATAGTGATATTATCAAAATTGACTATGTTTTATGTAGTGTTTAATAGTAGATTGTATCACAAGGGAACAAAATAATGTATTTACGACGAGAGCGATTTTTTGAATCCAGAGCGAAGCGAAGGATTCTATAGTAGAATCCTAAGCGTAGCGAGGGAGTCAAAGTACTTCGCTCGAGCTTTAATAATTTTTCATCCCATGTATTCGAAAAGAGGCATTTTGCTCCTCGATAAGTGCGAGCAAAGTGGGTCTTATCCGCGCACTTAATAACAGTGACGAAATGAGTTTTGAATTTGGAACACTGTTTAGATTATAAAGTTTCAAAATTTAAAAAGTTTAAAAATTCGCTTCAATAAAGTCCTGCCCGGCAATAAAAAAACAGCGCGTGCCGATGTGGCATTGGCTCTTTTCGAATAGATGGGATGAAAATAACACATTTAAACATACTTTTGATCTACCTACAACATTTATCTGATGGGAAGTCTTGACAGTAATATTAAACAATCAAAGTAAACAGGAAAACGAACGATTTAATCTCTAATAATAAATGTCGACAAGTTATTTCCTCTTTAAACCAAAGTTCAATCAGCCGTGTAAAAGGTTTCCTTTAAAACATAAGAAACCGACAAAAACACTCATTTGGAAACATTAATCATAGACACCTCCTCTATAATTAGTTAATTAATAGTATGGTAGGCCCCGAGCTCTACGAAAAGATTTTCTTTGTTCAACATCGAACCTGCAGATATAAAGCCTCATATCCATCGAAGATAAGTTCCACAAA
Source organism: Campaea margaritaria (assembly GCA_912999815.1). Lineage (NCBI taxonomy): Eukaryota > Metazoa > Arthropoda > Insecta > Lepidoptera > Geometridae > Campaea > Campaea margaritaria. Next base: position 144,231 of record OU538798.1, on the reverse strand, counting down.
CAGTCGCCGTTTTTGTTTAACCTTATCTACTTACCGCTCGGACCATATTAAACCAATTAATATTTTTTTGCGAAATCGAAGCGATTTCCGTCGCGTTATTTGAAACGGATGCCAGCGAGGTCGGCTCCTTGGACTTCTCCGAAACATAACGACCAATTATAATTAAGCCACACAATAGTGATATCTGGCTGATATGGGCTAATGACAGGATCTGAGCTCCAATAGAAGGCTGGACCTTGGATCTGGAGATAGCGGGTAACAATAGCTCAGAGATCAGGGGGGTAACAACGTACTTATTCTTATTCCATGCAGTTCAAGTTCCCGACAATAGGTGCCCCGGTGGAACACCCTGGAGTTTTAGTGGGTATACCCGATAGGCTAGCTAACGGGGAGTCCCACATAACCATCTGGTCCTACTCTCGGGCCGGGTGGTACGCGGAATGCATTACCCAGGTTAAAAAAAAAGGCTCTAGTGTCAAGGTAGTCAAGCCGCCCAAGGGCCTTTGATGTAACTTATCAACTACTCTTCTTCTTCTTTTCGAGTAAATAGCACTCATAGCACCTTGGTTAGAAACGTATCCAACGTCACCGCGTTGCCTGAGGTTGCCTGGAGGAAAGTTCCTCTATTGTGCAGGATGTAGGGCACGAGGAGCATGACAGCAGGTGGGACGTCGTTTGTTTTGGGGCTCCACACTCCACAGCTGCATTGCTCAAGAGATTGGTCTATGAAGCCCCATTTTGCTAAGTTGTGCCTGCAGCGGCCGACTTGGGTCCAGAGACGATTGAGCAATTTCCATATTGGCCACAGCAGGTCATGAGCAGGTGGAAGGGTATCTGCTGGGTATCAACTAATAGGTACTAGGTATCAATCGTTAACAACCAGGACCGGTCGCGCCCTTCGAAGAACAAAACGAATGACTTACGAAAACTATATTGATTAGCTGATGATCGAACCTGGTAACGTGAGGTTGTAAAGCTCACCCTTAACTACTCGACCGTAATATCCCTTATCTTACCTACAGTTATTAATTTTATAGTAATAAGCACTTTATTGACACTACATAAATAACAATAATTAAATAACTAAAACTTAAAAATCTAACAAAAGTGGGTGTCCATGAGGCATGGTACCAAGAACACTGGCTGCATTTCTACGTTGAATAGCAGTAGCTATTTTCTGTGCGAGAAATGAACCAGTTGAGATTTATAGACATAACAAATCCAATCTAGCAATTACACACGTCGCCATTCAATTCGGTAATTTAACCAATGAAAGGTACCAGCGAAGGCACCGCGGCGCAGGTTGCGTCAGCCGGCCTCAGTGTTTCCCCGGCGCGGGCGCAACACTTGTCGCTCCAGTACTCCTGGCTGCGTGACCCACGCGACAACCTTCGGATTCAATTATTAACTTAATAAGAAAAGCCTTTTAAAACGGCCAATATGGGTCTTCAATACAAATCTTTACACAGAGATCTGTATTGCGGCCAAGATCTGCCTCCTATTCACTTTCCGATTCAATTATCCGACGAATTAATTCCCAATGTGACGCATACGAAAAACGACTTTATGACAAAAATTGTGAATACAGTTTTTCGAATGCGTCAAATTGAGAATTAATTCGTCAGAATCGGAATCGATTACATTCCGACACCTAGGGGTCCAGATCTTAGCCACTGTACAAGAACCCACCATGATTTGTAGTGGGAAGCCTCTTCTGCAAGAGACCGCCTGGGGAAGAATAACACCTTTGACAGAAAATTCATCCGCCAAGCAGTAGTGTGCAAACATTACCTATTGTGTTCCGGATTGAAGGGCACTGTTTTCAGCGAAATTACTGGGCATATGAGACTTTAGAGCCGATGTCTCTGGGTGACGAGCGCAGTGCAGTGCCGCGCAGGATTATGAAATGCAAAGTTCTGGGTGGTGCTATGACTGTACCATCGGGTGAAAGACTTGCTCGTCTCGTCAGTCAGTCAAATAAAAAAAAACTTAATAGGCAAGCTACTATATTTCAGTCTGTATCCACATTCAGGCATTGTATCGATCGCGACAGTTGATAGCGATCTGCAAACCTCGCAGGGTAGGTATAAAGCGAGCGCGGGCGCAGCCTCCGTCGGCGTACTCCTAGGCGGGTGCTGAAACCAACACCACGACCGCGACCCACCGCGCTCGCCTGCTCGCCAGCGCTCGCTCAGTTACATAACAGAGGGCTCGCTGAATACTCGTCTAGTGATTTATTAGTTCGACTTTATTATAATTGTGACGGAAAACCCATTTCATTGGAAGTGAAAATTTTGGACATCAACATGAATTGCGGTATGTTTCTTAATTCTTTGTTTTAATGTAAGTGGTTCCTACCCTTGTTTAATATACGTATGTAAGTAAAACTAAAATATAAAAAAAAATTGGAAGTGACATATCCTGTGAATTAACTATCTATTCAGCCCGTATCCACCCACTTCTGGGTATAGGCCTCCTCTGTTTCACGCCATTTGTTCCGGTCCTGTGCCAGTCTCATCCATTCAATCCCGACGTGCTTTGCGATGTCATCCGACCATCGGGCTGGTGGTCTGCCTCGCAGGCGTTGCGCTCCTCTTGGCCACCACTCCGTTATTACCTTCGTCCATCTTTGGTCATCCCGCCTTGCCAAGTGTCCTGCCCATCTCCACTAAATTAACTAGAATTTCTTTAACTCGGATTTTAATAAATTTTATCAGAACATAATATTTATTTAATATGAGTTACTAATCTGGCAATAAAATTAATATTATGTGCGTGCATTGCAAAGTTCGCGTCTTCCACAAAAGGTTTCATTACCATAATATGTAAGTTGTTCCCGAGGCTGCGTTTGCGTAACCCTCGCCGCCCGCCCACGGGCCGCGCCTAAAACTAACTCGCATATAATAATTAAATATTCCTATGTCCTCTAACATTGACGCATGCCTATTAAACTGAGAAAAGGACGCCGACTTGATAAGGCAATGTATGTTTACCACGCCACGGCGCGATAAACAGCCCAATGTTTTCCTAATCTCGCAAAACACTCAACTTCATTTTCCTTGCATCCGGTTCCATGGGTATGCTGCCAGTCATTTACAAAAACTAACCTTATTTATCAATGACTTCGAATAAAATCTGGGCATTACAGGAATTATGCAAGATTTCTAAAATACAAGAGCAATTATTATTAATTAAATAGTCATATTCATTATTTTTTTCGTGGTGGCAATAAATAATCGAATCAATCATGCACGTGTTTAGAAACTGCAGTTACTTGATAACCGATATACTAATGTAATTGCATAACGTACTTTATACCTCTAGCAAAATTTATAAACATAGTCTATTCTCTATTATTCCATGCTCGTATGTTTTGAAACGAACGACGGCTAGGAGTTCTGTCTCCAGTTCTGTCTCCACTCCAAGAACAGTGAGTGATGTCACTCGTAGATGAGTCAGAGCAGATACGATCAGTGGCTTCAGATCCACCATGGCGACGGCAACTATGGTTGTCGCGGCTATAATTGCACCCACAGATGCACTACCGTGTAATCTTCAGATGCCAATTGACCTCACCTAATATAATAGCTAAGAATGATGCAGCATGAGTAATGGCTGAATGCCACGCGATGAGCCAGCCCTGGTCAGTGGTGCGTTGCCAACTTGAAGGTTTGATTGTCGCTTAATGAATAATTACGTAATTGATATTGGATTTAGCATTGTTTTCTAAAAGCAAACAGGCATTTGATATATCACTAATGGGAGATTGTGTCTCAAAAATATATTAACCAATTCTCATGAGTAGTTAACCATTCTAGATTCAAAAACATAAAGTCGTCATTCTCATGTGCTCCAAGAAGGCTAATTAAAGATAAACGATTCTACCATCGGAAGGTACACATTCATGCGAGGACGCCCCCAAAAAACCCCTGAAAGAAGGCCCTTGGTGAAACCTTTTGAAATACCAAAGAACCGCAGAGATGTTATTTACATAATATAACATAGCAATTATACTAAAAGGTAACCGAATTGAGAATTGTCCTTTTGGATTCATTTATAATTGGCTCTTATTACTAGAGTAATGATGGGCCGCCTACTTATAAGTAAGCAGTTCTTGGCAGGGTTACTTTTTCGATATTGTCAGGGAAACGGCCGCGGTCCATGGCCGAATGCAGACTTCAATGCCGCATTGTTGAATCGCATTGTTAGCATTAAATAATATCTCTGCAAGGATTCATCCTTGTTACGCCAGCTATTTTTATTGTTTCCCTGTAAAGTTTCTTCACACGAAAAAGGTATTTTTGAACTTAGTGGAAGGTATTATAATATTAGTGTAGATACTCGGCTAACTATTTCAATTTCAAACCAGAAGTGGAGAGCATTATATAAGTTATTCATCAAGAATCCTAAGAATGAAGAATGCTCCTTAGCGTTAAGTACGCCTTGTACATTTCTATTGTGTGCTAAAGAATAACTAAATATATCCTCAATTCTCGCGGCAATTTTAATACAAACAACAACAATTATTTATTTTTCATTTTTTATAACCATTTTAATTACTATCCGAATACGTTTTTAAAATAAATTAGAGCAACCAATCCACGACCAACTTTCTCTTACCAGTTCAGTGGGGGGAGGAAAGGAAAAATCAAAAAAGTATGGGTTCCGTCCCACTATGGACTAAATTATTGGGCGGAGGGGAGAAAGGGTAGTTAAAATTAAAAAACGTTTACCTCCCCAAACACCCCACTAAGCAACCCACCTATCTGGCAGGGGGAGACTCTACTTCCTCCAGGTGCACTTCTCAGCAAAATCTTATCATTCCATCCTACGCTTTATGGATATGTCACCAATTCCAGGAATCTGGTGGTGTGTGGTGGCGACGGTCGCTGTCGCTGTGTGTGGCGCCGATAAGTGGCAGTGGCCTGAACAAGCCGCCTCCGTGAGGATCGACACCAAGGTGCGCTTCACAGACGGACAGGAACGCGACAAGTGAGTCTACTTTAGCATCTTCGGCATCATCAACACCAGAGTTGTGACCACCGCCACCGGTAGATCGTATTTAGTAAGAAACCGTGAGAACCCAAAAGTATCAAAGGTCAAGGTGACCGATTAATGACTAAAAATGAAAAAATTACATTGTGAAGCATACGTTATTTTAAATGCGGTAGGATACCTTTCGCAGATTACCGAATTGTTGAGAAGAAACTTTTTTACATGTGTAACGTATTTCGCAAGTAAGTATGTTATTATTGGTATCCGTCGAGTCTCGCGTCACCTTGAACTTGTCCCACTTGGAGCAGCCCCCGCGGAGCTTTATCTCCATGTAACTGCGGTTGCGTAAATGTCCGAGCAACTTCTGACGTCACTCGGCTTGGTCTCGTAAAGTTGTAACGCAACAGAACTGTTTGCTCGCAAAGTTTGATTGTACCTTTGCAAGGAATTTTCACAAAGGCTTTGGAAACGGCTCGTTCCAGCTGACTCCACACAGGCTCCTCGGCCGATTTGTCTGCTACATTGCAGATAATGATTGCATATTGTTCTCGTCCCGAACACAATACGGCATTTTCCCACGTCACTTCTGACACTAGAATAGGTCCAGTTGCGTCACGACTAATCACTCCCTGGGCTGTAGGTATTGCAATAGTTGCATTATCATTTGCCTTCTCGGTTACTTCGTTCTTTGTTCCGTTTACAGCAACACCACGAGTACCTCTACCTGCTACCTAAATACGTTAAGTGGTCATGTTTGCGTGTTATCAAGCCTAAAAAACTTCTGCCACCAATTTTATCTTCAATCGTGATTGCTGATTTCCTTTCCGATAGAGTAGTTTCTAAATATTCCTTGAGTCATAAGTAATCGTAATATGCTTATTATAATACGTTTCTGACAACAACTTTGAGAGTATCGGATATTTTAAGTGTATTGTAAAACACAAATTATATCAGAAATACAAGCAAAAAATGTAATTGCTAGTTCAATTCTATCGATTTATACACCTACCTAGTATCCAAACTACAGTAGTCCATTCAAACAGTAGCTAAGGTTTTGCAAGTGGCGTTTGGTAACATTACGCTGATTATTTGTGTTGAAACTAAATGTAGAACTCTACCAACTGTTATTTAATAAGATTTTAGTTACGAAATGTTATATCCGGTTTATAATTTTCGTAATTCTTAGAACATGTTTTAGGAAAGGAAAGGTTGCATAGGTCCACTGCAAGTTTACAAATTTACCTCGGGACCCTCTAGAATAGCATGGACTTGCAATCGCTAAATATTAAAGCTATAAATACCATAAAATTAACCTTGAAGCAAACTGTCCGCCCATCGTGTACGAGTCAATCCGTCAGTCAGTCGTAAACTCAAATGACATTCAACTTATTTTTACTGCAGTTTCAACCATAGGTGAAATATGGTGACCACTGGATTAACCAGATACAGACGGCTTCATAAATCCCTATTAACAATGACCAGTCCACAGCAGTGCTAACGAGCATCTGGAACCAGTCTTTTAATTGTGCTTATTGCCATAATATAGTATTTGATCAAACATTGTGACATTTGCGTGGCAGGACGTTCCAAGGGTCGCGGGTGCAGGCAGACGAGGTGTTCCACGAGGCCGGTGAGACCTCCGGCTTCTACAACCGGCCGGCGGGTGCGGGCAGGTACCCAGTGCACGTGGAGGCGCACCCCAGCCGCGTCGCCACGCACTCCGGCTACTCGCAACACGACGCGTACGCATGCTCGCTCGCTTGTTCGCTCTCGCCAATAAGGTTGACTTTGTTTAATAAGACCTTCTGTTGTAGGAACAGGAACCAGAACGATGGCACGTTAGATTCCCTGCAGTACTGCAAGTGCGTGTCCACGCCGGACTGCAATCCGCGCCACGACTCTGCCGTAAGCAATATCAGTAAATATTGTGAATGTGTGTCCATGGATAAATAGTGACCTTAATGTATTTATTTGCAGCGTGCGTGCGGATCGGGCAAATTCCTCTGCTGCTATAAGAAGCAGAATAAAGTGTCTCAGCAGCAAACAGGTACGGTGTCGATATTTCGCGTCGTGAACATCTAAATGTAATTAATTAGAAAATCATAATGATGTTTTCATATTCTACGCAGCAGAATACTTCAACGAGATAGACGAGGAGCGGCCGTCGCTGCTGCCGGGGCGCGAGGAGTTCACGCGGCCGTTCCCGCCGCCGCCGAGCTCCGGGTTCGACGGCGCCTTCGGGCCCGGCCACACGCACGACCCGACCCTGGTGGGCGCCGACCGCGGCCTGCTAGACGGCCTGGGCGGTCCCACCGGCAACATCGGCAACTCAGGCCTACTGGTCGGGCCGGGCGGGCCCAGCGGCGTCATCGGCCCGGTCGGCTCTCCGAAACGAACTCCGGAAGTTCTCGTCGGGCCCGAAGGTCCCACTGGCGTCATCGGCCCGACACCGATAGGCGACAACAGAGGCCACCTCGTCGGGCCGGGCGGACCCCACGACGTCGGGCCCAGCGAGTCTGCGCAGAGGGGAGTGCTAGTGGGACCCGGAGGCCCCACCGGCATCATCGGGCCGGGGAGACGCGGTCAGCGCCCGCTGCTGGTCGGCCCCGGTGGTCCTAGTGGAATAATCGGACCGCGGATGCAAGGATATTATAATAATGTATATAATCAATACGGCAGACAACGCGGACCGGGGATCCTCGTGGGACCGGGGGGCCCGACCGGGATGATCGGGCCGGGACGGCAGCTCCTGGTGGGCCCCGGAGGACCGACGGGCCAAGTGGGACCGCTAAATTACTTCGGATAATAGTGAATGTACGTTTAGTGCGTGTGCCCGATGACTAACGAGGCTCGTCTGCGGCGGCGCGCGGCGGCGGGCCGAGGTGTCGTGTTTACGGAGCGCGCGCAGCCGACTGATTTGCGAATGTCAATATTTTGGTTGTCCGTTACGAATGTACGCGATAGTGCTGGCTGCGATAATCGCACGCATTGAAATATGTACGAATGCCATTAGATCTGTTTACTAACCTAGAGTTATTTAATGTTATATGTAAGTAAGTTAAGGGAATACTTCTTTCAATTTTGACCATGTTCATCACCGCCACAATACGAGTACAAAGCAACCTTCACCAAAAAATAAGAATCAGCAAACTCGATTTTTCTTAAATAACTGAACACAACTAAACTAAACTCACACCAAAATAAAAATCATTGTGAATATTAGTTTTAATAAAAGCTGCAATATTTTAGTTTAAGTGTTGTTTTATTTTCCTCCAACAAATCGTAAGCTCTCATAAATCAGGGTAATTAAACGTAGGCACGTAAAACAATCCATCCATCACGCGGCGGATGAAAAATGTGTATTTTCGTACAGTTTATCGTCCGCCGCGGACTGTCGGGATTGCCGAGTTATTGTAAAAATAAAACTGCCACTATCAGAGTAAAAAGCTAACAGCCGAGTTTGGCAACGGCCCAGCGCCGCTCCCGCGCCCCAGCGCAGCGCCGCGCCGCGCCGCGCCCGCCGTGGTTCCTGATCCAGCCCTGGCGTGCTCCAGCGCGTGTCAAAGAGCCAGCTATGGTTATTAACCCAGATTGGATTTGGATTCGTTAGTCGATTTCCGTCATTGCGAATAAACATTTTCATAATTACAATTTTAGTGACTATTATTCAGGATCGTCAAAGCACGAGGCGATAAAAATAGTTGTTATTCGTAGTGTTGCCAATTGCTTGTCGATTCTAACAGATCCAGATTCGTCGTTCGCAATTTTGGGAAATGCTTTTACGAATTTTTTTCAAGTTGATGTTCCTATTTATAAATTTTGAGATGGGCTACGTCAGATATTTTTTACAATCGAAAGAATAAAACAGCTCCAGAGAGGGCTTCTGTCTTGACCTCAACGCAATAGCAACAGTACCTACTGTGGGGAGATCCCCACACCAGACCGTGCAGACCGTGCAGATGCACGGTCTGCAAGCACTCACCGATGGTGGTGATGACGATGATGGAGTAGAAAAGCGCTCCGGTGAAAGTCCATTGGATATGCTGGGTGCTCTCGTTGCCATCCCAGCCGCGGATCTTCATCTCCGTCAGGATCGCATTCTCGAAGTCCTGGAACGATGTAAGATACAGATAATCATTGTGATTTTAAATGATGAATACCTGGCTAACATCTGCCTAACCCTTAGCCCTGCCTCCTAGGAATCATAATCTACACGCAAGTCTTAGTCTTTGCCCTAAGAGGTCCCAGCTGGTCGAGGGAAGGCACGCCATAGGAACTACCATCATTAAATAATGCACTTCTTTGTCGTGCCTCATCCTGCATCCCGTGAGCACACCTAAGGTAGTCTATCGCAATTAAATATACTTCTAGTCAGTTCTAGACCGTTGGAAAGATCAAGTAAGGAAAGACTTGTGTGAGCTCCAGGCGGAGGGTTGGCAGGAGGTGGCGCGAGAGAGACCGAAGTGGTGGCTGTTATTGTCGGAGGCTAGGACTCATTTTGGGTCTTTCCGCCATCCTAGTTAGTTGTGTTGGTTAGTCAGTTCGAGTATTACAGTAGACAAGGAATCGGAACTCGCATGCTTCCACTTCCAGCTGCTGGAACTTCCAGTCCTACTACTTTATATTTCTTCCGCCTCATCCACACTAGTCACCGGTTGTGGATCCTCGCGCGATCTCGCGCCCACGCGCATCACACGCTGATCTAACACCTTGTGGAATTTCTTAAGCAACTTGTGAGCCGATATTTATTGCACGAATCTAAAATACGCGATTGCTCCACTCGAGAAATTGGCTCTTGATAATATATTTTATTTAGGGTAATTTCAATGAGAACTATCCCATAGCCTGGAGAGCTTCAAGGGTATTAATTTGAGATAGTTCTATTGAAGAGACAGGTACGTTTGATGTCAGAAATGAATACTGCATCATCTTCACGATACACTTATCTATCTGGAACATTTTCGTGGCTTCATCTCTTTTTGTTACACAGAAACGTCGTTTGCTAGAACGAGAAAGTATCTAGTGAGTCTTATAAATTAAGGGAATCCGTCGTACCAGGGTCTATTCAGTTTTATCAGTCCTGTATCTATCCAACTATAAAGACCTTATTCAAATGGAATAGAACCTTAAGTAAAAGGTCTAAACTGGTTAGGTAGACCTAACCAGGTTAGAGAGGTCTAACCAAGAGACCTCTAACCAGACATGCAGTTACCTTGAGCATTCCCACGACCTCAGAGGTCCAGTTGGTCTGGTTGAAGATGGGCACGTTGAGAGACATGGTCCAGATGCTCTGCGTCGTATTGCTGCGGATCTGGGATATATTTTTCTTCACCTACGACGTAGAATATCATTATTAAGACTCCTTTGAAATACTTATTCAGTACTGCAAGATCATCAAAATGAGCCCAAACGCAATCAATATGCTGTTGGACACCCAAGAGTTCCGTTGTGTACCTTACGTCTCTATCATCATATCAGCTCTCCGTCATCATAATTTTTCATAATATTTTAATGTTATCGCAACAGCTGCACAACGAAAACTGCGCTTAAATGGTAATCCTCAGAATTTCATTATAGAATCACCCTACTACGTACCTTTCTAATTAAAATAAAAAGTATAATCTATGAGTTATATGCGATTTATATATTTCAATAATGATAAATTCGCTATAATTTGAAACTCAAATAGCTGCCAAGAAACTTTTCTAATTTGTAACAAAATATTTTTGGTATGGTGTTTTATAAGTTTTTATGGCGATAATTAATTCCATGTGAATTTATTTAATCTCATAAACTACATTCGTTTAAATCCACGAAAAGGGTTAAGAGTGATACGTGATAATTCCCAGATCCATAAAGCGCGAGGTGACACGCTGACTGACAGCTCTACTGTGTGCTCACCAAGGAAGTTTTACTGTAGTAACATAAAAGGAATCCATTCTGAATTAGCCACTTCTCACTAGTTACTAAAACCATGGGAAGTTTTCTGTTTCTCTCACTCTCGCGAACGCTGTATTACTATATGTGAATAAGAGAGCTGTGAGAAAGCTGATGTGTATAATCTTCCTTCTATAGGTTGTCCTTATTCTCAGGACAGCTCTAGCGTGTGCTTACAGCGTCTCTCAACAGATCAGAGATCAGACAAATCGCTGACAAACCTACTCTATTAACATATCTGCTAATCTCTGCTTATAGAATTTCTTCACCTCTAATTATCCTATTCAAAGGTGCTAAAGTTCTAAATCTACGTAATTTTTTTTGTATGTGAGGTTTGATTTTAGACGTACGCACATAACAGTCCGCGCGATTTTACGCGCAGATAGGCGGATCACTACACGAGTGCGCGTTTTGAAGAGCCAAACAAACATCGACCTCATTTTACTTTTACTGAAAATTTGATTTCATATTATGGATTTATGGGGATTTATGTATGATAAAAAACTGTCTCATCGCCTTCGCACACCGCAGCGGCGGGCGAACAATGCCGTGTGAGATCCGCCTTAGCCAGTGGTTAATTTATATATTTTTCCCGTTTGTAGGTAGGTATGTCAGTAAGTCTCGTGAGGAAATAGTAGAAATTCTTGTAAAGCGTTCTATGAATAGCTGGAATTGGGTTGGTATAATAAATTGTCTAACGCGCGCCTTCTGGCAGCTGGTTAGGCGCAGGCCACATAGAAAAGATGCAGACCGCGGATGCCTAGCCGTTCAATTCAATTTTAATTCTAAGCGTAAGGAAATAGGGCACAAAGTCGATGTCAACTGCTCGATTTAATTCAACTGCTTGAGTTGTTGCAAGATATACACTGACTGCTGTCGACTGCTCCGACGTCACGCTTGGCCCGAGTTTGGTTATTGTTCGCCGACTGCTGGAGCAGTTGACTGCTTGACCCGTCCGTGCTTGTTATTCGACGCTGAAACTGCTCGAGCTATCCGCGTATGGTCGGTCACAAGAAGATAGTAAAGCTGAGTCCACATCTGTGACCACCATGACATGCACTGATACACTCAGGAACCGCCTGAGGGGATTGCAGCAAAATGTCACATTCAAATTTTGTATAGCAAGTACTGAACTGATTTGAGAGGGAAGTTAATAAAGGTACCCACCTCCTTCTCGTGCTCCGCTTCCAGTTTCTCGAAGGTGGCGGCGCCGAGGATGCAGTACGCCACCACGAGGCTGATCATCACGAAGTGCGAGAACACCACCGAGCACAGCTTCCACGTGTAGTACAGGAACTAGACACAACAGGGTTACAAAATAGCCTAACTCCTTGCTAGTAGGGTACAGGACCTTCGACCAAACCGCTATGTATATACATAGCGGTTTGGTCGAAGGTCCTGTCATACCATATGGACCATATGGTCAAACTTCCTAATAGATAACACTTCATGAATGTTCGTTCTATTCTTAGCTTCTCATCTAGTACTTATTTTCTGCCTTTATCTGAAGTTTACCAATCAGCTAGGACCATTTGTAAACCTACCTGTCTGCCGATTAGCTTGGCTTCAGCCACCACGCTGTTAAGGCTTTCCTCCACATACCATCTTCATTGAATTAAAAATATGCTATTATTGTTTCACAAGTAGGTGCTGACATTGTTTTTATTAATAAATAGTTTTGGGTATGGTTTATGGTTTTGGTTTTGGTTTTGGGTATGTGTTTATACAAACCTAAGAGCAACCTATTCACTTCTCGCGACTAGAATACTTTGAGGTTATAACCATCGAAAAACACAGACTCTGGCACGGAGTTCTACTCCTTGGATCTACGCAAATTAAACGAAAAGATTCGGACGGGATCACGCAGGAACATGACTTCATGAAGAGTCTCAAGATCATGACTTCATGAAGAGTCTCAGGACCCATGATTGGAACTTACTTTGGCACACTTACTGGGCGGCGGCAGCGGGTACTCCCCGCGCTCGGCGCGCACGTCTCGCCGCGACATGGTGCCCACCTGCCGTCTCCTCTACTCCGCGACCAGCTTCACTAAACACCACTAAATCTTCATCCTTCACTTCCTGCACTTCATCAAAACTTCACAATTCACTCCTCCTTTGATGTCGATCGAATAAATCCGAATGTTTATACAACACCACATAACACTCACTCAAAACCTATCATTTTCGCAATTAATATTATTCATGCCTCTCCCGTGATCCGATAGACAATGTTATGTTATGATATGTTTGGGAATGGGCGCAAATATTTACGTTTTGATTGCGGCGCGGGCGCGGGCGCGGACGCAGGCGCCGCTACCTACTAGCAGTGGCGAGGCACTAGCGGCGCGGGCGCGCGCGGTGTAGCGCGGGATATATCGGGCGCGATCCCGCTCGCGTTTACGATCAAACGACGATTATTTGGGACGATATTGCATAAATCCATTGACTGTTCATTTCAACTAAAATTAAACTGGGAAGCTTACATCATTATAACTATTTGATGACAGGCGCTTTTCGTAATCTTTCAAATCCATTTTAATACATTAAACCAAGCTCTACGACATGCGTAGTGTAAGGTGCGATGCGTGAAATTATGGGTTCGATTGCCGTACGGACCAAGTAATTGTATGAACCACCGGTATGGGCTCTGAATCTTGGTGTTTGTGGCACAGGGAATTCTAGGAGTCAGAATATCGTGAAGAGTTATTTGTTTATTTTATTTAATTCTTGTTCATGAGACAATATGTGATGGGGAAGCTGTTGTCGATGATTAGGAGGCCAACTAAGAAAAAAATTGTAATGATAGAAAACTAGGCTTTATTTCATAAGACATTCATATACACAACTATTTAATAGTTAAACTACTTACATACTACTACAGCACAAGGTAATAAATACGTGGATAACTTCATTAGTTAACTATATTTAAAACATAAATAGGTACTTACACCTAATATTTTGTAAAACACACGTTACAAAAGAAAAATATTAAATATTAAGATATAAAAAAAATAATAAACAAACTTTAAACTTAAAGATCTAACCTAGAAAGTGGCTCCTCTGATGACCTTTGCTATTTTACTCTTTGAAGTATAGTGTAGGTATTCCGTGCAATTTTATTGGAGACACGAGTCAAAGTGCAGGGTGTCAGTGCCGCCTACATCTTAGAATTTATCTTTCTGGGTTTACTCGTGAACTACGGAGGTCACTCAAATACAACGCGCGAGGGACTTGATTTATTGTCATTTATACACATAAAAACATTAGCTTATTGTATATACATAAGTATAAATCTATATATATATATAAATATGTTATGTTGGTTTGTGTACGCTTCAAAAACTCAAAAAGTTCTGCACCGATCGAGCTGAAATTTTAGCATGATATATAATCCGCATCAGGGATTGTTTTTATCTATTTTTTCATCAGTGACATATCAGCGAATGTGCGAATGTGCCACATCGAAGCGTGCCAGAGTACAGCTAATTATTTATATTTATGTATGTACATTAAGCTAAGGCTTAAGGTTTAAGGTTTGTAAAATAAGCTAGTGTATTTAAAAGGGTGACAATTATTGTCTCCCTTTTATTTTTCTATCACAGAGTTGGCGTTTGTCATAGCTATGTCTAAATACATTAATTATTAAATACATAATTCTTAATTGTGTGGATTGTGACCGCCATTACAGTCCGTTTGTATTTATGATGGAACGTTTCGCATATGGCAAGAAATTTAAAATTCAACCAATTTGTTTTCGGTAGACTGGGTAACTATTCTCAAAAATTAAGTTAATTTGTAGATTTTTTTATGCGCCTGATTACCCAAATAGGTTAAGAAAAACTTCAATTATCTGTTTAACGGTTAATTGGCTTATTTGTGCAATCTGGGACATTGGTGTTAAATATCTCATAAAAAATGTTAAATTACGTAAGCAGCGAGGTACAATTATCGTGGATTACGTTACCTTTTATATTAGTCACCCGGCCTAGCTCTGAAAACGAAAAAACTATTTGAAATTAAATATAATTATGCCATAATTATGCAAAACGTTTCACCTTATTAAAGTCCCGGTTATACCTACTTCTATAATTAATATCCTCTTATTTTAACTTTAACCGAGTATGAATTTAACTGGCAAAAATCTTACACGTCTATTATAAGCCAACTGTGCCTTTTTGGAGCCTATGGGAATAAATATATGCGATTAGTATGATTTGAATGCGCCACAGTCACCTTCTGTGTTAGAAGATCAGGTGGTAGTATTGAATTTGAAACTGCTATACTGCGTTGCTTCCATTTATCTGTACGGAATAGCTTAAATATCCGTACTATCATGAACACGACAGGGTTGGACTTCATCTTCTCGCACGGAATTGCATTATCGCGCAGCTCCATCCCTTACCGTCGATCAAAGACACGGTTCGCTAGAGCGCGAGATACAATCAAAAGTGCAGCCGGATTTTTTGAATTCAGGATGCAGTCGCACGGCTCAAGCTGTGTCCACATCTGTGACGGTGACCGTGACCAGTTCACGGAGTGACGATCACTGTTACGGTCACATATGTGGACCCACCTTAATTGTATTTCACTCTCCGAGCTATAACAAGGGGGAGAGCTATAAAAAAATACGACAGTATACAAGCAGATGGATTAAATCAATCCAATTCTTATCCAACACCAGCAAAGAAGCTCCTATACTAAACACGTCCTCTCAAAACTTGGAGACGTTCATCTGTATCTCCTCCCTGACGTAGACGTTGCTGGCGATGTGCTCGGCCTCCGCGATGGTGTCGGGCAGGCGCGTGTTCAGCGTCTCCGGCGTGGTCAGCATCAGCGCACCCGCCACCAGCGCCGTCAAGCCGAACAGCACCGATGGCAGCCACTCGACGTAGATCGCCTGGGGACAACCGATACAGACTTGTTACATTATCCTGCGAACCCTCCGTTTGGAAATCGGAGAAGAGTAATTTGGATAATGTGCTGTGGTTGGTAATAACTAGCTTCTTCTCCTTCTTCTTATTGGAGCTCTTGGATTCTCTTCTGAGAGCACTGGTAGAGTTAACGAAGTTTTCTTTTCCTGTGCGAGATTCAGCCATGACTCACCACTTGAAAGGGAAATTTCCTTTTTCAAATTCAAACCATAATCAGTTACTTATTGGTTAAGTTGTTCATATTTGATTTATTTTCACTAGCTGCGCCCCGCGGTTAGCCGCAGCTTTGTGTAAAATTTTATCCATATCCGTTCAGTAGTTTTTACGTGAAAGGGCAATGAACATCCACCCATCCATCCTCACAAACTTTCACACTTATAATATTAAATTCACAAGCACAATCCACAAGCCAGTATACCGACAAACGGTTCCAAGCAATTTCTTCGGTCTATCAAGAGTATTTAGCCTGATGATGCATTTCCTGCAGTCATTGAAGACGGAAACTGCTGCCAAATTGAAACCGCCGTAAGACCTAAAGATTCCATACAACGTACGACCTTTTTTCTTTGGCAGTATTGCTTCGAATGGATGCAACGTAGTGAACCGCATGCGTAAGGACAATTACTCCCACAAGGATCGGTCAATCTTCATCATTGATGCTTTTGTATTGCTCATAGTTAGGCAATTGAATGGACCACAAGAATGGCAATAAGATAAATAAATGGCAAAACTATAAGACCTACCTAGGCTATGCTAATGTTTGCTTTTATCGACGTTTCTCATCGTGTGCTTTATTAACAAGTTATCGCGAATTAACTCGCTTGAGTTGTATTTGACTCTCTGGATTGTTGACTTCAATTTATTTTGTGCCTTCTCACACAAATCAGACGAGACTGTTGTGCATCTAATCGCTGTTAGCTTGGTACATCATCATTGGGACATTGGTATTAAAGATTACCCTGTGTTTATAGTCATTAACTTTCCATTTAGATACAATAATGTATCAGTTTGTTCCGAGATTATGGTGATGCTTTGGTTCTATCAAACATCGTGGCAGATTGCTATGACGTA
Source organism: Campaea margaritaria (assembly GCA_912999815.1). Classification (NCBI taxonomy): domain Eukaryota; kingdom Metazoa; phylum Arthropoda; class Insecta; order Lepidoptera; family Geometridae; genus Campaea; species Campaea margaritaria. The sequence goes on along the minus strand of OU538798.1, from coordinate 127,295 downwards.
GTTAAGCTGTCTAGGAAGCCGATCGTTATTAGGATCGAGAGGTTGATTAAAAAACATAGTCACCAGCAATGGCATCTGCGGCGCGACGATGGACCCGAGGCGGCCCACCATGGAGCAGAAGCCGAGCAGGCTGTGGCGCGCGTGCGTCGGGAACAGCTCCGACGTGTACATGTAGATGCCGCTGAAGGCCTGCGTGATGGCCACCTTGCCCACCAGGTACAGGAGCGTCGCCAGCCACGGGAGCGCTGGAAACAGCATGGAACTGTTATAAACTAGGCGAATGTCAATTGCTATCTCAAAGAAATGGATGGAAGGAAGATGTTTTTTATGTCTATTATAGAAATATCATCTTTGCTATCATCTGCAGTTTAGTCTACTAACTGTTTCTCGTATCACTGTTGTCAAATGTTATGTGTCGTAGTAAAAATTTTTATTTTTCTCTTTCTTTTTTTATAGTCTCTTGACACCAGATCAGATAGGCATAGCTCAGACAGATCAGATAGACAGCAATCACAATTCTAACCATCCGTAAACGTCAAATTTTAAATGTGGATATACTTACATTCTGGAATGAACGGTATAACGAGGCAAGTGACACCGCACACGGTGTAAGCTATCAGCAGAGTGATCTTCCGTCCGATCCGGTCCAGCACCAGCGCGTTGGTGACCACCGCGATGACCTCCACGCTCACCACCAGCATGTAGTTGGTATACTTGTCTCCCGCCAGCGACACCGAGTTGATCGCCAGCCCGTAGAACACGAATGTACACGTCACCCACCACCATGAGCAAATCGCCAAACGCTTCATTATTATTGGCGACTTCATCACCTGCCTCCACAACCCTTGATTCTCGGCATCGTTCTTGTCTACTATCTTAGGCTTCTCTTCGGTCAACTGCTTCATAGTTTCTTCCGACAGCGTTACGTTGTTGGTCTTGGCTGCCTTCATTATGATCTCCACGGCCTCGTCTTTGCGTCCATTTGACAATAACCACCTTATACTCTCCGGCAGGAAGTATATGTACGAAAGGAACAGGAGGGAAGGTGGATAAACCACCAAAATGAAGGTTCGCCAGTATTTAAACGCTTTGGCAAGGAGAGCGAAGCTGATACCTCCTATGACCAGCACGATTCCAAGGAAAGCCGTCGTCAGGACTCGCTTGTCTTGGCCTAGAAGTTCAATTGCTGGAAAAAAGATTTTAGTTTGACATTTATTTAAGATCTATAAAACCCAGAAAATAGGTAGGAGTTATTTAACAGAACGATGACAAATTCGTGAGAAGTCAAGGTTCTACAAATACTTAATATCTGAAAATACGGTATGTTTGAGGTGATGACGGTGATGGTACAGAAGATGACGGACTCACTGAGGATGTAAGCCGCCGGGAAGACGCTGGCGCCGGCCACGGTCTCCAGGAACTCCACGATCACGTACATCTCGTAGGAGATGGAGAAAGCCTTCAGCGAGCCGATGGCGCCCACCAACGTGCAACTGAGGATCAGGGCCCGCTTGCGACCCCAGCTGAAACATTACATATAGAACTATTGTGACTTTGAGCTCTAACCCTGCTTAGTGATCGTTAAAATGGAATGGCATTTGTAGTTTGACGCATTGGCTTTGGTTAGTATGCTACCAAAGCCAATGCGTCAAAGAGCTTGAGCCACGCATAAGCATGGTTTGATTGTTCGAATGTCTAGGAATCTGCCTGGAGAAGTACCAGCCTGTTTCCAGAAATTCATCCGCCAAACAGTAGAAAGCAATATTTTAGGCTGCTTTACAGGCACTATTTCGAGCCACATTACCTGGACATATCAAACTTATGAACGGATTATTATGATTTTAAGCAGTAGCGCCTGCTCATGAAATGTTACATTTGGATGTATCTTAGGGAAAATTGCTATTAAGTATATAGAAAAAATTAAGCTATTATCATCAACGAAAAATTTAGACGACATTCAACATAGCGGCCTATATTATTCGTGATCGAGTGGACAATAAATGACATATTTCTCCAGGTTGTTCTACTTTTAACATTAGTATCAAGAACAAGTCACCAAAGAGAGAATTCTTACCGATCTGAGATGTATCCGAGGATGGGCAAGGAAACCAACATGCCGATGTTGTGGATGGTACCCACCAGGGTCCTCTTCCACTCCTGGCAGGCCAGGTTGAACTGGAACATCGACAGTTAGCTGTTCAGTAATGACGAATTCAATAATGGTTCATCGTATTTGCATTGCCACTCAAACGGGGCAATGCCGCTAGCAAGTTACGCTGCGAACTGATAGTAGGTTAGAACACTTGGGTCACCTATAAGTCGGTAATTGCTAAGTTTTTAGGTTTTCCAATCGTTGTATGTAATATAGTTGGTCTAACGTGGTAATAGCGTAATATCAAAGGTAATAAATAGATTGTTATTTGTAACTAAACTCATCCGTGGCGTAGTGGGTGATGAGCCGACTGTAAAGCGTGAGGTTGCGAGTTCGATTCCCGCACATGGAAAGATTTTTGTGAACTACGAGTATTTGCTCTGAGTCTGAATGTTTATAGGAGCATAGTTCTCATAGTTCTTGATTCCCTAGAAACGGAGCCTAATTAGGGTGCAAGATCTATGAGAAACGACAATTTTGTAAAAATAGTAAATAATTTAAGTGAATTCGCATTATTTTCAACAGTTTTGCTTTTTTCGCTCTTTTGCGAATCTTTCGTGTTTACTGTTTACTGGCGTTGTGTCGTAACTAAACTCAATCAGTACCTAGCGCGGGCGCACACAACTGGTGTGATAAAATAGTCAATGCAGCAGCAGCAGCACACTACACTACACGAGTGAATGAAAAACGCAGCGGCGAGTCAGTCGACTCGGAACAATATCCGGGCGTCCGAGATGTTTATAGACTCGATTGTAATTGAGCACCAATTGTTGATTGGCTAAACATCTCGGACTCGCACAACGCTGGTAGTTATTCAGTTAGGCTGGCTGGTGCGGTGATTACTCAGATGAGTAGTCGCCAAGGGCGCGCGCGGTGATGCGTCTCCGTCCCATTGGGCCGCCCCGGGCGCCGGACATTGGCGCGGAAACGCGAGGACGCTGGCTCTACTTCTACATTATATTCACTTAGGCACTCATTTATACGTTGTCATTTTTATACAGTGACTTTGCCTACTTAATTTGTAGCTATGGAACTTTTTTGTTGACATGTTAAATGGTGCCTTCATAACAATTTGCACTTTTTCGCTCGCTTTGTTTTTCAACTCTTGACGATATAATACGATAACGAAAAATGCAAAATGAGTTTAATAGGTAACAGGTTAATTAATCGTGACTCATAAAACCAATTTTCTGATAAACATCAGCTCTCGATCCGACGTCAATGAACAGAATAGGTCATAAAACTCCGCAAAGAACTCTGAGTGTACCCGGAACTACTGTGGACAGTGATGGGTGGTATGATAGAGGCCTACTGCATCAAAAACTTTAGCTAAAAAATATTATATTTGTCATAATTGCCGAATAATCAAGAATTTGTCCGCAGTGGCACCTGATGGAAACCGACGATGCGGTCGAAGGTGGAGCTAGCCTAGCTTCCCTAGAAAATACATGCTAAAACAAAACACTCTGCACGCATGGTGCAAATGTCTAAATTATGAAAAGTTTCAAGAGTAATGCCGTCACTCGAAGATTTCGTTTTCATTGTGTTATAATCTTTCACCGCGTAATTTTTTACTTCAATTCTGTACGCCTCCTTTGCCTTTTGCGTCTTTAAAGTGAATAGACAGTGGCATATGTCCACTTATCTGGTGCGTACATGTCAACTTGCACGTCAATTTCACGTATATTATCGGACCTTATGTCAATATTAACAATCGTTCTATTCAATGATATATTTCTCTATAACTCATTCATGACCTTCTTTGTTCACATGATAAGCAAGAGTCAAGAATGCAAATGAAATTACATTCAGTATCAATTATTGCAATACTTATATTGTGAAGGTACGCTTACATGTGAAGCCACATTCTGGTAGGCTAGGTTAGAGTCAAGGTGGACTGCCTAGTAGCTCTACTGTATTTAGTATCGGGTCTTTTCGACACCATGCCTTTCCGCCAACTCTCGTTTCGACATTTTGGTGTTAGCTCTCCAAGATATTAGCAAAACAAATAATTAAATCCATGTTATCTTTCTCTAAATGTTTGTTCTGGTGCAGTGACCGAACCCTCCGCCATATTTACTCACGAGATGCATCGGGTTTATTATTCTTAGGTTTTTTTCAAATAAACTCTCCAAGTATATCATACAGTTTAAGACCAAACAAATTTAGAACCAAAACATCTAAAAGTAGAATACTTCCAATAAAATATGTCAGCTTCATCTATCTTCATCTATCATCTATCTATCATATAAGTATATCTTCTCTTTGCCTGCTTCGTTGCATATCTAGCTATTGCAGCTGCTAAGCTATTGGCTGTGTTGGCATTAAGTTTTGATGTATTTCCAAAGCTCTCCTGCTATCGTCCAGTTACTGGATTCTGTACTGGAGTCCAGTACGATGTCGGTGTATTAACAACAACAAGCCTGCAGATGTTATCAGTTCAGTGGCACTAGCAACTGTCGCAAAAGATCTTAAACAAACATCAACACAACTGTCTGTTTAATATCGTAAAGTATCATTGTTAGGAGCTTCCTTCCTGCGTTTACGTACACATAAACGTAAGTAGATAAACATGATTTATTTGTTGGCAATTATGATTGTGTCATTTAGTTTACTAATAATAAAAGTCTCTATTTAGCTAAGAGTAAAGAAAATGCGCATTAGGAGCCACTATGTGTATCAGCTCTGGCTAGGGATGTTACTGTTAGAACTACAGTTAAATCAACAAGTTAGAACTTTTTTGCTCCATCTGAACTTTCCAACTTAAGGTCAAATAGTAATTAGCAAGTAAGTGTTTCAGATATTTCTCTGGGCATATCTCTATTCTCCACAAATTTAAACTGAGTTAATGATGAACATTATTTGATGTATTTTCAGTTTCCATGTGAAGTAGTGTGGCAAGTGGCGGTCTCGTCGCGCCCCACCGCGCTGGGTAAACGCTGCGCCGCCGCGGCTGTCATTACGTAGCATTAGGTACCATGAGATGCCTCCGTGATTCCATGTTTGTTGAGGTTCATCTAAAAACTATTAAAACATTTACTCGGCACTCGACAGATTTGGCACATTATGATTCTATCAATATTGTGGCTTTGTTTGCGTATTTGTGGTGAAACCTTCTTAGAACAGCTATCAGATTACGTGCGAGTCAATACGGTGGCAATATTTTTGGGTTCGTCAATGCTTCCTTGTTGTTTCTATGTGGCTCGGTCAAACAACAAATATTTCCATTGTTTTTATTCCATATCTTGCACTAGTTCTAAATGTATGTACAGAAGGAACCGGCTTCTATTCAAACATATTTACTCTATAATTTATTTAATAGGATATCTTATTTATTACCTTCATCATCTTCATTCCATGCTCGTTGAATGCGGAGCCACGCTTCACTGCGTGGATCACTCATGTCATGACCGTGCTGACTCGTGGTATGTTGCCAAGGTCCTATAGTTAGGACCATACTACTGCCAGCACTACTAGTCCTATATAAACTGTGCCCTTTTAGTTCCTCTATAACAGTGTACCGAGTCGCGCAGGGTACCTGCCTCCAGGTACAAATAGGTTCCTACCAGAGTGACGTTCAATTAATCGATTCCAACTGACAAGATCGATTCTGACAAGGTTCGCGCCCTGAGCTAAGATTGCGTAGCATTATAGCTACTTATCCCAGGCCACAGTAGTTAGAATATCGAAAGCAGAAAAAGGCTTTCGTTCGTCACCAGACACCACCTTACAGATTATTATTTTTTTGTGGTTACTTTGTATTTTGCTTTATGAAATTTATTTAAAGACGTTACCTCAGTTACTATCGTGTAGTTGGAGGCGTATAGCCACTGATCGCAGAGCTGCCAGTCCTCGCTGAATTCAGCGCCGGCGTCGCAGTGCCCGTCGAGCGGCGTGCGGCGCGCGCACCGCGCGTCGCGCCCGCCCGCCGGGAGCGCCGCCGCCGCCCACGCCGGGCTGTACTCCGTGCTGTTAGCGCTCTCACACTCCGGCACTACGCATCTGTGGAGGATGACACATGTTCGTTACTGCTATCATCTACTTACTGTGCTACTCATATCGATATCGACATCCCAACAACACTGGATCTGGGCTTCGGACCCGCATAATATAACATAACTCGACTTCACGTCAGTTATATGTGGACATCCATCGCTGTGTGCTTCGGAGAGCAGGATAAGCCGTCGATCCCGGTTGTTATCGATTGATAGAAGACGTCAGGCCACGTCAGAGGCGCTGACGGCCTAACAAACTCTAACAATTTTAAAAGAATTATTATGTAACAAACTGCAATTTTCCATTATTCTTAAAATTTTTCATAATTATATGATAGGTACCTATGCAGAATTACCTAATTGTTTTGTGAAGCATTTGTTTACTTTCTTAATACCGAGACGGGCATCATTCAGGCATGAATTATCCAATCTGCAAGTTAAGTGCCTACCTATTGTTACGTCGAGACTGTAGCTTACTCTTCCATTTCAGCTGTATATAGGTATGTACCCGTATAATGTTTTCTGTGTAACAAGAAGCAGAAATTACATTAATGTTGTCATTATACGCGGCTACTTGGTAGTTATTTGATTGACATCATTATGGAAATAACCCGGCTTCCGGCGTCGGCAGCGTGGCATCACGCGCCCGCACAAGTTCCATGGCACCGTGCTTGGTGCTAGCTTCAACAACAAACTAGCCTCTTATGTAAATGTCTAGACGAAACGATAATGACACTGCATTTTTAACATCACAACTGAGTCCGCTTTCTCTCTCCTCTCATATCCGTTTAATTGAAATGCTCTACATAAGCAGCACGGCAGCACTGCTCTACGATCGTCAGCTCGCGACCCTGCGACACTGATGCGGTTTCGTACAACCTATGTTGTGTAGCGAGGAGTTATCTTGTATGTATGTTGTATGTTGTTGTAAGTGATCACACGTGCCTTTAGGCTACGATTGTGGCTTACTAGCTCCTCAATTAGGCGTAAATAGAGTAGAAGAGATCACACGCAGTTACAATGAAAATTTATCGCGTTTGGCCACACGTGCCTAACATCAATATAGTTTTTTTTTATTTAATCAGAGGAATATAGATGAGTTGCTTGTAATAATCTCTCGATGGAGCATTCGCCGCTATAGTAAGCACCGTGCCTACATGCTGTATCGCCGTTCACGCACAGGCCACCATTACCTGATTACGCTAATACTAACTAATGAGTTTATCATGCGGTTCATTGCGAAGTGTACGAAATTGATCAATAAAGAACTACTTAATAGAACAAACCTAGAAACTGATCAAAGCCGCGAGCACAGAAACAGAAACAATAATTATTTATTATGTTATAATCAGATATTATGATAGAAATTCATCTATTTGAGGATCCAAACCGGTCAGGTATTTAGCAATTATAATTCATAATTAATATTCCATCAAAATTCGCTTCGAATAATTTTTACTTTCCTTACTGTCGTTGACCTTTTTCGCGTTTTGAATAATGTTATAGGTGTGCAGGGGAAGCATAAGATCCGAGATCAATGCCAGAAACCCTACCCTAAACTGCGAGCTTCTCAAGCCAGACATAAGGAGAAATAATTTCCACTAACATTCTTAATGGTGGCCCCACTGGTAGGCCAGTTAGCGGGGACTTTGGGGATATACCAATATATTTGTGATGGAGGACACAACATGCCAACGACAAAGAAACAATAGAAAGTAACATTGCATAGGTTGCGTCTCCGTTCTCTTACAAGCACGGGCGAGGCAATGCCACGCCAAACTGCACAATGGAATGTATTGGGAGCTCGTGGCATTGGCGCTGGTGCTGGCAGCACGGTCAACCGCTTCTCTTCCTGGTCGTAATGTCATCCCATTATTTTCGGCCATTAACATTGGGCAGTGAAAATCAATACCCTCCAAAGGACAAAATTAATTTTTTTTTTTTTTTTGTTTTGTAGTCTTTTTTTTAAGAAATGGCTGCAATTGTGCAATTCAAAAGTTCATAGCTTGACTACGAGGTACATAAATGTACAGACACGTAGAGATGGAAGTAAGTACCACTGGAAGTAGCTCTGGGCAGTTACGAACGGTTATTAGACGTCTCGAGCGGCTGGCGGAACACGTCCAGGATATAGAATTAGGTCACATTTAGGATGCAATGACTGTCTGCTGCAGACTGTAGAGGGCCAATGTTGAAGTCTGCGAACCGACAAGTTTTTAATTACCTTAGCTGTAGCTGTAGTTTTTGCCGAAGCTCATGAACATAGACTTCACCACCACGTGAACGTCGAGGCTATCCAGCTCCTCGACAACACGGATATAGTGAGAAGACTAAAAAAGGAAGAAACCTTTCGAGTTAGTGTAGTGATGTGACAGTGAAGTTTGGTTAAATCTACTAGTAAAGAACACATTAACAAAGTGCCTTCGCCTTAATAGAGACAGTAAGAAATGTGTTAATGGACACAATCTTAGCAATAACTCTCTACTTAGCAATGTATGTTAAACGCAAATTACTCATTAGTCTTTCAGGCTAGATCGTAATTTTAATGATGTACTTATTGATAAGAAACATTATAAAAAAAAAAAAAACCTTAGCTGTACAGTTTTTTTTTATATGACTGAGTGACGAGACGAGCAAGTCGTTCACCTGATGGTAAGCGCTACGCTTGCCCATAACAGTTACAGTGCCATCCATAACTATGCATTGCATAATCCTGCACAGCACTGCACTGCGCTCGTCACCCTGAGACATCGGCTCCAAAGTCCCATATGCCCAGTAATTTCGCTGGAAACAGTGCCTGTCATACTGGAACACAGTAGGATGTTTGCACACTACTGCTTGGCGGCTGACTAAGGTGGTGTTACTTCCCCAGGCGGTCTCTTGCAGAGAAGACTTTCGCTTTTACCTCATACTATTTGTACATACAGCCAATGTCATGTATTAGTCATTTCAAGTTTTATATATTTTAATATAGTCAAAATGCCTAGTCCAGTCAGTAGGCAGTCTAGTCAAAGACAGGATTCAGTGAAATGTTGGGTGATTCAGTGAAACTTTGTGGAGTATGGAGAGAACACGAGCTGTGGCATTTGTCCACACTCGTATACGTTAACGAACAGATACTGGTTTTTTCAATATTACAGAAGAAACAAAAGATTGAAAAAAATACCAATAACAACAACGTCACATTTTCGGTCGTGGTGGTGCCGATATGGGCTGCTGATGATGATGATGGATAATGGATGAGCGTCTCCAAGGTAGCTCAGCTCCTTCACGTAACGAACCACGGTCACGGGCACGGTTATTCTGGTGGCATGGCGCTGCAAACAGTACGTGCACTTTTTGGGTAATCTACAAAACTGTTGGTTGTAAGGTAGATAATTATATTTACATATAGGTAATTATAGATGGCTAACGGGCCCACTAACCTGGCCCACCTGTGGGGAATTAGTTTTTTACAGGGTCCCCGCTAACAATGTGTCTAATGCAGACTTTGATCGAAGAATGCAGAGGTAATTCCCCAGATGGCAAACGAGAAGTACAAAAAACGATGCGGAATTACTGACATTTATTAATTCGGTATATTTAGGTAACACCAGTTATTAATAAAGTTATTTTCGAGGCAAGAATTGACTCCGTGTGTAGCGGAGCCGCTAATGATTGGGAATCACGGCCCACTAATGAGTTTCGAACCTACTGCGTGACGATTCAAGTGCGTATTTTGTTACAATGGTGACTTCCGAGACGTAGTGGCTGATGAGCCGACTACGAAGCGTGTGGTTGAGGGTTCGGTTCACGCACATGGCAAAGATTTGTGTGATCCACAAATATTTGTTGTGTATCTGTGTGTTTGTAAGAGCACGGTTCGTGATTCCCCAGATACAGGGTGTCCTAGTTAAGGGTCGGGATCTATGTATGTGATCGTGACGCGTTACTAATTACTAGCAGTGCCCCGCGGTTTCACTCGCGTTAACTATTATATACTACAGGAACCGTAAGTTTTATGGGTTAAAAAGTTTTCATTGTTCTTTTCCAAAACATTAAGTATTCGTATAGATAGATAGATAGATAAACTCTTTATTGAAACACCACAGAACAAAGAAAACTTAAAAACTAGAACAAAACAAATTTTACAATAAATAAATTATATAAAAAAAAAAAAAAAAAAAAAATTGTAAAAAAAATTGTAATTAAATTGTATAATAAATTTCATCGAAATCCGTTCAGCCTTATTGGCGGGAAGAGGGATCAAACAAACATAATTAATTAATTACACATACACTTTTGCATTTATAGCATTTGGTTGGTCGAATGGTGGCGACCCACAACATGACAATGAGTCCAATTAGGTACGACTCCGTAGCAGAAACACTGTCGCAAGCAGGCTTTGTTTTGCAAGTTCTCGTGCGGCATCGCGCTCGTCTCCAATAGGAGACTGCTCTCTAGGCCTTCAGTGGTTAGCGGTTTCCTACAATGTATTTCAAATGTATAATGGCATCGTAACTTCTGCTCGGCGATCAGATATCCGCCAATAGTAGTATATACATAGTTACATACAAACAATACAAGTTAAATTTAAATAAAAACTTTTGCAACTTTTTCTCGATTTCCGTGCCCTATGGTGCGGGCCGCCCGCCTGGGAGCATATCTCTTGCCTCCGAAAAGAGCAAGCTTGAAATTTATTAATTATGAACTCCTTTTGGAATGCTGCCCAAACTTTAAGTTATTTTGTATGCAACAATGTTAGGAGACTTGTCTTTAACTTGATGGTAAGCGCCTGTTTATAACAGTGAACATGTCTGACCTGTAGTCCACGTCTGCAGCCAGGAACACGTAGTTGATGGCATAGATGGCAGCGGAGAAACAAGCGATCGCCAGCAGCGCGTAGTTCTTCATGTGGAAGGTTTTGAACTGCCCCAGCTCCTGCATCAGGCGCTCCGTGTCCACGCCGCCAGGGGGCGTCCCCTCCGAGGCTGGCTCGGCCTTCTTGGACATCCTGGATTCTTTCACCTGATTCGGATTCCCGTGACGTTTGTACTTGAAGTTTTATACAACTATTAACTGTGGTCTTGTGTTGAATTCGCAGAGATCAAAGATTCGTTATTTCTGTTTTATGCAAAATTATATTGATATTTCTAATAAACTGACTGTATATATTAAATTGTCGTGTTAGAATAACGTTCGTGCGGTACGCGGTGTCGCCGTGTTGTCCCCGAGCGCCGACCGCTGGCTGGAGACTGATAGTGCTTGCAAGTCGCGGGCGCATGCCGCGCCGCACCGCGCCGCGCCGTGCGTGCCTATCTACGAAGGTGTACGTACGCTGTTAGCGTCGGGAAGTTCTATGCGGAATATTTTGACATTAAAAAACCATTAGTTTTTGTCACACTTTGGTATCTGAAAAATCCCCTAATTACTAGTCGGTAGAGTATGTAGAATTGTAGATACTTAGAGGAAAACATCAAAGGTGTGAATTTGTATTTGAACAAAAAATTACCTGACGAAAAATTGGTTTCTGTTTAGTTTACAATACAAGTGTTGAGCATTATTGTAATGATCTGTAAACATACCTACACCATCAAACAAAAAGAGGTTTAAAAATGTGTTCGTAGTATCTCACATCAGATCATCAATTCGACGTACAAAGGTTGAAGCTGTGGGTAAGCGCATAGCAATGCTAAAGTGGAGATGGGCAGGACCCCTGGCCCGAAGGGATGACTGCAGGTGGACAAAAGCAGTGATGGAATGGTGGCCGAGAGATGGGTGCAGACTTAGAGGCAGACCACCAGCCGGTTGGTCTGACGACCTTGTCAAGTTAGTCGGAGAGCAGGGGATATGTCTCGCACAGGACCGGAATAAGTGGCATGAAGGAGAGGAGGCCTACACCCAACAGTGGGTTCATACATGGATGATGATCACATCAAACAGACAGAAAAACAAAGTAAATGTATGCTTCGATAGATTCAACAGACAGGCTCGTCTCGCGCAGAACAAACACCAACGGAATTTGCCACTCCACCAACTTGTTGATTTGGCAGTAACTAACTATTGAAAGTGGTTATTTGGTCTGTGATATAAAGGCTATTATGCAACATTGCCGCGAAAAAAACAAGATGCCTCAAGGCAACCTGTTCCTAGGTACGAACTATGTCGTATTGCGGATCACTCTAAAACTGGTGACCTTGTAATCAGTAATAGACAGATCAGTGCACTGCGGCGCTGATACATTTTGTATGAAAAAGGTGTCATGCAGCGCATGCCGTACGCCGCGCCTCTGCAGTGTGGCTTGCCGCTGAAGGTGGTGTGGTACTTCCCCAGGCGCTCTCTTGCAGTAGAGGCCTCCCACTACAAAAAAGTCCCTGGCGGAACGGTGGCCACGTGTCTGTAGGCGCAGCCGAAAAAGACCCATCCAACGATAGGTCGACGATAATTTAAAAGGCTTTACGGGAACACCTGGACTAGATTGGCTCAGAACCGGGCTGAATGGTGTAAGAGAGAGGAGGCTTATGACCTGCAGAGCCTCGATAGAGCTATTTATGATGATGATGATACAAAAAACGGATTTTCGTAAACACACTAATTATAGCCAAAATTCTACCAAATGGCGTTATAGAGCCAAACATTTTTTAGAAATTACAATATTGAAATATAGCTGAATTTATCTCTAAACGATGTAAATGAGCAACAAGGCACGTTACGTTACGTAGACAATCTTTAGAGAATCCTATACAAATGATACCTTGTCGTATTGAAAATATCTGATCCGAATGCGATCTGAGTTTCTAATTTCCTACCATTTTATGTAGATATATCTACTCTTAGGTTTAATCGGTTCGACAGTAACATAATAAGCCATGGCTCTCACTGGTTGAGTAAATTCATTCGGCTCGTGAAAGTGGATACTTCGATGGTAGGGTATGTACGAGTTGAATCAACCGCATTTCGAAACGCCCTACTCATTGCCGGCAAGGTTAAGTTTGTCCTTTAACCTAGTTTATTTTTTAGTAAGAGCAATAATGTTAGATGCACAAGCTTGTACGGACGACTACGCCGAAGAAGGCCCAGAAAGCGATGGCGAGACGATTTATATGCGTTCTTGAGCGACTGGCCACAAAGAGCAAAGGAACAGTGGGATCAGACGCGTTATTAAAAAAAAAAGCTTGTACGGAACCCTCGGTGCGCGAGTCCAACTCGCACTTGGCTGGTTATTTCCTTGTTTCTATCTAGCGGCCAGAATATTTCACTTTTTTAAATCAGACATCCTTGCAGATATCATTGACTTTGTAAGATGGTATAAAATAAATCTTTATTCGATTGTTTGTAGATATTAATAAGCCTCATTTAAATTTCAACTAAGTATAAACCTATAGGGAATCATCTGAATGTTTTTTTATCTTTTAATAAATACCAAATAAACCGTGACCAAGGCAAGAGTAAAACCTTCACGGCCAGATTTCTTAAGATATGCGTTAAATATACGCCTACTTATCAAGAGGAAAATGTTTGCATCTTTATATTTTTTATAGAACGTTGACATTGAATGTACAATTATTATTTATCTAGGCGTATCGAAAACAAAGAGGTCGGGCCTCAGCAAGGGGAGGTGTGTAGGTGTTGCTGATAGGGTGTCCTACCGACCCACAGAAGTGGCTAGCAGACGACAAGTGCATGGTGGGTAAAGATGAGCATAGCATGAGGAATCAGCCATCTGATCTGGACTATATTCAGCTATATTTATCGTCCCTCGTCGAACTAGACCAGCTCGAACAACTGGCTTCCCTTGATACGTCTGACCCTATATAAGGAGGACACTCATTTACTTGGGCTTCACTGTAGGAACCCGAAGCTATAGGGCGCTTATAAGACGAATCCTAAGGGTTGTTGGCATTACAAGATGTCCTCCAATTTGAGCATATTGGCTCAAATCATAAAACTATGCTTGAAGGCTGAATTTCTGCTATAGGACGAGTGATATTTGTGTGTCATAATACAATTGTTTGCTCAGCTCATGGGTGTTATGGGGCCATGGTCTTCGTAGTCCAATCAACGGCACACGAACCTATCGGTGTTTGCTGAAATATTCGAACTGGCTCCGTTTCTTTTGCTTGTTATTTCGTGTCGATGCTCTAACCATTGTAGACGGAGATGGACCGTTTTGGTTGAAACCTCTCGGGGATAGGATTCTTCAGCTAGACTGTGATGGATGATGCACTGCCTAGGGTTTGCTGGAGGTTTTAGAATCTTAGAAAGAAGAAGAAGGTCCTGTCTTACACCCCAGGATTCTTCATTATTAATATTACGCCACCCACCCTACTATGGAAAAATGTTTTTTACTGTCCATCCAATGGTTGTCTGGAAGAAATCGCTTTCAGCGATAAGACCGCTCATTGTACTACCCTTTTTTACCTATTGTAATTCTGCTGTACTGTGTTTATTTTTGTTTCTGGTGTACAATAAAGAGATTTTCTATTCTATTATATTCTATTAATATTAGTGTTAATGAACCATCATTAGGTATTCAAGTCACGGCATGTTTTGGGACGGCGTGTGTGAGATCGGATGCGTGGAATCGATCCCAAAGAGAACACAACACAATGGAGTGACAATCGGCGCAGCGCCTCCATTCAGCCGTGGCGTTAGTATGTACACAATAGTACTACTTGCTATCTACTATTAGTAGCTATTTATTAGTCGTTCGTGGGGGGCCCGAGTCGGCGGCCGATGGGACAACAATGGCGCGCACCGGTGACGCCATGCTTTGCGCCAGGTTGGTATCCGTCTCGCCATCCTCAACGCCAACAATTTGATATTGCAGGGTTAGTAACATATTAAATTATTTAGTGAAATAATAAACCCAATTTCGGCTATTAATACAAAAGTAACTTCAAAGCTCCATTTTTCCGTGACAATTGTTGTTTCGTGGGTAGCCTAGTGGAAGAACGTTCGCCTTCCAAGGAGAGGGTGGTGAGTTCGAATCTCATTGCGAACATGTACCACTGTGTTTCTTTTAAAAAGTATGTACGTAATTATTACTCGTTTTCCGGTGAAGAAAAACATCGCCCATACCCGATAATTCTACCCGAGAATTATTTCAGAAGTAGGTATGTTACCCACCAATCAGAACAGGGACGCTATGGTGGATTAAGGCCTAATCATCTTTACGAAAGTGACGTAAGAATCGTGCTCAGCAGTGGGCTGTTTTGGGTTTATGGTGATGGGCGACCACTGGTGATGAAATATTCTTGCCGATAACCTAGAAATCGTAGATTATGGGTTGTGTCGACGAACAATATTAGCAAGATGTGCCATGTTTTATCTGTTCGCAATATAAACCTAGAAGCGATTCGTTGGCTGCGTAAAGAAAGAACGCCGCTTGCAGATGCGGTGTGTGTATAATGACGATCTCTCGGTCTAAGTGTCCATACCTGTAAGGCACGTCTGCTGCCAGGAAGATGTACGTGGTGTGGAGGAGGCCGACCTGCACGGCCGCCAGCGCCAGCAGCACCAGCCCCCGTACGTGGAACCGCCCCGCTTGCCCCAGCTGCCGGTACACGGACTCCACGTCCACGCCACAGGCCAGATCGCGCCGTCTCTCCACTGGCTTCACTTCAGGATTCTCACTCTGACCCATCCCACCCATCGTCACTTGACACGGCTTCTAAGTACACTGTAGTTACGCCTGCGGGCACTCAGTAACAATACTCTTCCGTTTGCGAGATCGTTTTTCTCTATTAGCTACGCACCGCTTTCGGAATGTCCACCGCTCTATGAAGAGAAAGAATGGTGTACTGAATGAAAACAACTACTTCTATTGGTTGTTATGAAAACATTTGTGACATATGCACCGCGCCTGCGCCGCCGCCGGCTGCGCTTCGTCTATGAATGACGAGCGTTTAACATTATAAGTAACAAGAGACCTATTTGCCGGAATGGAGTCTCCTGTGACCAAGAGTAGGTGTGAATGTGAGCACTTGAAGAGCCAAGTGGCTCTACAGCGGAGGTCGGTGTCGACGAGAGCTCTCGACCGGCACGGCTCCAGCTCGCGGGCGGTGGTGCACTGGCGCCAGGACTGGAGTGTGCAGGGTGGAGTGCTCTTGCCGCTCGAGTGGCAATGCCATCGAGTTAGAAAGCAATCAGGTCGGGGCCATCCGACGGTGTCAATCAAGCGTACTGCTCGCGAATTGTTGGACACCTCTTATCATTGTGTTCATTTCAATAAGTAGGCATGGCGGTCAATCAATTTCAATAGTATTGCGGAGGTTATACTGTTACTGTAGCTAGCTACTGCCCGTGACTCCGGTTGTGCTCCATCTGAACGAGTCGAACCGGCAGCGTTAGCGTAAAGGCAGTAGGTTTCCCGAACGCCCGCCCGCCGAAGTGAGTATAAGGAAAACGTTGAAGTAAATTGACACATAGTTATATGTATATCGACTGTGGAAAGGAAACATTAAATACTACCTAGCTGCTGGAAAACCCCAAGTCGGTTACGAAAATAAAATAAGACCTGGTCTTTATAGATGGTATAATAGCACAGGAAGGATATGCAAATATTGATCGAGAAGAAGAAAGAGGCATACAAGGTCAGAATGAAGAGTACTCCCCCACTAAGATAAGTTTGAGGGAACTTGACAAAAAAACTAGATGTAAATTATAAATCCTTAAAAACTTATACTACATACACACAGTCATTCAAACAGATTATGAATAAAGGTGCATAATATAACGCATTGAAATAATCAAATTGGTTTTCACAATGTCAGCACCAGCCAGTCTCCACACAGCTGCGTTTAGGAGGTAATTAGCAATTACATAGGTATTTTTTTACTTCTCTTTTTATTGTAATTATGGGTCACCTGCGCGGCTGTTAGAGCTGTTAATACATGAGCAAGAAGTTACAAGGTTAGGTACCTACAGTGTAATACTAGACAGAGGTACGAAGTTCCCGATCTGCACATATTTTTATACTAGCTGCGCCCGCGATTTCACCCGCGTAGTTCCTGTTCCCGCGGGAATATGGGGATAAAATATAGCCTATGTTACTCATTGTCAATGTAGCATTCCATTAGTGAAAGAATTTTTAAAATCGGCCCAGTGGTTTATATATTAACTATACTCCCCTCTCAAGGGTAAATTTTTAGAATTTTTGAATGTCATATTTATTTATATCTAATCAAAAGCCTAAAAAATAAATTTCGAGCTTCTAGCTTAAAAAATTACCAAACTTCCATACAAACTTTCATCCCCTATTTCAAACCCTTACAATGGTTTTTTCGCATTAAAAAGCACCCTATGTCCTTTCTTAGGTTCTAAATTATTTCTGTACCAAATTTCATTTGAATCGGTTCAGTAGTTTAGGCGTAAAAGAGCAACAGACAGACAGACAGACAGAGGGGTACAGTAGGGATTGCTTCCTACCCGAGACCGCGGCTTCCCCTACGGATAAGAACTATATTTAGCGCTATTTTAGGATCTGGAGTAGATACCTGATACCTGTTTACCTAATTTTATCAAAATCCATTCTGTAATTACAAACCTGAACGGTAACCATCATACATTCATACACACAAACTGTTGCATTTGTAATATTAGTAGAATTATGCTGAACTAGTTGCGACCCGCGGTTTCACCCGAATTGAGTATTAATTTCACAGGAACTGTTATCTTTTATGGGATAAAAAGTTCCTATGTGACAATATGGGTAATGAACTATATGTGTGCCAAATTTCATCCAAATCCGTTCAGCAGTTTCGCGTGAAAGAGTAACAAGCATCGACCCATCCATCCTCACAAACTTTCACATTTATAATATTAGTGGGATTGGATAGGATATAATTTAATCACTTACGGTTGAGATGAAGCTGCAAACTTTAGTTAGTCACATTTCACCAAAACTATAATGGTACATTTCTATAGTTTTTTGATAAAAAGTGGCCTGCAAAGAGTCTTTCTTGAACAAGCCCAGATGCAGCACTGTTAGCAGTAGGAAACCATCTCGCAGATAATTGCATCGGATCAATGGGACAATAAGCCCCGCTACTCTCCGCTGCATTACCTAGCCCCTTCATTACTGTCTAATTACCGTTTGTAAAGCTGCAGTTAGATGCCGCGTTTCGGAATGTCATCTAGTGACGTCATCTAGATTTTCTTAGTTTATTTTTAAGTATAGGATCTTGAACGTGACATTTTGTTTTAAACAAGCTTTTTAGGAATCAATGAGCTATTATCAGCTAAGCTGTCGTTAGATCGGTGTTTTAAAATAAGAAAAAAAATCGAAAAAAAATCAAAAAAACTACGAAGCCGGCTTTTTGAATCTTTCTTAATAGATTAAAAATGAATGTGCGTGGGTTGATTATGAATACTTTGCAACTATGATAATTATTATAAGTTACAAATGTAGACCTTTCTACTACGTAATATCTACTTATTTCATTTATTTAAATATTTCCCTCTGCTTTGTATTATCTATAGGCACCCGATAGGCTCGGTAAGGTACCCGCCAACAGGAATGTAAGAAGCTACCTACTCTTTACAATATAGGTATACAAGCGCCTGTGTGAACAGGCCGAGCAAAGGAGCTTGGAAATAAGGTTTTGAACATTTGTTTATCAGTGGAGTCCCTCGAGCAGACCTTCTACCGGAGAGGATCTGAGGCTTGCTTCACCAGACCGGGCTGCCCCCTGCCCTAGCACTGACTCACTTCCCTTCGTCATAAACAATGAATCTCACTAAAATTATAAAATGCGAAAGTTTGTATGTTAACGCAAAAACGGCTGAACGTATTTTGATGAAATTTGGTATACAGATACTTTAGGTCCTGGAATAGAACATAGAACAATTTTTATCGCATAAAAATTAATGATTCTTGTGGGATAACAGTTAAAACGCAGACGAAACCGCCGGGCACTGTTAGTCGAAAATAAAAAATAAACTTAAAATATTTTAACTGTTTATTTACACTTACTAACTTTACACCTATGCTATCTAAAATATATACATTTTGTAAATTTGTATGTACATTAATTGTATATACAATTTGTAAAATACTTCTTATTTATAACATGAAAAAAACTGGACAGATCCAATACAAGTCAATTGTTTCGACTGAATAATTCCAAAAATATATCTGAGGTATGCCCGCTATATACTTTTAGTTTTGACTGCGCGCTAGTACTACACTGTACACACTGTGGAGGGTGTGGGACTGTACAGTTAAATCGCACAGTTAAACTGAACGTGTGTAGCGCGCATTATTAAGGCAATAATTCGGATACAACCCCACTACAACTGTTTTCATTGTACGTTGTGCTTGGACTAGAGCCCACACTACCCCCGTATCGTTAATCGTTATTCCAGATTTTTTGCCTTCACTCCAAGCCCACAAGTATGTTTTGGTACATTTAGTCCTTTAAGTTTCCCTCCACTCGGGTTTTCCCTCGACAAAATCCTCATACGAGTGGAACAAACCATCTGTCATGTCACGGTACCTGACGATCAACCTTAAAGATTCCTCGAAGCCGCGTCTACGATTATATGTGTTGAAATGGGTTTATAAAACGATAAAAGCATTTATAAATTACGTTTATGATAACAGTGTGAATAATTACCCGCGGAATTAATCGTGGAGGTATATATATTAGGAATGCAGAGAACCCCTTGGAAGTGTATGATAATGCAGAATACCTCCACTCCACCCCGATATTCCCTCATACAAGGATTGTCGAAGAATCTCGAAAAGTTCAACTGATCAAACCAAACAGGAGGAACTTTTGGAGGGACGCTCGAGGAGCCCTCAACAGACGTTCAGTGGAAGAAATATGAACGCAACGGCTAACGATACCAGTGTGTGCCTACCCAATTGGACAGATCACGTGTCAATTTAAAATTGTTTAACTTAAGGAAGAAGGATGTATTTTTGGAATTCAATGTAACATTAAATGCATAGCATTTGTAACGCAAGACGCAGTATTCGCTATCCTTAATTACTTGTGAGCTAATGTTTGAGCCCTACCTAGTCTGGTGTGTGACCATGGGGTCGGAGATGATAAACATGTTGAGCCTCGAATGAGACGGGATCTCGAGGGCTGCGGTCCAGAGAGTCCCCGAAAGGGCTGGATGATCGATTTTCCGCTTGTGGGTAACGTGCGATATGTTTCAGTATGATAATAAAATCTATTAGTAATGTCATATCTATTCAGCAGGTGACTGTGAACTAAAAATACTGTTACTGCGAACAGTGTACCCATTTGAGTTCAAGCGAGTGACTCGCCGCTTTAGCACGTCTATAAATATTCCAGAGACGGTCGCGAGTTCGTGACACGAATAGATCGAAGATCTAGGTGAACCGAACCGGAACCGGTCGCCTGAAGTATCTGAACCTTAGCGCTTACTTAAAGCAATAACAGATATAATTTTCTCCCGAGATAACTTCATTTCACTATACTTTAGAATTCGCCCCATTTTAGTTGCAAGCACAAAGATCGATTCAGATCTGTGGTTGCAAGATTTGATCTGAGAGCATTTCATACTAGTATGGAATTCATTAGTAAGATAAAGTCTCCAACTGCCCACTCTGTTAGCGTGGTGGATGGAAGCGCGTCAGGCAGTAGGCGGAGTCTGCAGGCACGACGGGTTGACGAAGGAGTCGAGCAGCCGGCAGTGCAGCGGGTGACGTCACGCAGCCTCTCCCGTGTGTGGCGTGTGCGGGCGCGCCAGGTCGGCGAAGGAGTCGGGCAGCCGGCGGTGCAACGTCTCGGGCACCAGCCGCGTCAGCGCCGCGCTGCACAGTGGCAGCGCGCCGAACAGCACCGTCGGCACCCAGGACCCGTACACCGCCTGCAACACCCGACAATATACACACGCGAACGAAATAAGCATTATTATCTAATTAGAAACAAAAGGTGAGCTTGGAGACCAAATCATGGCCAGTCCTAAAAAAAATGGCGTAAGTAATAACTTCTGCGTCCTTCAACACGACTCTTTGGATAGAGACTCGTGGAAGGTAATGGGGAGACCTTTGCCCAGCAGTAGGACACAATATGTTATGAGTTATGGCCCTCGCCATACTAACATACCAGCAGGGGTGTGAGCGGCGCGAGGATGGCGCCGAGGCGGCCGAACGTGGAGCAGGCGGCCAGCAGGCGGTGGCGCGCGCGCGTGGGGAACAGCTCGGCCGTGTACACGTACAGCGCGTTCAGCGACATCGTGGCTCCCAGCTGCCCCGCCAGGTACAGCGCCGTGCTCGCCACCGCGCTCGCTGGAACATGACACATCATCTTATAGCTGACACGAATAGCTGTCGAAACTGAGGTGAGCACCATTTACGAAGTGAGCAGTTTGGGATAATGCTAAATTAATAAAGACGTGATGCTTGTAAGTGCGGAGCTCTCAGTGAACTCGTAAGAGTATTGTTTGATTTAATTTGGCAACGCAGAGCCGCGGGCGGGCGTGACTGTCGACCTTCATGAGGATGGTACGATAAGTTCTATCGTCATACGTGATGGGAATAGTAATGAGATTTATTATCACTCGAACTTCCTGTCAGTTTATTATTTGACTTTGTAGACTTTTCTGAAGCTAGTTTAGGAACAAAGCACCATCAGATGTCACCGACGCCAGACCCAATCAAATAAGAAATTCTCTCGATTATCTGACTTAATGGTCGCATCGATATACATTTTTTTTTTCTTAAATCCTCATCATATTGATCGATCCATTGTCGCGCAGAGCATGGACCTCCCCGCATTTTGAAGAAGGACATCGAACTATCATCCTCCACGGGCGGCGGCTCACTCCGGATCGGGGGATCACATACGTTCGTAATAATTTTCGGTCAGAAATAGTCGGCTGGAAACGGACGCAACCGGAAAGTGGAAAGTGAGCGCGCGGTGCTTACACTTGGGCAGGCAGGAAATGGCGATGAGCGAGCAGGCGGTGAGCAGGAAGGCGGCCGTGAGCAGCGGGCGGCGCCCCACGCGGTCCAGCAGCAGCGTGTTGGCCAGCAGCGCCGGCACCTGCGCCGCCGCCAGCAGCGCGTAGTTGCCGTGCGCGGAGCCCGACAGCGCGTGCGCGTTCACCGCCAGCCCGTAGAACACGAACACGGCCGAGATCCACCACACGAAGCACACAAGCAGCCGGCAACGGAGCGCGCTGTATCTGGAAACGAAGATAATGGATATCGATTGAAATTCTCATCTTATTAGGAATTCTTGCTTATTCGGGTAAAAGAACCACGTTAAACTAAACTCTACAGACATTAGTGACAGTAATAGTGACGTGTGCATATGTTTAAGCA
The DNA here is from genome assembly GCA_912999815.1 of Campaea margaritaria. Lineage (NCBI taxonomy): Eukaryota > Metazoa > Arthropoda > Insecta > Lepidoptera > Geometridae > Campaea > Campaea margaritaria. The sequence continues at coordinate 104,863 of OU538798.1, read as the reverse complement.
CGTATACATGTGTGCGCATCGTAACTGAGAGCTCCTAAGAGAGCAATACTAAAACAATAGGTATGCATGGCTGTGGAAAATCTTAGCCGAATCTCAAAATAAATAATAGGCCAAACGGACTTCGTCAAATAATTCTATTTGGATACGAGCTTTTCCGATTACAAACCATGTTTGTTTACTAACTTTAATAGCGCTTTCTGCAAACTCTCCTCGGCTTCCCTCTCGTCGTCATCCACCTGATCCTTCTCACTGGCGAGGGACTTTTTGAACGACTCCTCGGATATCTCCACCCGGTTGTACTTGGCGGCTTTCTGCACGGTTTCGAACGCCTCCGTCAACCGGCCGCGGGTGACGAGCCAGCGCACGCTCTCGGGGAGCAGCCAGGGGTAGAGCAGGAGGAGGAAGGACGGGGGGTAGGCCCAGCGCGCCCACAGCCGCCAGTAGCCCGTCAAGTAGTCCAGGAGGGACAGGGAAGCGTAGCCCATCGCCAGAGGCACGCCCAGCACCAGGCTCGCCAGGATCCGGTGCTGCACACCCAGCCACTCGATCACTGGAATCATTCATTGAAGAGTGAGTTATCGTCGGCAACTCTGCCTTTATCATCGTATCGATATTTCATTGTGTCCAACGGTGGGTTTTTGCTAACGATGGTAGATGTACGTTTGGCCACCAACTCGCCTGAAGGTACCATGTGGAGAAAGACAGAATACGCAGATTCCTGTGCTACTTTTAGTTATAATATAGAGGTGCCGTCTAGAGAGCACCAAAAATATCCTGTTGCACTAAGTACTCCGATCTGTGACCAAAGTTGAATATAAATTCAAATAGCATAGCGGCCTTATTATGAACACGCCGTATTAGGGGTTTAAACTATCGGTTAAGTCTAGCGTAAACATAACATTGTAGGTAATTGATTTACTCCGTGAAGACTGATAAGAGGAAAATCTAAAACAAAATGTGCCTCGATAACCTTACGACGCTGTTCATGTTGTTAACTAGACTTAAAAACTCTATTTCAACCTTGAGTTATTTATTAGTATTCATCTTTTTTATTTCCTCGTCGTCATTGTATTTGCTCTAAAATAATATGAGTACCTGGGATAAAAGAAGTTTTCTTTGAGAATCCTACAGCCTTCACTTTATTTACACTTGGCTTTAGTTTGTAGGAGCTTCGGTTTGTACACCTGGTGTAAAATAAAGTATTCCTTTTCTATTCTACATTTTCTATTCCTTTCAGAATAATTAAAAAGCGAACAAAAATGGATTAAAAATCAACATCTTCCAAAGACTAAAAGTCAAAATATAGTGACTTACTTAATACGAAAGCGGCAGGGTAGACGCTAGCTCCCAAGATGGTCTCCAAGAGCTCTCCAATCACGTACATGGGATAGGAGGAGACGAAGGACTTTAGCAGCCCCAGGACGCCGGCGCCGCAGCCGCTCACCACCAGTGCGGCGCGTCGGCCCCATCTGGAGAGGGCCACATACAGAAACACGGTCTTAAAGCTAATCAAACTAAAATATTTCGAAGTAGTTTTAAAACGCCTCACGATTAGAGACATAGGTTCTGATCTATGACTTGGATTCCTGTATCTAGGGAATCAGGAACTACCAGAGCTACAAATAGCCAAACTCAGATCAAATACAAATTTGGTTCACGCAAATCTTCACCCTGTGAGAGAATCAACCCGCAACCTCGCCCTTCGCAGTTAGCTCATCACCTACTACGCCACGGAGGCCGTCGAGCCGAGGCCGAGGTTTTGAATTGACAATCACTATGGTGTTCTGTGATATCAATATCACCAATAACCAAGATAACATTAAAATCAAATATCATGCATGACACAAGAAATTCACAGTTATTCAGCTTGTCTTCACGAATCTCATTCCATTCTTGTTACCACAACCTTGCTTAGAAACTCATAGATAATTCATTACATGGTAAATATCACGATTCTAATTATGCCTTTAAAATCACCATTCTATTAAAGACGTCACAGTTGACTTTCCTGTACAGCGCCAAGGTTACAAAAAAAGTTAATCTAAACTAAGCACAATGGGAAGAAAATAACGAGAACTGGTTCGCCAGTCCGGGCTATTTCCGTCCCAGTGGTTCCAGGGATGCGAACGCACCTGTCGGATACAAATCCTAAGATAGGCAGCGAGATGAGCATGCCTATGTTATGAATGGTGCCCACCAGCGACCGCTTCCACTCCTGGCACGCCAGGTCGAACTGAAAGAATACAAAAGAAACCGTGTCATTGATAAAGGAATACGTGACAAGCAGATTCTTTGCCTAATGGTAAGCGGCACGCCTGCCCATAACAGTTGCAGCTCCGACTCTACTAACAGCAGTAAACAGGAATCCTATAATAGAAACATATTATTTGTCACTGTAGTCACATCAACAACGATGCTGCCACTGCTCTGGTAGACGTATTCCTCGCAGGTGATTGCCGTGGCGTTGTCGAAGGACTCCTCCTGGCAGGCGCCGTCCAGGGGCTGCCAGCGCCTGCAGCGCTCGTCCTCCGGCAGCGCGAACTGGGCCCACGGCTGGGAGTGCTGGGCCCACTGCCCGGCTGCTACCTCGCTGATGTTTCCCTCACATTCTGGCACGCGGCATCTACGCAAACGAGATAAAGTCAAAGTCCAAGAAAGTTAAGTGGCTCTACTACCTGATTCGGAATAGGTACATCAATCGACAAGAACAAGCAAAATTGAAAATAAAGTGAATGTAAGTTTAGATTCTTCTTCATGTCCATCTTGCAACTGTTTGTGTGTGTGTGTGTGTTGTGTGACCAAAACATTGTAGAGCTGATGATGATGATTGATGTGGTAAAACATTGGAGTGATATGGAATAAGTCCAGGGCGCGCCGGCCGTTTATGCTCATAGCATCGTAAAAATCGATAAAATGCTACTCGGGGAGGCTTCTATCTAATCCTTGTCTAATATGAATATGTGATACTCGTATAGTTGAACTTGTGCATAAATGATTAATTTGTCTACACGGTCCTACACTCTCGTGTATATTTTAATTTTAATATTATTTAATTTCTTCAGTTTTGGAAAACCTCATTTCATACATTGTAAGGGCATGTTTATTTATATCACAATATTGATCTGACGCACTCGTTCGCTTTTTACCGTTCGAGGTATAATGGAGCGATCCTCTCGATCTGATTCATGATGTTTTTTCCGCCGATTGTTCAGCATTGTAGAGATATAAAGCGGCGGGTCACGGCCGACGACAAACAAACAACTGAAAACCCATTACTTTACCTGAATTAGCAAAAAAGGAATACAATACATTATAGACGACATTTGAGTCAATTATCTGAAACTGCGTCGTACACTCGTACACGGGTCTGTCTACATCGAGGACAGGAAAAAATAAGGAAGTACTGCCTTAGAAAACCATTATATTCTGCTTTGTTGAAATCTTATCTTTTTACTTTTAAAATTAGTAGTTGTCCTTGAACTTTAATAATTTATTTTTATGGCGATATTAAAATAATGTTACAAATAATTAGCTACTCATGTTTATTCTATTCTGACGAATCAGCGTTTGTCAACTCAGAACTCTCTAGCAAGGCAGTTTGAAGCCGTTCTTAATGTAGCTTCAAGAAGTATTTTATTTACCTGTTGCTCGAAGTGGTATTTACGTATTATACTTGCTATTCACGTGTTTATGTCTCATGTAAATATGGCAATATTATTATTATTGGTACACATGGAGAGATAGCGGCGCCCGGCGCACGTGTGTCGGTACCGCGCCTCGCCTGCGGCTGCGGCTCGCCGGCTCTAGAGTAGACGTTAGCCTTTGTCGCAAACTTTTCACGATACACTCTTCTGGATGAAATACTTGAAAATACTTTTTTAATTATTAAAGTTCCATGATTATTTTCTACTGTGGCTAGTTGGCAAAATTTTGCGGAGGTCCGCTATAAAAATAAGAAACGCACCAAATGTAGGTTTATTTCGCTCAACCGCCTGGCTTAATTTATTTTTCTTGTTTTTGATTCGGATGACGTCTGTTTTCATTCGTTGAATTGTTCCTTTCATACGTAATTTCAACAAGGTAACAGGTTTATAGGTATTAAGGTATTAAGGTCAATGGCTCCCAACATTCAACAAAATAAGGTTCTTGCAAAACCTGCACAGCTTATATCATGGACCTGATCTCGTGTGGCTACAATATCTGTGGTTCAGATATTAATACTTTTTGCCTCCCTTTTTGCGATACAGAATCTTTGGAAATGCACTAGGAAGCCGGTGAAATCGACCGTACCTAGGTTTTCTAAATGTGCGTTCTAGCTTAGGTTCTACCGTATCACAAATTTGGCCGAAGAAGGTCAGAATCCAATTCAAAAATGTGCTGAAGTAATCTATAGTTAGATTTTTCGCGCGTCGCTAGTGTGGCTGAAAGAGATTGCTTTTAGCGAAAAGTCTACCCATTGTACAATATTCATTTCAATAAGTTGTATTCTTTATGTACCTTGTGTATTTCTGAACTGGAGGCCTACCATGACGTCTTATAGCGATTCAGTTGAGGACCTAAACTGAGCCGCGTCGCATAATCGTACCGTGACGTCTTATTTTTAATGTTGCTGCCATTTTCAACCTAAACTGGATCCAGTTAAGGTTGAAAATGGTAGCAACCTAAATTGAGTCGCTAATAAGCCATTTTCAACCTAATCTATATCCAGTTTAGGTTGAAAATGGCAGCAACATCAAAAATAAGACGTTACGGTACGATTATGCGACGCGGCTCAGTTTAGGTCCTCAACTGAATCGCTATAAGACGTCATGGTAGGCCTCCAGGTCTACAATAAAGTAGTTTCTATTCTATTCTATGACAAAACGTTTTGCGTACGTGTGGCTTGTGAAGTGGGCAACTCATTAAACAATACGTCTTCGACTGACTTTAGCTACTCCCGATCGCCCTGCAGCCTAATAAGTAATAACTTAATTAACACGCCGTTATCTCTGTAATACCTACGTGTTGTTTATTAATTATTTAGACGCAGTTTCGCACGCAGAGTTCCCCTCTCTATGCTCTAAGGTAGATAATTCAAACTTCTAAAATACTAGACCCAGTTGTTACCAAAAGTTAGCGGAATATTAACTTATTTAAAATTCTTGTCTTTCTGTCTGCCTGTTTGAAAGTTTGTTCCGACCCGACTCCGAAACGACTCAACAGATTTCAATGATATTAGTTATATAGATACTTTAGGTCCTAGATTAGAATTAAAGATACTTTTTACCTGGTAGAAACTAACGATTCCTGTGGGATATTACTCAACGCGGGTAAAACCGCGCGGTGCAGCTAGTCGCGAATAAGAAGATTATTTTAATAAAATTATTTTAAAATTAGTTCGAGTATAGCATAAACAGTAGCTGGGTTACCAGTAGCCAGTTAGCCTAAATTAAAATCAGCATTATGTGCTAAGTAAAGACCAGCTAAAATAAACGTCCCGACGACTGTTGTTCAAACAATTTAGGTATTTAGCTACATTGTAATTTTGCGTTTTAGACATCACGCTCATAAAGGGTTCCGCGAGCTCTCGGCCCTCGCGGCTTCTGCGTTTTCAGCTGATGCAGCCAGGACATCGCCGCCTTATTTAATGCATCATCAGAAAGCTATAATTATGAAACAAAAATTTCTAAAATCAAATCAGATCCTGAGAAGTGGCAATAAGTAAATGACGCAGCCAAAATATAGAAACCACCGTATTACATAACGGCTAACCGGATTAAAAAACGGCGTCGTTATATAATACGGAAAATTCTACAATTTGGCTTCGTCAGATGATACTGCGCCTAGACTGAAGCAGTGGTAGGTAACCCGAGGTTCACTGGAACCATTCACAATGAACTTTATCTGTAGAGCAAATATAAAGGAATGTTCATGATGTGAGAACAGGGCTGCCATCCGTCCGGGTTTCCTCGGATTTGTCCTAGTTTTGGGGAGCATCCGGGGACGTCCGAGCGGGGTTTCAAAGAAGGATCCGGGGAAAACGCGGATGTCCTGAAGAGAAAAGGGCTACTAAAATAAATGTTATTTACCAATAGTAACATAAGCAGTCGGGGAAAAATATCTATGGAAACAAAATGTCCGGGTTGTTTTTGTCCGGTGTCGGCAATTTAGGTGCTGACAGCCCTATGTGTCAAGAATGTGCACGACTGCCTCGAGTGGCAATGATGCTAAGCTCTTTGTTTGCTTTATCAGCAGCAGCTATCAGCTAACTCCTGGAACGCTTTGGCCAATGGGATCAATATTTATTTACATACTTTGCATCAGCATAGCGATAGTTTTTGCCCTACTTACTTTACATTTTACGAGACTAGATAAGGTTAAAAATGTGTCGTTAGCGACAGTCTAATTAATTTCAAGATAATTAATGTAACTAGGTATGTATATTACTTACAAAAGAAATAGTTTAGTTTACTTTTATCTAATGATGATGAAGTTATTTTGGACGTGAAAACTAAATGAAAGTAAGTAATGACTTATTTTCCTTTACGTATCTATTTATACGTATAATAAGTTGGTTTCTTTACACAGCTGTGACCAAACGGCACTTGTTTTTGCGTGTGATTAAATCAAACTGTGACCAATGTGCCCTAACCCATGCGTTCGGTCCCCGTCCATGTACATAGTTAACTCCTAGAGAACTGGAACCAGCGCCGTAAATAGGGGGCGCGAGCGGTGTCCAGGCACAGGGCGCAGACCCTGGAGGGGCGCAGAAATTAGCAGAAAGCGCGCAAAATGGCGCAGAAAAGGCCAGTTACGTCACTGCATGGAACCAACTTTAACGATCACTTCTTTATTATATTATTTTACAACCAATAAATATTATTAATAAAATAACATAACATGTTTATTTTTATTGTGTAACAAGTAAGGAGTTTGTAAGTCAACAATGTTTATAAATTGTAATTATTGTTTTCATTTATTTCAACGTGTTTACTCAGTGCCCTCTAAAAGGTTTACAATGAGCGGTGTCGCTTCCGGTCGGCACGAACATGAACTCTATTACACCCAACCAGATTACACCAATAAGTAAATATTTTGTTACTTATTCAGCGGTTAGCGATGATCGCCACGACCATGCTAATGTAAACAAAACAATGACTTCTTTATATATTTGCACATCAAATATTATTTTACTTTTTTTGATGTACGGTTTGATACTCTTTGTTCTTCGTATGGCCTCTCACTCAAGGTGTCTCTGTCTTTGTCTTCTTCCGTGTCACGCTGAAACTATTTTGTTTATATAATATGGGCTTATAAATAAATCCCAGATTACAGTAAACAGTTGACAGTATTCAATTGCGATGACTAAATTGTATAATTACTGGGTATATGAGACTTTAGAGCTGATGTCCTCAGGGTGACGAGCGCAGTGCGGTGCCGCGCACCATTATGCAATGCAAAGTTCTGGGTGGCACTGAAACTGTTATTGGCAGGCGTAGCGCTTACCATCAGGTGAACGACTTGTTCGTCTCGTCACCCAGTCAAATAAAAAAATAACTTTTATTGTTACGTTTACTACCGCTAATGATGGCAATATTAATAAATTATATTTTGAACTGGTCCTATAAGTGTTTGATTACGACTGATCGTGAGATAGTATAGGCTATGGATACTATTGTAGTGCTCCATATCCATACTCTTTTAAAACCTTGTTTAGGCACATCGGTAAGTATTCAAATAAGGTCATTAACAAAAGAGGTAGGCATAAATAATCATTTTATCTAGAAACTAGTCAAAAGATTCCACTATGTAACAATAAATAAATTACCTATTTTTTGGTAAGTATTATACAAGGACACAAATTTAAAAAAACATTACTTAACCTTTTTTACCCGACTGCTTAGGAAATCGAGTAAAAAAATAGAGAAACTAGAAAATGTAAATAATGGAATATGTACCTATTTCTATTTAAAATAAAGGCGTGAGCATCTGTAGATACCTACTGCGTTTTAGTATGCGCGGGTCGAATTATTGAAGTCATTTCAATATTATTTCTCCCATAAAATGCTGAAATTACGATTTGGGACAAACGTAGGAGTGTGCGTGCCGAGTGGAGCTTATCAATATTCTATTTCAACCAAATATAACAATAGCAAGCATTCGCAGAGGTCAGTGTTCCAGAACGAAGGATTCTTTTAAAATTAGCTCTAATAATGAATTATCGTGAAAAGAAGGCTAATTTTATTCGGTGACAAAGTGGTCGATTACCGGCGATTCCTTATAGGAAATCGACCATTTTGGTGAAAATTGTGACCCCGATTCAAAAATATGTGGCAGGGGTTGCTTATATCCGATTGTCAAAGATTTCTGTGACCACAAAGACAAATAAGACAGGACAGAAAGGTGGACACAGAGAGTGAGAGAAGGGTTGTTAAGTTCTATTAATTAGGTTCTACTTAATTTGATATTCAGAACAAGGTGTCGGTTGTGCCAACCCCAACAGAATGGTAGGAAGTTTTAGGCCTTTATTGACCATTTTAAATTCAGTTTAATCATTACCTTCCTAGCCTGTGTCGAGCTGTCAACCCCCTGTTGTGAATAGACCTCATCTCCTTATTTAAATTAATTTTATGCTATTTTTTTTGCTATTTATGGTCAACTTAAAGGTTACTGACTAGTGTTACCTACGTCTAATTTCTACTTTATTTCATTTTATTTTATTGGGAAAATATAAAGTGATTGTTAGTCAATTATTAGTTATAAAATATACTTAAGTCTAAACACTATTTCGAAGTATTCACATTTTATATTTTTACTATGCGATATCTAAGTAGACATTATTTAATGTCGAAAGTGTTTTTTGAAAAATGCCCTTTGTAGGGATTTCAGGCATAACCCGTTTACCTGTAGTTGACGGGCGCTGCCAGGAACACATAGTTGGTCCCGTAGGCGCCGGTGAGCAGCACCGGCAGTGCCAGCAGCAGTGCCAGCCGCGCCTGCCAGCGCCCCCACCCCGCGCACCACTCGTCACCGCACCCGGGTTCGGACATCGCGCACTACACACTACCAACTACTGCTTAGGTACTCTTCAGTTAAGTATTCGAGATTTGTTTTAATTTACAAAGTTAAAGTGTATGACACAGAACCGTGCGCGGACGCCGCTGCCGTGCGTCTGCGCTTCAGGAGCAACCAACCTACTTGTACTGTACAGTACAACAAAGATGGGTAATCGACCGCCGCGCCGGCGCGGGCGCCGCGACCCTGCGATCGCAGCCACAAACCCGACTCTATAACGATAAGAATAAGGGCAGCTGTGCCGGCTACGATTAGTATTATTAGTAACGTGGTTCGCGGGTAAAAGCTCAGCCTGTAGCCACGTGCGCGCGACAGATAAACACACAAATAAATGTAGGAGTCCCGCTGCCTTATCACTAATCACAACAGACTTGCGATAGACGTAAATTCCGCGATCATTTTTAGACGTTTGATGGGCTTCAAACGCCAATGTAGCGCCATAGAAATGTATGCGGAGCCGCCACATTCGATGGCATCCAGCGCAAAAGGATACTCCTTCATGTCCAGAGTTGAAACGTGCCAAAATGTAGATATTGGAAGACTGTCAGAGAGGCTAGTGTTGGTGACAACGTATTGACGATGGGTGGAGTATGACAGCTAATACATTTTAACTTGTATCATACTGTTAAATATTTTTATTGTTTTGTAAACATACACTTTTACTGTTACACATAATTATTTCTGCTGTGCTGCGAAAATGTCTAATTATGGATCTGTGTGTCCGAAATAAAAAATATTTTTATTATTGCCGTCAAACGTCGCTTTTGAAAAAAGACAAAATAAAAACTGCTTCTACAATTCATTTAGGATGTACCCGAACAACAGTGACTGATGAATGGTGGAAGAAACAAAGACATGTAAATGTGTGCATGTCAACTATGCATGTAAACCTACACGTCCGATACAAACTATCGACTATCGATACCTGTAACTTCAGCACTTTGTCAATCCCTATCGCAACTAAACGTTTTATTACACAAAATATCGACCAATTCTTCTTTTAGCAATGCAATTCGATGAGAAGTCTGAAGAGAAACCTATTGTCAAAGATTTCAATAAGTACGTTCCTTTACTTCATTTTCACACAGCGTACATAAATACATTTTTATTTGCATTTGTATAACAAATGACGAAGTAATGATAATCAACAATGCAATATAAATAGTCGTAAATCACCTGTGAGACGTGTATTTATGCGGATTATCGCGTTTTGTAACGCACATTCTTTAACCGAACCATGGTTGCAAAATAAACATGTCATTAATTTATACCATTTAATCTTATACCTTTAGTAATTTGTGTATTAGTTTATTGTAATTTATTTTTGGTAAAATAAATTATTTCGTTTCTTTCTGTTTGTTTTGTTTGTTTACGATAATTAATAAAACTAGCGACCTGCTCCGGCTTCGTACGGGTAGCAGAGCACAATATCTACATTATATTTTCTGTCGTAGTGTCGCATCGGCTTGTTGCGTCGAGCATGTGGATTAGATTTCAATATAGCATTATGTTGATATGTTCGTCCTACTTGGAGTATTTTTGATGTGTTAATTTCCTATACTCCGCAAGTATTTGCTACTGTTGCTATTAAGTTTTACGTAATGTGGTAGCCAGCTTCACGTGTTCACTCGTGAATGTCATGCGCACTGCGCAGTAGTGCGCAGGCCGGAAGAAATGTGTTATCCGTTTCGATTAGCTTACTGCTCGGTTTGAAATTCGTCACGAACTTATCTAGTATCTTAATTGGTCGTCGCTTTAAACTGTCAGCCCATTTGATTGCTGATACCATGACTAAATGTTAATGACATTCATTGACACATTTCCGAGTGTGCGATGGAATTGACAAGTTGAATCTCCCGTCTCCTTTTTACCATAGGGCATCCAGGTGTACGGAAACACGACATACATACACATCATAACTCAAAGCAATTCAGCGTAACAATGGAACAACTTACCAGCATCTTTGTTTCCCGATCACTATAATCTGGAATTATTCATTATCAATTCGTGAAGGATAGGATTTCTTCGAAGCTAGCATGGTCCACGATCGACAGCGTCATCGCTTACCATCGGGAGAGACTGAAAGAATGAAAGAAAAACACAATTATATTCTAAAAAATAGTTTTTTTTTTTATAGTGATGTTTATTATTACCATAGAAGTACTGTCACAGCTCCAAGGTAGAAAAGTAAATGACGCTTTCTAGAGGAAAATCATTGTCTAAACAGATTTCCGTCGTACAAACTCTGGTTGTTTTCGTACATTAGGAAAATAGATTGACATTGTAAGTAAATGGTTTATTTGGTTACACATATAAAGCATTCACCAGCTTACTTTATAGTTATATACGAGAAGAGCCCCTTCCATGTAAATTATTTATTATCGACCGATAATATGGCGCCCCTATCCAGATCTTAAGAACTTGGACCTTTTTGATTTTATTTTTCATATTCCGAAAATTTTGCTTTTAAACCGTTCGTCATTTATATTTTAGACATGTTGCCGTTAGCCATTTTAACTTTTGATATTCAAATACGATCCCATCGCACCTGCCTGTATGGTATTGGCTTCATAGGGAATATGTACATATGCCCTATCTGACGCTACTCTCCCTATTTGGGGCGGAGTTGGTGTAGGTAGAGTGTTAAAATGCAATTTCCAGACAAGTGTGTTTATTCGCTCTCTTAAACTAAACTGGCACACAGTAGAGTCATTCGAGAAGTTGTGTCGTGCTTGTTCCAATCTACGACTGAGCAGCGAACATAACTTAAATGTTAAATCTAGTATTAAGGGAACCCACTTACTGCGTTATGATGATAATGTGTTTCACACGTGCTGTTAATGCGTAACACCACGCAGTCGCGGTGGCTACTGTTATTATAACATGCATATTTTTCCGCTGTGGAAATGAAATCATTTGTGTGTAAATATGTTTTGTATTGTATTGAATATTTTTTTCACATCAACCTGGAGATGATGATGGTTGGAGAATGCGTAAGGTTATGGAGCCCTACGGGAGACGTTTTTTTGAAATTCTATTGTAGTGTACATAGCACTCGAGCTACTTCTAAGAACAACCAACATAGCAATAGTTATTATTAGTATTCATGTAGATGCCTAACAATATACACGCATCCAAGTTTATTTTTCTTTTACTCATTCAGCACCAACCAACCACATTACACCATTATTGTGTACGGTGTTCCTCAACGTTGCGTAGCAAATTTGGTCAAAATAAGATGTTCAATTCCTATGCTATCGTTTCGTATAGGTCACGCGAGTGGAGCCGCGAGCAGAAGCCAGCATATCACATGGACCATTGGTCTACACTACACATACATTATATCCTGTGTAACGCCTGCTAGAATCCAATAGCTACCCGCGCGAGAAGCTCTGCTATCCTAGCTTGCAAGGCCATTTTTAAGTAGAGGATTACGTACAAACTGAATGTATAATTATTGCAAATAATATAATGCTTCTTACGATCTATGCCGTAAGTTTCATAAAATGTATGTGTGTGCCGAGACGAGCAAGTCGTTTGCCTGATGGTAAGCGCTACGCCTGCCTATCTAATGATTATGTTTTTGTGACTGAAAATAAATACAAGTTCAATAGCTAAAATTATAATAAGCCTACTAAAATATATTGAAAATTATAATAAAATCTAAATATAATGAATTTAAAAACACATTTTTGCATTTCTAGCCAGCCAATCTGTAGATATTGTGTGAGTGCTTGAAAGGTGTCTAGTTGTCAGTTTACGGGATGTTATGGTGCTATAAAAGGCCGGTGTGTCGTACCCATCAGGCGAACAACTTGCTCGAGTCAATACTATTTATAATGTATTGACCTGAAAAGTTAATCAATTTTTTCAGAAGTACTACTCTAGTACCTACTCTGCCGTTATCAGAAAGATTTGATGTGGCAACCCGCGCACCCGCAGCGCGCGGCGCCGCGCCGCGCCGCGTGTTAGTACCGCCTGCGACGCGCCATGGCAGGCAGCGCCGGCACAGCTCGCGGCGACGCCGCCCGCGCCGCCAGCGCCACGGGCGTGCGCGCACTCGCCGACGCCGACGCAGAGAATGCTCGCGCCGCCGCGGACTCTGAAGATGCTCGCGCCGCTGCCGCCGACGCGCTGGAAGATGCGCTGGAACAGCTGGGCCCCTTCGGCCTCTACCAGCGCTACATGGTGCTCATGCTGTGCCTGCCCAACATCCTCTCGGCCATGTACTCCCTCAACTACGTGTTCGTGGCTGACCAGGTGCCGTTTCGGTCAGTTTCCTACCCTCTATTTAATGACCTGTCACCCCAGGATGTACCAGCAACGTGTACAGACAGACAAACGTACCTATGTGTGCGCGTCGTGACTGAGAGACGTGCATGTCAAGTACTTAACTACCTACTGTAGTCACAGCTAAACAGTCTTCATAAGATATATTACCTATCTCTACAATTTTCTATGTATTGATCGTTTTTATTTATTAATTTTAAAAATCGATATCTCTTCATGTAACAATGTCATTATTTTTTTAATCCTACTTATATCCAACGACGGATTTACATTTTATAGATTTATTCTAAGATTCTTACTCTTCTTAGGTAGCATTTAGTTTTCTAAAACGAACTATTAGGCAGTGGATACTTTCAATTCAGTGGTCCATTCCATTCTAGGTATATCGTGTTTTATCAAAAAACGATGGATAGCACCGGTTCCATTTGCACACTGTACAGTAGTTACATATTCCAAAACGTGTCAAAATTGGGTTTTTTATAGCATCCACATTCGTCTCCGTCGCGGCGAGCGCGTGCTATAATATTTTAATTAGATACACTTATCGCTTATCTCGAGACGGAGAAATGATAAAATAATTAATATCAGTCTAGTACAGAAAATCCGAGTCACTCCACGATTAGGAACATTTTCCAGCAGCTACTTTGTATAGAACTCAATTAATTACTGTTTTTAATATGTAGTGGGGAGAAAGCCGATTCATTTTAAACTTTCTACCCACTACTGCACTGGTGGGGAAAAGGCGAATGACCGTAAAAAATAATTGCAATTTGTTTTCCCCGCGTTCGTTAGACGCATCGTCATGCGCGCTGCAGCTGCCAGCATCGCTCATCATTCATCATTACATCACTCATCGCTATCTTATCAGATGGATTGATAACTCACCTGCCTTAAGTAATGTCGACACTACTAAAATAGAGCAGCTCATTCATACAACGTTTATGACCAAAACATATTATGGTCTCGTGCATCGAAGCGAAAACACAGTAAGACTCGGGGCCAAAACATCTGTTGTTATCACATATTTACTTAATAAAAACCAGGTATTACTCCTACTAAAACTACTTCGCAAATAAACATTTCATATCCACTTTGCATATATTCTAATACAAAAATACCGACTTACCATTAACACCTATGATATATTATTTATAACAATTTTACATGCACTGCAGTTTCTATATTTTACACAATAGAAAATTCTTTCACGACACCCAAAATTGCAAGAGTAAAAATATCACCCCTATAAAAGTAAGTTTTCCCTTGAAAAGACATCGACGCGCGCGCCCGCTACGCGCCCGGGAACTAAACCCCGCCACATGTATATCAAGCATGTCAACGTGTCATTAGCTTGGAACGACTGCAACGATAGCCTATTCACGTAATTAGTTACGGTCTTAGCGTCTTAAGACTTGATTATCATAATTATTATTAATAAGTGTTTTTAACATTATATGTACTCATTTCTTCGCTCGTATTTGGATCCGATCAGCTGTTATACCCATCTAATATTTGTAAACATAAGTAAATAATGTATATAGTCTGTGACAGAAAATTATTACACCCACCATTATGGCAAATGCTTTAATTAACTTATAACTCCACGCTACATTTGGCTACAGGCTCGTAGATAACCCAGTTGGCAATGTAACCGACATGCTGGCAGCGTGGCCTCGTCGAATCGCAATGCTACGAGTAATATGACGAGCTAAAAAGTACCAGAATTTCGGTGATATTTTGCATCAGTCAGGTGATATTTAACTGGTCGGCTTCCGTGCAGATGCGCCGTCCCGGAGTGCGAAGGCGCGGGCGCCGAGTTCTCCAACGCGACGCTGCAAGGCTTGCTGCCAGCCGCCTCGTGCCAGCGGTACGCGCCGCTGCTGGCGCCGCACAACCAGACCTGCGATCGCGACCACTTCCACCACCAGGACACCATCAACTGTGACCAGTTCGTTTACGAGACACAGGATACTATTTTTGCAGAGGTAGACATCATTATACAAAGCCACCATTCGTTTATACATTTAGATTCTTATCATCTAATCTAAATGAAATGCTACGAAGACCTTGTTCCCAAAACACACTGATACAGAATAGATACTTTTCAGGGCCATAATATTTGGGCTTTCCAAATTGAATATTTTGATTACCACTGCAGTTTTTCTGGACTGGCATAGCGTTTTCAGTTTATCTCAGCCCAGTGGGCCAACTTATCTTCTTCATAATTTATTTTGACGACTATCGCCACTGGTGACAGCCTGCAACCCGTCCTGTTCCCAGTTCGACCTGGGCTGCCGCGAGTGGATGCGCACGATGGTGGGGACGGTGCGCAACGCCGCGCTGCCCTTCGCTCTCGTGCTCACCGGGTACATCTCCGACTCGTGAGTATTATCCTACAAAAGAATCGGACTGAAATCTATTTACCATCCTACTCATCCTATTCTGCTCCTACTCTAATGCTATGTTGTGTAAGTGTGTTTGTTACCACTCAGCTCCGTACGGCTGATTATGTTTTGGTGAAATTCGGTATATACTATATATAGATACTTTAGATCTCGTACTTACTCTTATACTACTTGTAACTCGCTCAAAGTGTAGTGTGGTTGTGCCCTCGTTGCTTTATCGAGCCCGGCCTGGTGTTCCAGGTTCGGCCGCCGCACGGCGTTCTGCCTGTTCGCGGCGTGCGCCGGCGCGCTGGGCATCGTGAAGGGGTTCTCCGTCAACTACGGCATGTACCTCACCATGGAGTTCCTCGAGGCCGCGCTCGGGTACGGGTTCAACAGCGCCGCCTACGTCATGAGTCAGTATAAACATACCATCTGTAATACTACCTAGGAGTTTAATACATTTCATCCGTCTGGAAGCACTATTATTTATTTGTATATTCACGGTTACAGGCGTTTTTAGTGTGCTGGGAGGCACAGCTTAACTAATTATCCTGTACGCTACAAATAGGGTGTGTAAATATTGATATTTAGTGACATGCTTTGTCTAATATACTGTTGAAGTGCTAGTAAAGTGATTTACATGTCATATCCACCGCGTAACTATGATATAAACTGCATCAGTGGTGGAGCTAGCGCGCCCCTCGCTGCGCGCGGTGTTCGCGTGCGCGACGGGCGTGGCGTACGGCGTGGGCGGCGTGCTGTTCGCGTGGCTGGCGTGGCGCGTGCGCTACTGGCGCCACCTGCTGTGGGCGATGCACGCGGCGGCGCTGCTGCTGCCGCTGTACTGGCGCCTCGTCGACGAGAGCTGGCGCTGGCTGCACGCGCGCGGCCGGCCGCACGAGGCGGCCGCCGTGGTTCGCAAGGCCGCCAGGTGGAATAAGGTTCATTCTCTCATTGATTTACTATCGTTTTTCGACACTCACATACATTCCTACAATTGTAAATGAACGAGAGCTGGTGCCGGTTCTACGGAAGAGCAGGAGCGGGTGCGAAAGAAAGCTACTATGTAGAATAAGGTTATTTATTTTTCTGGTATATGAACGACCTCGCTCACACAAGTCACACGCAGTCATTTCTGAATTAACTGATTGTTTTGAGCTATTGGCTTTTATTGCGAAAGCTATATAAGTCTACTTTCTATGTGATTTAACGCGTAGAGAAAAAACCTACACATTTTCTCAGACAGATTTTAGGTAGAACTATTTAATGCTTAGGTACAAATCTTCAAACACCATAATCTGACATAACACATAATGTGTTCATATTTCCAGGTGATACTAGACGAAGATATAATGAAGAAGCTGGGCGCCGGCGCTGACCCCAAGGCGGCACGGGCGCAGCCGAGCCCGTGGCTGGGGCTGGTGCGGTCGCGCGTGCTGCTGAGCCGGTTCGCCGTGTGCGCGTGGTGCTGGGCCGCCGCCGCCTTCGTCTACTACGGCCTCACCATCAACTCGGTCGCACTCTCCGGAGACAAGTTCGTCAACTTCGCGCTCAACATGGCGATGGAGATCGTGGCCTCGCTGCTGCTGATGATGGCGCTGGAACGCTTCGGCCGCAAGTGGAGCATCTTCTCAGCCTTCGTACTGTGCGGGATCGCCTGTGTCACGCCCTACTTCGTATGTGAGTGTCGCCACCCCTCGCCCCGGGCAGCACGAGGGCTTCGGGGTGGAGAGCCTCGTGTGCACCGGCGGATCGAGATAGAGTTGTAGGGGAAGAATAACCTAAATGACGAGTAAAAGTAAAGTTCCAGAACCGAGAACTAGGCTACACGTAAACTATCTATTTATAGTTACGAGGAATAATTTCTTAGTTTTGTTTCATGTAAAAAATAATCTTTTAGTGTTATTCGCATAGGTGTGCCTACAAACATAGTTTTCAACTGACGAATCTTTCTACTGAGTCTCAACGTTTGTAACCGAACGAATCCTCTGACACAGCTCACTCCGGCACGGGCATGGGGCTGTTCTTCGTGGGCAAGCTGGCGGTCACGTTCGCCTTCAACTCCCTGTACGTGTTCACGGCCGAGCTGTTCCCCACGCGCGCGCGCTCCTCCGCGCTGGCGGCCTGCTCGCTCGGCGGCCGCCTCGGCTCCGTGCTGGCGCCGCAGACGCCGCTGCTGGTAACCGCGTCCGCGCACACACCCGCCCTATTGAATCGGGAACTAGAGGAGCACGGTTCCACTCCACAAACGCCCGCGTGTTTTGTGTTTAGCGCGGGAATCTAACCTGTAACCTCACGCTTTACGGTTGACCCAATAGTAACGAGTAGTCCACGAATGCTACCGAATACGATAATTTACGGGACAGGGCTATCTTTACTGATACGCCTCTTCAGCGTGATCTGGCCGTTCTAACTTTGTAGACCGCAGCGTTTTCGACTTTCGATTACCTACTCAGTTTTAACCATCCTGAGGGCTAGAAAAACTTGAACAAATGTCATTTAGCACTATCTCAATAACTCAGGTGGGAGATGCACGGTTCCTAGACCTTCCCTCGCGCGATGACAACGAGCGAACGGCGAAAACCTACTGCTAATGCGCCAGTCTCGGTGAGCGATGAGTTCGTATGACTAACGCATGTTTGTTGTCTGCCAGAGCCTGCCGGTGCAGGCGCTGCTGTACGGGTCGTGCTCGGCGCTGGCGGCGCTGGCGGTGCTGCTGGCGCCGGAGACGCGGCGCGCGCGCCTGCCGGCCGACGTGGCCGCCGCCGAGCGCATGCGCGGCGCCGCGCCGCCGCCGCCGCCGCCGCCGCCGCCGCCCGCGCTCCGCCGCGTGCTCTCCGCAGACACCTGACCCGTCCGCCCCGCCCTGGCTGTATCTCTACGTGTGTGGAGCGCCAGCCATATGGACTGGGCGCGGCCGTGGTGGACGCCGTTCTCCGTAGCTACAGCGTTATGGCGTCGCGGCTACGTATTGAGCACGCCGCGCCTCATTCACCACGCCCACGCCCGTACTATGAGGCCGACACCGAAGGACTAGCGGTGCCGTGTCACATGCTGAATCATTTTGTGACAACGAGACCTACTAGGCGTGTGGATTGTGACCTATAAGCCGCCTGTAGCTTTTAAATTTTGTATCTTTTTCGAGATCTCGTTTACTATGAAAAAATTTTCTTCTTCTTTCGAGGCCTACAATGCAGCAAAAGTATTTCATCGGTATCTATTGAGTTTCTAGTAAAGTGAATCTGGCATGGCTCATCTCCCGAGGCTGCCGCAGCGCCCCATGCAGGGCGCCGGCGCGGGCGCAGCGCAGCCGCCCGCCGAGGTTAGGCATGACTGAACCTCTTACCTGATTTGAAGCGTAGGCTCATTAACAGTTGGAGTTTTGCTAGTTGATAACGCTAATACCTAATATTAACGTATAATTAGGTACTCGCGTTTAAATAAATAGATAAGTATTAAAAATAAAAGTCCAGATAAGTTTATAGTACGTAATGTAATACATTTGTAATGCAATTAATATCTAAGTATACTTATCTATTATTTTATGGTATAAAATGTATAAATAAAACTCTTAGCTGTGATAATAACTCTATGTAGGTAATTGTTTAGAAGTAACAAAATTGAGCCAATAAACTTTATAAAAATATATTATATATCTTATGAATTATTATTTATTCAATCCATACCTAACTGTCACCTTAAAAAAATATTATTGAATAATAAAACAACCTAGTATATACATATACACACAACATACTATCAGCAATAAATAATCGCCGCTTTCCTAAACCCTCTTGAGCATAAAGAAAATTGTATTATTCTATAGTAGGTACCTACCTAGGTAGAGACAACAACAACAGTCGCTGAAAAGGTCCAATCTTTTCAAACTACGCGTGAGTGAAAAACTTATTGCGGGGACATTTTGTTTTCGTTTATGACCTCCTGGGCTTCACGCCATTTCATTTTTTCATTTATGAAGGAGTGTCTAATAAGTACTCATGATTGTATGATATATATATATATATATTTTTAATAGTCAAAAATGTCGTTGACCAGATATAGATAAGTATATTATTATATAGTTATATTCTGTCGTCGTCACGATTCAGTAAAGTGGTAGATGATTTATTAAAAATTCCTGGAAGTGTTGGAGAGAACACGATGTAACATTAATTTTTTTTTTCTATTTTATTTGACTTAATGACGAGACGAGCGAGCCGTTCACCCGATGGAACGATAAGTTTGAGATAAAAATACAAAATCAACTTAGTACATCACTTTTTCACTTTCCTGACAAATATCTGTGAAACTAACAGCGTGAGGCTACTTTGGACACCGTGGTTAGGACACCGTGGTCAGCTACTCTCGTAATTGACTGCACTGCACCTACACTGCACTGCTATTTAGGACGTTTGCTCTTCAAAACTATATTTGAAAGGCACTATTTTAATTATTGTTATCAGTAATTGTTAGAATTTGTAGGCATAGTATTTAATTACAGTTGTTGTCATGTGCCGAAGGAAACTAGTAAACGTGACGATAATAACACCGATAACAGTAACTATGCATGTGATCGTGATGCGTTATCATTCTTATCGTTTCTATTAGTAGCGGCCTTACTCGCTATGCCACATGAGATTCCTTGTCAAAAACGCGTGATGTCATAATGCGCTTTATACTTATTTTGAACCTTAAAACGTCTCGAATCGCGCTGGCTTCCCGCGCGTTATTGTGACGGTTGAAAATGAGCGCGTTACATTAAGTTCGTGTGATCCACTAATGACAAATTTCATAAAAGTAACTCGTTTCAAACTGTAAAAATAACGTGCGGGTAGCTAGCGCGTAGTACCCTTTTTAATTCCACGTCGAGGTGCGTTTAGAAAACTCGTTTAAGTTCATAGCGCATATTGACATCACGCGTTTTCGGCAAGAAATCTCATGTGGCATAGAGAATAAGGGTCCTGTTGATTGTGTATATCTAGCTAGCCTTTTATGCGCCCGGTGCGAGGTACTACACCTGAGCCCTTTGGGATGGTCCTGTCTGGTCATTCCTGCGCCCCTCCAGGGTTGCGCCTATTTACTGCACTGGTACCTAACATAATTTAGCTAATCGAGGTGTTACATCAGCATCGCTTATCGCAATGTAAAATGTACTTTACTAAAAGGATTAAAACTGACAAACGTAACCTTATTTACACACGTAACAATAGAACTATGTACACTCAGTCTTTTATTAACAAAATAGTCTGCAACCTGTATCACAGCGACGAGCTAACTCATGTACACGAGTAATGTCTATAGAACAGTCGACGCCGCGAGGCGAGGCGCGACACTCATTTGCACACAAAGCCCGCTTTATAATGGAAATAGCGCACGAAAACTCTCGGTTTGTCGCTTTATTTCGGTTTCATTCATTTTTATTTTGTTGGACTCGGAATCAAAGTTCGTGCAATATTTGAATAAAAAAGGGTCGGTATACATTTTCAGGATAAGTCGTCATTGTTAATTTTGAAAGTCAGTCATATTCCATTATTTAAGAATACCCCGAATAAACTAAAATGTATACACAGGGTTCCAACTATTCATATAGCAAATATTATGATCCCTTCAGTCGTTTAACCACGTTCGCCCTCGGGGTTCGCCAGCGGCGCCCGCGCCCCCTCGCCGCGGACGGCCGGAGGGCGCAGCGCGCGCAGGGGGCGCAGCTCCCGCGGGGGCGGCGCGGGGCGCAGGCGCGAGTACACGAGGCGCAGCGCCAGCAGCGCCGCGAACGTGAGGCCGGCGGTGGCTCCGAACGTGGCCTGCGGGCCGCGGCGCGCGTACACGGCGGCCACGAACACGGGCCCCAGCGCGCGCGCCGCGCAGCCCGCGCCCGTCAGCAGCCCCTGCCACACGCCCTGCGGCCGCGGGCCCAGCACCTGCGCGGAACAACCTCGCAGGTCACGGGCCGTCGCCGCCGAGGAGAGCGAGCTTCGAACGGACACTGTGTCGCCGATACCTACACTCGACCCCGGTGAGACGCCGCCGGCTCGCTTACGGCGTTAATGGAAAAGTGAATACCGACCTTGGAGAATATCGTCTGGATGAGCGTGACCCCGAGCGAGTACCCGACGGAGATGCAGGCGTAGCCCGCCAGGAACTGCGGCAGCGTCAGCGCCCGCGTCGTCAGGCACCACGGCTGGCTGGCCGCCGGGCACCCGCCGCCCGCCTCCGCCGCGCCCGCCGGCGCCAGCGGGGGCCCGCCGGGGCCCCACGGGATGCACAGCACGGACGCCAGCCCCGTCAGCAGGAACCCGCCCCACAGCAGCAGCGCGCTGGGGGAGGAGTTTCACGTATTATTTTACGATGTTCGAGAGGCTCACGGCCAGCGTACATAATTGAACACGATTAGGTGGAAAGCGAAAAGCCAAAGCGGGCTCCTCTTCGCTAAATTTATAAAGCTATATACACGGTCGAAAAAAAAATTGCCCGAATTTCCAACCGTCGAGTTTGTCAGTTTGGGACTTCAGAGGCGATAATCTCCCGAAGTACTAATACAATTTTAAAACTTCTAAATGTATCGTTTCTATTTTAAAAACTAAAATTATCCCCGAGGGTTAAAGGCTACCAAACATCATCCCAAAAAAATGTAAACCTCTGCGGGGAAACGAGAATACGAGTAGTTTAATGATCCAAAACAAAAAAGAGCAGGTTGCACCGACCGCTCCTCGAAGAGCCTGGTGAGCGGCGCGATGGCGGCGAAGGTCCCGACGGCGAGGACGGCGCCGGCCGACATGAGCGCGCCCATGTACTCCAGCGCCTCGCGCTTGCTCCACGCGAACTGGTCCATGGTCAGCGACGTGGCCAGCGTCTCCAGCAGCACGAAGTTAAACACCAGCACCGCGAACGCCACGATCAGCGTCCAGCTGCTCACCGCGTCCGGCGCCAGTGCCGCCAGCGCTTCCTTCTCTGTAAGTTCCGAACGATTTTAATTAGTGAAAACGGAAGAAATAGTCTATTGGGATCGCGCGATAGTGAGCGTCGCCCTCGGTCATCCCGATTGCGGTGCCGCCCGTTGGCCGCGGCCTGTGCTCGACCGTTAAGTGCCTTAGAGACACTTTCGGGGGCCTTTTATAGATTTACATCGGTGGATGAGATTGTAAAGATAGAAGTACGGTGGATTCAAGCGACTTCTGTTTGGTTCAAATAATCTTAAAAAATGTATTCCCGCTCGATGCGGTGACGATCTACAATAAACGGCATCAAATCGCAATCGTGCTGCAACGTAGGAAGCATTCTGCGAGGCGGGTAAACGAGTATCACCGGAGTCTTTCACAGCCACGGTGGGCCCCCGCGGGTCGAGCGGGTATACCTGAGTCCTTCCCCTGGTCCCGCATGGCCTCCCTGGCGGCGATCTTGCGCTCCTTGAAGCAGCACGGCAGGAACAGCAGCAGGTTGGCGGCGCCGAGCAGCGCGTTGACCCAGCCCGCAGCCGTGTACATGTCCAGCCGCGGCGCCCAGCCCGCGGCGTAGGGCTCCCCCGGGCCCAGCGGCGCCGCGGCCGCCTGCAGCGCCGGGCCCACCACGAACCCCAGCACCTGCGCCAGCGACACCGCCGCCACGCAGCGCGTGCGCTCCGACAGCAGCGTCGCCGCCGACAGGTACGAGCGCGCCACCGCGATGTTCGCTGCGAACGATACGGTATCACTGCCCGTTCTGACTTCTGTTATGTTACTGAGTGACGAGACGAGCGACGGTGCCGTTCGGGACTTAGCGTTGCATAATGTTGCGGTTACACCCTTCGCTCGTCACCGTGAGATGTCGGTTCTAAAGTCTCATGCGGTCAGGGGAACGACCGGCTCCTGCGTCTCGACGTCGATGTCGTGACGCTGCGCTCTGCGTAATATTTTAAATTTTATCGCTTGGAAGAGGCCATTTTGTACTTCGAGCTAAACCGATTTCAATAATAAAGACAACATAAATTGTATTAATATTTCAGACCACTCCGAAGAAAGATAATTTCAAGTCGATCTATCGTCTTCACCGTTCCGGGGGGCGATTTCCGTAGAGGGGATGACCCGACTGCGCCGGCTCTACGCGGATCGGTGGACGAGTGGGTTCGTCGATCGCGCACATGACACAGAGGAATAGTATAGATATAGCTGCCCTCGAGGCTCGGCACCTGAGCTGACGCCGACGAGGAACCTCGCGAACACCATCCAGTACTTGGCGTAGGGGCGCGTGAGGTGCAGCTGCGCGTAGAGCGCGCTGGCCAGCACGAACAGCGTCAGCGTGGCCAGCAGCGGCGCGCGCGCCGAGCCCGCGCGGTTGGCCCACAGCCCCAGCAGCGGCGAGAACACCAGCTGCCCCAGCGGGTTCGCCCCCACCGCCAGCCCCAGGATCTCCTTCTGCGACCCCGGCTCCAGCTGCGGATCGAATGTTTAATGAATGAAGGCCGCCTGAGTTTTTACTATTGCAGTTCGTCGTCGTTCGCTCGTATCGTAGTCGACTTAAATTACCGCAATCTGGCAAGTTTTGATTTCCTCGAGAATGTTTGTGTTCTGACACGTAGAGAAAATGATGCTGTAATCGAACATACAGATTTCTTCACCAATTCGATTTTACAAAACACATAAGTCATGTATACAACACTTCAAATGACTCAATTTATTATTTAAACACACAGGTAGGTACGAAACTGTTTTGTAAGAACTAATTGCAACATGCTAGAGCTTGGTTTATAGTGGTTTATCAGTAGTGGGAGTAGGTACCTAGGTACCTTTAATGATGTATCAACGGGTTGTAATGATAATATCAAACCAATTTATGAGCACTGCATTCAGTAGGTAGGTATATAACTAGGTTAAATATTATGTATAAATAATCTATACAAAGTAATAGTAGATTGTATCACAAGGGAACAAAATAATGTATTTACGGCGAGAGCGATTTTTGAATCCAGAGCGAAGCGAAGGATTCTAAAGTAGAATCCCGAGCGTAGCGAGGGGTTCTAGAGTAGAATCCTAAGCGTAGCGAGGGAGTCAAAGTACTTCGCTCGAGCTTAAATAATTTTGTTACCGTGTGGTACACGATACTTTTCATCCCAAGCTATGAGAAAAGTTCATCATACGAGAAAAAAATCTTTTGACGTGACAACGTCTAATGAATCGATGCATGCACGAAAAAGTTGACAAGATTATTTACATGAACATATTTATTTACATTTAGGGATGAAAAGATTATTTACATGAACTTTACTTTGTGTAAATCAATGAGGAAATTTTCTTCAATAGAGCTACGGGGGAAAACGTTCGATTCATTAGGCCAAGAGCCAAGCGGCGCGGCGGGCGGCGGCGCGGCGTGTTTACTCACGTCACGTCACGTCACGTCACGTCACGTCACGTGGTGGTTTTCCTAAAAACAATGTTGTCGTTAACGGAACTCACAGAATTAAAAATATTCTTCTGCGCTAGTAAAGCATAGTAGTATACGTGTAGGTACGTAACATTTATTTTTTTTCGCGAAATGTGTAGTGTACCCGTATAAACTAGGTGTCACCAACCAACATTCAATGTTTTTGTGAAGATTAATTTTTATATATCTAATTCAACTATATTAACGGAGACAGGGTACGGGGACAACGGGAAGTCATTTTAAATATTTAATGAAAGTACCGCTGTCCCCGTTAGACGGGGACACAGAATCCGGGGACAACGGAAATACACCGATGATGGGACCCCATTTTTTATCTGACTGAGCGACGCAAAGGAATGTATTGTTTCTGTGGTATTGTGTTTATTAGTCTAGGTATATGTATGTTTCTGGAAAATGTTATAATTTCCCCTAGTGGGGACAACTTGGTGGAGAGTAAGGAAATCAACGAGACAACTGACTGCACGCTTTTTCAATAAGAGAGAGCTGAAATATCAATTTGTAAGAAAGAATAGAAGTTTCTAATGAGATAAGTATGAACGGTGCGCGTGCGCGCCTGAACGACGAACGCCGCCGCCGCCGCGCGCCGGCTAGCGGCTGGTTACGTAGCGAGCGAGTAGCGACAGCAATTTGTGTCTCCTTCACATTCGCGTAAGTGTCGTCGTCGTCGCCGCCCGCGCCGGGAAGGTCAGGGCCGAGCCCGCCGCGCCGCGCCGCGCCGTGCGCCGCGCGCCGAGCCCGCCGAGGCAGGGCCCACCGACACCGACACACGCATCACTCATACACGCTTTATCTTCCTAAAAATAAACACTTTTATAGCTCCTATAATTAGAGTGCACGTGAGAACGAGATCGTCGGATAGTGCATGGAATGCACGCTTCTGTAGTCGTCTTCTTGGGAATCAGCCAAGGGGAAAGCTATCGATCACAACTAGTTTGATGACTTATTTATCTAGATTCTAGAAACGGATGTCGTTGATTGTCGCTCGGCGGCGCGGCGCCTTGTCATAGCATTGTTGTTAGGTATTGTGCTAACTCGTCGCTGTAAGATATGACTGTATATTGTTCATATTGCTCTGTTGGTGATTCGTTAGATAAGACTTGTCGTTGACACATATTGTGTGTGAGGATATCAGAGCCTATTATCTATACGACTAACATTTACAACATCTTTTAGCACACCATTTTATGTTTGAGCATAATATAAAGTAAGTAGGTACCTAATAAGTATTTCTACATTCTAGTCTTGTACGAGTAGGTACCTTCGTCATTGTGTGCTAATTACCACAAAGTACATTATTATTATTATTATGTTAAGGTATAGAAATGACGAAGGTAGGTACCTACTAATGCAGGCTGTTAGAACTTTGATGCCACCAGCATAGCATCCTACCGTCCACCTGAGAGTCCACGGTTGCTAGAGCTTCATACTGGTCGAATGATATAATTGCATAACATTAGAAAGGGCCCATTTTTACGTAAGGTAGGTATCACTTTCCAAAGGAAGCATCAATGGTTTCTCTTACAAAGCAGTCGGCACAGTATGCTAAATGCTAAATGACCGGCGCCGGGCCTTTTAGAAGTCATCTATGATTATGTGGTGCTCCAGTCAGTTACAACCACGCAATAGTGGCCTCCGTCATATCAGTGCCAAAACTGCCAAACGTGCAGTCGTGCGAAATAAAGAATAGAGATAACGTGACTTTATCGGAGAAATTCCCGCAAGATCACGTCCTCGGCCAGTTGGCATATAGTCGCGGGACGGCGCGGCGCGGCGCGGCGGGCGCGGCGCCCTTCGTTCGGCAGACTACTCTGCCGCATATTTTTAGACAAACAGTGTTTGTCACCGATGGATTATGTATTGTGACGATGATGTGTCGTGCATGGTCCACAAAATACATGGTCTAATCTAACGAGACAAACTATTGGGCGCATTTGGAATGTCATTTAATATTTTCGATACACTGGCACACCGGTTCTCGTGTGCGTAGTGCGATTAGGTCCTAGTGCATCAGGCGCACTCAATAGAGAGCGGTTCGGCGCGCGGCCAAACAATAACGTGGTAGGTATTACAATATTACATCATAGACTAGGTACTAGTTATGTAGATATATAGTTATGTAGTTATGTGTTATGTATTCACCAAATTTCTGGTTTCTTGTGAGTTCCTGCTTTATAATGCAGTAGCCTAAGCAGTAGGTACCTACTTACCCGGACACTGAAACATCAATCTGTTTCTGCATCAAATTCCTAATAAGTAGAGCCTTATAAATATTCCTATTGATTTTCTGATGGTTGTTAAGGAAGCGGTGAAGCGGTTGAAACGGTTGAAGCGGTGCGGTGGTAGCCTAGTGGGAGAACGTCCGCCTTCCAATCAGAAGGTCGTGAGTTCAAATCCCAATGCGGGCACGTACCAATGTATTTCTGTAAAACATATGTACGTTATTATCACTCGCTTTTCGGTGAAGGAAAACATCGTGAGGAAACCCACATACCTACCCGAGAATTATTTCGGAGGTAGGTATGTTATCCACCAATCCGGACTGGGCCCCCGTGGTGGATTATGGCCTAACCCTCCTCACGAAAGTGAAGAGAGACCCGTGCCCAGCAGTGGGACGTTATGGGTTGATGATGATGATGCTAAGGAATAGGTAAACGGGCGTGGAATATTACATAAGTAGGAACCTATTATTGGAATCTCTTTAGAGAGAATTATACAACTAACTAGAATATTCAACGTGAAAAGTATTTAAACTGTCATATTTTATAGGTTCTAGGTTAGGTTCTGACATTGTTTTTTAGAGGTTGCCTGGAAGAAATTGTTTAAAGCGATAAGGCCGCTCATTGTACTACCTGTTTGTTAAATGTTGTGTATTGTATTGTGTTTTTAAGCTTTATGGTGTTCATTAAAGAATGATTGTATTGTACTGTATTGTTGTATTTTATTATTAAGTAAGTGTAAGCAAACAGTATGCAGTGGCAATAATTTATTACATTATATAGGTACCTACCTAACTGGCCCCGCGGCTGTGATTCATGCATCAGATACGCTTGTTAGTAGCTAGGTAGTAAGTAAGTAAGTAATCGTTTGCGCGGACATTGGAGCTCGACTATGAACGGGGTTCGTGCTGCTTTGTCGGCAAGCTCCATAGTTACGCCTGTTTTATTTATGAACAATGTAAGGATACATAGTTATACACATCTGATTACCTAATGCACGGGCAGGATAAAACAGGCATTAAGGGCTCGTCTCGCTACGTGATACCGTCAGCGATAGCGCGTCCGTTATCAAATTAGTTAGTTACCTACTCGACTGCTGTAAAGCAACAAGACAGAGTACATTGACTTGGTTGCTATATTCAATCACAATACGGTGAATTACAATAGAATTTCCAGCAAACTCAGTTGATATAGACATATTATAGTCGTTTGTTACCCGATGGATCTTCGAAAAGGAAATTGCTGAGACAGTTCAATAACACAGTCGAGATCAAGGAACAAGGAGTGTCCGACGCTCCAAGAATCATGGGGATAGATTCATTGACGCCACTCGACGAGGCTCGTGATTGGAGGTTAGTAATTGTTGATGGCACCCATCCTAGCACGTCTACCAAACAGATAACCCTTCGATGCTAATTGGCTCAACGTGTAATACAGTACCTGGTTGGCTACAAATGAATGACGAACATTTAAAAAATAACATCCCCGTAGAGTTTCTTGGTGCTATCTTACGGGCGTTTTCAGAAGCATTGGTAGAGTCAATGGAGTTTCCTTTCCCTGTACGAGATTCACGCATGAGTCACCACTTGAAAGGGAAATGTCCTATTTCAAACTCAAAGCATAATCAATCAGTTAATCTAAGTTTCGTAGATCATACCTATTTAACTTATTTTTTATTTTTCTCTATCCATGTTTGACCTGTAAAAGTGCATTACTTTTGCATACTTGCAATAAATGATTTGAGTTTTGAGGATTGAGTAATGTAAAATAGCAGAACATTCAAACGACTGTTCTTTACAAATGTTTAGTGTTACAAATGTGTAGAACTAAAATGGAATTTTGGACGTGTTTGTTCAGTGCATTGACCAGCTACGAAGTCTGAATCTTTGTTTCAGCGACATAACCTCGGCGACGCGACGCTTACTAAACGCTCAATTCTCCACCAACTGGCATTGATTGGCACTGGTAGACACTATGGGAGTCCGTTTTTGGAAAATGTCATAACATGTATGTACCCACTAGTAGGCGGAGATTATGGGAATAAATGATCAAGATTTGTTAGTTTTGGATGGAAGAGACGAGGCACCGGGGCAGGATGTAGGTAGGGTACCGAAGACGCGACAAGATGCTTTAGTTTAAAGTTCCTTACTAAAAGCATAATGTACGTAATAATATCACTCGCTTTTTGGTGAAGGTATACAACGTGAGGAAACCCACATACCTACCTACCCGAAAATTATTTCCTAATTATTATTAGGTATGTTATCCACCAATCTGGACCGGGCCCCCATGGTGGATTATGGCCTAAAACCCCGCACGAAAGTGAAGGGAAACGCGTACTCAGCAGTGGGACGATACGGGTTGATGATGATGATGATTAAATTACCAACTTCGGATCTTTGAAAGTTTATATAAAGGTATAAATTAAAATGGCTTAATTATCTAGGTATGTCTCAGTTTGATATTGTTTGTCGGCAGATAGAGCATCGGTTCCGTCCGGCTACCCAGCTAGTGTGCTCAGCACTCGTGTGTCGAGACTATCGAGGTCTCCACGGAACGAACTAGTAATTTTCCTCCAGTGTTAGTGCGAGTGACGTCTAATTATGTTTGACCTCTGGCTGGCAGGCCGCAATTTGCAAAATTGGTTGGATGCATGGAGTCTGTCTGTACTAGGTAGGTACCTACTACCTGATGATTACAGGTGGTAATGCAGCAGTGCAGTGCACAGAGGCTCGCGGGAGAACCAACTGCTTAGAGCTCAATGTGAGATTTGAGTTTTGAGTGAATTACGTATAGGTAGAGCTCTTTTTGTGACCACAAAAATTGAGAGCAAGTGTGTTTGGTTTTTTAGAAATTCCCAAATATGTTGGTATTCTATTATAATTATTTATAATGTTTATTTATGCCTATGAATAATTTAGACATCTCTAGGGATTCTAGATAGTAGGTATACCTTGGGGAACTTAGTAAAATGTGGTGTTTACGCAGTTGCTAGCCACTTTAGGTGGCTGGTAGTATGCTAGCCACTTTAGGTAGCTGGTACTCTTTAATCATCGTGCGTGTGCTAAGGACTAATCATTCAGAGTGATTCACTCAGTGAATTATAAATTAAGTGCCTACTACGTACCTACATCACATTATCCTCTGCATTTGTGTACATTGGTGTGTTTAGAGGCGGGCTCTATTGTTCTGTAATGTCACCACAAGACACTAGTCCGCGCACTCTGCTGCGACCGACGCGGACGCCTCGCCGCGCGCTTTGTACCTACCTAATGCATTATATTGTAGCCACTCCCCTCAATTTGCTGTCGTGTACCTACTATACGTAAATTCTAAACAACAAAATTTCGTAAGACCTCGTACATAATTATATCTCTTACATTAGTATGTGAATACAATGATAATTAAATATCTACTTTTATACGTGCGTAAACTGTTTCACGTTCAGTTCCTTATTAAATAATCTATTAAATAAAATAGGGAGTAAATATTATCGCGTTCTTTGTTTGGTTAGCGACGACCTTGCGCGCGTGTCAGTGAACGTGCTTGAACCCCGGGAAGGGCCGACGCCGACGGAGCGGTATGTGTAGGTACGCACACACCGCATTATTTATTCTGTGACGCCGCACAGCTGTGAGGTGATACTACGAGCGGCCCCTGCCGCGAAGGTTGACTCGATGGCCGAGGGGCCCGCGGGTACCTTGTCGAGGTAGGGCCACACGCCGGTGAGCACGATGCTGAACCCGAGGGACATCTGGAACATGGTGAAGTAGATGACGTAGACGCTGCGCCAGCGCTCGCGGCGCTCCTGCTCAGTCTCCAGCGCGTCCCCCGGGGCCTCGTCCTCGGGGGTGCGCGCCCTCCCCTCCTCGGCCGCGGCGCCCCGCCCGCGCCCCCTGCCGCCGCACACTCGACCCTTGAGCCACTCCATGCCGCGGTGGCGATGGCGGTGCACCGCCGCACATATCGTTCCGAAGTGACGGAAGCGCGAGCGACAGCGCGGGAGATGCGCGCGCGCAGGCCGAGTCTCGCGCCGGCACTGAACCGACCGAGTGATGGTGAGAGTGCGTCGCTGTTGTTGTGTTGTTGATATCTTGTTGGGTTGTTGGGTTGTCCCCCCGCGCTCGACCGACACTCTAGATTCTCGACGCGCTGATAGCGTGATTAGCGTGGTGAAATATCCGAGCGAGCTCGTTCTCTATTCATTCATTGACACGTTTGTAAAATTGCACTCCTCGGCCGGCACCAGATATCTTCAACAAAGTAGGTATAAGATTTATAACTAATAGCTAAGTATTCTATACTTCGATTTTCGATATAATTACGATAAGCTTACCATCGAAATCGATAATTTTAGTTCTTTTTATGCGCAGTGAAAATAATATAATTGACAATAATCGTTATTCGTAAGTATAGAGAAAAATAACTTTTTCACTTCTCATGCTTGAAAAGTGTGTCATTCATTATTGCTCAGTGTAGGTAGCCGGAATAGATCGACAATCTCTTGTTAAATAGGTACCTACTAGTCTACTATTTAATTTATTTCGTGAGTAAGTACTCTGCTCGAGACTATTAGTATTTTGTCGGAGTGTTTGGATTATTGTGAGGAGAATGAATGATTGTGTGAAATTGTGTACTGTATTTTACTATTATATGAAAATAATTAATGTAATTGGTCTAAACCGTTTTAATTATATAAATAAATATGTTGATACTTTATTGACTGGGTGCATCTCTACGTACCTACCTGATGTTATTTGTTATTCTTCGAAACTTCTCCAATCTCACCGTATCTAGTTCTCAGTTTCCGATTTGTCTGACTAAGCCTGACTAGGCCATTGAAATAAAAACGCCTTTGAAAATCGTATAGCAAACAAATCACCGAGCATAGCGTGACGGACGACGTAAGGTAGTGTAACTTTCCATAATAACTCGCAGGAGAAATATAGCGAAAAACCAAAAATGTGACCTTCCCGTTTTTGTTTTTTTTTTGTCAAACAATTTCAAAAACGTGTCATTTCGTGTTTTTCCTAAAACTGTCAAGAAGAAGTTTCAGTAAAGCACCCACCTCTTTACTAGACTTTCAATAGTCAGATTAGGTAGTCTGACTAGTGAAAGTCTAGTAAAGACTGACTGCTACTGACTAGAGATTGTGACTATTTGAAAAATATGTTACTTGATAATTTTAACACTAGCTGAATGCGCTAATCGTACGAAGTCAATATAAAAAAAATAATAACTCGAGTATGACAGACGAAAACATTTTGACATCTTGATAGTGACGTTTGGATCATCAATTCGTTGGTTTCTCTTGGACCGCAAATTTATTTTTTATCTATCTCCAGGAAAAAGCTAGGAAGGAGGAGCGATTTCGTCGAATTTTTGCATTTTAGAAAAAGGTCCCAATTACACCAAAATATGCTTAGTGCACGCCCTATTATGTCCAGGCTGATGCAGCAAACAGGTAAACAAAAATTATAAAATCTATGTAGAAATATAAAAATCGATCGTCAAGTTTTTACTCGCAAGTCTCACGTTTAACATTTTGTTTTAATTACTTAACTATTCTTGGTACTCTTTGTTCTATTATCTTATTATTCACTTCTTCATAACCAGTGGATTTCCCTTAAATTGAAAATGTTACATAACATCACTGAAGAGATAACCTTATTTTTTCATGTACCTACACAGTCTAACTTTATCCTCATAGCTGTGAGCCAATCTTTTCACTAATAACGTGCTTATCGTAAACAAACAATATTTGTGGCTGCTATACATTTTGAATATTAAAATTATTATCAAGAAGATTAATATACAATAAATTATTTTCATACATATCGCTTATATCCATAAACCTATTTTAAATTAATTATATCTACAGCCAAGCTGTATTACTTTTCCTGCTGTCCAAGTTGAGCAGGACAAAACATTGAGCATGTTATGTTTAGAATTAAACTTTACAATTTTTGGTAGTCAAAACTAATCTTACCACTAATAATATAGTGTAATGCAGATATTATTTCAATAAGTCTCAATTGACTGATTGTTCTTACATGTGAACTGTCAAACTGGTAAACTGATTTTATGTATATTTTAGCATGTTAATTAAAATTACTTTTATTTTACTTTATGTAAGTACATACATTGTTGTGTGCATAAGCTCTGCACTCAGATATGGTCACTATTGTGCAGTAATAATTGAACTCACAGTTTGTATGTCTAATGTACATGTCACCACCGAAAAAAAGAATATTTTGTTCACACCAAATTTTTTGGTACATGCAGTGCGGCGCTACCACGGAGAGGGCCATGTGAAGCCGCCATCCATGGATGACCTGCCCGTTCCCAAGGGCTCGTGGCAGGCGCACTATGACGCCAACCAGCGCCGCTTCAATGCCGCCCTCCTCTTCGGGGTGGCCTTTACGGCCGCTACATTTGTTGTAGTATGTATTTTTCAATCCTATTGTATCATCATCAGCCCACACTCGTCCCCTGCTGCCTCTCCCACAGAACGCCACTGAGACTGATCTTCGGGTTTCCTCATCCTGTCCTTGCCAGCCATCGTCCGCAAGTTGTCACTCCACCTTACGGGCATGCGTCCTACACTACCTTTGCCACAAACGCGGTCTCCACTCTAGAACTCGTCTACCCAATCGGTTTTCGGTTCTTCTAGAGATGTGACCGGCCCACTGCCACTTCATTCTATTGTATAAGTACTGAGTTAAACTTTGTGCTTTGCATCTACTTTTCTTCTTGCTTCTGTGGCAAATCTAATTTTATTATTATCATTTCTTATTGGACTGATAAGTAGTGGATCATTATTATTATTATTACGTTAATGTTATTGATGTGAAACATCTAATGCTGCCGGTCTGAATGGTTATGTCCATACTTCCTTTCATGCATATTTTCTACAAAATAGTTTGAATGTTTCACATCTGCCAGGTTTCTCGGAATTGCTCAATATTTTTTTATTTTTCATTTCATTTCTGTCACACTTGCAAACATTTATAGCTAAACTATGTTCTCGGTTAAAATATTCACTGCTGAAAACACAAATGTTGTTTGTTGTATGGGAAAACAATATGGAGAGTGCAGAGCCGCACCCATGGCTAGACAAGAAAATCAGCTCAGCAGTCAGTGTTAAACCCTTGAAATCTTACATCTATAAAAACGAATATTGTCGCTATAAAATGTTTTACCAGACATTTTATCCTTTTGTTATAATAGTAAGTTTAGGGTCTTTAAATAAGTAGGTATATAGATTCTCGTCTGACATTTGTAAAACCTTTTCTCGGAGTTGGATTGATTATTAATATATTTATGTATGACTTGCAGGCTAAGACCTCTGGGCTGATCTACCTCAACTACTCACCCCCCAAGTCCCTGGACTAAGCCGCTGTGGATGGAACGTCTCCACATTTGTGAACCAACGAGTCCCGTGCTGATGACTTCCAGGGTCCACCATCACAACCGCCCGTTGCTTCATAAGTGTCGAGCTTATTGTATTATTTATGTTAGAGTATCGACTAAAACTAGACATCTTTGTTTTCAAAAATCAGTTTGGTGAAATAAAAGAAATCTAAGGAAATATATATATTTTATTTCTATTCTAATATTATTTACAAGAATTTTATTATTCTAAAACTTAATGTTAGTATTGTCTCATATTCTTATAAGCTTTATTGTACACATAAATCATATTGTCTTACATGATATTAATAAATAAATAGCGAATTACAATCACACATAGATCCTGACCCCTATAGTGACTTCAGGCTGTCCGACTATCGACTGTCAGCAGCGATATTGTCCAATCTATTTGTTATTTGCTTATTATTCAATGCATAACCTCTTGACTGTCA
Source organism: Campaea margaritaria (assembly GCA_912999815.1). Taxonomy (NCBI): domain Eukaryota; kingdom Metazoa; phylum Arthropoda; class Insecta; order Lepidoptera; family Geometridae; genus Campaea; species Campaea margaritaria. The sequence continues at coordinate 69,637 of OU538798.1, read as the reverse complement.
CGGAAAACAATAACAATTGTAATATTTTCTATACGAAATCGGAAGTGAGGGTATGACGGGCGACGTCTAGAGTCGCGCCGTTTAACTACGCTACTTAAAACACGGTGTCGTTCATATCGTGGGGGATTCACCCGGGAGGCGGGGCGACAACCCCGGGCGAAACCATTTCCGCGTTCGGTATCAAATCTGCAGACAAACACTTTCAGACCAGTTTATAGACACGTCACATGCTTTTAATTAATTGATGTAAGATCTGGTGGCGCGGGCGTCGCTCGGAGATCGCGGGCGCAGGCGTCTCCAAGGCCGCGGGCGCCGCTTAGTGCTCGCGCGCGATGTCGGAGAAGGCGTCTAGGATGTCCTGCGTCGTCAGCGGCAGCGCCAGCCCCGCCGCGGGGTAGCACGCCGCGATGCGCGCCTGCAACGCGGGAGAGAGTGAGTCGCTGCGGCGCCGGGGAGTCGCCGCGGCGCGGGGAGTCGCCGCGGCGCGGGGAGTCGCCGCGGCGCGGGGAGTCACCGCGGCGCGGGGGACAGCGCTCACCTCCAGCGCGCGGTGCTGCGCCATGAACTCCTCCTGCATGGCGCGCCACACCACCTGCAGCAGGCCGCCCTCCTCGCTGAGGTGCTTCTCCACGGTGCGGTACAGGCGGTGCAGCGAGCGCCGCACCTCCGCCGCCGGGTACAGCGCCAGCACGCGCCGCAGCTCGTGCTTGCTGAAGGCGGCGCGGTAGCACACCTCGTCCTCGCGGCAGCCCAGCGCCACCGCCTCCGCCACGCCCTGCAACACGCCGCGTCAGCCGCCGCCGCGCCGCCGGCGCCGCCGCCCCGGCCCGCGCGCTCACCTCGAAGAACAGCGTGAGCCGCTCCAGCGGGCGGCCGAAGTACTGCGTGACGTACGCCTTGAGCGCCTCCGCGTAGCGCGCGCGGCACTCGCGCCGCGTGGGCTCCAGCGCCGGCACGCGCAGCGCCGACAGCACGGCGTGCAGGCGGTGGTAGTTCTCCAGGTGCACCACGGCGCGCGGCGTGCGCGGGTGCTCCGCGTGGCGCACGGCGTGCAGCACGGCGCCCGCCAGCGAGCAGTACCAGCGCTCCAGGTCGGCGCGGCGCCCGCCCGCGAAGATGCGCTCGCCGGCCGCGCTCAGCTCCTCGAACTCCGCCACGAAGGGCAGCACGCCGCAGCGCGGGCGCCGCGCCGCCGCGCGCACGCCCTCGCCCAGCGCCGCCGCGCGCGCCGCCACGGCGCGGTCCGCCTGCCGCTTGGCGCCCACCGCGGCGCCCGCCAGCGCCGCGCGCGCCCACCGCGCCTCGCCGCCCGGCGCCGGCGCCGCGCCCTCGGCGCCCAGCACGCGGCGCCCGATGCACGCCAGCACGCGGAAGGCGCCGCTGCGGACGGACGCAGGGTGAGCGGGGCCGCGGTCGCGCCGGCGCCGGCGCCGCCGCCACCGATACGTACTACTGGTCGTGCTTCTCGATGTGCTGCGTGAGCGCCAGCAGCGCCGGCTCCAGCGCGGGGAACAGCGCCGCCATGTACCGCCGCGACTCCGCGCCGCCCCGCCCCGCGCCGCCGCCGCGCCCGCTCTCGCTCTTCTCGCTCCGCTCGCCATCGCTGCCGTCGCTCTGAAACGTTGTGCCGGAGTTTTTCGAAAATAGCTCGATCTCTATATGACGAAATCGAACGCGATAGACATCGCGAACGGAGGCGGGACTCGATATTTTAAAACGGATTCACCTTGACGTCGACGTCCAAGAAGAAAAATTGCGCGCAGAAGTCCTGCTCGGCGTTACACAGCGACTCCACGAGGCTCAGCACCTGCACACAACGAGCGGTCGGTGACGCGGGCACGGGGGCGGCGGAGGGAGCGGTCGGCGCCGCCCGCACTCACCCCGTCCAGCAGCTCGTCGGCCTTCTCCGGCGGCGCCGGGGGCGCCAGCGCCGCGCGCGCCGCCTCGCAGGCGCCGCGCACCTCGCGCTCCAGCGCCCGCGCGCGCCACGCCGTGTACACCTGCAACACGGCCCGCGTCAGCCCCCGGCGCCCCGCGCAGCGCGCCCCCGCCCCGGCCCGCGCTCACCTTCGCGAGCCCGTCGAACGCCTTCTCGTCCATGTCCTTGAGCCAGCGCATGAAGGGCGCCAGCGGCAGCAGCTCGGCGTGGTGGCGCTCCGCGCCGGCGCCCGCGGTGCCCGCCGCCGCCTCGTTGCCGAGGTGGATGAGCAGGTTGTTGACGTGGCGCGCGACCGCCGCCGCCAGCTGGTCCCGCGCGCGCGCCAGGCGGTGCAGGCGCTCGCGCACGGCGGCCAGGCGGCGCACGTGCGGCGCCGCGCGGGGCTCCGCGCGCAGCGCCGCCCGCAGCGCCTCGCAGGCGGCCAGCGCGCGCGCGCGGCCCTCGGCGGCCGCCAGCGGGATCTCGGGCAGCGCGGCCAGGTCCCGCAGCGGCGGCGCGTCGAGCCAGGCGAACAGGTCGGCCAGGTCGCGCAGCAGCGCCCGCGCGTTGGCGTCGGCGCGCGCGGCGCCCGAGCGCGCGTGCACGGCGTCGGGCGCGCCGCGCGCCAGCGCCTCGCAGCGGCGCAGGCGCGCCTGCAGCGCGGCGCCGGCCGCCAGCCCCGCGTCGAGGCGGCGCGCGAGCGAGGCGCCGCCGCCCTCGGTGGCGGCGGCCAGCATGCCGGCCACGTTGAGCGCGTCGAGGCGCGCCAGCTGCACCCCGAGGCGCGCCACGCGGCGCTCGGGGTCGTCGTCGGCAGCGCCGGCGCTCTCCAGCAGGGCGCCGAGCGCCGCCTCCGATGCGGCCTCCCCGCCCGCCGGACCCTGGTCGCTGTTCGCCTATTTTAATGTTCATTTATTTATTTGTTTGCTTAATACTTTATTGGACAGATTGAATGCTGGTAGGCTAAATATGTTATATGTTTTTGCGGGTGATCGCGAACTTCATGGACAGATTGATAAATTTAAATTTCTTCCTACATGCAATATCGGCTCAGATATTTTGTTTTTGTGTGATTCACAAAACTGGTTGTTGCACAAAAAAAGCTTAACACATTTTTAATTGTTTTCTAATAAAAGTAATATTAAAAAGGTGAAAATTTTGTATATTTAACGTAATTTTCAATGCCACATATTTTAAGATAAAAAAATAAAATACAAAAAAATATAAAATAAATATTTCGGGTGATCCACCCTTATCACATAGGGGTATGAAAAATACCTAAAAACTATTCTCAGACCTACAGAATATACATATAAAATTTCATAAAAACAATCAAGCTGTTTCGGAGAAATGGGGTAACCAACACTGTGACACAATATCATAAATATAAAGATGAAGAAGATACACTGGTACAAGCTGAGGTGCTGGTACTACACAGCCTGGCTGGCCTTCATTAGGAACATTTTCTATTGTGAAGTACACTACTAATGACTGAATGTACTTAGCACTGAAACTGACTCACTCATTGTACTTGCAAGTTTTGAAGTCGACTACACATTCGGAACAGAAATTTTGATTCTCTCTAAAAAGTTTGGGTGATAATAATTGATTAACAGTGAAGAAGATTTTCTTGGGTATCATTTTCGAACCCTATTGTAACTCCAAGATGATATTGGATGATACTCAAGGGACAATGATGTGAAAGGATGCCTCGTGTGGGTTAATAACTTGCATTTCAAGAGGTTCAATAACCCAGTACAGCTACTGAGAATTTAACAAATTGAGAAACCCAAATATGGACACTTAGATACAAAATGAAAGCTGTCATAATAAAAATGTAGTTAGGTGCTTGCCATTTCTTGTGGCTCTTTAACGCCTTCCCATTCCCTTGATAAGGCTGCTTCTTCGAACTTCATGTCTGACCCACGCTCTAGAAGAGGAACTGAAACAGGCAAAGGGGGACATCCGCTATACGCCCCTTGTGCACTCGCCGATTCTTTTTACCAAGAACTAGAGTTATGATAAGATTAACAGGTTAAAATTCTTCAAAACATAGCTTCAATATAATTAAACGACGTAAAAAAAATACAATGCCGCTATAAAACTTAACTACCAGATTTAATTATTTTTTTAAATATTAATGCAATCAAAACTTTAATATTGTTTTGTTCTACCATGACCATGAATCTATAATTCAAATTCACATTCATTTACTTCAATCAATCTACTTTGTCCGGCTGTCTATCTGACTGACACTGACACTATACTATATGTAAGAAGATGGAATTTTTATTGGTTCTCAAATATTAGCTTCGCATGTTTTGTGCATTACATTGCCATTGGCATTACAACATCAGACGATGACGTCAGACGTCTCGATCGACTTCGTTCGTTATTCGTTAATCGTTATCGTTCGTTTTGTTTACTGTCTATCGCTGACGTGCAAAGTTGTGTAAAGTAAAATGAAACTTAGTTTTATTAAAATTAATTGGCTGTCGCGTAGAATACGGCCTGATGTGAAATTAAACACTTTTGCAACACAACCACAGCAGATTATTAGGAGACTTCATAATGAAGTAAGGAATCAGTATCTTTATTTTTATAAGATATTAATTATTAGGGCCAGTGATAACAAGATAGTTTCCGGTTTTAAAATGTAGTATTTTGCAATTTGCAGGGCAGTGCGGCGGATCCTCTGTTTGACCTGCACGGGCGACGGCACAACTACTTGCGCATTTCGCTCACTGAGCGGTGCAACTTGCGATGTGAGTGCCCACTGCTGCAAGCTTTTTATTTCACTCACCTTGCCGCACAAGCGCTTCCACTAAGCATATTCATTCCAACAATAATACCTATACAATGCACCTAATCGTTAAAGTATGCGTGAGTCATTGCAACTGGCCGTCTTATTGCATATTGCAGTGGAAGGTCAAACTTGTAAATGTTATGTTGACTTCTGCTTGGAGGGATTGTATATATTACCTATATCCTATAGAGGGAGTGGTTTTGTTTGTATACCTATCTGATGAACCCTCATAATGAACTAGACTTATTACACAAATTATTGCACTGTTTGAAAGCTGTTATTTCAGATGGATATAGAATTGACTAGCTGTATTCTGCGGCTTCAGTCGCATTGACTTTTACCCCACAAGAATGTTAATATTTACCGGATGAAAAGTGGCATTTGGACATAACTATCACTTGCTTTTCAGTGAAGAAAAACATTGTGTGGAAAACTCAACCCTCAAATCAATTATTGCAATGTATATATGGAAACTAGCCAAGTCAAACCTTAGGCTCCAATATATTTTTATCCTAAGTTATAAGAAGAAATTATATTTCAGTTGTTATAAATAAATTTCAGGACTGACCATTGAACCTGGCCACCCATTTAGATCTCACTTCTTTTGTAGTTGAAGTCAACAACCAAGGCAAAAGTATATCATAATATTGAACTTGGCTCTCATATCACATTTATGTTTTTGATGGGATATAGGATATTCTTAAGGCATTCTGGTTAATCATGAATGCAATTTTTTATACAAATTTCAATTAGTTTGAAATATTGAATCACATCTTAATTATGTTGAAGTATGTAGGTATGTATTTGTTATTTAAGTTCTGTCAATAAGTAACTCGTAATCATAGCCTCGGCTAAATAAACTGGTACGTATGTATAATAGTATTCCAACGTGTGCAACGTGTGTATGTAGTATCATACTGCGGTGTGTGCGTGACAAGTTATGTGATTGAGCAATAATGAACACGATGGAGTGGAGGTGAAACCACTCGACCTTCACACACTCGTTGGTTCACTTGTTACTGCCAAATATTATTTACATTTAGCAACTTGATAAAAACCAGTACCAGATAAATACCTAATTATTATTATAATGAAGTAAGTAATTGGCCGTATTGCATAGTAGGTATGTAGATACATTATAAGAAGTAATCCATCTATCGCACATTTATTTATTTGCTATCACATTTATTCAAATAACATACATGAAAATAAATAAATGAAAACATATTCTATAGAATACTGTATGTATATGACATACAGTATTCTATAGAATATGTTTTCACTCGAGTAGGTACTCAAATGATCACTGTTAGAAATGTGAGGCGTCATAATTGAAGGGTTGGGCTTCACAAAATAAAAAATAAAAATCATTTTTTAGAAATCCGTGAAGCAATGTAAACTGTAATAAAAAAACCATTATGGAAGTTTGTGAAGCAAAACGCTAATTAATGTTCGATAAGTCGGTAGGGTTGCCGGATCGGAACTTCTAAATTTATATTAGGAGAAAGTTATAAAATATATGGAATTTTGGGGTTGTTAGTGGGAGAAATGACTGTTGAAAATAAAATTAAAGTTTGTTTTTTAAATTGTACAAACTGTCATTGTTGACACAAACAATTTAAAGGTAAAGTGCACGTCAATTTTAAATTATTGTATCCTAGAGAATTTCGGAGAAGCTATTTGTCTAGAGATTTTGAGATTTGTCGGGAGTCTGGAGATCACTGAAAATGTCGGGAGAATCCAGACTAATCTCTACCATCTGGCAACTATATAATATATGTGGGGGATTTCTGGAATCTGTTTTTCGGAAATCCCCTCGAGGTGGGTCGATTTGATTTGGGGGATTAAACAATAATCCTTCTCAAAGGTGCGTAACACGAGAAATATTTTTGACATACAAAGAAATGTCTTTGACGTGTGGTGTCGCGCGACGCAGGCCAATACTGCATGCCGGCGGAAGGCGTGGCGCTTTCGAAGCGCGCGGCGCTGCTGACGCGCGCCGAGCTGACGCGGCTCGTGCGCACCTTCGCCGCCCTCGGCGTCGATAAGCTGCGCCTCACGGGTGGCGAGCCCACGCTGCGCTCCGACCTCGCCGACGTCATCCGTGAGTGCGCCCGCTCCCCTCCCCTCACCGCCCGGCGCCCCCGCGCCCCCCGCCCCGCCACTCACCCGCCGCGCATTGCAGAGGAGCTGTCGGCCGTGGAGGGCATCGCGTCGGTGGGCATGACGACCAACGGGCTGGTGCTGACGCGGCGCCTCCCCGCGCTGCAGCGCGCCGGCCTGCGCCACCTCAACGTGTCGCTGGACTCGCTGCGCCCCGAGCGGTACGAGGCCATGGCGCGCCGCCCGGTACGTACGGGGAGCCCGCACCGGCCGCCGGTGCGGGCCCGCCGGTGACTCCCGTGTTCCCGCAGGGCCTGGCGCGCGTGCTGGCCGGCGTGGACCTGGCGCTGCAGCTGGGATACCGGCCCGTCAAGCTCAACGTCGTGCTCATCAAGGGTACGTCACGATCGCCGACGCGCTTCATAACATTTCATGTTAAATTGAATTGCAATTTCGCATGCCTATCGAGTTCCGATAACGATACAATATTATGGTGACGGCGAGTCGATCCCATGGTAGAGACGAAGCTCGCTGTACCAAAAACGTATTTTATTTTATAAAAGGTTGTCTGAAAGAAATAAGTTTCACAAACATCCATTTTCGTTTCCGAGGACGCGGCGGTTCCGCACTCGGTCGCCGAATACGCTCATTGAAACGAAAGCGGAGCCGTATCGCGTATGTTTTGAGGGGTGGGGAATTATCGACCTTTTATTCGATTCCCACCGAGTCCGATCAGTTATTATTTAAAAAAATAAAGTAGGTACTATTATGATTCGCGTACGTAAATTTCGACGACCGGCGTGACCTCGGTGACTATGTATTGTTGGCGGCTGCGATCGATCGCAACAGAGATGCTATCCCTGCGCGGATGTCGAGAAGACACTAACCGACGCGTCTCCGCAGGGTTCAACGACGATGAGATCGGCGCCTTCGTGGACTACACGCGCGACCGCCACGTGGAGGTGCGGTGAGTACCGCCCTTCGCTCGCCCGACCGCCACGTGGAGGTGCGGTGCCGCGACGTTCGCCACCTCCGCTTTTACCTCTGCGTGGAACGGAGCGAAGTCATAGCTTTCGGTCTCTCTTTCTGGTCGTTTCGCGTTCGATTTCGATACTTCCTATCGACATCCGAAGACATGAGTATCTAAGGAACGCGGAACGGTCTGTCGAAACGTTCCTCGAATCGACCGGTCGTCTCGGGCCTAGAACGCACCGACGAGCTATGCGTCCGTCCGCAGGTTCATCGAGTTCATGCCGTTCGGCGGCAACCGCTGGCAGGCCGGGCGCCTCGTGCCGCACCGCGCCGCGCTGCGCGCCGCCGCCGCCGGCCGCGACCTGCGCCCCGAGGCGCCGCGGGCGCACGACACCGCGCAGGTGAGCGCCGCGCGTCGCTCCGCAGGTACATCGCGTCCGTGCCGTGCGGCGGCGCCCGCTGGCAGGCCGGGCGCCTCGTGCCGCACCGCGCCGCGCTGCGCGCCGCCGCCGCCGGCCGCGACCTGCGCCCCGAGGCGCCGCGGGCGCACGACACCGCGCAGGTGAGCGCCGCGCGTCGCTCCGCAGGTACATCGCGTCCGTGCCGTGCGGCGGCGCCCGCTGGCAGGCCGGGCGCCTCGTGCCGCACCGCGCCGCGCTGCGCGCCGCCGCCGCCGGCCGCGACCTGCGCCCCGAGGCGCCGCGGGCGCACGACACCGCGCAGGTGAGCGCCGCGCGTCGCTCCGCAGGTACATCGCGTCCGTGCCGTGCGGCGGCGCCCGCTGGCAGGCCGGGCGCCTCGTGCCGCACCGCGCCGCGCTGCGCGCCGCCGCCGCCGGCCGCGACCTGCGCCCCGAGGCGCCGCGGGCGCACGACACCGCGCAGGTGAGCGCCGCGCGTCGCTCCGCAGGTACATCGCGTCCGTGCCGTGCGGCGGCGCCCGCTGGCAGGCCGGGCGCCTCGTGCCGCACCGCGCCGCGCTGCGCGCCGCCGCCGCCGGCCGCGACCTGCGCCCCGAGGCGCCGCGGGCGCACGACACCGCGCAGGTGAGCGCCGCGCGTCGCTCCGCAGGTACATCGCGTCCGTGCCGTGCGGCGGCGCCCGCTGGCAGGCCGGGCGCCTCGTGCCGCACCGCGCCGCGCTGCGCGCCGCCGCCGCCGGCCGCGACCTGCGCCCCGAGGCGCCGCGGGCGCACGACACCGCGCAGGTGAGCGCCGCGCGTCGCTCCGCAGGTACATCGCGTCCGTGCCGTGCGGCGGCGCCCGCTGGCAGGCCGGGCGCCTCGTGCCGCACCGCGCCGCGCTGCGCGCCGCCGCCGCCGGCCGCGACCTGCGCCCCGAGGCGCCGCGGGCGCACGACACCGCGCAGGTGAGCGCCGCGCGTCGCTCCGCAGGTACATCGCGTCCGTGCCGTGCGGCGGCGCCCGCTGGCAGGCCGGGCGCCTCGTGCCGCACCGCGCCGCGCTGCGCGCCGCCGCCGCCGGCCGCGACCTGCGCCCCGAGGCGCCGCGGGCGCACGACACCGCGCAGGTGAGCGCCGCGCGTCGCTCCGCAGGTACATCGCGTCCGTGCCGTGCGGCGGCGCCCGCTGGCAGGCCGGGCGCCTCGTGCCGCACCGCGCCGCGCTGCGCGCCGCCGCCGCCGGCCGCGACCTGCGCCCCGAGGCGCCGCGGGCGCACGACACCGCGCAGGTGAGCGCCGCGCGTCGCTCCGCAGGTACATCGCGTCCGTGCCGTGCGGCGGCGCCCGCTGGCAGGCCGGGCGCCTCGTGCCGCACCGCGCCGCGCTGCGCGCCGCCGCCGCCGGCCGCGACCTGCGCCCCGAGGCGCCGCGGGCGCACGACACCGCGCAGGTGAGCGCCGCGCGTCGCTCCGCAGGTACATCGCGTCCGTGCCGTGCGGCGGCGCCCGCTGGCAGGCCGGGCGCCTCGTGCCGCACCGCGCCGCGCTGCGCGCCGCCGCCGCCGGCCGCGACCTGCGCCCCGAGGCGCCGCGGGCGCACGACACCGCGCAGGTGAGCGCCGCGCGTCGCTCCGCAGGTACATCGCGTCCGTGCCGTGCGGCGGCGCCCGCTGGCAGGCCGGGCGCCTCGTGCCGCACCGCGCCGCCGCCGCCGGCCGCGACCTGCGCCCCGAGGCGCCGCGCGTAGGTCCGGAGATTCTCTTAGGCCTTCCCCCTAGAGGGGGATTTCCGAAAAACATTCCTGAAATCCCCCTGAATTCCTGAAATGGTATGTAAGAAGTTGAAATTGTGGCTAGTGGAAAAATCTTTTTATAATGTATATTTTTCAAGGACAAATCCTTCGTATACGCCGTTCGTTTCCTTCGTTTCACCCGCATAATGTCAGTTTTCCCGCAGTATCTGCATTCCCGGATCAAAACCACTATGTTACTAAAGAATAGTGGGAGATTGCAAAAATCAAATGTCAATTCGTGATTTCATAGAAAAATCTCACAGAAAAAAAACCATTTTCAGTTTTTTTCAAATTTTCCAATTTTGCGGGCAACTTTCTTAATTTTTTCTTTCATAAGAACCTTCTCCTGACAATAACAAAAACTAAAAAAGAAATAAAGAAAACAAATAATTCAAGTAATAACACTTGGTAAGCCCCAATACCTATCATAAATGAATCGAGCCACGACCTTGACCAAAGCTTTCTCGCTCGCCCTTAGGCTTATTTCATAGTGCAGACGCACTATACACACTACAAAAAGTATGGGCATTAGAAAAAAAAGTTTGAATCAAAAGTTGTAGAAAATAAACTGATCTTTGAAAATGGATAGATGCATTTTATCGATTAATCCAATATTTTAAGAGCTATCTAGCCAGATACAAAAACTGGATCATTAAATCCTTACTTATATTATAAATGCGAAAGTAACTCTGTCTGTTGCTCTTTCACGCCTAAACTACTGAACCGATTGAAATGAAATTTGGTACAGAGATAGTCTAGAGCCTAGGGAAGGACATAGGCTACTTTTTATCGCTAAAATGCATTGTAAGGGTTTGAAATAGGGGATGAAAGTTTGTATGGAAGTATCGTCATTTTTGAAGCTAGAAGCTTGAAATTTATTTTTTAGGCTTTGATTAGATATAAATAAATTTGGCATTCAAAGTTTGTAAAACTTTACCCTTGAGGGGTAAAATAAATATAGGGGATGAAAGTATGTATAGGAATATGTAAAGTTTCGGCTTAACCACTGCACCGATTTAAAAAATTATTTTTCTAATGGAAAGCTACATTGACAGCGAGTAACATAGGCTATATTTTATCCCCATATTCCTGCGGGAACAGGAACTACGCGGGTGAAACCGCGGGGCACAGCTAGTAGGACATAAATCTTAAACGGTAAGTTTTAGTTAAAAAAAGTTTACAGGAAATAAAAGATGCGACATATTATTCTCTATAATGATGGTTTTAATAACTTTTGCCCTAAAGTGCATAGTTTTTAAGATATCGGCCAAAAACATTTTCAAGGTGGCGCTTGAAGCACCATTTAGATTTTTCAGCATTTTGTGATTTTATGCCAAGTAAATGACCCTAAACTTTATAAAAAACAAAGATTGGATATTGCGTACTTTGAAATTTTCGACTACGCCCGGTAGTCCGATGTTAAATGTCGTATAACTCAAAAAGTATGGGCATTAGAAAAAAGTTTTAAGCAAAAGTTGTAGAAAATAATCTGAAAAACTCATATCTGTGGAAGTCCATGAAGCAAAACGCGAATGCTAGAGCTATGTGGAAGATTTCAGTAATCTGTTTTCCGGAAATCCCTCTCGAGGGGGACGGCCGCGGGGTATTTCCGGAATAATCCAGCACGTCCAGTACATGCTTATCACCGTGTGCAGGTTTGGCGCGCTGAGGGCCACGTGGGCCGCGTCGGGTTCATCTCGTCCATGACGCAACACTTCTGTGACTCCTGCAACCGCCTGCGCCTCACCGCCGACGGTAACCTCAAGGTGCGTACCGGACGTTTCCGATACGGGGCTCTTTTATGTTGACCGAGGCGAATCGGATCAGTGAAATTTCATCGGTCGTATTTCAAAATCTGCGGCTAACTGAATGAAGCCGATCGCGGCAACGCAACGCCTCTACCCACTCGGACGCGCCGAAAACGATTAAGCTCGACATTTACGCACGGGTCGGTCCGGGCCACGCTTCCCAGAGGACCGCTCCTTTCGTAAAAATAAATTATCTTTTTAATCGATGACGTCACCCGCAGGTGTGCCTGTTCGGCGCGGCGGAGGTGTCCCTGCGCGACGCAGTGCGCGGCGGCGCCTCCGACGCCGAGCTGACGCGGCTGGTGCGCGCCGCGCTGCGCAACAAGCGGCCGCGCCACGCCGGTAAGTGCGCCTCGGCCGCCGCCGCCGCCGGCGCCGCCCTAACGCGCTCTCCGTTCGCCAGGCATGCGGGAGCTCGCGCGCTCCGACAACCGGCCCATGATCCTCATCGGCGGCTAGCGGCGCGCGCGCTGAGCTCGGCCGCGCTGTCGCACCTGGACGCGGCGGGCGAGGCGCGCATGGTGGACGTGGCCGACAAGCCGGTGACGCGGCGCGTGGCGCGCGCCGAGTGCCGCCTGCAGGTGGGCGCGCGCCTGCTGCGCCTGCTGCGCGACGCGCGGCTGCCCAAGGGCGACGCGCTGTGCGTGGCGCGCGTGGCGGGCGCGCTGGCCGCCAAGCGCACGCCGGACCTGCTGCCCCTGTGCCACCCGCTGCCGCTGGACTGCGCGCGCGTGCGCGTGGAGCTGCCGCGCGGCGACGCAGGCGGCGCCGTGCGCCTCACGTGCGAGGTGCGCGTCACGGCGCGCACGGGCGCCGAGATGGAGGCGCTCACGGGGTGCGCGGTGGCGGCGCTGGCGCTCTACGACATGTGCAAGTCGGTGGACCGCGACATGCGCATCGAGGGGCTGCGCGTGGTGCACAAGGAGGGCGGCCGCTCGGGCGCCACGCCGGCGCCGCCGCCGCCGCCGCTGCGGGCGCCGCGCGCCGACCCGGCGCCCGAGGGGGAGACGTACGCGCCGACAAACTTCGTTCACTTCTAACCGTTTATGTCGTCGTGTAAAACTGTCGCAGCGGCCGTATCTACCTATGTGATTGATGATTTTGACGTAATTCTGTAATATTTTTGTACCATCGTTGTCGGGTGCATCGGGCGAATTTAGTGAGTGTGGCTCCGCAGACGCGGCCCTCCTTCCGGCGCTCGGCTCGAGGCTGGCTTTATATATTATTATATTGTGCGGATCCTTCTGCGGACACTCGCGCCACGGTGACCTAGCCTGAGGCTGAATAAAAATGTTTACTTGTGTGGGGTGTTTCTAACTAAATAATATAAAATCAGAGCACTGTGAGATTGTTGAATCTCATGCCGGTGACATATTTCTTTTTTACTTAACTTGTAAAATACTATAGTGATAGAGTAGCCATAGCGGGACCAATAAAAGGGTTTAAAAAGATCCCACTGGGAGTAAAGCGATGTTATATTGTTTTTATTACTATATTTTTTCAATTATTAATAAAGTAACATTAGTGATGGGCCTTTTAGAAGGCTATAATTGTTTTCAGATATTTCATATTTTTATAATGTATGTTTAGTATGTAAACACAAAATAATAAATATATTAAGAGAACTCCTAATTTGTCTAATTTCTTTTGATGTGTAACATCTTTCCTCTCGCTTTCCTGCAATATATGGAAGTTATTTCGTCAAAAGGGTTGGTAGTGTGCACGGTCATAACGGTTCCCAAATGTAAAAACCAGTTTAGCAGTAAACGTGTTAACCGTGCTATAACATGCTACCTGAAGGATGCCCAGTTTTAGTGATTATGTTATTGCTATGCTGTCTCCTGCCCATGTTATTACACAACACAGTAATTTTTATTTATCTTGAAAATTCACATAAATGACAATGTTTTGTGTAGTGGTTTTGTGCAGAAGCTGTCACTTTATATTATGTGAACAAACCAATTGTCCAAAAGGTACCCTAGGCGAGGTAGAATATACTGAGGATAGAATAAAACTATCTATGCCACAGTAACTCAATTTATTTAAAAATCCCGCCAACTTTACTACATCGGGTTTTCGGATAATCTTGTCACCGCGATGCAGAAAGTTGGAGGTCACGGCGATGCGCCATCTAGTAATATTCGTTGGAACTACGACATGCTAGACAATATAGGTTGAGTAGAAATTTGTACATACATCACCCCCCAAGGGCAAAGTCGAAACTTTGGCCTTTAACATCTCGTGCCTCTTTACGTGCTTAAACTAAAATATACGACAATTACAATAACTGAGATAGCATAACTTTCAAATGAGCAAATCTAGATGCTAACTCCTTAACAAGCATTATAGGTATACATTTAATCTTTTGCTACCGGTAAAAAACACAATTTTGAAACCGGCCTTTTTAAGGTTCCATTTTTTGTTTTGAGCGTTACAACTCTTGCAATATTGTCTGCCCCAAGGTGGGTAGCAATCACCCTGCCGTAGAGCCAGCGACATGGAGGCAGGTTGTCCTCCTTCACCACTACAATGTCCCCAATATTAGGAGAAGAATTGTTGTCAACTGCCCATTTGTAACGATGCAAGAATTTTATCAAATAATCCTGCGACCATTTTCGCCAGAATATTTGCAGCATTTTTTGAGTATGTTGCCATCTCCTCAGTGTACCAACATTCAACGCCTCATAATTATGGTCCGGTGCGGTCACTAACGGCTCTCCGATGAGAAAATGTCCAGGTGTTAAGACGTCAAAATTTTCCGAATCGTCAGTGACGCTTGACATGGGCCTAGAATTGAGGCATGCCTCCACTTGGGCAAGCACAGTAGCCATTTCTTCGAATGTCAGTGTTGAGTCTCCAATGACTCTTTTGAGGTGGTATTTGACTGATTTTACGCCAGCCTCCCACAGTCCTCCGAAATTGGGCGAGTGAGGCGGTACAAAATGCCATTCGCAGTTGTTGTTTGCTAGCAACTCCGCGACTTCATCCATGTATTTCTGCTCAGAAATGCTGCACTTCTTCAATTCCGAAGAAGCCCCTGTAAAATTAGTGCCGTTGTCGCTCCACAAATGCTGACAATGCCCACGCCTTGCCACAAACCTTTTGAAGGCTTGCAAGAACCCTTCGGTCGTTAGATCGCTGACCAACTCTAAATGTATAGCGCGAGTCGCCATACATATGAACAAACAGATGTAGCCTTTCTGGGACTTATGGCCTCTGCCTTTGCTCGTTCTGACTTGGATTGGTCCTGCGTAGTCAACTCCGCTGTGTTTGAACGGACGAGTTGGTGTCACCCGTGCAGCAGGCAATTGACCCATTAAGGGTTGTTTGGTGGCACCAGCATTTTTGGCACATGTAACACACTTGTGATAGTGTGACTTCACCAGCTGTTTTGCTCCCATGATCCAGTATTTTGACTGAATGCATGTGAGTGTTATTTGTGGCCCGCCATGAAGAGTCCGTGAATGAGCATCTGCAATTATGAGCTCCGTTAAGTGTGACTCTTTTGGAATCAATATGGGGTGTTTCCTGTCGAAGCTAAGCGACGAAAAGTTAAGCCTTCCTCCGACTCTCAAGACGCCATCCTCGTCAAGAAATGGATTCAACGTCTGGATTTTGCAGCTCTTGGGTAAGCTTTTCTTTCCTTTTATAATATCCATTTCTATCTTAAAATTGCTTGACTGACATTGTTGAATGTACATTTTCAAAGCTTCTTTCAACTCTTTCGCTGTTAGATAGGTTTTATTAAGTTTCGGGTTTATTGCCCGGGAATTATTTAAAAATCGCCTGCAGTACGCTATTACTCTTACTGTTTTTGTAAGAGATGAGAAATTGTCCCAGCCTGATACACTGTTAACTATGGCAGCGAAATGAATCTTGGCTGCTTCTATTTCAGTGTGGACATCCTTTGGTTTCTGGTAGTTGATGTGTTCACATGAAATGAATTTTGGTCCACAGAACCAAAGCTCATTGTCCACAAGTTCAGATGGTCGCAACCCACGCGAAGCACAATCGGCAGGATTCTGCTTTGACGTCACGTGGCACCAGTTCTGCGGGTCTAAGTGAGTTAAAATTTCTGATACCCGATTTGCCACAAAGACGTTCCATCTGCTTGGATGGCTATTTAACCATGCGAGAACGACTGTAGAGTCAGTCCACGTGTGAATGTTGTGCTTCTCAACGTTCAAGACCTTTGCAACTTCGAGAACTAATCTCGTGACCAGAACAGCGCCGCACAACTCCAAGCGAGGTATTGACACTTGTTTTACCGGTGCAACTTTAGTTTTTGCTGTTATTAATGAGACTTTTACTTTTCCTTCACAGTCAATCACGCGGATGTAAACTGCTGCTGCATATGCAATTTTGGACGCATCGCAGAAGCCGTGCAATTCGACCTGGACATCGTCCGCCTTCGTCCCCACCCATCTTGGTATGCGAATTTTACACAACATTGTTTGTTCCTCGCGGTAAGTTAACCATTCTTGTAATAATGTGTCTGGAACTTCCTCGTCCCAACCCAGTCTTGCCAACCACAGCTTTTGTATCATTACCTTTGCTATGATTATGCTTGGTCCAACCCACCCCAGTGGATCGTAGAGTCGTGAAATGTCTGAAATAATTTTCCTTTTTGTTACAGGTTCCTGGAGCGGCTGCAGAATCACAACGTAGCGGAAGGTGTCATCGCTGCGGTTCCAAGTAAGACCCATGATTTTTATTAGTTCATCTTCATTTATTTTTAGTGCATCCTGTATGTCCTTTTCCTCATATTCCTTTACATTCATCTCCTTCACCAACTCATCATTGTTGCTGTTCCATTTCTGGAGTTCAAAACCTGCTTTTCCCAGTAGTTCATTCATTTCTTGAAACACCCGTTTTCCTTCATCGCAGTTTTGGACGCCAGTCATTAAATCATCAACGTAAAAATGTTTTAGTACTCTTTCAGCGGCTTCAGGATATTCTTCACCATGATCCCGCGCTACTTGCTGAAGTGCCTTCACGGATAAATATGGAGCGCTAGCTGTGCCGAATGTTACTCGGGTAAGTCTGTAGTGGTTAAGTTCTGAATCCTTTGATGTTCTCCACAGAATCCGTTGATAGTCAGCGTCTTCAGCATCGACCTTTACCTGCCGATACATTTTCACGATGTCAGCAGACATACAGATTGGTGGTGACCTCCATTGCATGACAATATGCCTGAGTTCCGGTTGTATGGTAGGTCCCACTAATAACTGATTATTCAGTGATAAGTTGTTTTTTCCAGAACAGGACGCGTCAAACACAATTCTCACCTTCGTGGTTTCCTTATCATTTCTGACCACTGCATGATGAGGCAGATAGATTGCGTTCGGGTTCTGAATTTCTTTTTCAGGTACTGCCTCCATATGGTCCAGAGCTAAATATTCGTCAAGAACTTCCTCGTATTTTCCTCGTAAGTGTTTGTCCTTGCTCAACCTGTTCTCTAGAGAGTTCAATCGCCTTTTTGCAATCTCACAAGACCCGGTTACCTCAGGAATTCCATTCCTGAACGGTAGACGCACTATATATCTACCGTTGCTATCCTTCCGAGTTGTCTCTGCAAATATTTGTTCACAGCGTTTTTCTTCTTCTGTGAACATGAGTGATTTTGGCTGTGGTATATCTGCTTCCAGCTCCCAAAACTTTCGCAGCGAGTCATCGTCAGCACAGCAGTGCATCACATTGATGCGCGAAGATGGCATGATGTTGCAGCTTATGGCACCTGACAGGATCCACCCAAGACTGGTTGCTTGCGCGATGAGCGTGCCACGCGGATCTTTCTTCACACCATCCTGAAGTATAACTCCGTACACTTCAGCGCCCAAGAGGAGATCAATGTGGTTGGGAGTGCAGTAGTCCGGATCAGCCAGCACCAAGTCGCCGAGCTCCTGCCATTCTCTGGCTTCTACTCTTCTTGTTGGTAGAAGAGAAGTGATATTTTTCAGTACGTGTGCTCTGACGGGAATTTTTACCTCCGGATCAATTCGGGACCGAACTTCGATGGTGACCATTGCCTTCGAGGCTATGTTCTTGTCTCCACCCAGACCGGTTATTTGACCATTCGACTTGATTTTCTTCAAGCCCAAGTATTGAACGGTGGACTCGGTTACGAAAGAAGCCTGCGACCCCTGGTCCAGGAGCGCGCGAATGCTGTAATCATTCCCGTTTTTACATATGGCCTTGACCAACGCAGTAGCAAGAAGCACTTGTTGTTGTACCTTGCCGGCTGCTACACAAGACACCATGAGGGATGATGTCGCCGCATTCGTGGATGAAGTTGTGGCACCTTCTGAGGAAATGGCAACGCATTCACTTTTCTTTACCTCAGATGACTTTGCACCTTTGGGATGCAATAGCGAATGGTGAGTTCGCTTGCATACGCTACACCTAATATTTGACCGACACTCTTTAGCAGAGTGATTGCTCCCCAAGCAATTGAAGCAAACATTATTGTCGTAAACAAACTTCCGACGAGACTCAGGAGTTTCCTTATGGAACGTTTTGCATTTACTGAGTTTATGATCTTCCGAACAAAACGGACATGTTGTGGAAGTTGTTACATGCAGTGCCTTAACCTTGTTGTTGTTGTTTTGGAATTTATGTCCTGACCTTGAATCCGGGCCCAGAAACTCGATAGCTCGGAACCGACTTGTTAAAAACTCTTTAAATTGGACGTAAGTTGGTAGTTCATCTGTTGAAGTATTGGTCGTCACGTTGAACTCCCATTGGCGTCGTGATTCTGGGTCTAGCTTCAAAGTCAAGATGTGGATTATCAAAACATCCCAACTTTTAACATCAATACCTAGATTAGTGAGTGTGGCGAGACAGTCGTTAGTTGTGTCGACAAT
Source organism: Campaea margaritaria (assembly GCA_912999815.1). Classification (NCBI taxonomy): domain Eukaryota; kingdom Metazoa; phylum Arthropoda; class Insecta; order Lepidoptera; family Geometridae; genus Campaea; species Campaea margaritaria. The sequence goes on along the minus strand of OU538798.1, from coordinate 50,976 downwards.
ATCTTTCAACGCTGTCGCCGACTCAACCGAAATGTTCTTTTGACTGAGAAGTCGTTTTAAAACATGATGGCAGATATACTTTTTATTGTTGTATCTTTCCTCTAATAACTGCCAGCATCTTTCAAAATTTGACTCCTGTACGGGTATGTGTCTCAAGAGTTGCTCAGCCTCACCCGTAAGATGTCCTTTTAAATAATGAAGTTTTTGAACACTATCAAGAGACTCGTTCTGAATTATGAGTGACTTGAAAAGGTCCTTGAACGAAGTCCATTCCGAATAAATTCCGGAAAAATTTGGAATGTTTATCTTAGGTAATTTAGCTTGAGCTGCTCTTGTGTTACTAACAGTCCCGCCCTTGATGGACTCTGCTACATTGAAGTCCGACAGTTTAGATTTTAGTTCACATTTGTATTCCATATATATTTCTTCCGCATCGCTATATTTATCAGACATAATATAAGCCGATGCATTCAACTCTTTTGGATCGTAATTCCTCATTAAATCTTTATGACCTGACAAAAACTCAAACCATAACTGATCAGCAGCCTCCAATCTTCCTTCAATGTATAACTTTGTCATGCGTTCTTTAGGAGTTTTCTTAAAATTTAGCTTCGCCTTACTCATACGCGAACATAAGTCATTTTGAAAGTTGATTAGAGACTCCATTTTCAACAATACTTAGTTATTTCGAAGTAACAAATTTTTGCTCGAAATTTTCTAAGTGTTTAGGAATTACAATTCTAACCAAACTCGGGCATAGGTTCCCCGTACCTTCGTTTTTTGTGAAACTATTCTAAGTCCTAAACATGCACACAAGATAAATTAAATTAATACTAAAGTTTACTAAAGTTCAAACAAACACAATATTTTTAAAGTTCAAATCTTGTTTCTTGAGAATTATTCACATTTACATAGACCTTTAAATGTACTCACGGTTTCACTTCACTCTTTCCTATTAGTGTCCGATGATGAATTCCCCGCTTCTTAGGGTTCCACAATACACGTAGCGCGACGATCGACGTCTCTGGGTCTCAGCGAGTCGGCGGCGGCGCGGTGTGTTGTAGCCTGACAGTACCACTCCTTGGTACGTCTTGTATCCTGACAGTGTTCACCCTTGAACTGCTGTCCGAAGTATTGTGTACTCTTCCTCCTTCGTACGCGCCGAGCAGCGGCAGTGGGCACTACGTGGGCACTCCCGTAGTATGCACTCCGCGAAAACTCCAGCACTAAGCACTCCGGGTATGGGCACTACGCGGGCACTCCGACAGTAGGCACTACACGGGCACTCCCTAAGGCTTGCGTTTGCAACGGCGATCCACCGTCCGCAAGCGTGTACACAAAAACTTGCTTCCTCCTGGATTTGTCAATAATATACTGACGCATCCGGCTTCCAAAGGACCATGAACAAACCAATTGTCCAAAAGGTACCCTAGGCGAGGTAGAATATACTGAGGATAGAATAAAACTATCTATGCCACAGTAACTCAATTTATTTAAAAATCCCGCCAACTTTACTACATCGGGTTTTCGGATAATCTTGTCACCGCGATGCAGAAAGTTGGAGGTCACGGCGATGCGCCATCTAGTAATATTCGTTGGAACTACGACATGCTAGACAATATAGGTTGAGTAGAAATTTGTACATTATGATTCATGATAAAATATCCTATGCTATTCATACTTTCATTCATTTAAAAAACTCGGGACTACCAACTTATGATAATTAAATATTGATGATAAATTTTCATCATTTGTTGTGGTTTGGTCTGGATAACGAAAACATTAATGACATTATTTTCTTCTCCAAATTTAATTTTTCTTTAAATATGTATAACAAAAGATTACAGAGGCTTACGTTACTTCATACACAACTAAAGTCGTGCCCTTCTTTTAACTAAACTCATGTAACTGACGGTTTCACATCTCTCAATATTAATATTAATATTAATACTTCCACTGCTGAGACCACAACTGTCGTGTTTTGCGTAACTTGTTGCGTGTGCGGGAAAACAACCATTGTGTTTGGTGTTTGGAAAAGCACTATGCAGTGTGCAGAGCTGCACCAGTGGCTAGACAAGCAAATCGGCTCAGCAGTGAAAGTGATAATTCTGTAAGTAAGCGTTAGATGTAGCACAAAATACATGATTGATCCGTCAACGGGCATTAAGAACTGGCGACCAGCACATTGGGCTTGGCGGGCTGGTCGGCGTCGGCGGCGGAGGGCGCGCGGTCCAGGCGCTGCACGCGGATGTCGTGGTTCTGGATGTAGGCGTTGATCTCCTCGCCCTTCTTGGCGAGCTGGTCTTCGAGCGCGCGCATGGCCCGCGGCAGCTGCTCGGCGTTGTTCTCCAGCTCGGGCAGCACGGCGCCCACGGTGCGCTCCACGAGCACGCCGCCCACCATGCGGAAGCACCTGCGTACCGAGTCCACGCTGCGCAGCGTCTCGATCACGATCCTACGGGCACATAACGCATCAGCTACTTGTCCGCCGGCCCTCTCCCGTCTCGGCTCTCGCCGGATTCGATCGAACTGAGGACTCACTTGTGTTCGTTGAGATCCATTCCCAGCTCCGATAGCTTGTTGGCGAGCGACCGCTGCTCTCCGCGAAGCTCCTGGAACTGTGCAAAAATTTCTTCGTTTGTCTTTCCTTTCCCAGTTTTAGTGTTGCTTTTAGACATTGTTGGAATGGAGTCGAATCTCTTGTGCAGTAGTGAGTGAAGAGTTGGTTTGGTTGTTTGTTGACCGTAATTCAATAACGAAAACGAGTAAATCGCACAGACTGCTTTATAAATAGTGCATGCGTGAGCTCAGCTAAAATAAAAATTTTGTTTTTATTTGTTAGCTTCAAAGAATTTTTTAAGGTTTTTGTAGATAAATAATAGATGTATGTAATAGGAACTCTAATTCACAGTTTTTTTAGGTTATAATATGATAATCATATTTGCTTTTTTTCTTTTGTTTTGGCTTCGCCGAGTTAGTGCATTTAGTCAGTATCATGTCAACCATTATTTAGTTTTGACGGGAAACTGAAAATGTGAGTTGGACTCACGCACTCTAGGGTTCAGTACAAACTTGTAGATAATTATTTTTAGATTATTTTTTGCTAGATAACATAGTGTCAGAAATAAAAGGAAGACCACGAATTTTATCGCTTTCAGCGATAAGACCGCCCATTGTACTACCCTTGTTTACCTATTGTAATTTTTCTGTACTGTGTTTATTTTTGTTTCTGGTGTACAATAAAGAGTTTTCTATTCTATTCTATGTCATTTAGCAAAAAATAATCCTTATGATGAAGCCTTTCGATCGGTATGATAAAGCTATAAAGTGATTATTTTTCTCGTGTAACGGGTTCGATTCCCTGTTCAACCATGTAATTATTTAAATATTTATGAATGCAGTTTAAATTGTTTTTGAAACTCAAATAATGTCTTCTTTCGGTAAAATTTTTCAACTACAATGTTCAAGGTACTTTCCCTCCATGTGGCATATCCGTGGGACACCCTGTATATGTACATATATTCAAAATGAACCTTCTGCGAGTGACACAGATAGTGAATTAATTTTCTTTCTCTGTAATAAATATGTGATTTTCAAAATAAATATGTAGTTTACTATTATTTAGTGTAAATGCGCTGTGTTTAACATAATGATTTGCTTTATTCTTAAACCAAAATTGTACGAGATCCCAAAAAAGCCCCCCAAATCAAACACAGATCGAGGTGCAAAGTATGAGTTATATATTCAAAAATCTTAAATAAGGTTATTGTTTTCTCGGAACGAAACGCTTGCGCGATTCAAAATTTTGTCGCTCAAGTCAACCTGCCATCTGTTATTAAACTTAGGAACTAAATCTTCAAAAGAGGTTTTATAATAAAATAAAGAGGTTTATATAGGCGTTGGCGCCTAAACAACACTACAATTATGTTTATAGTCTAAACACAGTAATTGTACAAAATTACAGAACTGACCTGGCACCACTGGTTACCAGTGTCAAATACCGGCTGTCATGCAACAATTGTAATTAATAATAAATTTCGAATGGAATGAGATGAATAATAAAATATATTAGGGCTAAACAAATTCCCTACATTCAATATTTCGTTGATGACATTGAAATAAATCATCCATCAATGACCAAGTGTTTTTATATTACCTAGTATAAGAAAACCTCTTTTCCTTGGCTTGGCAGTCTATCTGCAATTCTGCAGTACAGTACAGTATTACGGTACGATAGACACTGACGAAATGTGGTGATCTCTCAAACCTCTTCAAGTCCTCACAAGCCACTACCACTAGAGGAAGTTGATTAAAAGTAGATAAATACTAAATAGGGTATATATAAGTACAATACAATCGATAATAATTAATCATACCATAAAGTAGTGTTCTGTGAACTGTGCGTTCTACTGCAACTTGTATAAAATGTCTCTTTTTCCTGCCTATGGCAACGATTCCATGAAAGATGTTGAAGAGTCAAGTAAGTATTCATATTAATAATATTTTAATATTTGTCGGTATTTTGACTTTAATCTCTTCAACGATTCAGGGTTTGTTTGGTTGAGTAGGGAGCGGAGAGGAGAGTGCGGTGCCGGCGGCGCTGGAGGTCCAGCTGATGGCCAGCGAGCTCAGCGACGAGGACGCGCCGCGGCCGCCGCGGCCGCCGCCGTCGCTGCCGCCGCCGCCCGTTGAGCCCTTCTACCTGGACACTAAGATAGACTATGGCAACATGCGAGTCTCCACACTCTATTACCCCGGTAGACCAGAGTTAGTATATGCATATTGAAGCCATAGTCTTTGTAGGCTGTCCGTTTCCATACTGTGACTTGCTTAACACTTTTGATTTGTGTTTTCCCATACCGCTAACGCTAATACTAATTTCAGTGAACATGTTAATTGCACCTATGAGAGAGGATTTATTTGAGTGACTTTAATTTCAAAAAAATTGATGCGCCGTTTCAGTATGTTAGTTGCTCAAACATGCGCTAACACCACAGGTGTTTTCCCTCTCCTGTGTAAAGTTACATTAAACACAACATCTGTGTTTTCAGCCGTGAATGTGTTAAGGGTGAGAGTAAGAGCGTAAAGTAATATTTTGAAGAAGGCAGAGGGACAGAGCGAAACAGAAGAAGCTCAATGAAGAGGCCAAGACTCGTAAACGGTGATAGATAGCTCTGCAGGAAGTAAGCGAGAGAGTGTAGTTGAACTACACTAAAAATTGAGTTGTGGCTACGTGCAAAAATTTCGCATGGTCCTTTAATGATACTGTCATTAAATCACATAATTGTGGCTTCCTCGTAGGTACTTCGCGGGCGGAGCACGCGCGCTCGGCGGTGGCGGCGGCGGAGCGCCACGCGGCGCGGCGCGACGCCGCTACTGGCAGGCGCCGCCGCCGCCGCCCGCCGCCGCCGCCGACGTCGCCGCGCGCCTCGCCGCCTTCCGGCAGATGCTCGACGACGACCCGAGGGACGAACACCTCTGGCTGCGGTACATAGAGTTTCAGGTGAATATTGGGTTTGTGGGACGTGATATGTTTTAAATCTGCTTCGCCTCGGCTCTCGGCGCTTAGCGTCGGAGAAATTGCGCGTTAGTAACGAGGTACCCATGCATCGCAGGAGGAGTGGGGCGCGCCGGGCGCGGCGCTGGCGGCGGCGTGCGAGGCGGCGGCGCGCGCCGGCTCGGCCCGCGTGCGGGCCGCGCTGCACCGCGTGCGGGAGCGCCACCTGTCGCCCGACCAGCTGCGCGTGGCGCTGCGGGCGGACCTGGCCGCCGGTACGCGCCGGGCCGCTCCCTGCCGCCGGGGCGGACCCTTATACGCTAGCACGGAATCGTAATCGGCCGGACCCTTATCGTCGTGAAAAATGCGTTTCCGGCCGGCGAAGCGGGGTCCGCCTTCAAACGGTCTCGTGAAAATGACGTCGCCTTCCTCAGAGCGGCGCGCGAGCGTGCGCCTGGAGCTATGGGCGCGCCTGCTGGAGGCGCTGGGCGCCGAGGGCGCCACCGCGGGCGTCGCCGCCGCGCTGCAGCACCTGGGCGACGACGCCGTCGCCTACCCGCGCCTGCTCTACGTGCACGGTGAGCGCGCGGCGCCGCCGGCCCCTCGGTGCCGCCGGCCCGCGCTGACCCGTGTGCCCCGCAGGGTGCGTGCTGCGCGCGGCCGGGCTGTGGGAGCGGCTCGTGCAGCTGGTGGAGCTGGTGGCCGCCATGAACTTCCCGCCCTCGAGCGCGTTCCCGCCGCCGCCGGCGCCCGCCGCCGCCGCCGCGGCCGCCGAGGCCGCCGCGCTGCGCCGGGAGGACGCGGCGGGCCGCAGCGGCCTGCCGCTCAGCGTGGTGTGGGCGCGCGTGGAGCGCCTGCGCGCCGCGGCGCACTGGCGGCCGGCGCCGGGCGCGGGCGACGCGGACCCGGCCCGCGCGCCGGCGCCGGCGGCGGCGGCGGCGGCGCTGCGCGCGGCGCGCGGGCCGGGCGCGGCGGCGGCGCTGTGCGTGGCGCTGCTGCGCCTGGCGCGCGTGCCGCTGCTGCCGTGCGGCGCGGGCGCGGCGCGCGCGGCGGGCCCGGAGCCGCGCGCGGGGGAGGCGGCGGCGCCCGAGGCGCTGGCGGCGCTGCTGCGCGCGGCGCGGCGCCTGGCGCCGACGCACGCGGCGCGGCCCGCGTCGGCGGAGGCCGCGCGCGCCGCGCTGGCGCCGCTGCTGGACCCGCCGCACTACTTCTCCGACGCGCACGGTGAGCGATGGCCCGCATCGTGGACGATATCGATCCCGAAGCTGATTTCGGTCTTCGGTTCGAGGCGAATCGAATCGGGGCGACGATATTTACTTATGTGATTCCGAAGGCTTTTGACGAGAAACCGAAAACGTGACGTCGTTAGATGCGTACTTGATTCTCGATCTCGCGCTTCTTTATTTGTAAGTTGTAATATTCTCCTTTAAGCGTTCGTTGACGGGTGCACAAACGATACGAACACAAAAAAGTGCCATTTCGTGTTTTCAATTTTGTCATACATCATTTTTGCATAACTTTAACCGTTTACAAAAGCTCTTAGAAGCAACATTTTTGTTTCCGTTTTTGTCATATTCTTAATTGACGCTCCGCTCCTATAGGTCATAGCGTGATGTTATATAACCTAAACCTTCCTCGATAAATGGACTATTCAACACAAAAAGAATTTTTCAATTCGAACCAGGAGGCCTACCATGACCTCTTATAGCAATTCAATTGAAGACCTAAACTGAACCGCGTCGCATAATCGTACCGTGACGTCTTATTTTTTATGTTGCTGCCATTTTCAACCTAAACTGGATCCAGTTTAGGTTGAGATTGGCTTATTAGCGACTCAATTTAGGTTGCTGCAATTTTCAACCTTAACTGTATCTAGTTTAGGTTTATAATGGCAGCAACATGAAAAATAAGACGTCACGGTACGCTTATGCGAAGCGGCTCAGTTTAGGTGCTGAACTGAATCGCTATAAGACGTCATGGTAGGCCTCCAGTAGTTCTTGAGATCTTAGCGTTCAAACAAACAAACAAACAAACTCTTCAGCTTTATATATTAGTATAGATTCGTAAGAGGTCGCACTCGACACCGGGCGAGTGCGCGCTCGGTGCGGAGTGACACGCGGTCCCGCAGGGTACCTGCGCTGGTGCTCCGCGCTGTGGGAGGCCTGCTGCGCCTGGGCGGCGGGCGCGCGGCGCCTGGCGCTGGTGTGCTGGCGCCTGCGCTGGCTGCACGCGCTGGCGCGGCTGGCCGACGCCGCCGAGGCCAGGCGCCTGCGGGCCGCGGCGCGCGCGGCGCTGCGCCGCCACGCGCCCGCGCAGCCCGAGGCCTTCGCGCACTTCGCGCGCCTCGAGGCCCACGTGGCGGGCGCGGCGGCCGGGCGCCGCGCGGCGCTGCAGGCGCTGCGCGCGGCGCTGCGCGACCGCCCCGCGGCGCCCGAGGCCGCGCTGTTCGCGGCGCGCGTGGTGCGCGAGCTGGCGGAGGGCGGCGCGGCGCCGGCGCCGGCGCCGGCGGCGGCGTGGGCGCTGTGCGCGGCGGCGCTGCGCCGCCCGCTGCCGCCCGACGCCGCGCTGGAGGCGCCGCCGCCGCGGGAGCTGCGAGACGAGGCGCTGCAGACGGTGACCACGCTTATCATTCAACAAAAAATAATTAAATTAAAAAAAAGTCCAATGATGAAACGGAGATATCTGAAAGCGTTCGGATGAACGAAGAGATATAACCTACGATTTAGTCAGCACCGTAATCGTTGACTTATCGCTTCGATATCGGACCGTAACTCCTCGATATCTACATCTAATGAGCCGACCAAATTTATGAAGATTAGAAATAGTAGCGGCCCTAGGTGAGATCCCTGGGGTACCACCCCTATAGACATTTCTGTTTATATGAACCGTTTGCTTGTTGTCGACTCTTGTTTTCACCGTTTGCAACTACTTGCTGAGATCGTTTTTAGTAAGATCTCAGCACCACCGCAACAGTTAACCATGATTTTTCCCCTGTACATTATTTTAATGAAATCACGGTCGATTAAATCAAAGGCTTCCCTGGAATCGATACCTGCCGTGGATGGCGTGAGATTCTCTACCTTTATCTGGACTTTTTATATAATATTGAACGGAAGTATTTAGTTTCCTTTTGGCTCATCATCGGATGAGCCGCACGCTTGTATATGCTAACAATTTTATAAAAAAAAGTAATTTGTCGAGATATCGGTAAATATTTTATTCTATATAAACTTTTTTTTAAATTATTTGAAAACTATTTATATTATCGTTTGTATTTATAATTTTTTTTGGTCATCGCAGTGTGTGGAGCGTTGCACCGCGCTCGAGAGTGAATTCGAGGCGGCGGCGAAGGCGGCGGCTGCGGGGGCGGAGCCCGAGGAGGAGGGAGACGTGTGCGCAGCGATGCTGCCTGGCCCCGGCGAGTGGGCGGCGGCGCGGGCCGCGCTGGCCTCGCCGGCGGAGCGGGCGCGGCTCCTGGCGCGCCTGCTGGCCACCCGCGACCTGTACCGGGTGAGGGAGGCGCGGGCGACGGCGGTGCGGGCGGCGCCGGCGGCGCGGGCCAGGGCGCCCCGGGCGGCGCAGGAGAGGCTGACGGTGCTGTGTTGCAGGCGGGTGCGGCGCTGCAGTACGGCGAGCAGGCGGCGTGTGCGCTGGTGCAGGAGGCGGCGGGCGGGGCGCGCGCGGCGGCGGCGCGGGCGCTGCTGCCGCTGTTCCCGGAGAACGCGCTGCTGGCGCTGGGTGAGTACGTTGGGCCAGGCCGGCCGCCGCGCGCCTTTCGCTCTTTGAACGACGTTTCTCCCGTGCAGTTTGCGGAGGCGCGCCGCTGTGGGCGGGCGGCGCGGCGCCGCCGGTTCCGTCGCCGCGGGCGGCGCTGGCGCTGGTGCTGCCGCGGCTGCTGCGGGCGCCGCTGGCGGCCGACGCGGAACCCGCAGAGGCGGGCCGGCTGGCGGCGGAGTGCGCGCGCCTGACGCGGCGCGGCGCCGGCGGGGCGCTGCTGGCGGCGCTGCGCCTCGAGGCGGAGGCGCGCGCGCCGCGCCCGCGCGTCCGCGCCGCGCTGCTCGCCGCGCTCGACGCGCATCCCGACCACAAGGTGAGCGTGCGGCGCCGGCTCGGAGCCGCGCGGCGGAGGCGGCCGACGCGGCGCGGCGCCGGCGGGGCGCGGCGCGGCGCCGGCAGGGCGCGGCGCGGCGCCGAGTCGCGCGGCGCGGCGCCGGCGGTTGCTGACGCGCGGTGGTGTTGCAGTGGCTGTACGTGCGCGGCGCCACGTGGTGCGGCGGCGAGGCGGCGGCGCTGTGTGACGCGCTGTTAGAGCGCGGCCTGCGCCTCCACACGCTGCGGGAGGAGCTGCCGGAGGCGCCGGAGCCATCCGGGGACGCCGCTACAGAGCCGCCCGGGGACGCCGATACAGAACCGCCCGGGGACGCCGCTACAGAGCCGCCCGGGGACGCCGATACAGAACCGCCCGGGGACGCCGCTACAGAGCCGCCCGGGGACGCCGCTACAGAGCCGCCCGGGGACGCCGCTACAGAGCCGCCCGGGGACGCCGCTACAGAGCCGCCCGGGGACGCCGATACAGAGCCGCCCGGGGACACCGATACAGAACCGCCCGGGGACGCCGCTACAGAGCCGCCCGGGGACGCCGCTACAGAGCCGCCCGGGGACGCCGATACAGAGCCGCCCGGGGACACCGCTTCTGAGCCGCCGGAAACCGCAGCGCCGAGCTGATTTCCGCACAAGTTTTCCTTATTAGAAATAAACTCGACGTGGGGTTTTAAAACTAGTTTTATTTAAAATATAATACTTACACTATTATATTTTTTATTTGATACCTTATTTAGTGTGCCTCCTTACCCACGAATTAAATGTACCTATAGGTTGGTAATAAATGCTACGCATTATTATGGTGGTATCTAGCCAAACCGGTCTGAGCGAGAGAGCTCCCTGTGGTAGTGTGTCCTTGTCTGACGTCTTGCCAGCTCTTCATGGCATTTACGGTAACCATTATTTTTTTGTTGATTAGATTTTAATGCATTCTCTTAGTAGTAATAGCTACTTAGGTAGCTAGATACGTACTATATTGTACTAATAGAGTAAGAGCCCGTGAACGCCAGAACTCGGAAATAGATCGGTATTTTCCACACCTTTGGTACCGTTTATCCCACGAGTGTGTTGGGAGCATGAGCTGACAAACTCTCAGCTTTTATAAAATGACGAAGGTCTGGCGTTCACGGGCTCTTAGACCTTAAGATCGTTGCAAATACCGTTGTAGTATGAACACAAACGGTACAAAGAATAATGTTATGTAGTTGGTATACGACACGAGTGTAGAAGGAATGTTTTTCGGTTTATCAGGCGGCTGCCCATTCGCGGCATAGAGAACTAATGTTTTTTAAGGTTATCGGCGATGGGATTTATAATTATCTTTTGATATCAATAATATTTTGCGGAGCTTATTTATAGCGTTTCATATATTTTGGCCTTTTTGCAGTTCTATTTTTGAAGTAAAACTTCTTTACAGACGCTTGACTCGGGGAGTACACTAGTAAATGCGTTACGAAAAATTTGATCGAGCGAGGCGAACGGAAGTTGAGAGGGAAATATAAATTAGTGAAGATACAAAGAGAGAGAGAGAGAGAGAGAGAGAGTTACGTTTCGTTTATTTTTGAAATATTCATTTTTTATATATAGTTATTTTATTGTTTTATTTTTAGTTGAAGTTTTCTACTTTGTGTCATAGCACACATTTCGTTTTTTTTATTTAATATCGAGACAGAATCGTCTGTCGTGGTTCTGTCAGCAACTTAGGTAGATTATTTTTGCTGTCAACATTAAATGTCACAGTTTACTTTTCTGTAATCACAATGGAGGACGTCTCAATACTGACCCCTCGAGAAGAAATAAATCGTGGTTCGGTCGAATAAGAGAGGTGACACGCTGTTGAAAATGTCAAGAGCGGTGCGAGCGCTACTGGCGGCGCTGGCGCTTTCGCTGGCGGAGCCGGCGATGCCGCTGGCGGCGCCGACAATTCTGCTGGCGCCGATAATCTCGCCGCTGGCGGCAGCGCCGACGTTAAGTCGCGGGGCCCTCGTACGCTCGCCGAGGCAGTCTTGGGATAGCGAAAATTCATCGAAAAGTAATCGTTTCTAAACATTCCTTATTATATCGATTCAGTTAGTAGGTAGGTACCTATTCACTTTCTTGGTCGCTTATTGAGAACGATTATCGAGTAGTGTCGTCCGGAACAGGGCGGGAGGAGGTGGCGGCGCCCGACGAGCGTGACGACGACGAAGGGGACTCCGCGTCCTTCATGGTGAGTGTCGCTCGCGGGGCGGCGGTGGGGCGGCGGGCGGGGCGGCGGCGCTGACGGCGCGTCTGTTGCAGGTGGCGGTGCGCCACGAGGACGGGCGCGTGTGCGCCGCGGCGCTGGTGTCGCCGCGCACGGCGCTGTCCTCGGCGGCCTGCGCGCGCTCGCCGCTCGGCGCCGCCGTGACGGCGGGCGCGCGCCGCGTGCTGCGCGTGGCGTACGCCGCGGCCGCGGAGGAGGCGGGCGGCGGCGGCGTGGCCGGGGACCCGTGGGCGGGCGCACTGGCCGACCTGGCGCTGCTGGAGCTGGAGGCGGCGCCGGCGGGCGCGCGGGCCATCCTGATGGCGACGGCGCCGGGCGAGTGCGCGGCGCCGGCGGTGTGCCAGGTGGCGCGCGGCGCCGGGCGGCGGCTGCGCGTGGTGCGCGCGCGGCTCGGCGACGGAGGCCGGTGCGCGGCGCGTGGCCCGCGCTGGCCCGACCTGCGCGCGCGCACGTTGTGCCTCGCCGGGCCTGAGCTGTGTCAGGTAGGAGTGCGCGGCGTGCCAGGTGGCGCGCGGTGCCTGGCGTCGCGCGGAGAGCCAGGTGGCGCGCGGTGCCTGGCGTCGCGCGGAGAGCCAGGTGGCGCGCGGTGCCTGGCGTCGCGCGGAGAGCCAGGTGTCGCGCGGCGTGCCAGGTGGCACGTGGCGCCGGGCGCCGGTAAGCTCGATTCATTCAAACCGCGGCTACAAATATTTGTGCTCCGACTCTCGACGGGGTTTACGTTCGCAGAGCGACCGGGGCACGGGCGTGGTGTGCGGCGGCAAGCTGTGCGGCGTGCTGTCGCGGTCGGCGGGCGCCGGCGGGCGCGGCCGGTGCGGGGACGTGCACGCCGCGCCCAGCCTGCCGCGCTGGCGCCGCTTCCTGCACTGCGCACACACGCGCGGCGCCTGCGGACGGTACGCGGCGCGGCGTGCCGCTTCGTAGATAGGGTAGACCGAGGCGAATCGGATCAGTGGGTGAATCGGATCAAAATAAGAAATTCGTTAATATTTTCAAAACGCGTGAAACGGAATGCTAGCGAGTGGCGTCTTATGACTCGTTCTTCCGCCCTGCACCCTGCACCCTGATGTGTAAAATATTTATTTCAAAAGTCATTAATTTGTGGTTGTTAGGATCACGTCATCGGGGGCGAATGAGATCACTTTTTCAAGGTGTTTTCTTATTTTTTAATTCTGAATATTTATAAATTTAATTTTATTGTAGATGGTTCGCATAGAAAAGAAAGACAAATGCGGGAGAATGGTGTCGAGAAAAAAGAGAAAGGCCGCAAATAAGGTTATCTCCAATGAGTTAACCTTACGTCGAGCACTGAGATTTACAAATTATGTTACCATTCACGAGTTTGTAAAGAAGAGTCTTTCTCCAGAGGTGTCATTAAATCACGTGGTGGATAGACAGCTTTAGATGAAAAAGAAAAAAAACCAGAAGAAGACTGACGATAAAGAAAATGTGATCACAAGAAGAAGAATAAATGAACGCCATATGCAAAAAAAAAGAGACTGGCATTGTATTTAGGTACTGCTCAGAAAAGTTCATTCATCCACCATCAGAGGATTGGATTCAGTGCCGTGCATGCGAAGAATGGTGCCACGAAAAAAGTGCTGATATTGGAGGGAAAAAAGGCCCATATACATATGTATAATGTGATTTATGTGCTACAGATTAATATTGATGTTATTAGTTATTATTTAAATATTGTCATTGGTTCCAAAGTTAAAAGTATTATAAGAGAATTTTAATTTTGGTTATATGTTGTGTATGATCCTATTCGCCCCGAGAATTGGGGCGATTCGGATATTTCTGTCTTTCATGTTTTTTGTTATTATTTTGCATAGATGACCATTTTGTCAATAAAAGTTTCATTTATTACACTCTCATATGATTTTTATGTTCTCAAATTAAAATTTATCCCATTCGCCTCGGTCTATAGTCGGAGAGATCATTCTGTTTGTCGCGAGCGTTACAGACTTGGTTCCGGAGCGGTGTCCGTTTACAGAGATGGCGATTGCGCGCAGCTCTGCAGAGAGAGTTGGCTGGCGCAGGCGGCGCCGAACGAGACGCTCGGCGCTCCCGCGCCCTCGGACCCCGCGCGTTCCGAGCTCGCCAGCACGGCTCGGCACCCTCCGCCCCGCACCGACCGACCTCCGAGCACCGCCGGGTGGACCGGTACGTCTCAGGAGTTGGAGGAGTCAGGAGTACGTTTCGTTCGAGCGAGGATCGTTTCTATCGACCGATATTTTCAGAGAGCGGCGAGGTCCCCGCGAGCGCCGCGTCGCGCGCCGCGCCCTCGGCGAAGCCCGCGGCCGGCGGCGGCGCCCGGCGGGCCACGCTCGAGTTCGAGCCGAACCGCGCCGACGTCGGGGTGAGATCTCGGATCGTACGCGAAGCGCGAGCTCGCCCGGCGACCGGCGGCGGCGCCGGGAGGCACTGCCAGTGCCTTCACCACGTTACCCGCGACGTTTTTGCGCCGGACGCGAAAGAAGAACGCCGACGACGGCGCCGGCTCTCGCACCGAGACCGGTGTCGTCGTCGGCGTTCCTCTTTCCGTCCGACACCGTTCCGGGTGACACCATCATCGGGTGCGATTCCGCTCCCGGTGGACGTCGCACCGTGCGCTAACTCGCCCCGTGGCGCGTGGGTTGTAGATGACGCCCGCGAGAACCACACGCGTGTTCTTGAAGGCGGGCGAATACGGCGACAACGCGGCCGATTACGCGGCGCCTGAGGAGAGCGCCGCCACCGCCGCGGCGTCCGTGCTATCGCCGGCGCCGCCGGCGCCCGCCTCCGAGCTGGAGGCGCGCGTGCCGGGCGCCGCACCGGGCGCCTCGGCGCGTCGCGCCGCCGCCGCCGTTGCCCGCGGCGCCGCACCGCCCGTTCGCTTCCGCCCCGGAGGAGGAGTCTCTGCCGTCGCAGCCGTATTCACTGTTTGTTTCTTGATATAGCCGTACCTACATAACCTTTATGTGATCGTTTTATTTTACACTTTTTTATTATATCAGTGGCAGGAAACCTATACAGGGCGTCCCACGGATATGCCACATGGAGGGGAAGTACCTTGAACATTGTAGTTGAAACATTTTACCGAAAGAAGACATTATTTGAATTTCGAAAACAATTAAAAATGCATTCATAGATATTTAAAATTACATAGTTGAACCGGGAATCGAAAATAATCAGCCTGTAGCTTTATCATAGCGATCGAAAGGTTTCATCATATAAGGATTATTTTTGAAGTTATACTTCTTTTGGCGCGATGGAGAAAAATGATGAGAGTGAATTTTTACGATGCGCGCGATCACCGACACCTAAATTTAACAGCATGAAGTTAGTTCTAGGTGGTATGAAAATTGATAACTATGTTCAAGTTGTATATTCTAGTATTTTTATATGTAGAACACGTGTTTCGTAAGGGTACAATTAAACCGTGTGAATAAATAAATATTATTTTGGTGTTTTTATTAAATCAATTTCATATACGACGGTGATACTAATAATTTATTATTTATTAGTATATCTATATATATATATATATATATATATATATATATATTGAATATTGAATATTAGTGATAAAACTGATTTGAAAAAACTGTTTTGAGTGCATTTATAGATTTGAGGTTAATTGTCGGTATGTATAATTTATTTTCATCGTTAATTAAAAATTATTACATTATTATCTAAAGAATATTTTTTTTTTCGTTTTGTTTTATTTCTGGTATATTAACAAATTTTATGTATAAATAAAAAAAAAAATAAAAAATTCTATACTTGTTTATATTAACCTTAAATGCTGAATGTTTACTTTATCTTTGATCTTAACTATTCGTTAAAATTTGAGAGAAGAAGTAACGAGAAGAATCTACGAATGTAAAATAGTTTAATTGAAATATTTATTAATATATTTGATTCATTGCCTTAATGATAAATGATTGTATATTTTTACTGTGTTGTCATATTTTTAAGTTAATAAAACCTTTTTTATTTAAATAAAATCTTTTTGATTAATTTTAATATTTATCGTTAATCACTACTGCATTTTAGTTATTTTTTTCCATACGCCAAAGAAGTATAACTTCTAACGCGTGTACATAAGTACACACACTCTTTTTTTTTTTCTAAATAACATAGCGTCAGATATAAAAGGAAGGCCATGAATTTTAAGATTTTTATTACAAAACTAGCTGTACCCTGGCACGCTTCGCTGTGGCACATTCGCACATTCGCTGATATGTCACTGATGAAAAAAATAGATAAAAACAATCCTTGATGCGGATTATATATCATGCTAAAGTTGAATTTGAAGCGTACACATTCCAACATACCATTTTTATATATATATATAATGTGTTTATTTCTATTTATCCTTGGATATTATGGTGAACAGTAAAACTATAACCAAAATTGAGTTGCTCTGAAAAGAGTAAATTTTATTATAATAAGTACCTTTTTTTTTTTTTTTTTTTTTTTCCCGGGGAAATGCATTAGGCATACCACCCGGCCCCTGGCCCCGGTTATGTGGGACTCCCCCGCCAGCTGGTCTAGCGGGGTTTACCCACTAAAACCCCGGGGTGTTCTCCTCTCCGCATTATGGAGGTGGTCACGGGTTCGCACGGCGCTTCCGCGACCACCTCTGCGGGCGCCCTCCCGGGCTCGCCACGTGAGGCTTGGGCCTCTTTCTCCGCTGGATGCGTCCCGGAACACACGGGCCGCACCTCAGCTCGGGACTTCTAACTTGGGCGTTGGACCCCCGATCCGCGGCCCAAAAGTCCCCGTTATTGGTCCCTCGCTGTGCCCTCTGCTGATCAGAGGGACACGCGAAGGACCTCTTCTCGCCAGGTTATTTGCTACGGCCACCAATTCCCCTAGGAGAATTGCTGACCGAACCCCAGGGTGCACCGGCCCAGCTGCTGCCCTTCCCTCCGGATGCAACGCATCAAGAGGGACGAACAACAGCCGGGCACTCGTGGAGGTTACCTGGCCCGCACCCCTTATAATAAGTACCTACATAAACTAGTTTTAACACTTTAACAAAACCGTATATTAATTAGTCACAAATCTTACCTGAAAAGAGAAACAACATTTAAAGCTATTGTTTTACCAGTTCTTATTAATTACTATCGGTTAAACATTCAAATTACAAAATAATTCATATTTCGATAATGTAACGGAATCTCCATATTTTATCATGCTGCCTCAATCATTCAATATGGCAGACGTCTCCATGGAATCTAACGAGTTCACAGATAAATTATACATCAAGTTTATTACGCGGCAAATTCAAACTGTACAAACTAAATGAAGTGCCAAGCACTTTGTTTACATATATAGATAGATTAATCAATTTATCATATGCTCAAAATGAGTCCCTTTGATAATGTCAATTGTATGTCCTTACGGAAATGTCAGCTTTTCATTTTACTGAACATATTAATTTCACATTAAATGTATAAATAACGTCAACTGGTTTCTTGAATTTCTAAATGAAGCATTTTACACATAAGTGCTATGTGAAAGCTGTTCTAGGCTTATGTGAATCTATTATTGTATCCATGATATACTATAAGAAGCTGATAGTTTTCCATGTAAATTAAAAAAAGAAAACTGCGGATCTCTCAAGGGAAAGAAACAAATCTCGTCTAATGAAAGTATTTATTCAATCGTTGGCAAGAAAACAAACAGATGTAGTCAAAACGGTAGGCACGTTAAAAAAATAAAGGCTCGGTGGAGCTTCACTTTCGTTTCTTGACTCCCCCGGCGTCGCGCTCGGCCCGCCGGCTCCTGAAGAACGACCGCCCGCCGCCCGCGGGCGCCCGAACGCCGCCCCCGCCCGCCGGCGCCCACGCGCCGCCCCCCGCCCGCCGGCGCCCGCGCGCCGCCGCCGCCCGCCTGCAACGCGAGCGTGCCGGGGTGAGCAGGGTCGCTGCGCACGCACCGTCGGCCGAGCCGGGACTACCTGGTCCGCGTCGAGGCGGCGCTTCAGGGCGCGCAGCGACGTCGGGGGCGGCGCCGCGCCGCGCGCCAGCGCCTCGAACCGCCGCGTCACCTCCGCCGCCTGCAACAGTCGCGCTACAGGCCTCGCGCCGCCCGCCCCCCGCGCCGCCCCGCCGCGCCCGCGCTCACGTCGAGGGCGTCGCCGTCCATGCTGCCGTCGCTGAGGAAGTGGAACAGCAGCGAGTCGGGCGCGGGCGCCTCCGGCCGCGCCGCGAGCCCCCCGCCGCCGGCGCGCCGCAGCGGCTTCGGCGGCGCCGCCACCGCGTTGTCGTCGTGCTCCGGCGGCTCGCGCGCCGCCGCCACCGCCGCCGGCTCGCGCGCCAGCTCCTTCTGGATGTTGTCGATCCTGCTCTGCATGCCGCGGATCTTGTCCTGCAGCCGCTCCTGCGCACGCGAGAGTAGTCAGCGCGGGCCGGGCGGTGCGGCGCCCGCTCGGCTACCTCCGCCCGCTCACCTTCTCCCCTCTAATGTCCAGAATGATCTTCATCTGCTCCGCCGCCTCCTCGTCCTTGTTCTGAAACGAGAGACGGGAGCGTCGGGTCGGGGCCGGCGCGGGTGCGAGCCGCGGCGCTCCGTCGGCGGGGCTCACCCGCGCGTCGTCGGCGAGGCGCGCACGCTCGAGGCGCGCGGCGTCGAGGTCGGCGCGCGCGGCGCCCAGCGCGGCGTCGCAGCGCGCGCGCGCCTCCGCCTCGGCCGCCACGTCCCGCATGAGCCGCGCGATCGTGTCGGCGCGCTCGGCGAGCTCCCGCCGCGCCTCCGCGTCGGCGTCGGCGGCGGAGGCGCGGAGCGCGGCCAGCTCGCGCTCTCGGCCGGCGGCGGCGGCGGCGGCGCGCTCGGCGTCGGCGCGCGCCGCGTCGCGCTCGGCGGCGGCGGCCCGCAGCGCGGCGCCGAGGCGCGCCGCCTCCGAGGCGCGCGCGTCTTCCGCCTCGCGAGCGCGCGCTTCCAGCGACCGCACGTTCTGCGAACGATCAAAATTACGCACGCGCGACCGACGGTCGGTCGGTCCGGTTCGAAGCGGCGATGCCGGATAACTGGCGAATGATTTAAATACATAAATCTTTTTGCTAATAAAATATTTGACGAATTAACCTAACCCGGATCTCGTCGTCGACTTCCTTTAGCAAATTTTCATTTTTCTCGACCGAAGACTTCAATTCTCGTCTCAATTCCTCGGCCGTCGATCTGGCTTCCTGGAAAGCGAATATCGGTTCTAAAATACGGCGGCGTTCCACCGAGCCGCGCGCTCTCCCGGCGACGCCCACCTGGTGCTGCGCGTCGAGCGCCGCGCGCGCCGCCGCCGCCGCCGCCAGCTCCGCGCGCAGCGCCGCCGCCTCGCGCGCCGCCGCCTCGCCGCGCGCCTCCGCCGCCGCCAGCGCGCCGCGCAGCGCCGCCGCCGCGCCGGCCCTGCAACCCGCTCGCGTCAGGCCGCGCCCGCGCCCCGCCGCCCGCCCCTCCCC
Organism: Campaea margaritaria; assembly: GCA_912999815.1. Lineage (NCBI taxonomy): Eukaryota > Metazoa > Arthropoda > Insecta > Lepidoptera > Geometridae > Campaea > Campaea margaritaria. The sequence goes on along the minus strand of OU538798.1, from coordinate 31,688 downwards.
GCGCCGCCACTCACTCGCGCTCCAGCTGCGACGTGGCGCTCCTCGTGCGCTCGTCGCGCGCGGCGTGCTCGGCCGCCGTCCGCCTCAGCTCGTCTCGCAGTTCGTCGATCGCCTTCTCCTTCTGGAGGGAGGACGGAGCGGGTGAGGCTCGCGGCCGCGACGCGACGCGCGGCGGCGGGCGCGCTCGCTCACCTCCTCGAGCAGCGCGTCGCGGCGCGCCCGGTCCGCGGCGAGGGCGTCGCGGCGCTCGCGCAGGCGCTCCGCGTCCGCGGCGGCGGCGGCCAGCTGCGCGCGCGCCGCGGCCGCCGCCGCCTCCGCCTGCCGCCGCGCGGCGCCCTCCATCTCCGCCAGCCGCGCGCCGTGCTCCGCGCTCAGCTTCACTGCGAAGAGGCGGCGCACCGGCGCCCGCTCATGTATATTTGTGTGCGATTCGGAAGACCGTATGCTTTCTAAGCCGTTCGACGACGACGGGACGCCGTCCGTCGCCGCTCGCGGCCACGTCCCCGCGTCGAGTCCCGGCGCCACTCACGGCGCTGGCCGGCGGCGGCGGCGCGGCGGGCCGCGGCGGCGCGCGCGGCGTCCACGGCGGCGGCGGCGCGCGCGTAGGCGTCGGCCAGCGCGGCGCGGTCGGCGGCGCAGCGCCGCAGCGAGGCGCGCACGCGGCCCGCGTGCTCCTCGAGCGCGGCGCAGGTGGCGCGCGTGCCGGCCAGCCTGCACAGAGCGCCGGTGAGCGAGGGCGGCGGCGCCGGCGCCGGCCCCGCCCGCCCCGCCCGGCCCGCGCGCCCCGCACCTGTTCAGCGTCTCGGGGCGGCGGCGCAGCTCCTGCGAGTGCGCGGCGGAGAGCGCCTCGTGCTGCATCTGCAGCTCCAGCATGTTCCGCTGCAGGCGCTCGTGCTCGCGCTCCACGCCGCCGAGGCGCTCCTTCAGTTCCCAGTACGACGTGTCCTGCGCCACCTGCGTCACGTGACTCTAGAGCGTAGGCTCTCGACGTGGATGGTGACGCCGCTTCGTCGGCGTTCGACACTTTCGGGGGGACAATAGAAGACCCGCAGAAAATGACACGGCGTTGAGAGGACACGGAGGAGGCGTGAGCGAGTTAAAAAAATATGATCTAAAAAGTCGACGACGCGGAGCGAGTTTACAAGCTGCTCGCGAAATCGCTGGCTTGTGGCTTGTAAACTGGCCCAGTGTCAACGAGCCTTAAAAAGGACAAAATAATTGGTTGTCTGTAAAGTTGGTTTACGGACGATAGTTTAACGTGACAACGTCATAACATAAAATTTATGAAATTATTGCATACTTTTATAAATAAAATTGAATCATTTTTTAATAATAAAAGAATAAATACTCTAAATTATACTACTAATCAGATTTTTAAAATGCAAGAATAATTAACCTTTATTTCCGATATTTTTGTTGTAATAACCACAATGACTTGACGAATGATGTCGACGACGAACGATGACGAACGATGAGTCGACGAAACAGTTCACATGTAGATGTAATTTGTGTGCTGCCGCTGTTTTTCTTCTCCTCGGACGCATAGGCCAATCGAATGGAAGAGAGATAGATGCGACGCAGCGTACAATATGCGTAACGGGACAAAGTGTCATCTTTTACGTGCATGCAACCGGCGTTCATCGATTCATTAGACATTGTCACGTCAAAAACAAAAACCATAAGCCGACCACGTAAAGTAAACTTAAATATTGGTAAATTTTTGTTGTTGTTATTATTTTTATGACGTGTGTTTTCGCACCTGTACCCGGGATTATGGTCAGTTCACTTGTGATAGTATTCCCATCGTCCTATTTAGTTGAACGAGGGTTTAATTTCTAATTGGCTAGCGGCTAGATGGACAGACAGATGAAGTGTAAAAACCTAATTCGGAAAATAGACTGACACATATTTAAATCTAATACGTACCACGCCGATATGAAAATAAGTAGGTATACATACTTTTAGTTTGATAATTTTCGCTGTTTCCCGGGAAACCTTTTCTCTGAGCTTTTCGACGTCGGCATTCATTCTTTTTCTGGTGGCCACTTTACTTATATCCGTTAAATCCATGTTTCTGAGTTTCGAGTTATAAATAAGTATAACTTAGAAAGGCAGTTATTGAGTAATCTAAATATAAATGCAAATGTACCGACTGACTAACTGACTCTAACCAACTACAATGATGACAGAGAAAGAAATTGTAGATTCCCGCCAAATTTATTATTACTTTTTTTTTTTCAAATAAGATGGTATAATGGAAATCGATTAAAAGAATCGATTTATTCGTCGCTGGTAGTATTATACAAGAAATCACTATTTATTTTATTTCTTTGGAATCGTGGTATTCTGTATATTTAATTAAATTTTATAGCAATCTTCACACTTTTTAACACGCTTGTATAAGCTTCATTTGTATGTATGTATATAACGGAATCTTTGAACATGATTTTGACCCCTTAAAAACGTCTGATTACATCGAAATTTTGCACACTTATCAAGGACCGATGACAATACAATAACAAAACCAAAAATAAAACAAAATATACATAAAAAAATAATTTGCACACTTATCAAGAACCGTCAATACAATAATAATACAATTATAAAAAAATTAAAAACAAAAAAATCCGCTCATAAGAAAAAAAAAAATATAAAATAGTAGTTGTAGTCGACGCGGTTAGCGGGAAGTGGTGATAGTAAATCAAAAACAAGACGAGGGTTTTTTTTTTTTATTTTTTTTTTTAAAAGGAAAACCGGGGCGCGTACGCTATAACCAAGCGTAGTTAATTTGGAACACGAGACAACTCGATTGGTTTGGTTTGGTTTGGTTTGGTTTGGTTTGGTTTGGTTTGGTTTGGTTTGGTTTGGTTTGGTTTGGTTTGGTTTGGTTTGGTTTGGTTTGGTTTGGTTTGGTTTGGTTTGGTTTGGTTTGGTTTGGTTTGGTTTGGTTTGGTTTGGTTTGGTTTGGTTTGGTTTGGTTTGGTTTGGTTTGGTTTGGTTTGGTTTGGTTTGGTTTGGTTTGGTTTGGTTTGGTTTGGTTTGGTTTGGTTTGGTTTGGTTTGGTTTGGTTTGGTTTGGTTTGGTTTGGTTTGGTTTGGTTTGGTTTGGTTTGGTTTGGTTTGGTTTGGTTTGGTTTGGTTTGGTTTGGTTTGGTTTGGTTTGGTTTGGTTTGGTTTGGTTTGGTTTGGTTTGGTTTGGTTTGGTTTGGTTTGGTTTGGTTTGGTTTGGTTTGGTTTGGTTTGGTTTGGTTTGGTTTGGTTTGGTTTGGTTTGGTTTGGTTTGGTTTGGTTTGGTTTGGTTTGGTTTGGTTTGGTTTGGTTTGGTTTGGTTTGGTTTGGTTTGGTTTGGTTTGGTTTGGTTTGGTTTGGTTTGGTTTGGTTTGGTTTGGTTTGGTTTGGTTTGGTTTGGTTTGGTTTGGTTTGGTTTGGTTTGGTTTGGTTTGGTTTGGTTTGGTTTGGTTTGGTTTGGTTTGGTTTGGTTTGGTTTGGTTTGGTTTGGTTTGGTTTGGTTTGGTTTGGTTTGGTTTGGTTTGGTTTGGTTTGGTTTGGTTTGGTTTGGTTTGGTTTGGTTTGGTTTGGTTTGGTTTGGTTTGGTTTGGTTTGGTTTGGTTTGGTTTGGTTTGGTTTGGTTTGGTTTGGTTTGGTTTGGTTTGGTTTGGTTTGGTTTGGTTTGGTTTGGTTTGGTTTGGTTTGGTTTGGTTTGGTTTGGTTTGGTTTGGTTTGGTTTGGTTTGGTTTGGTTTGGTTTGGTTTGGTTTGGTTTGGTTTGGTTTGGTTTGGTTTGGTTTGGTTTGGTTTGGTTTGGTTTGGTTTGGTTTGGTTTGGTTTGGTTTGGTTTGGTTTGGTTTGGTTTGGTTTGGTTTGGTTTGGTTTGGTTTGGTTTGGTTTGGTTTGGTTTGGTTTGGTTTGGTTTGGTTTGGTTTGGTTTGGTTTGGTTTGGTTTGGTTTGGTTTGGTTTGGTTTGGTTTGGTTTGGTTTGGTTTGGTTTGGTTTGGTTTGGTTTGGTTTGGTTTGGTTTGGTTTGGTTTGGTTTGGTTTGGTTTGGTTTGGTTTGGTTTGGTTTGGTTTGGTTTGGTTTGGTTTGGTTTGGTTTGGTTTGGTTTGGTTTGGTTTGGTTTGGTTTGGTTTGGTTTGGTTTGGTTTGGTTTGGTTTGGTTTGGTTTGGTTTGGTTTGGTTTGGTTTGGTTTGGTTTGGTTTGGTTTGGTTTGGTTTGGTTTGGTTTGGTTTGGTTTGGTTTGGTTTGGTTTGGTTTGGTTTGGTTTGGTTTGGTTTGGTTTGGTTTGGTTTGGTTTGGTTTGGTTTGGTTTGGTTTGGTTTGGTTTGGTTTGGTTTGGTTTGGTTTGGTTTGGTTTGGTTTGGTTTGGTTTGGTTTGGTTTGGTTTGGTTTGGTTTGGTTTGGTTTGGTTTGGTTTGGTTTGGTTTGGTTTGGTTTGGTTTGGTTTGGTTTGGTTTGGTTTGGTTTGGTTTGGTTTGGTTTGGTTTGGTTTGGTTTGGTTTGGTTTGGTTTGGTTTGGTTTGGTTTGGTTTGGTTTGGTTTGGTTTGGTTTGGTTTGGTTTGGTTTGGTTTGGTTTGGTTTGGTTTGGTTTGGTTTGGTTTGGTTTGGTTTGGTTTGGTTTGGTTTGGTTTGGTTTGGTTTGGTTTGGTTTGGTTTGGTTTGGTTTGGTTTGGTTTGGTTTGGTTTGGTTTGGTTTGGTTTGGTTTGGTTTGGTTTGGTTTGGTTTGGTTTGGTTTGGTTTGGTTTGGTTTGGTTTGGTTTGGTTTGGTTTGGTTTGGTTTGGTTTGGTTTGGTTTGGTTTGGTTTGGTTTGGTTTGGTTTGGTTTGGTTTGGTTTGGTTTGGTTTGGTTTGGTTTGGTTTGGTTTGGTTTGGTTTGGTTTGGTTTGGTTTGGTTTGGTTTGGTTTGGTTTGGTTTGGTTTGGTTTGGTTTGGTTTGGTTTGGTTTGGTTTGGTTTGGTTTGGTTTGGTTTGGTTTGGTTTGGTTTGGTTTGGTTTGGTTTGGTTTGGTTTGGTTTGGTTTGGTTTGGTTTGGTTTGGTTTTTTTTTTTTTTTTTTTTTTTTTATGATAACAATGTGTCCATTAGCGTGAGGCGCTAATGCCTTTTATTAGTAGTTTTTAAGTTTTTTACAAATTTGTAGGTATCTTATTCGCGCATTCTTAAAACTAAAGGGTTCTTAGGTAATAAGTAAGTCCAATGCTTTTTTTTTTTTTTTTTTTTTTTTTTTTTTTTTTTTTTTTTTTCATATAATATATTATTTTATGTATCAGATTATTTCTTTTTAGAAAGACGTAGACTTAGAGTAACTGCCCAGACACGGTCAAGCAAACATCTCGCTCCGCGATAAAATAAATTAAAATTTATTTCGAAATTAATTCGCGGAGTTACGCGTCCAAAAGTGATCGTGCTGTGCAAATCGTCATCCATCTCATCAGGATTCGTGTTCGCGAGTCCCTGCCACAACAGGAACAGTTACGAAGTTTTTCCCGACAACCATCTGGGACCTCGGAGAGCACCAACATCGAAGCCATACCAGTCACCGAGAAGCCGTAAACACCAGGATATAGACTGCGTGAGTACGAGCCGTTTGACACCAGGATCGTCGAAATCGGACCAGTGGTTCAGGAGTTATCGTCCAAAACGTGAAACAGCTGTGCGAAAACCGAGTCATTGAACCGACCTGACCCAGTTAGCGCAGCGCAGCAAAAGTCACGCCACATTCCATCCGCGGCGCGTGAATCACGTACTCGGCACATTCCGATCCACGGCTCGCGAAACCAAGTACTCGAAGCAGCCCGCAGCCCCCCGCAGCCCGCTCCACGGCGCGCAAAACTACGTACTCGGCGAAAATCCAGTCCTCCCCCCCTCCCCCCTCCCCCTCCCCCCCCCCCCCCCGGCGGAGCACCCCACCACCCCCCGCAGTGACGTCACCAGGGAGCGCTTACCATCACAGCGTGAACCAGTACTACGTCACGGCGCTCACCATCACTGCGCTCACCAGCACCAACGTCACACGAAGCAGCGCTCACTATCGCTGACGTCACACGGCGCTCACCATCACAGCGCTCACCAGCACCAACGTCACACGAAGCAGCGCTCACCATCACTGCGCTCACCATCACTGACGTCACTCGGAAGCGGCGCTTACCATCGCTGACGTCACACGGCGCTCACCATCACTGCGCCCACCTGTACTAACGTCGCACGAAGCAGCGCTCACCATCGCTGACGTCACACGGCGCTCACCATCACTGCGCCCACCAGCACCAGCGACACAAGAAGCAGCAGCGCTTACCATCGCTGACGTCACACGGCGCTCACCATCACTGCGCCCACCAGCACCAGCGTCACAAGAAGCAGCAGCGCTTACCATCGCTGACGTCACACGGCGCTCACCATCACTGCGCTCACCAGCACCAGCGTCACAAGAAGCAGCGCTTACCATCGTTGACGTCACACGGCGCTCACCATCACTGCGCTTACCATCACTGACGTCACACGGAAGCAGCGCTCACCATCGTTGACGTCACACGGCGCTCACCATCACTGCGCTCACAATCACTGAAGTCACACGGAAGCGGCGCTCACCATCGCTGACGTCACACGGCGCTCACCATCACAGAAGCCAGCGCTCACCATCACTGACGTCACCAGCCAGCCAGCGCTTACCATCACCGACGAAGACTGCGTGTGAGCGCTCACCATCCACCGCCAGGTACGAAGTTCCCCCCCCTACCCCTCCCCCAACATTAAATCAGGCAGCCAACCACAGCTGGCTTGACTGACCTAGTTGGACAAGCCACCTCCACTCCCACGCATATACCCCGACCGCGCGGCCCAGGCCACGCCCCATCTCATCGAGCTGCGCCTTGCCAGCTTCGGATTGGACGAAGCCACAGTGCCTACGCGCGAGCGCCAATCCCAGACGACGATTCGCACAGTGCATCACACCAACTTACGGACGCGACGGGTATTTTACTCGCGCAACACTAGAGAAGACGCAGACCACCAGACGTCAAAAATAACAAATTGTAAGTCCTTTGCATACACGCGCTTAGTTTTAGAAAATTAGAATAACTTAGATTTAGAATTATATTATAAACAAAACAGCATAACAAAAATGGACCAGCAACAACAGCCAAAGCCGACCGCGGCCTCCACCTCCGCCGCAGAGAAGACGAAACGCACCCTTCGGGAGAAAGTTATGAAAAGGGCGGCCTCGGTTGTTGCCAAGTCACCGACAAAGAAACTCCAGGCGGGCCTGAGGAAGTCTCCTAAGGCATTGTCGGAAACGGCGGTGACACATTTAGCACAAATAGCACAGTCAAGACAGACAAAGGTGTCGCAGAGCCTCGAGTCGGCAGCTCTTGAGCTGTCGAATCCCGCCCTGCGACTACCTGCAAACACCGGATTAGACACGCTAGGCCTGGAACCACCGAAGACACCCACTATTACCATCACCTCCCCCCACACCACCAGAGCAAACGTCGGCAATTTCACTCTAGTAGACACAGCACCGATGGAAGGCAGTACGGAGCGGGAGTTTGCGGCAGCGGGCTCACAGGACGCGTCGGACCTCTTCGATGACCTAGACAGGTCATCGGTGGGGTCCGGTGCGTCCGAGAGAAGACGTATGAGCATGCTGTACGCTGCTCCCGGCCGGGGGGGACGAGTGGGAGCGGAGATGGACCAGGCTACAAAGGTAGCGAACAAGCTGCTTCAGGAGGGTAAGGAGGCCCTGGAGCTAGCTACAACAATGAAGAAGGAGTGCAAAGTCGCGGCGGCCAATAGTCTTCAGGGCCTCTACGAGGTTAGGTTAGGTTAGGTTAGGTTAGGTTAGGTTAGGTTGGGCGGGTCTGGGCGGGTCTGGGTTCATCCATCACTAGATGCCTGAATCCAGGCCTTCCTCACTCACCCCGTGGTGAGTGGGGAGGCGTCGGCTTTGGGAAGGAGCGCAGGTCGCTAAGATCTCCCAAGGCAAGTCCGGGGTCATCCTTCACGTGGTTGCTGCCTGTTCTTGGTCTAATCCCCTCTGGAATAGACGTAACTGAAACCCCGGGCGCCGCGGTCTCGGTCGCGGGTCCCTCTACCGTGTTTACACGGTATAGGGGCTCGCGGACGAGATAGAACGGGATGAAGGTCTTCGCAAAGCTTTTGCTTTGCGGGGGCCCCATCCCGGATCATCCTTCATCATCATCATCATCATCTTCACCCCCTTCACCCCCATCCTCATCTCCATTTCTTTACAGGTTTATATGTTCTCTTCTTTCTTTCTTATTTATTTGTTTGTGTGTTTCTTCTTTATTTGTTTTTGTCTGTTCTTCTTTCCTCTTCTTTTCTTGTTTCGCCGTCATCGTTCACCCCAATCCTACGGTCCCGGTGCCCGCCTATGGGATGCATGGCCGGGGGGGTAGACCCGGTCCCAAGGGCACCAACCCAGGCCGTCACGCCTTAAAACTGTCAAAACAATTATGGCGAGTTGTAAAAATGTAGATTTACCCCAGGAAGGTACCACCACCGTTGGTGGTGGAGAATCCTTCACCGGCTCACTCGAGCCGGTCTGCCCCTCGTACTCTGGGGGGGGCAACAACCGCTGTAAGAGCCTCGGCTCTTTACCTGACCCACGCGCGACCACGGACACTGATTTCTCCGCGAAAGCGGATACAGCAATGGAGACTCCCCTCGCCAGCCGTCTTCGGAGTAGGACAAAGGCGGGTACGACGGAAAAGGAGGCGCGCGTCGTTCTGCCGCGATGCCCCACACCCTCCTCGGCGTGGATGGCCGATCTCTCTGACACTGAGTCGGAGATGAGCCTTGACTCGCCGGGGACGAGGTCCAAAGGAGAGAAACGAATCAGGGACTCCGACGACACCGATTCGGAGGCCAGTGGCCTGACGTTGGCGTCGGAGAGGGCAGGCGGAGAACGCAAGAGGCGGCCCGGAAGGTCGAGCTCGGTGTCCTCGTACGACGGCGACCGGACCGACCGGCCGATGTCGCCGTTGGCGGGGACTCCAGCCTTTCTGCGCGTGGCGGAGCTGCGCAGAGAAAAGAGGGCGGCCATGCTCAAACTGAAGGAGGAGCGCCTCGAGGACAGGGCCAAGGAGGCGTCTGCTTCCAGAGCGGCCCTCGGACTCCCGAGCTCTGGAGACCCCCGGACAGCCGCTGCCCTTCATCAGAGGGTTCGTGACGATGTCGCCATCATTGTGGAGGTGGCGACAAAGTCAATGAACCTCAAGGGCACGACAGTCCGGACCCTGAAGGAGGCGGCGACCTCCATTGGAGCCGCAGTAGAGGCCCTGCGGGACAGGACGCCCACACAGGAAGTGGCCAATCTGCAGGCTGAAAACACGCGCCTGCAGCGCGACCTCGCTGAGCTCCGAAAGGAGCTGGAGGACCTCCGGGCGGAGTTTCGGAGAGAAGTGCTTGAGGCGAGGAAAGCCCCTGCCCCTCCGTCCCGCCGGAAAGCCTCCCTAGAGAGGGTCGAGGCCCCCTTCGACACTGAACAGCTTACGCGCTCGATCATGCTGCAGGTCGGCAGCATGGTCAGCGCGCGGCTGGAGGGACTCGAGGGCCGCCTCCTGCCGGAAAAACGTCTCCGGCCTCCACTGGCCGCAGACCGGTCGAATGCTGCTGCCGCTGGTGCGGCAAAAGCTTCGGTCCGGGGGCCGGAGGCCGGGACGGAACCGCCGCCCGGAGCAGCTCCCAAGCCCAAGGGCAAGGGAGCCAAGAAACGTAAGGAGAAGGAGGCCGCATCTGCAGCGGCAAAAACGACTGCGTCCCGCCCCCTGCCACCGGCACCCCCGTCCACAAACGAGAAGTGGTCAACGGTGGCAGGGCGGAACGCCAAGCCTTCCAAGGCAAGGAAGCAGCGGCAAGCCGCTCCAGGGCCTTCCAGCGCTGGAGCCGCCAAACCACCAGCGAAAGCGGCAGTGAAGTTGCGCCCCCCCGGGTCCACAGTCGTGGTGCTCACACTACAGCCCGGGGCCGAGGAGAAGGGTACGACATACGCGCAGGTGTTACAGCAGGCGAAGACCAAGGTGGACCTCGCCGCCCTCGGGATCCCAAGCGTCCGGTTCCGGGTGGCTGCCACCGGCGGCCGCATCCTCGAGCTGCCGGGCGCGCTGAGCGGTCCCAGCGCGGACACCTTGGCCCAGAGGCTGAGGGAGGCCCTGGACGGGGATATTGTGAAGGTGTCCAGGCCCACGAAATGCGCAGATCTGCGTATCTCGGGCCTGGACGAATCGGTGTCAACTGAGGAGGTGGTCGCTGCCATTGCGCAGCATGGCGGGTGCCCTGCGGAGTCCGTCAAAGCGGGCGCGCTGAGACGCGGCTTCCAGGGCACCAACACCGTGTTGGTAAGCTGCCCAGTGGCAGCGGCCAAGAGGATTGGCAACGGAGGACGCCTTCTGGTCGGCTGGATCTCTGCGCAGGTGAGTCTGCTGCAGCCCCGGCCGACGCAGTGTTTCCGGTGCCTCCACAAGGGGCACATAAGCGCCAAGTGCACGGCGGAGGTCGACCGCAGCGATGAATGCTATCGCTGCGGTCAAAAAGGTCATAAGGCGGCCAAATGCCCCGCGGCTGAGGCGAGATGTTCGCTCTGCTCAGCCGCGGGCAAACCAGCGGGCCACAGGGTGGGCAGCAAAGCCTGCTCCCCACCCAAACCAAAGGCGGCGGCAAAAGCCTTCGGGCAGTTCTGCCGCCCCCCGGAGCCGGGAGGCGAGGAGGCGATGACCACGAACCAGGATTAACCTGGTTCGTCGCCTCCTCCTTCAGGGTCGGAGGGGATCTCTCACACCCTCCTCCGACCCCCTCCCATAACACGAGGCAAGGCGGCCGACCCCGGGGGGGGATCGACCGCCAGCTACACCATGCCTCGAGGTGGCGCGCGCGGTGTTCCGCGCGCCCCTCAAGAGTCGACGGAGTGGGCAACCTCCACCCACTCCGTCCCGGTTTGGGTCCTTTATGGACAGGCGCTGCCGGGGCCGCGATAGCATACGATATCGTGACCTCGTAGCCCCGGCAACACGCGTCCCGGTGGACACCCGTTGGGTTTTAGTCAGTAGGAGTCTGACATAACCACCCGGCTGCCCCCGTGGCTGGGTGGTATCCATGCAGGATTTCCCAACGTAAAAAAAAAAAAAAAAAAAAAAAAAAGGTTGGGCGGGTCTGGGTTCATCCATCACTGGGCGGGTCTGGGTTCATCCATCACTGGGCGGGTCTGGGTTCATCCATCACTAGATGCCTGAATCCAGGCCTTCCTCATTCACCCCGTGGTGAGTGGGGAGGCGTCGGCTTTGGGAAGGAGCGCAGGTCGCTAAGATCTCCCAAGGCAAGTCCGGGGTCATCCTTCACGTGGTTGCTGCCTGTTCTTGGTCTAATCCCCTCTGGAATAGACGTAACTGAAACCCCGGGCGCCGCGGTCTCGGTCGCGGGTCCCTCTACCGTGTTTACACGGTATAGGGGCTCGCGGACGAGATAGAACGGGATGAAGGTTCTCGCAAAGCTTTTGCTTTGCGGGGGCCCCATCCCGGATCATCCTCATCATCACCATCACCATCACCCATCATCATCATCACCATCATCATCATCACCATCATTTCACTGTGTGTTTTTTCCCTAGGTTAATGTGTGTTTTCTTCTTTCTTTCTTTGTTTGTTGTTGTTTCTTCGTGTGTTTCATTTGATTGTTTGTTTGTTTGTTTGTTTGTTTGTTTGTGTGTATTTGCTTGTTCTTCTTTCCTCTTGTTTTGTTCGTTGTTTGTTTGTGTTTCTTCTTGTATGATTGTTCATCCTAATCCTACGGTTCCGGTGCCCGCCTATGGGATGCATGGCCGGGGGGAGACCCGGTCCCAAGGGCACCACCCCACAGGCTGTCGCGCCTTAAACCGGCTAACCATGGCGAGTTGTAAAAATGACAAACTACCCCAGGAAGGTACCACCACCCTCGGTGGTGGAGAATCCTTCACCGGCTCACTCGAGCCGGTCTGCCCCTCGTATTCTGGGGGGGGCAACAACCGCTGTGAGAGCCTCGGCTCTCTTAACAACGACCCAAGCAAGATAACGGACACTGATCTCTCCGCGAAAGCGGAAACAGCAATGGAGACTTCCCTCGCCAGCCGTCTTCGCAGTAGGACGAGGGCGAGTGCGACAGGAAAAGAGGCGCGCGTCGTTCTGCCACGATGCCCCACACCCTCCTCGGCGTGGATGGCCGACCTCTCCGACACGGAGTCGGAGGTGAGCTTCGGCGCACCCGAGGGGAGGAAGGGAGAGAAGCGGGTCCGAGACTCGGACGACACGGACTCGGAGGCCAGTGGCCTGGCGGTGGAGTCGGAGAGGACTGGAGGAGAAAAGAAGAGGCGGCCCGGGCGGTCAGGCTCGGTCTCCTCCTATGACGGTGACCGGATAAGGCCGGAGTCGCCGTTGCCGGGGACCCCGACCTTCCTTCGCGTGGCGGCGCTCCGAAAGGAAAAGAGAGAGGCCATGTTGAAGCAAAAGGAGGAGCGCCTCGAAAACAGGGCCAAAGAGGCCTCCGTGTCCAGGGCGGCCCTCGGGCTGGACACGAGCGACCCCCGAACAGCCGCTGCCCTTCATCAGAGGGTCGTGGACGACGTTGGCGTCATCATGGAGATGGCGACCAAGTCCACGAACCTAAAGGGCACGGTTGTTCGGGCCCTCAAGGAATCGGCAGCCTCCATCAAGGTTGCGGTGGAGGCCCTGCACGGCAGGACCACCACCCAAGAAACAGCAAAACTGCAGGCGGAAAACGCCCGCCTACAGCGTAACCTGGCGGAGCTCCGCAAGGAGCTGGAAGACCTCCGGACGGAGTTCCGAAAGGAGAGGGCAGAAACGATGAGGGGCCCTGCCCCTCCGCCCCCCCGACAAACCTCCCCCGAAAGGACGGAGAAGCCTCGCGGAAGGAAGAGCGAGGAGCAGCTGACGCGCTCCATCATGCTGCAGGTGGGCAGCATGATGGGCGCGCGGCTGAAGGAATTGGAAGAGCGCCTACTGTCGGGGAAACGGCTGCGCCCCCCGCTGGCGGCGGACAGGGCGAGCGCTGCCGCCGCCGCCGCGGAACCTCCGCTCCCGAAAACGGCCGTCCCGGGAGAGACACCCCCCCTGGACCCCCAGAGGTCCAAGAAGAAAAAGGGGAAAGAAAAGAAGGGGAAAGGGGAGAGGGCAAAGACCACTGCCACAACAACAGCAGCAGCCGCAGCCCCCCCATCCCAGAAGAAGGCGGACCCCCGTCCCCTCCCGCCGACACCCGGCGAGAAGTGGTCAACGGTGGTTAAGCGGGGTGCAAAACCCGCGGCCCCCCCTGCACCGAGCAGCGCCAAGGCAGCCAAGCCCCGCAACCGGCCGGCGCCGGAGAGGTTGCGCCCGCCCAAGTCCTCGGCTGTGGTACTCACGCTGCAGCCGGGGGCCTTGGAGAGGGGCGTGACATACGCCGAGGTGTTCTCAGAGGCCAGGAGCAAGGTGGACCTGGCCTCCTGCAATATACAGGGCCTCCGGTTTAAGAAGGCGCTAACCGGAGGCCGCATACTGGAGGTACCCGGGGCGACGAGCGGCGAGAAGGCGGACGCCTTCGCCCGGAAACTACGGGAGGTACTGGACCCGGAGACGGTGAGGGTGTCCAGGCCGGAGAAATGTGCGGACCTGCGCATTTCCGGCCTGGACGATTCCGTCGCCGCCGCGGAGATCGTCGCCGCCGTCGCCAAGGGAGGAGGGTGCCCTGTGGCCGCGGTAAGGGCAGGGGAGCCTCGCCGCGACTCCCGCGGCTCCTCCACCGTGTGGGTGCGATGCCCGATCGCCGCTGCCAAGCGTCTGGCAGAGGGCAGACGCCTCACGGTGGGGTGGACGTCGGCGCAGGTGAGGCTCCTCGAGCCCAGGCCGATGCAGTGTCACCGATGCCTGCACAAAGGGCACGTGCAGGCTCAGTGCACTGCAGAGGTCGACCGCAGCGACGAGTGCTACCGCTGCGGTCGGCCCGGCCACAGGGCAAACAGATGTACCGCGGCTGCGCCAAAGTGCTCACTTTGCGCAGCCGCCAACAAACCGGCGGATCATCGGGTGGGAAGCAAGAAGTGCGACCCACCCAAACCGGGAAGAACCCCCGCCGCCCGAGTGGCAGCGGCAAGCGCCCCTCCCCAAGCTCAGGGGGGCGGCGACATAATGGAAACGGCTGTCCCCCCTCCGGAGACAGTTGACCAGACGGGGGACACTCCTGTCCCCGTCCTCCCACCGGAGACGGCCAGCCAGACCGCCAAGGCGCAGGACACTCCGCTCCTGCGCCAAATGGCGGACTGGCTCACAAACGGTGGGCATTGAGCCACCACCCAACGGCCGGCTGCTCTGCAATTCTGCAGAGCAGACCTGCACTTCTGCAGCGGGGGAAAGGAGGATGGAGGGCCGTTTACACCCTCCATCCTCCGCCATAACAGGGGCTAGGGGTCGCGGATCGGGGGAATCCAAGACCCAACCAACTAGCCCCGGGTCGAGATGCGTTCTGCAGTGTTCTCCAGAACGCATCCAACACGGACGAGGCCAAGGGCCTCAGGGACGGGTCCAAGGCGGTGCCTGGACAACCGCAGGGGTGGCCGCGGAGCAGAACAGTAAGCCCGCGACCACCCCAACACGCGATGCGGAGAACACCCCGGGGTTTTTTAGTGGGTACACCCAGTCGGCGCGCATCACTAGGATGCGCACTGGCGGGGGACCCCCACATAACCATCCGGCCTCCCCCAAGGCCGGTGGTATCAATAAGGTAATTTTACCCCGGGCAAAAAAAAAAAAAAAAAAAAAAGGTTAGGTTAGGTTAGGTTAGGTTAGGTTGGGCGGGTCTGGGTTCATCCATCACTAGATGCCTGAATCCAGGCCTTCCTCATTCACCCCGTGGTGAGTGGGGAGGCGTCGGCTTTGGGAAGGAGCGCAGGTCGCTAAGATCTCCCAAGGCAAGTCCGGGGTCATCCTTCACGTGGTTGCTGCCTGTTCTTGGTCTAATCCCCTCTGGAATAGACGTAACTGAAACCCCGGGCGCCGCGGTCTCGGTCGCGGGTCCCTCTACCGTGTTTACACGGTATAGGGGCTCGCGGACGAGATAGAACGGGATGAAGGTTTTCGCAAAGCTTTTGCTTTGCGGGGGCCCCATCCCGGATCATCCTTCATCATCATCATCACCATCTTCACCCCCTTCACCCCCATCCTCATCTCCATTTCTTTACAGGTTTATATGTTTTCTTCTTTCTTTCGTATTTATTTGTTTGTGTGTTTCTTCTTTATTTGTTTTTGTCTGTTCTTCTTTCTTCTTCTTTTCTTGTTCGCTTTCATTGTTCACCCCAATCCTACGGTCCCGGTGCCCGCCTATGGGATGCATGGCCGGGGGGGTAGACCCGGTCCCAAGGGCACCAACCAGGCCGCCAAGCCTTAAAACTGCCAAACAATATGACGAGTCGCCAAAAGAACATACTACCCCAGGAGGGTACCGCCACTAACAGTGGCGGAGAATCCCTCACTGGCTCCCTCGAGCCAGTCTGCCCCTCGTATTCTGGGGGGGGCACCGACCGTTATAAGAGCCCCGGCTCTTCTGACCCAAGCATGACCACGGACACCGATTTCGCCGCTAACGCGGAAGTAAAGGAGACACTCGCCGACCGCCTTCGTAGCAGTACGAGGGCGGGTAAGGCGCAGACGAGGAAGGAGGCGCGCGTCGTGTTGCCACGCTGCCCCACACCCTCCTCGGCATGGTTGGCCGACCTCTCGGACACCGAGTCGGAAATGAGCCTCGGCGCACCGGAGGGCAGAAAAGGAGAAAAACGGGTCCGAGACTCCGACGACACCGACTCAGAGGCCAGTGGCCTGGCGGTGGAGTCGGAGAGGGCTGGAGGAGAAAAGAAGAGGCGGCCCGGGCGGTCAGGCTCGGTCTCCTCTTATGACGGCGACCGGATAAGGCCGGAGTCGCCGTTGCCGGGGACCCCGACTTTCCTTCGCGTGGCGGCGCTCCGAAAGGAAAAGAGAGAGGCCATGTTGAGGCAAAAGGAGGAGCGCCTCGAAAACAGGGCCAAGGAGGCCTCCGTGTCCAGGGCGGCCCTGGGGCTGGACACGAGCGACCCCCGAACAGCCGCTGCCCTCCACCAGAGGGTCGTGGACGACGTTGGCGTCATCATGGAGATGGCGACCAAGTCCACGAACCTCAAGGGCACGGTTGTTCGGGCGCTGAAGGAGTCGGCGGCCTCGATCAGGGTCGCGGTGGAGGCCCTGCATGGACGGACCACCACCCAGGAGACGGCCAAACTGCAGGCGGAGAACGCCCGCCTGCAGCGGGACCTGATTGAGCTCCGCAGGGAGCTCGCGGACCTCCGCACGGAGTTCCGAAGAGAGAGAGCGGAGGCAATTAGGGGCCCCGCCCCCAAAGAGACCTCACCGGAGAGGACCCAACCTCGCGGCAGGAGAAGCGAGGAGCAGCTGACGCGCTCCATCATGCTGCAGGTGGGCAGCATGATGGGCGCGCGGCTGAAGGAGCTCGAGGAGCGTCTCCTGCCTGGGAAGCGGCTGCGCCCCCCGCTGGCGGCGGACAAGGCGAGCTCTGCCACCACGGCCGACCCCCCGCCCGGGCCTGGATCGGCGCTCCCAGGGACGGCCCCCTCGGAGCCGACACCTCCAGGGCCCCAGGAACCCGGGCAGAAGAGGAAAGGGAAAGGAAAGGGGAAGGGGAAGAGGGCAAAGGCCGCTGCCGAAACGGCAACCGCAGCCCCTCCTACCGCCCAGAAAAAGACGGCTCCGCGCCCCGTCCCGTCGACCACTGGCGAAAAGTGGTCGACGGTTGTAAAACGGGGCGCCAAACCCAAGGCCCCTGCACCAGGCGGTGCCAAAGCCGCAAAGGCTGCAAAGCCACGCGGCCGGCCGGCGCCGGAGAAGCTGCGCCCCCCTCGGTCCTCGGCTGTGGTGGTCACGCTGCAGCCGGGGGCCCTAGAAAAGGGCGTGACATATGTGAAGGTCCTGTCGGAGGCCAGGTCCAAGGTCGACCTGGCCTCCTGTAACATCCGCACAGGCCTTCGCTTTAAGAAGGCGGTCACAGGAGGATGCATCCTGGAGATTCCAGGGACAACGAGCGGCGACAAGGCGGACGCCTTCGCCAATAAACTCAGGGAGGTCCTGGATCCGGAGGCGGTGAGGGTGTCCAGGCCCGAGAAATGCGCGGACCTGCGCATCTCGGGCTTGGACGAGTCCACCGCCGTCGCGGAGGTTGTCGCCGCCGTTGCCAGGGGAGGTGCGTGCCCTGTGGCCGCAGTAAAAGCAGGGGAGCCGCGAAGAGACCCTCGGGGCAGCTGCACCACATGGGTGCGCTGCCCGGTCGCCGCGGCCAAGAAGTTGGCAGAGGGGAAGCGTCTCGTCATCGGGTGGACGTCGGCCCAAGTTCGGCTGCTCGAGCCCCGGCCGATGCAGTGCTACCGATGCCTGCACAAGGGACACGTGCAGGCTAGGTGCACTGCAGAGGTTGACCGCAGCGACGAGTGTTACCGCTGCGGTCAACCCGGCCACAAGGCCTCTAGGTGTCCTGCGGCTGCGCCGAGATGCTCACTCTGCGCAGCCGCCAACAAACCGGCGGAGCACAGGGTGGGAAGTAGGAACTGCTCCCCACCCCAGCCCAAACCACCGCGAGCTCCTACGGCGCAGCCGTCGAGCAGCCCCCCAGTCCAGGGGAGCGCAAAGAAGACCGCACCACCATCGCCAAGCCCCCCAGCCCAGGGGGGCGAGGACATGGACACCGGCCCCCAGACGGCCGCCAGCCAACCCGCCAGTGCGCAGGAGACTCCACTCCTGCGCCAAATGGCGGAGTGGCTGACCAACAGTGGGCGCTAAACCCGCCCTCCACACGCCGGCTGCCCTAACCACGCAGGGCAGACCTGCACACTGCAGTGGGTGACAGGAGGCTGGAGGGCCGCTAGACCCTCCTCCACCCTCCTCTTCAGAGGCCAGGGCGGCGGACCCGGGGGGGATCCGTCGCCCAGTCACATGCCTCGAGGCGGCGCGCGCGGTGTTCCGCGCGCCCCTCAAGGGTCGACGGGGTGGAACCACTCCCCCACCCCGTCACAGGGAAGATGTCCTTTTGGGGACTTGCGCTGCCGGGGCCGCGATAGCATACGATATCGTGACCTCGTAGCCCCGGCAACTTCGGCGCTCCCGGTGAACACCCGTTGGGTTTTAGTCAGTAGGAGTCTGACATAACCACCCGGCTGCCCCCGTGGCTGGGTGGTATCCATGATGGATTTCCCAACGTAAAAAAAAAAAAAAAAAAAAAGGTTAGGTTAGGTTAGGTTAGGTTAGGTTAGGTTGGGCGACCCAGGGCGGGTCTGGGTTCATCCATCACTAGATGCCTGAATCCAGGCCTTCCTCATTCACCCCGTGGTGAGTGGGGAGGCGTCGGCTTTGGGAAGGAGCGCAGGTCGTTAAGATCTCCCAAGGCAAGTCCGGGGTCATCCTTCACGTGGTTGCTGCCTGTTCTTGGTCTAATCCCCTCTGGAATAGACGTAACTGAAACCCCGGGCGCCGCGGTCTCGGTCGCGGGTCCCTCTATCGTGTTTACACGGTATAGGGGCCCGCGGACGAGATAGAACGGGATGAGGGTTCTCGCAAAGCTTTTGCTTTGCGGGGGCCCCATCCCGGATCATCCTCATCCCCATTACCATCATTTCATCCCTCACCCCCATTCTCATCCCCATTTCTTACAGATATATATGTTTTCTTGTTCTTTTTATCTATTTGTTGTTTGTGTCTCTTTTATTTGTTTTGTTTGTGTATATTTCTTTCTTTCATTCTTGTTCATCTCCATGTTCACCTAATCTCACGGTCCCGGTGCCCGCCTATGGGATGCATGGCCGGGGGGTAGACCCGGTCCCAAGGGCACCAACCCCAGGCCGCCAAGCCTTAAAACTGCCAGTAAAAATGATGAGTTGTAAAAAGAAAATACTACCCCAGGAAGGTACCGCCACTTTCAGTGGCGGAGAATCCTTCACCGGTTCTCCCGAGCCGGTCTGCCCCTCGTATTCTGGGGGGGGCAACAACCATCACGAGAGCTCACACTCTCTTGACCCACGCACGACCACCACGGACACCGATTTCTCCGCGAAAGCGGATACGGCAGAGGCGATTCCCCTCGCCAGCCGTCTTCGCAGCAGGGCGAAGGCAGGCACGATTGAAAAGGAGGCACGCGTCGTCTTGCCGCGCTGCCCCACACCCTCCTCGGCGTGGATGGCCGACCTCTCCGACACTGAGTCGGAGATGAGTCTGGACATGCCGTCGGGGAGGAAGGGCGAAAAGCGCATCCGGGACTCCGATGACACGGACTCGGAGGCGAGCGCCTCGGCGCTGCCGCTGGAGAGGGCTGGCGGAGAGCGCAAGAGGCGGCCCGGAAGGTCGGGCTCCGTGTCCTCGTACGACGGCGACCGGACGAGGCCGGAGTCGCCGTTGCCGGGGACCCCAACATTCATCCGCGTGGCGCAGCTCCGCAAGGAGAAAAGGGAGGCAATGTTGCGGCAGAAGGAGGAGCGCCTCGAGGAGAGGGCCAAGGAGGCCTCCTCTTCCAGAACGGCGCTGGGTCTGGACGTGAGCGACCCCCGAACAGCCGCTGCCCTCCACCAGAGGGTCGTGGACGACGTTGGCGTCATCGTCGAGATGGCGACCAAGTCCGCGAACCTCAAGGGCACAGTTGTTCGGGCTTTCAAAGAGTCGGCAGCCTCCATCAAGGTCGCGGTGGAGGCACTCCACACGAGGACCATCACGGAGGAGTCGGCCAAGTTGCAGGCGGAAAACGCCCGTCTGCAGCGCAACTTGGTCGAGCTCCGCAAGGAGCTGGCGGACCTCCGGACGGAGTTCCGGAGGGAAAGGGCAGAGGCCATCAAGGGCCCGGCCCCTCGAACATCACCCGAGAGGCCGGAGAAGACGCGTCCTCGTCCCGCGAGACTGAACGAGGAGCAGTTGACGCGCTCCATCATGCTGCAGGTGGGCAGCATGATGGGGGCCCGGCTGAGGGAACTGGAGGAGCGCCTCCTGCCGGGGAAGCGGCTGCGCCCCCCGCTGGCGGCGGACAGGGCGAGCGCTGCCGCCGCGGCTGGTCTCCCGGCTGGGACCGAACTCCCACTCCCGGGGGCGACCGCCCTGGAGCCCACACCGGCCGAGCCCCGAAAGTCCGGGCCGAAAAAGAAGAAGGGGAAAGCCGGCAAGGTAAAGGCTAAGGCTGCTGGCATAGCCACCACAGCAGCCCCCCCCCTGACAAAAGAGAAGGCGGCTCCCCGCCCCCTCCCGCCGGCACCCTCGTCCACGGGCGAGAAATGGTCGACGGTGGCCAAGCGGGGCGCCAAGTCGGCAGCCCCTGCTCCGGGCGGCAATGCAAAAACTGCAAAGCCCCGCAGCCGGCCGGCACCGGAAAGGCTGCGCCCGCCCCAGTCCTCGGCTGTGGTGATCACGCTGCAGCCGGGGGCCCTGGAGAAGGGGGTGACATACGCCGGGGTGCTATCGGAGGCCAGGAGCAAAGTGGACCTGGCCTCCTGCAACATTCAGGGCCTCCGGTTCAAAAAGGCACAGACCGGAGGCTGCATCTTGGAGGTGCCCGGGGCGACGAGCGGCGACAAGGCTGACGCTTTCGCCGCCAAATTAAGGGAGGTAATGGACCCGGAGACGGTGAGGGTGTCCAGGCCGGAGAAATGCGCGGATCTGCGCATTTCCGGCCTGGACGACTCCGTTGCCATCACGGAGGTCGTCGCCGCCGTCGCCAGGGGGGGAGGTTGCTCTGTGGCCGCAGTGAGAGCAGGGGAGCCGCGGAGGGATCCCAGGGGCAGTTGCACCACGTGGGTGCGCTGCCCGATTGCCGCGGCCAAGAGACTCGCAGAGGGAAAGCGTCTCGTTATCGGGTGGACGTCGGCCCAAGTTCGGCTGCTCGAGCCTCGGCCGATGCAGTGCTACCGATGCCTGCACAAGGGACACGTGCAGGCTAGGTGCACTGCAGAGGTTGACCGCAGCGGCGAGTGTTACCGCTGCGGTCAACCCGGCCACAGGGCTTCTAGGTGTCCCGCGGCTGCGCCGAGATGCTCGCTCTGCGCAGCCGCCAACAAACCGGCGGAGCACAGGGTGGGAAGCAGGAACTGCTCCCCACCCCAGCCCAAACCACCGAGAGCCCCCACGGCAAAGCCGTCAAGCAGCCCCCCAGTCCAAGGGGGCGAGAGGATGTCCACCGCACCACCATCGCCCAGCCCCCCAGCCCAGGGGGGTGAAGACATGGACACCGGCCCCCAGAAGGCCGCCAGCCAACCCGCCAGCGCGCAGGAGACTCCACTCCTGCGCCAAATGGCGGAGTGGCTGACCAACGGTGGGCGCTAAACCCACCTACCACCCGGCTGGCTGCTCTGCGACTCCGCAGAGCAGACTCGCAGCTCCAGCTGCGGTTTGGTGACAGGAGGCTGGAGGGCCGTTATGACCCTCCTCCACCCTCCTCTTCAGAGGCCAGGGCGGCGGACCCGGGGGGGATCCGTCGCCCAGTTACATGCCTCGAGGCGGCGCGCGCGGTGTTCCGCGCGCCCCTCAAGGGTCGACGGGGTGGAACCACTCCCCCACCCCGTCACAGGGACGACGTCCTTTTGAGGACCTGCGCTGCCGGGGCCGCGATAGTATACGATATCGTGATCTCGTAGCCCCGGCAACTTCGGCGCTCCCGGTGAACACCCGTTGGGTTTTAGTCAGTAGGAGTCTGACATAACCACCCGGCCGCCCCCCCGTAAGGCTGGGTGGTATCCATGATGGATTTCCCAACGTAAAAAAAAAAAAAAAAAAAAAAAAAAAAAAAAAAAATGGTTGGGCGACCCAGGAGACGGCCAAGCTGCAGGCGGAGAACGCCCGCCTGCAGCGCGACCTGGCCGAAATCCGGAAGGAGCTTGAGGACCTCCGTGTAGAGTTCCGCAAGGAGAGGGCGCAAGCGAACAGGGGCCCCGCCCCTCCACCCCCTCGGCAGGCCTCACCCGAGAAGTCCCGCACAAGGAAGAGCGAGGAGCAGCTCACGCGCTCCATCATGCTGCAGGTGGGCAGCATGATGGGCGCGCGCCTGAAAGAGCTGGAGGAGCGCCTCCTGCCGGAGAAGCGGCAGCGCCCACCGCTGGCGGCGGACAGGGCGAGCTCTGCCGCCACGACTGACCCCCCGCCTGGGCCTGGATCGTCGCTCCCGGGGATGGCCCCCCCGGAGCCGACACCACCTCCAGGGCCCCAGAAGCCTGGACAAAAGAAGAAGGGGAAGGGGAAGAGGGCAAAGGCCGCCGCCGAAACGGCAACAGCAGCCCCTCCCACCACCACCCAGAAGAAGACGGCTCCGCGCCCCGTCCCGCCGACCACTGGCGAAAAGTGGTCGACGGTGGTGAAACGGGGCGCCAAATCAAAGGCTCCTGCACCAGGCGGTGCCAAGGCGGCCAAGGCCGCCAAGCCCCAAAGCCGGCCGGCGCCGGAGAAGCTGCGCCCCCCTCGGTCCTCGGCTGTGGTACTCACGCTGCAGCCGGGGGCCTTGGAGAGGGGCGTGACATACGCTGAGGTGTTTGCGGAGGCCAGGAGCAAGGTGGACCTGGCCTCCTGCAACATACAGGGCCTCCGGTTCAAGAAGGCGCTAACCGGAGGCCGCATCCTGGAAGTGCCCGGGGCGACGAGCGGCGACAAGGCTGACACCTTTGCCCAGAAGCTCCGCGAGGTGCTGGACCCGGAGACGGTAAGGGTGTCCAGGCCGGAGAAATGTGCGGATCTGCGCGTTTCCGGCCTGGACGATTCCATCGCCGCCGCGGAGGTCATCGCCGCCGTCGCCAGGGGAGGTGGCTGCCCTGTGGCCGCGGTAAGGGCAGGGGAGCCTCGCCGCGACTCCCGCGGCTCCTCCACCGTGTGGGTGCGATGCCCGATCGCCGCTGCCAAGCGCTTGGCAGAGGGCAAACGCCTCACGGTGGGGTGGACGTCGGCGCAGGTGAGGCTCCTCGAGCCCAGGCCGATGCAGTGTCACCGATGCCTGCACAAAGGGCACGTGCAGGCTCAGTGCACTGCAGAGGTTGATCGCAGCGACCAGTGCTACCGCTGCGGTCAACCCGGCCACAGGGCCTCCAAATGTACTGCGGCTGCGCCAAAGTGCTCACTTTGCGCAGCCGCCAACAAACCGGCGGATCATCGGGTGGGAAGCAAGAAGTGCGACCCACCCAAACCGGGAAGACTCCCCGCCGCCCGAGTGGCAGCGGCAAGCGCCCCCCCCCAAGCCCAGGGGGGCGGCGACATGATGGAAACGGCTGTCCCCCCTCCGGAGACAGTCGACCAGACGGGGGACACTCCTGTCCCCGTCCTCCCACCGGAGACAGCCAGCCAGACCGCCAAGGCGCAGGACACCCCGCTCCTGCGCCAAATGGCGGACTGGCTCACAAACGGTGGGCATTAAGCCACCACCCGCCGGCTGGCCGCTCAAGCTGAGCGGAACTGCAGCTCTCGCCGCAGCGAGAGAAAGGAGGATGGAGGGCCGTTTACACCCTCCATCCTCCGCCATAACAGGGGCTAGGGGTCGCGGATCGGGGGAATCCAAGACCCAACCAACTAGCCCCGGGTCGAGATGCGTTCTGCAGTGTTCTCCAGAACGCATCCAGTACGGATGAGGCCAGGAGCCTCAAGGGCGGGTCCAAGGCGGTGCCTGGACGACCGCAGGGGTGGCCGCGGAGCAGAACAGTAAGCCCGCGACCACCCCAACACGCGATGCGGAGAACACCCCGGGGTTTTTTAGTGGGTACACCCAGTCAGCGCGCATCACTAGGATGCGCGCTGACGGGGGACCCCCACATAACCAGCCGGCCTCCCCCGAGGCCGATGGTATCAATAAGGTAATCTTTCCCCGGGCAAAAAAAAAAAAAAAAAAAAAAGGTTAGGTTGGGCGGGTCTGGGTTCATCCATCACTAGATGCCTGAATCCAGGCCTTCCTCATTCACCCCGTGGTGAGTGGGGAGGCGTCGGCTTTGGGAAGGAGCGCAGGTCGCTAAGATCTCCCAAGGCAAGTCCGGGGTCATCCTTCACGTGGTTGCTGCCTGTTCTTGGTCTAATCCCCTCTGGAATAGACGTAACTGAAACCCCGGGCGCCGCGGTCTCGGTCGCGGGTCCCTCTACCGTGTTTACACGGTATAGGGGCTCGCGGACGAGATAGAACGGGATGAAGGTTTTCGCAAAGCTTTTGCTTTGCGGGGGCCCCATCCCGGATCATCCTCATCCCCATTACCATCATTTCATCCCTCACCCCCATTCTCATCCCCATTTCTTGTACATATATATGTTTTCTTGTTCTTTTTATTTATTTGTTGTATGTTTCTTCTTATTTGTTTTGTTTTGTTTTGTATGTGTTCTTTTCTCTCTTTTCTTGTTCTCACCTTCATTCTTCTTCTTTTCACCTAATCCTACGGTCTCGGTGCCCGCCTATGGGATGCATGGCCGGGGGGTAGACCCGGTCCCAAGGGCACCAACCCCAGGCCGTCAAGCCTTAAAACTGTTAAACATGGCGAGTTGTAAACAGAATAAACTACCCCAGGAAGGTACCACCACCGTTGGTGGTGGAGAATCCTTCACCGGCTCACTCGAGCCGGTCTGCCCCTCGTATTCTGGGGGGGGCAACAACCGCTGTGGGAGCCCCGGCTCTCTAAACAACAACGACCAAGGCAAGAAAACGGACATTGATTTCTCCGCGAAAGCGGATACGGCAGAGGCGATTCCCCTCGCCAGCCGTCTTCGCAGCAGGGCGAAGGCAGGCACGATTGGAAAGGAGGCACGCGTCGTCTTGCCGCGCTGCCCCACACCCTCCTCGGCGTGGATGGCCGACCTCTCCGACACTGAGTCGGAGATGAGTCTGGACATACCGACGGGGAGGAAAGGCGAAAAGCGCATCCGGGACTCGGACGACACAGACTCGGAGGCGAGCGCCTCGGCGCTGCCGCTGGAGAGGGCCGGCGGAGAGCGTAAGAGGCGACCCGGAAGGTCAGGCTCCGTGTCCTCATACGACGGTGACCGGATAAGGCCGGAGTCACCGTTGCCGGGGACCCCAGCCTTTATACGCGTGGCGGAGCTCCGCAAGGAGAAGAGGGCGGCCATGCTGCGCCAGAAGGAGGAGCGCCTCGAAGAAAGGGCTAAGGAGGCCTCCGCTTCCAGAACGGCGCTAGGTTTGGACGCGAGCGACCCCCGAACAGCCGCTGCCCTCCACCAGAGGGTCGTGGACGACGTTGGCGTCATCGTCGAGATGGCGACCAAGTCCGCGAACCTCAAGGGCACGGTTGTTCGGGCTTTCAAAGAGTCGGCAGCTTCCATCAGGGTCGCGGTGGAGGCACTCCACACGAGGACCATCACGGAGGAGTCGGCCAAGTTGCAGGCGGAAAACGCCCGTCTGCAGCGCAACTTGGTCGAGCTCCGCAAGGAGCTGGCGGACCTCCGGACGGAGTTCCGGAGGGAAAGGGCAGAGGCCATCAAGGGCCCGGCCCCTCGAACGTCACCCGAGAGGCCGGAGAAGACACGTCCTCGTCCCGCGAGACTGAACGAGGAGCAGCTGACGCGCTCCATCATGCTGCAGGTGGGCAGCATGATGGGGGCCCGGCTGAGGGAACTGGAGGAGCGCCTCCTGCCGGGGAAGCGGCTGCGCCCCCCGCTGGCGGCGGACAGGGCGAGCTCTACCACCACGGCTGACCCTCCGCCCGGGCCTGGACCTTCGCTCCCGGGGATGGCCCCCTCGGAGCCGACACCCCCAGGGCCCGAGAAACCCAGGCAAAGGAAGAAAGGGAAGGTAAAGAAGGCAAAGGCCGCTGCCGAAGCGGCAGCCGCAGCCCCTCCCACCACCCAGATGAAG
Source organism: Campaea margaritaria (assembly GCA_912999815.1). Classification (NCBI taxonomy): domain Eukaryota; kingdom Metazoa; phylum Arthropoda; class Insecta; order Lepidoptera; family Geometridae; genus Campaea; species Campaea margaritaria. The sequence goes on along the minus strand of OU538798.1, from coordinate 5,824 downwards.
ACAGCTCCGCGCCCCCTCCCGTCGACCACTGGCGAAGGATGGGCGACGGTTGTGAAGCGGGGCGCCAAACCAAAGGCCCCCCCTGCACCGGGCGGTGCTAGAGCCGCCAAGGCTGCAAAGCCACGCGGCCGGCCGGCGCCAGAAAAGCTGCGCCCCCCTAAGTCCTCGGCTGTGGTGGTCACGCTGCAGCCGGGGGCCCTGGAGAGGGGCGTGACATACGCCGGGGTGCTATCGGAGGCCAGGAACAAGGTGGACCTGGCCTCCTGCAACATAACGGGCCTCCGGTTCAAGAAGGCATTGACCGGAGGCTGCATCTTGGAGGTGCCCGGGACGACGAGCGGCGACAAGGCTGACGCCTTCGCCGCCAAACTAAGGGAGGTATTGGACCCGGAGACGGCGAGGGTGTCCAGGCCGGAGAGATGCGCGGATCTGCGCATTTCCGGCCTGGACGACTCCGTCGCCATTACTGAAGTCATCGCCGCCGTCGCCAGGGGGGGAGGTTGCCCTGTGGCCGCAGTGAGAGCAGGCGAGCCGCGGCGAGATCCCCGGGGCAGCTGCACCACTTGGGTGCGCTGCCCGATCGCCGCGGCCAAGAAACTGGCAGAGGGGAAACGCCTCCTGATTGGGTGGACGTCGGCCCAAGTCCGGCTGCTCGAGCCTCGGCCGATGCAGTGCTACCGATGCCTGCACAAGGGACACGTGCAGGCTAAGTGCACTGCAGAGGTGGACCGCAGCGACGAGTGTTACCGCTGCGGTCAACCCGGCCACAGGGCCTCTAGGTGTCCCGCGGCTGCGCCGAGATGCTCGCTCTGCGCAGCCGCAAACAAACCGGCGGAGCACAGGGTGGGAAGTAGGAACTGCTCCCCACCCCAGCCCAAACCACCGCGAGCTCCCACGGCGCAGCCGTCGAACAGCCCCCCAGTCCAGGGGGGCGCGAAGAAGATGTCCACCGCACCACCATCGCCAAGCCCCCCAGCCCAGGGGGGCGAGAACATGGACACCGGCCCCCAGACGGCCGCCAGCCAACCCGCCAGCGCGCAGGAGACTCCACTCCTGCGCCAAATGGCGGAGTGGCTGACCAACGGTGGTCGTTAAATCCACCACCCGCTGGCTGGCTGCTCCACGAAAGCGGAGCAGAACTGCAGCTCCAGCTGCAGCGGGAGATAGGAGGCTGGAGGGCCGTCAAGACCCTCCTCCACCCTCCTCTTCAGAGGCCAGGGCGGCGGACCCGGGGGGGATCCGTCGCCCAGTTACATGCCTCGAGGCGGCGCGCGCGGTGTTCCGTGCGCCCCTCAAGGGTCGACGGGGTGGAACCACTCCCCCACCCCGTCACAGGGACGACGTCCTTTCGAGGACTTGCGCTGCCGGGGCCGCGATAGCATACGGTATCGTGATCTCGTAGCCCCGGCAACTTCGGCGCTCCCGGTGAACACCCGTTGGGTTTTAGTCAGTAGGAGTCTGACATAACCACCCGGCTGCCCCCGTGGCTGGGTGGTATCCATGATGGATTTCCCAACGTAAAAAAAAAAAAAAAAAAAAAAAAGGTTAGGTTAGGTTAGGTTGGGCGGGTCTGGGTTCATCCATCACTAGATGCCTGAATCCAGGCCTTCCTCATTCACCCCGTGGTGAGTGGGGAGGCGTCGGCTTTGGGAAGGAGCGCAGGTCGTTAAGATCTCCCAAGGCAAGTCCGGGGTCATCCTTCACGTGGTTGCTGCCTGTTCTTGGTCTAATCCCCTCTGGAATAGACGTAACTGAAACCCCGGGCGCCGCGGTCTCGGTCGCGGGTCCCTCTATCGTGTTTACACGGTATAGGGGCCCGCGGACGAGATAGAACGGGATGAGGGTTCTCGCAAAGCTTTTGCTTTGCGGGGGCCCCATCCCGGATCATCCTCATCCCCATTACCATCATTTCATCCCTCACCCCCATTCTCATCCCCATTTCTTACAGATATATATGTTTTCTTGTTCTTTTTATCTATTTGTTGTTTGTGTCTCTTTTATTTGTTTTGTTTGTGTATATTTCTTTCTTTCATTCTTGTTCATCTCCATGTTCACCTAATCTCACGGTCCCGGTGCCCGCCTATGGGATGCATGGCCGGGGGGTAGACCCGGTCCCAAGGGCACCAACCCCAGGCCGCCAAGCCTTAAAACTGCCAGTAAAAATGATGAGTTGTAAAAAGAAAATACTACCCCAGGAAGGTACCGCCACTTTCAGTGGCGGAGAATCCTTCACCGGTTCTCCCGAGCCGGTCTGCCCCTCGTATTCTGGGGGGGGCAACAACCATCACGAGAGCTCACACTCTCTTGACCCACGCACGACCACCACGGACACCGATTTCTCCGCGAAAGCGGATACGGCAGAGGCGATTCCCCTCGCCAGCCGTCTTCGCAGCAGGGCGAAGGCAGGCACGATTGAAAAGGAGGCACGCGTCGTCTTGCCGCGCTGCCCCACACCCTCCTCGGCGTGGATGGCCGACCTCTCCGACACTGAGTCGGAGATGAGTCTGGACATGCCGTCGGGGAGGAAGGGCGAAAAGCGCATCCGGGACTCCGATGACACGGACTCGGAGGCGAGCGCCTCGGCGCTGCCGCTGGAGAGGGCTGGCGGAGAGCGCAAGAGGCGGCCCGGAAGGTCGGGCTCCGTGTCCTCGTACGACGGCGACCGGACGAGGCCGGAGTCGCCGTTGCCGGGGACCCCAACATTCATCCGCGTGGCGCAGCTCCGCAAGGAGAAAAGGGAGGCAATGTTGCGGCAGAAGGAGGAGCGCCTCGAGGAGAGGGCCAAGGAGGCCTCCTCTTCCAGAACGGCGCTGGGTCTGGACGTGAGCGACCCCCGAACAGCCGCTGCCCTCCACCAGAGGGTCGTGGACGACGTTGGCGTCATCGTCGAGATGGCGACCAAGTCCGCGAACCTCAAGGGCACAGTTGTTCGGGCTTTCAAAGAGTCGGCAGCCTCCATCAAGGTCGCGGTGGAGGCACTCCACACGAGGACCATCACGGAGGAGTCGGCCAAGTTGCAGGCGGAAAACGCCCGTCTGCAGCGCAACTTGGTCGAGCTCCGCAAGGAGCTGGCGGACCTCCGGACGGAGTTCCGGAGGGAAAGGGCAGAGGCCATCAAGGGCCCGGCCCCTCGAACATCACCCGAGAGGCCGGAGAAGACGCGTCCTCGTCCCGCGAGACTGAACGAGGAGCAGTTGACGCGCTCCATCATGCTGCAGGTGGGCAGCATGATGGGGGCCCGGCTGAGGGAACTGGAGGAGCGCCTCCTGCCGGGGAAGCGGCTGCGCCCCCCGCTGGCGGCGGACAGGGCGAGCGCTGCCGCCGCGGCTGGTCTCCCGGCTGGGACCGAACTCCCACTCCCGGGGGCGACCGCCCTGGAGCCCACACCGGCCGAGCCCCGAAAGTCCGGGCCGAAAAAGAAGAAGGGGAAAGCCGGCAAGGTAAAGGCTAAGGCTGCTGGCATAGCCACCACAGCAGCCCCCCCCCTGACAAAAGAGAAGGCGGCTCCCCGCCCCCTCCCGCCGGCACCCTCGTCCACGGGCGAGAAATGGTCGACGGTGGCCAAGCGGGGCGCCAAGTCGGCAGCCCCTGCTCCGGGCGGCAATGCAAAAACTGCAAAGCCCCGCAGCCGGCCGGCACCGGAAAGGCTGCGCCCGCCCCAGTCCTCGGCTGTGGTGATCACGCTGCAGCCGGGGGCCCTGGAGAAGGGGGTGACATACGCCGGGGTGCTATCGGAGGCCAGGAGCAAAGTGGACCTGGCCTCCTGCAACATTCAGGGCCTCCGGTTCAAAAAGGCACAGACCGGAGGCTGCATCTTGGAGGTGCCCGGGGCGACGAGCGGCGACAAGGCTGACGCTTTCGCCGCCAAATTAAGGGAGGTAATGGACCCGGAGACGGTGAGGGTGTCCAGGCCGGAGAAATGCGCGGATCTGCGCATTTCCGGCCTGGACGACTCCGTTGCCATCACGGAGGTCGTCGCCGCCGTCGCCAGGGGGGGAGGTTGCTCTGTGGCCGCAGTGAGAGCAGGGGAGCCGCGGAGGGATCCCAGGGGCAGTTGCACCACGTGGGTGCGCTGCCCGATTGCCGCGGCCAAGAGACTCGCAGAGGGAAAGCGTCTCGTTATCGGGTGGACGTCGGCCCAAGTTCGGCTGCTCGAGCCTCGGCCGATGCAGTGCTACCGATGCCTGCACAAGGGACACGTGCAGGCTAGGTGCACTGCAGAGGTTGACCGCAGCGGCGAGTGTTACCGCTGCGGTCAACCCGGCCACAGGGCTTCTAGGTGTCCCGCGGCTGCGCCGAGATGCTCGCTCTGCGCAGCCGCCAACAAACCGGCGGAGCACAGGGTGGGAAGCAGGAACTGCTCCCCACCCCAGCCCAAACCACCGAGAGCCCCCACGGCAAAGCCGTCAAGCAGCCCCCCAGTCCAAGGGGGCGAGAGGATGTCCACCGCACCACCATCGCCCAGCCCCCCAGCCCAGGGGGGTGAAGACATGGACACCGGCCCCCAGAAGGCCGCCAGCCAACCCGCCAGCGCGCAGGAGACTCCACTCCTGCGCCAAATGGCGGAGTGGCTGACCAACGGTGGGCGCTAAACCCACCTACCACCCGGCTGGCTGCTCTGCGACTCCGCAGAGCAGACTCGCAGCTCCAGCTGCGGTTTGGTGACAGGAGGCTGGAGGGCCGTTATGACCCTCCTCCACCCTCCTCTTCAGAGGCCAGGGCGGCGGACCCGGGGGGGATCCGTCGCCCAGTTACATGCCTCGAGGCGGCGCGCGCGGTGTTCCGCGCGCCCCTCAAGGGTCGACGGGGTGGAACCACTCCCCCACCCCGTCACAGGGACGACGTCCTTTTGAGGACCTGCGCTGCCGGGGCCGCGATAGTATACGATATCGTGATCTCGTAGCCCCGGCAACTTCGGCGCTCCCGGTGAACACCCGTTGGGTTTTAGTCAGTAGGAGTCTGACATAACCACCCGGCCGCCCCCCCGTAAGGCTGGGTGGTATCCATGATGGATTTCCCAACGTAAAAAAAAAAAAAAAAAAAAAAAAAAAAAAAAAAAAAAAAAAAAAAAAAAAAAAAGGTTAGGTTAGGTTAGGTTAGGTTAGGTTAGGTTAGGTTAGGTTAGGGCGGGTTAGGTTAGGTTAGGTTAGGTTAGGTTAGGTTAGGTTAGGTTAGGTTAGGTTAGGTTAGGTTAGGTTAGGTTAGGTTAGGTTAGGTTAGGTTAGGTTAGGTTAGGTTAGGTTAGGTTAGGTTAGGTTAGGTTAGGTTAGGTTAGGTTAGGTTAGGTTAGGTTAGGTTAGGTTAGGTTAGGTTAGGTTAGGTTAGGTTAGGTTAGGTTAGGTTAGGTTAGGTTAGGTTAGGTTAGGTTAGGTTAGGTTAGGTTAGGTTAGGTTAGGTTAGGTTAGGTTAGGTTAGGTTAGGTTAGGTTAGGTTAGGTTAGGTTAGGTTAGGTTAGGTTAGGTTAGGTTAGGTTAGGTTAGGTTAGGTTAGGTTAGGTTAGGTTAGGTTAGGTTAGGTTAGGTTAGGTTAGGTTAGGTTAGGTTAGGTTAGGTTAGGTTAGGTTAGGTTAGGTTAGGTTAGGTTAGGTTAGGTTAGGTTAGGTTAGGTTAGGTTAGGTTAGGTTAGGTTAGGTTAGGTAGGTTAGGTTAGGTTAGGTTAGGTTAGGTTAGGTAGGTTAGGTTAGGTTAGGTTAGGTTAGGTTAGGTTAGGTTAGGGTTAGGTTAGGTTAGGTTAGGTTAGGTTAGGTTAGGTTAGGTTAGGTTAGGTAGGTTAGGTTAGGTTAGGTTAGGTTAGGTTAGGTAGGTTAGGTTAGGTTAGGTTAGGT